>OZ014559.1:14113887-15590554 GCA_963966155.1 Clivina fossor | reverse complement strand
AAGTGAAATAAAAAAGAAAAATGATTTGCACATAAGTGTAAAAAAGCTGATAAAGAAATATCCAAAAATAAGATTTCCATCCGTTATAAATAAACTAAATATTGATCCTAAAGTGGACTTATCTATAAATAATAAATACGATGAATGGATATTATCTGACGCTAATCTAGGAATTTGGTCTGTAAATTCCAAATCATTGAAGGGAGATAAAACTGGTATTGTGTTTACTAGAATTAAAGAAAAAAACACAAACAATCCATCCACCTCTAGTACTGGTGAATCTTCTAGTATAAATGTTGATATTGCAGATAAAAGAAAAGTTGTAAACTCGCCAAATAAAAAGAAAAAGAAGGACGTATGGACTTATAGGAAACGTAGAAGGGGAATACAAACATCTGCAGTTCCTTCTCATCTGGTTTGCAAGTCTAGTAATTCAGAAAAGTTAAATGTAACGAATTCTCCAACAAAAAGAAAAAATACAGAAGAAATTGATAATAATAAAATTGCGACAAAAGTAAGAAAATTATCTGAAAATAATGAAACTGATTTAGTTAAGAATCAGCAGGATCTTGAGGAGGAGGACGTACCTTCTATTAATGCAACAACCAAAAACTCGAAGAAGGCGCAGATGCAAGATGTTAAATCATTACCTCCTCCGGTAAAGAAATTATTTGACGATAGCCAGCTTATATTAAAAGTTGTAGTGGAGAAAGATGATAAACTGATCTCGAAAATCGCAAATAAAGAAAATGTTGAAGCACTACCACCGATTTTAGAAGAGGCAAGTGATTTATTAATTTCTGGCACTGAAGTGGAAACATTTTTCTGTCAAACTTGTAACCAAGTGTTTGATTCAGCTATAGCATTGAAACAACATAAAAGGTCTGTTCATAAATTATCGTTAAGATGCAATATGTGTTCACAAAAATTTGATGTAGTCGAAAATTTAGTCAAACATAATCTTAAACATCATCCGGAGAGAGTGCTTAATCAAGAATCTCAAGGTAGTAGTTCCCAGTCCGAATCTAATTATGAAGATAAGCTAGAAGAAGAAACAAAAGAAGTAATAGTAAAGGAAAGTTGTACTGAGAAGAAAACGGGAGGTGCTCTTAATCAGAAGAAACTGGAAGATTTTTACATTTCTTTAGATAGTGAAGAAGAAAATGATGTAGAAAAGAAAGATGACGATCCGAAAACATTATCTTTAATAGATGCAGCATTAACCCCACAAGTTACAGCAACCAGAATGGATAATGGTGATTCATTTGATAAATTATTGTTCACTGCTCTTCGACCTCAAAAACCAATTGATGTTCGTGAACAACTGATACCAAAAACCACCACTACTATTACACAAACTAAAACTGAACCAGCTAAATCACTAGCTGATCAAGTGTTTGTTATTGATGATAGTGATAATGATGATGATGATAGTGATAATGATGATGATGATCCAAAATCTAGCACTCTAAATGCCGTTCAAATAGCAATTGCTGATAGTGCGTTATCGAAGAAAGTAAATAAAACGTATGAACAAAAAAAAAATGAAACGAATTTCCTTAATTACATAACGAATAAATGTATGTATAGTGAAAATAAACCAAGCGAAGCCGATCATGTATGGCATTTGAAAGATATAAAGAAACTAGCGAGGAAATGTACTATACCAGTTGAATTACATAGATCAATGAATAAAATGGTAATGATTGAATATTCATTTACTGATCCTGCATCGAAAAATAGTCCAATAACTATACATAATTGGAAAACTGATAATGCAATTGATATTCCACCACCGCGTATCAATCTATCTAATATTTCAAGTACATCTGCTTCGACTAGTCAAACCACTACCACTGAAAAGATTAGTTTAAGAACGATTTTAGAATCTCCATTTATTCCTGTTCGAAGTACACATACTTCCAATCAAATACCTTCCAGATCTAATGCTTTATGTATTCGACAATCACCTCCAGCAAATACTCTTATTTCTTCCAACAATTTTTCTAATACACCTAGTTCTTTAGCTTCCAATCGAAGCCCTAACGTATCACGACCTACAAATACTGTAGCTCCATCACCAAATCTATCTAGAGTAACACCATCTCAAAATAAAACAGCTATATCATACTCTGTAAAGGATAAAATAATTAATAAAACTTATGGTAGAATCGCTTCCACATATAATACTAGTACAGGAAATTTAAATTCGAATAGTTCGACATTACAATCTGTTCCTACTACCCAAAATATACAAGTTGTTGCTAGTCCATATTTTCCAAATACTATCGATCAGAATATATATCAACCTAATAATCAAACTCCATCATCTTCTACCGGTTCCGAACCTGTTATGCAAAGTCAACGAGCCGTTTTAATTCCACAACCGGTTGTTCTAAACGGTTTAACATATCCGGTTATTGAAAAATTAAATGCATTGCATGCGGCTCGTTCAATGCAACCTGAACAAATATTTGTGCCACAATTCCGTCAACATACCAATGTTAACATTCAGAATTACGTTAGCGTGAATCAGTCGAATTTAATATTACCTTCAAATTCCAATCAATCTAACTTCGGTACAGTCTATTCGAATTTCACTGATGTGCCACAACAAGCTATATTAACATCTATGCCCAACACATCTGCATCTAATGCACAACAAGATGATGATAGTCAGAAGCCGTTGATACGAATAAGGAATCTAGCAGAATTAACTAGTCAGAGCGATACATCGGCACTAACTCGTCAAGAGCTACATATGTTATATTCGCAGACCATATCCGGTTATGTTTTACAAAATCCACAATCTATTTCTGATAATAATAATGCAGGATTAACCAATGAATATATGCAGATTTCCTGAAAATAACTACATTTTTATTTTATTATAATAAATCTATTTTTATAAATGTCAATTAGCATTTTTCCAAATTTTAAAATTTCCTAATTATACAGGGTGTTTACGGTCTTCTCTGTATCTATGTAGGGGAAGATAATATACCTCAAAAGGAGTCGATAAATCTTAAAACGCCCTAGTAAAAATCGTCTCTTAATAATTCTATTAGTTTTTACATTAAACGATCAATTTGTTTTTAAACTAGTAATCTACTAGTTAATCAGAATGGTTCAATTGTTATTACATTTGTTATTTGACAGGTAGAGTTGTTATCTCAATAATTCATTTTTACTTTCAACTTTGTTTGACTAAAAATTTTATTACTTTTACTTTGTTTTTTAAAAATCGCGATATTTTAATGTCTAGTTGTATTATATGCATGCCTATCGTTATTCGAATAACATCATTTGATTATGCCCCATCACTAGTGTTGACTAGTTGTACTATTGTTACTACTTATAAATATAAACTCCATATATTATACGGAGTTTTTCTTTTTCTTTATTTTTTTTGTAAAAGTGATATGGAAGAAGAACATGTAATGTTTTATATTTTTTTAAATTTGTACCTTAGAAAAAATTTGAAGATTTCTGATCTAAAGTATATTAATTTTTAATATTAATAACATCGATCAAAAAAATGTTTATAAATGTATCTACGAAATTAATATAATATTGAGATTTTTTCTTAAAAATTTCACAAATTACTCAATCACTGAATCGGCTTGTTAATCTATGCATCATTGGTATTTTGGGACATTGATCAAATCACCATACTAACAAGCTTTTAAAGAGCGAAACACTTGTCTATGCTTAACTGCCCAGTTATTGATTCATAGCGTAACAAGCCGATACAATGATTGAGTAACTCGTGATTTGGGAAAAATCTCAACGTTAAAATATTATATTATTTTTGTTGAAATGAATCGTGTAAATACTTGAAAGACAACATAACCATAAAATAAAATGATTATTATGTTAGAAAAAGGAATATTATGGAATTGGCTTATTAAGTTAAGATAGCGAAGCAACGTTGAGACGAATGTAAGAAGCCAGTTTGACGTTTAAGGGAGTATTCCTGTTTGTAGCATCGATTTTTTAGGTGTTTTCCAACATTTTTTTTTGGGAACTTTTACAACAAATACAGTAAACAAGAATTATATCGTTGGAAAGTGTATTTATTGAAGGTTTCAGCAGTATCTCAAATTTCCACTTAAAAATAAATGGTGTCAAAGTGATCAGGTCAAAATTCAGATTTGCCAATGGTGGCAGATAAAACTAGCGGGCCGATATTTTGAAAAGAAATGTAAAAATTATACATTTTGTAGGTTCCAACGAAAGTTACATGTGTTACAAGTACTAACATCTAATTTGTTTTTGTTTTAGAAATGTTCAGAAATTTTGACTTGATCATTTTAACGCCATTTTTTTAAGTGAAAATTTGACGTTTTTGAAAAAAAAAATATTGCTGAAAACTTCAATAAATACACTTTCCAACTGTATAATTGTTGTTTACTATATTTGTTGTAAAAGTTCAAAAAAAAAATGTTGAAAAACACTATGCTATAAACGGGAATACCCCCTTAATGCCAGTTCCACAGTATTCATAATTTATTGTTGTTACATTAGTGACATGTTCCAAAGTGGAATCTGTATATATCTTTTTGTATATGTCTGTCTGACCTACAAATCCAATTTCATTAATTAGTTTTTTGTGCACGCCATATTTTTTATACTTTTTTATTTACATATTTATTGTTAGTAAAACTTTCATAAATGTTTAACTATAAATAAAAGGCATTTTTTATAATCTTGTATAATTTTGTTTTTACATAAAACCTAAATCAAATTATTTTCTTCAAAAATTTGTTTAAGAGAATACAATTTTTACGTTAAATTTAAATTAATATTCCGTTTTTCTTCTTTAATATAAGATTTTTAATCTTGTTTAACATAAATTCTTCATAGTTATCAACCCTCTCTAAAACATTTTGAACTTTTTCGTCCTCGTAGTCATCATCAAATAAAAATTCTCTTGAATTTATAATAATTACTCCTCTATGAAACAATATTCTTACATATGACAAATTAATGAGTGTATTCTTAGAATTTTAATTTCAAGGAACCGATATTTTTACGTCACTACAAAATTACTTCAACTTCGAACTCACAAATATGTTATAGTTTATACGTGTCCAATTTTATTTTCTTTTTTTACAAGAAACTTATGAAATCTTTCATTTTTATTCGAAGTATAGTTTTACTTTGTTAAATAACTTTATTCTACGAATATATATTATCTAAAATTTAATTTAAACCAAAATGACATATTAAAGTTTTCAAATCTGTGGAACTTCACTGTAAAAAATTATCTAAATTTACATATTCTGTAGATGTATTTTTACAGCAAAATTATCACAGTAGCAATTATAAAATGCTGCTATTTTACTGTTAATAGTTATGTAAAATTTACATAACTATTGTATTTTGAAACTATTAATTAAAAAGTACGAAATAATGTTCGATTTTATTTTCACTGTAATGAGTTTTAGTCTCTATTCCTATTAATTTGTTTGTATTATGATAAAAAATAATTTTTTTATTAAATTTTTCATTTATATCCATTCTCTTCTCAATTGCACATATATCATAAAAATATTTCGGATAACCATTGCATTCACTTTTTTGAACAATATTTAACGTCTGCCTTTGTAATTTGGTATATTTCTTTCTTAATTTATAATCTTCGTTAATTGTTGCATTATTCCATTCGTAGTAATCAATTTGATGTAATGATTTTAAATCGATATTTGGAATCATGTCAATAGTAAAATTATTTGGCACGGATTTTGATAACTTTGCAATGATATAGATTTTATTTGTTTCGACAATTTTCTCTATTTGATATTCGTAGCCATCTTGCGACCAAAATACCGAACCAATTCGCACTTTTATCTGAGATAGATTTGGATAATTTCTGTCTAAACAATCGTATGCTGTTAGTAAATAATCTGTATCTATTATAACTGATGAACATTGATGTTTATATTCACGAGGATTGGATTCATCTATGAAAACAGGTAAGTTAATCGAGGCGATAAATTTATGAGGTGGAAATTCTTCGTTATAACAGTAGCTGGAAAAATCATTACATTCCTCAGACACGCTTCGTTTTGTTAATTGTTTTATTTCTTCATTTGTATTCATCTCTATGAAAGGCATATCAAGTTTAGGAATATTTGGTATTGGTATCAAATTTGGTACGAAATTACGAAGTGTTTGATTTGTGGTTGCATTTGTAGACGATTTAGTTGAAATTGTATTTTGTTGCTATAAACAATAAATTTGTATTATTAATTACAAAACATTTTTTACGAAAAGTAATCCAAAAATTTAACTTTTATGTGTTGTCAATATTTGAAAAAATTGGATCCGAATCTTATATATTATATCTATAATCACAGTGTATATAAAATTCTTTAGACACATTGTATGTAGCTGAGTACTTTTATTTCTGAGATACATTGGATATTTACCGTATTTGTCCGAATATAACGCAACGCCAAAATTTTTCATAAAAATATTTAGAAAAAAAAATAATCCGAATTTAACGCGATCCATTCATTTTTCCTTAAAGAATTCAAAGAAAATAGAATTCAAGGATTGTTACATTCTATTACCTAGACCTCGAATTTAGCACGAGTCAATTTTTTAACGGGACATAATTAGTCAAAAAATATCGCGTTATATTCGACAAATACGGTATATATAAAAACATATTGTATATAAAATTCTTGAGACACATTGTATATATATATATATATATATATATATATATATATATATATATATATATATATATATATATATAAAACTTTGAGGCAGATTGAATACATGATTCTTTTAGACACATCATATAAAATGTCTTTTCAATATTCATTCTATTTAACTAAGATTTAAAAAATATTTTAAACAGAAAATAGATCTTTCATAACCTCCCCGTACACCTATTTTAATAATATAACTTGCTTATATAGATATATTTTAAAAACATGCATACATATTTGTATAATGCGTGGAATCTGAGATCCGGATATCCAAAAATCCAATTATCCGAATTATTATCCCATTAAAAATTATTCAAACTGTTTGTACGATTTTAAATTAATTTTCAGAATAGATTCTTTTTGATGCATAATAGTTATAAAATTTAATTTTTGAACAATGCTGTCTGAAGTTTTGGTGAATAAATACACAATTTTTATTTCTATTTCTTAGTATTTATGTGATAATGTCAAAGTGGTTTATATAATGGGTTTACCCATATACTTCTAATCTTGTTTAATATATCTGTGGCTTTGAGGAAAAACCAATTAAGTCGCTTTTTCCTGATTTCGAGATATTTGCCTTTACAGTTTCACAGGTTAACTTCATAATTACTTTTAAATGGCCTCGAATTTCTATCTAATATTATTTATATGTTAAAAAGAAATATCAGAATCTTATTGAACTTGTAAAAATGACCCAAATTTATTTAGAAATGAAAGACACTCATTTAACTGGTTATTTCTCAAAAATTACATTTAACTAGTTATTTCACAAGAAACATATTTTTACTATTTTATTATTATAACTACAGACAACGAATGAAGTTTTGAAATTGTTTTATATATTTTCACTAAACATTTTCCAATTTTGAACAAATTATATAATAGCTTTCATATTTTTTCCTTTCTTTATATATTAAATACAGTACGGATTTAACGAAAAATTATACGATGACTTTCTTTTTTTTTAAATGCGACTGCATTTCTAGTCACCAAAATATGGTAACCCTAAATAGAATGTCATAAGAAGAATGACATTATACTGTAATTTCATAACTATTTTAGTGTTTATAATTATTATTGTTTATACTTACTGAAATATAGAAGTAGATATAAACTGACGTTAGTATTATGGCGTAAGGTATTACAACCGTAAGAATCATAATAAGTCCTCTTTCTAATGGATTCAGCTGAGGCAAGTTCTATTCAATAATAATTTATTGTTTAAATAAATATATCAGATTAAGAATAACTATATCTCTGTATACATACCTTCATTTTGTTTAAATGTATTCAGTTTTAAACATACATTCAAATTAATAATTAAATACTAATTTCAATTGATGTCAAACCTTTAACAAAATTTACAATCTTGTAGTAACCATGGAAAAATATAGAAAAAAAATTGATATTTTGTGTCAATAATAAATTAATTAGATATTAAAGCTAGATAATATTTAAATGTAATTATACAGGGTGTCTATGGTCTTTGTAGTACACCTCAAAAGGAGTCATAAACCTTAAAACGCCTTAGTTAGGGATCCCATCCGTCCCGTTTTGACCGGGACAGTCCCGTTTTTATGGATATTGTCCCAGTGTTCCCACAGAATGCACCGGAACATAAAAATGTCCTTTTTTACATATAATACTAATATCGTCCGTGAATAAATTTAATATTTTAGTAAATTCATTTAGATTATGTATTTCTATTATTTTCACTGCAACAATCAGTTTGAAACTTCATTAATGTAAATGTATTTTCAATGTTTAATTTATTCAAATGTTTTGTTTATGGATATTACTTTTTTATTAGAATTCAATGTATAATTTAAAATTTTTCTTAGTATTAAAATTGAAATACACATCCAAGAAAAAAAATATTTTTTTAAATAAAATTTCAAGTGTCCCTTTTTTACATTTCATAATTATGTGATCTCTAGCCTTAGTAAAAGTCGTCTCATAAGCGAGATAATAATTCATTTAGTTTTACTGGAAACGATTAATTTGTTTTAAACTCTAGTAATCTACTACTTAATCAGTATTGTTCAATTGTTATTACGTTTACTATATGATAGGTAAAACGTTGTTATCGTGATCACGGACCTTGATGAGTTTGTAAATTACCAGTCTGTCGAGCATGTATGATTAGATGGGTAAATAATTGAGGGCTAAGTATGGGGTTTACCAGAAAATCGTTCCGTGTAAAGCCGACTTGCAGAATATCTCAGCGTCATATCGACTAATTCGATATTAGAATATCGACGGGACATTTGCTATTTTTAAAGAACAAGGTAAAAACAAAAACAAGGTGATAGTAAAAGTGAATTACTGAGATAACAACTTTACCTGTTAAATAACAAACGTAATAATTTATTTATTTTAAAGATTAACGACCAGTTAGTTTCATAATGAACACTTTTAACTAAAGTCGATTTTAAGCTGACCAAAACGTATTCTTTTATTGACAATAACAAATCATTTTACTATTAGAAGTTTGATAAGTTGACAAAGAAGCATCGTTTTATTAACAGCAATAATAATTATACCGGTAAAATTTTAAAACGATGTTTTTTGTTGGCTTAAAATCGACATTAATTATAGTATATTATTTAACGAGCAAATAATGGCACCTATAATGTACGAGGATGTTGTTTAGTCCACGAGCGAAGCGAGGGGAATAAAACATCCGAGTACATTGTAGGCATTATTTGCAAGTCAAATACTATACTTTATCTACAACTGCTTATATATTTTTAATATTGTACTTACTTATTCAAATCTATGATGTTAACAACAACTAACTAACTACAACTGTCATTTTATTACTTTGACTGATAACTGCTGCCATCTGGCGTAGAGATATTTAGTTTGTTGATGTTGCCTAGCAACGAAGCGTGCGTACGGAAATCAAGTTAATAAAGATCGTTTCTTTATTTCCCTTGGTTAATAATGACTAATATTTTATTAACCTTGGTTAATAAAGACTAGTATTTTATTTCCCTTGGGCTATAAAGACTAATATTATTTATCTGATTTTATATATATAATGAACATATAACAAAGCAGTTGTAGATAAAAATATTTATTATGAAACCGACTGTAACTAATGTAAAATAATACATTTTTATAATAAAAATTGCTTCAAATTTTAGTAATTTATAGGCAATATTCTAGCATAGGCGTATCTACATTTCTTTTTTAATTTCGTGTAAAATACAAAAAAAAAGGTAAGTAATAAATTCCATATTTTTCAAAATATTATTTATTTTCTTGATATTTTTAAATACATAGTAATAAATTCTACAAAAAATACAAAAATGCTTTAAATAAAATATATTTTAAACGTGTCAAAAGTAATTTTATTTTATATATGTATATAATCTATGTATATGAATCTAATATAAATATACAAATATCAATTTCATTATTGAGTAATGGACGGATCTGGTTCATTTTTGTGTGTTAATTAATATTAATTATTTTTTTACATTAATCATATCGCGAATTTGCTGTGTCAGCCATTCAACACCTTCTTGAAGTCCTTCTCCGGTAATGGCATTACTTGCACCAATATGCCACGGTTTATCCATAATTTTATCCAATCCTAATGCTGCAGCAATCTTAACACTGCTCAGCGCATCTTTGCAATCCATTTTATTGGCAAAAAACAAGATCGGTAGCCGTTTACTGCTAATATCGGGATGTTGCAATAGTAATTCTAATTCGTCTTTGACAACAACCAATCTCAATCTATCACTGCTATCAATAACAAATATTATTCCGTGACAATCTTTGTAATAGTGTTCCCATAAATCACGGTATCTACCATGGCCTGACATGTCAAAAGCGGTAAACCCGAGACTTTGATCTGTTGGAAAAGTTTAAATTACTAATATACTCAAAAAAAAAAGCGCTCCACTTGGAAAAATCTGAAAAATTACCGCTTTTCAAATAGGTATAACTCGGCCAATTTGAAACAAAATCGAATAAAATTTTGTGTCCGAAAAAATTTGAAGTCTCATCTTTAAGATCATGCAAGATATGTACCATTTGAACCATTCCGCTTCCCCAAACATGCTTTGACTTAAAAAATCGTTAAACTTTGACAACATGTATGATATACAAAAATAGTTTTCGACTCAGTTTACCAAGAGGACGTAAAAATTAAAACAATTTGACGTAAATTTCGCTTAATTTCAAGAACTTACGATTCTTTGGCGTAAAGTTATGATTTTTTTGAAATTTACCCTGCATTTTGGCCGAGTTATATCTATTTGAAAATCAGTGATTTTTCGAGTGGCGCGTTTCTTTTTTTTTGGCGAGTGCAGTTTTTGAAATTTGGAGTATTCTTAAGAATTCATTATTCAAGCAATTTATATCTGTCACAAAAGACAATTAACATAGTAAAAAAATCTTTCAGAACTCAATATATAAAATAAAACAGCTTTAGGTGTAAGTTCTGTATTAATATTTATTAACAATCGACGTTTCGACAAACTTTATCTTTATCAGGAAAGCATACAAATGACATTTACAGTAAATAACAGAACATAGAAATAAGTTACTAGGTAACAAATATGTATCTAGATCTTAAATTTTTAATTAATGGAAGCTAAATTTTATTTAAAGCTTTATAAATTTCTATTGCTTCTTTTATCAATCTGCTGTTAATATTGATTGGTTTTGCAATAATTACAGTATCTGCGAATTTGACATGAAATTATTTTAACGCATATTGAGCAATAGTTGGTTTATCTCGATGATTTAGACGTATTGACCTCTTATAAAAAAAATTATGATCTAATTACTTATTTTGTTACCTAGTAATTTGTTTCTATGTTCTGTTATTTACTGTAAATGTCATTTGTATCAGTTTTTCTGATGAAGACGAATGTTGAGTTTGTCGACACGTCTGTTAATAAATATTAATACAGAACTTAAATCTAAAGCCATTTTATTTTAAAAGATTAGGTTTATCATATTTTTATTGTACCAATTGTATCTTTACGATATGAATTCTTATGAATACAAGTATTTAATTATTCAAAATAAATCAATATTTTTTTGTTATGTTGAAGACGACTAACTTACTCTCAAATTTTTCCACATTAAATCCGACTGTAGGAACAATTTCGCCAACTCTGTCATCTTCATTTTTAAAATGATTAATAACTGTAGATTTTCCACTATTATTTAAACCAATAACTAAAACATTAACTTCTTTCTTTTTCATTCCAAGAAACAGTGCAAGTTTTTGAAACAGACCCATGTCACATAATTGTATGCACGCATAACTGTTTGTAAATAACTCTAGAAATAATCAATACTTTTCCCTCATATAAATATTTTAAAATATCATATATATATAAACTGTATTTATGTTTTGTACATTACAAATATTTTAGTATATTAAATGTCTGTTAAATTATATATAAATTAATTTAATATTTGTGCTATTGAAAGATCTATAATAAAATATATTTAAATCATCCGCGATTTACTGCGTAAGTAAAATGGTAATATAAAATGGTCGATATTTTAATTATCATAATATTTCTTATATTTAAATTAATAATTTACTTTTAAAAAATAAAAAAAATAATTATTATAAATAGCAACTTAATTTTTCTGTAATTTTAATTTTTAAATTTTCTCTTGATAGAAATGATGCATACAAATTAAACTAAATATTAAATAAAGATTATTTATTTATAATTAAGTGTATTATTAAATAAGAAACAGAATATTTTAATTATAAAATAATTTCTACAAAATAGTTTAGTTAAAATTTGCGCTTATGAAACTAACGTTTGGTTCTAATTTCGTTGTGAAGATGACACTACGTGCACGGTTGCTGAATTGACATATGACGTACGAATGTTCTGGCAAGACGTGAAAAAATCTGCTTGATTCGGAATTGAGTATTAGTTAATTAGAATAGATTAAAATATAGTAGTTAAATTAGTAGACAATGGAAGAAACTGCAATAGAAAATACGGAGAATAAAACAACGTCAAATGAAGATGATAAGGTAGGCGCAGTTAAAATTTACTAACGTGGTTTTTAGGATTCGCGTAGGATCGTTAGTAGGTTAGACTTTGGTATACTTTCAACTAAATATGTATTTTTAGGAATTTAAAATATATTTAACAGATAAGTCAATATATCAGAATTAGAATATGAATCTATGTAGGCTATTATGTATACAGGTGGTGTACTTGGCTAAGTTCATATGTTTATACACGAATAGGTTAACAACATTTACGAAATAAAATTAATCTTTTCCCTACGTTTCAAATTATTTATAGCTTTACAAATGTAAATAAATACATATTGAATTAGAATTTCGATTGCATATTTTAATATTTGACACGTGCATGATTCTTTTAATTATAACTGTTTATTATTTGTAAGCATATTATTAACATTAATTAAATGATTTTTGAATATTTTAGCAGGATTATTTTATTACTGTTTTAAAGTACGTGTAAGTCCAAAAATATATAACGTTACTGAAATTTGACAAGTGTCATTTGAAGAATGTAGTAATAATATTTGATTTGATAAGTCAAAAATGTGACATTTGATAAATGTCATTTAAAGAGTGATTCAATATGTTTGATTAAAAAATGAGGGTGATAGTTTATTCTTTATCTTTTGCAAATATATCACAACCAAAAAAACATACTAAAATTACTGTTTCAAATAAATAATAGTATGATATACATAGTTTTGGAACGAGAAATGCTAGCACGATTTTTTTTAGATTGAAATTGATTTCAAACCAATATTACATAAGTATTTTGTAAATTTAATAAACAACAATAAATTGTGTAATGGAATATTTGAGTGATAATATTATATAAATATAATTCTACAGTAGGGACTAATTAATTTTTTTTATATGAATGCGTAAATCAATCATTTTTATACAAAAAATAGAAGAGTTAAAATATGAAATTCCTATTCTTTACAAGTTATCAAAACTATTAATTCAATTTTTCAAAAATAATCCATTTGAAATTAGAATCGTAATTGTTGAATTATCGAATCGGAAAAAAACAATAGTTCCGGAAAAATGTTAGGAACGTGTAGTCAAATTTCTATTTGCAAATTGGGTGACTATGAGAGAAAAAAAAAACCGAAAAACCTTTCAGAAATTATGCGATGAAGATGCTGATGATAGTGCAAGTGATCTTGAAGATGATTATTTTTCTGACAATTATCGGTCAAGTGACAGCGAATGTAATGATTCGTCGGATGAAGAAATTTTGAATAAACGTGTTAAAACAGAAGAAACAGCAGGTTCGTCAATAAGTGATGTTGATGCTACACATTGCGATGAAGTACGTATTTTTTTTTTTGTTTATATAAAATTAAGAATTTAACAAGTTTTGTAAAGAAATTTGTGATATATTTTAAGTCGTACATAAGCAAGTAATTTGTATTAAATTGTAAATATTATACTATATAATTATTGTATTTTTGAATGACCTTTTCTTATACTGTAATGGTGTTTTAAAGAAATAAATAAATATTATTATTATTATTATAATAACTGTAGAATGCATTAAAATGTTTTTGTAAATAATATGTTGAGATGAAGTACTTAAAAAAAAACAGTTCCTGGATTCTATAGCAAAATCAAAATAAAAAATAAGAAATTCATATTCGAAAAATACAAAAAGTCAAACATTAGTGTTCCGACAAAGTAGGAGTAAACTATAAATGCAAACAAATGAATTTTACCTGAATCACAGTCGTTTTAATTACTAGGGTGCAATCATGAAATTTCGATTGGCACTTTTGATTTGATTTATTTATTGATTTGATTTATTGGGACTAGTCCGTATATTTCAGCTCGGTTTTAATTTCAAATAAAATTACGATTTTGCTATGGAATACAGCTATAGATTACTTCTATATTGAAATAAATCTAACCTATCTCTATTTCTTATTATCAAAAAGTATTATAAAAAACATATATCTATCACTATTTAATTTCAACTTATGCTGGTTTATATAAAAATATTTTCTATAGGTTAGTTCTGCTCCAAGCTAATAATATTTGCAAATTTAGGTGAAACTGTTTTTGAAATATCTATAATTTTGCGTAGAAATAATTATTTAAATAATTTTTTTTTAATATACCATGTTTTTAAAACGGACTAAAAAGTATAAAATAATTTCTCCTAGCTCCATACAGATTCTTAACTCCATACAGATGTGAATTATTAATAACTATGACAATATTTGTAAAATTTAAAACGAAAAACGTGGGGGGCTATAAATTTGTATGGGGGGCTAGAGGAAATTAATTCACACTTTTTAGTCTGCTTTACAAACGTGGTATATTAAATTTTTTTTATTAAATAATTATTTTCTGCTTTTTAGTCTTGTGTGTGTGTGTGTGCTGAATTTGCTGTAGTTGTTTTCTGTAGTTTCAAAAAAAAATTGCTAAATACTCAAATATACTGAATTCGTGAATATGACACAAGATAAAAATTAATATTTCAAATATTATTAATTAATTAATTAGTTTTGAGTTATGTTTAAAGCTTGAAATCTCTAGCTCACCGGGAAGTTAGTTTAAAATCGATTGCAAAATTTATACTGAACAGACAGACAAGAAAGCGAATTAATAAAAACGTGTCAAAATAACATTCATACTTATTGTTGTAATACTATAGAAATATATAATAATAATGGTGCAAAGTTCTTGATTAATATTTACTTATTTTGTAGATGTATAAAGGAGTACATTTTCTTTGTATGGAAATGTCAGATGATGATATAAGACAATTAATGGATTACGAAAGTGGAGACGATGATATAGATAATGATACCGATAGAAAAACAATAAATTGGGGTCCTGTAAATGGTTCGTCATTAAAGCAGTTTATTTTCAATGAAAATGACATTGGTATACGTAAATATTACTATGAGAATTACGCGGAAAAAACTCCGTTTGATTTTTTCAAAATTTTTATAACAGACGATATTGTAGAATATATGGTGGTACAAACCAATTTATACGCGGAACAGAATGCGAAAAAAATCGGAAAACATAGGAGTCATTCAAAGGCCTGGTCGCCGACAAACTGCGAAGAAATCGAAACATTTTTCGGTATTATTTTATGGATGGGTTTGATGAAATTGCCACGTGTATCAGCTTATTGGAGTACGAGTTTTTTATACGCTAATAAAATTAAGCACATTATGTCTCGAAATCGTTTCGAACAACTTTTCAAAATGTGGTACTTTTGCGATCAAAACGATCGACTTAAAAAACTAACATTGCTAATGGAAAAAATTACCGAACGATTTCAACATGTACTCACACCAGACTCAGAAATTTGCATTGATGAAAGTTTTCTAAAATTTCGACAATACATCAATAACAAAAAACACAAACTAAAAATGAAACTTTATAAATTATGTACGACAGATGGATATACTTATAATATGAAATTATCCTGTGGTAGATATCAAAGATTTTCAAATAATATCGTACTATCTTTGATGGATGAACTTTTCGATTCGGGCCGCATTTTATACACCGATACTAAATACACAAGTGTTTCTCTAGCTTTGCAGTTACTACAACGACAAACACATCTACTAGGAACAGTCAGGCCAAATCGAAAATTCAATTCGAAGAATGTTATCAGCAAAACATTGAAGCGAAACGAAGTATTTGCGGAAGAAAATGGTAGTGGAATCATTATGATGAAATGGAGAGATACGCATGATGTTCTGTTGCTAACCACACGCTCAACAGACAATGCAATCAACGAGATAAATAAACCACAAGCTATTACAGATTGCAACAAATCCAAGACGTATATGATTGCCGATCAAACGCGAGCATATTCGCATTGTTTGCGACGTGGTACGAAATGGTATCGTAAACTAGCGGTGGATATAATATTCGGATCTGTATTAGTTAATTCGTTTTTGGTGTATAAGGCCGTAACGAAAAATCGTATTACGATTACGGAGTTTAGGGAACGATTGGCTTTAGCATTAATTAAAGAAGATACGAACGAGAGAGGCAACGAGGAAGTTAGTGAGAAGAAACATGTATTAGAAGAGGGCAACCGGAGAAGATGTGTTGCTTGCTATGCAAAGTTAAAAGAAACGGAAGGTCGAACTGCTGCACAAAATAAATGTCGAAAGACTGTTTTAAAATGCTCGGGTTGCGAGAAATATTATTGTATTTCTTGTTTTTTTTTCTGAACATAATGTCGAAAAGATTTAGGACTAATTGCATTAGACATTTTAATAGGGTTTCGAACCAGAACTGAACCGAAAATCGAAAAAAACTGTTATTTTTGCTAGAACGAAAACCGGAACTGTACCGAAAAAAATATCTTTTTATTTTAATATAACAGTGATTTACATTTTCATTAAGAAAAATATTGAATTAATCTCTTTAATACACATTAAGTAAATTCAGCGTGTTAATCGCAAAAAATAGCATTTTTAAAAGTGGATCTTGGCCCATAAAAGTTTAGCAAGTCCTGTATTAAACTATGTGGTTCCGTATTGTATACAGAATTTTTAATTATTTGATTTATATAATAGATTAATTGTAACATTATTTATTATTATATACATATTATGTAAGTAAATAAAAATATTGGTTTTTTTAATTAAATTTTGTTTTCTTATTTATAACAATGCATTTATCAAAAGAAATTAATTTTCAATAAAAATTTTATGTTGACTAATTAACAATAAATATTTTTTAATATTCCTGTAAATATTTATATTTTAAATCTACTGAATTTCTTATATACAATTTATTAATAATTATATTACATAATTAACATATTATTATTTGACTTCATATTTTCAAATAAAAAAATCAATTTTAATCTTAAGAAAATATAACAGATAAATAATTTTGTGCAACTATCGTTTTCTCGTCTTTTAAAAAAAATCGTGGTTTTACTAAAGCCTTTTGACTTTCCTATTTTTTGTAAATAGCTACAATTTAAAAGTAAGTTTCTATTTATTTTTGAAATTACGTCCGCATAGACGAACGAAATATACATAAACATTTTCATTAAAAATAACGGTTCGTTAAAATGAAAATTCCTGGATTCCCTAAGAAATCTTTCTATGTATATTGCCAATATATAATATTTTTTTAGATAAGATATTTCTTGAAACTATTGATATTGATATTCAAATCTTCAGATTTAAATTATTACAAATTGAAAGATATATAATAAAAATAGATTGAATGTTACTGTTTAAAATTATTATTCCAATCTTTCCCAGGAAATAGA
Source organism: Clivina fossor (assembly GCA_963966155.1). Classification (NCBI taxonomy): domain Eukaryota; kingdom Metazoa; phylum Arthropoda; class Insecta; order Coleoptera; family Carabidae; genus Clivina; species Clivina fossor. Next base: position 15,572,532 of record OZ014559.1, on the reverse strand, counting down.
AATTAAAGAACCGGAAACTTTAGTTGCGGCTGTAGATGATGAATCTAAGAACGTGGAAAATCCGATTACGGAACAAGAGCATGAAGTGATCGAGAATGAAACGATTAACGATGATAATACGGATGGCGAAGGTCCGAGTGATAAATCGGAAGTTGATGATGAAGATGAGGGTGAGTGTAGTGATCGCACGGGATCGGAAACTGATGATGATGATGCCAGCGTGGTAGTGGAACGTGAAGAAGGCGATGGACAGGAGAGTGTACCGAATCGAAAAGTCGACGATGATGAAGATAAAAGAAATCCACAATATATTCCGAAACGAGGCACGTTCTATGAGCATGATGATAGGACAGCTGTTGAAGAAGGGTTAGTTAATTTACAAGATAGTAAATATAATAAATAATTAGTATTTGACGGAATTGAATTTTTTATTAACTACTAAGCCAACGGTTTCGGCAATAACTATTGCCGTTTTCAGGGCTAGCTTGTTGATTTTACTTGTAACACAAATATACATATTTGATCAGTAAATTTAAAAAATACAAATTATCATTGTTATGTGAAGGGTTAGTTAATTTAGATATTAAATATAACAAATAATTAGTAATTGACGAAATTCAGTCTTTTATATATATTTTTATTAACTACTAAGTAAATACACTCGAACCCCACTTTATCTGTCAAAACGGGACCGGAAACCTCACTTTATCTGCATACCACTGCTCATACTCGTTGCGCATCTTAGTTCTGTGTTCTACCGCGCCACATATGTCACAAAAACAAAACACATTATGAGGTTAATTTAATTTAATTTCTTAATTTTGTTTATTATATTATTATAAAATATGAACAAAATCGAAAATATTTTAAATAAATAAACTTTTTTTAAAATATAAGATTTAACGTGTTTAAGTGTTACTACCCGACTAGTCGCAGATAAAAAATGAGTTCAAATTGGCAGATAAAGTGAGTTTGCAGATAAAGTGAATGCAGATAAAGTGGGGGTTGAGTGTAACTACTTATGTAAATTTAAAATTTTAGAGAAGAAGAAACAGAGAAAACTGAAACTGAACGTACTGAAAAAGAGCCTAAAAAGAAAGTTTGGTTGGAAAAGGAAGCAAGTAAATGGAACCATGATCGGTTCAATGATCAAGAACAGGCACCGAAATCCAGGGCCGAATTAGTTCAGATTTACGGTTATGATATTCGAAATGAAGATGGACCACCACGTGCACGCAGAAGGCGTCGTTATGGGTAAATCGATTTTTTTTTACACTTTTTTAAATCATTCAAGAATAATTCATCATATAAACATATTGGATGGTAAAAATTACTATATTGATTTAGAGATACAAATAATTATAAATAATTTGTTTAAAACTAATTATTTAAGCTACAATTACTTTCTTTAATGTAAAATGTGATCAGTAGTTTATTGTTATAAATATACAACTTATAAGTTAAAAACGAAATATTGAAATATAATAATTTATTTTTGAATTAAAATAAATTTTTTTGATAACATCCTTGTTTTGGAAACTACATGTTTTTTTTTTCATATAATTTTGTTACAAATTTAATTCCTTTTAATTATGTAATTAATTTCAAATACGGTTATCCTTCAATTTAAATAATATCAATCAAATAATATAAATTAAAGAACAATTAACATTTGTTTGTAACAATGTATAGCTAACTTATAGGTTATTTAAAAAATATGTACTGAAACCAACCGATTATTTCATTTATAATTTCTTAATACAAAAAAAAGTTAATTTTATAGTAATTTTTAATCAATTAGGCTATTTGAAGACAGTTAATAATATAGATTGATAAACTTATCAATATATAATATTTTTTTAAAAATTTATTTCTAGTCGTGGTCCAAACAAATACACACGTAACTGGGAGGACGTAGACGCCTATAGTAAACCGACAAACGTATCAGCAAAGCCACCACCACGAAAAACTCGTTCTAGTAATAAAAACGACGAAGAATTTCCGCCCCTGCATCAATCGGGCACACGCAATCCATCTTCGGAACGAAGCGGGGGCGATAATGATTCGAATGCGACCAATGAGGATCCGATTGAAGACACGCGTGTCACGGAAGATGTCGGTACGAAAAACCGAGATAGGAGTGATTATGCGCACGACGATGCACCCCCAGTTCAACAGCAACAGCAGCCGAATGATACGAACAGGCGGCATCAGGATGCGAGGGTTGGCAATAGTGAGAATGGATTTAGGCAGCAGCAGCAGCAGCATTTGTCGCCGAGAAGAGATAATCGGATGATTAAAGGATCGCAGAAAATGAACGAGCAGATTAGAGCGTCGCCTGCTAATATAAGAGGTGTTACTAAAACGAGAGGTAAGATAGATTTTTTTTTAAAACAAATTTTATTAACTCGCTTTCTTTTGTAATTGATTATAAACTAATTTCTTGTTGAGCTAGAGACTTAAAACTTGAAACATAGCTCAGGTAACTGAATGACAATGCAATATTAACTAATTAATAATATTAGAAATGTTAAATTAAAGTTAATTAATTATAATTATTAAATTATTACTGTAATCTTTAAATTTAAAGAACTTTAAGGAAATTTCAATTCTGATCACTACTTCAAATGTAAAATCTTTAGCTAAAATTTCTTTAAATTTAAATATCATGCATGTTTAGAATTGCTCTATTAAAATTTATTTAAGTTGTTAAGTTAAAGTCCCATTTAAGTAATAAGCAGAAAATAATTATCTAAATAAAAATTATTTTTTTTAATATATCATATTTTTAACACGGATTAAAATGTATAAAATGTTTTCTCTTAGCCCATACAAATTTATAACCCCCACGGAGAAAAACAGCTACTCTCTACACTCCTTACTATTATCTATTGCATGCGCCCCACGTTTTTCTGTATGAGGTTATAAATTTGTGAGGGGCTAGGAGAAATTACATTTTATATTATTTTAGTCCGTGTTGAAAACGGTTATGTGCCAACCAATCAAAAGTATATAATTTAGCGAAAAAATTTCAAATTACTTCTCATAGTTAAAAAACAGACTATAATGCAATAATAAACGTCATATTTAGAATAAAATATACTTTTATTTTCAATAAAAGATTATAATTTATATAGATGAAACGGTTTACAACCTCGGTTAAGAAAAATATGCCGGTCCGGTTCTGTTTTGGTTCACGTTTCAATAATGAAAAAAATATCTATAATTTTCTTGCATAGGGTTTTTCAAGAATGGCGGCCGAGGTTCCGACTTAAACCGTGCTCGTAATCAGAAAAATCAAAGACAAAATGCACACGATAGCGAATACACCGATTACATTTTAAGCCAGAACTTTACCAATAAATCGGTAAACCACCATCAGCAGCAGCAGCAACAACAACAACAACAACAGCCACAGCAATCTCATCGTCAGCAACATCAGCAACAAAACGTTCAGAAATTGGAGAAAGAAATGGCCAATATGAGCGTACAACAGAATGAGCCAGCACCGAATAGCGGTGGCGGTGGTTATACGGGCGTAGCGACACGCGGTGGTGGCAAATTTAATCGCAGTAGTGGTGGTGTAGATAGTGGTGGTTCGCAGAGACAAACTAGCGTTCCGCCCCGTTTACAAGGCGGCGAACAACGTGGTTCGAAACGGTATAGTTCGCTTAGACAACGATCACTGCCCGAAACTACGCCCGCGCCAGGATTTAATCAACATCCGACCTATTACCAAGCAGGTACATTTATTGTTATTTATTTATTTAGGCTTAGTATTTCCAAATTATCCTTGGAATAATTTTAAAATTAGCCAGTCATTTATTCTGAGGACACATTTTTAGCCAATCACAATTGACTTTTTGTTTATTTTAGTTTACCAATTATCAGTTAATGGAAGCACATTTAGAATAGATAAATGAGTTTGTGTATTTTGGATAATTTGTTGTGTAAGGATGGTCGGTTTGACTGACAGATTGAAAGACAAGTAAATACTGGTTGTAAGATTTTGGATCATTGATATTCGGTACGTTTGCTAGAAATATAATTGTATCCAAAGATGCCTCGTTTAAGTGTGTTTATAATCCGGTATCAGAGCCTACATTGACATAGTAGAGTGAGTATTGGGTTTGAATGCAAGAGCATAAAAAAATTACTGTTTTTGGAAATGAGATTTTTGTGTCGCAACCATTCGGGTGCGAGATGAATTAGCGTATGAATTTAGAAATGAGTTTGTTTCACACCCCCTTATGACGTGATTGTGTGTATGTTTGTATAGCTGAGGTAATTCTACTATTTTCTTATAATTTAGAATACGGTCAACAGCCAATTGAGCAGCAACCACCGCAACAAGGTCTTCTGCCCCATCCGACGTCCTCAATTCATTCGCAAGTACCACCACCAACCAATAACAATCAACAGCTGATCACTGTCGCGCCAACTAATCAACCGATTGCAACGTTACAAGCACATCAAGGACCGCCAGCTAACGGTGCCCCATTAATGCCCGGCCCCCCGCCACAATTCGCACCGACTTATCCGCCAGCACCGCCGCCAGCATTTCTCCAAGCTGCTGGCGTTGCACCGCCCCCGTTTATAGCACAACAACCACCGCCACCACCGCAGATTATCAATTTCGGTCAACCCGGTTATCCGCAACCACCCGGTTATACGAATTTTCAGCATCAGCAGTTCACTCCAGTGGTGAGTCTCTCTCCATTACTCCAACTTTCTTTTGATAAATTATCCAGAGAATTTAGATTCATTTACATAGAAAAACTATAATTAATTAAATATTGACAAGCAGATTCAATGTATTTATATTTAATGGAGTCCAGGTACATTTTTTACCACTTCGACTGCAAGGAAAATGTGCTATAGCGATCGGTACGGTGTCTGTAACTTTTTCAAAAAAAAAATATCGGAACTTAGTTTACGTGGGTTCAACCGATTTTAATGAAATTTTCAGGATAGATTTATTTAGTGCTCAAGATGGGTCATAAGGTTTTATTTTTTTTTTTCGAAAAAAAATTACTAAAGTTTTTAAAAATTCATTGTGGCTACATTATTTACCCGATTTTGATCAAGTTTTCAGAAAAGATTCCTCTAATGTCCACATAAATTATGTAATTTTAATAAAATACAGTGTTGCCAAATTTCCGAGAAAAAAAATTACTAAAGTTTTTAAAAATTTATTATGGTCACATTATTTGTCCGATTTTAATAAAAAAAATTACAGAAGATATCTAGCATCTACATAAATTATATAATTTAAGCCAATTTTCCGAGAAAATATTTACTAAAATTTTTAAAACTTAATTTTTATACAACCTAAATCCGTTTTATTGTTTATTCCAGAATCAAGGACCAGCTGAACTATACCAATCTCAAAGCGGTATAACCTATTACTCGACACAAAATCAGCAAGTCGTGCAACGTGCTGCACCACCGAAACGCGTCAAGGCAGCTATTCCAATTGTTCCCCCTCCGGAGCATAAGGAGCCACGTGGCCGAGGTCGATTGAATCAGGGCGAAGACTCCCCAGTGGGCGGTAGCACTCCGGAAACGGCCGCTGATGATTTCAGTGAAACGTTGGACAACACAAACAGCGTCACTTATCAATCGGAAACGCCCGTTGCGGTACAGCAATGATTAATCATTTAAATTAATCGATATAAGTTTTTTTTTTTTTTTTTCAAAATAATAAAATTGTTTATTATATAGAAAAGAATTATATATTATATATATTTACTAGTAAAGCTCGTTTCACACTTTTAAACTCTTGTGCTTATATTGGTTATGTGTATGGTTTATTTAATTTGAAAATGACTACGGAAAAAATGATTTTGCTCTTAATTTATTGTTCAATTTTTAAGTATAAGTTTATAATTTATTGATGAGTACGGTGCATTAGAATTTCTTTAGTTTAAGATTGGTACGTTGTGAGTTTTATTTCTTTAATGTTTATTAGTGTAAAACGTGTGAAGACTGTCACAAAACTAAAACTAAAAATTATTGAAAAAAATGTAAAAAAAACTTATTTAGGTGAAAATTATATTTATTTACATTTTTTATGTGTTTATCTCGACATATCTACTATGGTTTATTTATTATACAAAAAAAAGAACATATTTTTTTTGTTGGTTAGTATATACTATGCCCTGAACAAAGTAGTTTTGTTGTTACAATATTGGTATAACAACAATTTTTTATAATGTAATACTATCTTTTTATAATGCTAATAGCGGTGAATAAAGTATTAAAATATATATTAAATTTATATATATGGAAATTTCATCATTATATCAATAATAGTAATAATATACTGTTCTTGTTCATTTTGTAAATTATTTGTACTGCAGTGTTTTGTTTTATTACTACTTTGACTGCAAGGAAAAGTAGTATAGCGTTTGGAACGGGGTCTGTAACATTTTCAAAAAAAAAAAAAAATTGTATAGAAATCCTTCATATAGCCTGTAGATGACGAATCTGAACTTAGTTTATGTGGGTGTATGTGTGTGCGTGATCAAATTTTCAGAAAAGTATCTCCTAGTGCCCACATAAATTATAATATTATTAAAATACAGTGTTGCCAACTTTCCGAGAAATGTCAAAGTAGTCTATATATGGGTTTACCCATATACTTCTAATCTTGTTTTAATTAAAATCAAGCAAATAAATGAATGTACAATGTCCATAAAAATATTTAAAAGTTAGTTAAAATATTGTACATTTAATTATTGTGTCTGTTATTATTCTTTCAATGTTCCTAAGTCTTGCTGAACAATTAAATTTTTTTATATTCGTTAATTTAACAACTGCATTGAACTACAGTGTTTTAAATTTATAAAGATTTATATATATTTATGAATTTCCAATCTTTAAAAAAAAATATTTATTTTGTTGGAAAATATAATGAATCATAATAACTAAATCAAAATAACAAAATGCTTTTATATAAAATAGCAAATATATATATATATCGGAATCTATTTTCTCATATACTCATTATTGTATAGTTTATATAATACATAATACTAAACTATATCTAATTGTTAGTAAAAAAGAAAACATATTTCAGTTTATTTAAAAGAATCAAATTTGTAATTTTAATGCCTCATATTTGTATTTCATTATTTATTGGGTTATTATTATCATTTCAATAAAATTGTTTTGAGAATGGTGTTTGTGTGTGTATTTACTACAATCCTACAACTTCTACATTTATTATGACAAGAGACACTTCATTTAATATAAATAAAACTAACTATAGTTCTAAAATTTGTTTAAATAATTTAAAATAGAAAATAGGGCTAGTGCCGCTATTCTGGTCATTAAATTTAGCTTAAATCTTTAAATTTAAAGAACTAAGTAAATTTCAACTCTTGTTACTACTTATATTACTTTAACTTTAAAACTTTAGCTTAAATGGCTATCGGATGTACTTTAACAGCTAAATTTCAGACTAAACTCGTTAAGTTAATAGAATTAGTGTGAAAAATATTTGCATGAATATGAATAATGTTTGTAAATTTTGATATTTAAATGATTTTGGAAAATAAAAAATTAAATATATACATTGCTAATAGAGAAATAAAATCCTTTAAATGTTTACGCTTAAAGATGAATGATCAGAATTGTGTTATCTAAATTTTTCTTAGTTAAAGTCTCATTTAAGCTAAAGTTGATGATGAGAACAGCGGCATAAACTAAATTATTTTTTTCAAAAAGTTTTGGAATTTCTGCAACGCAATCTCCAGCGCCATCAACGTCAGTTTTTGAAACAATATGATAAACTGTCAACTTGACATTTCAAATAATTAATATTTTTATGAGATAGCAATGGAAAATGACAATTCTATTATATATGGCCTAGAATTTCAGGTATTATCGGTAATTATATATAAAGCAAATACAAATATTAATATTATTTTTCAAAATCAGGCACGAGCTTTGACAGCTCAAGTTGCAGAAACTGAGAAAATTCGATTTCTCATTGGTACACAATCTTTAAAACAAGTTAATAATCAAATACATTTAGTAGAATTTGATGAAGAAACGTCTGTATTGAAAACTTCAGTATGTATTTTATCTGTTGTAAAAGGAACATTTATATAAATAATGTTTTTATTCAAGGTTTATCAACATTCACACGGTGAAATTTGGAAACTGACAGCCAGTCCAACCGATCCATTAAAAATAGCAACATGCTACAATACTTTCAATCAGGAAAATATGTGCTGTATGAAAACGGCTATTTTACAATTACCCGAAACAGAGAATCCGAATGAAATTGAGAACTTACAAGTCGTTACGAAATTTAATAGCGAGAAATTTGGTAATGAGATTAAAACATCGGAATTTCATCCGAACGATGCTAATAAAATTATGTCTGTGATGGAGAATCAAATTATTTTGTGGGATATATCTGATGTTGAAGCCAAACCAGTTACGAACATTTCTCTAGACGCGAAAAATAATCCTAAATTTACTATAGGAAAATGGAATCCTCACCAAAACTGCAATCAGGTTAGATTATTTTAATGAGTTTTAATTTTTTTGTTTCGATTCTGGTTTGAAAAAGGAAAGTGTGATTCTTTTCTTTATAAATCTCTATTGCTTCTCTTATTAATTTATTGCTAATAATAAGTTTTACTATGTTATTTATGTTTCTAGCAAAAGTTCCCCAAAGTCATTAGTATGTTTTTTGTTTGTTTTTTAGTTTGCAACAGCAACTGAAACACATATAAAAGCTTATGATATTAGAGCTGGCTCTTTAGCATGGCATATAGATTCATGTCATGGACAATTAGTGAGAGATTTGGATTTTAATCTTAATAAACAGTATCACTTAGCGACTTGTGGTGATGATGGATTTGTAAAAATTTGGGACTTTCGACAAACATCTCAGCCTGTTTTCTCTCGTTCCGATCATTCACATTGGTAATAAAATATTAGAAATATTTATTAAATTGAAATCTATTTATAATGCTTAATTCGATATTTATGATTTTTAGGGTATGGTGTGTTCGAATAAATCCATTTCATGATCAGTTGGTATTAACTGCAAGTTCTGATGCAAGAGTTTTATTATCTAGTGCTTCAAGTGTCAGTTCGGAAAATCTTGAGCTTGCTGATAACGAAGACGATACAACAGATGTTACAGAAACTAAGCAAATGTAATTATGCGAAATTTAATATTACATTTTTCCATTTAAAAATTAACTAATGATTTAATTAGTGCATCTAAATAAATTAATGGCGATTTAAGCAAAAACAAAATACTATAACTTAATATAATACGCCATGTGTAATTAAGAAATAAAAAAAATAGAATATAAGAACATCTCAGTTATTTTAATATATTTGATTATAGAATTCCGGATGGTCCTCTGCAATGGTGCGAACATGAAGATAGTGTTTATTGCGTAGAATGGTCCCCGGCTGAGCCCTGGACATTCGCATCTTTGAGTTACGATGGTCGATTATTACTGACAAGAGTTAGAAGAACTTATAAATATCAAATACTACTTTAATAAGGTCAGATAAATTATATACATATATTAAGGAATGCATTTATAATAATATATAAAAAAATATGGATCAATTGAAAGTAAAACAAATATAAATAATTTAATTTCTATTTATTTATAATATATTGTTATAATATATTATTAAGCTTTATTAATATATAAATAACGCAAAACATTTCTTTAAATAAGTCCAAATATCAAACAAAGTCAAATAAGTCTTTTGTTTTTTGCTTAAATTGCCATTAATTTATTTGATGAGCTAATTAAATTATTAGTTAATTTTTTAAATGAAAAAAATGCAATAATCCTTTGCTTTCACGACAAAATTATTAAAACTTTCCTTTTTTTAAACCAGAATCAAAACAAAACTAAAAATTATTAAAAAAAGGTTCAATATTATATAAGAAAATATGGATTTATTGGAAGTAAAACAAATATAAATAATTTAATTTTTATTTATTTATAATATATTGTACAAAGCTTTATTAATATATAAATAACGCAAAACAATTCTTTAAATAAGTCCAAACATCAAACAAAGTCAAATAATATTCCTACTAAATCATGATCAGTTTTAAATTCGTTCCGAAATCCGACTAGCTACATTCCGAAGTTGTCCGTATACTTTGGAAGGTGGCGATCCAAGAATAAGATTACAAATTGCACGACGTGCTAGTTGTATGTTCTGGAAACTGCCCAAAATATGAATTTTACTATCGGCTAAAACAATTCGCGTTTTTGTGACATTTTCAATTGTGAACTTTGTTCGACCACATTTGCCCGCCAAACGACCTATGGCACGCGACATATGGTCACCTTTCAAAGTTTTCACGTCTTTAACTTCGAAAGTTTCCACGAATAAATCATCTAAACGTAATAAAGAGAGTGCATCCTCCACTTCGAAACCGTAGATAAATGCTTTTACGAAATCGGCGGCCTTCTGTAAATTTGCAATATCTGGCGTTTCCGGTGACATTCTAATTTCAACGTTACGAGTTTTTAAATTAAATCGAATCTGCAATTGAAGGTGTTCTACAACCGGTGTAAATATTTTCAACCAATTCTCTTTTAATGGTGTGTATCGGTGCGATGGTACAGAAATTTTTCTCATCTCAACTTTGGATTCGGATTCCGATTTTAATTTGTAGCGTTTTACTCGTGTAGCTCTATTTTTCGATTTGCCTTCAATACCGTTGTGCATTTCAACATCTCCAGTTGAATTTAAACGACGTTTTTTTGCTTTTTTCGCTGGAGCAAAATCTGTCACGTTGATGTTAACCTCACTTTTTGTTTCTGACATTGTCACTTTTTCTAATTATTAATTTATATTAATTTAAATAAAAACTCTGCTTATATGTATTACTTTGCACTTTAATTTGATTTTATGACTATAATTCGGTGGTTTTTACATTGGATATATTTACAAAAATATTCTCACGTGGTACGCCGTATGACGTGAGATATAAAAGAGAAATATATGTCAAATGTGCTACCAACCTTAAATGTTTATTTCGTTAAACGCGTATTTTAAAATGATTTTTGTAAATTTAACTATTGTTTAGTAAGATTGTGATAGAAACACTTATGTTAATATTTACTAGTATTCAGAGCTGGGTAGTACTTAAAGTAAAAGTACTCTAAGTACGTACTTTAAGTATTTAGTACTTAGAGTACTTTACTTTAAGTACTTTTCAAATGTGATACTCAGTACTTGTACTTAAAGCTTTTTTACAAGTACTTAATACTTAAGTACTTTTGTGGTACTTAAAGTACATGCAAATACTTAAAGTACATAAAAGTACTTAAAGTACATAAAAGTACTTAAAGTACATAAAAGTACTTAAAGTACATAAACATACTTAAAGTACATAAAAATACTTAAAGTACATGTGAGTAATATTTGAAGTATATTAACGGTTTTGCAAATATACGTGCAAGTCGCTGGTGGCGTTAGGCTAGGGCTAACTTTCTAACTCAGTGTTTAACAAACCTTGCTACTGTACAGTTTGTGTAATATTTCTCATATATTTATTGATAGCCAAGTTCAACATTATTATTTTCCAAAAATAGCGGATAAAACAAGTAAGTATTTCTATTTATTGTTTTGATTCACACACTTTCGTATACTTTATATTGTCGCTTCAATGTTTGTTGTATTATTCACTTTGTAGTTATATATTATGTAAATTACAAAAATGCTGCGTTATTTACGGGGACGACTTTTGCTGAGAAACACAAGAATATAAGAGAATAAAACTAATACTTTAAGGGAAAAATTAATTGCATGTTTAAATAAACAATTATTAGATCAAATTAATTTTGTATTTTGTTATAATTTCATTTGTAAAATATGGGAAGTAATTTATTACAGACCACTCTTCATTTAAATATTAAAACCAACAATTTTTTTTGTTTCAAATTTTTTAAGACTTTTACAAACGTATAAGGTATAATTTTTGTTCAATAATATTGTTAATTTTTAATAATTATTAGGCTTGGTGAATTTAATTTTAATTTAATTATGAAAAACCAAAACTTGCTATTTAGCAAAATGCAACAATATGTATTAGAATAACGTTTTAATTAGAGATGCAACGGTGAGACCGGATAATCCGACTAATTTGGCCGAATATACGTTTTGGCCGATTAGTGACTACTATCCGGCCGAATAATTAACGAAATTTTTTATTTATTTTTTTAATTACGATATATTTTATCTTCATTTAGATTGTCGCGACGTAGTGTTAAATTATAAACCTCAGTGACACAAATTGTAAATTCTAGTAACTTTAGTCGATAGTGATACTACAGCTCGGTGTGTGTGTGTGTGTGTGTGTGTGTGTGTGTGTGTGTGTGTGTGTGTGTGTGTGTGTGTGTGTGTGTGTGTGTGTGTGTGTGTGGGTGTGTGTGTGTCACTTATACCGCGGCATGGCTGCGGCGGCATTATACTTAGAACCATTGTTACTTAGCCGCCTTTATACGAGCGGTGTCGTTTTAGAGCACTAAGTATTTACAAAACTGAAGCCAGAAAAATTATCTACATTGTTTCTTTCAGTGCATATCAAATATTTGTTTATTAATTTCTTTTTTTTGTTTACATTCTATTTTTCATATTATATGTGTTTTTATAAAAATATGAGTGTACCAAGAAGTAGGTATACAATGCTGTATTAGTGCCTATGTTGATGTATGGTAGTGAGTGTTAGGTTTGGCTGCAAAAGCATAAAAGTAAAATGACTGCCGTTGAAATGAGATGGGTACATGGCATGATTGTGTATGTACGTATGTATGTAATTCGGTAATTTCTCCGATTTATCGGTAAATGTCCCATTTTAAATAAAGTAATAAAATACCTATTAACGTGTTTAATAATAATTTTATTCTTTCATAAGTCATTAATTTAGTAAATATATAATAAAACACTTTTTAGAAATTATATTACATAAAAACATTTTAGTAAAGTAATACTAACGTATCAAAATTATGTATTTTTCTAGTTTACTAAAAATCTATCAACTTTTAATATAGCACATGTTAACTAAACTTATTTTTTAACGTAAAAAAATTAAAGTTTCTATTTTAAATATAAATTTTTAATGTTTTTTGAACTTCAAATTTACAGCAATATTCCAGACACATTTCTAAATAGTTTTAATTGTCATTTTTTTAATTGAAAGGGTAACTAAGAACTTTTTTAATGAGACCGCGACTATAAATTAAAAATATTAGAATGCATTCTTGAGATGCAGACCCTGAAATATGTTGCCGATTTCAAACAAAAAATCTAAAAAGTTAAACTAAATCGAAAATAGTTGAATGTTTTTGATGTGACATATGTAAAATTTACTCCCAAAATATTTAATTATATTTAATATCTCGGAATTTGACTGAAACAAAGCATTGCGGGGCCCTTAAATATACGGATTCCGGGGCGTGGACTCCTCTTGCCTTGGCCTAAGAGCAGGCCTGACTAGAAGGGATTGAGATATATGAAAAATGTAAAATTGCTAAATAAAAATTGTTTCGAAAGATGGTGTAAGTCAATTAAAATAGATCGGTCATTTTGAACAAATGTTTATTGAAAATTTAGTTAAAGGAACTTATGTGAGTGATATTGAATGTGATGATTAAAAATGATTTGTGTAAGTGAATGTAAAAGAAGTGAAAGATTTTGTCTGGATAAAAATGGTTGGCAAAAACTAATTTCTGTTTAAATGAAAAGAGTTTATGTTCTAAAATTGGAATGAATATTTGTTATTCGGCATTTTTAAAATCGATATCGTTACATCACTTGTTTTAATAACTATTAAATTTACAACAAAATTTAGAAACGTGATCGATATACTGCCAGTTTCAATTTTCATGGCTACTAATAGATAAATTTTATTAAATAATAAAAATTTAACAGGTTTTTCAATAAATAACATTTAAATTTACCAAACCAATAATAACATTAAAAATAAAAAAAACGGACTAAAAATTCAAGAATTTTTTCACAAATTTTAAATTTTTTTATAAATAATTACTTCTAATATCTACCTCATGAATTAAATTAAATTAATAATATTTAAATATTTTTTAAATTTTTTGCTAAAAAGATTTCAGATCAATTGAATTCTGTTCAATTATATGTATAAAATATAACACAAATTTTTTGAAACGCATTATATATTATAACATATTTTTGATTTAAGCTAAAAAAAAAAACAATATTATATAAATAACAATTACAAATCAATAAAAAGATCAGTGGGCTTGGGCGATCCCATGTATTTTCAAATATGAATATATAAGTATTATATTTATTTTAATTTTTGTTTTAATAAGTAATTAGTAATTAGGATGCATTCTGATAATTATTTTACATTATTTAAATTAGTTGTGCTATTTCTTATTATTAATTTGGTGCATATAACTAACTTTTATTAATTAATTTATTTCTAGTTATAAAACTAAAATGGACAAAAACTGGGAGAAAGAAATTGAAAATTTAGATCCTTTTTATAATTCGGATGACGACCAAGATCAAGATTACGATCCGAATGAAGACAAAAAGAAAACAAAATCAAAATTGACGGCATATTTCAATTCTTCGTTTACATCTAACATACAAACAAAAGATTCTGTCCCAATACAAAGTTCCTCTAAACAGGCTACAGCTACACTAACCGAAGAAAAAGAAAAATTTGTTTTAAATTCTCCAAACAACGATAAAGATATTATAGATAAAATAAAAAACAGCCCTATTTTTGATGGAAAATTCTACGATGTTTTATTACCAGTTACGGATGTGAATAAAATTAAAGCTACTTGTAAATTATGTTTACCTGCAAAAACTGTTATTAAAGGGTCTCTAAATATCACAACTAATTTTATAAAACATTTAAAAAATAAACATAAATCAAGTTATGATATTTATATTAAATATAAAGAAGAAAAACGTTTGACGCTCAAACGAAAATTATATAATAAAGAAAATAATCTTGATAAAATTCCAGAAAAAAAAATTAAGCAATCATTAATACAACCTCATTTTAGTAATTCCATTATATCGCAAAAAAATTTTGACATGCGAGTTATAAATTTTTTAATTGATACAATGTCAGCTATAAATGTACTAGAAAATAAAAGTTTTATTGGGTTATTCGCAAATATGAATTTAAATGTAATGACAAGAAAAACTGCAATGATAAAAATTTCTGAATTATATGAAAATAAAATGAATACACTGACAGAAGAAATGAAAAATGTGGAATATTTTTGTACAACGGCCGACATATGGTCTGCCAAACGCCGTAGTTTTCTTGGTGTAACTTGCCACTGGATTACAAAAGATTTAAAAAGAAAATCTGCTGCCTTAGCATGCAAAAGATTTACTGGCACTCATTCTTATGATCGGGTAGCTAACATGTTAGAAGACATCCACATCAAATATAATTTGAACAATACAAATGTTATTGCCACTATTACTGATAATGGCTCTAATTTTATAAAAGCATTTAAAGAATTTGGAGTAAACATATCCACTGATTTGTTACAAGTATCCGTTTTTCAAGAACAAAATATCGATTTCACAGATGACGTCATAAATGAAGATGAAAATTTAGAAACAAATTCTGAAAATGAAGAATTAAATATACCGACATTTCAGACATTAGAATCAAGATGTGAATCACCAAATGAGCATATTGACGAAGTAAATGTCAATACATCCTCAAGATTTTTTTTACCCAAACACGTACGATGTGCCAGCCACACGTTAAATTTAATTGCGACAAAAAATTTTAACGACATATTACAAAAAAATATTTCACTTAGAACTAAGCATATGAACGTAATGAACAAGTGTTCTAAATTATGGACTAAAGCAAGTTATCCGAAATCTGCGGAAGTAATTGTAGAGACTTTAGGTCATACATTGAGTTACCCTGGAGCAACCAGGTGGAACTCTTTATATGATTCAATCGCACAAATCTTAAAAGCAAAAGAAAAATTATCCGCATTAATGAGCAAGTTAGATATGAAACGTATGACATTAACAGAAAGTGAAATTTTATATATGGAGGAGTATATATTAATAATGAAACCATTAGCCGAAACGATAGATCGGCTACAAGGTGAGAAATCGTGTTTTTACGGAGACCTCCTTCCATGTTTATTTTCATTAAAAAATAAATGGGAAAAATTAAAAAAATCTTCTAATATACAAAATCAAATTATTCTAACCGAATGCATAAAAAGTTTAGAAAATCGATTTAAAAATTACTTTAGTTTAAATAACGTTAATGAAGCAATTATTGCGTCGGTAACATATCCAAAATTTAAAACTAAATGGATAAAAAAAGAAATAAAGGAAACTACACTATCTTTAAAAAATATTTTAAATATTTTACAATCCGCTTTAAGTAAATTTCCAGAAGAAAATATATCATCATCTGATACAGATAATGAAAGTAAAAAATCAGACGATTTTTTTGATTTCGAAGAAGAGAAGCGAGAAGAGATAACAAGACAATACAATAAATCTACAAACAAATTTGAATTAGAATTTTTTAAATATTTAGATGACAAAAGAACAGACATAAATATTTTGCATGAATATCCAAATATTTTAAAATTATTTGCAAAATTCAATACGCCTCTCCCATCTTCCGGTCCAGTTGAACGTCTCTTTTCTTTTGCTGGAATAATTAATACCCCTCGTCGTCAAACATTAAGTGACTTAAACTTTGAAAAATTAGTTGTTTTAAAAGCAAATAGCACAATATAATTTTTAAAGTTTTTAAAAAGTTGGAAAAAATAAATTAGAAAATTATATTTTATTTATGTTGAAATATACACGAACTTGTTTTTCTGTCAATCCGCGCATATGCAATTACAAACTATATTATATGTTATTTAATAATTTAAACTATGTATTTTTTTATAACTTTGTTATATGTATTATGGCAATATTGATCAATAAAAGTTTACCATTATATTAAGAATTTATGTGTTGATTTATCATTTATCCCATATCACAGATATGAAATATTTATGATTCGTTGTAAAAATTTGTCATTTTGACATTATTTATTGAAATATGAAAAAAAGTTATTAGAAAAAGTTCTTTTGAATAAAATTTTGTTGCTATATATAAATTTTTGTCACTAAAATTAAACTTTTTTTTTTTATTCGCAGAAAGTACTTTAAGTACTTTTTATAAAGTACTTAGAGTACTTGAAGTAGTACTGGTACTTAATACTTTAAGTACATTTTATAAAAGTACTGGTACTTAATACTTAAGTACTTTTTAGAAGTACTTAACCCAGCTCTGCTAGTATTCTACTTTATTTATATGTTAAATACTTAGATCTAAGGTTAAATATTATCTGTACCTCTGTGTGTGTGTGTGTGTTCAGTGTTGCCAACTTTATTTCTTACAATTTTTAAAATAATTTACTGTATAAAAATTTTATTTATAAAGTATTTTTAATATTTATTATATTTAATTCGGTATATTAGATTCAAAGTAGAATAATTGTATGTTACTATTTCTTCTTCTTGTTGGGTTTTTTCGAACGTCACTAACAAATTTGACAGGTTGCCATGGCAACAGGTGAATGTCAAATATCAAAATGTAAATAAACTGTTGTGTGACATTTATATTTTTTCTACCGAACGATCGATGATTTAACAAAAGTGCCGGAACACAATCATATAATATATTTGCACGTACTCACACACGTGTTTATTATTTAAATGTAGAATAACGTAATTAACGCGACTGTCGCGATTATAATAGTTAGAAACAAAACGGCCGCCGTGACAACGAAAACTTGAGAGTATTAATATTTTATTTGCAACGATATTCTTTTATTTAGAAGTGACATTAATTGAATGAATGTTTGGTAAATGTTTATTTAGTTTTTATTCGCAAGGGGTTTTGTTAGTGAAATACTCAGTGTTTTATTCAGAAATCAAGCGTAAATTGTTTAGTTTGTAACTTGCATTTAAATTTCGAACTTTGATCCGGGAAACATGGCGCAAAAAAATCCAGATAAAATGTCCGAAATCGACGATCATATTATGAAACGATTTGATATTAAAAAACGTTTGGGTAAAGGTGCTTATGGAATTGTCTGGAAGGCGATAGATCGTAAAAGCGGCGAAACGGTTGCTGTTAAGAAAATCTTTGATGCATTTCGCAATCAGACTGATTCACAACGAACTTTTCGTGAAATTATGTTTTTACAATCTTTTAGAAATCATCCGAATATTATTCATCTACACAGCATTCATAGGTAAGAATTCTTCTTAACAATTATGAAAGATTAAATTGTAGGTTATTTTTATAATTCAATTTTTATTACTTATATAGAAAATTCATTATATAAATATGTAATTTATTTACTATACAATTGTTTTTTAATTATTTCGATGAATAAATAAATAATTATTATTAGATTAAATTACTATTCGTAAAATATGTTACGTGAATTTTTAAAGTTTATAATGAAGTAATAAGAAAAAATATATAATACAAATATTGTTAAATCCATAAAACCTGGAAAAATATTTACTGTAAAAAAATTGTTTAATGGTTTTCTCACCAATATTTTATTATTTACATAATAAATAAAAATATTTAAATTGATTAATACAAATAAAGTTATATAATGTAATTAAATGTTTTGTTATTTCAAGAAACCATTTTATAAAGTGGTTAATATTTTTTTGTTTTCTTTAGTAAATTGTATCTTATTGAATAACTTTAAACCTGACAAATTAGTTTCCATGTAATGTTAATCGCTTCAAAAATGACTTGGAAAATCTGGAAAAGTCAGGGAATTTTGTAATTTGAAAAGCGCAACAATCTTCAATTGTTAAAATTTCTGCACATTATACTGATTGGTGCATTATACAAAATGTTTGTTCTAGAAGTATCACAGTAAAACGTTGAAAGTTTTGATTTAAAAATGACAGATATAACGGAAAATATTAATATATTCCGTTATATCTGTCATAGGAAATTTATATTTGATAAAAGTGATATTTGTTTTCACAATAAATACGGGTCTATATTATTGATATATATTAAATTAAATTTTTTAGTTCACTATCAAAACTAAATATTTTCGAGAAATTATATTAAAATCGTATTGTACGGGCAATAATCAAATATTTATTTTGAATATTCTGCGGGCAATAAATTTCTCATTATATCGTTGGTTAAAACGAAAAAAATCTTTACTCGAATCGTTAATAAAATTAATATTTAATCGATTTTATGTACAATATTTTTCAAGGGTATTATTAATAAATTACTGTAATAATCTAATGTTTTGTTAAGTGTATTTTTTTTTATTGAGAAATTGAAATCCACGATTTTGACGTTTGAAATGAATAATTTAGAATATAATTATTGGGTGAAAATTTTCAAATAGTTCAAACGATGAATCAATGAATATTTGTTTTAAATATTTGATAATAAAGAAAATTATGTCGCGTGCTACTTAATGTATGTGAAATATTAATTTTAACAGAATTTGAGGTTATCTGTAAATATATTACAATTATAATTGAATTAAAATATGCATATTTAATATATATATCTTATTTAAGGGGGGTGGGGGAGAATATATGTAAACGCTAAAAAAAGGATATTTTTCAACAATTTTTTATATCTTTATGAAATCGTAAAAAATATTTAACATAGTAAAAAATTTTCAGAACTCATATAAAATAAAACTGTTTTTGGTTCAAGTTCTGTATTAAAATTTATTTATAATCGATATGTTTCGACGAAACTCAACATTCGTCTTCATCAGGAGAAAATCAGGAAACATTGGCAGAAGAGTTCGTCGAAACGTTGATTATTAATAAATTTTAATACAGAATTGAAACCTAAAATAATTTATATTATTTTTTTAACATAGTAAAAAAATCTTTCAGAACTCATTATATTAAAATAAAACGGCTTTAGGTTTAAGGTCTATAGTAATAATATTTATTAATAATATTCGACGAACTGATGAAGAAGTACGATGAGTTCCTCGAAACGTCGATTATTAATAAATATTAATACAGAACTATAATCTAAAGCCGTTTTATTTTAATATAATGAGTTCTGAAAGATTTTTTTACGATTGATTGGAGTAGAAAAACATTATTTTGTTATTTTAACTTTCAAATATTATTATGAATAATAAATATTTTTTTTATTGGAAGTGTTTCTTGATTTCGAAGTTTTCTCTGAAAAACAATGACGTGCATATCCTCGGTATTTCAGCTATAAAATATGACAAATTATAAATCAGTAAAATTTGTTCGGTTATAAAATCACGATCAACCAGAAAAAAAATAATAATATATAAACAGAAATGTTAAAGGATTCATTGACCCTTTTCAGGGGCCGTATAGAACGTGATTCTTAAATAGAAGTAATAGACTCTGCGATATGAGGGGAGTGGGAGGTTTGAGGTGATATTTCGTAAGACGAAGCAACACAAAATTGCATGCTGAAAACGAAATTCGTGCACATTTCAAAACTCCGGTAAACATTGTTTTCTCATCCCTCCGGGGAGAGACACGCAATCCCGCAATACACGCACGTTTAATTGGTTGCGGATTGCAAAGGCATTTATCTGTCTACGAAGTAAAACGTTTTTCGTATATATAGGTTATTTTATTAAAACAGTCGGTTACCTATCATTATTATAGAATCAAAAGTTTGAAAATTTGACTAATTGTTATATTGAATTATGTCATTTTTGTGAATAAGTATTTTTTTGAAATAATAGGTTTGTTTCATCAAATAAGATTGAAATAAGTTAGTAATTGTTCGAGGCATGCGCAATTGTAATTTACCATATTACGAATGCTTTAGACAGTTGCAAATTTATCCCAAATATGTACCTAATAATAATAATTTATTTGCCCAACAGTTTACATCAATAACAGAACAAAATATAATATGGTTTCTCAAGAAAAATAAAACATGATTTGTATCATTTGTGTATTAAAATAAAAACGGCTTTAGGTTATAGTTCTGTATTAATATTAATTAATAATCGACTTACTCGACGAACTCAACGTCCGTCTTTATCAGGAAAAATGATATAAATAACATTTACAGTAAATAAACAGAACATAGAAACAAATTACTAGGTAACAAAATAAGCAACTAGATCATAAAATTTGTAAATTTTTAATTTAATAGAAATCAAATTTTATTTAAATCAGTTACCAGCCACAGTGATTGATATTATCTGTTTCTTTATAAATTTCTATTGCTTCTCTTATCAATCTGCTGTTAATATTGATTGATCTTGCAATTATTACAGTACAATTGAAAGATACTGTAATAATTGCAAGACCAATCTATATTAACAGCAGATTGATAAGAGAAGTAATAGAAATTTATAAAGAAAACGATTTGAATAAAATTTGGTTTATTAATTAAAAATTTATAATTTTAATGATCTAGTTACTTATTTTGTTACCTGGTAACTTGTTTCTATGTTTTCTTTATGTACTGTAAATGTCATTTATATTATTTTTCTTGACAAAGAAAAGTTTGATTATTAATAAATAATAATACAGAACTATAACATAAAGCAGTTTTATTTTAATATCGTAACTTTCCTAATGACATTAACAAAATAATTTAATATAATATCTATATTATCTATTTATTGGATCGTTTTACTTCAATTATTCTACTAACAAACATTTGTAGAAATTCCAAAGATTCTTTTCACGGAAGTATTTTTTTTTTTCGTGTAAGATGACCTAAATACCTTCAGCTGTTAATCAAGTTTAATGACACATTGATTGATTATTGATATGACACAGTTCTTTTTCTTTTTACTTCTCTCATATCGTCCGAGTTCTGTTCTACCACAAAATTATTTCTAATTTAGTTTTATTTCAAATGTTCAATTTATTGTTTTAGCTAGGACTATATAATTTTTGGTTTAATGTTTGTTTTATTTCTATAATTTAATGTTTGTTTTTTTTTTCGGAGAATGAGAAAAAAATAAATAAATAACTTAACGAAAAATATGGGTCATTATTGATTTACACGTGTTGTGTTATGTTATGTGTGTGACCTACTGAAATATGCGTTATAAAAAAATTAA
Organism: Clivina fossor; assembly: GCA_963966155.1. Taxonomy (NCBI): domain Eukaryota; kingdom Metazoa; phylum Arthropoda; class Insecta; order Coleoptera; family Carabidae; genus Clivina; species Clivina fossor. The sequence continues at coordinate 15,550,376 of OZ014559.1, read as the reverse complement.
TAGTTGTCTGTTTGCGTTTGAATATTTTTACTTTTAGATGAAGAATGCGATACATAATTTACTAAGATCTTTTTTTTTCTATTGCGAAAGAATTCTAACTGTTTGTTAGACAAGATTCTAAGTATAGACATTTTTCGAATATTAAAATTGTTTATTTACGAATTTTAAGAACTGTATATAAATAAATTACATACTATGAATGAATATTTTTTATTTAGGTTAAAGTTTTATATATTTATTTATTTAAAATCGACATTTCGACGAAACTCAACGTCCATCTTCATCAAATAACAACATAGAAATAAGTTATTAGGTAACAAATAAGTAACTAGATGATACAATTTATAGATTTATAATTGTGACTTTACAGTAATTGATGTTAACTTTTTCTTTATAAATTAGCAGCAGATTGATAAGAAAAGCAATAGAAATTGCTTCCTTTAATTAAAAATTTTATGATCTAATTACTTATTTGTTACCTAATAACTTGTTTCTATGTCCTGTTATTTACTGTGAATGTCATCTGTATCATTTATCCTGATGAAGACGGACGTTGAGTTCGGCAAGTACGTCGGATATAATAAATATTATAATTAATAAATATAATTGGTTTCCTTTAATTAATAATTTATAAATTTTATGATCTAGTTACTTATTTTGTTACCTAGTAACTTGTTTCTATGTTCTATTATTTACTGTGTCATTTATATCAGTTTTTCTGATAAAGACGTACGTTGAGTTCGTCGAAACGTCGATTATTAATAAATATTAATACCGAACTTAAACCTAAAGCCGATTTTATTTTATATAATTATTTACTATGTTAATTAAATTGTATTTTAAATTACGAATAGATTCGTTTTATCGAGTAAAATAATTAATGAAATATTATGATTCTGAAATTATATAGGGCTGTAAACAATCGCGACATCTACCTGGCTTTCGAATATATGGATACCGATTTGCATGTGGTTATAAAGCGTGGTAATATATTGAAAGATTGCCATCGACGCTACATTATGTATCAGTTATTGAACGCAACGTACTATATACATTCGGGCAATGTTATACATCGTGATCAGAAGCCGAGTAATGTACTGTTAGATCAGCATTGCCGTTGTAAAGTCGCCGATTTCGGATTGGCACGTTCGTTGACACCGCCGTCGTCGAATAGTAGCGGCGTTTATGCAGTCAGCGATTGCGATCCGACGCTAACTGATTATGTCGCCACCAGATGGTACCGGGCACCAGAAATACTTATCGCCAGCAAAAGGTAACATACTTTTTTTCTTCTTACAAACGTAGTTTTCTTCTTTCTTTATTAGAAAGAGAGAGACAGAGATTTATTAATTTATTTATGCCCAGTATTATAAAGGCTACACTCTAAAAAATACATACACAATCACGCCATATACCCAAAAAGGGGAGGTGACACAAACTCTTTTCACTATCCCAAAAACACTAGAAGATCAGAAAAATTACCGATTTTCAAATAGATATAACTTGGTAAATTTTGAACAAAATTGAATAAAATTTTGCGTCTCGTTTTTAAAATGATGTAAGATATGCACCATTTGAATCATTCCGCTCCCCACCACACTCCGCAGAAAAAAACATATTTTGACTTTAAAAATTATCAAACATTGACAACATGTATAGTATACAAAAAAAAATTTCGACTCAATTTACCAAACGGGTGTAAAAATTCTAACATTTCTAAGTAAATTCCGCTTAATTTCAAGGACTTGCGATGCTTTGACGCAGAGTTATGATTTTTTGAAATTTACCCTGCATTTTGTGAGTTTGACATTTTTAACAAATTTGACAATTTTTAAAGTTAAGGGGGGAGTACACTTTGACTTTTCAAAAAAATGCATTTTTTTTTTTTTTTGGCTTAAAATGTTCCTTGGGATATATACTTTAATTTAGAAAAGACTCCAAGTCCGCCAGAATATTCCTTACCGCTTTACGAAGCGATTTCCTAAAAAATGTATGGAGCCGGCAAAGCCGATTGAAGGTAAATACTTTTCCACGAGAAAAATGAACTCCGTTTATCTCGAAACGGGGTTTTTCAAACTGGCGTGGGAAATAACTCTAACCAGTTATCATCAAATTTGGATATCGCCTAGGTTTTCTTGTTCAGAATTAAATTCTGCTTAGAAATACGTATCCACATTTTCGATTTTATCAAAAATGGATTTTTAATCCACGATTTTGTAAGCACAACTTTTGAAAAAATCAATTTAAAAAAAATCGGAATACGTATTTCTAACCCAAATTTAATTACTAATCAAGATTTTGTTCGATTTATGTACCAGGATCACATGGGAAGGAGTATTTTCCCACGCCGTTTTCCGACTTCCGCGCGAGGACGCCCGCGCGACCTGGTGCACCGGCCACGGGGGGCCGCCGATCGAGTTAAAAAAAATACAAATTGTAGTTCGAAGAATGAGTAATAAATGGGTTATAACATATTTGCCCTCCCTTAGTGTTTTATTGCTTAAAAAAATTAACGAAAATGCCTTACTTTTTGGACGTTCAAAGTGTACTACCCCCTTAAAACATGTTTTTTTCTGCGGGGTATGGTGGGGAACGGAATGGTTCAAATGGTACATATCTTGCATGACCTTAAAGATGAGACTTCATACTTTTCCGGAAACAAAATTTTATTCAATTTCGTTCAAAATTAGCCGAGTTATACCAATTTGAAAAAAGTGGCTCCATTTAGGAAACTGTTTAGTTAAAAATAATTTTTGATGTATATTTCAAATTATTAATTAATATTTTAAAAGCTTCATATAAAATTAAATTATAAACTTTATTATTTAAAAAAAAAACTAATAGAAGAATAATAATTTTTACTTTTAACATATAATCTCTAGATGAAAATAATTAAATTATTATTATTATTATTATTTTAGGTATACGAAAGGAATAGATATGTGGAGTTTGGGCTGTATATTAGGTGAAATGTTAGCTGGAAAACCAATTTTTCCAGGCACGTCAACTGTAAATCAAGTTGAGAAAATCATGGCTGCTATACCAACGCCTACCTCAGATGGTAATTGTTGATTTTTTTTTTTTTAATTATTTTAGCTACTTGTTTATATTATTTTGATTTTACAGATATCAGTACAGTATGTTCGGGTATTGGTAGTTCTATGATACGAAATTCTGTAAATGGTTGTCGTACATCTATCGCAGCACTATTAGGCAGCGATTGTCCGGAAGATGCATTAGATTTAATAAATAAATTGTTAGTTTTCAATCCGAATAAAAGAGTGACAGCTGAACAGGCACTTCAACATAACTATGTGGCAACGTAAGTTTTTAAAGCGTTATTAAAAAAAAATAATATATAAATCTTAATTTTTCATATTTTTTTATAAATTACTACAATTTATAATTTATTCACTGAAACAGTATATATCAATTATGTTAATTTTTTTTTTAACTACATGTTATTTTGTATTTTACTTGGATTGTCTTTAAATATAAATAACTTATTAGGCATTATAAAACACAATGGCTCGTATTCATAGTCACTTTTAGCTAAAACCAATCAAGATTTCAATATTAATTTATGCTTTTGCTGTGTATCAAATCTAAACTATTTTTATAAATTAAATACTTTTCATTATACTTAACATTTTAAAATATAAATAGTGCTAAAAACAGTTCTAGTATTTTTTTAAATAAATACTTTAAAATATACGGGCCTTTGTTTGAAAATGAAAGACAAGAAAATACTAATTAAAACTATTAAAAATTAAATTAAATACGAGGAAACATATTTTTAATTATTTGTTAATTAATTATAAAGTTTACGTAAATAATTTGTTGCAGATACCGTTGTAAAAATCTCGAAGTAACCCTAGACCGTAACGTAGTGCCGCCGTTTAGCGACGACATACGCCTTTCAGTTGACGATTATCGAAATAAATTATACGAATTAATGTCGAGACATAATAAAAGTAAAAATTCCCGACATAATTCATTGCGTAAACCGAAAGAGAAGCCGTCGCCGCCGCCGCCGCCAAAACAATCCGAAACCATGAAAAAGCCCGAAATAGTTAAAGTTCGTGCGACAACAACCGCAGCACCATGCCGTGAAGTTGTCTACGATCGAAACTATAAAGTCACAAAACCGATCAAAGAAAAACCATACAGCGTACAATCCGAAATCAAATTCAAATACATTGAAACCCGTCCGAAAAACGCGTCATCGTTGTATGTTAGATCGGATTCGAAAATATCGACAACTAAGACTAATATTCTGTTTCAAGGCATCACGAATAAGAATACGCAGCCGCAACGAAACAGCGCAGGCGAATTTCGATCGACGGAAGTTCGACATTCGCCGACCGATGTCTCTAGTCGTGATAAACAAAGGAAAAAACTATTAAATGTCAAGAATAATGTTTATTCGTCGCCTTTTAATAGTTACAATCACAGCCATGGTATTATCACTGCCAGCGCGTATCGAGAATTAAAATCGGGTGTACGATGAAATTTTAGTATAAAATGGGGGTTACATTATTTAAATTCTTTTTTGTTTTTTTTTGATAAATTTATTCTAGTCAAAATTTGTGTGAGTGCGTTTTTAATCACGAAATATATTCTATTTTTTTATTTATTATACAAATGCTCAATTTATGAGTCAGTCACATTATATATATTTTTTTTTTTTTGGGATATACAATATATTTTACAATTTGTATTTATTGAAGAAATAAAAAATAACACTTATATGCGATCACTTTTCGATCAACAAACTGTATTGATCAGTATTATTGCACGATGTATGCAAAATAACTTTTTTCTAATGCAAATAAAGCAATGATTTTTCATAATTTGTGTTTCTATATTCATTCATTTGTGATTTCAGATCTATTAATTTTATTAACACGTTCACCGCTGAAGGTGTTTTTGTGGTTACCTGACCTAATAAAATTGCAATGATATACAATTATTATTATCTAATTTTTACTATTATTTTAAAAAAAAATTTATACTAAACTATTCGCACTAAACTACATATCATAACAAATATAAGAAAATATTCAGCAAAACTTCATAAACCAAAATTTTAGTTAAAACGAAATTTGAAAAAAAAATTCAGTTAAAATTGTTTCATTCAAGAACTGTTACGACACAAATAAGTGTCACAAAGACTAAAGTAAATTAAAGAAATGTATAATTTTAATGTTAATTTGTTTCTATATTTTGTGTCATAAATAAGTGATATTTAGTCTGTGGTGGTAATCGCATGTCACATATATGCATATATGTGACGCTCAGCGGTAAACGTGTTAATATATTTTTTTTTTCGATTTTTGGCTAATATTGTAACAGTAACAGAAAATTAATTTAAGTAGACGTTTTGTGACTATGTAATGGAAGTGAAATAAAAATATGAAACTGTATTGCGGGTAACATATGAGTCAGAAACTATCTTTGGAATGTTTGTAACTCGTGGAATTTGTTTGAGAATTACTGGTTCGATGTCGGCCTTGAACGGTAACGCATCAAGGTCAAATAATTTTAAAGAAATTTTCAATATGGCTGTGTTCGCTGTGACGTTTGTGTTTACTTAATTGCGTGTTATCAAAAAAGATTATCGCGTATAATTAAATACCATCACGATCTAACCAAAAAAATCGCAACACATGCCCAACAAGGATGTGAACGGTTTTGGTGAAGACAATTGTGTGTGTGTACGTGGTGCATTTGGCACAGGTGCAATATTATTTTATGTCAGCACGTGATAATTTGTGTAAATTCGAGTGAAATGGATAACTCTGTTCGGAAAAAACATTCGCCAGCGTTTTAATGAAGATTCTAATTGTATTTTTTTGTGTTTGGGCGACAACGGACACTCCAACATCATTATTGTAAGTACACATCTCGTTCGCAACACAGATGTCATGTCATGTATCCATTGTGACATTTCTCCTCTGTCCGTCTGCGATTGCAAAATATTTACGTAAAATTTCCAATTTTACTGCCACATTTGCAATCACGGATCTGTAACTTTCATATTTGGAAAGTCTCCTATTTCATACCGATTCTTATTTGAACATCGTGAAAAGTGAATGTCAGCCTCACTTGGCTTTGTTTTGGAGTTGTAATTTCTATCACGTCAACATTATTTAGCTTCGGGCCATGATCTCAGGAATCTGAAGTAATAGAGACCCTTCACTCGCACCACGTCTATTTTACACTCTGATTTTATTTCCTCCAAAACGATAACTGTGAGTAGACTGACATCACGCCAGTGATTTTTACCATTTTTCTACCATATTTCATTTTTGCTAGAGTTCAGTTGCGCAAATGTTTACGTCAACTTGACAGATTGTAGTAGTCTTTTGTTTATGGATTTTTTTAGCAATTTTTATTTCTACTTCCAATTTTCTTTTTTTTTTTGTTTCGTAACAATATCGAATAAATTTGTGGTGGTATAGTATTATTTTTATTTCTTTAAATTTTATTTTAATAATTATTCTATTCAGAAATTATTTTACAGACAATAGTCGCTGTATTTTGCAGTTGGTTTACTTAATAACAATTTGTATTATTATTATTTTTGAGTAATTTTCAAATTTTTTAATTATTTGTGAAACAATTGACGATTACAGCGCCAGTAATTGTAAAGTACTTTCTAATTAGATTGGAATTCAATTTAGAGAATTTACAAAATAACAAATTTATTTATTTATATTTAAATAAAATAGAGTTAGAAAACATACGTTCCTTTTTAAAATAATGTTTATTTTATCTAAACAAATTTCTCTATTTATAAATATATTTTCAAGTAAATTACTAATAATTACGAATAATAAATACGTATTTGAAACAGGTTAATTTGTTTTCGAAGTTCATTGTAATATTATATGGTAATTTGTAGATGATGTTGGCCGAACTGTCATCGCCATGGGAACACCAGGCGACCAATTCCCAATCGATAAGGTAGTAGACATTGTGCCTTCATCTGAAATCGCTCCGCAAGTACTAGAAGAGCCTAGATTACCAGCATCGTCATCAGATCCTAGCCAGCAACTCGTTACCAGCGATATGACAGTACTACAGAACGTTCCTGCACTTGGCATCTTCGTGGAACACGACGACAAAGGCCTGCTGCTCGATCCGGGAGCTGGCGAGCCCCAATTGAGTCTTGCTTCATTGGAAGTCCTCGAAAAACAGCTACTGTTCGATACGACGACCACTTCGGAATCGGACACATCGTCAACTAACGTGCCTTCGCTCCAATTCGAAACATTCAGTTCGCTTCCATCCACTTCCGAAGACTTCTTTGACCAACCTTCAACTAGTCGTGATGTTTTACATCAACTCACTTTAACCGCTTCAACATCGCAGCAACAAGAAGTTCTTCCCGATCTAAGTCTGCCGGGACCTTCTGGTCTACAAACACCTAAACTGCTTAAAGCCACACCGCCGCCATCTATTAAAGCCGCGCCGAAACGTAATAAGAAACCTGTAATCCTATCTCAATTACCGAAGAATCCATATCTTTGTACCGTTTGTAATAAGAATTTTCAAACGATCGCTAAATTATCATCGCATCAGCTCATTCATGCAGGCGGCACTCCGTTTAAATGTGAACATTGCAAAAAATCGTTTAGTTCGAAATTTAAACTAGTGCGTCACGTTCTAATACATTCCGATCGAAAGCCGTTCAGTTGTACAGTTTGTGAACGAACCTTCCATCGTAAAGATCATCTTAAGAATCACATCAAAGTGCACAGTCCCAGTAAAAAGATCTATATTTGTGAACGCGTCAATTGCAAAAAGGAATACACGTCGGTTATGAACTATCGTAAACATTTAGCGTTGCACGCCGCCGAAGAAGGCAGCTTAGAGTGTAAAATCTGTTTGAAACTATTCGAAACGAAAGCGGATATTCTGTATCATTTGAAAATTCACGCGGGCAGTCGTACCGTTAAGAATCCGAACGAAAAGAAATTCACGTGCGATTATTGCGATCGGAAATTCTTCACGCGCAAAGACGTGCGACGGCATCTAGTCGTTCATACAGGCACTAGAAACTTTCTATGTCAATTCTGCCCGCAACGATTCGGCCGTAAAGATCATCTAGTACGTCACATTAAAAAATCGCATTCGAAAAACTTTACCGAAACATTGGAAACATCGACAAGCGAGGAGATTAAAGCGGAACCGAAACTCGAAATACCGCATTTGGAAGTTGAGAGTCTATTAGATTTAGGCGAGAAAAGTACATCGATTAAATTGGAAGAGATACCGGAGGTGCAAAATTTACTATTCTCGCGTAGTTTTACCGAGCTGAGTCCAATGTTGTGTTCAGAACCGCCCGAAGGTTTACAATTCATATCGCATAGTAGTTCGGAACCGGAATTACCGAGTAGTTTGGCGACGGCCGATACGGAACTGCTCACCGAATTGGATGTGATGAAAGAGGAATTGGATGTTGGTGAACAACAGCTGTTGCCCAGTGATATGATCGATAGCGATCTGTTGCGATTGATTAGTGAAAGTAGTAATCCGATGACGGACGACGATGAGAACAATATGCCACTGCCCGGTTTTAGTCAAGCGTTCAAACAACAGGAGCCGCCGCCCCCATCTTGACCAACACAGCAACCGACGATACCACATTCTTCTTATTATTATTTTGTCTGTTATTAGTTCTCTCTCTTTACAAGTCAACGCAGGCGAGTCATTCAAAACGCGGACTGAAATTTTTATTATTCGTTTTATATTGCCAAACACTCAACTGGTCAAGTTATGCATTAGTATAGAATTTATTTTATTTAATTTTTTTTAAAAAAAGAAAAACAAATATATTTAGTTATTTAGTATTTAAAAAAAAACGATAGTGTATCTCAAATAAAGGTTTTTCGTTTAAAATTACTTTTATCAGTTAAAAATATTTTTAAATCAGAAAAATTGTCAAACCAAGGAACAAACTTAAATTTATACATTACATAGTAACATAGTAAAAAAATCTTTTAGAACTCATTATATAAAAATAAAACGGCTTTAGGTTGTAGTTCTGTATGAATATTTATTAATAATCGACTCAACTCAACGTAGATCTTCGTCAGGAAAAATTTACAGTAAATAAACAGAACATAGAATTAAAAGAAGCCGTTATATTTTAATTTTACATATTAGTTAATTTTCTAAAGCTGATATATCAGAAGTTCTTTTAATAATTGCTTCAAAAGGCCTATGAAGCAATTTCAAGAGCTGTAATTATATTATACAATATTTATATTCAATGATTTAACTGTTATGAATTTGAAGAAGGCGTAAAATATGTTACAGGATTTCAAAATAAAACCAAACATACTATTCAAAATAAACATGAAATCATTTATTTTCAGATATACTATATATTTATATTTTATAAATTATATTAAAATTGAATTTTTATTATTTTAATTCACATTACTTATATAATTAATTCGCAAAAAAAAAATTAAAAAATAATTTAATATAATTACTAATTAAATATATTAAGTATAGAACTGAATATTTTTTATAATCGCATAACTTGATCTAAAGTGTTTATATTATTTAAAGTTAAAAAAAATATAGTCTTTTTCTATTCAACAATAAATTTTCGTCAGTATTAAAGGTTAGCTAGCTGTTTTTTTTTTATTTAACTGTACTTTTATTTAAAAATGAAAAGTCGTGTTTAAATAGTTACTAACAAAGCTGAAGCATTTATATATAATATATTTAGTCAAATTTTAATTTATATGAAGTAAGAGCAAAAAAGGCTTAAAAAAGGCATACATAAAAAAGATGAATCGAGTGACATTTCTTGATGACGATAAAATGCATAATACCATAGTTTAAGACGCTTTTACTACACTGTTAACGAGTTGACGAAATATATTTTAGAATTTCGAATTTCGATCGTATACAGGGCAGTTAATAATTTGGTGCTATTTATTCAGAACTGTATGTGTATTTTTTTTAATGTAAATTGTTTAAAAAAGCATATAGTACTTGTTTATTATTATTATTATATTATAATTTATAAAAGTGTTGAAATATTTGTTTTTTATTATTTAAATGTTAAAAATATCGAAATTTATATATATATTATATTTTTAAAACATAATCTAGAATAACCTATAGAGAATCCAGAGTACAAACTATCTTAAAACCATATTTTTATATCTGTACCCCCAGAAAAAAACTGAACTTACTGTGTTCTTGTTTAAGCAATTTTGGAAAATACAAGATGTATTTTGTGTAAACAAAAAAACGGAGGCAATATTTGTAATACAGCACAAATTAATCTTAGTTAGTTGTATAAGTTTTAATAGAACACAGCAAAGAGAAACAGGTTATAGAAACAATATTGTATGTAAAAAAAAGAAGAAAGAAAAAAAACGAGATCCTAATGATTATATTTTTACATCATTCCTTTCCGAAACAAGAAAAACAAAAAGAAAATAAGAAAAGTATGGATTTGAGTAACATTTCTACCTCATTGCAAACCATCACTTGCTGTACCATCAGCTAGTCATAGATACTAAGCCGTAGCGTTGTATAATTTCATAATTGTGTATAATCCAATTGGTTCATGTTGAATATTATCGATGTAAATATATAAATATTATATTATTATATTATCTGTCGAATTGTATGGATACATTATATTTTTTTATACAAAATATAGTATTATTTATATCATTTGTTACTTAATTTTATTGTTTTAATTGTCATTCTAATCAAATCATTTTTTTCAATTTATTTAAACTGATTAAATTTTCTGTAGGTACAATTTTATTTATTTTGCAACTGTAATGAAATAAAATTACATTTTAATTATTTTATGTATTGAGAAACATATTTACATACCGTATTTACCCGAATATAACGCGATATTTTTTGACTAATTATATTTCCCGTTCAAAAATTGACTCACGCTAGGTAATAGAATGTAACAACTCAATGAATAAATCGCGATAAATTTGCATTATTTTTTTTCGAAATATCTTTATAAAAAATATCTGTGTCGCGTTATATTCGGGCAAAGACGGTAGTAAAAAAATTTTTCAAAACTCATCATTATATTAAAATAAAACGGCTTTAGGTTATATTAATATTTATTAATAATCGACGTTTTGACGAACTCAACTTACTTCTTTATTAGGAAAAAAGATACAAATATCATTTACAGTAAATAAACAGAACACAGAAATAACTTACTTGTTTACGTCGATTATTAATAAATATTAATACAGAACCATAACCTACAGCCGGTTTATTATAATATTTACAATATATTCAATATAATTATGACTAACACACATAATAATAATTCTTAAAATCACTACAACAAACAATGCAAAGTTTTGGAAGTAACATGATTATTTCAAAAATATGAAAAAATACAACTCATCTTTCGTATTAGTTTCGTTCTTGTTCTTCAGTTAAATAAAATAATTTAGGTTTTGAAAATAAAATGAAAGAATTCAAAACATTTATTATTAAAGTATTAAAATTCGAAACAAAAACATTAGTCATTCTAGTTATGAGTCAAAGTTTGTAATTTTATATAGAAAAATATGTGAGTAATTTTATCACCAGTTTAATCAAAACTATACAAATTATCTATTTAAATTTGACTGTTGTAGATAAAATATTGAATTTATAAATGACCATAAGCGTCCGACAAAAATCAAGGAATTTAAATGATATCTTTGGTAATGAAATTTTACAGTAATCGACTTTCTTAAAGAACATCGGTTTATCGGTTATTATTTGTTGGTTTAAATAAATTAAAGTATTGTTACTGTAAAATTTATCTAAATAGAATTAAATTGATGTAATGTAGATAAAATATCGAATTTATAAATGACCATAAGCGTCCGACAAGAACCAAGGAATTTCAATGATTTCTTTGGTAATGAAATTTTACAGTAACCATATACTATACTGAAATGTTATTTGTTTCTCGAAGAACATCTGTTTATTCGGTTATTATTTGTTGATTTCAATAAATTAAAGTATTGTTACTGTAAAATTTATCCAAAAAGAATTTTTAAATTGGTGGGAGAATTCGATTTCGATCACATCCGGTTTAATGTCAATGTTCGTGTTGCCACTTGTCAGCAAAAGCAAAAACATGGCTGCCGCATAGAATTAATTTAGAGGTTATTTTAAACTCCATTTTCTGGAGATAATTAATTTAAATTTATGTACTATTTATTATAAATGAACGTGTTTAATATTACATTCGTACGTTTGTTTCCGTCGTGACTTAATCGTTTTGTGTGATTAAGCATATACCGGACGAAAGATAGGTTAGGTGCTTTTTTTTCTCGTAAAAATTATTAATAGCAGATGCTAATCAAAACTAGATATTTTACGAAGATATAGTGAGAATTGAATAGAAACGTACTACAATGGGAATTATACTTAGTAGATTTCGTGTAAGTGTATTATTATTTTTCTATCTTTCATATATAACAAAATGTCAAAACGACTACCTACAACTTTCTTTCTAGAAAAAGAAAACTACGTTAGAACAGTTGGAAAAACTAGATTCGGATATTAATTCCATAGAAAGATTTCGACTTAATACAGAATTAGCACAACGAAAAATTGTCGGACAATTTATACTTATATCTGCTGCCATTTATATTATTGTAGCCGTTGTATTTTATTTTTATTTCTTTCCTGCTACATTTTACGATCAACTATTTTATATTACTCCACTACTTTTAGTACCATTCATGTAAGTAACAGCTTTTTTTTTGTTTTTACACAAATGGATTCGGTAGCGAAGACCATCAATCAGTAGATGCCTAGATCAGTTTTTAAAGTGTATTCGGACGATACAAAGACATCATAAACATCCATGCCCCAAGCGGGATTTGAATCCGGGCCCGCTCGGCCGAGTAACAATTTCATCCATACAATTACTAAAGTTTTTATAAATTATTCATTAATTACTTGAATTAAATGACAATGTAATTAATTCACTTATGAGTTGTATTTTAAGTCTAGTTTGAAATTATAATTAAATATATCTTTCTATTATTAAACATAATACTTATCATAAAGTAAAAATACAGAAGAATTTTAATTACATGACGAATGAATATAATTATATTAACTTATTCATTATGATTGGTGATCATAAAAGATTATAGCTTTAATATTTCTAACAATAATTACAGAAATAATTATCGATTAATTTTACTAACAATTTTAATTGATTTCTAATAAAATTATTAGATCTTTTTAGAATGTTAGTTTTGTCCAACACTTATTTTATTTTGTCCAACTCCCCTTAACTAATGAGTCAAAAATCGAATTTCTAAGGTGTGGCATCTTCCATACGCGAATTCGATAATGATGATTTGAAATGTTTATTTGTTAGTAAAAAGTTTTGTCCAATGTCAAAATTTATTCCACAACATTTGATAGACATCGAATTTGATTATGGGGATGCCACTCCATAAAAATTCGACTTTTAACTGATTAGTTAAGGGGAGTTGAATAACATAAAATATTGTTGGACAAAACTGGGAATTACTTGGACAAAATTATGCAATATTTTTTTTCTCGAAATTCTAACTTCACGTAGATGAATATTAGATATATTTCAGAGATATTTATTTAGCTTTGAGTGAAACAAAAATATAAAAGATTTTTTTTAAAAAATCGTTTTTAGTATTTGGGGCGTGAAACGTCTACTGACATGGTATTATCGAAGGAAAATTTCACGCAATGAAAACAAATTGTCTACTTTACGCACCGAGAAAAAGAAAGTACTTGAACAGGTTATGGAAACGGAAACGTATAAAGTGGCGAAAACAATTTTGGAAAAATTCGCACCCGATCAGCTGCGAAAGAGTCCCACTTCCTACGAAATGACACAGCTCAAACTTAGCACGCCGATACCTACGCCGAATATTGCACGATCGAAAAATGTTCTTCCGCCTCGTACCAATTTACTGTCTAAAACACCGGCTAACTATAGAGGTAATTTTTTCAGTGGTTCAATAATTTTTTTTTATAAAAAGTAAACTACTACGTATTTTGGCGTGTTTTCTTCCTAGGTCAGCGATTTTTTTACTTTTTTTATGCGTTACTTTAAAGTTTTTAAATTCGTATTTAACGGCCGTGCACGCGCTCACGTTTTTGGCTATAACTTCAAAATTTTTGCGAATTCGGAAAAACCGTTTCTACCATACATTCTACACACTTATACCCTCTTAAATGTGTCTAATCGTGACTAAACGATTCACAATTCAATTCACAAACTAGCATCTACTATTTACTGTTGTGTCAAAGTTTGTTGTTTTATTCACTTCGCAGTTACATTTTATGTAAACGGTAAAACAATCCGGCATTTTGCAGTGTAACGGAAGAGTACAAGTTAAACAAACCTAGTGTTTTGTGTATTCGTGACTAATCGGTGTGTTCCTAGCTGTCATTTTGGAGATATTCAACTTGTACACAAAAGAAAATTATAATTTAAATAATAATTACTATATTTTGAATCAGAAATGTTATATTTTTCTAGCACTTCAAAGCATAGAAGGAGTACAAACTCCATTCCGAAGTGGTTTGAATACAAACGGAAGACAATCAAATGTTGGTGCAACATTAGCATTAACACCAGGACCAGGAGTAACAGCACTAGCACCTCGAACACCTCTTCCTATGCCCCGTGAGATTTTACCACGGGATCGTTCCGTTCTAGATAAAATGGTCGAATATCTAGTTGGTGATGGACCAAGCAATCGTTATGCATTGATTTGCAAAAACTGTTATTCTCATAATGGTAATTTTTATATCTTCAAATTAATTATTATTGACAGTAATTTCCAAAAAAGCCTCCCGTTTTGGTGCCTACTTTAATGGTGATATGGTAGTGAATGTTCGGTTTGGCTGTATAAAAGAAAAATGATTGCTGTGGAAATAAGATTTTTGCTTGGGAGTATGTAGTGTAACAAGGAGGAATTGAGTACGAAATAGATTAGTGTATGATGAGTGTGAAATTGACAACAAATGTTGTAGCAAAAGTTGCAGTGTTAATCAGGTAAGATGTTTCGGACATTTTGAGCAAATGTATAATAAACTTTTGGTTAAAAAATTATATAAGCGAAGAGTGCGCCCTACGTATTTCTAGGAGAAATTATTTTTCACTTTTTAGTCCGTTTTAAAAACGTGGTCTATTCAAATATTTTTATTTAAATAATTGTTTGTATTTTGCTAGGTATGGCATTAAAGGAAGAATTCGAATATGTGGCGTTTCGTTGTTGCTACTGTTTCACAATGAATCCAGCTCGAAAACTAAAACCTCAAGCACCAAAACTCGAATTTGATCTTCGGCCAGAGGTACAGCGCGATTCCGAACACAGTACATCGAGTTCTGAGAAGAATTCCGGTAGCGATACCGAATCGGATGAGAAAAATCCGGACAGATCGAGAAAGAATTCCGAAGCGAGTGATATTGTTAAAGTTTCCAAAACGGATGTTGAACCGGAAAAAGAGAAAACACCAGAAGAACCAGAAGCGTTACCAGAAGAACCAGAAAAATCTGAGATAGAAAAGAAAATTGATTGAAACACAACTGGTTCGTGTTTTGTCTGTTTTTTTATTTTTCTAATTCCAATCAACTGTTTTTCGTTTTTCTTTTTGGGTGACATCAAATTGTGTCAAATTTTAGGGTTGTTTTAAATGAAATTGCTGTTTGTAAATATTGTGTTTTATAATAAAATTGTTAGGTATAAAGAAAAAAATCACTTTTTACAATGCATTTTTAATAAAAATAAATAAATCAATTTCAATGATGAATACTTATGGTGTAATTCATTTTTAAAAAATTAATTCAATTTATTTATATTTTTAATCTTTCGAAAGAATAAAGCTTTTATTGCCAAATATTTAGAAAGGTAGTGTTAGTGATATGAAATTGCTTTAAATGCCGGACAGCAAATATGAAATTTTAACATAGGCAAAAAAATTAAAATGCTCGATTTTTTTAATTTACAGTTAATAAATTTGACGCATTAACTGATATTATGTGAGATCTGATTCTTTTCAATATCGAATTAAGTATCGAATAACTATTTGTTATATAAATCACACATCACAAAGAATAGTGACATACTGGTACCATGAACTCGATTTTAAAACATAGATCCTTTTAAAGTACTTTTCGAAAAAAGTACTTATATTTGAAAGTATTTTTTTTTTTTTTAATATTTGAATTGTTTTTAGCATTATTTATATTTTAAAATGTTAAGTATTTAATTTATAAAAATAGTTTATATTTGATACATAACAAAAGCAAAAATTAATATTGAAATCTTGACTGCTATTAACTAAAAGTGCTTTAAAAGGGACGCGGACCAATATAACTGCCATAACAGCAGTACTAAACAAATGAACTTGAACACTCAAAAACAAACAAAAAAAATTGAGTTAATTCAACAAAAAAAAACAAAAGGTTTGCCTCTACTATATAAGAGATTTATATATTTGTTCCTATCAACTATAGTACTGGTTTTGCAAGAGTAAGAAGCTTACGCAATATAAATTACAAGTTAAGGCCAGTTCAAGGCAAACAAAAGGCTATATTCAGACAGGTGGTGGAAATACAAAAAAGGATAATTTTACATTAGATTTATTCGTTTAATACTACATATGTATGGTAACTAATTATTAGAAAAAATAGCTAATTTATGTACAATTAATAATTTAATAACTATTTTTATATTCAGACAGAATTAGCATATAAAAAAATTAATCAAATATTAAATTGTCAATATTTTGTTTGTTTATTATTATTTTGATTTTCAAAAAATATATATGCTATTAATTGTTATTATAGTACTTATGTATTAATTTCAGAATTTATTTATGTGTAGTTTTTTTTTTTTTTCTTATTTCACACATTTTATTTGAAAAAAAATATGATTAACAACATATACATGAAAAATTATTAACTTTTATTTCAGTCATTACATCAAAAAAGTATTGTATAAAACATATTAGCAAACATGAAATAAAAATTAAATTCGTAATGTAAACAGTAAGTATATTATATTTAAAAAGTTTCAAATTAACGCCAACTCGAAAACGAACTGCTCCCAGAAAATTGCTGCGGTTGTGCTGGTGCCGCAGGTGCTTGATTTTGCGCAAGACTTCCAAATCCTACGGTATTTTGATTGGCTAAATTCGCAAAAGTAGAATTTTCTTGCATTGCTGGCGAACCAAATGCAGTGCCTTGTGGTGAAGAAGCTCCACCTCTTCCAAATAGGCTTTGTGCACTACCAAAAGTTGCTGATTGGCCAAAAGATGATTGAGCTGTAGGTTGACCGAAAGTAGGTTGAGCTCCAAAAGATGGTTTAGCGCCGAAAATATTGCCAGGAGATGATCCAAAACCTGTATTGTTAGCATTCTGTGTAAATGAAAAATTTGAGGGTGTTGATGTTGCCGCAGCATTGCCGAAACTGCTACCAAATCCTGTTGCTGCTGTTGTTGTTGTCGAACTAGTAGCTGGCACTGAACATGTACACAATCACATTTTTTTTTAATACACAGAGTTTATATTTGTTAGTTTGACATTTCATACGATCTTATTCTTTAAAAAAATCAATTACGTGCGCCTGATACATACGCAACTATTACATACTTTAGTTACTCAATTAACAACATATATATTTTTTGGAAATCAAAATAATAATAAACAATGAAAATATTGACAATTTAATATTTGATTAATTTTTTCTATATGCTAATTCTGTAAATATATAAAAATTGTTATTAAATTATTAATTGTACATAAATTAGCAAATTTTTCCAATAATTAGTTACCATAAATATGTAGTAATAAATCGAATGTAAAATTATCAGTTCAAGGCAAACAAAAGGCTATATTCAGACAGGTGGTGGGAATACAATCCCACCACCTGTCTGAATATAGTCTTTTGTTTGCCTTGAACTGGCCTTGATAATGCGCATGTTTTAGACAGTAGTGAACTGATCTCAAATTGATTTGATGGTAAATTGTAACAAACCTTATTCTCTGCCAGTCACTATATTTTCCGATGTGTATGCATTTAAAACTAACCACCAGTATCTGTCATTATATGTTTCTATATTTAAACTGACAAGTAGTTGTTCGAAACTATGTTCGAACAGAGAAAAATCAATTTTAAATGTAGAAAAGTAATAAATATGGCGACAATTGACAAGTTTTACGGTACATGATTACAATATATAATGTTCATTTATTTTATTTTTTTTGTATATTTGTAGGTTCGCTGTGATCTATTTTATTTTTCACTTATTTTTTATTATGAAGGGTTGTTATTCCGCTGATTATTTGTTTATTTTTTTATACTTTGCATTATTATTTTATTGAGGGCGGGTATTATAAACGCAGGTTAAATTTACTTCACAAGTTAATTTATTTATCAACTAAATAATTCTAAACATATATATTATTTCAACAATTTACCACCGAATTATTATTATTAATAATAATAACTATTTTTCAATACCACTACGAAAAATCTATAAATACATATGTTTCTAAAATAAATTCAACCAGCGTTTATAATACTGGCTCTAAGTTATATAATCACGCTGCGAAATACTAATATTATAATTGTGTTAATTGTTTATTCAGACATATTTAATAATTTTTTTATAGATATTATTATACGCTTTCCGTTACTATATTGCATTGCGTTAGATCATCATTATAATGGTGATAATTTCTGAATCGAGTTTTCATAGAGTTAAAACAAAAAAAAAAACTTTTATAAGACTGCAAATTGTAAATTAAAATTAAGCTTCCAATTAAATGTTACATTTGTAGTAATTTATGTTAGAAAATCTGTAATCAGTGCCTTACCACTTTAGTAATTTATCAATAAAATGTAATTTTACATTTGTCTCTTATTTTTATCCAGTTGTAATAGAAAATGTTTTTGTCGGTTTCTGGTTTTTTGTTTTATTTAATAAAATATGTTTAACAAGTTCTTATTTATTTCGTTCAGTGTTTTTGAAAGTGATATGCATGAACATAAATAAATGAAAAAATATCGTTACAATAAAAAATTGATTATTTAAATTTATCACGAATCGAAATTATTGAAGTTACGGCCAGTTTCATAACTAAAGTAGACTTAAAGCATTCTTTTATTGACAATAACAAATAATTTTACTATTAGAAGTTTGAAAAATTGACAAAGAAGCATCGTTTTATTAACAGCAATAATAATTATGACGGTAGAATTTAAAAATGATGTATTTTTTGTCGGTTTATCCGGTTTGTTAATTATATAAATAAATCTTTAAAGTTTTCACTAATTTTCACGTAAATAAAATATCATTTTGTGTCTATTAATTATCTCGCTTTGTATTTTATTTTATGTTTTTTTGTTGTGGCTTTTCTATTTTACATTTTTATCCAAATCATTCAATCGAAAATTAGCGCTAATATTATGCGTTTGCGCAGTTGGCTATACTGCAAAATGACAGTTGTTTTGTCAAACGTAAATGCCGTGTCAAGTGATATTTTCCATGTATCAACTTGTAATTTCATATTAACTGACTGTTTGTCATTTACGATGTTTATTAGATAAGATAAAGTGATCATCGTAGAATATAGAGTGGGAGTTTATTAAATCATAGATAAAATTTTTGCGATGAGGTATGTATTATCACAACAAATAACTTATGATTTATGACATAGTTGGATAGTTATCTTTCCAATTTCTTTCTAATCTTACATAATTATTTTTATATATTTAATCGGATTTTATTAAATTTATCTATTATTTCATCAAAATCTAATCTGTTTAATTTAAGTTTTACCCTACTTTATATACAGAAACCCAAAATTAATTTAAAATTAAAATTAGTTCTGAGAACGATGTTTTAAACATTTTTACTTGTTTCGAATGAAACAAAATCAGATTTTTCAAGTCATTGCACTATTTCGAATGATTTTATTCATTATAGTGAAGAATTTAGTCCCCAATCAGAAAAAATGGATATATCATCAACGTCTGATCAATCCGATTACGATTCGAATCGAGTTTTGAATAATTCAAATACAACTAACGAGGAATCACTCGATAATCAACATTGTTCGCAACCGAATCAAACCCAAACCACAACCACCACGAATATTTCTACGAAAACCGTTTCAAAATGTACAGTAACCAACTCACATCCTCTAATGTACTCGCCCGATTCGGATTCGGGCGTGAATATAAACGAAGGTTTAGATAATTTTAATCCAGCCGCAACCAGCTCCACATTACATTTGGGCTCGAAGTCATTCGAATCGAATTTAGAGAATTCGCTCGAATTGGATCTAGATTTGCCGAATATTGAAACGTACACCGAACAGCTGATGGACTTTCCGGAAAGTCCAACTGCAATGAAAAACTCTTTAATGTTCGATATGCCTGTGGAAATACCGCCAGGAGCTGATCATAGCGATACGGAAAACGATAAATCTATTTATGAAGCTATTTTAAGTCCGAATCTCCAAAATGTGTCGCTAACTATGAATGAAAAACAAGGTAAGTTTCATTTTATTATTTTATTTAACAATTTAATCAAGTATAAATTTGTAAATGTAATATTCAAATTCACAAGTTATTTGTTTTACAAAATATATTAAATTGGTGCATAACTATCAGGCGGTTTTTTTTTATGTTTCTTTTTTCCTAATAAATATTGTTTAAAAAACGACTGATAATCATGCACCAACGTAATAATTAAGTCCAATTATATACAACGTTAACGCAATGGCTAACTATGAAATTCAATTAGTTAATTGACTAAACAATATTGCTAAATATATGTTATACAATCGTTTCTTTCTCTTTCTATGGTTGTTTGTACATACAAATTGATAAGACGTACATAATCTACAATTCTGTATTTAAAATAGCTCATTTTTGTTAATCATTTGTAATTTTTTTTATCATAACAGTAAATTATTAAAATATATAATGACATAATTCTTAACATTTATGTGTAAATGTATTTAAGCATGTACAGATTTATATTAATTATATTCTATAATATTTGTATACGAACATATAAAAAAATTACAGTCAGTTATGCAATGGACTGTCGATTTTACTGTTTGCAATTTAATAAAAATAAAAAAGCTTTAGGATATAGTTCTGTTTAATTTTTAATTAAAATTTGATGATTCGATGTATTGCACATGCATTATCTGGAAAAACATACATAAATGACATAAATAAATAAACAAAATACAAGTAACTAAAATGCGAAATTTAAAATTTATTAATTAACGGAAGTCATATTTTATTTAAATCAGTGTCTTTACACTAATTGATGTTATCTTTTTCATTGTAAATTTCTATTGCTTTTATCAATCTACTGTTAATATTATTATATACTAAAAATAGAAGTAATAGATATTTATAAAGAAAAAGATAACACCAATCAGCGTGAAGGTGCACTGATTTAAGTAAAATTTGGCTTCCTTTAATTAAAAGTTTATAAATTTTACTTATTTTGTTAGCTAGTAACTTGTTCCTATGTTCTGTTTATTTATTGTATATGTCATTTGTCGTATGTCATAAGTCGTTTTATTTTAATATAGTGACTTCTGAAAGATGTTATTATATTTCTGATTTAAGATTGTTTTTATTACACTTAAAAATGTGTCTTTAATTTAAAGGTAACCTCAACTTTTTATCGCAAGTCCGTAAATCGAATAAACTACGTAAGATCAAAGTTATTCCCGATGAGAAACAAACAGTCGACTCGGATGTTTCTAGCATAGATAGTATATCAGATAGTATAAAATCAGAAGATGTCTATCCCGATAATCATTCGAATACAAACATTGATTTGGATATGAATCTAATCAAGGAACTACTCGATAGTCCCGAAATGGACGATTCGATGCTTGAACCGCCCAATTTTACGCAGCATCAAGAATCGGATACGCCGACAAAGGCCGTGGCCGAACCAATTAAGGAGTACAGCGCGGAAGAAGAGCGCCGAGAATCACGACACTGGCAGAAGATTGTTCTGCCCAGCGGCGAACAGCGAAGCATTGATATGAAAGTTATCGAGCCCTATAAAAGAGTTCTTTCGCATGGTGGTTATTTGAAAGCTGGCGGACATAATGCGATTATTGTTTTCTCGGCTTGCTATCTGCCGGATAAGTCCAGGAAGGATTATGTCTATGTTATGGATAATTTGTTCCTGTAAGTATTCTGAAGATTCTTATTTTAAACTTTATCCAGTAATAACATTGGCTCTTTTTTTTTAATGAAAAAATGCTTTTATTTTTTTGCTTTAAAATAAATTTTTACTTCTACCTCTTATCAAATATGAGTAGTATTTTTATTTTTGATATATTTTTTATATATATTATAAAATTCAAATTGCTTAATAAGAAATTTTAAGTTAACGTCAAAAGTATTTTGACAAAAATCACTTTTTCTACGTTAAAATAATTATTTAACATAGTAGAATATTTTTCAGAACTCATTGTATTAATAGAAAAACTGTTTTAGGATAAAATTCTGTTTAATTATTTTATAAAAACGACGTTTCGACGAAACTGAACGCTCGTCTTCATCAGGTCAAAATTTATCAATAATATTAAAGTAACATACAAGTAACTAGATCATAAGAATTATAGTTTTTTTAATTAATGGAAGTCAATAATTCTTAATTCTTAATAATTCATAATTTTTACGATCTAGTTATTTTTATGTTATCTAGTAACTTGTTCCTATTTACTTGAATGTCATTGATAAATTTTGACATGATGAAAATGAGCGTTCAGTTTCGTCGAAACGTCGTCTTTATAGAAATATTTAACAGAATTTTATCCTAAAACAGTTTTTTACATTAATAATTATTTATTATATTGTTTTCAGATATGTTTTACAAACATTAGATCAATTGGTGACTGAAGATTACGTACTAGTGTATTTGCATGGTAGTGCAAGTTCGAATTGTATTCCAACGATTGGCTGGTTGAAACGATGCTATCAACTTATAGATCGTAGATTAAGAAAAAATCTAAAACAACTCTATCTCGTCCATCCGACATTTTGGCTTAAAACTATTATCATGATGACAAAACCATTTATAAGGTAAACATTTATCTTATAAGTCATTCTATCGAAGCGGTTTATTTACATTATTTGCTTTTGGAATCTGTTCTAATATTTATCGAAATAATTTTTTTCCAGTGCAAAATTCTACAGGAAACTACATTTTATCAACAGTATACAAGAATTAACAAATTGTTTACCTCTAGAGCAAGCCGCTATACCAGAACGGGTTATAAACTACGATAAATTAAAATTTAGTACTACGTAGTTCGTAATTTTTAGTATTGTGTAAATTGTAAGTAAACAAAAAATCCGCATAGTAAACATTCCATGAATCTTGCTTTTATATTTTCCATACATATAGAAATTTTATTCGATATATTCTCGAAATTTAATCATTTAATTTAAGAGTTCAGATTTTAAAAATATGTTTAATTATCAAACGTCACTAATTATAAATTTATTCGGCTACTATTTTCATATAAAAATAAGTTTTTATTTATATAATAAAGAAATTTTTAAGAATTATTTCAAAATATATCTTTTTGATACAAAATTTTTAACTACTTTATAGCTAGTCTAAAATTATTCAGAGCATACACAATACAGATTAATTAATTTTTCTGATTGGGCATGCTCTGAATAATTCTAAACAAGTTTGATGCTTTGTAGAAGCATTTTCTTTTATTTATAGTCGCGAGAGACCAAAGATTATTTTAAAAATCTGAATTCTTTTGGGCCAGTATTTCTGACTAATATATAATAGTTAACCATTATAAAAATGTACAATGTAAAAAATCTGTAAATTTACATTGATATTTATGGTATTTTTATTGTAATTTTTATAAAATATTGTAAATTTACCAAACAATTATAAAATTACAATAAAAAATATAATAAAATTACCATAATTATCAATGTAAATGTACGTTAATTTTTACAGTGCACATACATGGTTAATTGAGCCGTTTTCTTTGAAAGTGGTGTAAGTCCATTGTATACTAATGGTAACTAAATAAATTAATACTGACAAAATGATGAAAATTTTGAAGGATTCTTTTTCTGGGAACTGTGAATAGATAAAAAGCTCATAGCATATTGCATTCATTGTTATCATTAACTAACTTTTTGTCAAAAATGAATTTACACCACTTTCAATTATTTCGCATCTTATCCGGAACTGGAAATACCCGGCTCTCAATTGATCAAAGAATGCTTAAAATATCTTTAAAAAAAAAGCAAAAGCGATGTTTTAAGTAATTTGAAACATATTTTCAAATCATTGCATATCATTACTTGACAATACCGTTTATCTCCGCGCAGATCTGCTTTGTAATTAATTTGTATGTATGTACCTGCGAATAGATTAAAAACCTCTGTGAATATTTATTATTATTTATTGGTAAATGAAGAAATCTATATATAAAAATAAATATATACCATATATATAAAAAATGTATATAAAATGTAATATTGTGGTAATAGGAAAAAGAAAAGAACCTAATGTTTATAAAAATGTATAATTTTTCGTAAAACACAATCTTATGCTGAATTTAAAGAAAAAAACTACACACCAAATGCTGTTATAACAATACAATGAAATGAAGATTATTTGTCATATTTCTGACAGTTTTACACGTATTTTATAGGTTATATTTGAAAATGAATCTCTTTTAGCATAGAATATTTTTGAAGAAAAAAACGTTGTGGTTAGGTATTTATCGAATGCGAATGTTAAAAATTATTCTATCATCTCTTTCAATTTCATTTTGAACTAATCCATATATTTATACTTGGTGATTTTTTGTTTTGTTTCGGTCCTTGGTTTTGTTTTAAAGCTATTTATTATATTAATTTTTAGTTTTGTTATTCTGTTTATTTTGATATTATGCTATACATGATTTTTTTTTCAAACATTTCAAAGTTTTATAATTATATTACTTTACAATGAAATAATGGGTTTTCCGAATATGTAGCGAAAATACGAAATTAAATTTTCCGGAATGATCCCATTATATTAAAAGTATTATTAAGTTATTTTTTTATTATTATTTTGATTTTATTATTCAAATTGGAATTGGTTGTGAATTTACAGATATTTTAATTGAAATTAAATTTGCTGTCACATATAATATGTTAATGAAATTATTTTGCTTTTAAAATGTACAAAAAAAATGCAACATAATACGCAATCTATAAAAAAAAAAAAATGGGGACCATGTTTTTGGATTTAATAATTGTAAACAATGAAATATTGTAAACAGAAATAAGTCCGTATTTGAAAGTTGAATTAATTTGTTATATGTGACAGATAAAACTAAAAAGAACGTACTTATATTTCGTATTCAGTCGAGCAATATGGAACTATAGTGATATTATATTATATATAATATTGTCTAGTATTGTTATTTATAATTTATGATATGTATATACACACTTGTATTATTTTGTATCTTTATATTGTTGTAATATGCAATTTAAATTAGATTTTCTTTTTTATTAAATTGATTGAACACAGAATGAATTATTTATATATATATTTTTAGATGGTATGTATCTAAATTATGCATTTATGTGCACAAGTACTAAATTATGTGATAAATAAATCGAGTTGTTACAGAATGAATTAAATTTTAATACATTTAAAATTGGCGCCTTATATATATAGTTGAATCAGTTGAAAAGTTGACGTGTGACGCATGCGCACTAACTTTCCAAAGTAAATACCGTACCAGAAGGAGCGAGATAGAACACTAGTTGCACAAAGTTGCACTTTATTAATCAGTTTTATGTGAAAAGTTTAGCTCGGAAAGTTTAGTTAGTGATTGTATTTCACGTTTAGTGTTTTTTTTCAAACTTTGTGCCTGTATTAAATTAATTAGATACTGCAATGAACAAAACTTGTGCGCGGTGTGAAAAAATTGTTTATCCTACAGAAGAATTAAAGTGCCTTGATAAGGTAATTAAATTGTTTATTATCTTCTTAGTAACACTTTCATGAATTATATTATTGAAATCGTCTGATATTATATAATTTGTTTTAATTTCGAGAAAATAAGTTTTTTCGGGGGCCCATTTGTTTCATAAAAAAATGGCCCTGCCCAACAAGGAAATTAACCTACTAGCCTTTCTAATAACATTTGATCCAATTTTGAAACTTTAATTCAATATTCTTGCGGTTTATTATTAATTAAAATATTGTATCATCCTAAAGATAACTATCTATTCGAGATTCTAATTGAAAAATTATACGCTTTGTAAGTTTGAAAGTAAAGTAAGTAAGTATTTTGACAGTGTTCTCATTTGGAGAGAACAAGTTTTTACTTTCTTTTCTAATTTGACATGCATGAATGATAATGCCTTTGATGATATCACTGTAATTGGAAGTGAAGAGGATGTACTGTATTTCGGGTGTATTTAGTTTTTAAATTGAATGTACGCAATTAATGGAAATTACGTTTGACAGTTTAAGAAAATTGAAAGATCTCGTGAGTCACCACGCGTACATCTCCGTCATTCATGCGGTCAGTGACAATTCGATTAACCTTGAAAAATGGAACTGTCATTTTTCTTCCATTTAAGTCAGTTACAAAATAAAACAATTGTTAACAGGAAAAATAAAAGAACAAAACTTTTAAAACAGTAATTTACTACAATCTTACTTCCGTGTTTCTATTGTTTCCAAGTAAAAGTAGAAATTGAAAACAGTATTTAAAATTTTCGTTTATTTGCAAATTTCTAAATATAAAAATTATCATTGCTTATCTAATATAAAAACAATTTTATCTGTTTACCTATCTTATCTATCATGTAATAATATAAATTTTTCATATTTATTACATAAATAAAATGAATTTTTGTATACTAAACTGAAACCTTACAAATATTGATTGTAGATCTAATTCAAATTGATCTTCTCGTTATTATTGCTTATTAAATATGGAAACTAATTTAATTTTGATTTATATTTATCTATCATGTAATAATATACATTTTTCATATATTTATTACATAAATAAAATGAATTTTTGTAAACTTAACTGAAACTTTTGCAAATATTGATTATAGATCTTATTTAAATAGATCTCTTCTCATTATTATTGCTTATTAAATTATGGAAACTAATTGAATTTTGATTTATATTTTATTAGGTATGGCACAAAGGCTGTTTCAAATGTCAGGGTTGCGGGATGACCCTAAATATGAGGACTTACAAAGGTTTCAACAAACAGCCTTATTGCGAGGCGTAAGTATTTTTTTGTTTTCGTACCATATTTATTTACAATTCGTTATCGGTATTTGATTATGTAAAATATTTAAGTATTGCACTGCTATACTTGAAAAGTATGAATAATTGTAATTATTATGTCGTTATATAGTACAGGAAATCATCAGTGTAGGTATATTTGTATAAAAATATTTGGATTATTTTTTTACGTGATGTATTTGTACAGATTAAAATTAATAAAAATATAATGTAGTATAAATTTATGTCTGGTAGGAAATATGTTTAAATGTGTCATGGATTTTTTTATGTGGATTGTGTGAATATTATTAAGAATATGATTAAGTTTAGCTAGAATATTATGGACATATTCTCTTATCTTGGTTTCCGTTGTTATGACAACACACAAATATTTAAGAATTTTGATAATACTAAAATAAAATTGGGATAAATATTACAATACAAGGTTGGTAAGTGCACTGTAACAGAATTGAGGAAATGTTCGAAAAAGCATGGTAAAAATCGAGCCATTTCAATTTTCTGTTATTAGCACTTAACAATCATGTAAAAATGTAACATTATATCTTTGGATTTAGTGGAAGGCGAAATCACTTTCTCAAATTTTATACATTATACATCAGAATTAATTAATTAAATTATTTAATAAATAATCCAACAAGTGCTAAATTACTTAGTAGTTTTCTTTTTACTTTAAATTTATTAATTCATTATTAGAAGGCCATGAATCTAAACTTGGACATATTTTTTTAATTCCTATCAACATTTTCAAATTACATTTTGTCCTGTATTTAAATTAAAAAGCACTTTATTCTTCAGCATAAATCAACATTTATGATTTTTCTTGTATACCCCACTAAATATTTTACAAATTTGATTCTTGATTATTGATTTATATGTGTAGCAGAACTTTTATGAAGAATATTTTTTTTTTTGTAAAATTAATAATAAATTATATACGATGTAAGTATCTAAAGAATTTTATATGCAAAATATCTAAAGAATTTTATATACAATATATCTCAAAATCATATATACTTCAACCTAATGCAGTTTCTTTTTAATATAATGAGTTCTAAAAGATTTTTTACTATGTTGTAATAATTATTTTACAGCTTCCAAAAAGATATCTTTGATTTTTATAGTTTTTATGTAGGAGTTTTGAAACAAACAAAAAAACTTATTAAAACAATAAAAAATTCATTTAATAAATTTTTTTGGACATTGTATGATAAACATTTACATATTGTTTTAATCGATTTAAAATGTATTTTAAATTACTTAGAATAATTTCAAATTTTAATCATAAAACTGATCGCAAACATTAGTTATCTAATGTTTGCTAACAATAAATGTAAATAAAATACGTAGTAGCATTTTTTCACGGATTATATTTAATTTTATTAATTTAATTTTGGAGAGCCAGGGTCAAAAGCATGTCAAGGGGGTCGGGGGGGGGGGGGGGGTTCTAAATAATGCGCAAAGTTTTGTGGCATCGCTGAGTTGAACTAGGTCACAAATAACTAAACATAGTTACCATATATGGCTTCCAAGTTCCATGGAATCAGTTGCATAATACGATTTACTAGAGATTCATTTTATGCTTATATATGGTACAGAACAGTCACATGTTTGTGTGCCGGTAAATTATATATATATATTTTATACAGGATGTTTACTGATTCTTCTTTGTATCCTTTTAAAGGACGCTAGTACATCTTAAAAGGAGTCGATAAACCTTAAAATGCCTTAGTAAAAGTCGTCTCATACGTGAGACAATAATTCTGTTAGTTTTTTTTTTGTTTTAAACTCTAATATGCAGATATATAGGTGTCCTAAAATTCACGCAAGATTTGAATTTTGCGTTATTTGTGCGGTAAAGTGATGCTAACGAAAAACACATATAAACAAACAAATGTTTGTTGTATAAACAAACAAATGTGTTTTTATTTTAACTTTATTTCATTTTAACTTGTAACAATCAAAAACTATTTTAAATCTCAAACACCATGTCCAATTTTATGAATTATACATAGATTTATGTGTTTGTTTTCGCGAGCTTCAACTACTATTACTAATCTCTTCGAACTTTTCCCTGAAGATGGCCTAAAATAAGGCCGAAAGCTCGGAATTAAATTCAAATAGAGTTTTGAATTATTTAGCCCTACATTTATGACCGATATCCCAATATCTCCTATTTTCTATATATATATATATATAGTGTGTCTAAAGAGTTTTATAGGTTTTATATAGGTACAATGTATTTTTTTATATGTGTTTTTCGTAGGCAACACTTCACTGCACAAATGACGCAAAATTCAAATATTACGTGAATTTTAGGACAGTCTTTACATATATTTTTAGATTCAAAACTCAAGTTATTATATTCAACTAAACTTATATTTAGTTGTAGCTTGTGATTTATTAACTTGTGCATGTTTCCATACATTTGCAAACCAGGAACAAATCCGAAATAAATATAAAACTGTCTTAAATGGTTTATGTAGTCTAACAAATAACAGTTTAAAAAAAATAATCTTAAATTCGTTTGTAACAGAATTGAAATGAATATTACTAATAGCACAATGGTATCTATAAAACATTGTATAAATGAAGTAATTAAATATAAAATTAATTTTAATTGGCGATAATACTGATTTATTACAATGTTTTTGTTAAAATAAATTAATATAATATAATATTATTTTTTATTAAAACAAAGTAAACAAAACAGTAATTCTAATTAACAAATAACCCGCCTACAAAAACGCCTGATATTGTGCACCAATCCAAATATTATTTTTAACAATATTTTTCTAATGAACGTTTGATTAAAAAGATTTATATGAATGGTTTTGAAGGTATAGTGGTATAATTGGGAATGTTTTGCGTGAGCTGAAGTTTCCAAGTAGTAAGAATAGAAAAGCATGTATGAGAGGGAATTATGAATGTGGATTAAGCTAAAGTTGCTTGTCCGGATAGGGATGTTTGGAAAAGACGTTTTTATTCTATATGGGGCTAGGAGAAATTATTTTATACTTTTTTAGTCCGTGTTAAAAACGTGGTATATTAAAAATCTTTTTATTTAAATAATTTTTTTCTGCTTTTTAGTCTTGTTTAACTTTGACCTAATTAATTAAGCTAATTAATTAACTTTAATTTAATAATTCTAATATTATTAATTAATTAGATAATATTCTGAACTGTTTAAAGTTTCAAGTCTCTAGCTCATCTTGAAGTTATGTAGTTTAAAATCGATTGCAAAATTTGTGAACGAGTTAATATTACTTTACCATATTAATATTGCCAGATAATTTTTATTAATCTGGCGTTTCATTGACATATTTAAATGTTTATTTTTTTTTTTTTTGTAGACATATTCCGAAAGCAAAAGCTACAACAATGGCTGAAACACCGGAATTGAAACGTATCGCTGAGAACACAAAGATACAATCAAACGTAAAATATCACGCCGATTTCGAGAAGAGTAAAGGCAAGTTCACGCAGGTCGCCGACGATCCGGAAATTCTACGAATTAGACAAAATAGTAAGATTATCAGTAATGTGGCTTATCACGGCGAACTCGAGAAGAAAGCCGCAATGGAACAGCAAAGGAAACTTAACGAGAATGGCGAATACGTGGGTAAGCAAAATTTGTTATCTTTTCTCCCCCGTTTCACACTGTCTCGATGTTTGTCATTTCATTTTAATGTGCTAGGATGTTGTTGCAATGTGTTTTTAATAAGATTACAGTATGTTGAGTTAGTAAAAAGGAAAACGAATAATATTGTTTCAAAATTTAATTGTAACAAAACAACGAAAGAAATCTTTCAACAATAATAACTTCTTCCCTGCTTATTGTAACAAAAATCAAAAGACACCTTTGAAGTATGATATATTATCTGGTTTTTGACTCATTTTTTTCCATAATTATTCATTCGGAACGAAATCAGTCAAAAATCAGATAATCGGCCTGATTCTTTAACAAAGTTGCTAAGTTTTAACAATGTTGCTAACAACTCTAACCAATAGAAACAAGTACAACAGTTTTCATTTTCATTTTTTATTTAGTGTCAGCTAATATTATTGGCTAATGTTGTTAGCAACGTTGTTAAAATTTAGCAACTTTGTTAGAGAATCATGTCGAATATATCATATTTCAAGAGCGCCTTTTGATTTTTGTTTCAAATGAACAGGAAAGAGTTTGCAGAGTTCCGAAGCAAAGGGTTAGAACTCGGACGATTTCCAACAAAAGTTAAAATAAAAATTTCTGAAAGAAGTTCAAAGTCTATTCTTTCACTCCTAAAAAACCGCGGTTTGATATCTTTTACAGTTTCGCAGAAAAAAATTCATAAAGTTAGTCGATTTTTTTAGGCTGAAAAAGGTATATACCTCTTAAATTATTCAATATGATTTTTTTTATATATTTCAGAAGTTTTATTGTAAAAGCAAATAAAATGAGTTACTTATTTTCAATTTAATATTGCTGATTAATTTTTGTGGTTTAATAATTTGTTACTCATTAATATATAACCACAATATTATTACGAATATATTATGAATTTTAAAAATTCCTGTCAGATATCATAATCAATTAATAAATAATAATAAAAATTATAATTTATTTGTTTTTTAATTTCTGCGAAAAAATATAATTATTTTATGAATTTATAGTTATTAATTTTTAGATTATCGAAAGTGTGTTTGAATTATATTTCATAACGTACATATTTTAGTTTTTATTTTCTTAAAGAAATTTAATACTAATATTAAGTTAGATAAAAAGTAGTAACATATTTTTTTTTTGCACTGTTAATTTTTATAAAATTTGATATTAGATTTTTTATCCTTTTATTTTTATTAAATTCCAAAAAAGCAAGATATATTGTTAAAAGGGTATATATACCTTTTTCGATTTTAAAAAATCGACTAACTTTATGAATTTTTTCCTAACAAAACTGTTCATCTGAAACAAAAATCAAAAGATACCCTTAAAGTATGATATATTATCTGGTTTTTTACCGATTTGTTTTCCAAAAATATTCATTTGGGACAAAATGAGTGATCTTTGGAAAAAAGTTTTTACCCAAAGTTCGCCATTTTGTTCCGAATGAATATTTTTGGAAAACAAATCGGTCAAAAACCAGATAATATATTATACTTCAAGGGTGCCTTTTGATTTTTATTTTAGATAAACAAGACAGGAGTTATCATTGTTACCGCATAGCCGTCTGGTTTTGTAGAGCTTCGAAGAAAGGATTAGAACTCGGACGATTTACAACAAAAGTAAAAATAGAATTACGTTTCCAAAACAGTATAATGTGTAAATAGATGAACAAAAAACAAAGCTGTATGAAATTTGTACATTTCATAATTGAATTATTTGTTTTACTCTGACAACTGTAATTTTATATAAAATAACGAAATAGGAGTAACATTTAGTTATTGTTTATTTGTCCAATCATATTTTGTAGAAAAATTTAACATATATGTATGTTTATCGCATTGCTTATTAGTGTATGTTGTGTATTTGTTTTGTGTTCATCCTTCATCTACCACCTGACGTAGACGCACCTACACCCGATGATAGCATAAATGCTAATAACCATAAAAGCGTGACCAGCGGTGGTCCAGTAGCGAGTAGTTACCCAACCAGCGTTGCTCCATTACCACATCAGAGCACCACCGTTAGCGTTACGCAAGCTGTATATGCTGCTGCTAGCGTGACCGCCGCTCCACCCTCTGCGATTGGAAAAATTAGAGACTATGATCCGATGAACGAACAACCGAGAAACTCACCCTACTCAGCACGACAGAATCAAACCGTTATTTATACGTCGGATCGGGGCGCAGGTAATAATAAGTTCTTTGCATTCATTGTGTTTGGGTTTTTTTTTGTTTTTCATTTGTCAATTATTTCTGGTGGGTTTTTGGATTGGTTTTTGTGTTAAATGTGGTTTATTAATCGTATATATGTTGCTATGATATGATAGAGAAGAATCGTTCTTAACTTGTAGGTAGATTATTACTTTTTATCACCAAACAAGTGAATTATGTAATTTTATCTACAACCGATGAGACTCTATGTTGCCCAATATTTCTAGGTACAATTACTCAACTGCTGTAATTTTTCATAATTGTTTAAAAATATACCTAATATCAGAACTATTACAAACATTATGTAATATCATATTACCAACGGAATGGAAAAGTACATATGTATATGCATATGTATGTTAATATTAAAATTTCTTTTTTTAGTAAAGTCTCTTTTAGTAAATTTACAGAACTTTAGTAAAAATTAATTAATTATTAATTAAGAGAAGATTTGAAGAATTGAGTTTGAAGATTTCCAAAATATAAATCATTGTAAACCCAAAAAAATACTTTAGCTATCTATTATTAGTAATCAAGTCTTATATTTTATAATAAAAAATAATTATAATAGAATTCATAAAAGTGAAAAA
This sequence comes from Clivina fossor, assembly GCA_963966155.1. Taxonomy (NCBI): domain Eukaryota; kingdom Metazoa; phylum Arthropoda; class Insecta; order Coleoptera; family Carabidae; genus Clivina; species Clivina fossor. The sequence goes on along the minus strand of OZ014559.1, from coordinate 15,516,546 downwards.
ATATATATAAATGATAATATTTAATTATTTAAAAGTAAAATATTTCTATTTTAACACAAAGCATATTTGATTAAAATTTAGTTAATGAATTTAAAAGATATTATAATATTTTATTTAATCTATCAAGCGATTTTAATTTTTACTGCAATAATATACAGTTGGTGCATAAATTATCAAGCGTTTTTTAAACGATATTTATTATGAAAAAAGAAACATAAAAATTTAATAACAATAACATTTTCAAATGATTATTTCGGAGCGTAGTTATGATCTATTTCAATAACTGCTTCCCATTTGCTTGGAAGGCCGTCGATTCCCCACGGACAGAGAAGTCACGCTTCGTTTTATTAAAACAAGTAAACAAAACAGTAATTTTTATTAACAAATAACCCGCCTAGAAAAACGCCTGATAATTATGCACCAATCAATTATTATTTATTGCAAATATGTCAAAAATAATGATAAATGTTTTAGTAACATCGCCACCAACGCGTAAAATCGGTTCAATAGCCGATATAGATCCAATAAATAATGTATACGGATCGCTAACCAATCCCGAGTATCAACAACAGCATCGAATGAATCCCAATCATAACCAATACCATCACCATCAATCACATCAACATCAGCCGATGCAACAAGTGCATCCACAACAAATGCATCAAAACCATTCTATGCCGCCACCACAATCGCATTTGCAACAACAACAGCATATGCAACAACAGCAGCAGCATATTCAACAACAACAACAACAACATATGCAACAACAACAACAGCATATGCATCAACCGCAGACCAATTCTTTGTCAGCCGTAAGTTTTCTATTATTTCCGATTCAGGCTCGATTATCTTACGATTGAAAAACAAGATATTGACAATGTGGTACTTACATTTTATTTTACTTATCAAAGTTCATCGAAACGTTGATTATTAATAAATATTAAGTAATACAGAATTTAAACCTAAAGCCGTTTTATTTTAATATAATGAGTTCTGAAAGATATTTTTACTTTGTTAAAAACCGTATAGCGCTTATAAAAACTAAAGTTACTTACAGCTATTTTATGTATATACTTTATTACTTCTAGAATTTAACTGAATAAAATTATAAAAAGAAAAAATTATGTTTAAAATTTAAATATTTATGAAATAAGTATATAATAAAAATAAGATAAATACAAAATTTATAAATGCTATTTTTATTATTTGTATTAGAATATTTTTTTAGTGAAATACAATATTGTTATTATTACTTGATTACAACTATGACACAAACTGTTTTCATGAAAATATGAATAGAAACCATAAAGGCTGGTATTACGAGCTTGATTTTTGGGTGTTTGTTTCACTTCATTTGTTTAGTGCTGCTCTTATGATAGTTACGTTCCCTTAAATTCTGTTTCTAGTTAAAATCGATATTAAAATCGAACTCGTAATACAGGCCAAAGTTTCAAAATATGTAAAAAAAATAATTTGTAGGTACTCCATTGTAGATATTAGGGTTGGTGCATAATTAACAGGCGTTTTTTAAACAATATCTATTATGAAAAAAGAAACATAACAATTCAACAATAACATTTTTAAATGATTATTCCGGAGCGTAGTCCATACCATCTACTTCAATAACTACTTCCCATTTGCTTAGAAGACGGTCGATTTCACGAACAAATGGTTCTTTTTATTAAAAAATAGTAAACAAAACAGCAATTTTTTATTAATAAATAACCCGCCCACAATGACGCCTGATAATTATACACCAACCCAATAGATTTAAAACATCTTAAAAATGATCAAAATTTAATACATCCATTTTTTCTAATCCGTAGCGTGTATATCGAGCGATGTACGACTACGACGCTCAAGATTCGGACGAGGTAAGTTTCTGTGAAGGTGATTTGATCGTGAATGTTGGCAACGTAGATAGTGGTTGGATGACGGGGACAGTCAAACGTACAGGCGATACTGGAATGTTGCCCGCTAACTATGTCGAAGTGGCGCACATTTAAATCAACAATCGAAACAAATCTATTCAATTAATACCACAAAACCCCGATTGCTCCAATTTGTTGCGTTCAAGTTTTTTTCCATAATATATTATTAAAAAAGAAAAGATTGAAAATAACTATTTACTAAGTGCCCTTAACTCTTTACTTACTCATTCTTATTGCCCTTTTCAACTACACGGCACACTCGTTAAACCAAAATCAAATCAAAACTTGACAAAAATAAAGTATATTTTTTTATAGAAACGAAAATAATGGTGAAATATATCTATTTATTAAGTAGAGACATGCAAAATTATAGAGTATTAACCTTTATTAATTAGATAAGTTACTTGACTAATTAAATAATTAATCAGTATTGTTCAGAGATTAGAAAAATGTCAAATAATTATTTGAACATATACCTATGAAATTTGAGTTGTGTTGTGTGTTATTGCCAAAACAAATATTAATCTTCATTTTGTTGTTGCAATATAATACAAGAAAATATGGTCAAAATCAGTGATAACAAATAAAATCCGCTTATAATATCAAGATATGTAACAGGAAAATTGAATTTAAACTGGTTCATAAGGTGTTTAGGTATAGAAAATGGTGAATTTTTTGCAGCTGATTGTAAAAATATTAGTATTTAAGATTTAAATATTTTTGTATAATATAGAAATTCGAATTCAATTTTGTTGTTACATATTTTTTGTTATTCCGATATTATAAGTTTGGATTTGACATTAAGAAATGTTGCATTCCTGTATGCATTTATTTTTCAAATATAACTTTAAAATCAGTTGTATAACAAAACTTATTATAAATTGTTAACATATTTACAGTATATACTTCTTTACAACTGTGTTATATAAATATATATATATTTGTATTTTAATTTTATTTAGATATAGTAGAAAGTAAATAATATACTTTTTAAATTTCACAAATTTGGTTTATATAAGATACAGTTTTTAAGGTTATTTATTCCAGTTTTGTACCTAAAAGAGTTTTTAAAACAATCTTAATTAATTATGTAAGGCTGATTAATTTTTGATTATTTTTACACTTTTAAAGTTATTTAAAACGAAAATATTGAAAGAAATATTTCACCGATTTGGTGCTAGTTTTTGCCTAATAAAAGTACTTTTGTCTTAATCTATGATTTTTTTTTTGAAGTAGATTGTATTTAATTAATTAATTAACATAGTTGTTTATGCTTTAATTAAAATAAAAATCAAAATATTTTTGATTTATACATATTATTATTGATTATTCAAAATTGTATATTGAAAAATGTTACAATAAAAAAGTGCCACGTACAATTTATTTTTTATTCCTACAAATCCATATTTGACAGTTTCGCGTTATATTTTTTCACCAATCCCGTTGTCTCTCCTATGATTAAAGAAAATTGCTGAAAATCTAATTCCTTTTCTTTTTGAACAATGTCAAGTTTTGTTTTTAATACAGATATATTTTCTTCAGCCATTTCCAAACTAAAATTAATAAAATCTTTAAGGATATTTTTATAGTTCCGCACAAAATAATATTACTCGCTTTGAAGTTGACAAGATTTATTGATTAGATTATTAACTGTCTTAAAAGTGTCTCAATGATGAATCAGTTGACAATATAATAATGTAATCAACTGACAATGCGTTTAACCCTTCCACACCGAGATATTTTTCTATTAGCAATGTCCATACGACGAGTTGTTTTTGAGGTTTTCAGAATAGAATCGGCGTCTCTACTTGAATATTGCGCAGATGAATATTAAAATAAAAGACAAGTTATTAAGCTAGGGAATGCCTTGCGCTAAACCCGGCCAGACAGTTAGACAAGGTAGAAAAAAAGGAGAAAAAAATTATACGGAAAATACTGGGACCAAAATATGAAGATGGTAAATAGAAACTGAAAAGCAACAAAACAGATCTACACAAAAACAGGAAAAAATAACAGACACAATGAGGAGATGAAGAGTGACTTTCTACGGATACATTAAAAAAAATAATGAAGGAAGACTGACGAAGAGAATATTTAACTACTTTGACAGAAATTCCAAGACCCAGATGACATGTATGCAAGGAGGTCAGAAAAGACATGGAAGAAATTGAAATAGATGGAGATGAGATGCAGAGAAGAGAAGAATTCAGAGAAAAAAATCAGAAGTTTCAAGGGTTTTCAAGAAAAGGCAAAAAAAGAAGACAGGAGTAAAATGGACGGAAGAAAGAAAAAACATGGAGAAAGAATGAATGAGTACTGGAAGAGAAAGGTCGTCGGCGTGAAAGGGTTAAGAATGTTTGATGAAACCTGGCTCTTACTTATTTCGCAAAATTTCTACGTTCAAACTATTCGTTTCTTCTACAGAATTTGCGCTACTTCTAATGAAAGATCTCGCATTCGTGTATGAAATTGGCGACTTGTTCATATTGTTTTCAAGTTCAATTCGAGATAATTTCACTTCTAATTTGGCCGCTTTTTGTCTCTCTTTCCGGTAACTTAATTGCATTTTGCAATGATTATCTCTTTCATCGTCTAATCTTTTATTCAACACGCGTACCAATTCCAACAATCTGTTAACTTCGACTTCTAAAATGTTAAACCTTTGATTTTCCTGTTGAATAATATAATACTTTATTTTATATTTATTAAAGTTGCTTTTCTTTACATTTCTAAATAAAATCACTTAAAGATTTAGGATCAGTTGCATATAACAGTGACTCAATATTAATTACTAAGTTAATCACGATCTCGAAAAATTGCCGTTTGTAATTAGATTGTCAGCTAACTAACTAGCTGATATTTGTTTAATAACATTCTATGCATCGGGCCTTTTTAGTTATTGATACTTGTAATTTACCTTAAAAAGAGAACTAGCTGAATTTGTTGGACAATGATCGAAATTATTTCTCAAAGAACAAATATCATTTTGCAATTCTTTTGTAAGTAATTCTTTTCCTTCAAGAGATTTCTTTAAATTTTCGTTTGCCAATTTTTCTTTATAGAGTTCAGCGCTTAGACTTTTAATTTTATCTTCTAATTTTTGTACGCCAGCTAATTTTTCTTTCTTCATACCGCTATTCGTTTCATCTAATGTAGATACTTGATTCTAAAAGTATAAATATTTTCAACATTCATTTTATTTAACATACATTTTCAACATTATTTTATTCAGCAATTCTGTAAGTTTTAAGTCTGTGTGATATGAGAAAAGACGCGCTAGAGAATTATATATCGTGTCACACAGACTTTAGAAATTATTTTTTCTGCAAGCGTATTCAATTATTGATATTACGTTACTATACTGCCTATATAGAAGGTCATTATATTATTAGTACAATATATACATACAGCAGTTATAGTTATATACATATCTGACATTTTCGGAAGCCTTATTTAAAATTATTACGTCAAGTTAAGTTAATTGACAATTGTATTGTTTATATTCACTTGAATTTGATTATTAAAAATGTGCGAAGCAATGCACAGGGTTGTCAGAAACTGTATGTTTAACCAAAAAATCACGGTTAAATCTATTTAATCTGATATTTCCGACGGTCACAGAATGCTCTTTTTATGTTTCGCCCAAATTTCATGATCTTGGCTTCGGCCACGAATATCTGAGCTCAACACAATAAAGTTCGCTTTCTGCTCCTCGTAACATAATATACTAATTACATACTGTTAACATCCCAATTAATTTATCATCATGATCGCTTTTACTGCTCAGTGTATTAAGTTTTGTTTTTAAACAGAAACATTCATTTTCCAAAACTTTAGTTCTAGCTCGGGCACCAGTTATCTTCTTTTTCTGTTCTTCGATTTCTGTTTTTAAATCGTGTATTTCTTTTTGCTGTTGTTCTATTACTTGTTTTCTAGTGTCGGGTGGCTTTGGTACATTTATACTTGAATCTATAATAATTTATTTACATTTCCAAATTATATAATTATTATGCATATGGATGAAGCAAAAGTTACTTTTCTGGTTAGGAATAAAATAATTTCCGTTAAACCTATGGTTTAATTAATTTATTTTATCAGCTTTTCGCCACAGTAAGATCATATTTTTATTTATTATGGTTAGGAATGTTTGGAGGAAACTACTTTCAGGGTAGTGGAAAGAGTTTGTGCTCACACACACTTTTGGGTACATGGCGTGATTTTGTATGTATGTATGTATAATTATATTAAATTTACCTACAATATTTTGTAATTAATTAGTTTATTAATGGATCCAAGTACTATGAATGCAATTTTTGTTGTTTTATTTTTTTTAATTATTTCAATATAAAATAAATTGTTTGTGTTCACTAAAAATGCATCAGTTTTAACTTTTAACGATAAATTAGATAAAATGTTTTACAAATTAAATTTATTATACCTATATAGAAAAGGCAGTTATGAAAAACAATTTTTTGATAAATTTTATTGTTTGGTTGACGAATTTATAAATATACCTCTGTCCATAATATGCATTAATTTTTCTTGTAGCTCCGCATTTTTTTGCTGTAAACCTAAAATAATTTGAGCTCTGCCACGCCAGTTAGCATTATTATTGCTTGTAAAATTTTGTAACGATACAAAACTCTCTCCTAATTCCTGTTTTAAAATTTTATTCGCAGTATTGATTTGATTTTGTAAATGAATATTGTTGTTTTTCGTTTCAAATAATTTATTATTCAACTGCGATATTTTTTCGTTGAGAGTCTTAATTTCATCCTCGGCATCTGCGATTGTTTTCTCCGCATCTAAATTAATTAATATTAAAAATTATAAAAATAATGAATTCGATAAAATTACCGTTTTTATCAGCTAATAAATCGGGTTTGTTAGTTTCGGGTTGTGTGACACAGTTTTCTAAATGATCGATTTTTTGTTGCAGTTTGCTACATTTTGTTTTCAGTGCCTCGAATTCCGCATTTTTATCTCTCAATTTTTTACTGAGTTCTATTATTTTGGCACTCATTAAATGTTGAGTATTTCCTCCAAGACCGATATTTCGGTCATTTGTTTTTGTAAATTGTTCATATTTAGACACTTTCAAAGTTAGATCGTTAATTTTAGATAGATTATTATGTATTTCAAATTCTTTTTCACTTAGAGTTTTCTTTAACATTCCATTTGCATGAGATAGAAACTAAAGTAAATAATTTTTAAACATATTTTCATTTATTAAATATGATTTATATTTACTTGAATTTGACCGCGTAGGTATTGATTTAATTCTTCAGGAAATAAAATATCATTTGGAATATCCGGCACATTTATTTCAGTTAGATCTAAATTATCATTATCTTTAAATTCGTTTAAATTTGCATTTGATACAGTTGATTCTTCTGTTGCCATTTTAATTTCTTATTTATTACTTGTCAAAAAATTATAAACGTTAAATGATTATAAACAATATCAAAGAGTTCTTTGATATTTTTTAACAATAAAATTAATATAACTAATTCTAATTTCTTGTAAAATTATTAATTAATTAAATGTTTATACAAATAATTAGCATTACGCGCGAAATATATCATAATTATTCAGGTGCCTAAAGGTTCAATGCTTATACATTAAACTAAATAATATTTTGATTTGACTACAAATTTATCACTGATCATAGTAATGACTTATTTATTTTTTTAACTTAAAACTATATGACTACATCGAAATTTAGTTTAATCCGGGGATTACAACAAATAACCCGGAGACTGGAGATTCAGTTGAAAAACCGGAGACTTCGGGTGAAAACCGGAGACTCCGGGTGATAACCGGAGACTCCGGGTGATAACCGGAGACTCCGGGTGAAAACCGGAGAGATGGTAACCTTGTGTTTGATGTCACGTGAAAGGTGCTAAATTAATTATTTTTGTAAACAATCAGATAATATTATTATAAAATAACATTATGTAAATATACAAGTTTTAAATTTTTAAATATCTAAACTTAGTATGAATTATAAACTTATAAAAATTATCATAATTGGCGCCAGCTGTCATGTTGCTGTAATACGAATAAACTTGAATTTCTTGAGTGAGACAGAAATATGCGTATGATGAAGAAAGAGAGAGAGATAATTATAAGTATATATGGCAGTACTTTACGTCAAGCAACGTCAAGGCAATTTACGCCATATCAATTTACTAATCTACGACAAAGTCAGATAAAGTTTCTAACCAAATAAACTTAAATAATATTGAAAAATCAAAACAATCACCCTGGATTCCTTAACACTTGCTGCTGAAATGGAATACAGTAACGATTACGGAGAAGATTTTGATTATGAGCACTTAATTTCACTAGTAGAAGCACACGATATTATATATAATAAAAATCATATATCGTATCGTATGGTTGATAGAAAAGAGGCTGCATGGAATGCAATTGCTATTTTGTTGTGTACAGATGGTAAGTCAAAGTTAATTATATAAATTAATAACTAAAATTACTATAAATTATTCTGTTTAGCCGAAACAGTTAAAAAGAAATGGAAATTTTTAAGAGAAAAATTTACTAGACAACTCAGTGCAAATCCGTCAAAAACGTCACCGGAAGAGTTTGATTGGCCACTTATGACAAATATGTGGTTTGTAAAAAGACAAGTTTTGCAACGGTATGGAAAATTGTGTATTATTTTTAATGGAAATCTTATACTAAACTTAATAATAGAAATTTTAGAAGGAGATCTGGTTCATTTCAATCTTTCTCGCCAGCACAATCACCAGCTTCGCCAAAACCGATAACAAAATCGGTTAAAGTAATGCTACCAAAATTAGTTCCAATAACAAATGATATACGTACTACACAAGTTAATGCTATACAAAATAATTTTGACGAGGATGCAGCATTTTGCAATAACTTGTATACAATGCTTAAAGAAATTGATAATAAAATGGTAAAGCGAAAATTAATGCATCAGTTCTCGGGTGAGATTTTAAGGATATTAGACGAGCAACAACAGCAACAGCAGCAAGAAATTCATAATTATTAATAAATTGACGTACATTACTCGTCTGTGATATCTATTATTTTGTTTTGTTAATATTTTGAGATTTAATTATCTGTAAGTTAGTTATCTACAAATAAATAAAAATAAGTGTGCCTGAAATTAATTTAGTTTTTATGAAAATACTTTTGAAACAAGAAACAAGGTATGTTTTATTTTTTACGTAGATAAATGTTACTTGTTTATTTAAAAATTTAATATAATTGGGACACTGAATTAGTGAATTTTGTTAAAAGGATAATGAAATTTTAACGTAAATATTGAATAGCTTGGAGGAAACTGATTTCGGGATAATGAAAAGAGTTTGTGTCACACTCTTTTGGATAAATAGCGTGATGTAAAATGGAAATTTTTATCAAAAAATTATGACAACCTGTGTTTACTGATTTAGTGTGTCAACTAAAGTTGTAAATAAATAAAGCAGTAATATTAAGTTTAAAAGTTTTTTATTTCCATAACGTGAATAGATAAATTATTAACAAACAAAATGAACAATAGTAAATTGCATGAAGAAACAGAGAAAGTAAATGCACATAAAAGTCACAACCAATATGGAATGTCAGTCGTACAGTTTTAAAAAAAAAGTTGTCCCGATTATTTCTTCTTTTTCATTTGTTTCATCTTTCTTTTTTCATCTCTTTTTCGTTCCTTGTCCACCAAAGATTTATATAATTTGTAGCCGAAGAATACTGTAAAACAAATTATATATTAACCATCTAAAATCACAATATTTTATTTCAAAGTTTGTACCAAGAACAGATATAACAAGAGCAATTAAACAAATTAATATTAAAAAATTCGTCGCGTTTGCGGCATCTTTATTTTGCTGCTTAAAATTTTCAATAAATTTATTTTGCTCGGTTTCGTTCATTTCGGCAAACATGCCGATTTTTTCGACAATGTTATGAAGTTCGTTTTTAAATTTTTGCACTTTTTCTAAATCATCGTTAATTTTTTCCATTTTATCCATTTTGTTCGACTAATGTAGAACACTAACTAATTATACATACTATAAACTACTAAACTTTTAGTTAAAATTTAATGATAAGATAAAATTGTTAATCGTTATTATCTATAATTTACTTTTTATCAAATTAAAATGTTACCGAATTGAAATTAACTCTTTGAAATTTATTTATAACTTTAATTCTGTTTTTGATAAGAGTTTAATTTTATGATTTATAACTGAATATGGATTATACAAATTTAATTAATTAAATAATAAAAATATATTCAAGTGCTTTAAAAATACAATATAAAAATTATATAATTATTATCCACGAATTTAATTTTTCGTTGCATAAAACATCAAAAAATGTAAATTTTTAGATCCCGCACGATGTTATAATAAAAAACAAATAACGTAATAAATGTTTTATAACTTTTTGTATTTAATGCACTCTTTTATATTTTGAAAAGTTATAAATACGAAGATTAGTCACAAATTATGTTTTTAGTAAATAAATCGCTGATAACTAAATGAATATCTAAATTACAAAATAAATAATTCAAATGTCTTGTCTTAAAACTATACAAAAGTTTATTAAAGATAATAATAAATCTTGGGTTTAAATCGAGTTTTTAATGTTTGATCAAAATTGAGAAGAGAATATTTTTTGCGATGAATTCTTACCAAATACAGACGAAATAATAAGCACCATAAGTAAAAAGATTATAAGTTGTTGAAAACCTAAGCCACCGCTGTTACTAAAACGTCCCTGTCCTGTAAGTTGATCCCTAAGGCCTTGTTTATCTTCTTCGGACATACCGGTCATGCCGTCAAGGGCCTTTAGTAAATCGGCCACTGAAGGCATCGGCATATCCTCCATATTATTAACCGGTTCAACATTTTCCGCCTCGTTTAAACTTTCGTCAGCCATTTCTTTTACACCTTGCAGTAAATCCATCTATTGGTTTTATAAATTTAGACAAGTTTTAACACAAAGATCGACAAAGATCAGTTACAATATGATGCACTAAACATGTGCTAATAAATTTAGTATACGTGGTTGTTTTATCGAAAATAAAATAAAACAAAAAATTTGATGATTACAAAGTAATATTGTTTTTGCATATGAAGCAGAAAAAAAAAACAAGGTTGATAACATTTAGTCTTAAATAGATAAAATAAATAATATTAAACTCAAACTCCCAAATATAACTTACCCAATTTAAAGACGATATACTACTGGATTTAAGCACTTTGATTTTAAGTTTACATTGGTTTCGAGATAGTTATGTTAATTGCTCTTGCATATCTAAACAAATTACTGATAACGTTCAACTTAACATAAACAAATACTTAAATGTATATTTAATTATTTAATTTTGGCGCTATCGTTATTACATACCCATAAACCCAATTTTTTTTTTGACGGACGATTGACATATGCTACCACATATTTATTATGTTTATTATCGTTATCTAATACATATAAACATATATTACTTATTACTAAATAAAGTAATTAAGTTACCTGATAATGTAATAAAGATTATCCCTGGAATAATAAATACTGTATTGGAAAATCCGTGTTCTATAGGACCATCAGTTCCACCACTTAAATCAACCATTTTTTTAACTATATATTAATTAATTCTTAACTATAATTTATCTAAATATATTAATCTAATAATTTTACTCCTAATAGTAAAATTTTACCGCTATTTTAATTGATAAATAGCTTGAACAAAAATATAGAAATATTCTTCTGCTGACATTTGCATTTGCAGTCGTGTGAATGTATAACAGACATACGTTAATAGTAATATTAAGTTTTTTATTAAAATAATATAAAATATTTATTGAAATGTATTTATAACAAAAATATAAGTAATTTGTGCATATAATTAAATATGTATGTTTTTAAATTTCAATCCAAATGTCAAAATTAGTTCTAATATTTAACGTTAGAGGAGGTGCATGTTTCAAAACGCGGGAAATAGTTGTCCAGTGTTACAGGTGGTAAAAAAGGTCTATGAAGAAAAGTGTTGTTAAAGTAATTTATTTATAATTTTAATATTATAAAAGTATATATAATAAAATTTTAATGATAGTTTTATTACAGTGAAAACTTGTACTAGTAATTTAATGTGTAATATTTTTCATATAATATATTAACCTCAATTTCTATATGGACTGTGCAATAAATAAATAAAAACATGACTGATTCCGAAATAACTGTTGTTAATAATAATATAAATGAAATGAACTGTGAGAGTGATAATTTAACTAAAGATTCAGTTGGTTACTCTAATGATAATATTAGTGACAAGTTAAATATTGTTCAAAAACAAACAGATGAGTCTGAAGAAAATAATATTACAAACTCAGAATGTAGTAGTAGTGATTTAATTCCAAAAGATACAAATAATAAAGTAAATGTCGTACAAGAAGAAAATATTAATAATATTTCACAAGATAGAGAAACTGAAGGAAATCTTGAAAATAATCAAAAGACTGAAACAGTTGTTTTAGAAAGTAGACAAATTGAAGAAACGCAAATTTTCGATAATAATTTACAATATGAAATCACTTTTAACGATGATAATTCAAATGAAAAAATAAAAATAAAAGTGCAGAAAAAAAGATTAGCAATAATTGATAGTGATTCAGAAAATGAAGATAGTAATAAATTGAAAATTGAAAATAATTTTGTTAATAAACAACAAGACGAATCAGATAAAGAAATTTCAACATCCAACGATGATCATTTGAAGAAAAGGGTTTATATTATTGTAAAATTGTTTATATCATTTTATTATTGTTCATATTTTTATAGAAATCGCGATTAATTAAATTATATGATTCGGATAGTGAAGATGACCAAATAGAAAATAAAAGTAATTTTGAAGATAAAAATGACGAATCTGAAAAGGAAAATTTAACACCCAATGATATTGAAACACAAAGAAAGGTTTGCAAACTTATAATAAACTATTATTTAGTAAATTATTCAGATGAAACGGCTTTAAGTTTAAGTTCTGTATTAATTTTTATTAATAATCGAATTTTTATTTCTTTTTTTCTTAGAAATCTCGAATAAATCAATTATATGATTCAGAAAGTGAAGAGGAAGCAAATTCAAATAAAACAAAAGAGACAAATGAAGATGATGAAAAAATATTTAGTGAAAGTTATCAAGATATGGTAAAAATTTTATAATAGTTAATTTTTGCGTATAGTAACTGTTTAATTTTGCAGACTGCTCGATTAAAGAATCTTTGCGATTCCGAAAGTTCGGAAGATGAAACTAACAAAAATACCGAATATCATCAACACGAAGAAATTCCTAAATTGAAAAAATACAATAGAAAATCTATTGCTAAAGAACCAAAGGAACATAAGGTAAGATTCGAATTTACTTCTTTATATTTTTTTAAATAAAAATTAATGAAATTTTTTTTTTGATTTTCGATTTTATTAATAAGAAGGTTTGTATGCAATAATGAATCATTAATGAAATTTTATAATTTTTTTTTATTTTGGACGTTTCGGTCGTTAATCACGTCAGCTACATTTTACAATACATTATATAATTAATATTTTATAATAATTGTTACAATTAATGTTTGAATTAGGTACATATCTTAATTTTTAATCTCTTTGATGTTCTGAGTTCTTGAAAGAAGTTTCGCAGAAAAAACTTCATAAAATTAGTCGATTTTTTAGATCGTGAAAGGTATATACTCCCTTAAGTAAAATTTAAAAAAATATAAATTACTTAATTTGTTACTTTGACAACATATTTTAACAAATTAACTTATGATAATGTGACAAAGAGATTAACAATAAAAGTAATGGTATGTACCTAATTCAAACATTGATTGTAACACTTATTATAAAATATTAATTATATAAGGTGTTGTAAAATGTAGCTGAAAATGGTTTGTGATTACATAATTAATAATTGCCTTAGAAACCTTCATATTTTATTAATTAAATTAATTGAATTAGATGAGTGGAAGAGAGGCAGCCGAACAAATGCGACAAATTAAATCAGAAAGTCAACGCATGGTGCGTGAATCGAGAGTGCATTTGCCTTATCATCGGCCCAAATCTCATACTCTACAAGACTTTTTGAAGAGAAGATCACGGATAAATGACGTTATACCCGATTCTCCGACAGTTTTTGCTATTAAAATGTCGACGGAACAACTTCAGATTACTGCGTTAGTATTTATTTTTATTGTTTGCTTTTATTAAATTTAATAGTGAATTTGTGAAATTAAATTCAAATATAAGTCGGACATACTTCAATTCTTTATTAATTTATAAGGTCTATAGTACTCTAAAATCTTTTGTTTTATAAAATAAAAGTTTTGTATTAATATTTAGTAATAATCGACGTTTTGCAACGAACTCAACGTTTGTCTTCATCAGGAAAATTGATCAGTGTTTCTGATAAAGTCGTTTCAATTTATATAATGAGTTCTGAAAGATTTTTTACTATGTTAGACATTAGATTCTATAGCACTATAGTGGTTATAGAATAGTACAGAATATTCTCAGTCCATAATTTGAATAAAATATATGAAATAAATGCGCAGACCCTGACAAGCCCGTTCCAAATATTTAGTGAAAATAAATCATTCTCAAATATTTATTCATGATTTATTTCAATAGTTATTCATAAATTATTAACACATTATTACCGTCTAAAGTGATCTTTAGGTATATATTTTAAATTATTATAGGAAATATATGGTTTTTTAATTCTCAGGAAAAAATTAGAAGAACGCGAAAAAGAAATCGAGATGTTTTATAAATCTGACAGTGAAACTGAAGAAAATCAGCCAGCTGCATATAATACAGATAAAACAAATGACAATGCAGAAACAAAAGAACAAGAAACAAATTTATTAACTGATTCGAATAAAACAAGTGAAACAGTTGCAGAAAAAGTTGACATAGATAAAACTGATAATGTAAATAGCGACAGATTGAATTCGGATGAAATTTGTGATAAAGAACCAGAAAAAATGGAAGTTGGTTTAGAAGAAAATGTAGAATATACTGAAAAATCTGAGGAAAAATTGGAGAAATTAAATAATGAAAATGAACTATCTAAGGATACTTTTGATAAGGTTGAAGATATCACGGAAAATGCAGAAAACTTAATTGAAAAATTAGATGAGAACAATGATAAATTTGAGAGTAATGAAATTAGAGAGACTGAAGATAAAAGCAATAATGTAGAAGACGATGAAAAGGAATTGAGAGATATTTTAGAGAAATATATCGGCGATAAACAGAAACCTGAAGAAGTAAATTTAAGTAATGAGATAGAAATTGAAACGAAGAAAAAATCTCCGAATTTAAAAATGGAGGCAAAACTTAAGAAATTCAATCCGTTGGTTAAAGTCGATTTTCAACCCCGTTTAAGCGGCGGTCCGAATGATTTGGTCGTTTTAGATGAGGGAATCGAAAAATCGAAAGCTGTTAATCATTTAATGAAACGTTTCCTTATTCATACTGCTAAGAAGGTGCCACATAAGAAACATGAATTTACGTAAGTAATTTATTGTTTTCAATTCTAATTTTTTTTAATTATTTATTCGGGCTTAACATAAAGTTTTATTTTTCATTAATTAACTTTCGATAAATAATTGAAGATTAAAGTTAAGGATTTTTTAAAAACATTCAAGACTAATTATTTTTTTAATGTTTTTATTTGCATTAAAAACTTTTTAAACATTTTATTCTTACTTTTATAATAAGCATACTACATAAATTGATACAATAATATAATATGAATAATAATAAATATTAATTAATTAAAGGTGTAATAATTAGAAGTATATAATACATAATAATAATATAATTTATTATTTGAAATATTACTTAAAGTATATTGTTAATAAAAAATATATATAATTAATTGATTAGCTGATACAATACAACAGTAATTTTGATTCGATTAAATCAATTTGAACTAAATAAAAACTATTTATTTTGTCTAGTATTCTCAATGTGGACGGCGGAAACTTGCATCAAGAAACAATTTTAATTCCCGATGAAGAGGAGGACGAATCAGCTAAGAAACATCAAACGCCTGGCGCAAAAATGAAGAAATTGCGTGAAGAACTTGAGGAACAGATTGCGAAGAAACGATACGAAGAATGGAAGAAGAAGGAAGAGGATCGTAAAATAGATAATGAAGAAGATATAACATATGCAGGAGAAAAAATCGATTGTGGTTTGTTGGGCGATCAAGTGTTAGATAATGAAGACGAGGATGAATTTACTGATTCGGAATCTTCTTCAGAAGATGATGATGAAGAAGAAATAGAAATACCTGAAAAATCTAAACCTAGAGCTAAATCAGCATTTCTTGATGATGAGGTAATAATTGAAGAAATGATTTTTTTAAGTTTTAACAATTTTTGAATTTTAAAATAAAAATATGTATGTTTTTTTTTTTAGAAAATATCTGGTATATAAATACATATATACACAATCACGCCATGTACCCAAAAGGGTGTGGCATAAACTCTTTCCATTATCCCGAAATCAATGTCCTCCAAACATTCTTATCTAAACAAGCAACTTTAGCTTCATCCACATTCATAATTCCTCTCATTCATAAATTACACAAACTATTATTTTTTACAAGTTTTTCGATATTTTTAATTGCAGAATTAATTTTCATATTATTATTCATACGTACACAACCATGCTATATACCCATAAGGGTTTAGCACAAACTCTCCAAGTAGAAATGACTTTTCGTCAAACATCCACAGCTATCGTTTTATCTACATTCATGATATCTTTCATAAATACTCTTATCATTATTTGGAAACATTCGAACTACGTAAAACATTCTGAAACATTGCTTAATTACAATTACACAATTTTATAAAATATTGTTTAATGTTGGTTTTTTTACTGATGATAAGTTCAAAATAAGATTCAAAATTTAGATTTGTTTTGTAGTTTATAAAAATACAAATATCTGGAAAAGAAAATGTATGCAAATTACAAATCTCACATTGTTCACGAAGCGATAAGATTCTACATAATTTTTTTTTTTGTAGGCGGAAGTTAGCGAAGATGAAGATGAGTTAGATGAAAATGACGAGGAGGACGATGAAGATATTGAAAAAATTGATGAAGATGATGATGAAAATGATAATGATGAAGAAAGCAAAGAAAAATCGTTTAAAAAACCATTACGAAGAATTATAGGTGGCTTTGAAAATGATTCCGATGATGATGATGATGATCACGATGCCGAAAGAGAAAAAATTCAAGATAAAATTAATGAAATTATCGCTTCGGAAGAATCAACAGCTAATGACTCTAACAAAAATACATGTAAGTTAGTTTTTTGAACAAGTTTGTTCAATGTTATTTTTACTATCTAAAGTGCCTGGTACCAAAGAGTATATATTATATACTCTTTGCTAGTACTATAAGATCAATTTCTTTATAAAGCAGTTTAATATCTTCGTATCTTTTTTTGTTTTAGATTTTTCATTTGACTGATTTGGTTTTAAATTTAATTTTATATAATTAACACTATTTTTGCATTATAATATAAGGTATCAGATAAACATCATTTTATTTTAATAATATTCTAGATTATAATTTATAAATTTCGTATGATTCGAATCAATAAATCAACTGATGAAATGATATTTTATTTTACTATCAATAGGGGAAGAAAATGACGATGATATACCTTTGTATCAAAATAATCGTTTAGAAAAAACACCCTGCAAACCAAATACACAAAAACAAGATATTACCGCATTTTTAACACCCACTCTTCACCTAACAGCATTACAAGGAATGGGATCTACATCAAAAGTAAATAAATAAATAAAATATACGGTTGGTACATAATTATCAGACGTTTTTTTTTAAACAATATTTATTATGAAAAAAGATACATAAAACTTCAACAATAACATTATCTAAATGATTATTCCGGAGCTTGAAAGACGGTTGATTCCACGGGCAAAGAAGTCACGATTTTTTTTTATTAAAAAAATTAAACAAAACAGCAATTTTAATTAACAAATAACCCGCTTAGAAAACGCCTGATAATTATGCACCAACTCCAATATATTCAATTAAATTTTACAAATATACAATTGTATTGATTTTGTAATAATTTAGATAATGCAAGAATCGCCTGGCATACATTTATCCCTTTCGCCCGAACCTTCGCCATTAAAATCACATCCGAAATTAAAAACAAAATTATTCGAAAATTTCGATCATCTGGAAGGCGATAATAATTTAGATGAATTGGAAGATTTATGTTCGGGACAATTTACAGGAAGTGTCTCAAAAGAATCGGAAACTTCAAAATTAGGTGGACTAACTCAACTTGTTTCTGCGATTGTCGATAATGCATCTCCAGAAAATATCAACAAAAATCTATTCGTTTCATTGTCAAGCATTTCCCCGATAAATACTGAAAAGGAGGTGAAAAATTTTGATGACAATTCCGAACAAATTCAAAAAGAAATTTCAGATTTATTGCGGGAAGATAACGAAGCAAATGAAACAAATAATCAAAAAGAAGTTGAAGAAATATCTACAAGACCTAAATATGTTCTTGCGACCTCATCCGATGATGAAACTCCCGCAGAAGAAATTGAAAGAAAAAAGAAATTAAGTAAGAAACGTAAGAGATATGTCATTGATGATATAAGTATAACAGATGAAGATGAATTGAATGATGAAATTGACGATGAAGAACTAGAAAATGAGGAAATTGAAGAAGAAACACGCAACGTTGATTACGATTCGGAAGAGAATGAAATTGACATGGATAAACTTGAAAAAGAAGCCACATTGAAAGCGAGAGATTTCTTTGAAGATGAGGCCGAATTGTCGGAAAGCGAATGGGGCAGCGCGGATGAAGATGAAAAAGATTTAGATGATTTTGAAATAGAAGAAGGAGACGCGGAGAAGATTAATGAAAAGAAGGTCCAACAAGAACTTGAAAGGATTCATGTGTAAGTTATTTGTTATTAACCAAATTAAAATTTTATTTGTTTTGACACAAGTTATTAATTGTCAATTAACGAGTTAGACTATTACGTAAAAATAATTTATTATAAATTTTTAACATATATAGAAAATATTGCGAACAAAACAATACATTGATAAAATTTGTTGAAATGTCAAGATAAATTTCTGATCCAAAACTTATGGTATTTGATCTTGATGCAAGTCACCTATTCCAGGAAAGTCATACATGAAAAATCGTTTAGTTATTTTCATATAGATCGCAAACTTATGTCTAAGCCGGGTTCACATATGCATTAAAAAGTAGCTTTGGTCGGATTAATTATTTATTTGTATCTAGAGCTTTATTTTACATGTAAAATTGTAAGGCGATCTTGACCTATAATTTTGTTTAATTTTATTTTATTAATAAAGAATATTTTCAGTCAACAAGTATTAGATGAAGATAAAAGAGAAGTAAGAATGTTACAAGAATTATTATTGGAAGATGGAGAATTGCATGGTGCTGGAAGAGAGCGAAAATTTAGATGGAAAAATGCTGGTAAATTGAAATGAAAATAAAATTTTATGTTTTAATTATAATATCGTTTACTTATTTCAAAGATTCTTTATCTTGGAATGATGGTGATAGACCGAAAGAAGACGATGAAGATTATGAAGAAAACGAAAGTGAATTACAATGGAGAAAAATGAGATACGAACGCGAAACATTCTTACAAGAAGTAATTTCATTTTATAATAAAATAATTATTTTATGTTAATGTTATTTTATTTTAGCAACAATCAAAATCAAATAGATCAGTTGACGATGACGAGGCATTTTTGAATGATAGCCAGTTTATGAAATTAGGTGCAAGTGCTTTGAGAAAATCACTTTCAGGTGTACCAACGCCTCAAAATCTAACTTTAACTCAAACGGAAATATCCGAAAGTCTTGAAGTGAAATTACCATTTGCTCTTGCGGTAAAAATTAATAATAATATTAAACTATTTATAAATATTATATATTGTATTTGTATTTTATAGAGTAAAAGAGGTTCATTTTTAACTAGAAGTGAAACAACTTTAACACGTTTGGCTGAAATAACCCGAAGTTCGGGTGGCTCACTAAACGGTCCGAAGAATTCACGAAATTTTGTATTTACAGCAATTGAAAAAACTGAAACTGAAACAACTGTTGTTGGAAATGTATGTATTTTTGTATTTTGTATAAATTTATGTATTTTTGTATTTTGTATAAATTTATGTTTAATATTGATTTTTATAGGAGAAGAAGAGAAAAGCAGATACAGCGACTCCTAAGATCTTAAAAAAGCTTCGAATTGCAGATATGAGTCCAAATGTACAAAAGTACAAGAAAAAATTACCAATAAATAAACAGACATAATAAAACATAATTTAATTACAATAAAATATCGATATTTATATGTGTAGATACTTGTATTTTGATTAATAATATATATTTATTTAATGTATTATCCTTGTTTATAAACTATATATATACATAAATTTTACAAAAGAATGGAAGAATTCAAATACATTTTATTAAGTTCCATTTAAATGGATTAGAGTATAGTTATGGATAGACCATAGACAAGGAAGGTTGTGTTTTTCTTAATATATTTTTTTAATGTTCAATTATTTCATAATTATGAGAATATGATCAGCTCTACATCTATCCGCTTACATCTTCCCTGTCCCCCGCGATGCATTCCGAAATTTTTTGGGTGATCTGATCACGTCTGCGCACTTTGTCGATGCTTTGGCGCACTACTCTGGGATTTCAATAGTTTTCACGTGAGTGTATTTGTTTACGTTTGTATTTGAGGCTTTTTTTTGTCAAATATACATTATGAATACGAATTTAACTCTGTTTGATCCAGATTTAAATAAATCTTACATTATAATAGCAAATAAAGATGATAAAAAAAAAAGAGTATAAGAAAGTAACACGTAAATATTTACAACTTGAATTAATATTCATTCCGTCGTAGATAATTTCGCAAGTTCGTTACTTTTAAAAATTGTAATTAAATTCAACAATTAAAAAGTTCCGTTTATAATTGATTAATCCGTAAATTTATTTCAAAACTAAAATAAGCATTTTCAAAAACATAAAACGTGTATGATTTTCATGTGTTTAACAAAAACGTTTTTGAAATTTAGCAGATCAAATAAGTTATGCTAAACTATGGATTTTATAATGATACCTAAAAATATATATTAAAATAAATGTATAATTTATTGTTTTCTTTACACAAGTATTTGTTATATAGCGATTACATGCTCTTGTAATAAGATGAATTATAATGTAAAATATTGTTATGTAAATATTTAATTAGAAAAATTAATTAAAATTGTAATTTCAAAAATAGTTTTTTTTCCTTCGGTTTTGTTGGTTTTCGGTGCTTTGCCGATCAACCAGTCAATAATTTTATAAGCTTATTTTAATGTTTTATACGATATTCTACGCTGTTTTCCTATATTAAAATTTTGTTAGTTTAAACAAAGTTGTAGAATAGTTCCCACGGGATCTTCGGTTTTCTGTTGTTAATAATAATTGTGTATTTAGTGGAGGATATATTTTTAATTTTATTAGTGCCTTAATTAGATCTGTTTTTTCGGTTTCTAGAAGTGGGCAGGCAAAAAATATATGATTTAGATCGGCGATACTATTTTCATTGCATGGACAGGCTGCTGGTGATAATTTAATTTTGATTTTGTAAAGATGGGAGTTAGTTCTGGTATGTCCAAATCGCATTGTGGTAATTGTTTTTATAAAGTCTCTGCTATAGTACGAAGTATACCAGATGTTTTTTGGAATGGATTCTTGAATGGAGTCGTAGTAGCTGCCCTTAGTTTTTATGCTTATACCATATTCGTGCTCCCATTTCTGTACTTTACTGTATTTTGGAAAATAGAGAAAAAATTTTTTTTTTCCAAAAAAAAACATATTTTTTGCTTTTTTGGCCAAATTATAAATACGAAAAAATTCAAAAAAATATATATTATTCTACATAGGATATTATATCTCAGGTATTTTTTCGGTACCTTTAAGAGCGGCTCGATAGAAAATAGAGCCAGTTAAAAAATATACTATTTTTTATTTTATATAAATTAATTAATAATATTAAATTTATTATTGAATTATTAATTCAACATTCATTATGTAATTTTCAGAACAGTCAGTTAAAATAAATAAGTTGTATTAAACTTCAACATGTTTTGTATTTGAGCTACGTGTCAGAAAGTTGTAGGGTTGCTTTGTTCATAGAACAGTTTGAAACCGTTGGAAACTGTCAGTAGCATGCGCAGTTTGTTTTTAGCCTGCGATTTTGAGCTTTCGTGAACACTTAAATCAAATTGCGCATGCTTCTGACAGTTTCCAACGGTTTCAAACTATTCTATGAACAAACAGGGGCGCGCCAGGAGCATGCGGCGCCTGTGTCAAAATTTTTGATGGCGCCCCATTAATTAAAAACATTTGTATCAAAAACTAATATTATAAATATTTTGCATGCCTAGGTGATAAGAGCCCCAACAACTATAGGTTCGGACACTTTGATTTTTAATTCTCTAGCAGCATTTTTAAGTAATACGTCATGAATAAAAAAATAATGAATAATTAATTTGAAATACTATAATTTTTTTATGTTTAGAGACATTTAAATGACTGTTTTTGTTATATTCTTAACGCATTGAAATAAAAAAAACACACAGAGATTTAAATAGTCTGTGTAAACTTTTTTATTTAAAATACAAAATTACAAACACAAGTAAACAGATAAACAACAATAATAAATGAAAAATATAATATTTATAATATAAACATAATACATATTACATTGTTATTATAATTAAATTTTCTTTTTGAACAGACTCGTCACGACCGATACAATTGAGGAGAGAAGCCTTGCAAGACCATAAACTGCAATTAGCGGACAATATTTTATCGGGCACACGCCAACCTACTGCACCTTGATCTGATATATTTTCTTATTAAAAATTTTAAAAATTAACTCTTAAGATTTTCTGGGCGTCAGCCACGGATAATCCGCGCACGGATGAAATTTTAAAAATGCCGCACGAAAAATCCGCCGCCCGGATAATGCGCGCACGGATAATCGGGGTTCTACTGTACTTAAATTATTCGCTTTATTACTTCATACCATCGTTTACTTTCAATGTCTAATATTGTTTGCTGTAAATCATCAACAGTAGTTTTATTTTTGAACGTTAGAAGCAACGAATTTTGAATTTAAATACATTTTTAAGGCGCCTATGGTCTCATGGCGCCTGTGTTCGCTGACACATTCGACACGTGGACGGCGCGCTCCTGTGAACAAAGCTAATATTAAGTTCATATGTTGTTTCAATGAATGTTTTTTCGGTGTTATAAATACAAATATCATCAGCATATTGCAGACCTTTGATATTTGGCTTCAAAATAGATGGTAAGTCACTTGTATAAATATTGAATAAAATTGGACTTAAAATGCTTCCTTGAGGAAGATCTTGATAAGCTGTCCTTGGGCCAATAAGGTTATTTTTATATTTTACATAAATCGTTCTTTCTGATATTATATTGATTACTGATCGTACAAAGTGTTAAGGGAGGCCAATTGTATTTGCATTTTATTTTTTAGTAATTTAATTGAAACATTGTCATATGCTCTTTTAACGACAATATATAGTGCTGCTGTGTATCGGTTTTCTGTTTTGTTAATGTAAATATCGGATGTAAATTCTGTTAAGCTATCTATTGTTGAATGTCCTTTTCTATAGCCATGTTGTGTAGCAGGAACAATATTATTATGTTCAAGCCACCATTCTAAGTAAGATTTAATGAGTCTTTCATGTTTTTGCATTACATGATGATAATGCTATACCGCGATACGATTCAACTTTGTTAGGTTCCTTGTTGGGCTTTGGAATGGGTTTCATAATTTGGGTTGTCCATTCAGGTAACATTGTGTTAGTGTTCCAAATATTATTTATGATATCTAAGAAAGCGACCTTGCAAGATTCAGATAGTTTTTTTTTTTATTATTATAGGTATTTTGATTAAAAAAATAATTAATTAAATATGTAGAAAACAGGACCGTTCCTGGAATGATAGCCGCCCAGGTGCAAAAAAGAAATAGCCGCCCTTAAAAATTAACATGATTTATTTTACTATTAATTTGAGGCTAAAAGTGGACCACGGCCGCCCTTTCGGCTGGCCGCCCTAGTGCGGATGCACCTTTTGCACCCCCGCCAGGAACGGCCCTGGTAGAAAACATATTTATATATATATATATATATATATATATATATATATATATATATATATATATATATATATATATATATCACCATCTAGTGGCGCGGTCTGAACTAAAATTGGTTATAAACATTATTGGTTAAAATTTGGAAGTAAACATTAGCAACAACTTGTCAATTATATAAAGTTATTGTTTATTCACAAGCAAGTGCTTAGTATTTATTATTTAGTGAAAAAAGAGTTAATTATTAATTAATAACTGTAACGTGGTATTATATTTTCGTGGAGGATTAGAAAATTTGTGGTGAAAATTGACGTAAATGCGGTTGATTAATCCGGTCCGTGTCTCATGAGACTTTTGAAGCCAGTTTTATCTGCCCGCAGATAATTGGTGTCTATGTTTTCGTTGATGGTCTAAAGCTTTAACCATCACAGCATCTCTGGGGAGCTGACCCTTCACGGCAGACGGCAGTTATATTTACAGGTAAGATCTTATATAATGTGTTATTTTTACTTGGTTAATTTTATACGGATTTAATTTCGAATCTACCTAATACAAATGCGTCATATATTTATAATAATATGTAATAAAAAAAATCATAACATCCATCTGGTTCTGATCTAAATTGTCACTTTAATAAGTTATTCAATCATCGTTATAAGTTGTTGAGGAAATATGTCAAACGCAAACTGTCCTGGTTATATAAAAACAAAACAAGTTTATCGGTTTTTCATGAGATGACAGTAGCAACAAGTGTCTATTTAGTTTGACAGCAGCTAATTGATAATTTAGCGTTTTCGTAAATTTCTCTCGTCTTCAGTTTGATTGCATTCGTGAAATAATCAAATAGTGTTCGTTATTTATTCAGTGTGTTGTTTTATATTGATGATTTTATTTATACTTCGATGTTGAAATTTAAAAAGAAATACTTCACTTTTTTGTTTTTAAACATTTGCTGTGGCTACTGGGCCTAGATTCTGTAATTTTAATTTCTACAAGAATTCAGTTTTCCCCCCTTTATTACTTTAGACGTCATGTTAAATTCGGTTCACTTAAACGATTTTATAGATTCTACTCAGAGCTGGGAAAAATACTTTTAAAAAGTATTTAAAAACAAAATTCTTTGAATAAAAGTATTTAAATACAAATACTATATGAAAAATATATAAATACTAATTATAACAGTTGTTATATAAAATTGTTACAAGTAATATTTTAGTAAAGCTATCAATCACTGCATACAATCTTAAAATTTGTTATTTAATAATCCGTTTTATTTAATAAAAAGTTTTATAAACACTACGAGTAAGGTTAGTACTGTAATTATTTATAAATATTATTAAATTATGTGAAAAAAAATCTGTCTTCTTGAATAATTTTTTGATCGAATAATTCTACTTTAATCACAAATGAAGAAAATAAATTTAACATACCAGGTAATCTATAATTAACGCACATTTATATAATTTTTTAAGTTAAAGAAATTATATGTCAGTTGAACAACTATTATGTATATTGTAACGAAACATTTTACGAGATTAAAATATTTTAGCATATGGGGCTTAGGATCTGTTTTGTGACCTGCTGATATTAAAGCATGCGCTGAAGTAATTTATAAAATTGAAAATATTTTTGAGTATTTTGAATACTCTGAAATATTTTAAATACTTTGCAGTATTTTAAATACTTTTTTTAGTATTTTAAATACTTTAAAGTAGTTCAAGTATATTTATAAATACTTTATGTTGTAAATACAAATACTTATTCAACTTTTTTTTTGTAAATATTACCCAGCTCTGATTCTACTGGAAATTTCAAATTTTTTTGCGGAAAGGGATTTATTAAATTACGAAGAAGTCTTCTTTCTTTTCATAAATCAGTGATATGATTCAAAATTCTTCTTCAATTACGGTAATTATTTAAATACCACAATGAAACATAAGCAATATCTTAAAGTAGTTTAATAAATAATTTCAACAGTCTGAAGATGGCATTAGCCAAAACGCGTCCCAATTACCTACTAAACATCACTCATTCCAGATAATATAAAGCATAAAGCAAATAATATAAATTTATAAAATAAATTACAAGTCAATTTATATTTGTTAAAACACTGTATTTAAAACAATAATTATTAAGTATTATTCCTGTATGTCGCTCTAACTACACGTTTTACGGAAAACAAAAAAATTAAAGTCATATATTCTACTGCTTTAAAACAGTAGAACTCGCAATCTACAATTCTCACCCTCCAGAAGAATGGGGAATAACTGAATTCTTATAGAAATTAAATTACAAAATTGGTGCCCTAATCAATGTGTAAGTACTATTTTGGAGATTTATTATTCTGAATTCTACAAATTATGTAAGTTTATATTTCGTTTATATTTAATTTTGTTATATATAAAGAAACTGCTTTCATATAAATATATATAAATTTAAAAAATTTACGACTAGAAAATATTATACTGCAATTTTTTTTAATAACATATTAATATTAAGTTACAGTATTTTTGTGTTTTGCTTAAATCGCCATTAATTTATTTTGATGGATTAATTAAATCATTAGTTAATTTTTGAATTAAATTAAATTAATGGCGATTTAAGCAAAAACAAAAATTCTATAATCGGTTATTAGTTAATTTTTGAATTAAATTAAATTAATGGCGATTTAAGCAAAAACAAAAATTCTATAATCGGTAATATAAGACGCCATGTGTAATTAAGAATATAAATAACATATAATATTAATATTTGGTATTTTCTATAATTAATAAGGTTAACTAATAATTAGAATTGTTTCTATACTAATATTTATGATATTTTATGTATGAAAGTATTAAATTATATGAAACAATTTTATGTAAAGATAGCTGTTAGTATTCTATGTTAACATAAAAAAAAAGAGTATCATATGTGTTTTTCGGTGGCAGTCGCAGTAACATATATGAAACAAGATATGTGTAACCTATGACCGGAGATTGTCTTTTGTTTATATAGTCATCAATATACTTTTAAACTGTGTTTTTATATTGTCTGAACACATCGGGGAGAATTGTGTTTTTAAGTGTAGGTCAACTTATTTATTTAGTTCTTTAGTGAAATGTTGAAATAAATGTGAAAATTGAATTTGATTCAAAGACATTGATGTATCAGGGTGAGTTGAAAAATATTATTTTCAAATTATATAATAATATAATTCTTATTGACATTGTAAGATTTTTTTCAGAACTCGTTATATTAAAATAAAACGGCTTTAGTTTATAGTTGTATATTAATATTTATTAATAATAATTCTTATTGTAAATTTTGTTATTTTTTAGTGATAATCTTGTGGGTTTGATTAGATTAAGATATTAAGAGATTTTGTACGAATTTGTGGGATTTAGGGTGTTTGTCAAGGGTGAAAAATAACAAAGATAAGAAATACGAATAAGGGTAGATATTTTCATTTGTCTGGTTTATCTGATAGTTCAGGTTTTATATACTTTTCTATTTTCTTTTTGTTGAAATTTCTAATTTTTACCGCTGGAAAAAATCTTTTATATTTTATTTATAAACTTGTGATCATAGACGTCGAATTCAGGGATTTTTCCAAGTTGTATTTGCTGCTTTTTTATATGGAAGTTATTTGAAATTGAATTTATAGTAAATTTTTCTTCTTTAATAGTGTAAAATTACAACTGGAATTAAATATCTCTTAAAAGGGTTACGTACAGTTCTATATTTTAATGTCTATTTATTTGTTTGTTTGTCTGTTTGCTACAAATTTTGCAATCGATTTTAAACTAAGTTCGCGATTAGCTAGAGACTAGAAACTTGAAACTTTAAACAATTTTTTTTAAACAATTTTATCATAAAAAGCCAAGGGTAAAAAAATACCTTGTCATATTGTGTAATTTTGCATAAAATGTAATTCTACAGAAGTTGTAATATTACTGAATATTACTTAAATTATTCTATAAAAACACTATAACAATATAATTATAATTTTAGTGCTACACAAGTAATATGGAAAAATACATAATATTATCTGTTGCAGCACAAATTTACATATAAATTTTCGTGAAAATATACAAAAAATATGTAAATCTGCTATTTTATTTTATGTAATATTTTAATTCCATAATAGTTTTATGAAATTTACAGAATAAATGTAATAAAATTATATGATTTTTACTATGAAAAAATATGTGCATTTACAGACGCTTTTTTACAGCGTAGGCTTACCTTACAGTGGGTCTTTAAACAATTTCTAGTATATGTAATTTTATTTGTTCTGTTTCTATTCACTTGATTTGTCAGTGGCGTGATGCAACGCTGCGTCTTCTGGTCAAAATCCCCTTTCGGCAATGCCCTAGTCTTGAGTTCATCTCTTCAACTTTTTTTCTTGCTCAATAACCCTCAACCACAGCTAGTACAGCTTCAATAGAGACGGAAAGAGATTAGTCTGTAGTACACAGCAGGAGAAGGGGGGGGGGGGCTTGTAGCGGGACAGTCTGTTTCCCTGCAAAGGCGTCCTGCTGATATTTTAAGCTTGGCCAATGTCTTTGTTGTCGTTTGTCCAACGCTTCACGTCTTCCAACATCTCGGCCTTCTGTAGTTTTTATTTTTACGAATTTTTCTTTCTTTATAAAAGGATTTCCTTATGATTGGAGTTTGCTACTGTTACAGACAGTAGGAAATAGAAATTGTTCTTTCTATTCAATTTTGATGTTCGATGAATTTTTTTAATAACTAAATGGTCGGAATTAAGGACTATAGTTAATATAGCCATTATATTACTACATACATACACAATCACGTCATGTACCCAAAAGGGTGTGGCACAAACTTTTTTCATTATCTCGAAATCAGTTTCCTCCAAACATTCCTATCCAAACAAGCAATTTTTGCTTCATCCACATTCATAATTTCTCTCATACATGCTCTTCTATTCGTACTACTTGGAAACTTTCGTGCATTTTTTTAAATAACTAAATGGTCGGAATTAAGGATAGTTGATATAGCCAATTATATTACTAACATACATACATACACAATCACGCCATATACCCAAAAGGGTGTGTTTTTTTTTTGTGATTTTCGTTTAAACATACATACATACATATACAATCATGCCATGTACCTAAAAAGGTGGTGGCACAAACTCTTTCCATTATCTCGAAATCAGTTTCCTCCAAACATTCCTATCCAGACAAGCAACTTTAGCTTCAGCCACATTCGTAATTTTTCTCATATATGCTCTTCTATTTCTACTACTTGTAAACTTTCGCTCATGTAAAACACTTTCAATCATACTACTTCAACTAGTCATCGGACTAGTCATCATATTAATACAGAACTATAACTTAAAGCTGTTTTATTTTAATATAATGAGTTCTGAAAGACTTTTTTAGTATGTTAATAATAATAATAATAAACGTGTAAAAAAAATGTGGCATGTAAAAATTATTAAAAGTTTTATTTAATATTTTATTCTATGGTACGGAATAAAATAGACTGATTGTTCTTCTCTCGAAAAAATTTTAACGATTTCTTCTGCAGCTTGTGAAAATGCTGTAGCTGGAATTCTAAAATAAACATATATAAATACATAAAAATTAAAAAGTAAATAAAAAATTAATAACTCACTTATAATCCGGAGATGTTTTTAATAAATGTTGTATAGCAACATCTACAATAATTTTTCGCATACTATTATCTACTTCCTTCCATTTCAATAAAGTAATTCTACCATTAAAATTATTCTCAAAGATTCGG
The DNA here is from genome assembly GCA_963966155.1 of Clivina fossor. Classification (NCBI taxonomy): domain Eukaryota; kingdom Metazoa; phylum Arthropoda; class Insecta; order Coleoptera; family Carabidae; genus Clivina; species Clivina fossor. The sequence continues at coordinate 15,486,546 of OZ014559.1, read as the reverse complement.
CGTAATCCCTGCAACAAAATATAAATATTGTTTATAGAAATAGCTATATATATATATATATATATATATATATATATATATATATATATATATATATACAGGGTGTTCGTTCGCTTGGTTGATATAGGGCAATAACATGGGATTTCGATAATATGCAGAATACTACTTTCTGAAGTAAAATTCGGAGAAATACTTAGAATACTTTTCGATAGGGTATAAAAAGTTATGTAATTTGGTTTTAGTTTTAATTTGCTAGCATGTGCCGTTTGGGCGCTAGAATTTTTTTTAAATGTTTTTGAGAATTTTCAAAAAAGTTATATTTCAAATTTTTTTAAAATATAACTTTTTTCAAAACTTGTTCAAAAAAAATCTGAAAAAATTCAGTAAAATAGAGAAAAAAATTAGCTACATAATAGTAAAGTAACTTTTTTCTCTAATTCATACTGATTTAGCAGGAACAATTTTTGAAAATTCTCACAAACATTATAAAAAAAATTCTAGCGCCCAAACGGCACATGCTAGCAAATTAAAACTAAAACCAAATTATAGAACTTTTTATACCCTATCGAAAAGTATTCTAAGTATTTCTACGAATTTTACTTCAGAAAGTAGTATTCTGCATATTATCGAAATCCCATGTTATTGCCCTATATCAACCAAGCGAACGAACACCCTGTATATATATATATATATATATATATATATATATATATATATATATATATATATAGTTATTTTTAAAAGAACAAAAGGAGACCAATACAGTTTTGGTCCTAATCGGCAAATGGTATTCTGCCGATCTAGCCAATGTTTGCAATGCAATCATTGGCTATATATTGACAATTTTTATTGAACAGTTGTTATAATTCTGCGTTCCATATTTAAAAAAAACTATTATACAATTCTCCGTAATTTTAATATACCAAAATGTTTTTAATTCTAAGCATCATTTACTTGCAAACAGGGATGTCTTCAATTCCAATTTTTTTATGAGAATCGATTTTAAGTTACGTATACCCACAAAAATATAATTTCATAATATTGAAAACAATCACAACTCACTATTTATTATGTGAAATTATACGGACAGTTTGTTTTGTCAATTTTATTTTAGAATTTTTATGTTCATAATAGCTTTGTTCGCGGTAGCAATTCCGAATTGATTCGGAACCTGTTCGGAATGTCTTTAGGATTAATCCAATGCGCATGTCCGATTCTGAATTTATTCAGGATTTTATATTTCCGCGAACGTTAAACGAACTACTTTTAATTAAATTGTTCGATCATAGAGTGCGCTCTGCCGTTCCCGTTTGACAAATTTTATTTTAAATATCAGCTGTTTTTGTTTGGAGGTTAGGTGATTTTGGTCATTTATTTGCGTCAGAGAATTACCATTATTCAAAATATTAAAGCATGTGCGAGAAAGGTAAATTGTTAATAAACATTTTGAAACAGCATCACATTGTTAATTGATTTTTCATTTCACTGAATTAAGTGACTTTATTAGTATTTCGCCATTGCCAGGTACTTTAGAAGTGGTGGTCGACGAAAAAGATTCTTACAAGTGGAATCATGCAAGTACCTTGGTTCTCTTAGATTTATATAAAGAACATCGTAAGAAAGTAGGTTCTTTAAGGATCAAAAGTTTTAAAAAAATGTTTGAACTCATTGCACAGGAGTTACAAAAACAAGTTAGCAAGAACATCACTGCTGCAAACTGTGAGAATCGTTGGAAGCATCTAGAGAGAAGCTACAAAAAATATATTGATACGATTACTAAAACTGGTCGGGGCAGAAAAGACTTTGAGTACTCAAATGAAATGCACGACATTTTAGGTAAAAAAAAGAATATATATCCCCTTATTCTTCTTTCATCGAATACGGAAGCAGAAATGCCTAATAAAGAGAATGTCCCTGAATTAGAGGATACTGTGGAAAATGAAAATACTTTAAATAAACAAGATGAAAGGGTACTTGAGGATTCAGCTCGGAAGAATTCAGTTCAGATAAAAAAACCAACATACAAAACTAGAAAAATGAGGGCTGATGTGTTGAGAGAAATTCGGTACGAAAGGCAGGAATACTACAGAAAGAGATTAGAAATTGAAGAAAGAAACATACAGGTCAAAACAGAGAAGAATAAAATTTTAGAAGAACGAAATAATATTTTAAAGCAATTGTTGGAGAAAAATATTAAGTTGAGTGCAACAGACATATTACAATGACATATTACAATGTCACCTTAAACGTTTAATTAAGGATAATAATAATAAACATGTTGAGAATAACCGTTTGTTTAATTTACTATTACTATGTTTTGTTCTATGTGTAAAAATTTAAACAAATTAATAAAACAAACTACTTCTCAGGTTTTAGTCAACTAATTTGAAAATATTTTAATTCTTTTAAATATTTCAGTACCTCAGTTGTCATTTTCAAGAACAATTTAAACATAAAAACTTTAATTAACAATTTAGTTGTTAAAATATAGCATCTAAAAAGCGAATATATGTAACAATTTTTTAATATTTTCAAATAAATTGATTAATTTTGAGAAATTTACATGACATAAGTTATAAAAAAAATTTTGTTTTACTGATTATTTGATTTTTCAGATATTTAAATTCATCTACAATAGTTTTAGTTGCTTACTTATATATTTAAACAAATTGAAGTACATTTTGTTGTTACAAAATTTTGATTAATTTTAAATTGAATTTTTAAAATAATTTTATGATTACATATTCCTCCGTTCTGTTTCATAAAGGATTTACCAGACTTATTGTGAATATAATAAAATTTAATTAAATATTTATAAAAATTATTTAGCATTTCTGTAAAATATTTAATTAAAATAAAATGAAAATATAAATATTGAAAATCAATAACATCCTACAAGAAATACTAACAAATAGATCATTTTAACTACATAAATAGATTTTAAATATAATAATCTCGTATAAATACATCATGCTAATCAACCTGTAAGAACACAACTAATTTACATAATTCAGATAAACAGATTATATTTGAAGAGGTAATGTGTTCATAATTTCATTTCTTCTTGTAATACCATTTCTATCATCTACAGCATCTTCTTCTTCAGGGGGTAGTACATTTATTGGGTTATCTTCCACTTGTGGGTCATTTTCCAATATAAATTCCTCCTCTATAGATAGATTGTACAGAACAACGCATGCTCTTATAAAGTGAACTAAGTCCGGAATACTTTTCAACTTTATATGGTATAATTGTCTAAATTTTTGTTTTAATATACCAAAAGAGTGTTCAATTATATATCTGTTCCTGAAAGCAAATAGTTGTAATTTGTTTGTCGTCTAGTTAGCTGGCCCCTATCTTTAAATGGAGTTAGAAGATGTTGTAAGCACGGATAACCACTGTCTCCTAAAATGAAGCAGTTTCCACATTTCTGTGGCAATATTTCATACAAAGGAGAGGATTTCAACACCCTGCTGTCATGAACGGAACCAGGAAAGCCAACAAAAATATCAATGATCCGTTTTTTATGGTCACATACCATTTGGGCCTGCAAAATAAATGTACATTTGAAAAGTATTAAAATATCGAGTGTGTATTACATAGTCAGTTACCTGTATAGAATGGAAATATTTTCTATTGAGATAAGAATCTGGATCATCCGCAGGCTTGTCGATTCTAATGTGAGTACCATCAATGACACCAAAAGCTCCAGGAAATCCTTTGTCTCTAAAGAATCGTTCACTTTCTACTTTTTCATGATCTGTTGGCCATCGAATAACTTCTGGTGACAGATTACTTAAAAAATAGGTGACTCTTCTAACAACTTTATATAAGGAGCTTTTAGTTATATTAAATCTATCTGCCACATCTCGGAATGAGCTAGCTTCATTACCAGCAAACCATAAAAATACAGTAATGAATTTTAATGCACCATTTTTTTCGGAATCTCCTTCCTGATGATGAAAATATTGTGAAACCTTAAATCGATCCGCTAGTTGTTGTGTCATCTCTCTACTTATGCGGAAATGTTCCATATATTGTTGTTCATTAAACTGTGAAACAATTTCTTCAAAGTAATCCCTTGTTTTGGGCACTTGCGACAATTGAATTACTTCTTCCAAATCTTCATCACTTGAATCGAAGTGATCCGACATCTGAAGCAAGAAATTAAGTATCTATCTATATTTTTTATTCTAACCTTTTTATGTTAATGTATGTCATTTTTATAATTACCTTGATCTATTTAATAGTAAATAACTTATGCTTTTAAAACACAAATCTAACCTAAAACGTTCGAAATTGACGTTTAAACTATTGCTGATCAACTTTCACGATCATATAATGCGCAATGCGCATGTGCGGATCAGAAATCCTTGGTAAAATTCTGGGATGTGTTGAATACGTTCGGAACTAATTCCGAATGAGATAATTGTGTTCCGCGAACGCAGAACTTTTTGTTCAGAACATGTAATTTTCTTACCGCGAACGACCGAATTTACATTGCGCATGCGTACTTGTTCGGAACGTGTTCGGGATGTGCTCCGCGAACAAAGCTATTACTTTTGCACTCGTCAAACGAAATATAAACACATATCCGTGCATACAAAGTGCTGTAATTGTAAAGTAATAAAAATAAATTTACTTACATTAGGAAACACAGACAATGAATTACATTGTTTATTTTGAGTTGATTGTAAAGGTGTTGATGTGGTATATCGAAATCTAAATCACTTAGAAATATATCTGCATTTTCCGAAGTTATTGTAATTGTGCTATCGGAACTCGAAAGTACGGGATCAGTATTTTCTTTACTCTATAAAGAATAAAATTAACACATAAACAAAAAAATTCATATAAATATACATACAGCATCCAAATGTTGATCATCACAAATTAAAGCTTTTTTTGTATCTCTAAATTTATTTAAAAATTTTAATCGTGTGCCAATTTTTGGTATTAATTGGGTTATGATATTCTCGGTTAACAAACTAAATAATTCCTTGATCTACAATAAATAAATCAATATGGTTTTATGTAAATTTACTGAATCTGATATACATAACTACAACATGCAAATAAACATTAAACCATTCCAAATTGTAAATTTGTGAAATACATTTTCAAATATTAATTTTGTTGTGAATAAAAATTCTATATATCACATATTAGCTACTTACATACCTTGAAATATCTCAATTAATTCGGGGACTTTCCATGCTATTAAAATGTTTCTTGTTGTTTCATCCATTTCACAATAATATTATAAAATATTTCAAAACTAATTTTATATTTATATTTCAAGACAGAAAACGTAAGCGATGCGATGTAGATCATACGTATGTAGATATACAAATGGCGCATTTCATATTGTTTGTGAACACAATGCCAGCGTACAGCTGTCAAGCTGTCATAATAAAAATACTTAGTTAATTATAAAATATTAAATTGTAAATTTATGATTTTACAAATATAATATTGTATTTTCAAATAATATTATATTGTACAATTACGTTATTACAATATCTTATAATATAATTTACAATACGTATGTTACATTTTACAATAAATAGGTTTAAATATAACCATTTTGTATCTGTAACAAATCAGTTTTATTTAGAGTACAAAGCATGTTATATGATGTAAAATATTTATAGTATTCAATACAAAAAATCGTTTTATAATATTTTTTAACAATCTTTTTTCTCCGTGTAGTTTGTATAAATTAATATAACTTTAATAATATGAGTATCAAATAGAGTTAGCTAGTTTTGCGGTTGATATTCGTCGTCTTCATTGTCCAAACAATTATTTTCTTACACATTGTGATTTAATAAATTACAAATATTATGATATGAGGTATAAGTTCGTTGAATTTATTGTAGTGTAAAACATTTTGTGAAACCATTGGATGTATTCGTAGCATTATTTCTGTAGAATATCAAAAGAAAATACAAAGTGAGCGGTGAAGTAGAAATTTTTGACCACAACTATAGGATCGGACCTTCACATACTTGGGCTTAACAAGTGTATATATTACATTTGTAAAATAAATGACATAGATTTATTTTTTTGTTAAAATACAATGGGCTTGTTACACGCAGTCAAATTTACGATTTTTAGGCGAAATATAAAAATGATGTCATAATATTATTTTATCTATTTAAAATATATATATATATATATATATATATATATATATATATATATATATATATATATATATATATTACATAGGGCTTCGAACCGGAACTGAACCGAAAATTGAAAACCGAAACAAATACATGTTGAAACATTTTATGTACACTACATAAAACACAAACGATACAAACGGTTATAGGCAATGTAACCACACAGCAACTACATTGTAACTACAATGAAATCACACTGCAACTAGTTGTAGTTACAATATAGTTGCTGTGTGGTTACATTGCCTATAACCGTTTGTATCGTTTGTGTTTTATGTAATATGTATTCGTCTGACGATGACCTAACAGGTTGAAACTGCAGTTACGAAATTAAAGTTTTTTAGTGATATAACAAAGTTATTTTTATTTATTTATCTTATCCAAAATATATCACAAAGTTACGGCTAATCAAGTTAAATATTTTTTGTATTTTATGGATGAATACACAGTTATTTAAATTGAAAATGAAACTAGAGATCACTTTGAGGATGTTGTATTTTTTGATAATAACTTTGCTTTTAATAATCTTGAAATAGTTTAAATGAAAATACATTGGAAAATATTTTAATAATAAGAGGTAATTTTAATTTTTTCTAATTATAAATAAATAAAAATCCTGTATACGAGAATTTGTTAACTTAACATATGTTATTTTATTATTATTGTATATAATTATTAAAACATACATACAAATTATAGAAATTTCGTATCATATTATATATTATATACTCCTAATTATAATACCTTTAATTAATTAATTATTATCATTATTCATATTATATTATTGTATCAATTTATGTAGTACGCTTATTATAAAAGTTAGGAATAAAATGTTATAAATTATGGTAGAAAATAAGTTTTTAATACAAATAAAAACATTTTAAAAAAATAAAAATTAATCACTAGGAATTGAACTGAAAACCGAAAAAAAACCGTTATTTTTACCGGAACGAAAACCGGAATCGAACTGATATACATTTTTTTTAATTGAACCGCAACCAAAATATAACGTTTCGAAGCTCTGTTCAGAATAAATGTATTTTTTTTACAAAAATCTCTAGAAATGTTACAATAATTTTAAATAACAAAAATATAATATATATATATATATATATATATATATATATATATATATATATATATATATAAATAAAAGAGTAATAATAATTTGTATTTGCGTTTTATATATTATTATTCTTATATATTTATTATCGTATATTCTCTAGCGTTTCTAATATGTAAGATATCTCGTATATATATTTTCTTTCTTTTCGTTTAGTCGTGTCGTTTGTCATTATTAAATTTTGAGAAATATCTTTTTGCGAAGCACAAAGTGCGTCAGTGAATTAGATTAGATTCTGAAAGGATCAGGAACTTACACACACACACACACACATATATGCACACAACCACACACTTACACATCCTGAAATTGGAATAAGTTCATAGAAAGAAAGTTGAAAGCTTATGCACGACTATACCAACTAAGATTACCTTTATATCCTGTCAAAGCAAATCGTCGCAGCCAACTAGAAATATTCTGTCGCGGTATAAAGATATTTTTTTTATATATTTTTGGATTTTTTCATCCTTGCCAGGATATACTATATCGTTATAATAAACAACACATATATTAATCGTCAGGCTTTATCCATTGAATTTATAGAATTTTTTGGGCTGGTATATACCATCATTCAGTCTAGATCAACCACGGCATATACCAGCCCAGAAAATTCTATAAATTCAACACATATATTGTTTTGAAACTAAAAATATTTGATGAATAGAAAATATTAACAATACTTATACCTTTCTCGATCTAAAAATATTGACTAATTTTATGATTTTTTTTATGCGAAATTATAAAAGATATCAAACTGCGGTTTCTTGTGAGTGAAAGAATAGACTTTGAACTTCTTTTAGGAATTTTTAGTTTTATTTTCGTTGGAAATCGTCCGAGTTCTAACCCTTTCTTCGAAGCTTTGCAAAATTGGATGGCTGATGTGCGTTAGCAATCATAACTCCTTCTCGGTTCATCTGAAACAAAAATCAAAAGGCACCCTTAAAGTATGATATATTATCTGGGTTTTAACCGATTTTTTTCCACAAATATTCATTCGGGACAAAATGGCGACTTTTGGAAAAAAAGTTTTTTTTTCAAAGCCATTTCCGATGATATTTGTTTTTGTTTTCTAATCCTGAAATATAAAGGCAACCCTCGTATATATATATATATATATATATATATATATATATATATATATATATAAATAAAGCATTGTAATTTTCATCAGTAAATAATTACGAGCCAGTTTTCGACATAGACCGCAACAATGTTGTAATTTGCCATTGGTATTTGCAAAATTGAAACGTGTCACATTCCAAAATGGCGCGACATATTATTGCACAAAGGCGATGGCTGCCAACTTTAATTTAATAACTGATGGCTGGAGCTGTGTATGCTAATTTGATGTCTCTTTGCCCGGTCGTTGTGCAAAATTTATTGAACGCACAACGAAACATTTTATAAAATTACTTACTATATTGTTTCGTAGATACGAGATACCGGGGACAAATTTTGCACCTCGCTGATGATGATAGAAAATTATTTAATCATACTTTAATTGATAATTAAAAATTTAATTCGCCACGCTTCTCTACCTGTGAGGAATTTTATTATTATCAAATTTATCAGACATTTAGTTTTTCTCGTTCGATTTTTTTAATAATAAATATCAGAAAAATTGAGACGGATTGAATCCTTTAAATTGTTAAGATAAAATTAATAAACAAATAAACGGTTTTAGTTTGTAGTTCTGTATTAATATTTATTGATAATCGACGTTTCGACGAACTCAATATCCGTCTTCATTAGGAAAAAAAGATACAAATAACATATACAGTAAATAAACAAAACATTGAAACAAGTAACGAAATAAGTAACTAGATCATAAAATTTGGCTACTTTTCATTAAAAATTTATAAATTTTATATAATAATAATAATAATAATTCGATTTATTTAACTATTTAGTTATTTATACAATCTATTTACAATTCATTTACAAAATCTATTTACAAAATACAATTTATATTCCGTGAGTAGTAGTATAAGACAAAATAAAAATAGAAACCTACATTACGTTACTTTTAATAAATTCTACACATTTTTTTCTAAAAATAGAGATCTTATTTTCAATTTTTACATGAGTATCTAACTTATTAAATAACTGAAAGCCTTTATAATACAAACAATTTTGATCTAGTTACTTATTTGTTACCTAGTAACTTGTTTTCATGTTCCGTTTATTTACTGTAATGTTAAAATAAAACAGTTTTAGGTTCTAGTACTGTTTTAATATTTATTAATAATCGACGTTTCGACGAACTCAACGTACATCTTCATCAGGAAAAAAGATACAAATGACATATACAGTAAATAAACAGAACGTTGAAACAAGTAACAAAATATATAACTAAATCATAAAATTTGGCTTCCATTAATTAAAAATTTATAAATTTTATGATCCAGTTACTTATTTGTTACCTAGTAACTTGTTCCCATGTTCTGTTTATTGTACTGTAATGTTAAAAAAAATAATAATGGTCAAATATGATATACAGTGCGATATTTTTATCTCTGAACATATGAACTGAACTACATACAAATTCCCTATGTTCAATTTAAAAAAAAAACACGTCAAACGCATGGAGACATCCCTGACAGTTATGCAACCAATCTTACGTAATATGATGTTTATTTGAATAAAAAATAAAATATTTAACAGAATATGGTCATTTATTGTATATTGCTGAACACTTAAATTTATAAATAATAATAATAATAAATAATACTATACATTTTTAAACAGATTTCTTGAAATAATGCGAATAGTTTAATGCTTTCTAAATATTTTGTTGAAAGTAATTCATTTTTTTCAAATAACTGTCACATTATGTAAGATTGGTTGCATAACTATCAGCAGGGATGTCTCCATGCGTCTGATGTGTTTTTTATAAAATTGAACGTAGGAAATTTACATGTAATTCAGTTCATATGTTGAGATAAAAATATCGCACTGTATACAGTAAATAAACAGAACATAGAAACAAGTTACTAGGTAACACAATACAAGTAACTGAATGATAAAACTTATAAATTTTTAATTAAAGGAAGCCAAATAATTAATTTTTTACCTAGTAACTGTGAACTTATGTCATTTGTATAATTTTTCCTAATAAAGGTATATATGTTGAGTATATCGAAACGTTGTTACTATAGGTAATAAAATAAGTAAATAAGTAGTTACTTACAATAAACAAATATATTTAATTTGTTGTCTCCAGGATTGGCGTGTTTGTGATAAATTTTTTTTAAATAAATTCAAAAAATCGGGTTAAAAAAAACACAAATCTCTGTCCCAAATATTTAATAAAATTAGATCAATACCACATATTTATTCTGGATTTATTTAAAATAGTTATTAACAAATTATTACTGTATTTCTGTCCCAAATATTTAATAAAAATAAATCAATACCACATATTTATTCTGGATTTATTTAAAATAGTTATTAACAAATATAAAGTTGCCTTTAGTTTCACTATCTTTCACAATCTGTTTGTTCTCACCATCATTTCCATCTTGTAAATTAAATGATCCATACGCCCTTAAATTACCACAGACAAAATCTTTGTAATACCGCATTGAGCACACACTTACGCCACATACACACAAACACTTTACCATATCATAAAGCCAAAACGGTCCGAGCGAAAATTCCGTGGGAACCCAAACGTGACCGGTACCCCACGCGGATTACAATACACGTGGGTCGACGCCTCCCCCCATTCTCCCGTTCCAGCTTTGTCGTCGCGACGGCGACGCGTCAAACTTTAACCTGCACGTGCCCAACCAGGACTATGCAGTTCGGTCCGACACGTGATCTATATTTTTTCCTCTATGGGGACATTGTGTTAGCGTTCCCGTCTCTTTTCCTAGCGCTGTCGAGGGGCGGAGGCTCTCTTGATGGGACCGTTATGTTTGTAGAGACGCAGAAGAGTTTGTTCTGTAATGAATTAGGGGGTGCAAAAATGTTCCCATGTACACACCAGTGGCGTAGCTAGAAACTTGTCAAGGGAGGGGGGGGGGTTAATAATATTAATCAATAAAGATAATCTTTAAACTTTATAATCTTGTAAAAAACAGTCATAACCTTGTAAAAAACAGTCATAATCTTGTGAAAAACATACATAATCTTGTGAAAAACAGACATAATCTTATGAAAAACTTCATAATCTTGTAAAAAACAGACATAATCTTATGAAAAACTTCATAATCTTGTAAAAAACAGTCATAACCTTGTATAAAAACAGTCATAATCTTGTGAAAAACATACATAATCTTGTGAAAAACAGACATAATCTTGTGAAAAACATACATAATCTTGTGAAAAACAGACATAATCTTGTGAAAAACAGACATAATCTTGTGAAAAACTTCATAATCTTGTAAAAAAACAGTCATAACCTTGTGAAAAAAATTATAACCTTGTGAAAAACAGACATAATCTTGTGAGAAACAGACATAATCTTGTGAAAAACAGACATAATCTTATGAAAAACTTCATAATCTTGTAAAAAAACAGTCATAATTTTGTAAAAAAACAGTCATAATCTTGTGAAAAACATACATAATCTTGTGAAAAACAGACATAATCTTGTAAAAAACAGTCATAACCTTGTGAAAAAAATTATAACCTTGTGAAAAACAGACATAATCTTGTGAAAAACAGACATAATCTTGTAAAAAAACAGACATAATCTTGTGAAAGACATACATAATTTTGTGAAAAACAGACATAATCTTGTGAAAAACTTCATAATCTTGTAAAAAACAGTCATAACCTTGTAAAAAACAGTCATAACCTTGTGAAAAACAGACATAACCTTGTTCTTGAGGGGGGTTTCAACCCCCCCCTAACACCCCCCTGGCTACGCCACTGGTACACACACACACACTGCTTCGTTTTAAATGTTTAGTATAAACGCAGTTCACTTTGCTTTGGAATAACAACAAGGGATCTATTATAATGTTGGTAGGATATGGTGAGAAGTAAATATATGGTTTGTATCGTATTTAATTGTGTTGGGCATTTTTTTTTATGGCTGTGATGATGTACATGATAAATTGTTTTGAGACTGTAGAAGCACTTATGTATTATTTCATGATGTAATAAGATAAATAATAAAGCACAATTACTTTGTAAAATATTACAATATTTATTAAAAATTAGTTACTGCAGTTTCATCCGTTAGGTCATCTTCAGACTAAGTGAGTGACAAATATTTGTTGGTATATATTGGTAAAAACATAGGCCCGTATTCTCATCTCACTTTTTCGTAAAAAACTGCTTTTATCATTAATTTCAAAATTATTTTGTACTTCTGCTTTTGATCAAATATAAATAATTTTTCTCTTTTTGATCATTTTTATTATATTTGGTATTATAAAATTTAAATAAACTATTATAAAGTGCTTAATAAATAATTTTAAGTAAACGTCAAAAGCAGTTTTGGCAAAAATCACTTTTATAAATGAGGTGGGAATACGGGCCATAGAATTTAATTTAAAAACAATCGATTATGTATATTTATAAAATAACAGTAAAATTATGTTTTTATATTTTACGTTTTTACAAATTTTCATCTTTGAACAAATTGTTGGTCTGAAAATGAGCTGTAATGACTTTCTTACGTTATTTTGTGATTAACAATATATATATATATATATATAAATATATAAATAAATAATGTATGCAAATAATTTTGCACAAATTTCCATATTCAGAAAACGACTACGCCATTATTTATTTAACTATAAATATTGTATTTAAGACGGTACTACCACCTGTAAGTATTATTATTATATTGAAATGAGTTTTTACAATTACAAAAATGATAAATTTACCTTTCTGAATATGTTACGGTAGTAAATACAACGTTTCGGAACAAAAAGAAACAAAATTAATGTAACAATAATGATTTTTGGGCACTTTAAGGAATTTTTTACTCTAGGGAGAGAATGACATATCATGTCATTACAATGATCTTATCGGGGGTTGTCTGGGAATAAAATATCAAAAGTTGAACTAGTTTCGATTAATATAAGATGCAGTTTTACTTGAAAAACTTAAAAAAAGTGCAAAAAAACGCGTTTTTGAATGATCGGTGCTTCCTCTGAAATGAGCAGAAAGTGTTTCCAAGTAAACGGGGACTTTTCTGTTACCAAACACTTTTGTTGTTTTGCCCAGCGGGCGAAATCAATATTTTCGATCTACCTTAATATACACTAAAGTTACCTATCATCTGATACTAATATTACCCAATAAATTTAATAAAATTAAATAAATTTTGTCACTCACTTATAGTCCGAAGATGACTTGAAACTGCACTAACTAATTTTTAATAAATATCGTGATATTTTACAAAGAAATTGTGCTATTTTATTTTATTTTGTTACTCAATATGTCACGTGATAAAAGCTAATCAGATTAAATTTCATGATGTGTTGCTGTTTTCATATTCGACATTTACTCATGACAAAATGAAAGGGACACAGTAATGCACATTGTTTTTAATCGTCTAATAATATAAATACAGTACAATTTTACTCAATACTTTACTTACTTTTATTTACTTAAAAAATAAAATCTTTTAACAATCTGAGAGAAAATTTCATTTGAACGTCACAAATTGGTGAACTGTAGAACGGGACATAAGAGTGCAAAGTTGCAAAGAAGAAAATAGATTTTTCCCAGTTCGAAAATTTTCATTCTCAGCTACTATATACACAATTCAATTGAAATCCAATTTTCCGTATGCGGTGACAATATGTATATATATATATATATATATATATATATATATATATATATATATATATATATATATATATATATAGAGCGGAAAGCGTGGATGCGTGGCTAGGTAGTCAATTTTGCGTGCTTTTATTGAAACATGCAGACGGTTGGCGAACTCTATAGCCCTGAAAGTCGCCTAGCGCCAAAGAGAGCTTACAGAGTGGCCGATCAGGATTTTAGTTTAGTTGACAGACTGATGCTGAGGGTGCTTTTCGATGCTTCTTCTTACTATATATCCCTTGAGATCGACAAGATCTGGGGAACTCCCGATCGAAAACAATTTCTTGACAGCCCTGTACTTGTCTTACAAAAACCAGTTATTTCCCCGAATTACTTTTATCTAGTGAAAAAATGAAATTTACTAACATAAAATTGAATATTTATTTTATAAAAAAGTGTAAAAAAAAATGTTATAGTATTAGTCGAAAGTTACGTATGGGCGATTTATTTCCTTAAATATGAACTTAAAAAAAGTAGTAAAAGTTGATTTTGAAGCTATACGTTTGCGTGGACGTTCGATGAGTAGTTGTAGTGGTATGATTGAGAGAGTGGCTTGCGTGAGTGAAAGTTTCCATGTAGTAAGAATAGAAGAGCATGTATGAGAGAAATTATGAATGAGGATGAAGCTATAGTTGCTTGTCTGGATAGGGATGTTTGGAGGAAACTGATTTCGAGATAGTGGAAAAAGTTAGTGCCACACTCTTTTGGGTACATGGCGTTATTGTGTATGTATGTATGTTTAAAAAAATTTGCTGTGTTCACTATAGAACTGATCGTCATTGCAGTAAATAAATTTATGGAATAGAAAAATTTCTATAATAATAACTATCAAAGTCATGCTAACTAGAAACAAAACTGTTTTGACATTAATATATGCTGCCTATTTATATATATATATATATATATATATATATATATATATATATATATATATATTTAGTTACATCAAACAGCCCAATTAAATGATACAATGATACAAACATATAGACTTGTAAAATATAATACAATAATTTATCTAGAAAAAACATTAAAAACGTTAAGTGTGTACAATGTTTAACAAAAATCGGAAGATAAAAAAATATCTATAGTTAATTTTAACTTATTAAATGAGTGACACATCAATGATAAATGAGACTTTGTTAGAAGATTAGAATGAGCAATAGGCAGATAAAAAGTATTTGTACTTCTATAATAGAAAAAATATTTTTTCAAGATGCTGATATACGTATGAAGTATATCGAAACGTTGAATTTTAATTAAAAATTATACAGAACTTAATTCTAAAGCCATTTTAATTTTAAATAATATATATATTTCGAAGTGAATGATAATGTTTATATACCTATATATATCTGGCAAAACAAAAATGATTTATAATAAATATATAGCTACAGCGTTGTGTTTTGTCCTGGTGGGTAGGTAGATTGAATCTTTAGGGTAAATCCTAGGAAGTGGGTGATATGCATATTTGATACGATTTTAATGTGTCTCTCTATCGCGATGGATGTGCAGAGGGGGTGAAGCTGGTGACAGGGGTATGCAATCTCGGTACTCGCGCTGTGCCATTCCGTAAGCCTCTTATGTTTATAACCATACAGAAGCACCAACACAACACCAGCACCGACAGACTACGATGTTGCTCTACCCGGCTCGAGTAACTTTTACACCAGTACCGGAC
Organism: Clivina fossor; assembly: GCA_963966155.1. Lineage (NCBI taxonomy): Eukaryota > Metazoa > Arthropoda > Insecta > Coleoptera > Carabidae > Clivina > Clivina fossor. Next base: position 15,470,762 of record OZ014559.1, on the reverse strand, counting down.
TATCAATTCACGGACTTAAAAATGAATTATGTGTTTTTATTTTCGTCGAAATATTGAATTTTGTCTTCTGAAAAATGTCAAAATGATATGTAGATGATGAAAATATCTCTCAAACAGCATTCTCGCAGTAAAATTTATTTATCCATCGGTTAGGGGAGGATACGATTAGCTATAGTTTAGTGTACGCCAACATAATATTCGCTACTATCTACCGAACTGAATGCTTAATAATAATTTTAATTTCAAGCGTTGAAGTTTTTACTGATTTATCAATATAGAAGAAACAAAAAATTGTAAAAAGTTTTCATATTTATTTAAGGGGCTATTCCCGTTTTGTAACATCAATTTTTTTTAGATGTTTTTCAACATTTTTTTGGGAACTTACAACAAATACAGTAACAACAATTATACCGTTGAAAAGTGTATTTATTGAAGTATTGAGCAGTATTTTTCTTCTTTTCAAGAAAGTCAAATTTTCACTTAAAAAATGGCGTCAAAGTGACTAAGTCAAAAATTTAGATGGCAGATAAAACTCACGTTCTACATTTCTGAAACAAAAACAAATTAGATGTTGAATACTTGTAACACAAGTAACTTTTATTTGAACCTACAAAATGTATAATTTCTACCCCTAAACCAAAAAAAAAAATAAGATAAATAAAAATAACTTTGTTATATCACTAAAAACTTTATTCTCGTAAAATTTTTAGTGATATAACTAAGTTATTTTTATTTATCTTATTACCAAAATGTATCACAAAGTTACGGCTAATCAAGTTAAATATTTCAAAAAAAAAAACTTGTTAATTTTAAACACTTTTATTTAAGAAGGCCACTATTTTGAAAATAAATGTAAATATTATACATTAAGTAGGTTCCAACGAAAGTTACATGTGTTATAAGTACTAACATCTAATTTGTTTTTGTTTCAGAAATTTAAATCGCGAGTTTTATCTGCCACCATTGGCAAATCTGAATTTTGACTTGATCACTTTGACGCCTTTTAAGTGAACATTTGACTTTTTTGAAAAGAAGAAAAATACTGCTTAAAATTTCAATAAATACACTTTCTAACGGTATAATTGTTGTTTATTGTATTTGTTGTAAAAGTTCGCAAAAAAAATTTAGAAAAACACCTAAAAAATGATGGTACAAACAGGAATACCTCCTTAAAAATTATATTTTGGAAAAAAATTACGCAAAGTACGTATCTGTGGTTGAATGCATACAGTATGGGATAGTATGCGTAGTGCTGTGGCCTAAGCGCTATACACAGTTATGAATAAATTATATGAAATATCTATCATCATTGCATTTAGTGTAAACATCACAGACGCACCGACATTTTGGTACGAATAGGAACATTGTAAGTTAGGTTAGGTATTTTTTGCATTTTCCATTTTCCACGAATCACGATTCGTTTGATCTATTGTCATTTTCATATTTCTTCAATCGTTCATCAATATTTTCAAACTTATTTCAATATTTATATCTACATTCAAAGATGTATTTTTGAAGTTGATTGGCAACGTTGTTCAAAAATATATTATATATATATATATATATATATACATATATATATATATATATATATATATATATATATACATATATATATATATATATATATATATATATATATATACATATATATATATATATATATATATATATATATATATATATATACATATATATATATATATATACATATATATATATATATATATATATTTATATATACATATATATATATATATATATATATATATATATATATATATAAATATATTATTTTTGTGGGTGCATTAATCGAATCAATTTCTGAATGTTTGACTAAAAATCTGGTATGTATTTGGCTAAAAATTACTATTTTAATAATTTTTATTTAGATTTAGCATATGCTGTGCAAAAAATAAATTTATCTCTTGAATTTTTAATTAAAGGAAGCAAAATTTTATTTAAATCAGTGCCTGATGATTTAAATCAGTGATCAATCTTATCTTGTTTTTAATACATTTTTATGATCTAGTTACGCATTTGTTACCTACACTGTAAAAAGGTTTGTGAATTTACATATTTTTTTATAGTAAAAAATTATATAATTTTTGCTGTAATGCAAATTTATTACAATAATTTTTCTGTAAATTTCATAAAACTATTATGGAATTCAAATATTACATAAAATAAAATAAGTAGATTTACATTTTTTTTTTTTTGTATTATTTTACGAAAGTATGTAAATTTGTGCTGCAATAGATAAATATTGTGTATTTTTATATATTACTTGTGTAGCACTAAAATTATAATTAATTATATTATAATAACATTTTTACAGAATAATTTAAGTAATATTACAGATAATATTTTGTATATTACAACATTTTATGTAAAATCGCTCAATATGACAAGACATTTTTATTACTCTTGGCTTTTTATAGTAAAATTACATAAAACAATTTACATGGTAGTAACTTGTTTCTGTGTTTTGTTATTTACTGTAAATGATATTTATATCAGTTTTACTGATGAAAACGGACGTTGAGTTCGTCGAAACGTCGATTATTAATAAATATTAATACAGAACTTTAATCTAAAGCTGTTTTATTTTAATGTAATATAAATTTATGCATTTTATTAATAATAACAGTAAAATAGCAGATTTTTGTAATTTTAACTCTGATAATTGACGTAATATTAGAATTTTTCTAACAAAAAAAATACATTTATAGAATATATAAATTTACATCAGTTTTTCACAGTGTATTTGAAGTTATAAAAATATTAAAAATTCAAAAATAATCGTTCAGAAAAATAAATAAATTTACCTGAATTAAAAAATGACTAAGAACTCTGAACCGAGATATTCTAATGTATGATAATTATAATGAAATGTCTGAATATATATATATATATATATATATATATATATATATATATATATATATATATAAGGGGTAGTTTTGGCGGCTGTATGTCTGGACGACGCGTGCCAGTATGGTAAGCGTGCCACCGTGTCCTAAGGGCACACACAGGATATGATGTGTGACTCACTGTAAACTGCCACATAACAGCCCTTTTCTTATACTCCTACACCAATCGCCGACTCCCTTTATACTCATAACATTCCGTTTCTTACTCATTGTACCTTACCTGATGCTCATGCCCTAACGAAGGTATTCTGGAATGGACACCCAGGTAAATATATATATATACAGGATTGGATTCTAGGTTTCAATATTAAAAAGAAAATATTTTCATTTAGTTTAGACATTTTTTCGAGTTTGCAAGTTGTACGTGCGAACTGAAACTGGGCAATAACCGAATTTAAGCTAAACATACACACTGAGAAAAATAGATATTTAACAAATTGTATAATAATAAGTAGATATTTATTTGAAATATACGAGTATGTTTACTGTATTCACAAATTTATACATTTTTAAAATCTACTCACATATATATTTTAATACTATATTAAGAATTAAGACTGTAATACTATATACAAATTGATGGTATTAAATTTTTGTTTTTATTATATTTATAGTTAATTTTTAAATATACTTATTTTGTTATTTTTAATATCTTGTGTTTGTGTCACCTTTTTAAATATAAATAGCGTTACGGTAACTATCCATTTTTCTCAGTGCACTGTAAAAAAAAAAGTAATAGCGAAATTACAGAAAAATAGTAGCAAAATTTTACTATAAAAAATCTGTAATTTTATTTTACCATAAATATTCTGTATTCTACCTCGAAATTCTATAATTTTTACTTAATTCATAATAATCACATAAAGTAAGTAAAAAAATAACCTAATAAGTATTTAAAATTGCTTACTTTCTGCAAATTGCATCACATACTTAATGTAGAATCATATATTGTTAGTATAACTTCTTAAATTACGTAAAATTACAGCTTGCACATTAATATCTGAAATACTTGTAAAATACATTCTTTATGTAAATTTCCAAATGTATGTAATTATACCGACAATAATATTACAAACTAATCCCGTTTTAAGTTCCATTTTGACCATCAACCTGGACTTTGCGAGGTAGCAACATAAACATAAATATCTAGTTCACTCTGCAATCGAACTTTGAATATCATTTTCAAAATATATCGAAATTGCTGACAGTAGCTCAAAGTTCGATGCACTAAAGTTACATTCTAACTGACTTTTACCACTCACTATTTTACTCCATATTTAATATTGTTTTTCAAAATTTTGTATTGAGATAGTTCAATTAAAAATGAAATTGACGTGTTTTTGATTTTCTAAATTATTTATCGTTTTAAGGGATTATCTACTCTTTATATAGATACTCGTACGTACTATGTACTCATAAGTAAGTTTGATTATTTATAATTAGTTAATATTAAATCATAGAAAAAAATAGAATTGGATTTTTTTTTATTTGTTTTACATAAGAAATTCTATAACATATTACAAAAAATATATTTATGAATTTTAATTCTTTTCATAACTCAACAGTTTGTTATAATAATTATGTCGGGTGGTCGATTTAAGTGAAAGACATCGAAATATCTCGAAAAATAAACATTGTATGAAAGAAAAAAACGTAGATAAAAATTTAATAATTTTCACTCGTGATGAAATTTTTTGTTTGTGTCTATTGTGGTATAATGACAGTACGGTTCTGTTTGAATGTGCGTGTGTGTGATGATTCATCGAAAATAGCACCCGTGCAACTAGAACCACTGCGTTTTGATGATGGACAGCACTATTATACTTCTTACCTGTACTATTTGCTTATTAGTATTATACTGCATTAATTCTGATAATTTTATTTATTTATTAAAAAAAATTGTAAAAAGTTTCCATATTTAATTAAGGGGCTATTCTCATTTGTAACATTGATTTTGTAGGTGTTTTTTTTAACAATTTTTTGGGAACTTTTACAACAAATACAGTACACGACAATTATACCGTTGGAAAGTGTATTTATTGAAGATTTTAGCACTATTTTTCTTCTTTTCAAAAAAAGTAAAATTTTCACTTAAAAAGTATATATTTTGCTTGAATTTTTAATATTTGACAGAGAATATAAAAAAATTCTATAAAAACTACTAATATAAGTAAATAATATAATAATGAAGTAAAAAAGCTGTAGGATTTGGTTCTGTATTAATTTTAATTAAAAATAGACGTTTTGACTGACTGCATACATCATCAGGAAAAATGATGCAAACGACATAAAATCAAATTGTTAATAAATTTATCGTTTTTATTACTGTGTGTTATTTTAAATTTCCACATGGTGAAAAAAGTAAAGTATTTTTAGATAAGAGTTAGTAATGGTGTTTTTTTTTTGTTTTGTGGGTAGTAAATGAATAGTAACGTGGTAGTGTAATTTTGCATGTGTAGTATGTGTCATTATTTCGGCCTTATACGATTTTCTTATTTCTGTTTTCATCCCCTCATGCGTTCTATTAACAACCCCACTACTATTATATATATATACCTCATTGCTTCATTGTTATTACCTGGTACACACAATTCAAATAGGTGAGACATCGGACTGGTCGCGTCATACACCACCATATCAAACAGAGATTCTCAAACTAATTTCATGCATCTATATAGTTCTTTCCATAAAAATCTTCACTGAGAAAAATAGATATTTAACAAATTGGATAATAATAAGTAGATATTTATTTGAAATATACGAGTATGTTTACTGTATTCACAAATTTATACATTTTTAAAATCTACTCACATATATATTTTAATACTATATTAAGAATTAAGACTGTAATACTATATACAAATTGATGGTGTTAAATTTTTGTTTTTATTATATTTATAGTTAATTTTTAAATATACTTATTTTGTTATTTTTAATATCTTGTGTTTGTGTCACCTTTTTAAATATAAATAGCGTTACGGTAACTATTCATTTTTCTCGGTGTGTCCTGTCGGAAAACTAAGTGTATGATTTTGTTAGACATACGTAACGATTATCTTCTTCTGCTCACTACTGATATGGTACATTAATTTGTATTATGATGTATATCTTAGCTTAGTTCGAAAAATTTGTATTGCGTATACGTAATAATGACAAAAGGACAGATTTTGATGACGAGAACTATACAAAAAAAAATGTATAGTTATCTAAGATAGTAAAAAAATCTTTTAGAACTCATTATATTAAATAAAATTGCTTTAGGTTAAAGTTTTGTATTAATATTGTTGTTTTTTGTTTTCCTCTGTACAGTTCTTTTTTCTTTATTCTACGACGCGTTTCGATCTTGCGATCATTATCATTTGTATTAATATTTATTTATAATCGATGTTTCGATGAACTCAACGTCTGCCTTCATCAGAATAAATGATATAAATGACATTACAGTAAATAACAGAACATAGAAACAAGTTACTAGGTAACAAATAAGTAACTAGATCATAAAATTTGTAAATTTTTAATTAATGGAAGCCAAATTTTATTTAAATCAGTGCCTCTTCAAAGTGATTGATGTTATCTTTTTCTTTATAAATTTCTATTTGCTTCTCTTATCAATATTGATAGCAGATTGATAAGAGAAGCAATAGAAATTTATGAAGAAAAAAAAACATCAAGCAATGATTTAAATAAAATTTGTCTTGCATTAATTAAAAATCTATAAATTTTATGATCTAGTTACTTATTTGTTACCTAGCAACATGTTTTTATGTTCTGTTATTTACTGTAAATATCATGTTTTCCTGATGAAGACGGATGTTGAATACATAGAGTAAGTCGATTATTAATAAATATTAATACAGAACTATAATTTAAAGCAGTTTTATGTAGTATAGTTTTTTGTGCAAACAAAATTTTCTGTATTACGCGAACCAATATTAGATTCTATATCTGTACAGAATTATACACAATATACAATAATAGAAAGTGGATATTATTTAAATTGTTTTTTTTTTATGCTAAGCTTTACACTATACAATTTTAATACAAAATTTACAAGAAGTAAGAACAGCAACAAAGTTAGTTAAATTTGTGTTAATTTAACACAATTATTTTATACTGTGTATTAAGATTGATTCGTACATACGAAAATATAGTTTGTTTGACACTGTTTGAAATAGTAAATATATATGGACGATATGTCTGTAGTCTGTGTGTCGCGACGCACCCTAACTGTAAGCAAGTTGGCGTCGAGTCGCGTCGCGTCGGTAGTTGGACGGTTGCGTGCGGCGTCATTCATACCGACGCTACCATTTGTTTTCCCCTCTTAGGTAGGTACCAGCCAAATAACTGATTACTAAGTACCTGACTGTTAGCAAATTCTAATATATCTTATCTTTTTACTATATCTTTCATTATATGTATATCGTATGTATAGTTTGTCTAGAACTCATAAACTCATTGAATTGTATTACGTTTGAAGAGAATTTATATATATATATATATATATATATATATATATATATATATATATATTTAAAAGAAAAATTTACGGCTAATGTATAAAATTTTTGATGCGAATGTCAATGGTTAGGTGTTTTGAATCAAACTCTCATTTCAGATTTTGTGTCAAGCTTTCAGTGGTATTTTCTACAGTTTTCAGGACATGTTCTTGTTAGAAAATTGAGAAAAAAATACATAAATGGTACAGCAATTATAAAAATAGCGGATTGTATAAATAATTAAGTCGAAAAATAATTATAATTAACAGCTCAATCCTGTTTTTTTAAAGAAAAAACAATTGAGTCGCTGGGTGCAGTAACGACTTAAGTGCACTTAATTTTTTGTACCAAATTAACGTTTAAACTATTTATCCTTATATATTGTAACTATTTGTGAACTTCAACATATTATAATTGGCATAATGAATGATCAACATCTCAAAAGAGTCTGGGGTGAACCAAAACGGTTGTATAATATAACCTCTCGGGATGGGAGATAAATTATCACGCCTTGAATTAAGTCGTTTTTCCATATAATCACTTAAACACATATAAATATATACAAATATACAAAACAAAGTTCTCACAAATGAAAATATGGATATAAAATGGAAATCTATATGTATTTTTCAGGGTATATACAAATAGCACGCGGCGGTTGGGTTTTAATACCTTACCGAAATTTTTATAGCTAAATTGCACGCCGGTCTGAGGTGGATACCTATCATTTGCGCCAATGAGATAAGCGCTTATATAGAATAATAAAATAACTAAATAACCTAAACTTAACCTACCCTACCCTAAGCCAATAGTTGTGGTTGACCGGTGTACAATTTTGTTACCTGCTCCGATTTTCCAAATTTTTAATCGCAAATTTATGTACTCCGGAAAAACGATCTAAGTGTCCTTAAGTCGTTATTGCACCCAGCGACTCAATTACATTTTTTATTACTATTTATTTATTTTAACATTCAACTACAAATATTGTTACATAGTTCTTATTAACTGTTAATTTTTTTAATTATTTTTAGACTTAATGATTTGTACTAGTTGCTATTTTTATGATTGCAGTATCATTTATGTATTTGTTTCTCAATTTAAATTGCATTTTTTGTCATGTAGATAATATTAAATTTTATTAAAGAAAATTAAAAAAATATATATATTTTCCAAATTTAATTTGATTACGGTCCTGAATTGTGACAGAAGGGCAACCCTATCGTTGTTTTTGTTAGGGGAGGCCTAAAGTTACGGTTTTTTTTCTTAAACACGCACAAAAATTTTGTGTCTAGGCTACGATTACACCATACCGCACCTACCTATTAAATCAATATTATTTAAATTATATATTCTGACTGACTGACTGACTAATCGTAAGTACACAGGTACAGGTATCTACATAACGCATAAGTTTTTCAAACAAATTTTTCATTATTATTATATTTTTATCATTTTGACTGAAAGGAAAAAAATGTCCGTAACATTTTCAAAAAGACTGACTTACAAAATTTTCATTTTTTTGTTTTAATGGTAAAGTGGTCTATGTGTATATAAAAATGTTGGATTTCGTGTTAAAAAATAACACTGCTCATTATGCAAAATTTCTATGTAAAAAATGACACATACTCTACTATTTGGACACAAAACTCTCTCAATCATAACACTCCCGCTACTCATCGGACATCCACGCAAACGAATACCTTCAAAATCATTGATATAAATTCTTTTAATCAAACGTACATTAGACTTTTTTTTGTATAAATTACAGTAAATAATTATTACGTCTAGTAAAAATAATTTAGGAAATAATTAATAAAAATTGTAGGCAAATTTGGATGTTAAATAAAAACCTGAAATCTACTTACGTGAAGTTGGTACCCCATGTTAGAATTTCGAGAAAAAATATATTGCATAATTTTGCCCAAGTTATGCCCAGTTTTGTCCAACATTTATTTTATTTTGTCTAACTCTTCTTAATTAATTAGTCAAAAGTTGAATTTCTATAGTGTGGCACTTCCATAATAGAATTCGATGCCTATTTATTTGATATCTATTGACTAAATCAAATATTGTGGAATAAATTTTGACATTGGACAAATTTTTTTACTAACATACAAACATTTTAAATTATCATTATCGAATTCGCTTATGTGGGTGCCACACCATAGACATTCGACTTTTGACCCATTAGTTAAAGGGAGTTGGACAAAATAAAATAAGTGTTGTACAAAACTGGGCATAACTTGGGCAAAATTGTGCAATAATTTTTTTTCGAAACTCTAGCACTTCACTTAGGTCTCAAATTTAGATTCTTACAATTAGCCGAGCTTTTGGTGTAAATTTTCACCTTCTTCAGGACCTTGTTCTAAAAGAAATTACTTGAAACATATTTTTTTTTCTTTTACAACATATTTTAATGTATGCAGTCAACATAACTTTTATCATTAAAAATAAACTAAACTTTATATATTGATTTTCTAGTTTTTATTAGATTATTGTGATGAAATTTTAATAGATTAATTTTGTGATCATGTCTAATTGTCTCTTGTATATGGATGATGTGTTTGCAGTAAGGTTGATGACATTTACGTGACACTCTGCAAATGTCGTCAACTAGTAGAACGACATCTATTCATCATTTATTATATTTTTTTATTTCAATTCGATTCGTTTTCTTAATCAGACTGTCTTGTTTTTTTTTTTCGCAGTTATTAGATTTATTTATTTAACTGCGAATATTCGTGAGATGAAATAATAAATGATTAAGATACTAGAAAAAGAATTACAATGTTAAATATTTTTTATTATTTTTAGTTAAATATAACAAAAATACAATTATTCTACATCATATTTGATGGGCATTATATTTTTACCGACTATCATATCACAAATATGATAAGGGAGATATTATAATACTAAATTTGACATATCGAAACTTTTATTTATTTATTTAGTTACATCAAACAGGCAACAGTCCAATTAAATGGCGCAAATAATACAAACATAGTCTTATATATACATACATACACAATCACGCCAGGTACCCAAAAGGGTGTGGCACAAACTCTTTTCATCATCCCGAAATCAGTCGCCTCCAAACATTCCTATCCAAACAAGCAACTTTCGCTTCATAGTCTTATACGATATAATATATAAATTTATCTAAAAAAACATTAAAAACGTTAAGTGTGCACAATATGTAAATGTTTAACAAATATACGAATAAAACATGAAAAAATATCTATACCTGTTTTTGTGCGGTAGATGGGGACCGTATAAACTAAAATCGCACAAAAAAAATTGGGAAATTTTATAAAAACTTATAACAAATAATTTTTTTACAACATATTAGAGAAAAATGTCCAATAGAAATTGAATTGTCGGGAAACTGTTGATATCAAATGAACAAGCGCGTAAAGGCGAACAGTGCTTTACAGTTTAAATATCATGTACATAATATGTACACTGATTGAAAACATTACAACATTATAATGTCAACACCGTTGGAATTCATATACCGCATAAAAAAAAATTGCACAAAGTTAGTCGCACAAAAACAGGTTTGACTGTAGTTAATTCTAACTTATTAAATGAGTAGTGACACATAATATGATATAAATGTGAGACTTTGTTTAGAATGAGCAATAGGCAAATAAAAGTATTTGTATTTCTTGTATCGGCCGTAAAAACCTGAAGATTACTATTAATAAAATCTCTATAATTTTTTAATCTTGAAATTGATTATTTTTATCGAAAAATTCGCTTAATATTTTTTTTTTTTTAATTAAAGTGTAAATGAAACCATTTTATTAAATTTATTATAGAAGAAGATTTTTGTGTGTGTGTGTGTGTGTGTGTGAGTTGTGAGTTTAACATTTATAAATAATAACTACAAACAGTGGCGTAGCCAGGAACTTGTTATTGGAGGGGGTTACTAAAGAAATGATCTAATATTAATCAATAAAGATAATACTATAATTTGCATAAAAAATAAAGAGCAATAAAAATAATGAAAGTAAAATAACATTCAATTACATTTAAGCAAAATAATATTTCACAGACGTAGTTGGTCTTGAGTTTTTTGATAATTCATCCAGTACTTCTTCTGTTGTAATTATATTATATTGCTGATTTTGGGTTTTGGTCGTTTAGGTTTTGGGGGGGGGGGTATAATCCCCCGTACCCCCCCTAAATACGCCACTGACTACAAATAAGAGAAAATAAGATGACGTAAATAAAGTGAATTATATCGGTGCAGGTGTGTGACTATATAGCAGAAGATAATATTCGTGATAATGAGCGCATCTGTATTTGACATATTTCATCTCGTTAGAATATTGTCTGACTTGTTATCTCTCTCTCTTTAAAATCTCTATTGAATCTGCCTTGTGCTTATTATAAAATAAGGAGTGTGAGTATTGTTATTTTAGTTCGTAGTATTTCTAGGAATTGGTATATTAATATAAATATTTGTTGCTATATTGCACAGCCAATTGGGAACTGCGCATTAATGGAACATTTGCTGTTAATATTGATGGGGTCTTGTAATTATTACAGTATATTTGAATTTTGACCCCCTTATAGATTGTCCTGAAAAATTGTGATTGTGAATTTTTAATAGTTATGACAGTACTTGTAAGATTTAAAACAAAAAACGTGGGGCGCATGCAGTAGATAATAGTAAGGAGTGTATTGAGTAGCTGTCGTTGCGCTTCACTTTTTTGTTTTAAATATTACAAGTATTGTCATAAAGGTATTAAATAACAGATTTTTAGGACAATCTTATGTGGTCTAGAATCTGTATGGGGTTATAAATCTGTATGAGAAATTATTTTATAATTACAATTAGTTTGTTTTAAAAACGTGGTATATTAGTTTTTTTTATATATATAATTATTTGTATTTTGTCTACACTGAGAAAAATGGATAGTTACCGTAACGCTATTTATATTTAAAAAGGTGACACAAACACAAGATATTAAAAATAACAAAATAAGTATATTTAAAAATTAACTATAAATATAATAAAAACAAAAATTTAATACCATCAATTTGTATATAGTATTACAGTCTTAATTCTTAATATAGTATTAAAATATATATGTGAGTAGATTTTAAAAATGTATAAATTTGTGAATACAGTAAACATACTCGTATATTTCAAATAAATATCTACTTATTATTATCCAATTTGTTAAATATCTATTTTTCTCAGTGTAGATTGCTTGGCCTCGGCCACAAATATCTGGGCTCAACATAATAATTTTAGCTTCCTACTTTTCGTAACATAATATACTACTATTTATTCAACTGCTCCCGAGAAAGTAGCCAGTCAATTTACGGTAATTTTCAAAATTAATCTTTCGATCATAATGTAATAACTTTCGGTTATAAGTCATGTAGTAGTTCTTCATTTTCTGAAAAATTCAATTTTCTATCTTATCCTTGCGTAGGGCTATGGGTATATTGGAATAAGACGAGATACGAGAGAGAGACACTTGTAGCATCAGCGAAGCTCGAACAAAAATGCAAAAATTCACCCTCGTATTTACGTGGCCGTATTACAACCCCCCCCCCCTTCATCTCTCATCTAACCGTCGTATTAGCCCAATATACATATTTATAGGGCTTATTAAAATATTTATAACACATGTTCTTCATCGCTACGACAACTAACTAACTTGTTACAAGGAATTTGATTTTCCTACACGTTGATTTATTGAGTTTTAGTTAGTCATAAGGGCCTTTAAATGGTAATAGCTAATCGAAATTGGAATTTTAATTATTTTTTACAGTTCACATGATTTAAAATTGTTTCATTTTCAATCATTTTCATTTTAATAATAGTATTTATTGGCGGGTTATTTGTTAATAAAAATTGCTGTTGTTTACTATTTTTTTAAGAAAAATATTATTTTATTTTTAGGTTGTAAAAATGCGTGTCAATAATCATAGTTATTGACGTAGATGTTGACTACGCTTTGGAACAATAATTTAAAAATGCTATTGCTGAATTTTTATGTTTCTTTTTTTATAATAAATATTGTTCAAGAAATCGCCTGATAATTATACACTAACGCTATATATTATGCTACGAGGAGTAGAAAGCGATGATAAAAAGAGCTTTCTATTCCGAGTAACATATACGATTTTTTCTTCAAGTGTTTTAAACCAGTATTTCTCAACAGGTGGTCCGCGCAATATAACGAAACTCTTTAATAATTATTATACTGTTGCTAACAAAAATTATTTATATATTGTGTATTTGCCGTGATTTTTTTTTTTATTTATTTATTTCTATTTTTTTATTTGTGTAATTTTAAAATTAGTTTTCTGTTGCATTTTATTATTTAAATATTATTATGTGTTTTTTGCAGTTTTTATTGTTATTTTTTTATGCGCATTTTTTACGGAAATATATTGTTTATTTTATGTGAAATTTCTGTGATTTTCTACTATTGAAATAAATGTATTTAGTAGTACATTAAAAATATTTGTTTTCTTGAAAAAAAATTAATCAACAATTATTATTAGTAGTTCGCGTAAAAAAATTTGATATTTTTCTGGTCCGCGGTGCGTTCTTGGTTGAGAAACACTGTTTTAAACGAAACTAAACTAAAATCGATCTATCTTCGTCGCAAATGTAGATGGCATCCTCAGTACTTGGTGACTGAATTTTTAATTTTATTTTAGTGAAAATATTAATTACTTTATAAAGGACACATATAATTAAAATTATAAACAAACATAAATCAGATATTCTCATATAAAAAGAACACATTGTATATAAAATTATTTAGATGCAAGGCAAATATATAATTCTTAAAAAACACATTTTATACAATAAAATACATTGCACATAATTTTTTTTAGACACATCGTATATAATTGCTTCATACACTGCAACTTCATGAAATAATACAGCTTATTTTAAGAGAGAGGGGAGAATAATATGTTATTTGTATTTTATAATGGCGTAAAAATATCACATTAATAGTAGGTAACTTTGATAAAAATGAATGTTTTTTTGGCCAGAATATTGAATTTCGTCTTTTGAAAAAAATGTCAAAATTAAATGAAAATGATGAAAATACCTCTCGCACAGTATTTCCGCAGTAAAATTTATTTATTTAGCGGTTAGGGGGTACGCTTAGCTACAGTTTAGTGTGCGACAACATATAATACTTTCCACTTTCTACCGAACCAAATGCCTAATTCAATTTTAAATGCAAATAACGCGTTATAATTTTTAATAAGACGTTAAATTCAAATATAATGAATATTAAATATATATAAAAAAAATTCGTAATAAACTGGCGTTTTTAAAAATATTTTTCAAAGTATTCTTCATTCCAAATGAGTGAGCATTTTAAGTACGTAATTACTAAACAACATCGTCTACTTCAAACAGAGTAAAATTAAATATTTTTATTAACGCCGTTTTCTTATAGACATCATTTATCTTTTTATGATTATGAGTAATTATATTTAAATTTTCGTTGAAAAGTTTTCAAATTATTAATTATTTTTTTTTGTATTTTTTTTATTATTTTTGTTGTATCTATGTTAAATATTTTTAACTTCGTAGAAGAAAATATGCAATTAATTTTTAGTTCAATCTACAAGTATATAAAATAAAAATATTTTATTAATATGTATTGTAAAAAAATCTTTCAAAACTTATTTATATTACAATAAAAAGGCTTTAGGATTTAGTTCTGTGTTAATTTTTATTTATAATCGACATTTTGACTTACCTTATGTACGTCATCATTAGAAAAAATAACATATACGATAACTAATCAGAACATAGTAACAAGTTACTAGCTTTCATAATAAGTAACTAGATTATAAAAAAATTTAAATTATTAATTAAAGAAAGCCAACGAAAAATATAACATCAATCAGTGTGAAGGAAGTGATTTGAATAAAATTTGGTTTCCTTTAATTAATAATTTATAAGATTTTATAGTTACTTGAATTTTGTTACCTAGTAACTTGTTTCTGTTTATTTATTGTATATGTCATTTGTATCTTTTTTCCTGATGATGCACGTACAGTAAATTAAAATGTCAATTATTAATAAAAATTAATATGCAAAACTACATCCTAAAGCCTTTTTTATTATAATTATTATTATTTTTTAAGATTGAAAATAAATTAACAAACGTTAAAGAGAAATTTACATATTGTTACTGTAAATATTCGTATTTTATAAATGGAAAAAGTTTTACGATTAACTTATGTAAAATATTTTATTTAGATATGGACGTTTCGTTGTTTTCTACGTATATATTATGAAAAAAATAATACAAAAGACACAAATAATAAAAAAGGAATACATAGAAGAAATTTATAATATTTGATAAATTAAACCGAAAAATTAATATATTAATTAGTATTTTTTTCTAATATAGCTCGATAACAAGAAGTTTGCGTCATTTTTTACATCATTAAAAGTAATGACGTCAAATTTATTCTGTTTACGTAGACTAGATGTTGTCTATTACGAGTTGCTTAATTAGCGAATTTATTTAAAAAATTATAATTTAATAAAGAGTCATATTGATTAGTTTTTTTTTTATATAAATACTACCCGTGTGTCTGAAACCGCTCGTACCTGTACGGGCCCGGGTTCGAATCTCGCTTGGGGCATGGATGTTTGTGTTGTTTTTATTTCGTTTATATACACTTTGAAAAGTGAAAATTAGTTATATGCTGACTAAAAGCTATCAAACTATGGTCATAAAGAATAATAATAAAAAAAAAAGTTTATAGTAAATAATATATAAAATGCAATTAGAACTATTACATATTATATGTGTGTAAACTCAACATACTAGTGGAAAATTCATTGCTTCCAATAGAACTATAAATATAAAAAATGTATCAAAAAATTAATTAAATTAAAAATTCCTTAGCTTTATTAAATATAATGCATTCTAAAAAAAAAAATTATGTAATTTTACCTACAAATTATTATATATTATATAATTACTGAACTGCTGTAATTTTACATAATTGTTTAAAAATACATAATATCAGAACTCCTACAAACATTATATAATATGGTATTACCACACTGAGAAAAATGGATAGTTACCGTAACGCTATTTATATTTAAAAAGGTGACACAAACACAAGATATTAAAAATAACAAAATAAGTATATTTAAAAATTAACTATAAATATAATAAAAACAAAAATTTAATACCATCAATTTGTATATAGTATTACAGTCTTAATTCTTAATATAGTATTAAAATATATATGTGAGTAGATTTAAAAAATGTATAAATTTTTGAATACAGTAAACATACTCGTATATTTCAAATAAATATCTACTTATTATTATCCAATTTGTTAAATATCTATTTTTCTCAGTGTAACGGGATCTAATATTACAGTTTTTTTTAAGTAATAATCTCACTTCCACAGCAATTATTTTTCTTTTATGCCTTTGCAGCCAAATCAAACATTTACTACCATACATTAAAGTAGGCATCAAAACAGTATTGTATATACTCAAACAAACTTCATATTGCAATATTATTTAAATAAAACCTGTCGTATTTTGGTGGCAGCAACAAATAAATTCTATGTTTCAGAAAATGTAATAACATAGTTCAGTTGTTGAGCAGTTGTAGTGTGCAGTGTTATCAAATTGAGTTAATTGCGCGTATAGATTGAGCATCTAACTCAATTAACACAAATAAACACTCGACGTTTGCGCCTATATTCACACACTGTAATCAAATCATTTGGTGGAGGCGAGCGCCAACGACACGAAATTAGCAATTAACACTCCATTCATGCTAGCTCTGCTCTTTTATTATTTTATTTGTATTTTTTTTTTTAAATATTATTTATATACAGAAATATAAAGAGTTAGAAATGGTTTTGAGGGAACTTCTTCTGGTAATTCTTATAACACCTAGAGTTGTTAAAAAAAATTTAAAAAAAATGTTATATAAACAATTTGCAATAATCAAAAATAAGTGACAGACTTTGTGAGAGCGGGAATAAGTCATAATGATTTTTTTACTGAAGAAGTAATAAATAAATAATAAATAAAATAAATCGTTATTTAGCTATTGCTATTACATTTTTTCTAATTAGTTTACAATAACAAACATTATATTATACATATGTACTATACGTATATGACATAATATGTATATCATATTACAAAACGTTAGGTCGCATGAATAAATAATAAATAAAATAAATCTTTATTTAGCTATTGCTATTACATTTTTTCTAATTAGTTTACAATAACAAACATTATATTATACATATGTACTATACGTATATGACATAATATGTATATCATATTACAAAACGTTAGGTCGCATGAATTAATTTCTTTTTAAATGCAATGACATTTTTAGAATTTTTTATTTCGGAATTTAATTTGTTGTACATGGTTATGACTTTATCAAAAATAACATTTTGGTCAAAAGTTGTATATTTTCTTTTTTTGCATATATTGTAACAATTTCTGGTATCATATGAGTGACTACTGATACAAAATTCTGTTGCATAAATACTCCGGCATTAAATTATTTAAAATTTTGTAAATAAATGTCATTGCATTTATATAAATAAAATCTTCAATGTTGAACCAATTTAAAGTTTGTAACATTGTACTTACTTTTGTGTATCTGTTACATCTTAAAAATGATGAAGTAAGTAAACATACATAAAATATACGTATTTTATTTTATATAATATAAATATTTTCCTGTCTCGTTTGTAAATTTACATATTAAACTGGTGTAAATTAGTTGTCTCAGGTTTTTATGTAAAATTATCAAATTATTTTTTACAGTGCAGTCAAAGTGGTAAAAAGTTATTCACATATATCTAATCGTAAGTTAGATTTGTTAAAATATTCCTGAATGATTTATGAAGCTATGAATTTTCAATAAAATCAATTTTTTTTTACAGTTTATAGATACATATATTTTTGTTTCCTCCTCTCTATATATAGTTAGCGAGTTGGCGAGTTGGTAAAAGTTAAAATATGTAGGTACTAAATAGGTAGTTTAAGCGAAATTATTACATATATTCGCGAAACAGATAATGATAGACTATTGACAAAATAAGTATAGACTACAATATCATCGTTTTGTCTGTTCTTTTTGCAAGAATATTTTAATAATTTTACAGGTTGTTTTTTTATTATTCGCTTCATTTATTTTTTATCTTTAATTTGCATTCCAAGAATTTTATTTTTTATATTTTTTAATAGTGCATTTTATAAAAATATTGCATATTTCAGACATATATGATTAAATATTAAATAAATAAATAATTTATAATATTGTAAAAATTATTTTCTGATTTTATTTATTTATTCTATTTTATTTTTATTTATTTATTATTATTAAAATTAGTTAGTTAAGTTGGTCCGTTTATCTTGAACGAATGTTTAATGAACGTTTGGTTAAAAGAATTTATTTGAATGACGTTTGCGTGGACGTTCGATGAACAGTATAATTAAGAGAGTGGCTTGCGTGAGCGAAAGTTTCTAAGTAGTAGAAATAAAAGAACTTGTATGAGAGGTGCTCATGAATGTGGATGAAGCTAGCGTTGCTTATCTGGATAGGAATGTTTGGAGGAAATTGATTTTGGGATAGTGGAAATAGGTTATGTACGTGTAAAATATTTATATCTATTATTATTAACACAATTTTACAAATGAAAAGTTTAATTTCTTTTGAATTAATAGTAAAAATTAATTATAAAGTACGATTTTTTTTAGTGTATAATAAGAGAGTGTTAAATAGTTTATAAAACCGGGCATACATACATAAAAAAGAATATGGCACAAACTTTTTCCACATCCCGGAATTAGTTTTCTCCAAACATCCCTATCTTGGCAACTCTTAGCTTCATTCATATTTATGACCACCTTTTATACATGCTGTTTTATTTTTACTACTTAGAAATATTCGCTTACGCAAAACATTCTCAATCGTACTACTCCATCTACTCATTGGTTGTCCACGCAAACGTATACCTGCAAAATCAATACTTTATTAAAATGCTTCGTAAGAGATTTAAGCTTATACGCTGGGTATTTTAGCTAATTCTGACTAAATAGAAATTTAAAAACAAAAGATTACATAAATTCTTATAATTTATGAACAGATATATGTACGGAAATCAGTGATTTGGAATCATTGCTTAAATGTATTATGTACCATAGAAAAAGATTCCAGATTGGGGATCTAAACATGCTAAAATTTCGACACGCGTCATAACTTTCAACAGGACCGTAATCAAATATTCTATTATTATTTAATATTTAATATAATACATATATAAATTGGTTTTAACTAGTACCGGTTTTAAGAGAACGTAACTGTCATACGAACTGGACTAAACAAATGAATTAAAATACCCAAAAATCGAACTTATAATAGTAGTCAATAACTTTTATTAAAAATTAAAAATATGTCAGTATCGATTAATAATATTTCCTATTAATTTTTTTAAATACAATAATTACTTAAATAATAAAAAAAATAATATACAGTGTTTTTAGACGGACAAAAAAGTATAAAATAATTTCTCCTAGCCTCTCATACAGATTTATAACCCCATACAGACAAAACGTGGGTCGCATGTAATAGATAATAGTAAGGAGTGTAATTGAGTAGCTGTCGTTGCCTTACGTTTTTCTCTATGGGGTTATAAATTTATATGGGGCCAGGAGAAATTATCTTATACTTTTTAGTCTTTTTTAGTACTTTTTAGTGTGGTATATTAATTATTTTTTTTATTTAAATAATAATTTTTTGCTTTTTAGTCTTGTGTGTGTGTGTGTTCTGTATTTTTTGTAGTTTTTGTATTTTGAAAAAGAAAAAATTGTTAAATACACGAATGTACGGAATTCGTGAATATGGCACAAGATAAAAATTAATATTTTTAATATTATTAATTAATTAATTAGTTAGTCATCCAGTTCTGAGCTATATTTCAAGTTTCACGTCTCTAGCTCATCGGGAAGTTAGTTTTAAAATCGATTGCAAATTTTTTACCGAAAAACAGGAACAGGAAAAAAGCGAATTAATAAAAACGTGTTAAAAGTCGAACTTGTAATATTTCGATTTTTTTTTTTAATATTTTCAAATACACAATACAATAAATACAAATCCGATCCTGTAATATTTCGATTCAAGCACATAATAGCAACAAGCAAAAATTTCCCCTTTTCGATCTAACCTCGAAAATTTTTACACACACACACTATTCTATATACTAACTCTGATAGACACCAGGGGGTAACATTTAGGCACACGCTGTACTTATATCATAAATCTACAGCATATATACAGCTGTTCCGTATATCTGTCTGTCTGTCTGTCTGTCTGTAGCACTATTCCATAACTTTCTCAATTGAATTAAATGCCGCTATTGAGTAAGCGCACAGTATAGTACAAGTAGCTGGGAAAATAAAATTCGATTTGGGATTAAGAATGAAATGAAATCAAATTGGGTTAGAGACTTATTGGCAATTTGCACATTTTCACTAAGGGACTCAACTGCATGATGTGCAAATGAATGTATCTAGGAATATATATGAGAAGATAATGAACTGATTGAAATGTAATTCGATTATTAGTTCAATTGAATTATTTTATTATTATTATTTTTATTATATTTCTAAGTCATTCTGGTTAATTTCGCTATTTGAATAAGTGCTGCAATACACAATGTTGTATTCTATGTTTTGATGTTGGGTGAATGTTGGGTTAGACTGCAAAAGCATTAAAGTAAAATGACTGCTGTGGAAATGAGATTTTTACGTGAGGTATGTGGTGTAACTAGGAGATATCGGGTACAAAATAGATGAGTGTAAAATTGAAAAAAATGTTGTTGCAAAAGTTGGTGTTAATCAGTTGAGATGTTTAAGAATGTCTAATGAACGTTTGGTTAAAAAAATTTATATGAATGATTTTGAAGCTATATGTTTAGTAATTTTTTCTCGGAAAGTTGGCAACACTGGATATTAATAAAATTATATAATTAATGGGAGCATTAAGGAAATCTTTTCTGAAAATTTGATCAAAATCGAATAAATAATGTAGCCACAATGAATTTTGAAAAAAATTTGTGATTTTTTTTCTCGATAAGTTGACAACACTGTATTTTGCTAAAATTACATAAATTATATGAATACTAGAAGAATCTTTTGTGAAAATTTGAGTAAAATCGGTTAAATAACATGGCCATAATATATTTTTAAAAACTTTAGTATTTTTTTCTCGGATAAATAATGTAGCCAATATGAATTTTTAAAAACTTTAGTAATTTTTTTCTCGGAAAGTTGATATCACAAAGTGGTAAAAATGTTAGCCTTAAGATTGTCTATCAATTTAATAATCTATATTTTGTATATATATATATATATATATATATATATATATATATATATATTGTATATATTGTTCATAGAGGAATTATGAATGTATATGAAGCTAAAGTTGCTTGTCTGGATAGACATGTTTGGAGGAAACTAATTTCGTGATGGTGGAAAGAGTTTGTGCCACACTCTTTTGGGTTCATGGCGTGATTGTGTATGTATGTATGTAATAAGTAAAAATAATATAAAATACGTACAATTACATAATAACTAGATAATTTTAGTTTAGCAGATATATGTACATAAATTACTACATACTATAGAGAATGTAATGTTGTAATTATTGATTTAAATAATAAATCAAACATTGCATAATAAAGAAACGAAATCTATATATCGTTTTGTTAAATAGTTTGCAATAACGCAAAACTAAATAGCTTGTGTATTCTATGAGACGAGATGTAATTATCTCATAGAGGAGGGAATACAAAATAATTTATGAACTATATCCTTTTGCCAATGCTATCGTAATAATGGCAAAAGAGGGCGAATGAAAATTACAGACTACCGATAAGTATTTTCTAATTGTAATACTTCTACAACACGCTAAATATACATACCTAATGCCTGGTTTTACACGATACGTTTTTCTAAATAAAAATTTATACAATTGTAACATGGCTGTGTGGTTATTGCTACCTGAAACTAAGTAATTTTTGTATCTATTAGATTTGACTTAGTGACAGATTTATATACCAGAGTTTGTGGCCAACCACTGACCACTACAAGATATTTCTTAGAAATATTTTGAAGTGTTTTAGAATTTTTGCTGTAACTGCAATAGAAATCTCAATTTAGTTTGTGTTTTTCCGTAGTTGTATCGTAAGTCTACGTTCGCTTTTGCTTTAGTTAAGTCACTTTATTTGTTAGTTTAGTTTTAGTTCTTAGATCGCTTAAAGTATTACATTAAAAAGTATTAAAATAGCCGCAAAAAAAAAATTTCAGTAAGGCTAAAATCGATAATTTTACATCGAAAAAACATCAGAAATAATATTTTTTGCTTGTTTTTACGAAAGTAACAGGTTCCTCTGCATAATTGAAATTTTCAAAAAAAAAGCGTGTTAATACATACGCGATATAAACGATATAAGTATTATAAATTTTTTTTTTTTCGCGTTTTTCGAAAATTTCAATTGTGTAGAGTAACCTGTTATTTTCATAGAAACAAGTAAAAAATATTATTTCTTATGTTTTTTCGATGTTAAATTATCGATTTTAGCTTTACTGGATTTTTTTTACGGACACTAATATATATATATATATATATATATATATATATATATATATATATATATATATATATATCACATTAAAAGTATATAAATATATATATATATATATATATATATATATATATATATATATATATATATATATATATATATAGATTGCTTTGAAAAAAATGAATAATAAAATGAAACAACTTTAGATCTTAATTCTGTTTTTTATTTAGAATAATGACGTTTCGACAAGGCTAAACGCCTGTGACAGGCGTTTAGCCTTGTCGAAACGTCATTATTCTAAATAAAAAACAGAATTAAGATCTAAAGTTGTTTCATTTTATAAATATGAGTTCTGAAAGATATTTTACTATGTTAAAATGAATAATGTTTTTTCCGTTGAAATATTGAATTTCGTTTTCTGTAAAAATGTCAAAATCAAATGAAAGTGATGAAAATTCTTCTTATACGGTATTTCCGTAGTAAAATGTATTTATCCAGCGGTTAGGGGTTACGCTTAGCTATAGAGTTTAATATTCAACATAATATTGGTCACTTTCTACCGAACGAAATACTTAATTTAAATTTAATTTATATATATATATATATATATATATATATATATATATATATATATATATGTATATATAATTAATTTACTCTGTTTGTCAACATATATATATATATATATATATATATATATATATATATATATATATATATATAATATAAAATGTTACATAGAAAATTATATATTTTTGTTTACAAAAATGCATCTTGTAAAGCCAGCACAACAAACTATTTAAATAAAATCCAATTTTTATTATTGTATATCTTCTTCTATTGAATCGTTTTATATTATTCAACTAATGTACATAGACACCTACTGATTAATAAAACAAAGTTAAAGTTGTATAATAAATTGTTTTTTTTTTTAATTTTCACGAGAAATTATTAGTTTTTATAATTTATGTTAATATGTTTTTAAGAAAGTTTATTTTCTAATTGGCAACTTATAAATGTAGGTAATTGAAATAAATTATTATATTATTTCGAGTTAGTTTAAATAAATTTAAAAATAAATCACCCGGAAACGAATCAACCGATTTGTCAGTCCGACATTGAATACAAGCGCAATTTTACGACAAATTTTAATTCGAAATATTAAATAAAAATCGTTTTTAAATGTTTATAAAATAATCGAAGATTTTATTTTTGTCCTCTCGTATATCAGTTCACTTATTAGTTGCAAAGTGGAACTCGCTTATCGTTTACCGATTTGATACTTGATTCTATTCAGTTCCGGTAAAAGGTAAATATTTGGCTCCGTACCGATATCCAAGTCATTACCCAACCAACCCAACTAACAACAGAATGAAATGTTATGAGAAATTTTAGCTGATAATGTACGCCGCCCTGAGGTGTATTAAACATTACGATGTTATGTAGGTAAGTGAACATAACATTTCGCCCCGTTCAATATTTCGAACCGGTTTGTTTGACTGAAGTATACCAGAATAACTTCACTCGCGATCGGATTTCAAAATACATTCCGTGTGGTTTTTGCCGAGCGCGCGCCCAGAATCAATTCGGAAACAGATACACTGTTAAAATAATTTCTGTAAAGTTATAGGGTAACAAAGAACTTAATTTTACATAGCATGTAATATTTAACAAAAAAATATGTAAAACTTGGTTATAGTATTTTGGTTTTTACTTAAATCGATATTAATATATTTTGATGTACTAATTAGTCAATTTTTTTTAATTGAAAAATTGACTAATGATTTAATTAGTTCATCGAAATAAATTAATGACGATTTAAGTAAAAAAACAAAATACTATAAACCTAATATAATAATTAAGAATATAAAAGTATATAAAACTAATTTACTTTTTAGGTAAAATATTTATATATTTAATAAAACAATATGTATTATTGCACATAAATGATAGTTTAAAATTTAAACTATATAGTATTATAACGTATAATACTAAGAAATACAAACTAATATAATGGATCACATAAAAAATATAATAAGTTAGATAAGTTAGGTACATAACAATAGTTTTAAATAAAATTATAATTATAAAAATTTATAAAACTTTTTACAGTGTATAGTAGTCGTGGCGTTAATGGGCTAGCCATCATAATAGCGATTTAATATTTGTTAACATAATGACTGTTTGTAATTAGTTACATTATGATATTTATTTGAGCGCTAAATGATATTATTTATTTACATATACGTGTTCATTTCGAATTTAATTCTAATTGATTTTGATGAATAATATTGGATTATCTTTTGATACATGACGAATGAATGATAGTTTTGAAAACAAAATATTATCAGGGCCGGATTATTCACTAGACTAAAAAGGGCTACAGTTTTACAAGAATTTGTATTTACTTAATAACTGTACTGAAATTTTTTTACTTTGAAACCTATTTTATTATTATTAACTCAAAAGTAAAATTGAGTTTTTATAATAGAAATAAAGGCCCATATTCTCACATGTTTTGTTTTGAAAATGTACTTTTATCTTTTTTTGTAAAATACATTTGTATTTCTATCTCTTATCAAATATAAGTAGTATGTATTTCTTTTTTGATTTTTTTTAATATCTAATATTATAAAATTAAAATAAACCAATTAAAATTGCTTAATAAGTAATTTTAAGTGAACGTCAAAAGTACTTTTGACAAAAATCACTTTCAAAAATGAGGTGAGAATACGGAAAGTTATAGTATAAACTTTTGCGAAAATTCTGTACGAATTTATTAACTATTTGATATGGAAACATATTAGAAAAAATTGAAGTGAAAAATTATTAATAAATTCAAATATATATTTTTTCTAAATCGATTGGTAGGAAAATTTATAAAAGGGTTTTGAAATAGTTATACCATAACTTACTATTATATATTTTTATTATAAAAATTATTTCTATTATATTAACTCAATTTTATAGATCAAATATATGTTTACTTTGAATTAATAGTAAAATATTGGTTCTTAAAGTAAGATTCTTTTTTAGTGTATGGCTCATGTGTAATTGAGTTATTTTTATATATTATTTTATTTTTTTGACATATCGAGATTTTTACAGATAAGCACGAATTAGGCTTATACAAATACGAATACCAACGATATGTAATTCTATATTAAGTATGTGATATAATTTGCAGAAAGTAAGCAATTTTACATACTTATTAGGTCATTTTTACTTACTTTATGTGATTAATGTGAATTATGTAAAAATTACAGAATTTTAAGGTAGACAGAATATTTATGGTAAAATGAAATTATAAATTATTTATAGTAAAATTTTACTACTATTTTTCTGTAATTTCGCTAGTTTTTTTACAGTGTAGTTGTTCTTATACAAATTTTTCTATTCCATAAATTTATTTTTTAAATACTCATATGTTTTTAAAATCAATTTTTTTATCTCTGATGACATTACAATGACATGAACAAGGAATATTGAATTTTTAGAATTCACATATGTCAATACATGCAGAATCACGTCAAGTACCCAAAAGGATTCGGCACAAACTCTAAACTCTGTTCACTATCTCGAAATTAGTTTCTTTCAAACATTCCTATCGAGATAATCATTATTAAAAACAAAAAAAATTACAGAACTCGTTTACTTTTGAGTTAAAACGAAAAACTTCGGATCAAATTCAAAAATTTTCTCAGTACTTCTTTTTGTTTTCGTGTATCCATGAGAAAATAATAATTTTATAATTCACATTTGTTACATAATACTTAACAAACTACACATGTCTACCATCTTTTATTCTGCATATCAATCAGTAAATATCAGTTTAAAAATATTTTAACCAGAGTGCAAATATGTGGCAACACACATTATACGGGTAGATTTCTCAAGAGAGAATATAGGTTTAGCTATCAAAAAGAATCTTTTTATAACAATACGTACTCAGTTTCACGTACATTTCTACGTATCTTCAGGTTCTTGAAATACTTTTTTTCAATATTTCAATGATCTTGTAATTATTATATACATATACATATAATACATTATTATACATGATAATTAATATACTTGAACTATTTACATACCATATACCACATAGTTCAATGCATATGCGGGTACTCTGTATTTAATTCAAGTGCTCAACAAGGTTATTCATTCATTTCTGCATACATTATTTACAAATTCAGATATCCAAAAATATTATAATTTAAATTTATTATGGTATGTAAGTAATAACTACTGGGTTTTTTGTTTCAAAAATATTTATTTTGAAACAAAAAACTTAGAAGTTATTACTTACATATCGTAATGAATTTACAGTTTCAACAAGTAAGAGCAGAAATCATAGAAGAAATTATAATTTAAACTCATATTTGTGCTGATGATTCAATATTTATATTTTTTATGTCGAATTCTGTGAGTCAGACTTTTAGTAAAAATATTTATTATTAATTTTAGGTTATGTTTTTTTTCTACGAAATATATAGTGAATCATTTTCAATTTACATTTGTAACTATTTGACTAAATTTGTTGGATTTTGTTTACTTATTTTTCGCTATCAAACTAAACTAAAAATGAGTAAAAATACATACCAAGTAACCTTAACTTTACTAAAAATTTTAAAATAGTAAGTATATGTATGTACTATTTATATTTGTTACGTGATTTGTAAGAATTAATATACAATTTCTGATGAATTTGCTAGTAGTATACATTGCATTTTTTTCCATATATTTTCAATAATCAAATTTATATTCAAGCTAAAATAAACAATGCAATTGTCAATTAACTTAACTTAGTAATTTTCGATATGGTTGTCGGAGACGTCAAATTATATACAGTTGACCGTGTTTATTTGGTCGAATATCAGTGGCGTAGCGAGGGGGGGCAAGGGCATGTCCCGGGCGCCACTCGCAGAGGGGCGCCAAATGGTCCCCAAGACAAAGAGGATTTTCCGGAAAATTAAAATTTAAAAAAAAAATATTTTTCTTGTTATAATAGAATTATTTTGAATCGTTATGTAAAAATATCGTAAAATTTAACATTATTTTGTTATTCTTCGAGCAAACCTAAAAATGCAAAGGCAATTTTTTGTCTTTTTGTCGTCATTCATTCGGTTCCACAACCCCGCTGTAAATAGGCCAGACCTTTTTTACTAGCGTTCGGCCGGCTAGCTAGGTACCTGCTATTGTTGTGTATCACATCTGGAAACAATTTCTTTTGTTTTGCGAATTTTATGTATTGCTTTAACAACTATAGTTATCTACTTCTAGAGATCTTCATAAAAATTCTGCGTTAGATTCAATTATAAATATTCAAAAATATGCATTTTGTCACAATAGATTTTACAATATAGCAGATATTCAACATTTGCGGCAACATAAAATATAGTTTCTTTGAAATTTTTAGTCCAAAGTTTTATTGCTTTGGGAAATGTTTATTTCTTTCCGCTTGTTCTCTAGTACTCTTTAAGTCTGGGCACCCCACCCATCCCTCTATGGAAAATTGACCAATTAGAAATAATCATTTTTTTCTATCCAAAAAATTTTAGAAATCCATCACTTATCAGTCATCCTCTTGTTTGCCAAGTTGAGTTGAAACTAATTTTCTTAGTAACCCTCGTTTGCAAGTTTTAAGCTTTTATTTAATTGTGAGTGACTTAGTTTTATTTAGCAGCCGAAAAGTTCAAAAGCAGGTAAATCAAGTCAAGTAGTGCGATAGGGATGTTGGCACAAAACATCTTCTCGACGATTCTATTATTCAGTGAACTGTGTATGAGTGAAATTGCAATTTGCAAAAAAGTAAGTTCTTTTTTTTATATTTTCAGGGTGACCACTGGTTACCAAAATCTATTTTTCTCGTATTTTCCCTGCGTTATTATCACTTTTCCCTGTTTTAAATTTAGAATTTTATTATGACTTAAACTCTTGCATTGGTAATATTTATTTTTATTTTCATAATAATTTCAACTAAATGGCTCGTTATATTTTATTATTTTTTATTGAAATATATATATATATATATATTATAAAATCTAAATAAAATAAACTACACTGTAAATAATCACAGTTTATTAATGATTTTATTAGGTATAGGTTTTGAGTTATTTTTCCATCAGTTTTTGTCAGAATGTCTGAATAAAATGATATAAAATTATTTTTTGTTGATAAATACTTGAATCAGTTCCTGTGTTTATAAAATATTATTATCAATGTGTTATTAAAAATTGGATGTCATTTTTTAATTATTATAATATTAAAATTATCCAAATTAATGTATTAATCTTATTTTGAAGTTTACTTTGAATTTCAATAAAAGTTTATACAATACATATAACAGAGTTATTTTGAAAAAAAAAAGGAAGGTGATCAGATTTAAATGAATATGTATGCTTGAAAGAATTAAACAATTTAATTATTATGCAATGTTGCCAATTTTCTGTAAAAACTATTCAAAATTAATTTTAAGCATACTATTTGTAAGATTTAAAACAAATTTTTAAAATAGATTCTTTTTATGCAAAATAATTACAAAATTTAATCTTTGCAAAATGCTGGCTCTCTTGATGAAACAGTATAAATTGTTTATTCCCATTTCTTAGTATTTTTGTAATAATGTCAATGTATGGGTTTACCCATATGCTTCCTAGTCATGTTGTTCTAGTTTTTGAAACGCCTGAAAAAAAATAGCATGTCACTCGGAGCAGAATACTGTTTTTATAGTAAATTTCTTTCTTTTCTCTGTAACATGATAATCGTAGATACAAATAAACCTTTATCCTATTTCATATAAAATTAAACTTAAATATTTAAAAAAAAATTCTGTATATAAAATACATGTAAAATTATAAATTACTTTTTATTATTATTATGAAAAATTTGCTTTGAAAAATTATTTTAAGCGGTAAACTTTAGTTATATTCATCTATTGAATATATCCATTGTATTTTCTGACTTTAAATGGCGTAGAATGTGTAATTAACTTAATTAAAAATAGTTATTTAAAGATGATTCTTATAATTAATAAATGTTGTATACAGTGCTAGTCTGTAACTTTGAATAAATTCAGTAAACCACAGATATATTTTTATTTCGAAAAATGCTTGGACACGTCGATTAAGTTGAGGCATTTTTATAAAAAAAAATAGTAGACAGTGTGTCCCAAATTTGAGATACGACGTTATCACTAATTTGTTTAAATGGCAACCCTATTTTTTAACATGTTTTTATTAACTCGCTTTCCATCCTGTCTGTTTGTTTGTTTATTTGTTTGTCTGTTCGGAACAAATTTTGCAGTCGATGTTAAACTAACTTTCCCAATGAGCTAGAGACTTGAAACTTTAAACATAGCTCACAACTGGATGACAATGCAATCTTAACTAATTAAATCATTAATAACGTTACGTATATATAATAAAATGCTTAAAAATATCACATTAAAAAAATAATAAAATAAATTTTTTTTTCGACAAAATATTGAATTTTCTCTTTTAAAAAATGTCAAAATCAAATAAAACCAAAATAAAATAAAAACCTTTCGTACAGTATTCCCGCACAAAAATCTATTTATTCGGCAGTTAGTGTTTACGCTTATCTATAGTTTAATGGGCGCTAAACATAATAGTGACATAATTAGTGACATTAGTTACATCAGTGACATTAGTGACATAAGTGTAATATAATATTCACCACTTTCTACCTTAATATTAATATTGAAAAAAATATTTAAATAAAAAAATATTTTTAATATAGCACGTTTTTAAAACGGACTAAAAAGTAAAAAAATAATTTCTCTCCTAGAAAAACGTGGGGCGCATGCAATAGATAATAGGAAAAATAGTAGATAATAGTAAAATAAACAATGCAACTATTAATTTAACTTAATTTAGTAAATTTTAATAAGGTCGGCTGAGATGTCAGATTAAATGCACTTGACTATATAGTCATTACTGCCTTTAGTAATTTATACAGACACTAACTACTGTATAATAGTGTACATTATTTTACTAGTAACATAATAACCTTCTACTTAGACAATTATAGTAACGAAATATCAATATTTTGATACGCTTGTAGAAAAACTTTTTTTTTTCAT
Source organism: Clivina fossor (assembly GCA_963966155.1). NCBI lineage: Eukaryota > Metazoa > Arthropoda > Insecta > Coleoptera > Carabidae > Clivina > Clivina fossor. The sequence continues at coordinate 15,439,575 of OZ014559.1, read as the reverse complement.
GTACAATTTACAATTTTGGAACACCGTATACTATGAAATACTTTTTACTCCGTACCATTAAAATTTCTTCCAAACAATACCATTTAATTAATGGAAGCTAAATTTTATTTAACTCAGTGCCTTTACAGTGATTGATGTTTTTTTGTTTTTTTATAAATTTCTATTGCAAAAGAAATTCAAAACGAAAACGATAACATAAATCACTGTGAAGGCACTGATTTAAATAGAATTTGGTTTTTATTAATTAATAATTTATAAATTTTATATTTTAATTATTTATATTTTGTTATCTAGTAACTTTTTTCTATATTCTGTTTATTGATTGTATATGTCATTTGTATCATTTTTCCTGATGAAGACGTACGTTGAGTACGTTGATTATTAATAAAAATGTATACAGAACTACAACCTGAAGCCGTTTTATTTTAATATAATGAGTTTTGAAAGATTTTTACTTTATTAATAGCATTTATTCCAATCCAAAAAAAAATATATGTAATCAATTATCAACAAAGGAGAAAAAATCGTCTATTAAATCGATAATACACACAGACACACACTCCCTCACATCAAAATAAAACAAAATCATACAGTGCAGCTGTCTCCACATATGACGTCATCATTGCTAGACCACATCGCGATCGTAGCAACCACCAAGCGTCGAGGGTCGCAGTTAGGTGTTACTTATACACACACAGTGGCTAGGCGGGGCGAAAGAGAATGAACTAGCTGAACTGAACTCAAAAAGCAGCTGCCCCAGGTGAAACATGATGATGTCCTTCACCCCACACCATCATATGCAGCCTAAAAGCTGTGTGTATGTGTATGAAATTGTACTACTTACTTATATGGGTGCATTAATGTATATATGAATTAAAATAAAACTAATGGTTGCGATGTGTGGCCATGTATGTAATTAAATGTATTGGTTCCGCATTGTTTCGGATAGTGAACCGATATAAAATGTGGTTAATTAGTTAATAAGAAATAAAAATAACGATAAATGTTATTATTTATTAAAAAAACAAAAAACACTTAGTTTTACTTCATCATGAGTTACAATCTTAAAATTATTATTATAGTTCACGCCATGAAAATTTGTCCTTTTGGAAAACTAAGTGTATGATTTTGTTAGACATACTTTTTCTCAATTACTGATATGAGGCGTATAGATGCAAAACTCACTATTCGACAAAAAGTGAAAAATGAGATTTTGCGCGATTTGGACGTAGAATTTTACAAGGAATACGATATTTAGGTTAGTTAGAAAAAAAAAACTCAGTATTTAATATGAGAAACACTCTTTAAAGTTTAGTGTTGGATGCAAAACTCACTACTTGCGTTGATAGTTTAGATGCAAAAGTAACTGTTTGCTTTCCAATAATAAAAATTTTATTGGTGGAAAGCAAACAGTTACTTTGTGTGAATTAATGATGTATAAAACCAATGATTCACGATTTTAAATAAGTATTGCCATCTAGTAACAAGATTTTATCATCAAAATACAATTACACTTAGCTATAACAGTTTTTTGCAAATATCTCAGAACTTAAAATTTGCAAATATGTAGTGAGTTTTGCATCTATACGACTCATATAACAGATTAATTTGTATTATGATGTAGATCTTATAGCTTAGTTCGGAAAATTTATATGACGAAAATTTATTATTATTTTATTCTTTTGGACCACGTGAAATAATTTCTCAAGATTATTTTTCTACCTTCTTTCTTCTCTTCCAGTACTTTTTCACTCTTCCTCTATGTTGTTTTCTTCTTTCTTCCGTCCATTTTGCTCCTGTCTTCTTTTTTGCTTTTGCCTATTATGAGGGAAAGTTTCTAAGTAGTAGGAACAGAAGAGCATGTATGAGAAGAATTATGAATACAGATAAAGCTAAACTTGCTTGTTTGGATAGGGATGTTTGAAGGAGGAGGCTGATTATGGGATAGTGGAAAGAGTTTGTGCCACATCTTTTTGGATACATGGCGTGATTGTGTATATATGTATGTTATTTTTATTTCTTATTGATTTTTTTAAGTTTTATCAAGTGCCAATCACAGAAAGTGTAAATGTGGGTAATTATAAGTTCTTCGTAGATATAAGATTAGTAAAAGATATATAGAAAATAGTTCAATAATAATAATAATATTTTTATTTTCATTTGAACCAACGACATATGGTATAGGAAAAAGTCAACAAAGGAAAAAAAAAACAATATTACAAATATACATAGAACAATGCATTGTCTACTTCAATATTTAATAGAAAATAATTGTATATAATTTTTTAAACACATCTCAGTGAAATAATATTACTTTAACATAGAAAAAAAAATCTTTCAGAATTCATTATATTAAAATAAAACGGCTTTAGGTTATAGCTCTGTGTTAATAGTTATTAATAATTGACGTTTCGACGTACTCAACGTACATATTTATCAAGAAAAATGATATAAATAACATTTACATTTTATACAAATTTTTCTATTTCATAAATTTTAACTACAATAAAATACTCACTAAAATAATCTTCAATTTTTTTTTAATGGAAAGTTTCTTTAAATGAAATTATAACAAAAATTTGTATTAATACATAGTAAAAAATCTGCTGTGACCACCACAGAACCGTTTGTCATCTGTATTAAATAAAATCTTTTAAAAATATTAGCGGCACCTCCGCCAAAAAGTCAAAACTTTATTTACATTAAAATTATCATTACACAAATATCCGAAAAGAAAACACTTAACCTTTATAATCATTTTATTCCATTCTAAATAGTCCTAAATGGTAATACTAAAACAATTACAATACATATAATATACAGGGTGAGGCGTAAATCACAGTAGCTAACTACATGATTCCACGCTAGCGTGTTTACAAAAATGCCCAAGGGAACGACAAAAGACTATCGCTGTCGTGCTTCACCAATGGAGAAGTGGGGGGTGGGGGGGAAAGGGTAAAAGAAAAGTAAACATTGTTTTAAGTAAAATTTATTGATATTAATTGTAAATATTAAACAGACAGCATTTCAAAGATACATATATTAATGAAAAGGCATCAGTTGCAGGAACTTAAATGAAAATGATTGTGCTTTTGTAAAAGTACCGCGATGTGCTTTTGAGCTTTCGTCTTTGTAGTTATTGTTTTGTTTTTCCATGTTTAACATCTGTCCGACACGCGAATTATCATTAGCGCTAATGATAAAATTACAAGGATTTCGATAATAAAATTTTGTTTCAAATGATAACGGGATTGCATTTGATAAAGATTCAATATGAAAGTATATTTATTTATTTTAAAAAATTGTTCTAACAAGAGATTTTCTAATAAACAAGACAGTATACAATAAAGAAAAATACATATATAGTGGTTACATAATAAACAATATATATACACGATCACGCCATGTACCCTAGAAGGGTGTGACATAAACTCTTTCCACTATCTCGAAATCAGTTTCCTCCAAACATTCCTATCCAGAGAAGCAATTTTAGCGTCATCCACATTCGTAATTTCTCTCATACATGCTCTTCTATTCTTACAACATGGAAACTTTCGCTCACGCAAAATGGAAGCCAAATTTTATTTAACTCAGTGCTATGTCACAGTAATTGATGCATTCTTTTTTTTATAAATTTTTATTGTTTCTCTTATCAATCTGCTGCTAATATTGATTGGTCTAGCAATTATTATAATATCTTCAAATTCTAACGCATGTTTAGCAATAGCAGAGTATCTTCATGATGTAAATTGAAGATACTGTAATAATAGCTGGACCAATCAATATTAACAGTAGATTGATAAGAGAAGCAATAGAAATTTATAAAGAAAAAGATAACATCAATCATTGTGAAGTTACTGAGTTAAATAATATTTAGTTTATTCAGTACGTCAAAAGGTTGATCATTAATTAATATTAACACAGAACTATAACCTACAGCCGTTTTATTTTAATATAACGAGTTCTAAAAGATTTTTTACTTTGTTGAAGAAATATTATTTCACCCAGATGCAGTGTACGAGGTAATTATATATGATGTGTAAATAGGAGAGATCGGGTACGAAATAGATTAGTGTATGATGAGTGTGAAATTGAAAGAAATGTTGTAGCAAAAGTTGGTGTTAGTCAGTTAAGATGGTTCGGACATGTTGAGCGAATATCTAATGAACGTTTGGTTAAAAAGATTTATTTGAATGATTTTGATGGTATACGTTTTTCGTGGACGTCCGATGAGTAGTTGGAGTGATATGATTGAGAGTGTTTTGCGTGAGCGAAAGTTTCCAAGTAGTAGGAATAGAAGAGCATGTATGAGAGGAATTATGAATGTGGATGAAGCGAAAGTTGCTTGTTTGGATAGGAGTGTTTGGAGGCGACTGATTTCGAGATGATGAAAAGAGTTTGTGCCACAACCTTTTGGGTACATGGCGTGATTGTGTATGTATGTATGTATGTATGTATGTGTTTAAAAAAAATATATAGAAATTATTTTCTGTTAAATATTGAAGTAGACAATCAATTATTTTTCCTGTTGAAGATGTATGTTGCGTACATCGATTATTAATAAATATTAATACAGAACTACAACCTAAAGCCGTTTTATTTTATTATTATTGATGAATATGCAATTTTCAGATTAAATATAAATAAATTGTTTGTACTTAATTTATGATTAAAATTTGGTTACTTAAATTTTGAACACTCTGTATATTAATAAATACTATTAAGTGTATAAATGTTCACAAATCTACAAAAATCTGTATATTATATATGAATCTCGATTTTAATAAAATTAACATAAATATCTCATAAAACTTCGAATCTTGCATATAGTAAATTAATTCCTTTATATAATAATATCTGGCATGTGTGCTTGTTGAAATATGCTCAGTGATACACACACACACACATACACACACGCTCAATGTTCCTTGTATAAAATGTGTTCTGATCTCCCTCGCCTCGTTCCTGGCGGTGCGTTTTTAGAAAGGATGTTAAAAGAACCGCTATCCACACTAATACACACACGCATCCATGATTATAGATTATGTGTATGCGTATGTAATCATACAATCTGGATATGTATTGGTTTGTATGTGTGTGTATGTGTATAGTATGCGGCATATGGCCACTCGACGAAATACGAACCGAAATGTAATTAGGCCCCTGGTGTTTGCTCGCCTGGTCGTGATTCTTTTTTTTTCTTCTTCTAACCCCCTAGCTCTCCAACTTTGTCGATCACTTTCAGTTTTTGATTTTAGTTTTTTGTGTAGGTGCGCTGTAAAACATATATTTTGAATTTTTGTAATTTTATTTAAAAATAACAACATTTTCTAATTTTACTATGATAATTAACGTAATATTACATTTTTTTTAATGAAAAATTACATTCACACAACATGTAAAATTAGATAATTTTTTTGCAAAATTTCATAAATTTTTTCACAGTGCATATTAATGACATTTTCATTCTATACAGGGTGATTTATGACGTCGGAGAAAAACTACACCGTATGATTCCTATGAGTAATCTAAATAAGAAACTTTAAATAAACATATGTCCGAAAATGCTTTCCAACGGAACTGTAGCCGTTAGAAGTTTATTACATGTAACATCAATCGCGTTAGCCTTATTTATTATATCAGGAAAAAAACTTAGATTTAAATAAAGAATTATATTTAATTTTATGTGTCATTTTTTACAATTTATTTTTATTTTTTTGTAATGTCATTTCCATGTTTATTATTAATTTTAGGTCTAGTTGGGCCTATCTTGGAACTTCCCTGTGGCCTAATTTTGTATCCAGTCCAATCTTGATTACATCAAATTGGTGAGTTTTAAATTATTATTTTCAAATTATATAATAATATAATTCTTATTAATACTCTGAGAAAAATGGATAGTTACCGTAACGCTATTTATATTTAAAAAGGTGACACAAACACAAGATATTAAAAATAACAAAATAAGTATATTTAAAAATTAACTATAAATATAATAAAAACAAAAATTTAATACCATCAATTTGTATATAGTATTACAGTCTTAATTCTTAATATAGTATTAAAATATATATTTGAGTAGATTTTAAAAATGTATAAATTTGTGAATACAGTAAACATACTCGTATATTTCAAATAAATATCTACTTATTATTATCCAATTTGTTAAATATCTATTTTTCTCAGTGTAGTTATTAATAGTAAAAAAATCTCTCAGAACTCATTATATTAAAATAAAACGGCTTTAGGTTATAGTTCTGTATTAAAATTTAATAATAATCGACATTTCGATAAACTCAACCTACGTTTTCATCTGGAAAATGATACAGAACTATACCTAATCTAAAGACGTTTTATTTTAAATTACATCATTTATAAAATATTGTATAATCTATCAAATCTTTGTACACTGTAACTTTTAATTATTTCAAAATTACATTTAAATTCAAATTTTTAATTCTTTTGTATGAGACTATCTTAAAAATCAAGATACACACTTTCTTAAGGTGCAAAGCAATGACCTAAATACCTTTCATTCATTCGTCATTTTAATCTTTCTATGACGTCAAAAAAAACCCCAGAAGGGCAAATACCTTTAAATACATTCGTAATCTCCCCCTTGCACTTAAGACATGTTAATGACGTCACAAAGGACACCTGTCTTATACTTCTTATCCTGTACCTTTCGTTACGTCATATCAAAATTTACCGTTTGTTTGACCTTCTTTTGATATACACAGCCAGAAGGAGGGGAATGTCTTGTACGGTAGAAATACAAAGGAATAAATTTGGGTTGAACGCGTCTGGGGTGTGGAATTTCGTAAAGGAGACGATATGGTTCTTCAAGGTGAATGAACACCTTGTATAGTTGTTTCTTTGTCTGTGTCTGCGTGTGTCTGAGGGAATCATTCATGAATTTTTCAAGGTTAAACCGCAACTTGATGATGTGCAATTGTTTTTCTAAATAGAAGGTTGCGAATTATGATATTTGATATTGATAGGTTTTTGCGTTTTTCTATGTTATAAATTAATTAAGCGAATTTGATGTAGAGATTGTTCTGTGGTTGGTATTTGCATTTTAATTGATTTTTTAATTATGAATTAGGTTTTCTATACTTGAATAAAAAATGAAAGATGAATATTTTGAATCTCAGCTAAAATTGTGCGATAGTTGGTTAAATTAAATACTTGATTATAATGACACAATTTTTGTATTTTGTATACTGGTTACATTAATAATGATAATAATATTTATTATAGCTTGCGCTTATAGAGAATACATTTAAATACAATTAATTATAAAAATACAAAACTTAAAAATAACAAGATTAGAAGTATATGGATAAACCCATATATAGACTACTTTGACATTTCTCGGAAAGTTGGCAACACTGTATTTTAATAATATTATAATTTATGTGGGCATTAGGAGATACTTTTCTGAAAATTTGATCAAAATCGAATAAATAATGTAGCCACAATGAATTTTTAAAAAATTTGGTGATTTTTTTCCCGATAAGTTGGCAACACTGTATTTTGTTAAAATTGCATAATTTATTTAGCACTAAAAGAAACTTAAAAATTTTACTAATTTTTTTCTCGGAAAGTTGGCAACACTGTATTTTGTTAAAATTACATAAATTATATGAATACTAGGAGAATCTTTTGTGAAAATTTGAGTAAAATCGGTTTAATAACATGGCCATAATAAAAATTTTAAAACTTTAGTAATTTTTTTCTCGGAAAGTTGGCAACACTGAATATTAATAAAATTATGTAATTAATGGGAGCATTAGGGAAATCTTTTCTGAAAATTTGATCAAAATCGGATAAATAATGTAGCCACAATGAATTTTTAAAAACTTTAGTAATTTTTTTCTCGGAAAGTTGGCATCACTGGAAAAAACCAAAACCACATGACCATCTCGGGCACTAGGCAAATTTATCCTGAAAATTTCATTATAATCGGTTGAACCGTCTAGGAGGAGTTGCGATCACAAAATTTTGTCTGACGACCGAGCGAGCGAGCGAGCTGACAACGCACATCCATACACCCACATAAACTAAGTTCAGATTCGTCATCTAGAGGCTATATGAAGGATTTCTGTACAATTTTTTTTTTTTTTTGAAAATGTTACAGACACCGTACCAAACGCTATACTACTTTTTCCTTACAGTCAAAGTAGTAAAAAGGTGATTTTCTTATTTATAAACCAACAGTGGCGTAGCCAGAAACTTGTCATGGGGGGTTACTAAAGAAATGATATAATATTAATCAATAAAGATAATACTATAATTTGTTTAAAAAATAAAGAGCAATAAAAATTATTTTTATAAAAATGAAAGTAAAATAACATATTTCATATTTCACATATGTATGTTTTTGGTAGTTCAAGTTCTTGGAGGGGGGGGGTTTCCACCCCCTCCCCCCTGCCACCCCCTGGCTATGTCACTTAAACCAATATTAAATAATATATATATATATATATATATATATATATATATATATATATATATATATATATATATATATATAGATAGTAAAATATGAGTTGCTACCGTGATAATATGTTGTAGAATTTATTAACGGGATTACGGTATGTCAGGAAAATTTAAGAATTAGCGAACATTACAATTAATTCTATTTATTATTAGACCAATATTTCGCCACTAGATTGTTGGCTTCATCAGGGTGAACTCTGTAATTTAGCATATAAATTCAATATAATTAGAATCCATATAATATAGGAAGTTCTACAAACAAAAAGTTATAATTATTATATACAATGAGACTTACATGTAAGAATTAAAAGTATGTTGTTGTTAGAATATACAGTTGTTGTTGTCAAAAAATAATAAAATTGTGAGTTTGTATTCATTGAATAACATAATAAATAAAAGTTAAAAATTGTTCGTAAACGTGTAATCTTTTTTAAACACTGGACCAACTTCGTACAAAAATGTTTAGTTAATTGCATAAAAAAAAAACAGATAATAATTATTTTGTTATCAGTTTTAAAACTAGCTATTTTATTAACGTCTAAATATCTTTAAAAATTAAATTAATTTGTTATTTTATAAAAGAAGTTGTTATTCTCAATTAGAATCACGAAAGAAAACCACTACAGAAACGATAAAATTGAGAAAATTTCAGATACTCAATTAATTATTTAATTTTATATTCGCCAACACAGATACGTCGAAATTTCTAGAAAATTCTATTTTTGCTAATTAACTTGTATTAATTGGTTCCAATTAACAATTAATTTTTATTATACTGAAAATATTTAAACAAATTATTATTATTATTTTAAATACATAATTCTGTATTAAAACTTAGTTACAAATAGTTATTAGAATTTAACTTAAGCATTTAAAATTGTGTTATTATTTTTCCTCAACCAATAGAAAGATCGAGAACTTTTTTTGAATAAAAAACGTTGTTAAGTTGGCATATATCATTAAAGAGTTCCTGATGTCACTTTTGTTTTTAATAACCTTACTTTTGTTTCTGTATACGTATATGATACGATTCTAAGGTGAGACGCTTGTGATAATTGTTTTCTCTTTCTAATATTAATGGATTATCATAATCAGCTCGATGTTTTGATTTACGTAGATGTGTGGCTAATGTGCACAATTTATTAGGTTTATCTTCATCACTTTTGTGTTGATTCAAACGATGTTTGAGATTTTGAGATGATGTTCCAATGTAAAATCTGTTGCAAGAGCATTGGATAGCATACACAGTGTCAGTCATATTTGCAATTGGTATCCGCTCTTTGACTTTTGAAAGCAGGTTAGAAATTGTTTTTTTTTGTTTTTTAGTGATATTTTTAGTTCTTTGTCTTTTCTGAATAATGCAATGATTTTGTTTGACAGCTGATCGACATTTGTAAGTGACACATAACTAATGTTATCATCATTTGACACTTGATTGCTGTTAGATCGAGGTGTGGGAATCCTGTTGTTAAACAATAAGGTACGAATCATTTTCTGCAGATAGCCGTTTTGGAAAAGTAATTGTTCCGCTTCTTTTAAACTTTTCTGTACTACTGAGTTGTGACTTCTATTTTTCAGATTTATGATGAAATTCGTTTTGATGGAGTTGCTGTAATTAGATATATAATGTAAATAGCGACCATAATGTATGGATTTTCTGTACCAATCAAGTTTGATCATTTGATCATTAGTTCTTGTAATTTTAGTGTCTAGAAATGGTACCGAATTGTCCGTTTCGTATTCGATCGTAAATTGTATGTTGCTGTTATATTTGTTAAAAACATTACGGATTTGTTCATCACCTGTTCTAGGAATTGCTGTTATGATGTCATCAACATATTTATACATGAATGGAAGGTTGAAAGTTAATTGTGGAATGCATACATCTAATACTAAATCCATTACATATTGTGCAATGATCGGACTTATTGTGGAGCCCATAGCACAGCCAAGTTGTTGTTGGTAGAATTCACCATCAAAAGCAAATACATTGGAGTTGTAGATGAAAGTAACAATAATGAGAAATTCCTCGATTGGTATATTCGTGTGAAGACTGATCGTGTCCCATTTATTCCAACTAGCTGTGATGGTAATGTTTAAATCAATGTTGGTGAAAAGGCTTACTACGTCGAGACTGATTAGAACATAATCATTAGGAATTTGTTTATCTTGCAGTCGTTGTACCAATTGAAAAGAATCCTTGATGTAATAATCATTGTTCTGGTCATATGCGTTTGTCAAAATCTTTGTGATCAAGTTACACAGTGGAACTGTGGGAGCATTGATGTTGGATATTATGGGTCGTAAAGCTAAAATTTGTTTATGTATCTTAGGTAAGGCATAAAATCTGGCAACTGTGCTGTTGTAGTTGGTTAAATTTTTTGCTTCTGTTTCTGTAATATACTGTTTTTCTGGTTTTCCACAATCTTATTACTTTTCAATTGAGTGGAATTAGTCATATCCGTTTTGACTTTTTTGTAGTACTTATTATCATTTAATAGTTCGTGGCTCATCGTAATGTTTGTATTCTTATCCATTGCGACTGTGACGTTTCCTTTGTCCGCCGAGATGTTGATTAGTTCGGGGTGTTGTTTTAAGAATTTTCTTGTTTTGAAAAATAGCGCATTGAAATAATCGTATTCCATGTTGTTGCTGTTGAGATAGTTGGTTATTATGTTGCTAGTTTGAGCACGTAGTATATCTGACAGACTATCTCAACAGCAACAACCTGGAGTACGATTATCTCAATGCGCTATTTTTCAAAACAAGAAAATTCTTAAAACAACACCCCGAACTAATCATCATCTCGGCGGACAAAGGAAACGTCACAGTCTCAATGGATAAGAATACATACATTACGATGAGCCACGAACTATTAAATGATAATAAGTACTACAAAAAAGTCAAAACGGATATGACTAATTCCACTCAATTGAAAAGTAATAAGATTGTAAAAAACCTAAAAGAAAAACAGTATATTACAGATACAGAAGTAAAAAATTTAACCAACTACAACAGCACAGTTGCCAGATTTTATGCCTTACCTAAGATACACAAACAAATTTTAGCTTTACGACCCATAATATCCAACATCAATGTTCCCACAGTTCCACTGTGTAACTTGATCACAAAGATTTTGACAATTTTGACATATGACCAGAACAATGATTATTACATCAAGGATTCTTTTCAATTGGCACAACGACTGCAAGATAAACAAATTCCTAATGATTATGTTCTAATCAGTCTCGACGTAGTAAGCCTTTTCACCAACATTGATTTATACATTACCATCACAGCTATTCGGAATAAATGGGACACGATCAGTCTTCACACGAATATACCAATCGAGGAAATTCTCAATATTGTTACTTTCATCTACTACTCCAATGTCTTTGCATTTGATGGTGAATTCTACCAACAACAACTTGGTTGTGCTATGGGCTCCACAATAAGTCCGATCATTGCACAATATGCAATGGATTTAATATTAGATTTATGCATTCCACAATTAACTCTCAACCTTCCATTCATGTATAAATATGTTGATGACATCATAACAGCAATTCCTAGAACAGGTGATGAACAAATCAGTAATGTTTTTAACAAATATAACAGCAACATACAATTTACGATCGAATACGAAACGGACAATTCGGTACCATTTCTAGACACTAAAATTACAAGAACTAATGATCAAATGATCAAACTCGATTGGTACAGAAAATCCATACATTCTGGTCGCTATTTACATTATAGATCTAATCACAGCAACTCCATCAAAACGAATTTCATCATAAATCTGAAAAATAGAATTACAACAATCAGTCACAACTCAGTAGTACAGAAAAGTTTAAAAGAAGCGGAACAATTACTTTTCCAAAACGGCTATCCGCAGAAAATGATTCGTACCTTATTGTTTAACAACAGGATTCCCACACCTCGATCCAACAGCAATCAAGTGTCAAATGATGATAACATTAGGTATGTGTCACTTACAAATGTCGATCAGCTGTCAAACAAAATCATTGCATTATTCATAAAAGACAAAGAACTAAAAATATCACTAAAAAACAAAAAAACAATTTCTCACCTGCATTCAAAAGTCAAAGAGCGGATACCAATTGCAAATATGTCTGACACTGTGTATGCTATCCAATGCTCTTGCAACAGATTTTACATTGGAACATCATCTCAAAATCTCAAACATCGTTTGAATCAACACAAAAGTGATGAAGGTAAACCTAATAAATTGTGCACATTTGCCACACATATACGTAAATGAAAACATCGAGCTGATTATGATAATCCATTAATATTAGAAAGAGAAAACAATTATCACAAGCGTCTCACCTTAGAGTCGTATCATATACGTATACAGAAACAAAAGTAAGGTTATTAACAACATAAGTGACATCAGAAACTCTTTAATGATATATGCCAACTTAACAACGTTTTTTTATTCAAAAAAAAGTTCTCGATCTTTCTATTGGTTTAGGAAAAATAATAACACAATTTTAAATGCTTAAGTTAAATTCTAATAACTATTTGTAACTAAGTTTTAATACAGAATTATGTATTTAAAATAATAATAATAATTTGTTTAAATATTTTCAGTATAATAAAAATTAATTGTTAATTGGAACCAATTAATACAAGTTAATTAGCAAAAATAGAATTTTCTAGAAATTTCGACGTATCTGTGATTGAGTATCTGAAATTTTCTCAATTTTATAGTTTCTGTAGTGGTTTTCTTTCGTGATTCTAATTGAGAATAACAAATTTTTATAAAATAACAAATTAATTCTATTTTTAAAAATATTTAGACGTTAATAAAATAGCTAGTTTTAAAACTGATAACAAAATAATTATTATCTGTGTTTTTTTATGTAATTAACTAACCATTTTTGTACGAAGTTATGTATATACAAGAAATATTATAATATTAACTAAAATAAATCATTCAAATATAAGTCTTTTAAGTCTCTAGAAAAAAGTTTATAATTGCACAACTTAACATTTTTCGGTAAGGTGTTGTATTTTACCACTGCTTTAAATAATGTCGAGTTTTGTGTTTTTTGTAATTTCTCTATTCTAATATAAAATTTCTAGCATTTCGTGTTTGATATGATATGCGTTTCCCGAAAGTTTTTGATATACTATAAAAATATTGTGGCATTTCATTTCTGTAAATTTATCTATTTCAATCCATTTCAATGTTGTGAGCATTAATTTTAATTAATTAACAAGTGTAAATCTATATGTTCTGTCTGTCAAATTTAACTATCAATTTAAAAGTTGATTATTTTGAATGTTTAGGTTAGTTATTCATGCGCTTAACTAGAACATCAAATACGTGTCCAAATTGTAGCTAAAGATTTGATTATAGTATTATAAATATTTATATTATCATAATAACCGGTAACAAAATGGTTAATTAAATTTGTTAACCGATATTTTTGTAAAATATTTTACGAACGTTTTTTAGTAACATATTAGTAACTAGAGATCATACATGTATTTGTTATCTGATAACTTGTTTCTATGTACTGTAATATCATTTGTATCATTCATTCTGATAAAAGTGGACGTTGAGTTTTGTCGAAACGTCGATTATAAATAAATATTAATACAGAACTGTAACCTATAGCAGTTTTATTTTAATATAATAATGAGTTCTGAAAGATTTTTTACTATGTTAAATCATTTAAAACTTATAACAAATAAATTGCAATAAAATGAAAAACAGCTGTATTATTTTATTTTCTGTGTATATATTTAAAAATTCCGTTACAAATCCAATTTTCAAAACAGTCCTACAATAATATTCTCAAAACAGGAAAACACCAAATATTCGAAAAAAATCCAAACAAATGTATGAAAAACCCTTTGATTTCGAATCAAACTTATGGAGACCAAAAACAGTAAACTTCTACAACTAGTACGATGCATGGCCCTTCCTAACAATACCTCGAGGGCCTTCACACGTGCCCTATTCCCTTACATGCATATTCCACTTTCACTATCTTTATACATACACACACACACACAAACTCATATATGTTCGTGCAGCATAACAATAGATTGAAAATATTTCGTATATGGCTGGTGTCTGCGTATAGGCCAGGTGTTCGTTAGGGCTTCGCCCCTCAGACACGGGGTCACGCGCCGAATGCAGCTGCCCCCCGACTATATAGGGGCACCCTTCCCCCACCCCCCCTTTTTTGCCATACTACGACACCGAAAATGTGTCGCTTATTTTTTGATCAACATGTATGTATGAATGTGCAGCTCGCTCTACAGAGATATCGTACCTGCTGAAATTATATACGATTGTAGGGATATGTGTATACACAGGGTGGACAATTTGCATGATTCAGGGTGCGTTTTGTTCCGTGCCTTTGTTCGATGTTTAACCAAAGTAACTAGATTTTTTTTATTCTATTTTGGATTTTTGATTGAAAGTAGCTTTATGGAAATTAGCGATGCTATGTGTAGTTCAGAAGAATGTTAAAATTTATATATAAAAATGTACACTGTAAAAAAAATTAGCGAAATTACAGAAAAATAGTGGTAAAATTTTACTATAAAATATCTGTAATTTTATTTTACCATAAATATTCTGTATTACTATCTTAAAATTCTATAATTGTTACATAAAGTAAGTAAAAATGACCTGATAAATATGTAAAATTGTTTACTTTCTGCAAATTGCATCATATACTTAATGTAGAATTACATATTAAAAATTACAACTTGCATATTAATATCTATACTTAATAATTCATCAAAATAATGAGACTTACAATTAGTACATATTTTATATGAAATATTTTAAGTGGAATTTATTTATTTCAAAATACATTCTACAAATAATACTAAACAAATTTGACCTATGGAAAATTCCCGACAACAAATTACTGAAAATATTACATACATGTGTACTTTTCCATCCCGTTGGTTATATCATATTACAAGTCTTTTGTAATAGTTCTGATATTATGTATTTTTAAGCAATTATATAAAATTATAGCAGCTGAGTAATTATAGCTAGAAATACTGGTTATCATAGTGTCTTACGGTTTGTTAGTAGAGTTACATTATTTCTTTAGAGCAAAATATAAAAAGAGTCAGCCAGACATATACAATTTTTCTTCAAGCATTCTAAACGAAACTAAAAATAAATAAAAATACTGGGCAAGTAACAAATTACTAACAATTGTAGGATAGTATGTATTTGTATATATTATTTACATTTGTTATGTGATTTATAATAATTAGTGTTTCTTTCTAGCGATGTTTGTTACACTTCTTCACAAACTCATAATTTATTTTCGCCAAACATTCAACTCATGTGTTAGCAAGATCAGATTTTTCTATGAACAGATGCAGTATATAGGTAAATATACTATTTACAAACTCCATATTTAAATTATAAAATTACATTATTAACATAATTAAAATTACTAATTCCCAACTCTGCCCAATTTCCATATACCATAAAAATGGTTTACTCTATAATATTATGATAAGATATTCAGCAGATATAGTTGAATTTAACTTAATTATGTAACACACGTGTTGTTACCATGGTTTATGGTTGATGGGACACGTGTCATGCCCACCTAGTGGAGTGACATTTTTCCGTCTATGCTCGACGACGATGACGACATGGTATCTATGGTGATATGGTGATGAAGGCAGCAGAGCATGGCACTGTGTGTAGACAACCCTGTGTGTGTGCATCGAAGCGAGCTAGCCAAAAGAGGAAAATTAATGGTTTCATATTCGACACTCTTTATAGTAATCTTTCTGGCTAAATAACCATGACAAAATATGAGGATAGATATGGAAAAGAATGCTACAGAGAATTTGATGTTTTGTTTAATAATAGGTTGTAAAAAAACTAATTGTTTTTATACTAATTTAATAAATCAAGTGTCTGGACTCAAAAAAATAAAGACCATTTTCAATCTTATTAAAAATTAGGAAATTTTTTCATTAGGAAAACTGATGAAGACGAGCGTCAAGTTTCGTCGAAACGTTGATTATATGTAAATAAATTTTAATATATTATAAATAATTTCATAATTTTACCAGTACAATTTAAAATTGATGCTTTTTTGTCGACTTAAAGGCGATTTTAGTTAACGTGTTTATTATAAAACTGGCTATAATTTTAATTAGTTTTTTGAAATTTATAATATTAAATATAAGAAAATATATCAAAAGTAGTAATACTATTCATATTTGATAAAAGATAGAAGTAAAAATTTATTTGAAAGCATAAAATAAAAGCACTTTTTCATAAACAAAAGCGGTGAGAAAACAGGCCATATTGTTTTTTTTTTTTGGAATAAATGTAATTGTAAAATTATTGGTAAGTTTCAGTTTTATTTTTACACTAAATATTAACTAATTTTATACAAAACTTTGAAAATAGTTATACTATTATGTATTATTAAAAATTTTATTTTTATCAAAAAAACATAAGTTTACAGTTCAAAAAAACGTATTTACTTTTGAGTTAAATGTAAAAACTTCGGATCTAAAGCAAAATCACAGAGTCAAAATATCGTTAGGTTTTTTTTTTTTTTTTATTTTCTTATTTACTTGATCTGTGTTTTTTTTTTACATGGAAAGCGTGCTTCAATTTAAATTATTGTAACTGACTAAACATATTTTAACATAGTAAAAAAATCTTTCAGAATTCATTATTTAAAAAAAAAAATTGTTTAGGTTAAAGGTCTGTATTAATATTTATTTATAATCGACGTTTCGACGAACTGAATGTCCGTTTTTAGCAGGAAAAATAATACATTTTTCCTGATGAAGACGGACGTTGAGTTCGTCAAAACGTCGATTATAATATTATAAATAAATATTAATACAGAATTTAACCTATAGAAGTTTTATTTTAATATTCTAACATTTATTTTGTGTATATATTATTTACAATAAGTTGATAAACTAAAGATATCCGTCAAAAATTGAATAAAAATAATGTTATCAACGCAAGAATTTGGTGAGGAATTTTTCACTGTGATAAAGTTGTTATGATGATGGGCAACAGTTAGTATGAGGGGATGAAACTCAAATACCAATCTCTATTGGTTTTTGCTAGAATGATGTATCAATTTCTCTTGGAATTTGGCGATAAATAATTTTTCTATAGTTTCTATTCTGACTCATACTTTGTTCATTACTTTAACATTACGAAAAATCTCAACAACATATTTCATAAAATAAAAACGAAAAAAGTTACGTGGTTATTATGTAGCCAATTTTTTTCTCTGGTTTACTGAATTTTTTCAGTTTTTTTTTTGAGCAAATTTTGAAAAATGTCTTATTTTGAAAAAAATCCCAATCCCTACCTACCCTCTTGAGAAATTTTCAAAAATTCAGTTTTTAATTTTTTTTTACTAAACGATGCATCTTATAATAATGGTATTACTGTATTATAGTACTCATTATTCCGCATTTTTTTATACCATGCTTATTTTCCTACACCTCATAGTTTTTGAGAAAAAAAATAAAAACCAAAAAATCAATGAAAAATTCTAGCGCCCGAATGACGCATGCTAGCAAATCAAAACTAAAACCAAATTATAGAACTTTTTATGATCTATCGAAATGTATTCTAAGTATTTCTCCGAATTTAACTCGAGAAAGAAGTATATCGCAAATTATCGAAATTGCATATTAAACGCTCATACGAACTTAACGAACGAACACAATATAGATCGATTTCTGCTCCTCGTAACATAATATACTATTTTATTTTTCTATTACGAATGTATTACTATAAAATGAGTAATAAATTGTTTAAATTTAGCACTGAGAAACACACAAAATTCTAAAATACGGCGTTTCCATTTTCATGAAACATTATAGTTCATTCGTTTCATACAATAAAGTTTTTTAAATGTAATAGGGCTGTAAGAAACATCTTTACTACACTGAAAAAATATATGTAATTTTACATGTTTTATGAATGTAATTTTTCATAAAAAAAATAATATTGCGTCATTTATCACAGTAAAATAACAAAATGTTGATATTTTTAGTGTTAAAATCTATGTGAAATTACATAATATATATATATATATATATATATATATATATATATATATATATATATATATATATATATATATATATATATATATTATAGTGTAATAATATTTATTCTAAATTGAAATGAAGAATTTTATAAAAATCTACCAATTTAATTATTTCAAAATCATATATCATTTTTTCCAAGTACCATATGCGCACTGCTGTTCCACATATAATAACCAAAATAATATATAATCAAGCTTCATTTACGCAGCGTTTATATGATTTGAAAACAAAAAAAAAAAAGGTGAACGCACGATCCCTCAACTTGAGGCCCTAAAATTTTAAAAATATCCGTACACCGCACTTTGAAGATATACCCAGCCTTCAACCCAATACTGGTATTTAATACCAGCTGTCTTATTCCACACACACACTCGTATACGTAGAAAAACTCATATGTTTGTCGCGTGCCCTATCTGACTCAAAGCCAGGTGGTTGGTTCGTGTGCCACTATACAGAGGATCTCCCCCCCCCCCTTCCCCCCTCTTCACCCCACACTGATATAGTTTTGCGGACGCCGACTTGAAAGGGTTCATTTCGTATAGAGATATTTTTATATTAGTGTGTACCTAGAGTAGATGGCTGTTCTTTGACCCATTAGGGGGTGAGTTTGTTGGGCTTCTGGTAAAGACACGTGCCCTGGCTTTGAGAACTTTTTAAACTGGTTTTAGGTTAGATTGAGAATGATTGTCGTTTGTTTCGGTACCGGGATAATATTGTGAAAGTTTTGAAGAAATGAACGAAAGTAAAATTTGTTATATTTTGAAAGCTTATTGAAAAAAATCAAAACGCTATTACATTTAATTTGCATTAAATGACTGAATTTTAGATGATTTGTCAATTTAATTAGATGATATTTTCAATAGTATTAAATATTTCATCTACATGCAAATTAGTTGAATGATAATAATAATAAATAATAGGAGTAAGTAATAGACAGAATTCAGTCGATTAAATAAAATTTGGTTTTCATTAATTAAAAATCTATAAATTTTATGATCTAGTTACTTATTTGTTACCTAGTAATTTGTTTCTATGTTCTGTTATTTACTGTAAATGTCATTTGTATCAGTTTTTCTGATGAAAACGAACATTGAGTTCCTCGAAACGTCGATTATAAATCAATATTAATACAGAACTTTAATCTAAAAGTAGTTTTATTTAAATAAGTACTAATTGGTGCATAATTAAACGCTTGGACGCTGTTAAATTGTAAAAAAAAACAGTTTTCAACGATAAATATTTTACGAAAACAAAAAACACAATAAAAAAATATTATATTTCAAGAAAATACTTAATTTTTTAAAATGTATTGACATAATATGTTGATAAGAATGGAGCAGTGAACTCCGGTCCTGCTCCGAGCGCAACTACTTCGAGCTCCGGCTCCAATTTCAGCTCCAAATCTCTAGATTAATTTGCTTTTATAATGTGTATTTACCGTGGATAATACACAGTAAAATGATGAAAAGCGAAAAAGGCCAACAGGTGTTTTACGATATGTTTAAGGCGCCCTATCCCAATGTGTTTCTATATAGTGTGCCCTATACAAGACGCATAATAGCGTGACGACGTCTTTATCTTGTTTCTCTTCATATATATATATATATATATAGAACAGGACCTTGTAGTCCTTATAGCGTACGAGAAAGATTGTGAAACGATAAACCCTTGATATCCCCCTTACCAAGACGAAACAAGACAAATTGAAACTTTGGTTATGCTCTTTTAAACAGGAAATGGGGAAGTTTAGCGTGATTGAAGTTGCGTGTAAAATTATTTTTTCTCAAATATATATATATATATAAAATAATAACAGAAACTGTCATTAAAATTTTTGATAATTGTTTCATTTATTTGTTATTAACAATTTTTGTAAGAGCATTACTGACGTCACAAGCCTATTGTGCGCAAGAGCAGAAGAGTTGGTGAGACATAATTTTGAAAACGTATGTCGTAGTAAATGTTGATTTTTGTTGATTCGGTTACGCCCAGCCAATAGCTTGTATCGGTAACCATGGCAATACATGTGCGTCTGTTTCAGATCTTGACATAAGTTTTGCGATGGCATTACTGACGTCTCACGTCATGTTTTTGCATTTTTTAGGAAATCTGGGCATCTTCGAGAAAAATGATAAATTAAACATCACTTTTTAAGCCAGGTCCAACCAAATAAAGAAATTAAAAAAATACGCTAAACTTCCCCATTGTGCACTGTATTGTGATAACATATGAAAAGATTTTTTCTAAAAATATGTTTATTAATCTATTAATATTAAATATATTATTAAATAGTTATGAATGTTGATGTAGCTAAAGTTGCTTGTCTGGATAGGAATGTTTGGAGGAAACAGATTTCGGGGTAATGGAAAGAGTTTGTGCCGCAACTATTTTGGGTACATGACGTGATCGTGTATGTATGTATTAAATAGTTATATAACAAGTTTAAAAGTTTTTAATGATTTTTTAATATGGTCGTCGAAGATATCAGATTACACCTTTTTCAAAGTGATCCCTAGTTTCATTTTCAATTTCAGTAACTGAGTATTCATCCATAAAAAACAAAAAAAAATGAAAAAAATGTTTTCACATGTATTGAACCGAAATAAACCGATTTTTTTTTGGTTTATATCCGGTTTTTGTTCCAGCAAAAATTAAAGTTTTTTCGGTTTTTGGTTCAAAGCCCTACTAGTAACATAATATCAAAATTTTGATACGCTTGAAGGAAAATAATATTTTATATGAATCATCTAAAACTTTATATCATTTATCAAACATTAATTTTCAAGCTACTTCCGAATAAGATACCTTTGCAATAGAACGTCCTTGTAAGATAATATCTTATATCCTTATGCATTGTCAGTGCCTTTAAATAGAAAAATCCTCTCTGACGACCTGTGTACTTACCTGTAATACATCTTACAGGATGTATTATATTCAACTTCTTATATATATATATATATATATATATATATATATATATATATATATATATATATATTTCTTACTTTATCGTATATTGTGTGTTACCTTATGTCGTAAGGGGCTTGCCCCTTCTTACTTATATGGTTCATTCATAAGATATACCGTTTTTTTTTCCTTTTATATCAATACTTCCTGTGTAAAGGTGCTTGTATTACACGCAGTATTATCTGTATAACCTGTATATAAATGTAAGTCTGTCTTTATCTTGCTTAAGGAAAGCCGTATTTAAGTATTTCAAGTTGGGAGTTTCTTTTTATTTCCTTGAAGGTTTTTTTTTTTTGAATGAATCTGCGTCAGGTGGAGTTTTATTCATATGGTAAATTTGTTTACACATGTGTATACATTATACGGGGTGTTTAAATATTAGATATTCGTTGATTAAGTTGAAGAAATGTGTATTTGGTTAATTAAAAATATTTGACTATTTTGCATGATTTGTCGAATTGCACTGTAAAAAAATTATAATAATTTTAAAATAAAACTGCTTAAAATTAAAGTTCTGTATTAATATTTATTTAAAATCGACGTTTCAACGGAACTCAACGTCCGTCTTCATTAGGATAAATGATATAAATGTCATTTATATCATTTATCCTGATGAAGTCGGACTCTAAGTTTCGTCGAAATGTCGATTTTATATAAATATTAATACAGAACTTTAATCTAAAGCAGTTTTATTTTAATATAATGAGTTCTGAATGTTAATGTGTGTGTATTTAGACAGGTTGTCTAGCAATAGGGAATATTTTTGTCTCGGAAAACCGAGAATTTGAAAATATTTGTAAAAATATCTAAATTTAAAAAAAAAAGTTTACAAAATCTTAAAATATTTTACCGTCAAAATAAAAATTAAATGTTATTTTTTGTTTGTACATTACTATTTTTTGTAGGAAAACTGAATGCCAAGCGATTTTTTTGTTTAGTTATGAAATATAATATTAATTATAATAGTAATAACTTTATTACTCAACAGTTATATAATTTACAGGATAAAATTAAAATAATTTTGCACACAGTTTGCATTCATTTCAATTTTATATACAGTAAAATTGTTTTATTTTATCAATAATTTAATTGAGTTTTTGTTAATTTTAATTCAAGCATATCTTTACTTAATTGCGTTATTTATTTATTTTGTAAATGAAGTTATTACACGCAAATTCGGATATATTTTAACGGTCATCATGACGTTTTAGAATGCAATAAAATAAACAATAAAAAAAAAACTAGATAGCTGAACATTATATTCCAACGACTTTCCCTTTAAATTTAATCTATTATTTTCATTTCCTGCCTTAAAACACATTTCGATAAATTTATACGGCTGCTTTACACCCCCTATAGGCTTTTAGTTACATTACTAAATACAATAAATTAAGCCACCAACGAAAAAAAAAACATAGCGGTAGTATAGGTTATAATAACAAACCAACTGTAACGGAATCTGATCCTGCAAGGATGATTTGTCCGTTACGCGTCTCTAACCACCCCCGGACAGATTCGGAAAAACAATCCGTTAGTAAACATTTGCCGCTCGGTTACCTAGCAACAGGTCTGCGTCCTATCCAATCCTGTAGAGGAACTTCTCCGGATCTGTAACTATTCCACCCAATAACAATACCACATTTAAACCACGCCCGACGCATGCGTCTCACGCACACGGAGGTGTGTCCTATTTGTTATCCTTTTCAGCACCCTTAAAATGTCACGTTTGTTGGGTGGTAAAAGCTGTGAACGATGCTTTCGTTTCGGTCAGTTGCGGTTTGTCAGTTGCCGCGGTCACACCATCAGACGACGACGACTTTGGTCGATTTGAAACGAGTGTCATATGCCGCGCAGTTTCTATCAACATCATGAGATGGAACACTACGCCACTTCTTACCGACCGGATATCGTTCCCTACGCACAGAGTTTCCTCCATCGATACAGTTTGGAACCGCAGATTCTATCTGCAACAGCCGTTCATCTACAACAACTACAATATTTACGATACACAGAACCATTAGAATTAACCGCTTGTCCATTGGATCTAAGTCTGAAGAGTCAAGCACCGATTACACCACCCTGTACACCATCACCAGGTCATAAGAGACTTTCACCAGTGGCTGCACAACCCGCTAATTCTGCACCAGAACATCCATCGAAAAAGATCAAGCAGGGAACCGGTTCGGTGAAAAGAACTAAAGTTGTACGCAAGCTAAATTTCGATGAAGATAAATCTAGTCCAGTTTCGGGCACCATCATCAGAGAACTGGGTCCGGATGAAACTCTAGTTGTCAGAAAAGGTGACATAGATCCAGCGTTTAATGTCGTTGAAGTTACGGAAGAAGCTAAGGCTGAATTAGCAAAGATAGATAATCATATCGGTGATTATGTATGTCGATTATGCCGAGAACTCTATGAAGATGCTTTCGGTTTAGCACAACATCGTTGCTCTAGAATCGTTCACGTTGAATACCGATGTCCGGAATGTGATAAGGTTTTTAATTGTCCGGCAAATCTTGCTTCACATCGTCGATGGCATAAACCGAGACCGGGAAAAGAGATTCCCGCCGTGAAGACGTTGTCGACGGACACCGAAGAGGAGTCGGCTACAGCTGGTCAAGGTGGTGAGTTTCCATGCGGTGAATGTGGGAAACGATTTCGACGTTTAGCATATCTGAGGAAACATCAGGCAACGCATTCTATGGGAACGACGGCCAGTATTTTGTCCGGGAGCGGTGCTCCAGGTGGGGAAAATAATGGAGATGACTGACCGAGGGTTGTGCCGGTACGGCCCGTACCTAGATTTCATCCACAGCTTTGGAGACCGCCACCGTTACCACCTCCTGGTGCTGATGATATTATTTGCGATAGGTACGTTGCTCCAGGTCTTGCGTGGCTTGCGCATTATTAGTTTCATTATTTTTTTTCTAGTCAGTATTATAAATTTTAATATTTTATCAATTTTTTTTTTTTTTAAATTCCAACCAAATTTTATATTATATTCTTAATAATATTATCAAATATATTTTTTATAACTTAACAACTTGATACATTTTTCTCAGTATTTTTAAAAATATTATATCAAAATTATAAATTTTGATAAGATGCTAAAATTTATAGATTATAAAACGCCAAAGTTATATATAAATTTGTCTAGTCAACAAAAATCTAGTCTTACGAAATATTTTAAATCTAGTCTTTTTTGTACAAAATGTTGAATTAAATTAGTTACATTAAAAATGTTTATTATAAGGAAAAATTAATGTATATATTTATTTAAAAATAATTGATAAGTATCAAAATTTGCTTTCATTAAAAAAAAATTAATAAAAAAAAGTTATTATCTAATAATATTATTTCAAAATGTAGATATGTATATATATAAATATAATTATGGTAATATTATAATTTTTATTAATTTTGAAACTACTCTAGTCAGAATTTTCAAAAATCTAGTTTCAAACAAATAACATTTTAATCTAGTCAAATATTCAGATAACAGTTTCTAGTCAATAATTAATATAAAATATATACCAAAGTAATTTAGTTCTTAATTTTAGTTTATTTTAGTTTTTAGTACAATTTTTTTTTATTAGCAAACCAAATAGAAAAATCTAGTCATATGTAATTTAAATGCTAGTCAAAATATAGTCAACATATTCAAACCAAAAGGACTCAATCAATTTTTAAATTTAATTTCTTATCAAATTTAGTTTGATTTTAAATTTATATTTTTATTTCAATTTATATTAATGTTTCCCAGTCAAACTAAAAATCATTTTAGGTCTGTATTTTCATTTCATTTTTTTTTTTTTATAAATAAAATGTTTTTATTAGTTATTTCAAATATAAACAGTTTCTTTGTGATCCTTTTGTTATATCTACATACATACACAATCACGCCATGTACCCAAAAGTGTATGATATAAAATAAAAATAAAATATTTTTAAGTGCCTACTTAATAATCAAATTAATTTTAATCAAACATTATAATAGGGTGATCAGATTTTTTTCAGTTTGAAATTCGAGACGGACAACTATAAGATCGTGGGTAGATTTTTTTTGTAGAAATATAATAAGTCAAAAATATCACAGATCATTTCATTTGGTTTAGTTTCAAAAATTTAAATATTAGTAAATAAAATTAAGTTCTAAATTATCGGACCAGATTAAATATGTAACTTATTTGCTTACTTATATCATACATGGGTACAATTTTTCAATAAAACATTTTATCTGAAAATAAAATAATATTTTTATTAAAAAAAGTAAACAAAACAGAAATTTTTATTAACAAATAATCCGCCTACAAAAACGCCTGATAATTATGCACAACCATGTACTGGCAAGTTACACTGTAAAGAATCATAGTCAATTTATTTACATTAATAATCATAGTAATTATACTATATTTTTGATTGTAATTCTATAATTTTTTGATGAATTTACAAGAATTTATAAAAATTATAGTTAAAATTATAGTAAAATTACTATGAATATTAATGCAAATTTATAGTGATTTTTTACAGTGTAGAGATTTACAATGCATTTTGTGCCCGATCGGAAAAAGTAACATATTAAAAACTCATTATATAAAATAAAACGGCTTTAGGTTTACGTTCTGTATTAATAATCGACGTTTCGACGAACTCAACGTCAGTCTTCATCAGGAAAAATGATACAAATTACATTTATAGTAAATAACAGAACATAGAAACAAGTTACTAAGTAACAAATAAGTAACTAGCTCATAAAATTTTTATAAACTTTCAATTAATGGAAGCCAAATTTTATTTATTTTATTTTTTTATTTTTTTTTTAAAGAAAAAAAATAATAACATCAATCACTGTGAACGTATACTGATTTAAATAAAATGTGGCTTCCATTAATTAATAATTTATAAAAAATTTATGATCTAGTTACTTATTTGTTATCTAGTAATTTGTTTCTATGTTTTATTATATTTACTGTAATTGTCATTTGTATCAGTTTTCCTGATGAAGACGGACTTTGAGTTCGTTGAAACGTCGGTTATTAATAAATATTAATACAGAACTTAAACCTGAAGCCGTTTTATTTTAAATTGTCTTATTTGAAGATATTTCGCATTTACAAAAAAATTACTTTTAAAAATGAAGTGAGAATACAGGCCATAGATAATTTAGTTTTGTATAAATATTTTAATTTATTTTTATACTATAATTTTTTTGCAGTCAAACAAAAAAAAATATAGTTTAATAATTTAATTTCATATTGTCATTAATTTTAGTTAATTATCAAAATTAGTTTAAATTTAATTTATTAGTGTATGTATGCAGGTGGGATAATTTTTTGCAATAAGCTTCAAGCAGCAAATTTTGTCTGCACTTTAAAAAGAAGTCATTTATTTATTTAATTTTAATTTAATTTTATTATACCGTGAATAAGTTTGCCATATTAAACAGATTCAAAAATTATATAATTCTAGTCATTCTTAATATAATCTAGTCAAAATTATTTTTAAGAACCTGCCAGATAAATGAAATATTACAATTAGTAATTTATAACCTATATCTAATTTTAAATTAATGTTTAAAAAATATTTAAAAGTAACTTATTGTGATATTAATATTAGTAAAATATACTTAATTATTTTGTCCTTAAGTACAAATTAGTATTATATATTTAATTTAATTTATTTTTTTATTTAATTTAATTTTTATTTTAAATTGTATTGTAAAAACAGTACAGTATTCGAGTGTCATTCTAGTCAAATGTAATCACGAACAAATTTTTGTGAAAAAATCGTATAAATATGTTTTACCTCTATGTAAATCTAATCTATAATATACGATTTTTATAATCAAATATATTGATCTCTGTTCGGGAAATAACTAATATATTAGTCATTAAATATAAATGTAATTTATGTAAAAAAAATAATGTAATTGTAAAATTATTGTATATATATATATATATAATTAAAATATTGTATTTAATTTTAAGTACTTGTAAGAATTGTACTATTTGTGTAAATAAATAAAAATAAATTTAAAAGTGCGTTGTTTTTTATGCAAAACTTTGTACAGTTTTGTATTGGTGGTTGCCTGCAGAGCAGACCCGTTTAGTAATTTTTTGGTGATTTTTTTATATTTTATGAATTGTCAGTACTGAATTTGTACAGTTGGTATCGTTAATACAAATTATTTTGTATAAGATTTGACGGTTTATGTCACATTTTAACATTCTTTTCTATTTAATGTAAATAATAAATTATTGCGGGTTTTCTTATATTTTTTTTGATTATGGTACGTGTAGTATAAGTTTTAAAGAGAATGAAAAATCAAAGTGGTGTATTAAAATATTTTCAACAATACATTTATATAACCTAACATTATGTTGATATTGTTTACAAATAAAATAGACGTTATTTAATTTACAGAAATGAATAATATAACAGAATGTCTGTCTAATTTGGAAAGCGATGATATGGATAATTGTACAAGTATATCTCAAAAACCATTGAATCCTTTATATGTAGGCGAAGAAAAAAAAGATATTAATTTACCTACGAAAAAGTTAGTTAACGATGAAAGATTCTGGCAGGTATGTGTAATTATTAAAGAAAACTGATAGGAAATCGTTGATGTGTTACGTAATTTTAGGAGAATGGAATGCCAATAACTAGTAATAAACCAGCTGACAATGTACAGACTGAATTCAGTAGTACAGGTACGTTTTCTGTTGTGAATACTCATAAAACTAAGTATCCTGTAAATATTACAAATTGGAGTCCAAGAATTAATGATAATAAATTATTTATCGATGGATTCATAAAGTAAGGTATTTTATCCAGATTAAAATTGGTTCTCACTTATTTATTTTCTTATAGTAATGTTGAAACGTCAATAGTTTGTAAACGAGTTGTTTCACAACGTATATTTTACGATAAAGACGATAAAATTTGTTCTTTAAATGGCCCTAAAATTCCCAGAAATAGTAAGTATGTTTTATTTGTAATTTACTTATTTCAAATTTACTTGTTCTGCCCATTTCAAAATATCTTATCAGATATGGATTACAATATTTTAACAGTGAAAAACTAACAGATACTTATTTTTGCAGTAAAAAAAAACTATTAGTTTTATTAAATATGTAAATATACATATTCTTTCTTTTAAATTTAAAATAACGAAAATAAACATTATTATTTATGTGTTTTAATGTACTTGACTTTCTTACGGATATAATTGATACTTAAAAACGTTAAACATGTTTATAATATTTTTAAAAAGATTTTCACAGTCATTTTCAAAATTCCAATTAGTTTAGGAATATGATATTTTATCGAAAACTTATATATTTTGCTAACGAACTTTTTAATTTAATATTTCGAGAATAAAATGAAAAAATAAGAAATTGTATGTTACACGTTAATCGTTATTATTGTAAAATTTCATATTTGAAATATTATGCCTGTTAATAAAAAAAAAACATGATTTTTTATATTAACGCAATTCAAATTTTGAATGTTATAGATTTTAATGTTGCTTGAAAATTTTTTAAACCTATTTTATATTATTTATTTGAAAGCTGACACATTTTATGAAAAAAACAGTTTTTATTCAAAATTGCAAAACATAAGTATACAAGTTAGATACATGATAATTACGAGGATAATTAATAAGGTTAATGATACAGTAAATTCTAAATTTTACTTATTTAGTAAATATTTTATTACGTACGTGAATTTAAACAAAGTTTATATTATTATTATTTCTTAAAATAAACGAAGCTTTAACAGATCATTCCAAATACTTGAAATGAAAAAATTAAATGTATATATTTATTTTTAGAAATACCGAAAGAAATAGAAAGCCAGTTTACGAATGGTATTCCAGATCATTGGAAATCATTACTACAGTCTATTTTTTTAACCAATACCACAACTTTTAATGCTGAAGACGCAGATGTTAATAATGGTTATACTAGTACTACGACATTTACTTCAATGTACAATAAATCAACTTCAACAAAAGCCTCTTTGAAACATTACACTATAAATGATTTAGACCGTAAAATCGCTAAATTAGTAGCTAGACGTGAAGCCATGAAACGTCGTGAAAGATCACAAGATAATTCGGGATTTAGTTTCAGCGAGACAAATTTTAACGGAAAAACTGTTGAAAATAAAAACAATAGCGAATCAGACATCGAAGGTAGTACTAATTTGAAAATTGTTGGCGAATCCGTTGCTAAAGTACATGAAAATCCGTCAATGAAATTGTCACTAAATCAAGAGAAAGTAAATGTGCACGACTCAGAAGAAAATGTCTTTAAAAATATTGGAAAAGTGCAAGATTTGAATTCTTCGAGAAGTACTCTAGATGTACAAGAGAAAAACTCCTCAGAAACTATTCAAGAAGCCCAAGAACAAGATGATGAATTCACACTGAATATTACAGAAGATTCAGCTGATAATATTTTTCCGGACACAATAAGTGAATTATGTTCTGATCGGAAACATAGCGAGATTATTTCGTTTCAAACAAATAATGTACAAAATATTTCTAAGTTACATAAATCCGAACTAACAAACATCGATAAAAAATCACTAGTATCACAAAGTAATAATTTCGAAAATATGTTCGAATCAACTTCAAATAATAGGAAAATTATTTCTAGCAAAACTGCGCAAAATAATAATAATTCGTCAACTATAAATACAAGATTCGAATCAGACGAGAACAGTATTGTAAACGAACAATCTACGAATAAAAATGGTATTGTTTCAATCGACAAGAAACTGAATATTAAAAATAATTCTGATGCATTAACCATTACGAATAAATCGAAATTAAAATACAATGAAAATCTATCCGATAATGACGATGAAGAAATATTTAATAATAAGACAGTAAGTTTAGTTTGTGATACAAAAAATGCAACAGTCATTAACGAAAGCTTACGATCAAAATATAAAACTATACTGCCAGACAATGAAATGAGTTCGCTTTGCACGACACAAAATGTTAAAAATAATTCTAATTTGACAATTATTAACAGCAGTGCGCAATCAAAAAATAAAACTGTTTGTTCAGATCTATTTTCTGGAAATATTGATAATGAAATAAACTTGATTCGTACGAAACAAAATACTGAACCTAATAAAATAATTTCATCTTCGGAAAATGAACAAAATACAGAAATATTACCAGAATCAGAAATAGGTTATCCAATTTATAGTACTCAGGTAGATATTGATGCTACAAAATCTAAGTTAGAACAATTGAATAAAGCTAAGAAGAATATTACATTTTCCAATGAAATTAATATGAATTTAATTTCAAATACAAATGCGTCTGAAAGTAGATTGGAAGAGACTTTTGAAATACAGCAAATTGAAAGTAAAATTGATAATTAAAAATTCGGTAATGGTAGTAAAATTATTTTTAAATTGTAGATGATCAAATGGACGCAGCTTCAGATGTTCACTTGGAAGATGAAATGGAAAATAATGTGATTTATAAGCCGCAAATTGATATCGGGAAAGTATCTGAAAATAGTGCTAGTTCTAATAATAGCGATATTTCCATAGAAGATAAAAATATTTATAAAGGTATTTTATTAGTTTTAATGCAAAGAATACATTAATTCAATTTTCAGTAATAAAACTTACGCACTTTACTAAACATTTTATTTACATTAGTTTAATTTTTATTTATTGTAGATAAAGATGATTTGAAAAAAGCTAAATTGAATTCAGAAAAACAAATTAAGAAATCAACGAAACAAATAGGAAAACAAACTATTGTTTCTCCCAAGAAGCCAAAATTACATTCACCAAAAAAACAACAAAAAGACTTTCGTAATACTCGAGGAAAAAATGAGTCACTAGTTGAAAAAATAAATAAAAAACAAAAGCAGTTAATTACGAAAATTGATAAAGGAAAACGAACTATTGTTTCCCCCAAGAAGCCAAAATTAGATTCACCGAAGAAACAACAAAAAGAATTTAGTAATACTCGAGGAAAAAAAGAATTACTAGTTGAAAAAATAAATAAAGAAGAAAAGCAGTTGATTACGAAAATTGATAAAGGAATATTAAGTTCAACCCTGCGGAATGAATCAAAAATGAATTCTAATTTATCGGATAATAATAAATTATTAGATAATCATTCAAGTAAAATGAGTTTAGATAGAAATGAAGATAGTTTGAATATTTCAAACACTAGCGTAAAAATTAAAAAAGTACCAAAAGAACTGGAAAAGTTATTAATAAAGGGACCAGGTATCTATATTTTTATTTTATGTTGTGTATTTCAGTTTATAATAACAATTTTTAATTTATTATATTCAATAATTTAAATATTATGACGCAAAAAGATCTTTAAAGCAGTCTAAATTTTTATCATTTCTCCTCCGATATTAATAACAACTGCTTCAGTCTTTTTTCTATCTAATTTTTTTAAATGACAAAAATGTGTATTTGAAAAAAATATTTCAGTAAAATTTATAGAGAAATTATTCAAAAAGTAGATATTTTGTGTATAATTTTGAATCATATTTGTGAATAAATCAAAATTGTTGTTACTTATTTCATTAATTAATTAATTTCTTGTATTTTAATTATTTTAGGTTTTACTGCGCATAACAGTATTTTAAATGAAACTTTGAAAATGATTGAAGAGAGTAAGTACTTTTTCATTTATTTTTGATCAAATAATATTACAAGGCGAATTTTTTTTTTATAATTGTCGAAAGAAATCGTGCGCTCTGATAATTTTAAAATATCAAATCAAACTTTATTTTGCTTTAGGCTAGTTAATTACATTGTAAATACATTTTAACATTAATAATTACAGGAAATTTACTACTATAGCATACTATTTACTTAATTATCAACATAATTATTAATTTGCATCAAACTTATTAATGGTAAAAATGGAAATATATGAAAATTTAATTAAAATTGAAATATGAACACAAACTATATTAGTTTTTATATTACGAAAACTTAAGAATAATTGATAATTAATTTTGACATTTAGCAATGCAATCTGTTGAATGGATTTTAAAATAGTTTTCTTGCTTTTGGCGCAAAAAATGTAGTATAATAAGTTAGGTTATAGTGACAGTACAGCAATAATTGTTTTCTGTGAAAAAATTTGTGTATTATTTAAATAAACAAAGTTTTATATAGAAATTGAATGTGTAAATTTCAAAGTATGGTATTTAAAATAATGAAAGTTGCCGAAATATTATTTATAAACAAAAAATGAAATAATAACCTAATATTTACACGTTTAAATGATATTAGTTTGGTTTTGAATTTAAACATATTTAAATAATTCTGTTATTATTCGAAGAATATTAAAAATAACTTGTATTTCGTGATATTGCCATGAAAATAAATTTGTTAATTTTTCTATGATTACATGACAGCAGTGTTAAAATATTCATTGTATCGAAATATGTTTTTTAAATTTTTAAATGAGTTTTCCAAAAGTCGAGACCTAGCTAAATAGCGCAAGATAAAATTTACAAACACAAATATATAAGATTTGTTTGTTCAATTTTTTTTTTTTTTTTTAACATATTTAAGAAAAAAATTCTTTTGATAATCTAATTTTAATAACAATATTATATTTGTTACATTCATTACAATTTGTTATTTTTAGCTACATTTTCGGAAACAAATTCTATATCATTAAGAAGACGAAGTCGAACTTTATCATATCAAGAAGGTAATATTAAGTGATTGGTTTCGTATAAATGTTGGTGTGAAACAGAGCTGTGTAATGTCTCCTTGGCTATTTAATATGAATGTTGGTGGTATACATATAGATGATTGTGTTGTATCTGCTTTAGCGTATGATGATGACGTGGTTATTTTTGCTGAATCTGAAGAGCAACTGAGATGGATGATTGAGAGAATTAAGCCTGCCGCACACTATGCCGCGCCGCATTACATTGCAATTATCCGCCCGGATCGTTTTCATTAATTTTATATGAACTATCGTATGAACTAATTTGCTATAGTTCATTGAAAAATATCCGGACGAATAATTGCTGCGATGCGATGCGGCCCGGTATAGTGTGCACCAGACTTAAATGTTGTAGGTAAGGATATGAATCTTGTATTGAATGTTGATGAGGTGCAAGTATTAGTTTTTGAGAAGGATGACTTGACGACTGAATGTAATGTATTTGTGTATTTATTTTGTGTAGATGAATTTGTGTATTTGGGTAGTTTAGTGTCTAAGGATGATCGATTTGATCGTGATTGAAAGGAGAGTTAATGCCGGTTGTAAGGGATTAGGTGCTTTGGGTACTTTTGTTAAAAACGTAAATGATAACTTAAATAACTGCTGTGGAAATGAGAAATTTATGTGGCGTATGTGATGTAACTAGATAGAATCAGTTACGAAATAAATTAGTGTATGAGCGTGAAATTGAAAAAAATTTGTTGCAAAAGTTGCCGTGTTAATCAGTTAAGATGGTTCGGTCATCTTGAGTGAATGTCTAATGAACGTTTGGTTAAAATAATTTATATGAATGATTTTAAAGGTATATGTTTGCGTGGACGTCCGATGAGTAGCTGAAGTGACTTACGTGAGGGAAAGTTTCCAAATAGTAGGAATAGAAAGGCATGTAGGAGAGATGATAATGAATGTGGATGAAGCTAAAGTTGCTTGTCTGGATAGGGATGTTTGGAGAAAGCTAATTTCGGGATAATGGAAATAGTTTGTGCCACACCCTTTCGGGTGCATAATATCATTATTTAGGTATATACAGTAAATTTAACATTAATTTTTTTTTTTTTGTAATAATATTTTTAGACAACCGTACAGAGAATAGTGTAATAAATTTCTTTTCTGAAACATTCAAAAATACTATATCAAATTCTAAGTCAAATATTTCAGTTGGAAATAACAAACAAACAGAAAAGGAAGATAAAGGGATGTTTCTTTTTCCTGATGTACCAAAAATTACGAATCGAAAACGAAAATTATCAAATCAGATTAATTCTTGTAAAATCTCTTCAACTGTGAATTCACAGGAAGAAAATATAAAAACAATTGAGAACGATTCGGAAAAAGATAAAAAAATATCTGCTTCCAGAAGGACTTCGAGAAGATGTAGGTCTCTACCTTTTAGCAAATCTAATGAAACAGATTCAGAATTTGAAAATAGTCCAAGGGTACTATTACCAAGACTGGAATTTCCCATGTCTGGATATCCAAAAAGATATTCCAAATCGCCAGCGAAAAATTCTAATAACATTAATAATCATTCAACACCAGTACAAAGATTGAGACAAAAAGAAATTTCAGTGCCTGCTTCTAAAAAATCAACCGAAAGAAATAGTTCTAATTCTTTAGACAGATCATTCAAGTCAGAAGACTATATTGACACTGCCGTGAAAAGTACGAAAAAATCCAGATTATCTACGAAGCGAATAAAACCGAATTCTAAAACAAATGAATCTGTACAAGAAGCTTCAACATCTGGATATAGAACTAATCCTATTTTGTCTTCAGAGGAAAGAATAGGAATCTCTAGAGATCAATCCATTTTAAATGACTCCAATATGTATTCATTGCGTAGGCGTTCTTCTAGTAAAAGAAAAAATTTAAATGAAAAGTATTTATGTGTAGTATATAATAAAAGTCTGGAGAAAGGGACAAAGGAAACGAAATCGAAAAATAAACAAGATAAGAAAAAACAGAATAAAACTGAGAAAAAAAATAAAAATTTGAAAGACTTTCGTACTAATGTTAGTATGGAAGATGTGATTGCAATACAAAAATCAACTAAACGGGAAAAAAAGAAACAAAATGCAGTATCATTATTATTAAAGGATTCTCGAAAGATGACTCAATTAATAAAAACAAAACGAAAAAAAATCAAAGGTATCTAAATTATATTATTATATTTACATATTAAATTAAACGAATTTTGTTCTAATTGTAAATAAAATAAAATAACAACAAAATAATTTATAAACGCTAAATACGTATTTTGAAAGCTAAGCATTCATCATCAGTAGCAAAAGTTAAAACTAAAGTTTATGTATTTTTCTTTTTAAGAAAATTTACCGGTAACATCTTGTGATACATCTCAATCATCATCTTCCCGGGCAACTTCGGAGAAAACTTCAATTTTTCGCACAAAGAATAAACGAAAATTGTATACGGAAGCTTTTTGGGTTAATTCTCCAGAATTTATGGAATGTACATCGCAAAATTCATCACAAAATTTATCACAAAATTCATCACAAAATAGTACTCAATTCATTATCAATGTCAGCAGTGAAACTGTTGGTAGAGAGGAAGATGAGGAAAATTATTTTTCCGAAGTTAGCGCGTTAGTGAGATAATTTAATTTATTCATTTATTTTGGAAATTTTTAAGTTTATTATTCTTATGGAAATTTTGTTTAAGTTGAATATTATTATTATTATTATATTGTATAATTGAATAAATATATTTTACATATATATTTTGTATGTTTCTGCCTATAATAATATTTTACTAGAATTTTTGCTATCGAAAAATTCAATGTAAATTAAAAATATTTAAATTGAGTTCATAATATTATTGTAAAGTTTGTTAATGCTGCAAGAATGAAGTACAAATATTATTAACTATTCTACATTTATAAATTATGCAGAATGCAGAATAGTCCGTAATTATGTTTCGATATTTTTATTCGTGACGTGGCGTTCCGAAACTTAAATAATAGTATAAAGTTAAGATTTTTTGGTGTTTTTCGATTTATTATTACATGTTGAAGGTTTATTTATTGTTATATATTTTTTAATAATTCCGATTAATATATAAATAAATATTGAAAGATAGAAAATTACAATGATTAATATTTGGCGAATTTTTTTTTTATAAGAAAACATTTGTAATTTTTCGATAATCTTTTGATTTTATTTGGTCACAATAAGTGTTCTGGAACTTCTTTTGCAATAACTGTTCATAATTTTAAGATTTATGCCGCTATTCTGGTCATAAAAATTAGCTAAGTCTTTGATTTTAAAGAACTTTAAGTAAATTTCAATTCTGGTCACAACTTTAGCTTAAATCTTCAGCTTATTCTACAAATTATAAGTATGATTGTTGAAAATGTAGTGATTTTACGGATTTTATACTAAGTTTCTAAGATTGTAGAGATTTTAAATAAGTGTAAAAATAAAATAATAAAACATAATTACTTTATTTTATTACTCAATATGTATAACGAAGTAAAGGCTGATCATATTAAATTGATATAAAAGAAATTTTAAATTGATTTACTAAGTTTTGTAGACCAAAGTGTATAAGTGGTTTTCCCGTGGGTTTTAAACTTATCTGTAAGTAAGTAATATGAATATGTATGATTGATTAAACGTTTTAGAGACACATAATTAAAATTATTATAGCTAAATGAGACAAAGCTATGTTGTAAATAAAGTTTGTGTCATCTTTTTGGGTGCATGGCGTGATTGTATCTATGTAAATGCAACAAAAAAATTTTAATAAGCAATATATAATTATTTTTCTATTTATTACAGATAGCAGCAGCAGAAGAAATTTAACAGAACATATTTTCAAAGGTAACATTTATCAATATTATTATATATTTTTCATAAATATTTTTAAATCTGTTCGTGACCACTTTTTAAGTCTTTTTTGACATTTTTTTTTTTTTAAATATTTATTTACTGTTTTTCTATTATCGAATATAGTTTGTTGATATTTTTAAATCAAAACAAAGCTAGATAAAGCGCTTCAAAATAAAAAATTGGTTTAGCTTAAAGAACTTTTACAAGAAGTTTTGTGTCTAAATCAGGTCCTCCCTGGTCTAAATTATAATCATCAGTTTTGTTTCTATAAAAAGAAACAAATGTTTCTTTTAACTTTTTCAATAACAAGAAAAAATTAGTTACGAATAAATTATCAATTTATGTATCCAGTGTACCGTAAAATTTATTGATTTTTTTAGTAGCGCATGCGTATTACGATATAGTCTTGTTAGGGTAGGTTTAGTTTCTTATGCCCGCAATTTTATCCGGATAACAGGATTTGTATATGAACTTTGTACGGCGCAAATTTTTGATGGTTGATTTATATTTTTACTAACAAAATCCACGTTCTTCGCCCGGAATAAGTTCAATTCAAACCTTATATATTCATTAAGATAAAAATTAAATAGTTTTTTTTTCTGTATATATTAGGATCATATTTTCAATCAACAAATTGCATATAGTATTGGGTTGGTGCATAATCATTAGACGTTTTTGTAGGCGGATTATTTGTTAATAAAAATTGTTGTTTTGTTTATTGTTTTTTAATAAAAAGAACCATTACTTCTTGTCCATGGATTCGACCGTCTTCCAAGCAAATGGGAAGCAGTTATTGAAGTATGGTGACTACGCCCCAAAATAATCATTTAAAAATGTTATTTTATTGTTGAAGTTTTATGTTTCTTTTTTCATTAATAAATATTGTTTAATAAACGCTTGATAATTATGCACCAATTCTATATTTGTTAAGATGCGTAATTCACATTTTATTAAATTGAATGCTTTTAAAATTTATAGAATGTGTTACATATTTTACAATAATTTATTCAAATGAAGAATATTTTTTTATTTTCACATACTAATTCAATGAAATTAAACATTTGAATATAATTTTGACATCTTTCGTAAAAGCTATAGATTTATCACCAATAAAATTATATAAAATTTAATTAAATGAAAATAAGTTTGAATCAATTGATATACAATAAGATTTACGAGTAAATTTCTTAATACAAATAAAAATTCAGTAAAATTTTTCAATGCTATTTACCGTCTCTGTGTTTTGCAACCAATCTTTCGTATCTGTATTTGTGGTTGCATAACTAACATAGATTTTTAAAATTTTGCCCTAAAGCATATCGAATTATTTTTTATTTCAAATGTATTTTTGGTAAATTTATTACTGTAGTAATAATTTCAGGACAATTTCTTTTGTCGTTTTTTTTAAATATAATTCTAGAATTCTGTACAATTTGTACTAATTATCGAAAAAAAAAAAACTATTTTAATAAATGCATTATAATTAATATTCTTAAACCTTATTAGTTTCTTTACAAAAACTATTCGATTTTATTTATTATATTATAAGTTTGTAAATTTTTAAAAATGTACAATTTAAGTTAGGTTTGGTTAGATTAAATTATGAAAATATTATCGATAAAATAGACAGAATTTTATCAAGAATATTAAAAGTTTCTTTTTTTCCACACTCGAAATTGCAACGCATATTGAAGAATGTGAAAGATATTATTCCTCTTCGATCTTCGAGTATATATAGAATACCATGCGAATGCGGTAAGGATTATGTTGGGCAGACAGATAGAACTATTTTGACTAGATTATCAGAACATAAGGGATCAATACGTCTAAATCATCCAGATAAATCTGTTATTGTACAATATGCGTTAGAAAATCTTTATGATGTGAAATTCGTAGATACTAAAATAATTGCAAGACTCAACAATATTAACAGTAGATTGATAAGGACAGTGGCGTAGCGAGCATAACTGGCGCCCGGGGCACGATACCTTTTTGGCGCCCCCCGCCCCTCGAATAATATAATAATATAATATTTAGAATATCATCGTTTAAGAAGCAACATGACATAACTCATTTTTGCAAAACTTTTTATTTTATTTTAATTTCGTTAACGCTTTCAACAGGATTTCAGTACATATTATGTATTAATTACAGGCACAGATAAACATATGTTCAGATATGTTATTTGTTAGATCTGTGATACAGAGAACTTGAATCGTAGAAAATATTTAGGCAAAACACAGAGAAAAAAAATTTTACGTTAATTTTTTTTTTTGTAGTCCTAAATTTGATATACAACGTGATCACTAATTTGTTTAAATGGCAACCCTGTTTTTAATTGTGTATTTTTAAAGTACATATCA
Source organism: Clivina fossor (assembly GCA_963966155.1). Taxonomy (NCBI): domain Eukaryota; kingdom Metazoa; phylum Arthropoda; class Insecta; order Coleoptera; family Carabidae; genus Clivina; species Clivina fossor. Next base: position 15,400,021 of record OZ014559.1, on the reverse strand, counting down.
AGTTATTCGTAACTGCCAAATTTTAAATTTTTATTCCTTGTCATTTACAAAATATAAAACAGAAAATTAATTTTAGTTGGAAAATAATAAGAAACATCTATCACATTAATAGTTTACATATTTCAATAAATGCTTAAAAGCTGTCCATTCTCTATCTGACAGTACCCTAAACGGGATTGAAACTTGTTTTGAACATTTCTAATTAAACCTAAAAAAAATTAAAAAATAATAATAATAAATATTTGAAATTTGGTAGTTACGAATAATTTGATATGCACTTTAAAAATACGCAGTAAAATATTTAAATAAAAAAAAAAATATTTTTAATATAGCACGTTTTTAAAACGGACTAAAAAGTAAAAAGATAATTTCTCTCCTAGAAAAACGTAGGGCGCACTTTTTACTATTATCTATTGCATGCGCCCCATGTTTTTCTAGGAGAGAAATTATTTTTTTACTTTTTAGTCCGTTTTAAAAACGTGCTATATTAAAAATATTTTTTTTTTATTTAAATATTTTTTAAATATTAATATTATGGTAGAAAGTGGCGATTATTATATTGCACTTATGTCACTAATGTCACTAATTATGTCACTATTATGTTTAGCACCCACTAAACTATAGATAAGCGTAAACACTAACTGCTGAATAAATAGATTTTTGTGCGGGAATATTGTGCGAGAGGTTTTTATTTTATTTTGGTTTCATTCACTGAAATATAGTAATAACTGGAATGTGCACTGCCTATGTGTTCTAGTAGTGGCAATGCGAGCCGAGAGAAATAGGAGATACGTGGTATCTCTATCACTGTCTTACACTTCTGCGCATTTGAAATTCAAATGCGATTTCTTGCGGTAAAAATGCTACAATCTTATGTTGTTGCATATTAAATTGTAGCTAAATGCATCGGCTAAACGATACGTAATGAGATTTTATTGGGGAATTCCTCTATAAAAGGTATTTTTATCATTTTTGATATATTAATTTGACATTTGACAGTTAGATTCTTTTTTTTCATAGCTATCTAAGTTATCATGTAGTTGCAATGCTACGCCATTAGAAAGACAAAGACGCGAATACCACGTATCTCCTATCTCTCTCGGCTCGCATTTGAGCGGCCAGTGCGCGTTCCAGTTATTACTATATTTCAGTGGTTTCATTTGATTTTGACATTTTTTAAAAAACAAAATTCAATATTTCGGCGAAAAAAAAAACGTTCATTTTTTTCAAAACTACCTACTAATTTATATTTTTTTTAATGTGATATTTTTAGACATTTTATTATATATACGTGACGTTATTAATGATTTAATTAGTTAATGTTGCATTGTCATCCAGTTCTGAGCTATGTTTAAAGTTTCAAGTCTCTAGCTCATTGGGAAGTTAGTTTAAAATCGACTGCAAAATTTGTTCCGAACAGACAAACAAATAAACAAACAAACAAACAGACAGGATAGAAAGCGAGTTAATAAAAACGTTTTAAAAAATAGGGTTGCCATTTAAAAAACATTTGTGGTTTACAAACATTAGACAAACAGATCAATTTCCAATTTTATTTTATTGTTAAGTATATGTATAACCTTTTACAATCGCAGTAGCATTTGTCTGCGTTTCCGTAGTATAAGCATATCGGCACGTATAGAAAAAAATTATCTCTCCAGCAAGATAATCTAATTGGTCAATTTTTCGATAGAGGGGCGGGTGGGGCGCCCAGACTTAAAGAGTACCAGAGAACAAGCGGAAATAAATAAACATTTCTCAAAGCAATAAAACTTTGGGACAAAATGCATATTTTTGAATATTTATAATTGAATCTGACGCAGTCTTCTGTTTGCGACTACTATTTAAATAACAGAATTTTTTTGAAGATCTCTATCAGTAGTTAACTATAGTTAATAAAGAAATACATAAAATGCGCAAAACAAAGGAAATTGTTTCCAGATGTGTTACTTTTATTGGTGACTTACAATAGCAGATACCTAGCTAACCGGCTAAACGCTAGCAAAAAGGGTCTGGCTTATTCACAGCGGGGTTGTGGAACCGAATAAATGCCGACAAAGACAAAAAATTGCCTTTGCATTTTTAGGTTTGCTCGAAGAATAACAAAATAATGTTAAATTTTACGATATTTTTACATAACGATTTCAAATAATTCTATTATGACAAAAAAAAATTTTTTTTAATTTTAATTTTCCGGAAAATCCTCTTTGTCTTGGGGACCATTTGGCGCCCCTCTGCGAGTGGCGCCCGGGGCATGATAGACCCCCTTGCCCCCCCCTCGCTACGCCACTGGATAAGGATTAATAATTTATATATATTTTTTTAATCTAGATACTTTGTTACCTAGTAACTTGTTTCTATGTCTTGTTTGTTTATTGTATATGTTATTTGTATATTTTTTCCTGACGCTGATATACGTGGAGTATATGGAAACGTTGATCTTTTTAAATAAAATATATACAAAACTTAATCGTAAAGCTTTTTTATTTTAATATAATGAGTTCTGAAAGATTTTTTTTACTATGTTAGGTATAAATAATGTGTTGTGTTAAAATTCTATTTTTAGAGATTTATCTTTTTTACATTACGAAATAAGGGAAATTACAAAAGCATAATATACAATGATAATAAATTAAAAAATGTATTTCAAAAATTTGTTTTACATTTAATTAAATTTTGACCAACGACCGAGCGAGCTGACGACGCACATCCATACACCCACATAAACTAAAAGCTGAATTACATTATACTTTTTTCGTCTAGATCCATACTAGGTTTCTAGTACTAGATTCGTTCAAGGTTTGTTCAATTTTCATACTTTTTTCACAATCGGTCGTGTATTGTCGAGTTTCTTCGATTTTTTCCCGATGTATTGCCAGTACGCCAACTTAAAGCTGTATATGACAGCTACATACACAGAGTATAATATATAACCTATATAACTTCGCTACATATAAGGTTGGTAGAATTGCGTGCGCATGCGTATAATGTACCTAGTATGAAACTTGAATAGGAAAATAGAGCATGTTGTATATTTCTATACTAGGAAACTTGGATGCAAATTTCTGATTTACATTATACTAAAACTGACTATATGTCCTTGAACGAATCTAGTACTAGAAACCTAGTATGGATCTAGACGAAAAAAGTATAATGTAATTCAGCTTTAAGTTCGGATTCGTCATTTAGAGGCTATATGAAAAATTTATATATACATTTTTTTTTTAATGTTGCAGTCAAAGTGGTAATAAAAATATTAAAATTATTAACATAGTAAAAAAAATCTTTTAGAACTTCTTATATTAAGTTTAAAACTGATTTAGGTTTAGGTTAAAGTTCTGTAGTAATATTTATTTTTAATCGACTTACTCGACGAAATAAACTTCCGTCTTTATCAGGAAAACAAATGACATTTATAGTATAATAATAGTTTATTAAATAGCTTACGCTAATAAATACAATACAAAGAAATATTACACTTAAAGATATTAATCAACATATTAACACAATTAATAATTTACTTTTACCTTTTGATGGTAAAATTTTTTAATTTCCAATTTAAATGTTTTTAAAATATGTGGGCAAGTTGTTATAATGTATTTACCCTTTATGAAATAAATTATTCGTGGCACTAACTTTAGTCTTCTTGGAAATATAAAAATTATTAGCATCTCTGATATTATAATTATGTATGCTACTATTAATCTGTAAATAACAGAACATTGAAAATAGTTAAATAAATAACTAGATCATACAATTTTATAGATTTTTAATTAATGGAAACATCAATCACTGTGAAAGTACTGAGTTAAATAAAATTTGACCCCGACTTCTTTCCTGAACAATTCTATAACTGGTTTAATTAACCGGTTTTTTAACCGGTTATAACGTAACTTACGGGGAAAGGTTAGTAATCTAGGTATAATCATGTTCAATTCGATTACGACCAAGATTTAGATTTTATTTTCGAATGCGGGCCACAGATTACAATTTTTTTTTTTTTGTAAATTCTAATTTAGTTTCCTATCGAAAAACGTTTAATATTGTGTGTGTTCGCCCCTGACATATTTTCTCATTTCGTATATGTGTGTGCACGCGTGTTTGACAAGATCATAGTAGGCGTAGGATATAGCTCGGCCGGCCGCGTTGTCCCGTTTACGATAACGGACTTCCGGTTAGTTGCGGGCAGCAGGTTTCCGGTACCGCATCTTTCTGTCTCTCTCTCGCTTTCTCTTTCTTTCTCTCTTAGCGCTGAAGGAGGGGATGATGGTATACGAAACAAGTGAACATTCAATACACATTTAGAACGCGTAGATAATCTTGTAATTAAATTGTTTTTCGTTAATTTTAATTAAGAACTTCAACTATGTTGCAATCTAAGTAAAACTGCTTTAGGTCAAAGTTCTGTATTAATATACAGGGTGATTCAGGACTAGTGTAACAAACTTTAACAGCTTATTCCTGAGGTCATTTTGAGCCAAAAATGTCATATGAACATAGGTCTTATTCCTTCTAGTTATCAAAATACAAGAGGTTGAAGTTCTTATAAATAACACGAAATTTTCTAATTTTTGTAATCAAGATACTTTCGGAAAACAAGAGTTTTATTGAAAAGTCATACCTTATTTGTCTTAATTAAAAATTGTTATACTTTTGATTGTATTTTTGTTTCATAATGGATGGTTATAGTACTGCTGAATATGCAGATATGATTTTTATTTATGGATTATGTAATGTAATAACAAATAAAGTATGACTTTTCAATAAAACTCTTGTTTTTTCCGAAAGTATCTTGATTACAAAAATTAGAAAATTTCGTGTTATTTATTGAGCTTCAAGCTCTTGTATTTTGGTAACTAGAAGGAATAGGACCTATGTTCATATGACATTTTTGGCTCAAAATGACCTCAGGAATAAGCTGTTAAAGTTTGTTACACTAGTCCTGAATCACCCTGTATATTTATAATTCACGTACTTGACGAACTTAACGTCCATCTTCATCAGGAAAACTAATACAAACGACATCTACAATAAATAAACATAGATACAAGTTACTATAGGTAACAAATAAGTAACTAGATCATAAAATTTTATAGATATTTAATTAATCGTTCTCCGTAAAACTGATAGATTGTTACAATATAAAGGATTTGGAAGTTGTTTTTAATCCTAAATTAAGATTCAGTTTACATATTTATAGGATAACATTTGTATATAAAATGTTGGGATTTATTACTAGAAACATACGCATGTACAAATCCTCCGATACTACACGTACAACACTTTTTTACTCACTTGTAAGATCTAAGTTAGAATATGGAATCCAACATACAATAACGCTATAAACAACACTGAATCAGTTCAATGGCGTTTTTTAAAATTGTTATTTTTGAAATTGTTCTTATACTTACTCTTAATCATCCTTACTTTTTTTATTTCAATTTCATACTCTACAATCTCGCAGAATTATTTTATTTTTGACTTTTCTTTTTAAGAGAATTAATAACTAAATCGATAACTCCGCACTACTCTCTCAACTACAATTTCTAATTCCTTCCTCTACAAGAAGTACAAATACTTTTTATCTATCTATTCCTCATTCTAATCTTCTAACAAAATCTCACATTTATCATTATATGTCATTTATTTAATAAGTTAGAATTAATTATAGATATTTTATTAATCATTTACAAATTGTACACACTTAATGTTTTTTTTTTAGATAAATTTATGTATTATATTTTATAAGTCTATGTTTGTATCGTTTGCGCCATTTAATTGGGCTGTTTCCTATTTTGTGTAATTAAATAAATAAGTAAAATCACCAATGGCCTGCTGCCTGACTGCTGGCGTTCTAAAATAATAGCAGGATCAATCGAAAAAATGTTTTTATCTACAACTGCTTTGTTATATGGTCATTATATATACAGGGTGATTTGTAATTAATTGGAAATATTTTAACTGGAGTATCCTGGGCTCAGAATATGAAGATTTGACCCAAAACACTTAGATAAAATGTGGCTCCTTACTGAGCTACAGGGTGTTTTATTTAAAAATTTAAAAACGATTTTTGCCCAGTACTTAAAAACTATTTGACGTATCCTTATCATATTTGGCAGAAAGTGTAGGTACCGTACACCATACTAAATTATGTTAAACAAAAGTTTCTGGCTAGTGCCAGTGGCGTATAACAGGGGCAAGTGAGAGGTTGATCCTTCCTAAATTCTACGCCACTGGCGGAATTGTCATTTTATCACAATTTTTCGATTCTCCAATACTTTCTGTGTAAAAAACATATTCTTTCTTCGTAACGATAAAGTCACTATTTTTCGAGATATTTAAAGTTAAACATAAGCTGCACCCTTGGGATTTTTTCAAAATTTGCTCAAAAAAATCTGAAAAAATTCAGTAAAATAGAGAAAAAAATTAGCTACATAATAACTAAGTAACTTTGTTCTCTAACTCATTTTGGTTTGGCAGGAAAAATTATTGAAAATTAATATTTTTTACATTTTAATTTTTTATTTTCAATAATTTTTCCTGCCAAACCAGAATGAGTTAGAGAAAAAAGTTACTTAGTTATTATGTAGCTAATTTTTTTCTCTATTTTACTGAATTTTTTCAGATTTTTTTGAGCAAATTTTGAAAAAATTCCAAGGGTGCGTCTTATGTTTAACTTTAAATATCTCAAAAAATAGTGACTTTATCGTTACGAAGGAAGAGTATGTTTTTTACACAGAAAGTACTGGAGAATCGAAAAATTGTGCTAAAATGACAATTCCGCCAGTGGCGTAGAATTTAGGAAGGATTAACCTCTCACTTGCCCCTGTTGTACGCCACTGGCACTAGCCAGAAACTTTTGTTTAACATAATTTAGTATGCTGTACGGTACCTACACTTTCTGCCAAATATGATAAGGATTCGTCAAATAGTTTTTAAGTACTGGGCAAAAATCGTTTTTAAATTTTTAAATAAAACACCCTGTAGCTCAGTAAGGAGCCACATTTTATCTAAGTGTTTTGGGTCAAATCTTCATATTCTGAGCCCAGGATACTCCAGTTAAAATATTTCCAATTAATTACAAATTACCCTGTATATATAAAATCAGATAAATAATATTAGTCTTTATAGCCCAAGGGAAATAAAATACTAGTCTTTATTAACCAAGGTTAATAAAATATTAGTCATTATTAACCAAGGGAAATAAAGAAACGATCTTTATTAACTTGATTTCCGTACGCACGCTTCGTTGCTAGGCAACATCAACAAACTAAATATCTCTACGCCAGATGGCAGCAGTTATCAGTCAAAGTAATAAAATGACAGTTGTAGTTAGTTAGTTAGTTAGTTGTTGTTAACATCATAGATTTGAATAAGTAAGTACAATATTAAAAATATATAAGCAGTTGTAGATAAAGTATAGTATTTGACTTGCAAATAATGCCTACAATGTACTCGGATGTTTTATTCCCCTCGCTACGCTCGTGGACTAAACAACATCCTCGTACATTATAGGTGCCATTATTTGCTCGTTAAATAATATACTATTACATTGCTCTGCAGAATTATGTAATCGCCAGATACCATTTTTATATAAAACTGCACTGATAAAGTAATATTTTGATTAGATTTAAGTTTTATATAAAAATACAAGTATGTGGATTATAAAAATTATAAATTCTTAATTAAAGGAAATTAAATTTTATTTTAATTAGTGCTTCTTTACGCTGATTGAAGTTATCTTTTTCTTAATAAATTTCTGTTGCTTTTCTTATCAGTCTACTGTTAATATTGATGGGCCTTGCAATTATTACAGTATCTTCAAATTTTACATCATGAAGATTAATATAATGAGTTCTGAAAATTTTTTTACTACTTATGTTGTTAAAAGTAATAATATTTTCAGAGACAAAATTTGAATATCAGGTAAAAATGAAAATTAAAAAATCATCTACATTGTAAAAAAAAATTAAGTAATTTTACATAAAAAACCGGGGCAACTTATTACACCAGTTTAATATGTAAATTTACAGATGCCACAGGAAAATTTGAATATAAAATACGTATATTTTATGTAAGTTTACTTACTTTTTTGGTAAAAAAATATATATAATATGATAAATTTTACTTAAAATAACAAAATTATGTTATTTTTACAGGAAATTTATATAAACTTTGTAAACCATTGGTTTTGCTGAAATAGTATGTAATTTTTTACTATGTTTTTTATACTTTTTTTACAGTGTAGATTTGCATTAATACTATTTATAAAAATTATTATAAATTACTAAGAATATTGAACTTTTTTCTACAAAATATCTGGCACATAGCTAGAACAATTTTTTATCAAATTTTTCTATGATAATAACTATATAACTATGTCAAGTAAAACAGGAAATATAAATAAAAAGAATTGTCTAAATTAGTAATTTTAGCAAAAAAAACAACATTATAATTGCATTTTCTAAACGAAAAAAAAAACATTTATTAGTTTTTAACGTTTTTGATAAAATTTAAATACTTGTATCTTGTAATACACACTAATAACCATAGACATTACACAGTGAAGTACTTGAAAAGACGATAATTATAAGTTTTGTATCTATTTTTAAACTTTTGTGTGTTTTTGAATTTCTTGTTTAATATATGTTATTTTCAGTTGTTTTTTCAACATAAAATGAAATTTAATGTTAGAGTTTCGAACAGAACTATAGCGTAGTTCTTGTTTTTTGACCATCTTTGAGTATCTGTGTAACCTTAGATTACTGATTAGGACTTTAGTTTTAACTTGTACTACTGATGATGAAAGCTTAGCTATCCAAATACGCGTTTAGCTTTTTTAAATTATTTTGTGGTTTAAAGGAAATTATTTTATATTAACTTTTCGCTACAGTAAGATCATATTTCTGTTTTTATTTATTATAATTACATAATAATACAATTTTTTGTTAATAGATATTTTTTGTTCTATTGGATATATTATCTAATTTAAATATAACATAGTAAAAAAAATCTTTTAGAACTCATTATATAAAATAAAACGGCTCTAGGTTGAAGTTCTGTATTAATATTTATTAATATCGACGTTTCGATGAACTCAACATCTGTCTTTATCAGGAAAACTGATACAAGTTATTATTATTATTTGTATTAGTTTTTCCGATGAAGATGAACGCTGAGTTCGTCGAAACGTCGATTATTAATAAATATTAATACAACTCTAAATCTAAAGCCAATTTTATTTTATAATTTAAATATAATTAAATATTTATTTATTAAAAATTTTTTTTTGTGTACATATACCAAATTTTATTTGAAAGTTTAATTAAATTATTTAAATCTTTTTTAATTAATTCTTGTTAAAGCTTTGTCTAATTTTTTTTTTGTTTAATTTATATTTTATACTTATACTTGGTAACTATAATTAAATTTTACAGAATTTGTACGAAATTTGTACAATATATTATTAATATACGCAAAATACATATTTATCTTTAAAAAGAAATAAACTTTTTACTATTTTATACAGAAATTTATTTCATTTTTTAAATAATAGTTATTATTTAAGTGCAAATATTTGAAACTACACATTGCAAACATAAATATTAGTTTTCTAAACCGAATACATCATTTAACCTATAATTAAAAATTATTAATTACATTATGCAAAACAATAAATCCATTTAATCTTAACATTTTCATAAAACAAGTGAAAACATCAAAAAAAAATTATTAACTTATTCTCTGGAATCGCTTTCTTTGTTTAAAATTCTTAATTAAATAAATAATTAATAAATATTAGTTTAAAAATTGGACATAACTTAGTCTCTATCAATGAATGGAACCTAACCTAATCTAAGCTATGGTCGATTCCGGAACGCGACTTTTTAGTGGCTGTAACTTAGGGCCCGATATATAAGCGTGCTTTGCCGGCATTTCTACTGTATTTACCATCGAAGTGGCGTGGTGTAAGGTCTTATGTTACTCCGTTAGTTAAGTCAGTGCTTTAGCATCGGGAATACGTAATAATTTTAAGTGTAAAGTGCAGTGTTTCGAGCTGAACATTATTTTACTTATTATTTTGACATTTTAACCAAGTGTTGTTTCGCATTATGGACATCAGCCGACATTTGATGTGAGTTTTTATTTTTATTGTTTATTTTCAATTTTAGGGCATAGTTTTGATTGATTAGTGATTTTCGTGTTATTTCATTATTGTTTTTCAATTTCGAGGTTATATTGACTATATTAAATAGAATATTTTGACATTTACAATTAATAAGATAATGTAAATAAAAGGTATAAATCGGTAAGAATTATATTAAAATGTTCATGTTTAAGATTGATATATTATCAAAGTCTTATAGATTTATTTAATTACTAAAAACAAATGACATAATTACGGTATATTTGATTAGAATAATAAAACAATTTCAAGATTTAAATGTTATTTTGCGCCAACATAAAATACTCGTGTAGTTTTATTTTTTCATATATTTCATGTATGATAAACTCAATTTTTACTAATATTCTGTATTTTTCTATAATATCTGTAGTACTACAGAATCTTTAGTCTTTCATAAAGAAACAATTTAAGATATTAAGGTTATTTGTCGTCAACTTAATATATTTTTCTAATGTTTTTTATTTATTTTTGTAACTTATGTATAATATATTTAATTTATGTTCTACAAGCTTTATAGTACTATCGAATATTTTGCTTCTTACTATAGATAAGTTTCTATAAAGTATCTAGAATAATATATACTTTAATGAAAACAGACGTATTTTAGTTTAGTTTTATCTTATAAAGTGCTCTAATTTATAATTCCAGTTATTTTTACAAATCCGAACAGATTTTTATTTTTTATAGGCATTAATTTACAAGACTTTTTAAATAAATGATTTCAATCATTTTACGTGAACCTGTAGTACAGAATTGTTCTACTTATGCCAAATAAATTTTCTAGTATATGATTTATCGTTTTTTTTCCTATAAATTTATTTATTCATCTATTGTTCTATTGGTTATTGAATTTCTGTGTGATGCTTTTTTTGTTAATAGCTAGTTTATATTTATTGTATTGTTATTTAAAATTATTTCAAGAAAACTATTAACATATAAACGAACTATTAACTATAATTGAATTATTAGTTAAATTAATAAAATATATTTAGTTTTTATTTTTGTTTAACTGAAATTTAATATGATTTCTCTACATAAATGATTTAATATTTAAATTATTCAAAGAATTATTTTATATATGATGAAAATTGTTGTAAAAAAATTGATTATTTTTTAACTGAAATGACTTTCTATGACTATACAATAGAAAATTTCATTTTAAATCGATAACTTATCAGCTATTTCGAATGCAATTTTGAGGTTAGATACAAATTGTTGAGTAATTAACTTATAAAATTTTGATTGTTCAAAAGTATTGAGTAATAATTCAAAATAATTCAAATGTTGTTAGTGAGCATTGTTTATATTATTTGAAAGAAGCAGAAAAATTATATATTATTAAATAATAAGTAATAGACGGAATTCAGTTGGTTATATATTTTTATTATCTTCTATGCCAACGTTTCGGCAATCACTATTACTTTTTTCAGCGCTAGCAGAATATATTTAGTCTATGTTATGTTTGTGGAACATAATTAGTATTTAATATTTTGTAACACAATATATATTATTTGGTCAGAAAATTAAAATTAATTTTGATTACGGTTCTGTATTAAAAAGCAATACGCGAAAGAAAAAAGAAATACTACATAAACTTAGAAGAATTTAAGATAATGTCCGAAAGAAATAAAATTCTTGATAATAATGAATTAAAGACTGGAATGGAGAAAGTTCCAAAGAAAAAATATGTTTGGTTTAATGTAAGATGGTGATAAAGCAATTTAAAATGAATTTTAGTCGAAATATATTACCAATTAAATAATCGGAGAATATAGACATATTAGTAAATTAGGATAATAAATTAGATTTATTTTGGATTAAAACAATATTAGTTTTAATTTTAAAGCATAATTTAAAACTGGTTTAAATTATTTTGAAATTGTACAGGGTATAATATTTTAGTTGTGAATTGAATTTGGCCGCATATATTAATAATTATTTTATTTTTTGTATAATAATTTAGTATGTATTTATGTAGTTGGAGTGGTATGATTGAGAGAGTGGCTTGCATGAGCGAAATGTTCCAAGAGCATGTATGAGAGGTATTATGAATGCGGATGAAGTTAAAGTTGCTTGTGTGAATAGGGTTGTTTAGAGGAAATTGATTTCGGGATAGTGGAAAGAGTTTATTCCGCACTCTTTTATATATGTATGAATTTGATTATTAAAAATGTGTGAAGAAGTGCAAGAAATACAATGTATACCGCCCAGGGTGGTTAGAAATTGTATATTCGACCAAAGAAAGATTAATTCTCACAAATCACATAACACAAATATAAATAATATATGAATATTATTCTATAACTGTTAGTAACTGGTTAAAGTTACTTGGCATGTATTTTTATTTATTTTTAGTTTAGTTTCGTTTAGAATACTTGATTACAAATATCTGAGCTAAACACAATAATCATCGCTTTCTGCTCCTCGTAATATAATATCATATTTTATGTATTGGAAAAATATGAATCTTGTTGAGATTCACTGTAACACAAAACAAACTATCAGTTGTTTAAATTATGCGGTAATAAATTTTAATAAGGACATGATAAAATTTATTTTTTATATTCGCATATTAATTTATTAACTGTTTGCATATGCGTTAATTTAATCGTTCGTAATATATACAATACTTTTGAACTATTTATGTATGCAGAACCAGTTGAACCAAAATTATAATATATATATATATATATATATATATATATATATATATATATATATATATATATATATATGAAATGAAGTATCGAAGATGTATATATAATATAATTATTATAGTGTTAAAATTTACATGCAATGATTCTGAAGAAAAGATGCTAAATAGTAAATAATCTTTTTATGAATATATCGTTAATTTATTATCACATTCATATTTTTGTACAAATTGATTCAGTGGCGTGCAATCTTTTTTTTCTCTTGTTAAAAAACACTAAAAATATATCTCATTTATGTAATTTTTCATAGGTTTTAACAGTAAAATAACAATATTTTATAATTTTATTGTGATAATTAACGTACATTTACAAAACTTATAAAATTAAACAAATTCACTATTTGGTGACTGAATGTATGGCGAAACGTCTGCGACGAGGATAGATCTATCACGGCATACTAGTCTAGATAATTTTATAAATTCAGTGGATACCGGCCGTGAAAGTCTGAAGATTACATAATTATACATTTAGAAAATAAAGAATAATTTCAACAATATTTCATTTTTCTAGTTGTAATATTCATATTTCAAGTTGAAATTTTGGAATTTAAATGGAAATATTATTCAGAATTACACAGAGAATCTAAATAATATCTACATTAGAAAACAATTTTCTATATGTTGTAATATTTTTTTATTTAAAATATTGGAAAAAAAATTCAATAAAAAATACTGATACATACTTACATTAATATTTATTGACTGTTACTATATAATTTGGAGTAATCATTGATGAAAAATTAATTAAATATTGAATGCTTAATTGATATTTATCAATTTATTGATGAGCTTATCATTACTGAATTTTATCTTGCATCATATGAGTAATTATTTTTGAATATAATTTATTATCATGTACTTTTTAAAATTGATTAATCTTAAACAGAAGGTTATTCTGCATTTTATTATTTTACTTTCATATTGCTGAATTTTTGTTTTTATTTTATATGCTACATAGAGTTTGTGCCACACCCTATGGGTATATGGCGTGAATGTATTTTGTATGTACAATCAAAGACAATATAGTATATATATATAATATTCTCTTTGATACAATTTTATTTTTATTTTGAATTCTGTAGTTTAAATGTTTCAAAATTATATTGTTATATTTAATTTATATATATATATATATATATATATACCGGGTGTAGAAATGAAATGTGAACCATAGGGATTTCAATGTTATTTTTTAAATACGGCTGTATCTCTTTCCCTATTGACTTTAGAGCAAATATTTAAATACAAAACTTGTTCAAAATGTGAAAATGCATGGTATAAAGTCAATTTTCTTACATAAATATTAATATTTTACGATATACAGGGTTAACCACTAAAAAATGAGTTATAACATTGGGAAACGGGAATGGTATCGAAAAATGCGGAATAATGAGTTCTATAATTCGGTGAAAAAATCATTGTTCTACGATACTTCGTTTAGGAGAAAAAAATTAAAAACTGATTTTCGAAAAAAATGCTAATGGTCCCCCCTTATCAACTTTTCGAAAAATCAGAAAAAAGTGAATAAAAAATTAAAGAAAAACAGGAAAAAAAAAGTGTCTGGTACAAAGAGTAGGATAAAAGAGTAGACAACGAAAGCCAGTGTTAAAATATCCAAAATCTTTTTTTTTTTAAACAAAACACAGGGGTACCCCCTTACGAAATTTTTCAAAAATCAGTTTTTAATTTTTTTCTCCTAAACGAAGTATCGTAGAACAATTATTTTTTCACCGAATTATAGAACTCATTATTCCGCATTTTTCGATACCATTCCCGTTTCCCAATGTTATAACTCATTTTTTAGTGGTTAACCCTGTATATCGTAAAATATTAATATTTATGTAAGAAAATTGACTTTATACCATGCATTTTCACATTTTGAACAAGTTTTGTATTTAAATATTTGCTCTAAAGTCAATAGGGAAAGAGATACAGCCGTATTTAAAAAATAACATTGAAATCCCTATGGTTCACATTTCATTTCTACACCCGGTATATATATATATATATATATATATATATATATATATATATATATATATTAAATAAACATATTAAGATGGATAGATATATTAAAAGAAACAACAAATTAATTAAAATTTTATTGAATTTTAAAATGAAAAATGCCAGGGAGATTTCTACTCTTAAAAAAAAAACTCAAAACTTTACAGATCATTAAAAATACCTATTTGACATTTTTTCCTAATTTTTATAGCTTTTTATTTTTTTTATCAAACCTTTCTCTTCACGGATAAGTTCCATACGGTCTATGAAATCCAACCAGCCCTTAGTTTAACAGATAGAAACTTTAAACCAGTCGTCAAAAAAAAAAAAAAATAAATAAAAAAGATTTGCCGCCTTGGCACTTTAACACAGTGTAACCTACCCTGAAAGACAAATATCTAACCTGTTAAACCTCTCTTGTCGTTTTTGTGAATACAAGGATGTCTCCACAGCACACTTCACAACCTTTTAAAAGGGGTTGATAATTCAAACATGGGGGTGAAATGCACAAAAAAAAACAGGTGACGAAGATGATTAAGCAAAGAAATTTACACTTTAAATTTGCTCTAATATTTTAAAATTATAATTGATATATTAAAATATTATAAATAAGTTTAAATTATATATAAAAAAAAATAATCATATTTTTAGGAAAACTTATTTTAAAATTATTTTTGGTACAATGAATCAGTTTTTCTGATGAAGACGGACGTTAAATATTAATACAGAACTTTAATCTAAAACAGTTTTATTTTTATATAATGAGTTCTGAAAGATATTTTACTATATTAGGTTCAATTATAGTAATAAACAGAATTTAGATTTTTTGTCTGTTGAGATAAGACGTATTGTTTCTTAATTTTTCTAAAATACAAATGACCCAAGAGGAAAAAAAAACAAAACAATTGAATTCTAGAAACAAAAGCTATAACGATGCATCGGCAACTAGATAATTTCGCTCACAATTCGATAGTAAATTTTCAACAGGCAGCGAGTGACTTTTTTCAGTGGCGTTTTTAAAAACCCGAAAGATCTCGTTTTTGCCCCGAAACAAAATCACTTTTGTTTATATACACATTTGGGTTCAGATAGTTAAAAGAAGTCGTTTCTCGGAATTCATTCGGCTTGGTGAATAGCTAGGCTCAAGCCTTATACAAGCAGAAATTCACAAACATTTTTCGACAGTCGCTAAAAAAATCCACACAACGGTTGTGTGTGTTTTTATTTTTTGCACGAAAACGCATCAGATTTAGTTCACTGTTTTGTATGAGCAGCAAGTAGAAATGAATGGTATATTTGTATTTTGAAACCAAAAATTTTTTTTTATTTTAGTGAATATAATTTATGAAATTTAGATTATAAAATTACAAAATTCTAGAACAAAAAGAAAAACACTTAATTTTAAATGATTTATATATTTAATTATATACATGTATCTGTCCATGGTGCACGTTTCGGGCAAGTAAATGAATTTATGTATTTGGGTAGTTTATTTTCTAAGGATAGTCGCTATGATAGTGAGATTGCAAGAAATGTCAATGCTGGTTGTAAGGTTTTGAGTGTTTTCGCTAAATAAGTGAATGTTTTCAAATGTTTATGTATATAATTAATGAAAGCCAAATTTTATTTAACTCCAAATTAAAAATCTATAAATTTTACGTTCTAGTTACTTATTTGTTATCTAGTAACTCGTTTTTATGTTCTGTTATTTACTGTAATGTCATTTATATATTATTTATCGTGATAAAGATGGACATTGAGTTTTGTAGAAAAGTCGATTTTAAATAAATATTAATACAGAACTTAAACCTAAAGCAGTTTTATTTTAATAATAATATTTTTTATTTTCATATAAACCTCATGGTATGGGAAAATTCAATTAAAAATACCTAAAAATTGACGTACATAAGAATTTACATTACAATTGAAAATTTGAACTTCTCACTAAGATAATCATCAAATTTATATTAATTTTGTCAATAAAAAATTTCAATATATATATTAGGGTGTCTTTAAAAAAAATTTCCAATAAGGCTAAAGTTGATAATTTTACATCGAAAAACACTAGAAATATTATTTTTAGCATGTTTCTAGGAAAGTAACAAATTTCTCTACGCAACTGAAATTTTCGGAAAACGCGAGTAAATACATAGTATATCGTTTATATTGTGTATGTATTTACACGCGTTTTTCGAAAATTTCAATTGTGTAGAGGAACCTGTTACTTTCGTAAAAACATGCTAAAAATAATATTTCTGATGTTTTTTTTGATGTAAAATTATCGATTTTAGTTTTACTGGAAAATTTTTTTTTTAAGGACATCCTAATATATATATATTACCAACTTTATGATTGTTGTACTATTTTTTTATATATTTGTTTTTGAATTTTCTAAAGACTACAAACATGTCCTGAAGAAGGTAGAATATACCACCGAAATCTTGACACAGAATCTTAATGAGAGTTTGATTGGAACATCTAACCTTTTGATTACCTTCTTATCGAAATTTAATGTTTTATAATACATTCTTGTCGTGAATTTTCTATTCTATATATATATATATATATATATATATATATATATATATATATATATATATATATAAAATAACTTGAATAACTTAAGTCTTAATATAAGTGTTGCTAAAATAAGAAATTATATATATCTTATATATATAGGTAACTAGTGTGTATCAAATACACACACACATTTCATATATGTATATTGTATATATATATATATATATATATATATATATATATATATACTATATACATATGTGTGTTTGTATGTGACAAGTATACAAGTTGAGCGAGTTTTTTTCAAACATCAATTATTTTCCATATATAGCTTCAATACATTTTCAACACATTACTCTTGGATGTTGTTTTTTTTTACTTAATCTTTTTTTAAATTTATTTCATTCATTATATTTCTTCTAATACGATTCTGTTTTAATTTTTTTTTTTTTAACTTTTTGTAGTTGAAGATAAGCTGTCTATAGTTTTATGAATGGGCATTTTAAAAATACAAGAATTATTTATGGATACATTAAGGAAAAAAAAATGTTCTATAGTTAACTAAATGTCTGAGTTAAATTAAAGTTTCTTTACTGGTTCTGTATTAGTTATTTTCTTAGGATGAGTTTAGTAAGGTTGGATATTATGGACAGGGCCGTGTTGATAGGTGGGCGATGAGGCGCCATCTTAGGGGCACCAGAATTAAAGCATTTTTACTAAAAATTTAAAATTTAAATGTTATTAGAAATATCTGAAGTGACATCCGTTTCTTTCATACATTATTTTTTGGTATATTTTGTTTATTTCATTAAATAAATGTAGTATTAGTTTATAATACACTGTAAATTTTTTTTGTAATTTTACATAAAAACCCGGAGCATCTGATTTACACCAGTTTAATAATAAATTTTAAAAATCAGAAAAAAAATGTTTTATTTTCTTTTTAATTTCGAAAGTAAGAGTTTATTAATAATTTTTATCTACAACTGCTTTGTTATATGGTCATTATATATATAAAATCAGATAAATAATATTAGTCTTTATAGCCCAAGGGAAATAAAGTACTAGTCTTTATTAACCAAGGTTAATAAAATATTAGTCATTATTAACCAAGGGAAATAAAGAAACGATCTTTATTAACTTAATTTCCGTACGCACGCTTCGTTGCTAGGCAACATCAACAAACTAAATATCTCTACGCCAGATGGCAGCAGTTATCAGTCAAAGTAATAAAATGACAGTTGTAGTTAGTTAGTTGTTGTTAACATCATAGATTTGAATAAGTAAGTACAATATTAAAAATATATAAGCAGTTGTAGATAAAGTATAGTATTTGACTTGCAAATAATGCCTACAATGTAATCGGATGTTTTATTCCCCTCGCTACGCTCGTGGACTAAACAACATCCTCGTACATTATAGGTGCCATTATTTGCTCGTTAAATAATATATTATTATGTATCTATTATAAATTTAAATATGATATATATAATTTTATACGTGTAATATTTAATTTTATGTTTGTTTGAATACATCTGCAGTAGCATATCCCCAGAGACATATATATTTAAGTATTTAAGAATGCCAATGTAGACTAAGCAAAAAAAACGACATAATTCAAAATTTGGAAGCAGATATTTTATAAGAGTATATAAACTAAAAGTAGATTAACTAATCATTTATATAAAGTCAAACATGTATGTCTGTTAACGCACATGACTTGTATGATAAACAAACACGAGATTCTCATAAAATGCGGATATGAAGGCCGAAATGAAAGGAAAATGATGTTAAAAAAACATTTCAAACATCGGGAAAAATGTAAACAAACTATTTTATTACTAAATTATATAAGCATTATAACACAGACTTACTGACTTATATATTTGTCATGTTACAAATATGCTTCTTTATAGGACTTTAAAAATAAAAATATCAATTTTTGATTTAGTTAGTTAGTTGTTTTACTGACCGTTGCATATAGTGTGAGAGGTATTGTAATCATACCAATTGTGACTGTTTGAAATTTTTATAAATAAGCACGAATTAGGCTTATAGTTAAACTATTTGTAGAGTGATGTCAATCTGTCTGTCAATCTGTGGACACGTGTTGAGCGAATTTGGTTGAACGGTTTTTTACTTATTATTTGTCAATTTTATTAAATTTTTGGTTATCTTGAGCCAATGTCTAATTTGGTTAAAAGAATATATGTGAATAATTTTGAAGGTATACGTGGACGGTCCGATGAGTACCTGGGAGTGGTATGATTGAAAGAGTGGCTTGCGTGAGCGAATGTTTCCAACTAGTAGGAATAGAAGAGCATGTATGAGAGGTGTCATGAATGCTAGATGTTTGGTGAAAACTAATTTCGGGATAGTAGAAAGAGTTTGTGCCACACTTTTTTGGATACAAGGCGTGATTAACTTAATTTTTTTAAAAATTTAAATGACCATCGGAGGTGCTTTAACTGCTAAATTTGAGTCAATAGAATTAGTGTGAAAAATATTTGCATGAATATGAATAATATAGAAATATTTGCAATTTTTTATTTAGATTGTTTTGTCCTTTAACCTTTTCGAGACGGAATAGATTTTTCTGAATAATAATAACCACTGTAAAAATGTAACTTAAATTTATATTTAACAGTAAAATAACAACATTTTTGTAATTTTACTGTGTGATAATTTACGTAATATTATTTTTTTTTATGAAAAAAAAAAATACATTTATAGAAAATATAAAAAATCTTTTATTTGTAGTTTCATAGAAATACTTCTAGGCCTGAAACGGTTAAATAGTTATGCTTAAAGATGATTTGGTTCGGAATTGCTTTATTTAAATTTCTTGAAGTTAGTCTCATTTAAGCTAAAGATTTTTAAATTTAAATGTAATGATCAGAGTAGCGACATAAACGAATATTTAAACAAGATTAGAAGTATATGGGTAAACCCATATAGAGACTACTTTGACATTTCTCGGAAAGTTGGCAACACTGTATTTTAATAATATTATAATTTATGTGGGCACTAGGAAAAACTTTTCTGAAAATTTGATCAAAATCGAATAAATGATGTAGCTACAATAAATTTTAGTAATTTTTTTCTCGGAAAGTTGGCAACACTGTATTTTGTTAAAATTACATAAATTATATGAATACTAGGAGAATCTTTTGTGTAAATTTGAGTAAAATCGGTTAAATAACATAGCCATAATAAATTTTTTTAAACTTTAGTAATTTTTTTCTCGGAAAGTTGGCAACACTGGATATTAATAAAATTATATAATTAATGGGAGCACTAGGAAAATGTTTTCTGAAAATTTGAACAAAATCGGATTAATAACGTAGCCAATATGAATTTTTAAAAACTTTAGTAATTTTTTTCTCGGAAAGTTGGCATTACTGGAAAAAAATAAAACCACATGACCATCTTGGGTACTAGACAAATTTATCCTGAAAATTTTATTAAAATCGGTTGAACCGTCTAGGAGGAGTTGCGGCCACAAAATTTTGACTTACGACCGAGCGAGCGAGCGAGTGAGCGAGCGAGCTGACGACGCACACACATACACCCACATAAACTAAGTTCAGATTCGTCATCTAGAGGCTATATGAAGGATTTCTATACAATTTTTTTTTTTTTTGAAAATGTTACAGACACCGTACCAAACGCTATACTACTTTTCCTTGCAGTCAAAGTAGTAACAAATATCTGAAATATGATTTAAAGGAATTTGTGAACAAATGATGTCATATCTGGTATGCGTAATCCTTTTTTATGTATTTCTGTTGTGTAAATATACGCACACACGTTTTATTGATATAAATGCGTCTGCGGCTGTGCGTAGTGCCCTGCGTGCATTGCCATTATATATTGCGTCTATGTTTATGTCTAACATTAACCTTATGTAACCCGTGCTAAACTTAGTTTAATTGATTATAATGTGCTAAACATTTTATTTAGCTATAAAATATCTTACAGGCATAGATGTTTCCCTGCTAAACTTTATTTTATTTATATATTACATATATACACACAAGTT
Organism: Clivina fossor; assembly: GCA_963966155.1. Lineage (NCBI taxonomy): Eukaryota > Metazoa > Arthropoda > Insecta > Coleoptera > Carabidae > Clivina > Clivina fossor. Next base: position 15,378,556 of record OZ014559.1, on the reverse strand, counting down.
TAATGGAAGATTTATTTAAAAAAAAAAGTTGGTTTAATGTACTTTTTATAAAAATGTATGTGGTTACTAACAGAGCTGGACAAATTTACTCTCAAAAGGAATTAATTCAATATTTATAATTTATCTAAGAAAGTTAAAAATCTTTTAAAACTCATTATATTAAAATAATTGTTAATTTTTATTAATAATCGATGTTTCGAACAACTCAACGTACTTCATCATCGTCAGGAAAAATCACACAAATGATATTACGGTAAATAAACAAAACAAGAAATTTTTAATAAAAATATAATATTAGTAAAATTACAAAATATTGTTATTTTTAATGTTAAAATCTATGTAAAATTACATAAATTTAAGATATATTTTTTACAGTGTAGAAACATTATATGATTATAAAAATTCTTAACACAGAAATACCATTTGAAAATATATGTAAGTCCCATCCTGGCAGAAGAACACCATCATCGTCTTATCTTCTTCTTCTTCTTCAAAAAAAAAATAGAAAAAATCACGCGATTTCATCTTTGCCAGTCAGTCTATCTTTGTCTTTCTTCAAAGCCCTTCAATCAACTTGTCTTTCTTCGTCACTAAGCCTTCTTCACGCATTATCTAAGTGTGAAATTTGATTTGTCCAAAGTAAATTACATTTGCAACGAATAGGTGAATCTTATGTTACAAGAATAAACGATTTTTGCAAGGGTGAGGCTGTTACGACACAAAATAAACTTTAATTGCATCAAATGTTTCGGAAAAGATAAAGGGTTTTATTTATTTCTAAATTAACTTTCGCAACTTTGATTTATGTAGAATTATTTTAATAGTTTTTTTGTCTATTATCAGGAAACAAGTGGTTGATTTGTAAATGCATTAGAAAAATTTGAACACACATACTTTTTTTTTAAGAAATATTATGTTTTATTAATTATAAATATATATAATTTTGTGATCTATTTACTTATTTGTTGCCTAGTAACTTGTTTATATGTTCTGTTATTTACTGTAATGTTATTTGTATCATTTATTCTGATGAAGGCAGACGTTAAGTTTCGTCGAGACGTTGATTTTAAATAAATATTAATTCAGAACTTTTACCTAAAGCAGTTTTATTTTAATATAATGAGTTCTGAAAGATTTTCTACTATGTTAATGTTATATTAATATTTAGGGTCAATGTTTAGGTTATAGTTCTGTATTAATAATTAACGTGCTTTATATACTCAATGTATATCTTTATCAGGAAAACAGATAAATAAAATATTCTTATAAATAATATACTGGTTATTTTTCTCTTAATAAATTTTAACCTCTATACAAATGACATTTATAGTAAATAAACAGAACATAGAATCAAGTTACTAAGTAATAAAATAAGTAACTAATTATAAAATTTATAAATTTTTAATTAAAGGAAGCCAAATTTTATTTAAAATATATTAAAATATTGTATCAAATAAGTCATGGAAAAAAAATAGAAGTACTTGAAAATGCTTGTCCTCTTGGGGCATCAAGTTTGATTTTCTGAAACCTATGGATTTGTTGGTGCGCGCAGGGCTGATGGAAGAAACTCTCTTTCTCGCAGTGGCCGCGCAGACATTACTGCAGACATTCAAGGTCATTATGTGTAACGTAACAGGTATAGGGTTCAATGATTTGGTACCTTATTTTATGCCGAAAGGCATTCTCAATACATCTAGAGCAGAGAGGAATGCGTATTTGAGTTGCTCAACTTTATATGTTGCACTTGATATATCTGTTTGTTACTGAAGTGGCAAAAAGGGAAGGGGGAGGGGGGTTACTTTTTAAGAGTATTACGAAGAATAAGTTATGACCGTTGTGGTATTGGTTTTGTGATAACTTTATACTTTTGTAGTCTTGTTTAAAGAGTCTATGCACTTAGCTGTATATATTATAAGAGATTTTAACAATACCAGAATGAAGATACATGCTCTGTTATTGGATTCAATTAATTAGTGATAATTTATATTTGGCTGCGATTTGTTTGATAAATAAAAGATATTTTCTAGTAACTAGATCATAAAATTCATAAAGAAAGATCCATCAATATTAACAGTAGATTGATAAGAGAAGCAATAGAAATTTATAAAGAAAAAGATAACATTAATCAGTGTGAAGGTATTGATTATAATAAATTTTGGCTTTCTTTAATTAAAAATTTATAAATTTTATAATTTAATTACTTATTTTGTTACCTAATAACTTGTTTGTATTTTCTGTTATTTACTATAAATGTCATTTGTATCATTTTTTCCTGATAAATTCGTCGAAACATCGATTATTAAAAAATATTAATATAGAACTTAAACTTAAAGCCGTTTAATTTTAATATAATGAGTTCTGAAAGATTTTTTACTATATTAAATATATCATATATATTTTCTTCGACTGTTAAAAAACCTGTACTTTATTTTACTATTTTTTGTGTGTAAAATATCTGTTTATGGTAATAGTGAAAAACTGTCTTAAAAATAGGTAAATAAAAATAATATTATAAAAATAATATTATAAAAAATCCCAAAACCACACTTAAATTAAAATAAAGCTAAATACGTATTTCGGAAGCTAAGCTTCCATCTTCAGTAGCAAATAAAATCTACAAAAATCTTACCTGTGATACAAAGTACATAATCACTTAAGCACTTGTCGAATATCAGTGATATATAATATTATTTTTATAATATTATTTTTATTTAAATTTCGCCACAGTAGATCATTTTCTAATCTTTTATTAAAAATAGGTGTCAAATGTAAAATTTATTGCATCTATTATATATGAAATCGCGCTAAATTTTCAGAATCAGAATGTTTAAACAGTAAAAATAACAATATTTTATAATTTTACTGTGATTATTTACGTAAGATTACATTTTTTATGAAAAATTATATTCACAAAACATATAAAATGACATAAATATCTTATAAAATTATATAAATTTTTTACATTGTAAATTTAAAATATTTATGTAAATTTCTTCAAAATTTATCACATACCCTAAGAAATACCTCAAGATTACAGTTACTATACAAAAAAAATATTTCATATTTGTGTACTACCTGTAAAATTCGTATTTTTTTGTGTGTGAAAGGGCTGTGGTGGATTATTTTCTTAAGTCAGTGATTTTTGGTGCGAGACAAGGGGGCCGAGAGGGCTCTTGAAAAATAGCCGGTAATCCGATATTTCGGAAATACTAAACTCTCAAAAGCAAAGCTGTTATTGGGGACGTATGCGAGCTAAACCAAACACAACATCTAACTTCAGTCGAATTAGTATACGTCAAGAGAGATTCAGGGATGCATTTTTTTTTTGCTTTGTTTTTGTTTTTCTACTCGTAAATCAAGATTTTGGTGAAATTTTAAGAGAATGTTTTTAGTTGTGAATTCTCACGGTAGCTTTTAATATTATACAAAAAATATTTAATAAAAATAATATCGTATTTCTATACACTAAAACAAAATTGCCATTTTACATAAAAACCATAGTAAAAAATCGCTTATTATTTCAGCAAAACGATAAATTTTTTGAAAAAATAATATAATTTTGTAATTTTAAGTAAAATAATTAATTCATCATATTATGTATATATATATATATATATATATATATATATATATATATATATATATATATATATTTCAAGATTTCGGATTTTTGACTAATAATATTTTAAATAATAATAAATTTTTGGGAAAGTAGTCAGAAAATAGATTATTTTAATTATTGACAGTCTGTGAAATTACACATTTTATTTAAATTTAGACTATAACTTGTGCTTCATGTTTTATCTTTAAGTATACAACTTTTCAATTATATATACTAATCACGAATGTTATAATATAATTTTTCGCCAACTATCAATTCATACGTGTGTTTACACAAAACTTTGTTTGATAATGTCCTGAGGAAGATGGGATACTGCCATCGGAAGCTAGACAGTTAAGCATAAATGAGTTTTTGATTTAACACCTACCCGTTTTCTGACTACTTTCCCAAAAATTTATTATTATTATTATATATATATATATATATATATATATATATATATATTTATATATATGTTTTTTTTTTTACGGAAAAAGTAAGTGATTACTTACATAACATATACGTATTTTGTGTGTAGATTTTTATGTATGTAAATTTTTTTTTGTGGCGTCTGAAATTTACATACTAAACGTGTAAATCAGTTGTTCTGGATTTCTATGTAAAATTACTGATTTTTTAACAGTGTACATTGAGTATCTATGTAATCTTAGATCACTGATTAGGACTTTAGCTTTATCTATTGCTACTGTTGATAAAAGCTTAGTTTTTGAAATACGTATATAGCTTTTTTTTAATTATTATTTGTGGGAATTATTTTATTTTATCAATAATTATACTTAAAATTTGTACAATTTGGTGACATATACATTAAATAAACAAAACATAGAAACAAGTTACTAGGTAACAAAATACAAGTAACTAGATTATAAAATTTATAAATTTTTAATTATAGGAAGATACTGCAATATGTAATTATAAGATCTATCAATATTAATAGTAGATTGATAAGAGAAGCAATAGAAATTTATAATCTAGTTACTTGTATTTTGTTACTTAGTAACTTGTTTCTATGTTCTGTTTATTTACTGTATATGTCATTTGTTTCAATATAGTAAAATATCTTTCAGAACTCATCATATTAAAATAAAACTGCGTTATGTTAAAGTTCTGTATTAATATTTATTTAAAAATCGATGTTTTGACGAAATTCAACGTCTGTCTTCATCAGAATAAATGATATAAATGACATTACAGTAAATAACAGAACATAGAAACAAGTTACTAGGTAACAAATAAGTAACTAGATCATACAATTTATAGATTTTTAATTAATTGAAGCCAAATTTTATTTAACTCAGTGCCTTTGATGAAAATGTACGTAGGTCAGGTCGATTATTAATAAATATTATGTTAGAATAACGTTTTTATTTTTTCATAAAACTAATTTATTTTTTAATAATTAATACAAAACCATCAATCAAGTATTAATTTCATTAGACTGCTTCAGATCTTTGCGAATGTAATTCTGTACTTTGTTTACATCATATAATTATCGAGTTAAGACGCTTGATCCATATACTATGTTTACATGCTGATAATTTGTTTTTAAAAACATTTTTTTTGTTATCTCCGTGTTAGTGTAACTAATCAGGAGAACGGTAAATTCAAAATTGTAGTTTTTAAAATTACCTAATCTTGCACGTAAGTGAGAGAAGAAAAAATTCGTGAATAAGAATTAGGAAAAGATAATCAAAGGCAAACAAACAAAAAAAATGAACAACCGAGTGAAACAGAGAGTGTGAAAAAAAAAATGAATGTGCTATAATATAGAAATTAGTGAAGATAGAAAGAGATGGAACTTCAAGCTCGATGAACTTGGCAGCAAATGTTACGTAATTTTAAAAATCTAGAAGGTTTTTTTTTCACTTGAGTAGTAAATAAATATTACTATATTTCAAATGAGTACTCCTGACCATCTAGCTAGAAATGTGATATATATGTGCATTACAATGAGGTACAGGTCTGGATTTAGAAGAATTTTGGATAATAATAATTATTTAAATAATAAAAAAAATAATATAGCACGTTTTTAACACGGACCATAGAGAAAAACACTCCAAATGGATGCACTGTTCGAAAAAAAAATACCCTTATTAGTGCCTATATATAAGTCCGTTCCCTAAAAAGGGTATATATGAATACCTTAAATTGGTAAATTCAAAAAGAGCACCTTATTATTCCAGAAAAGACAATTGAATTATTTTTTTTGTGTATCAAACACATGTTGGATCATGCACAGTAACAAAAAAATTTTAAAAGTACTCAAAAAAGGGTAAATTTTAATGTTTTACTTAAAAACAAAATGAGTGAGCAGTTATTTATCCTTATTTTTCGTATTTGTTGCTCTTCCATGACGGTAAAAAGTCAAATATTTTAAAATACGCAAAAGCAGGACAATTTTTTACTTTAATAAGGCTACAAATTCAATTACCCTCGAAAATTTTTACTCTTTTACCCTACTATTTTGAACAGTGTGGTATATTTTCTCATGACAGAATTCGTATTTAAAACAATGTTTTTCACGACAAAAAATTGAAATGCGCTATAAAATATTTTTCTTACGACAAAAAATGCAAGTGGACGTTAAAATAATTTTCTTCACGACAAATAATTAAGTAAACAACGTTCTAATATCAAAAATTAAAACTTACCTAACGTAACCCAACCTATCTAGTAATAACCGCAATCAAATTCTTCAGGTGTATTGATCTATAAACAAATGAAAAATTATCCTTTTATCTCAACCTAGCTACCAATGAATCTGACTAAAATAACATAGTAAAAAGTTTTCCGAACTCATTATATTAAAATAAAACTGCTTTAGGTTTTAGTTCTGTATTAATAATCGACGTTTCAACGAACTCAACGTACGTCTTCATCAGCAAAAAAAAAGATACAAATGATATTTATAGTAAATAAACAGAACATGGAAACTAATTAAGGTAACAAAATAAGTAACTAGATCATGAAATTTGTAAATTTTTAATAAAAGAAAGCTAAATTTTATTTAAATCAGTGCTTTATCACTGATTGATGTTATATTTTTCATTATAAATTTTTATAAATATTAATACAGAACTAGAACCTAAAGCAGTTTTATTTTAAATAAATCAAAATTAAATAAATTGTAGTTTGAAATATCAAGCTGTGCAATTATATATTCCTTTTTTTAAACTATAAATATTTAAATTTCTAATCGATATTAAATTAATATTAATATTTAAAAAATTGTAGGTATATAAAATATTTATATTAAGTAATGTATCCATATTTTCAATATTTTATTAATATTATTGAAAATAAAACATTTAATTTTATACTTAATTAATCTGTACATTCCTGTTCAATTTCGTTTTTAATGTCGATAAAAAAAATAAAATAACAGCCAAATACATTTTTATTTCAAGGAAAAATGTGTCTTATATCGTCTTTCTTTAAGGCTATTATTTCTTTATTAATAGTAATTATTAAACAATTGAAATGTTTAACCAATCACAGGTTAGCGTCTCATTGCAGATAAAAAAACTACGCATTAATACATGTTTAGTTTGTGGAATGTTGTTAGTTTCTGTAACACTTTTTGTGAATTTCGTGTGTTTTTGCAAAATGTAATATTTCAAATTTAGTATTTACTACAAATATAAACTGAATAAGTGCAAGAATTTTTATTTATAAGGAATATTTTAAAATTTATTATGGAACTTCAAACTGATAAATTATATTTTGGACTGTTTTTCTTTAGTTTGTGATATATTGTTAATATTTGTGTTTACTATAATACTACTATAAACTGAATAAGTGCAAGATTTTACTTATAAAGATTAATCTAGGATTTATCATGGAAATTCAAAAACAGGTAGAAAATTTTTTTAAATTTAATATAACCAAATTATTTTACTGATATACACAAAGTTTGTATCCATTTTTGGTTATTAAAATTTGTTTATAATATGTTTGTTTATGTACGTACGAAAATTCAGGAAGGGATAACTTAGTTTACTATTGTTTACACATATTTTAGTAAATTAATCAGCAAATTTTACAAGTAATTTATAAGTTTATGACTTATTGCCGCCCCCACAAATTCTGTCACTTATTTTTGATAATTGCAAATTGTTTATAAATATATTTCTGTGTGTTTGTAAAAAAATTGGGAACCTACAACTAAATTTGTAGGCGTTATTGCAATTTTTCTATTTTAACAGTAATGGCCATTATAAGTAAGTGATATTTGTGAGGATATGTGCATTCATGTCATGTTATGAATGCATATGTCCTCACAAATCTTCCAAATAATCAGTGAAAATAAAACAATCTCAAATAAATATCTGTTCATGATTTATTTCAAATAGTTACTTTATTTCAAAAGTACTTAAGAACAGAAACGAACGCAAATATACATCAGACATTGTTAGCAGAAATAAAACTATCGTTTTAAACACAGTTTAGTGGCAAAACGAAATACAGAAATAAAGCTCGTACAGTCGGATGAAGTTTTGCAAAAGTATAATAAATAGCGTTTGCCGTGTATAAGGAAATGGTTCGATGACAAATGGTAGTGCAATTAACGTGAGATTAGCGGCATATTAAGCTTCAAGAATCTCGATCTTCTACTAACTACATAACAACACTATATACACTGTAAAAAAATCAGTGTAAATTTACAATAATATAACAATCTATACATACATACATACACAATCACGCCATGTACCCAAAAGGGTGTGGCACAAACTTTTTTCATCATTCCGTTTTACTAATAGCGATTTCGGTAAATCTGCAACAAACGTGGTTGATCTCTTGAAGTTTATAATAATAAAGTGCAAACGCAATTTAAAAGGTAATTTTATTAAAATAATGAAATAAAATTAATTAACAAAATGAATTACAAAATAACTAAAAATTATTACAATCTATGGACTACTTAATTCTTTTATACGTCGACCAGTAACTTAAACTTTAATGTTGTTCTTCTAAATGCCTATTCGTAACTAAATTAAAATAATTTAGTTTTCGACTAAATTGGATTCATAAAAATGCAGCTTAAACAAAAATCGAATGCAATCAAACTTTGAAGGACGACTAAAAATGCTGACAAACTGACAAAGTTCGATGCATTAGACACTAGACAGTCATGGATATGTCAACGTACTAACTTCTAAAATTCTTAAATATCAAATATCCATGACTGTTACAATAATAATCATAATAATTTTACTAAATATTTAATTATAATTTGAAATTTACAAAAATTTTAAAATAATTTTGGAATTTTACAATTTTCATATATTTTTACATTTATATCTTTATTTTATGTAATTAGACAAATATTACTATATAAAAAAATGTGTTGTAATGTTACATACATTATATGTATTCTCTATTATTATTATTATTATTTAACAATTTTTTGTGCATTTTTACATAACAACTTTTTTGACTGCACTGTACAAAAAGTTGTCATTTTACATAAAAACCATAGTAAAAAAATACATAATATTTCAGCGAACATAATTTTCTGTAAAAATATTAAAATTTTGTAATTTTAAGTAAAATATTTTATTATATTTTATTTTAATTTTTTACTAAAAAAAGTAAATAAACTTACATAAAATATACGTATTTTATATTTATATAATGTAAAAAAAATCCTGTGACGTCTGTAAACGGGTGATAATCATTGTAATTATTTTTTACAGTGTACTTAAGCACTGAACCAAACGCTTTGCATAAACTGTACTTAGTAAAATTTATACCATTTGTACAGAATTATATAGAATACTTACAGCTTTACTTTGTGTTAGTTAGCTTAAGCAAATATCACACAAGTAGTAAATATGCATTTGTGTGTTAGACTTATATAAATGATTATGAATATCTTTGCACATATTTCTGATTTAGAGGATTTTCACATTCTTAACTTGTATTATTGATTTTGTAATATATTTTGTGTTAAAATATTTGTCTATACCGGGCGTTAAGTTTCATTTCAATTGAGAACTATATATGTGTATAACAAAAAGAGAAATTTTTTTATTATTTTAATTTTTCCTGATAATTATGTACGTAGAGTACGTTGAAATGTCGATTTTTAATTAAAATTTATACAGAACTTAATCCTAACACTTTTTTATTTTAATATAATGATTTCTGAAAGATTTTTTACAGTTAAAATGATATATTTTCACCGACTATCATATCGTAAATCAGTAAATCCAAGGTTTTTATGTAAAATTACCGAATTTTTTTAATAGTGTAATTTCAAATTTTAAATTAAAAAAAACACAAAGAGTTCAACCCTGACATACAAATATCATTTGACAGTAAATAAACAGAACATAGATACAAGTTACTAGCTAACACAATAGTAATTAGATCATAAAATTTATAGATTTTTAATTAATGGAAGCAAAAAAAAAGAATTGGTTTCTATTAATTAAAAATCTATAAATTTTATGATCTAATTACTTATTTTGTTACCTAGGAACTTGTTCCTATATTCTGTTTAATTATTGTTTATATTATTTTTATCATTTTTCTTGATGAAGATGTACGTTGAGTACCGTCGATTATAAATAATTATTAATACAGAACTTTAACCTATAGCAGTTTTATTTTAATATAATGAGTTCTGAAAGTTTTTTTTACTATGTTATAATAATTTTATTTCGAATTTTAATTGAATTTTGTAATAAGCACTGCTTGCTTTAACAAATTCATTTATTATTATTTTATGTTTAATCGGAACGAAAACCGAACCATTAAAAATATTGAAAACTGTGATAGAACCGGTTCAAGTTTTACCAGCGGTTTACTACTTTGGTTAAAAACCATACTCAATATATTTAAGGTGACCAATCGTCCTCCTTTAAGGAGGACAGTCCTTCTTTTGTAGGTTCAGTCCTTCCTTGAAAAGTGTCCTCCTACCTGTTCTCCTTTTCGATAATTTAAAACTAATCTATTAATATTTGTATTCAGAGATGCCACTTACCGTAAAATTCAATATGAAGGATATTTCTTGCTCCTAAATTTCCAATATATTGTTAGAAAATCATATATTGACCAAAAATATTAATTTGTTTAATTAAATAATTAAAAGGGATGTAAGCATAATTAGTGAATTTTTGTTTGAATTAATAAAATGTTTCATTTATTTACGTTGTACTTTTTTCTTAAATTTTTTCGTCCTTCTTTTTATTGTAATAAATTGATCACCTTTTAATATATTATATTAAATAGTAAATAACGCTATAGTATAGATCCAGTAGCAGTACAAAGCGGTTGTATTGTAATAGTGAAACACACAGCATACATTCGTTATCAGCATTTTGTATAAAGCAGGTCACTATATATATAAATCGTAATTTACAGGAAGCAAATGGTGCCACACCAGAGATCACACAGTTGAAAAAGGATTAATCTGTTTCCTCTTTTAGTTTCATGTGTGTGTGTGTATGTGTGCTTCAATCTCATCAATAATGCTGATATCGTACTCCGTTTGGCTATTTTTAACATATTTTTTTTCTTCTTTTATATTTTTTCTCCCCTCTGGTTCCCTCTTCGTCCTGCGTTGCTCACGGCTGTTACTACGATTTAACTATTATGCTATCATCCTTTCCGGTTACACATACACATACAAAAGAAACAGATTCATTCATATTTAATATTCATGTATTATTATAATTTATAGTGTTAATATTTTTAGAAGGTATTTTTGGACAGTGCTAAAAATAAAGATTCATGCGCTTAGGTAGTAACTGTATATTATTAGTCAATTGTTTTATTGATGACAAACAAAAGAAAAGAATTGATGATGAAGATGCATGCATTCGAATTTAAATCCATTTGTTATATGTTAATTTTTTTAATTAAGACTTTGATACGATGCATAATTTTGTGCATTTTTATGCTGCTTGATTCTATGCATAAAAATGCAATGGTGTCATACAAGAATAGCTTGTATAAAAAGACAGAGAAATAATTATTTAAATAAAAAAATTTTATACTTTTTAGTCCATGTTAAAAACGTGGTTTTTTTGTTTTTGATTATTACAAATAAACCTAAATCCGGTTCTGTTCATTATAAAATAATGCACATATTTTTATCTCGATAAAATCTACCCGCATGATTACATGCCAAATTAGTTTCTTAACTCTTAACTTTATTATAATCCCTACAGAGAACAACATTGAATCATGCACAGAGAGATCTTGTTGCAAAAGACACTAATCAGATGTAGATATCTTCTTTTTTCCCACGAAAGTAAAAGAAAATTTAACACGACCTGTCTCAAAAGTATGTAAACTTTTATTCAACAAATAATTTAAAAAGGTGAATATATATATATATATATATATATATATATATATACGTATAATTACGCGACAAGTTTGATATTTCAAAATGATAACGACGAAATTGGTATATCTAACGACAAGTATAGCACGACAAAAATGGTATTTCAAACGTTAAAAATGAGAAATTTTACGACAAAATTATTATATTGAACAACAAATTAATATTGTACGACAAATTAGTGAACTATTCTTTTTTAATTGATAATAAAAATGCTTTCGGATTAAGTTTCTATCTTTTTTCCTGATGAAAACGCACGTTTAGTTATTACAGAACTAGATTTAAAGCCGTTTTATTTTAACTAGATTATAAATTTTATAAATTATTAAATAAAGAAAATCAAATTTTATTTAAATCAATGCCTTCGCATAGTAAACAAATAAATAGTATATAAATAGTTATATTTTAATGTTTATTGCATAAACTTAATATTTTAACTTTCAATAATAAATTACCAAATTTGTATTTGGAGTCATTCACTTCTAGAATGCAAAAGTTCCAAAAAGAAAATTTATGTAATAAACATTCCTATATTTTTGAGACAGACCTTATATTCTTGCAAATTGATTGATTATCTATTTAAAAACTAATTGTGAGAATAAAAATTTAATTTCTGATCTTCAACAGCTAAACTTTTCTGAATTGAAATTTTCCAAAATTCGTGAATGAATCTTAAAATACTCATGCAATCTACGCACTGGTCATCTCAGTATCCGAAGGTCATATCGAGATTGTACTGACCCCGAAAGGTCATACAAGACCTAAGACTTTCAAAGCTTGATGGCTTATGAATGTACAGCGCAAGACATGTATGTAGGAGGATTTCTTGACCGGGCAGCCAGTGCATGTTAAAACAAAAAAAATTATTGTATGTTTTCCTTTTGGTCTATGAGACACTTCAAAAGTTTAGTACCGTATTTGGTAAATAATTTCTATACTGTATAATAATTTGTTTAAAAAAAATGGTAATTATTTTTTAAATTTGTTTATATTATTAAGTTGAAGAGTTGGGAATGAATTTTGGGATGGAGTTTTTTTTTCGGAAATTGTATATTTATTTACATTAATATTAGTAGTAATTAAATTTGGAATTTTTCAAGGGGCATAAGTGCATTCTTGTGAAAAAATTATGTGAAATTAAAAGGCTGTAAATAACTGATGTTTATATTATAAAATACTATAAAATCCGAATGGATTTAATTTACAAATTTTAAATATTTATGATATGAAATACCATATTATGTATGTATATATTATGTTAATAACGATATAGTAAAATAAAACTGTTTTAGGTTTAAGTTCTGTATTCATATTTATTTATAAATCATTAGGAAAAATGATTCAAATAATATTTATAGTAAATAAACAGAACAGAGAATCAAGTTACTAGCTAACAAAATAAGTAATTAGATCATAAAATTTATAGATTTTTAATTAATGGAAGCAAAAAAAAATTGGTTTCCATTAATTAAAAATCTATAAATTTTATAATCTAGTTGCTTATTTTGTTACCTAGTAACTTATTTCTATATTCTGTTTATATCATTTTTATCATTTTTCTTGATGAAGATGTACATTAAATACGTCGAATATAAATAAATATTGATACAGAACTTTAACCTAAGGCAATTTTATTTTAATATAATGAGTTCTGAAAGTTTTTTTACTATGTTATAACGATATAGTACCGTATTTGCACGAATATAAAGATATTTAGAAAAAAATAATTCGAATTTAACGCGATTCATTCATTTTTCATAAAAGAATTCAAAGAAATTAAAATTCAAGCGTTCGAATTTAGCTCGAGTCAATTTTTTAACGAGAAATAATTAAACGTTCTATTCTGACAAATATTGTAGTTAGTAGACAAGGATAGATCGACCACGTCATACCAGTTCAGAAAATTCTATAAATTAAATAGATACCGGCCGTGAAAGCATGAAAATCACTATTTTGTAATATTATTTATTGTAAATACCGGATTTGTACATAATCTTAAAAATATTTCTCTAATAAATTCTATTATACATGTATGATTAATATCATCTTATTTAGTTACGCAGTATATCTATGGTTAGTTTCAATCAATTAAACTTGAAACTCAGCTTGAAAACAAAACAATATCGTTTTTTTTTTGTACATCCAACTGCAGCTTATACAATCATAGCGCCCGTAGAGGTGTTGCACAACTAACTATTACAATAACTAATGATAGTTTCTTGAATAGAGCAATTAATGTGTTAATCAAATGTACACATTTAGACATTAATCTCGCTGATGGTATAACTATCTATAATAATCAAAAGAAATCTTGTTTAACTTTACTATGTCTAATAGAGAAAGATGTTATTGTGCGTATTGGTCGTTAAAGTAAGATAGAAATAAAATATAAAATTGTAGAACATTTACGCAATCCGCGCGCACATTGATTCTTGAACTTCAAACGCAAACTAATCAGGGTGAAGGACCTTATCGGTGAAGGAAAACACAAACTTACTTAGTTAAAGAGATTTGAGATTTATTTCTGGATTTGTTTACAAATTTAAATTATTTCGCAATGTTTAATTCATTTACTTGAAGTTGATTTTTAGAAAATAGTCTCGCAAAATGTTTGGTGCAGTTTTATGGAATTCGTAGAATTGATTGATATTTTAAAACAGATCTTCAAACCGTTATATTTTTCGTTTCGGTACAATTAAAAAAATATATATCGGTTCGGTTCCGGTAAAAATAACTTTTTTTTTGTTTTCGGTTCTGAGTGATTAATTTTTAAATTTTTTTATTTGTATTAAAAACTTATTTTCTACCATAATTTAGAACATTTTATTTCTACTTTTATAATAGAAGCATACTACAAAAATTGATACTATAATTTAATATGAATAATAATAATTATTTATTAACTAAAGATGTAATAATTAGAAGTATATAATGTATGATAATAATATAATTTATTATTCGAAACTTATATAATTCGTATGTATATGTTATAATTATATAATAATAAAATAATATATGTTAACGTAACAAATTCTTGTATACAGAATTTTTATTTATTTATAATTAGAAAAAATGAAAATTTCCACAGATTATTAATATATTTTCTAATGTATTTTTATTTAAACTATTTATAGATTATTAAAAGCAACGTATTATCGAAAAATACATTTTTATCAAAGTGATCCCTAGTTTCATTTTCAATTTCATTAACTGAGTATTAATCCAAAAAAATGTTGCAACATGTAAAAATGACTAAAGTTTTTAAAAATTCATTATGGCTACATTTCATATCCGATTTTAATCAAATTTTTACAAAAGAGTCTTCTAGTGCCGACATAAATTATATATTTAAATAAAATAGAAAAATAAAAATTAAACAAAATTTTTATTAACAAAATCTATTTTTTTCACTTATGTTTATACAATGTTAAATATAAGTATAAAGTTGAAAAATAAATTTTGTTAATAATGTTGTTTTTTAATTTTAATTTTTCTGTTTTATTAAAGTTTTAAATTGTTTCACCAAGTAGTGACTACAAACTCCATTAGTAAAAATAAATTATATAATTTTACTAATATACAAAAACATACCTATATTTTTATAATTATTTTGATAGTATAGTATAGTTTTCATTAAAATTAAAAAAAAAAAATGTGCAATAAAATATTGAAAAAAATCTTTCAAAATTCATAATAAATTAAAACAATTTTTGGTTTGACCTTTTGTTTAAATTTTAGTTGGTTAACGTTTCTATTTCACATTTTAATAAAAGTTATTTTTAATTCTATGATAAATTACATTATCTTTTCAAGTGCATAAATATAATAAGATATCTATTACATACCAATTAAGTATGCATCAACATGAAACCTAAGTACACTTATAAAATTTGCAAATATCTATAGATGTGTATGTGCTAAAAATAATTATATTTTATTATACATTATATGTAGTTATCAGACGATGCATTTTGTATGAATAATGTCACACGCACACACACACATACGCCTGCAAATTTAACAAAACACACACGATTGCACACACGCATTTTGTTTTATGAATGAAATTGTAGTCGCGTAATCTGTCGTCTCTTGTCTTTTCAATGCCTCATTGTTTTGTCGTTCAACTGTTTTTATTTGTTTTATTCTTTCTTTTTCTCTCAATTCATTTGTTTTATTTGGTTTTCTTTTCTCGTTTTTGTTTTATAGTGTGAGTGTATTTTGTTTTATTTTTTTCATGTCCGCATATATGTATACATAACTCTTTCGACTGTTTTATTGGTACGGGCTAATGCGGTTGGTTGGTTTGCTGCCGAAGTTCTTTCTCCATTTGTTTTTAGTTTTTCAGTAGTTCAACTGTTCGTGAGGGTATTTGGCGCGCGATTTGCTTGAATTTTATTTGTATTTTTAATGGTCTTGTTTGTGTGTTGGAATATATTGGAATGGTTTTTATTTATGGCAGTGTTTGGTGAGTAATTTGATATTTTATAAGCCTGGTTTGAAATGTTTATATTTTGAGTTAAGATTCCGTGAATTGTGATTGATAATTCAAAATAGAACGGCTTTAGGTTGTAGTTCTGTATTAATATTTATTAATAATTGACGTACTCAATGTACATTTTTATCACGGGAAAAAAAAAAGATACAAGTGACATACATAATAAATAAACAGAACATAAGTAACAAAATAAGTAACTAGATTATAAAATTTAGAAATTATTAATTAATGGAAGCCAAATTTTATTTAAATTAGTGCCTTGATAATTCAATTTTTTAAATTTAAAATATACTATTATACTTTTGTTAAATAAATGATTATAAAATTTGTATAGTTTTGTAATTTTTTTGTGTTAATTGGATATAGAATTGGGTTTTTCGATGAAGAGTCAAACGAATATTTTTAAAAATAATTTTTGTCTAAGTGTGTGGGACCTTCTTTGGAATAATGTGATAGACGCTTGAAAATTTTGTATTTTTAATCATCCGTTTCATTATTCCACAAAAGGCCATAAAATTTGGCCGAAAATTTAATAAAATTATTCTATTCTTTTGAAGGACTATGACAGGAGATCAAAAGGATATATAAATTTCCAAGGAACCAAAATTAAATAAAATTATTCTCAAACATATTTATTGTACATGACTTTTTATGAAGACTAACATAGAGTTCGCTTAAACGTCAATTATTAATAAATATTAATACAGAACTAGAACCTAAAGCTGTTTTATTTTAATATAATTAGTTCTGAAAGATTTTTTACTACATTATAATCTAGTTATTATTATATATGTCATTTGTATCATTTATCTTGATACGTAGAGTACGTCGAAACGTCGATTTTTAATTAAAATGATTAGAGAATTAAATTCTAAACTACTTTTGTTTTTAAATTTTTTTCTTATTTTTAATAGTGAGATCTGTAAGATTTTTTACTCTGTTACCTAAATAAATCGTCAATAATTTTTTCAATTTTTTGATGATTATTCGTATTCGCGATTTAAAACTAATCTTATTATTAAATTTATTTATAAATATACATACATACACAATCACACCATGTGCCTAAAATGGTGTGGCACAAACTCTTTCCATTATTCCAACATTTCTATAAATATTATCAGAATAAATATGTGAAATTTAAACTGCTCTGACTAATAATAAAGGATGATATTAATTTATGCAATGTGCAATGAATGTGTATGAAAATTGCAATTTAAAGCACGTGTTAGTGTAGCAGTTTTTTTTTTTTTAAGGTTAGGTAATAAATTGTCCCTGAATGTGTATTTATGTATAGATATAATTGAATTTCCTACATGCTTCATCGCTCACATATTCTCACATCAATTTTAATTTAATACCGTCCTTATTTTATTTGTGTCTTTATCAGATAAATGACGAAGACGATTAGCTTGAATTACATTATCTAGTTTCGGAAAAAATAGATAGTTTAAGCGCCTATGTACAACTCATACTAAATAATTTTACTTCAAATACTTAATATTAGGTATGCTTGTTTCATTTCTATTTTTTTCTGTGGCAAAAATATTCTTGTAAATAAATGGGGAGATATTAAAATAAAAACTGTTTTAGGATTAGATTCTGTTTAATTATTTATCAGTGACATTAAAGTAAATAGTACGTAGCAACAAGTTACTAGGTTATAAGTAATTAGATCAGAAGAATTATAGATTTTTAATTAATGGAAGCCAAATTTTATTTAACTTAGTGCTTTTACAGGGATTAATATTATTCTTTTCTTTATAAATCTCTATTGCTTCTCTTATAAATCTGCTGCTAATACTGATTGGTCTAGCAATTATTACAGTATCTTCAAATTTTACATCTTAAGATATTTTAACGCATGTTTAGCAATAGGAGATTTAGGTATCTGGATGATTTAGACTAACTTTTTATATTTTTACTATGTTAAATGGAGAGATGTTCTTTTTCTATTTTAATGTGACTACTCGTATGCGATATAGATTGAAAAACATGTTGTTTTTTTTCTTTAATATTTTTTTAATAATTAATTTTTGTTGTAATATAATTTAAATCTGAATTACAGTAATTCAGAAATATGAAAAAAAATGTGTAAAATTATACTTGTTGTTCATCTGAAATATCTATTAACTTGAATAAAATAATAAACTTCATAAAACTATAGTTTAAAATAAAAACCAAGGTTGACGTATATCAATAAATAACAGTATAAAATTAATAAGAAAACACAATCTTCTAAGTATGTTTTTTCCGCACAACTGAGCAAGCAAGTTGAAATTACCATTGGTTTTCTTCGTCATCTTTTTTCTTCTTATCCCGTCAAGTTATTTCGATGTGTTTAAATAGTAATTTTAGATTTAAGACAGAATCTTGAAGTAGCTCGGATGCGATGTAAAGTTTACATTCAAAGATCCCGTATTAAACAAAATAAACATTGAAGTCCGTGCATCCATTTTTAAATATAAATTTACTGACAAAATCAAGATACTAAATGAAAATTTATTTGAAACTAACGAAAAACTTTTTTTTGTATATACAAAAATGTTACAACAAATGTACATTCTTTAAGTGCCTTTCACTCTTCGTATAATGTATACATTTTTTTCGATTTCTTTTTGATTTTTTTTTGAGTATTTTATGTAGTTTATTTCAGAGATGATTTTCTATACACCAGAGCTGGGTAAGCTGCTCAATTAATGAAGCTAATCTACAAATACAAGCTATTCTTTAAAAATTTATAAAGCTACAACTATTTTTATCAAAAGTAGCTTAAGTTACTGCTATAAGCTACTATAAAAGTAGTTGTCAAATCTTAAGCTATTTTTCAAGCTACTTTGTAAATGATGCAAACATTGTATTGAGAACTGTATACTTTTCTTTTTACTCAAAATAATTATAAAAGTAATGATTAAGTATAGAAAAGTGGCTGTAAACTGCTAAAAAGTAACTGTAAGCTATTAAAAGGCAAATAACTTCTAGCGACAAATTCTGATGCTACAGGCTGCATTTACTTTTATTTTTTATAGTGCACCTACAGCTACCAACGAATGTATAGCTAAGCTAGAGCTCAGCTACTAGTGTTATTTAAAAATTAAAATGCAACTTTATGGTATATATTTTTTGAAAATATCTTCTTATTGGAAATGTTGTGCCCCTATCTGATGGTGGCTAAATGCATTTTTTATTTCTTTGCATTATTTCAAAAATTTACTTTTCCAAAAAAAAATTGAAAATTTAAATTTAATTATTTTTTAACTTTAACCAACCATATCTCATTATTAGCATAATTCTTTTTTATTTTATTTACTAACTATTTTTGTTTATGTTTTTTGAAAAATAAATTATTTATATAGTTATTTATTAACATAAAAAATAAATAAATTAGTAAACAAGATTTTTTTTTTTAGAATATTTCAATATAAATATTTGAAGTATAATGTAAATATTGCCTAAAATATTTCTAAATAATACCATATTTTCCCGAATACAACGCGATATTTTTGGACTAATTATTTTCCGTTTAAAAAATTGACTAGCGCTAAATTTACGATCTAGGTAATGGAATGTAATAACTCTTAAATTTTATTTTCTTTGAATTCTTTTATGAAAAATGAATTTATTGCGTTAAATTCGGATTTTTTTTTTCTAAATATCTTTATGAAAAATTTCGGTGTCGCGTTAAATTCGGGCAAATACGGTATTACATACATTTTGTAAAAATACTGACATTTGTACGTTTACATACTAAGTCGCTCCAAGTTTTTATTTAAAATTACCGATTTTTTTTACAGTATAATTTTCAATACTAGTTAACCGTTACTAACTTTTTATCGATTACATACTTTGATTAAAATGTTTTGCAAAGTAGTACTCGAACCACGCCTGACAATTTCGCTATTAAATAAGTAAATCAGTAAGTCAAACAGTTTCGAAAGCACTGTTTGTTGAAAACATAATCATAATCTAAAACTATACGTATTAATAAAACAAATTTATGTAATACTACAGCGTAAAAACAACCAATTAATTTATAAATTTGCATAATTTGTATTATCACCACATAGTAGATCAAAACACACACACGAACAGATTAGATCATTTTGTATATGCATAATATCAATTTAAACCGCAATCAAACAGTTAGTAACGCATTCACCCACACATACATGATCCATAGCCATCTTTCTTCTGTACACATATCTCTCCATCTTTTTCTAGCAAATATTCTCTCGTCACATATGCAAATTGAAACGAGATCGAAAAGCACAGAGAGAGATGATATATGAAAAAAATTAACATACATGACGTAGATGAGACAAAAAAGATTAAACAAAGAAAGCAAAACGGGAGAAAGAGAGGTTTGAGAAGATGTTGTAGACAGTATGGCGACGTACTGAGAAAATGCAGTGGCGTACGTGGAATAAAAACGTGCAAAATTATTCGAATTGCTATGGTAATGCACAATGAGTTTAGACATTAGATGTTGAACCGGTTTTTAGATTGAACTATGTGAGTTTTATGTTGTGCGAATGCGCGTGTGTATAGAATGTGCACGCGCAGGTGCAGTTAATGAATATGTGTGTGTATATGAATGTGTAATGATGAGATCGTAATACAAGAAGCTTAAAGTCGAATTATTGTTAGAAAATTATGTTTTTCTTTAAGCGTATCATAATATTTATATTACGTTACCTATATTGGCAATGAAGATAGAGGTCATTATGTTAGTAGTACAATAATGACATTATTATACAGGAGTTAGTTACTATATACACCATTGGTGGCAGCACCAAATATGATATTTTATCTAAAATCTTTGGCGACCATATTGAGAAAACTATTACGTTAAGTTAATGGGGTATTTCCGTTTGTAGCATCGATTTTTTTAGGTGTTTTTCAGCATTTTTTTAGTAACTTTTACAACAAATACAGTAAACAAAAATTATATCGTTGGAAAGTGTATTTATTGAAATTTTCAGCAGTAACTTTTTTCAAAAAGGTCAAATTTTTATTTAAAAAAATTACATCAAAGTTATCAGATCAAAATTTAGATTTGCCAATGATGGCAGATAAAACTCGCGTTTTATATTTCTGAAACAAAAACAAATTAGATGTTAGCACTTGTAACACATGTAACTTTTGTTGGAACCTACAAAATTTATAATTTTTACCCCGAAACCAAAAAAAAAAAAAAAAAGAAAAACAGGCCAATTTAATGCACTTTTTTTAAGAAGGCCGACATTTTGAAAATAAATGTCAAAATTATAAATTATTTATAAATTTGTCAGTAGATTTCTTGTTAGTTCCATACGCCATTTTTTATCAAATTCAGTTATTACTTATTTTGGCAATATATTTGTTTGTTTTCTATCTATTTGAACAATCGTGTAATAAATTCAAATTGGTTCCAATATCCTTACTAAAAACAATTCAGTTCAGAAACTTTATACATAATTGTTTCGAAAGTAAGGATTTGTACATACATATAGTACATACACAATCACTTCATATACCTAAAAGGGTGTGGCACGAACTTTTTCCATTATCTCGAAATCAGTTTTCCCCAAATATGCCTATCCAAACAAACAACTTTAGCTTCATCCATATTTATAATTCCTCTCATACATCGACTGATAAACTGATAAAAATAAATTGTGCAGTTGCGTTGTTGTTGTTTTTTTTTTTTTTAGATAAGTTAGTAAGTAGTTTGGTTCAGAATCACTAGTTCAGCGTTAAAACGTAACACTAATTTCGTGTTTTAAATGCGTCCTTTAGTGTTTTGATCTGTAATGTAAAACATGTTTGGAATCTCTGGTTAGTTGTAAATACCAGCAAAATCCTGTTAGAGTATATGGGGAAAAAATGCCGTCCTAATGCCTTATATTCACACGAGAGTAGAAATGATTTCGAAGCAATAATAAATATAATTCATTTATCCAATCCGAGCCAATAAAAATTAGTATCTAACGGACGTGTACACGAGGTGTGACAATAAAGTTTCGAGAGTAATTTATTTAAACTTTTATTTCAAAAATATTGAGTTGATTGACAATTATTGCATTGTTTATTTTCGCTTGAATTTGAATTTGATTACTAAAAATGTGTGCAAGGAAAAGTAGTGCAAGAAATGCAAAATCAAGAATGGTCAAAAATTTCATATTCAATCAAAGAAATATGGTCAAGTGTATTTAATTTGACATCTCCCATGGCTATATTAAAAATTATTAACTCAAGTTAAGTTAATTAGCAATTGCATTGTTTATTTTTGCTTGAATTTAAATTTGATTATTGAAAATGTCTAAAGAAGTGTAGGAAATGCAATGTATACCACCCAAGATGGCCAGAAATTGTATATTTGACCAAAGAAAGATTAATTCTCACAAATCAAATAAGGATGAGGCTATTTATACATACGGTATGTATACGCAATTGGCTATTTATACATACTGAAAAAAAAAACCTAAACCAACCTACAAACCTAACCTACCCTAAATAGCCAATTACGTAAACATACTGTATGTATAAATAGCCAATTGCGTATACATACCGTATGTATAAATAGCCACTTTTATCAAATAATATATACATGTCCATACAATTCTACAACTGTTAGTAACTGATTAAGTACTTTTCATGTATTTTCATTTATTTTTATTTAGAATATTTGAAGAAAAAAAATCGTAGAAAGCTCTTTCTGTGTTTCGTCCAAATATCTAGGCTCAACATAACTTTTTACTCCTTGTAATATAATATATTATAAGTTGTGATCAATTTTGAAGTGAAAAATCCTATTTTATTACATTTTGTTTTGAATTTTTTTATAACATGAAACACAAACATATCTTTATTAAATTAGTTTAGTTAGAAAAATAGTTAAATTAACATTAGCAATGTTAAAAAGGTTTTTGTCTACACTACAATAGATCGTAACGATATAAGAATTCAGTTTTGACCGAAATAATATTACTCTCAGAACTTTATTATCATACCTTGTATTACAAAAAAAATCGCGTTAATTTATAATCGCGAGTAAAGTGAGTCAGCGAGCTTATTGCATGCAAACTTTCAACGCGAATATTTATTAAACCTGAAGAATATCTTCTATCTTCGTCTTACTGCAATATGTACGCATTTGTTGCACTTTATTTTATTTCATATTTTCTTTCTTTTGTTTACCATTTATTTGTATTTTGTCTCTCTCTCATTCGCATCCAAGATCGGCTCGCTTTCAGAAAATGAATTATGTGCAAAGAACAGCATCTTTAGTTTTTTTTTTTTTTGGATTTTTATTTTTTCCCCAATGAACAGGTTGGCAAAACTGCACAATTCCCAAGCGAATAACTGGGTAAGATATACAAAGTTCATACTATATAGTTTGTATGACCGGTTCATACAGAGAGCATGCAGATGCATAATATGATAAGCAGACTTTTGAGTAAAATTAAATTAAATATTTGTATATACGAAATTTTTGTTTACGTTTATAATCTATGGTTTTTATTTTTGTAGCTGTGCGGATTATTTATGAGTCAATATTTAAAATTTAATGTTGCAGATTTTTCGTCATACTGTACAAATTGATAAAGCAAATTTTTTTTTCGGTACTAATTTGGACATGCAAAAATAGCATTATTAGTCACATAATTACAAGTACAATATTTTTACACTGAGAAAAAATTTACTACAAATTCAAGGTTTTTATTTTAAACTCAACTGTAAACGTGATTTTGAAATATAATTTTATGTAATAAAAATAAAAATAATTTATATAAAAAAGATAATAGAAAAAAAAGATAAAACTATTGTATAAAACTATTTACTATTTAGTTTGCAAACCTAGTATTTTTCTGAAATAAATATAAGTAACTTTACACTGAGAAAAATAGATATTTAAAAAATTGTATAATGATAAGTAGATATTTATTTGAAATATACGAGTATGTTTAAAGTGTTCACAAATTTATACATTTTTAAAATCTACTCACATATATATTTTAATACTATATTAAGAATTAAAACTGTAATACTATATACAAATTGATGGTATTAAATTTTTGTTTTTATTATATTTATAGTTAATTTTTAAATATACTTATTTTGTTATTTTTAATATCTTGTGTTTGTGTCACCTTTTTAAATATAAATAGCGTTAAGGTAAATATCCATTTTTCTCAGTGTAAAATTATTAATAATTTTCAGTTTAAATTGTAGTTTTATTTTTAAACTAAATATTAACTAATTTCATACAAAACCTTAAAAATAGTTTTTGTTTTCTTTTGCAATATTTATTTTCATTAGAATGAAATTAATATTTATAGGTTATGAATTATAATTAAAATAAAGTTAATTAGTTTTTAATAAATGACAGTATATTCTAGCATAAGATTAATAATCGCGGAAATATATATGTATATATTTTATAATAATGAGTATTTAAAATGATATAAAACCATCTACAAGTTGGTATCGTAAGGATAGCATTACTATCATATGAAAAGAAAAAGACATTAAAAAATGTTGAGAACTACTGACAATATGCAGTCTCATAATATGAGCCACAGCTGCCTTGGATACTTCCTTTACTATATTTTTATTTAGCAATTTTTTTTTTGTATTTTATATTATTATTTTTACATACATACACAATCACGCCATGTACCCAAAAGAGTGTCGCATAAATTCTTTCCACTATCCCGAAATTAGTTTTCTCTAAATATTCCTATTCAGACAAGCAACTTTAGCTTCATCCACATTCATAATACTTCTCTTCTATTTCTACTACTTGGAAACTTTCGCTCATGCAAGTCACTCGCTCAATCATATCACTCCATCTACTCATCGGACGTCCACAGAAACGTATACTTTTAAAATTATTCACATATATTTTTTTAACCAAACGTTCATTAGACATTTGTTCAAGATGACCAAATAATATAACTTCTTAAATTATGTAATATTACAGCTTGCATATTAATATCTGTAATAATTCATCAAAATAATGAAACGTAGAACATATTTTGTGTAATAATACTAATAAAATATTTTAAGTGTAATTTATTCATTTTAAAATTCATTGGCCCGTATTCTCACCTCATTTATAAAAGTGATTTTTGTAAAAAGTACTTTTTACGTTTACTTAAAATTATTTATTAAGCACTTTATAATAGTTTATTTAAATTTTATAATACCAAATATAATAAATATGATCAAAAATAGAAAAACTATTCATATTTGATCAAAAACAGAAGCAAAAAATTATTTGGAAATTAATAATAAGAGCACTATTTCACGAAAAACTGAGGTGAGAATACGGGCTATTATTTCTGTTGTATATAATTATACCAACAATAATATTACAGAACTAAACAAATTTTACCTATTTATAGAAAATTCCTGACAGCGAAACTGAAGTTCTGTAAATTTACTAAAAGAGACTTTACTAAAAAACTGTAATATTCCGTTGGTAATATATTACATAATGTTTATAATAGGTCTGATATTATGCATTTGTAAACAATTATATAAAATTAGTGCAGCTGAGTAATTATACCTAGAAATACTGGGCATCATAGTGTCTCATGGTTTATATGAAAAATTCATTTTTTTTTAGAGTGTACGTATTTTATCTCCAAGTTAAACTCAAATAAAAGATAGTCACCCTAATTATTCAAGCGATGAAGATACACTTATTACAATATACAATTTTTATCTTCATACAATATTTATTTTAATAATATTTTTTAAACAATTTCCTGTAATTATATCATAAAAATTCAAAATAATACAAAAAACTTTTCAATTTCAAGGTGTATAATAGTTAACAGTTACCAAAAACTGTATTGAAAAACTATTCAAATTAATACTTACGAAATCATATAAATGACTCTTTAATACTTTAAAGCTAAATCTGTCAACAACAATTATTGTTTTTCTTGTAACTAAAATCTGTAGAAAAACAAACAAGACCTATTATCATATAAAATGTTTTTTTTTTTTTTAAAAACCTTCATGTTTCGTGTTCATTGTATATGCGTGCTTGCGTGATGTTTACAGCGATATGAAGTGAAAAGTGTTGAAGTGCTCATCTAAACTTCACCTAAAAACTTCACACAGGAATTATGTCAAAGTGTCTATTAAAGTTAGTTTAAGTTTTTATTTTATTTTCGTATCAAAATAGTCCACTTAAAATGATTCGGTTTTGTTTTGTTATGATATAGGAGTAGATTACTTAAGATGGTTCGGTCATCTTGAGCGAATGTCTAATAAACGTATTAGGCAATATGGTTGCCTGATGAACATATTCAAATATTGACATATAGGACATATAGTATAACGCAAATTTTTGCGAATTATTTCAATTATATTACTTGGTTATTAGTTTAATTTATGAAAAATAGTAAAATAGTAAAAAAAAAAAATAGTAAAATAGTAGTAATAAAAAATTAAATGATATGTAAAAATTTAAATGCATAAAATAAAAATTAAACTTACTTTCTGGAAAATATATTCATATTTTTTAATAAAACTGTACAATATACACGAAATCCAGTAAAATGCATACAACTGTCATATAAACATATACCAATGTTGTCATCAGGCAACCATTATTGAATTATGGTGTGACGTCATTCTGGACTGCCTAATAAAATAATTTATCCTAATCTCCGACAGATTTATAACACCATATAGATTTTTTATCCTCCATACAGATTGTCTTGAAAATATGTGATCATGAATTTTTATTTGCTATGACAAAACTTGTTAGATTTAAAACGAAAAACGTGGAGCGCATGCAATAGATAATAGTAAGGAGTGTAGAGAGTAGCTGTTGTTACACTCCATGTTTTTTAGAAGTATTGTAATATCTATTAAAAATTTACAATCACAAATTTTCAGGACAATCTGTATGGTGGTCAAGAATCTGTATGGAGTTATAAAGCTGTCTGAGGCTAGAAGAAATTACTTTATACTTTTTAGTTTGTTTTAAAAACGTGGTATATATATTTTTTTTCTAATTTAAATAATTATTTCTATACACGCTACTAAATAACTGCTCAATTTCAGTCTATGCAATAAACTGAGCGTATGTGACACGCATATGGTTCTCAACATTCGCATGCGGGACTGATTAAACGGAACACTTGATATTATGTTGTTGTTTTTTTACACATTTTATTGTAATTTTCCTGTAAAGATATGAATTGTATTCAATATATATTTTAGAACAACGCCAATAGCAATTTCAAAATTCACGTTTAACTATTTATTATAGAGAGGCTATTAGGCTGAAAAATATCAATGAAAGAATTTTATTACTCATTGTATAAATAAAACGGTACATAAGTTTTACTTAAACATTTATAATCATTACTCAAATATATTATTATTAACTTAAAGCTTTATTCACACTGGTGTTTTAGTTTCAGTTTTACCATTTTTACGCACAAGCACAAGAATTTAACCAGTCCAAGCACTCGGTGTAAAAACTAAAAATGTGCCAAGTGTTTGGATTGGGCAAATTCTTGTACTTGTGCATATAACTAAAACCAAAAACTAAGCCTTGAGATAGTAAAAAAAATCTTTCAGGACTTATTATATTAAAATAAAATTGCTTTAGGTTAAAATTCTGTATTAATATTTATTTAAAATCGACGCACTCTACGTATTCAACGTACGTCTTCATCAGTAAAGAAGATACAAATGACATTTATAGTAAATAAATAGAACATAGAAACAAGTTACTAGGTAACAAATTACGTAACTAGATCATGAAATTGCTTTAACAGTGATTGATGTTATCTTTTTTTTTATAAATTTCAATTGCTTCTCTGTTAATATTGATTGGTCTTGCAATTATTACAGTATCTTCGAATTTTACATTATACTTATATACTGTAATAATTGTAAGACCTCATCTCTATTAACAGTAGAATAGTAGCAATAGAAATTTATAAAGAAAACGATAATATCAATCAATGTTTAATAACTGATTTAAATAAAATTTGGCTTCTATTATAAATTTTATCATCTAGTTGCTTAGTTTGTTATCTAGTAACTTGTTTCTATGTTCTGTTATTTACTGTATCTTGATAAAGATGGACGTTGAGCTTGTTCAAAATGTGAATTATAAGTAAATATTAATACTTTCAGAACTTTAGCCTAAAGCAGTTTTGTTTTAATAAGTCTTTGTTGGAAATCAGCCACATCCACCCTCTTTGAGAATGTATTTGTTTTATATATATATATATATATATATATATATATATATATATATATATATATATATATATATTATATAGGTATACGTACAATGTTTACATAATGAAAGTATATATAATATAGTAAATACAAGTACTCCTATATAAAGAAAATAATCTGAAGTTCTTCTTCGTACTTGAATCATCTTCTTGAATCTGGTCGGTGGGGGCAAAGGTCGCCAGCTATGGGCTGGTTTTAGATGAGTTGGTAACTTATTATAATTGCTAGGAGTTGTCAAGAATTTTTTTGCTGAGAATCTTACTTTTATGGACGTAAATAATTTTTTACTTTTTTCTTTGTAATGATAGTATCAGCTGTTGCCCTTTTTTGCCTTTGTATGATGTTTATTTGAAGAATTTTTGTTTTGTTTTTGAAAAAGAGCAAGTTATGTACTAGTAATTGTATTTCGATATCTATCAGAATTACAAGTTCGATGCTTTTTTGTTACTTTTAATTTTTATAAACTTTTTTTTTTCAAGAGTATCATAATATTAATATTACGTGATTGATTCCTAAATGAGGATCAATGGTTTTTCGATAATCATAAAAGTGTGGTTTGAATTGCATTTTTCTGCTCACTAAACCACAATAATTTGTCTCAAGTGCAGATCCTCAGACTGGTCGACTTGTGGTGTGATAAACCAATCAAATTTTTTTTTATTTCTGTTTTCGTTGAAAATATGTGAGACCAAATTGAGAATTTTAGATTTCTAAATCGGCTT
Organism: Clivina fossor; assembly: GCA_963966155.1. NCBI lineage: Eukaryota > Metazoa > Arthropoda > Insecta > Coleoptera > Carabidae > Clivina > Clivina fossor. The sequence goes on along the minus strand of OZ014559.1, from coordinate 15,349,097 downwards.
TAGAAGATGATACTTTTTTTCTTGGTAATGTGAAGTTATACGATGAAACATCTCTATTAAGTTTGGATATACAGAGCCGTACTTTAAAATTTTTGTTAATAATTTGAAGTAATAGTTAGTAATGCTACACAAAAACAACAAATACATATATGTATATATATATATATATATATATATATATATATATATATATATATATATATATTGAATGAATAATGACTGGTGTAATATTACTATTTTTTATAGGAGAATTAATGGGTGTTGCAGTCTGGTTTTGGGATTGGTGTTAAACAGAAGCACTCATTTAAAGTTGATGGTAAGCTTTCGGTTTATTTTAAACCTTCTTCAAGGCCACTACATGGAAATAATATAATTTACAATTAGTACAAACATCAGTAATAACAAAACTTTAATTAGTTGTATAATTAATTTAACTTACATACTAACAGAATGTCTCGATACCTATTTGCATTGTAGATGAACTCATTTTTATTTCGGTACATCAATATTCAACCTAACTCAATTTCAATGCGGAGTTATTTGCAATATTTATAGCATTGAAATTGAGTTAGGTTGAATATTGATGTACCGAAATAAAAATGTGTTCATCTACAATGCAAACACTTATCGAGACATTCTGTTAGTAGCAGTTGAGTAACACCTAGAAATACTGGACATCATAGTGTCTCATAGTTTGAAGGTAAAATTACATAATTTTTTTTAGAGTATATATATATATATATACAGGGTGTTCGTTCGCTAGGTTGATATAGGGCAATAACATGGGATTTCGATAATATGCAGAATACTACTTTCTGAAGTAAAATTCGGAGAAATACTTAGAATACTTTTCGATAGGGAATAAAAAGTTCTATAATTTGGTTCTATTTTTAACTTGCTAGCATGAGCCGTTTGAGCGCTAGAATTTTTTTTAAATGTTTTTTAGAATTTTCAATAATTTTTCCTGCTAAATTAGTATGAATTAGAGAAAAAAGTTACTTAGTTATTATGTAGCTAATTTTTTTTCTATTTTACTGATTTTTTTTCAGATTTTTTTGAGGAAATTTTGAAAAAAGTCTTATTTTGAATTTTTTTAAAATCTAACTTTTTTTCAAATTTGCTCAAAAAAAATCTGAAAAAATTCAGTAAAATACAGAAAAAAATTAGCTACATAATAGCTAAGTAACTTTTTTCTCTAATTCATACTGATTTAGCAGGAAAAATTTTTGAAAATTCTAAAAAACATTTTAAAAAAAATTCTAGCCCCCAAACGGCACATGCTAGCAAATTAAAACTAAAACCAAATTATAGAACTTTTTATTCCCTATCGAAAAGTATTCTAAGTATTTCTCCGAATTTTACTTCAGAAAGTAGTATTCTGCATATTATCGAAATCCCATGTTATTGCCCTATATCAACCTGGCGAACGAACACCCTGTATATATATATATACGATTGAATTTCAATGGGAAGGTTGTCAAAAAGGTTAGATGTTCGAATCAAACTCTCATTCAAGATTCTGTGTCAAGCTTTTCGATGGCATTTTCCACGTTCTTCAGAATCTAAAATATTTATTTATTGATGAAAACCAATAGTACAGCAAGCAATAATTACAAATTAATAATTCTTATTCCACTTACATGCTTTTAGGAATAATTGAAAATTCTATAAATCACTATAATTACTATGAAATAATAAATTTTAAGAATAAGTAGTATTACGGTCCTGTAAAATCGGTAGCCACACAGGAAGGACTCTAATAATGGTCAAACAATCTGTGTGGTCTTGACAAGGAAAGGCAATATTGAAAAAAATAATAAGTCAAAATGAGATAGATATAAGACAGAAGATTATAATGAAACCCCGTAAAGAAAATATTTCCATTTTTTTTTTCTTCTTGTTCTTCTAAAATTGAAATATTTAACAGAACGTCATTTCCTATTCGTTTTGCGAAAAAATATAAATATGCAAAAATTTTCTAACATCTCTCTGCCATCTGGAGAGAAATAAATAAATCTAGCGAGAAAATAATTTGTTTATTTTCATGCGTTCCAATCTTATGGTTAGTTTTCTTTGAAATTAGATTTTCAGATAAATTACCAGTCATTTGTTTAATAGCGATTTTAAATTACATGAAATACCAGAAATGTTTTATTTAATGTTTTTGTTATTAACTATTTCAATATAAATAGGATTAGTATGAGTAATAAGTTTGTTTTCTTTTTTTAAATTTCTAGAAAAACATTCATTTGACGTGAAACAGATATTAAAGTTGAGAGAAAAAAAAACCAGAATATCTAGGTTGTAATATGAATATGCTACAGATATTATTTATAAAAATAAATATACAGTAATTGTTTATTGTTTATAATAAATTTAAAATATAATGTAGGTATATTGAAGAATACAGGTAGCTGTAGGCCAGCGGAAGCGGACCTTGAAGGTCCTTGGTTCGTGCCGCACTCACTCCTTTAAATATTAATATAAAAACTGTTTTAACATAAAATTCTATTAATGAACGAAATTGAACGCTCGTCTTCATCAGGTCGAAAATTATTTATCAGTGACATTAAAGTAAATACTATGTTAAATTAAATATTATTTCTGGTATTAAAACCTTATACCACTGAACTGATATCGGCTGGGTTTGAGTGGTTGGGAACCCACTATAAGCTGCTTAGCTATGGGCTAACGACTCCGATTAACAAGTAAAAATTGTTAAGAAACTATATGTTCAACTTCTCGAGCATATAGTCTCATGTTTTACGAAATTATTTGAAATGTTCCTAACAAAGCTACCAATCTGTCAGATCTATTTGACAAATTTTTCAATAATTAGTAAAAGATACAGAATAAAACTGATTATGTATGTGAATTTAAAGAAGATACTCATTCTACCATATAGTAAAAAATCTTTCAGAATTCATTTTATTAAAATAAAATGGCTTAGGTTATGGTTCTGTGTTAGTATTTATTAATAATCGACATTCTCAACGTACGTCTTCATCAGAAAAAAAGATACAAATAACATTTACAGCAAATAAACAGAACTTGAAACAATAAGTTATTAGGTAACAAAATAAGCAACTAGATCATAAAATTTATAAATTTTTAATTAAAGATAGGTAAATTTTATTTAAATCAGTTACTAGTCACCGATTAATTTAATCTTTTTCTTTATGAATTTATATTGCTTCTCTTATCAATCTACTGTTAATATTGTAATTATTATAGTATTTTCAAATTTTACATCATGAAGATTTTAGTACAAAATATATAAAGTATAAAATATAATATATATATATATATATATATATATATATATATATATATATATATTTATATAAATTTTATGAATTAGTTACTTATTTTGTTACTTACACTATAAAAAATTAATATAAATATACATATTCTATGAATGTATTTTTTTTTAGAAAAATTGTAATATTACGTTATAGTTAAAATTATAAAATGCTATTATTTTATTGTTAATAAATACATTTTTATGTTCTGTTTATTTACTGTAAATGTCATTAGTATCATTTTTAGGTATCATTATGAAGGCGTACATTGCGTTTGTCTAAACGTTGATTATTAATAAATATTAATACAGAACTATAACCTAAAACCGTTTTATTTTATTATACAATATTTTTTCTGTATTCGTATGAGACAAAAAATATACAGACATTGAAAAATATAATGTACAATATAGAAAACATATTTATCAAGGACGTTATACCATATTTAGTATCATCATTTATTATTATAAAACAAATTTGACGTATCAATGAAAGAATACCACGCTACAACAAATTGACTACAAAACGAAATAAATAAATAAATAAAAATAATAAAACACAACAAACGAAAAAAAAAAATTCTGAAATATATAATAAAAGAACATAAAGAAATATGCATTAAGTACAAATCAATTTAAGATAATAAAAATTATAGTTGAACGTTTCACATGAATACACATGATGCCGAAAAGAAAAATAAAGAATATACAAACAAATAAAACAAAAGACAAATGATGATGATTCGCATTTGAGGTAAGGTGCAAAATAAAAATAAAATAAAACATATTTATTATTTTTTTTTCTTCTTTTATACTTGGTTGTAAGTATAATTACAGACGTTACTTATAATTGTAAACTATTTAATTGCTAAAAATCGTCATTAGCGAACTAATTATAATTAGTTGATTTTATTTAATTTTTTTTTTTAAATTCTGTAATACCATTATTACCATATGTTAAATAAACAAACTTATTATTATTTATAAATTAAGAAAAATATATTTGACCTTGCTGGGGATGCGAACACGGGATTTTTGAAAATTTCATTTCGAGATAATTGTGTTTAAAGTTTTGAGTCATGTTTTGACTACACTGTAATTTGTTGTAAATTTGCATATTTTATGATAGTAATTTTTTCATAAAAATATAATATTACATTATTTCTGTAAAAATTACAAAATGCTGCGATTTTACTTTTAAAACCCAAGTAAAATTACATAAATTTAAATTATATTTTTTACAGTGTACGGTAACCGAAAAATAAAGGATGAGGCTATTTATACATACGGTATGTATACGCAATTGGCTATTTATACATACTAAAAAAAAAACCTAAACCAACTTACCAACCTAACCTACCCTAAATAGCCAATTACGTAAAAATACTGTATGTATAAATAGCCAATTGCGTTTACATACCGTATGTATATATAGCCATTTTCAAAAATAAATGTTTACACGGAGCTATTTATTCCTACACTGTAAAAAAGTTGCTATTTTACATAAAAATCATGGTAAAAAAATTTCAAACGATACATTTTCTTTTAAATTAATTATAATTTTATAATTTGAAGTAAAATACTATGTATATTTTTATAGTATACAAGTAACGTATTTTTCTTTTTTTTTCTTTCTCTCTCTTTCTCTCTACATAAGCTGTATTATTTCGCGGAGATGCAGTTTACGAAGCAATATATATTCGATGTGTCTATGAAAAGTATTTACAATGGGTTATATACCATATATCTAAATAATTTTAAAACTTGATTTCAAATATTTGCAGCAACATATAATGAAAATTAATTTCTTTTATATAATTAATAAGTAAATATAAATTTCCGCGAAGTATAAGTAAAAAGATAGTAAAATTTCTTCATGATAAGATTTATGAGGATATGTATGATGGAGAACATGCGAATGGCGATAAAACAAATGAAACAGTATTTATATGTAAAAACAATTAAATACGGAATATGTATTTTACATATAAATTGAATCAGTTATTTGCAGGCATTAAAATCTTTTATAACCTATGTTTAGCAGGCTAAGAATTTATATCGTCCCTATACCTATTATACAGACAAAAACCTTCATTAAATACGAACCAGTAATTAAACGTTTTTAGTTTTAATTTTTAACAAATTTTATACTACCTTCGGGCTTTAGCCAAAGGTTATTGAACCCACATAATAACAATTAGAATTGATTAAGAACATACAGGATGATTCAAATATAGAACTTTATTATAAAGAACCCCTAAACACAAATATGAGTTTTCTAATAAAAATTTCAGACATTTTTTTATATAAACTGTCACGGACAAACAGAGAATATTTGTGTATATAATATTCTGTACAGATTTCTATATAAAATCTAATATTGAATTGTGTAATACAGAAAATTTTGTTTGTACAGAAAACTATACAATTTTTGTGTAGAAAAGTGCATCATGTAGAGCCAGCATTATATATATACAGGACCGTAATTAAGCAGGGGCAGCAGGGGCACATGCCCAGGGCCCAGATCGAAGGGGGCCTCCAGAAAGATCGAAAACATTCGCATTATATTAAAAAAAAATACGGTTTTCGACAACTTTTTGGAAAATTGTCCGAAAATATTTATTTTATTCATAAAATTTAATGAAGGAGGGCCCAGTGATGGTGTCTTCTCAAAAAGCTAGTTACGGCCCTGTATATATATATATATATATACATATATATATATATATATATATATATATATATATATAAACTTTACGTTACATCGCGCTATGAGTATGTACATTTTATATTGCTTATAAGTCGACATGTATTATTATTTATAGTATGCACCTGACTGTACGTCTACAAAGATTATAACACGATGAAATTTGGTGCATTATCCAGTAAAACTTTTCGGAAACTCATTTTTAAATCAAAGTCATACAATACCCGAATACAATACATTCTTTATAAATATTATGATATAAATTAATTATAATTATATGAAACTTATTATTTTTTTATTTAGCTTTAGATTTATTCAATAAGTTTATGTTTGTTTGAAAAGTTTTACTGTAAATTATTCATAGCTTAAAGCTGTTTCTGTCTTACTTGTTAATTTTACATGAATGTTTGTTTGTATCATAGTTTATTACACATATAAGATGTTTTCTTTATTTAACTACGTATTGTTGTAACTATTTATTTATGAAATACATTAAACATAAAGATTTTTTTTTCAAAAATTTTTGGGAATACTTTAGTAAAAAGGAAACCAGATTTTGACTAAAATAACAACTGTAAACTTTAGGGGTGCCGTGACAAATTTACCCTCTTCAAAGACACTTGTGGAACAAAGTAAATTTACATTATTATAGTCACGTACAGAAAATTGGTCTTGAAAATTCGTAAAGTTATCTTTATAAAAACAGTTGTTGAACATTTTGAGTTTTGAGGAATGGTAAAACTCTTGTAGAAGTTTTACGATTCAAGAAAATAACAATGAGATATTTGTACAAAGAGGTACCGTGTTCAAATCCCGGCTAGGCTAATATATTTTTCAAAATTTATTAAATTTTCTAATATTAGTTCACTGCAATTAAATGGAAATTAAAATATTTGTCAAAATATATAGCGTCGCTGAAAAATTGCTTTAATAATTTATTAATTTAACATAGTAAAAAATCTTTCAAAACTCATTATATTAAAAGAAAACTGCTTTAGGTTAAAGTTCTGTATTAATATTTATTTAAAATAGACGTTTCGATAAACGTCCGTCTTCATCAGGTTATAAATAACATTGCAGTAAATAACAGGACATAGAAACAAGTTACTAGGTAACAAATAAATAACTAGATCAGTGATGACGAACCTTTTGAGCTCGGTGTGTCAAAATTTTGAAAAATCGAAACATAATTTTCGTGGCGTGTCACACATCACAAAAGTAAAGACTAAAACAAAAAATAGAAATATTTATAATTTTTGTAAGTTAATTATTTGTTTAATGCCATTTAAAATACAAAAACCAAAATTATGAAACCAATGATTTACATTTAGACTTGTTTTACATATTTCATATATTTTTTATCTTTGAAGATGCGTGTCATCAAAAATGAACTTGCATGTCAGCACTGACACGCTTGTCATAGGTTCGCCATCACTGAACTAGATCATACAATTTATAGATTTTTAAATATGTTTAAATAATAGTAAACTAAGTTGTCGGTTGCTGAATTTTTGCACCCACATAAACAAATATATTATGAAAAAATTGTAGTATCCAAAAAATGTTTACAAATTTTGTGGGAGAAGGCAATAAACCATAAACTTATAAATACTTAATACTTGTAAAATTCGCTGATTAATTTAATTAAATATGTTTAAACAACTATAAACTAAGGTTTCGGTTCGTGAATATTGGTACACACAAAAATAAGGCACTGAGTTAAATAAAATTTAACTTTTATTAATAAAAAATTTATAAATTCTATGATCTAGTTACTTATTTGTTGCCTAGCAACTTGTTTCTATGTTCTGTTATTTACTGTAAATATCATTTATATCATTTATCCCGATAAAGACGGACGTTAAGTTTCGTCGAAATGTCGATTTTAAATAAATATTCATAAAGCCTAAACCTAAAGGATGTAATTTTCAAACTAAATAAAATTTATATCCAAGAGATGAATTTTCTATTTATAAAAGAATAAATGTGAATTATTAATAAATAAAAAAGATATTTTATTTTAAAATGATCTAGTGACTTTTAAGCCAGCCTATATTTATATATGATAGTATCTTTTTTCCTGAATGGAAAGTTTGACAATCTCCTAAGCAAACAAAAAGAATTCATTTTATTTATGCGTGTCATTACATGAACAGTTAATTTAAAACAATTTTTTTTTAATTTAACATATTCTGTGCTTAACACACAAAAATGCAACTTTATCTAAATATCTTTATTTAATACTAAGATAAACCCCATTTACATCTCCTAATTTCTTGTACAGTATCAATTGTCTTCTACATTCTAGAATATTTTTACATATTACGTTGTACTTTCTCATTTACATAGAAAAATCTTTACCAAACACTATTAAATTCAATTAAAAAGATAGGTGAAACACAATAAATAATTCTTTTAATTAAATATTATTGACTCCTTGAAAAGATAAGCAAAGTTTTCAATATCATTTAGAAGAAAAAAAAATAAAGAAAAGAAGAACCATTTATATAATAAAACAAATGAACATCGAAATATTCAAACTTATTGTATCATTTAACCCAATCATAGAGAAGTATAGTGATACATCCAGACAGAGCAAGAGCTATAAACATTTTTATGCTGTATTTAAATTTAAATAAATAAGTAGATAGAGTGGCCCGTATTCTCACCTCATTTATAAAAGTGATTTTTGCCAAAAGTGCTTTTGACGTTTACTTAAAATTATTTATTAAGGACTTTGTAATAGTTTATTTAATTTTTATAATACCAAATATAATAAAAATGATTAAAAATAGAAAAACTATTCATATTTGATCAAGAACAGAAGCAAAAAATTATTTGGAAATTAATGATAAAGCACTTTTTCACGAAAAAGTGAGTTAAGAATACGGGCTAATGTTTTTGACTTAAAATTTATCAAACTTTGATAACATAAAAAAAAATTTTCAAAAACATTTTTTCTGCGGGGTGTGGTGGGGAGCGAAATGGTTTAAATGGTCGATCATTTTACATGACCTTAAAAATGAGTCTTCAAATTTTTTCAGACACAAAAATTTGTTCAATTTTGTTCAAAATCGGCCGAGTTATACCAATTTGAAGAATCGGTAATTTTTTTGATTTTTCGAGTGGCGTGTTTTTTTGACGAGTATATATATATATATATATATATATATATATATATATATATATATATATATATATATATATATATATATATTTACGATTTACCATATAGTGGTTATCTATGATTCCACTTCACAGCCAAGCTGGATCTAAAGATCTAATGGTTAGTCCACTACAAAACATAGTTTTGAATTCAATAAAACGTAAAAAAAATCTATCGATGTAGACATACTCCAGACTCGAAGCAAAAACTTATACTCAATAGTTCTAACATCAGATTAACTATAAATACAGATAGGGAACATAACACAATGTTTTATTATATTTAATATGAGAGAGAGAGAGAGAGAGAGAGAAAGTGAAATTTTGTTTATAAACATGATTCGCTTTGATATCAAGGTGTTAGCTGGCAAATCCCATAAGTCTCTTTTTATAAATTTTCTGAATTTTTTTTATAAATTTGTTTATTTTTGTAATATTATTGTTGGTATAATTACTAAATAATTTCTAAATTTACATAGGAGATGTATTTTGAAATGAATGAATTATACTTAAAATATTTTATTAGTATTATTACACAAAATATGTACGTCAGTCTCATTATTTTGATGAATTATTACAGATATTAATATGCAAGCTATAATTTTACATAATTTAAGAAGTTATACCAACAATGTAATTCTACATTAAACATGTGATGCAATTTGCAGAAAGTAAGCAATTTTACATACTTATTAGGACATTTTTACTTATTTTATGTGATTATTATGAATTATATAATAATTATAGAATTTTGAGGTAGGAATACAGAATATTTATGGAAAAATAAAATCACAAATTCTTTTTTACAGCGTAATTATTTTATGTAATACCGAAATTATACCCTTTAACGATATCTTAACAAAACAGTTTAAGTATTACATATCTATATTTACGGTTGATCTGATGTTCTAACAATTAAAAAAAAGAAAAAGAGTGATAGAAACATTTCTCGAACGTTTTAGTCCCTATAGGGTTCGATGGTATTCCTCAGAGTGCGACGAAAGAGAGGCTGGACTAGATCGCCCACGAAATTTTTTCCGATTTAATCACTGCGCTACCTGTGGAATACCTTTCTTATACGACACACAGAGTTTTAAGTTAGAAGGCTCTTGCCTCTAAACATGATGCCCATATGGGGGTATAGAGTAAATTAGAATATGTGTGTATGTGTGATTAGGGATGCCGCTAGAATATGTTAGTTTAGAGCAACGTTTATTTTATTTAACTGTTGTTGGATATTTGAATTTGGAGGGGGAGGGGGAGGACGAAAGTTAGTTATTCGTTTAGGTTTATTGTAGTTAGAGCTGCATGAGTTTGGGGAATACAAGGAAGTGCTTAGAAATACATTTGATTTTTTTTTTTGAATATTGATTTGATGTGAGTGGAATTTTTAATGGAAATGAGAAAGAAATTTTAAAACTATAATTTATGTGTTTGTTACGTGGTTAATAAGATATTACCAAGAGTAAGATATCTACAAATATTGAGATTTTTGGTAGATAAGCACAATGGAGCTGTTCCGTTTTTTAAAAGTATGCAGTCAAATATATTATAAAATAAAAAAATTATTGTAAAATATCTTCTTTTTTTTCTTCATAATATTAATATTGCCTATGTAGGAAGAGGTCATTATATTAGTAATACAATAATGACATTATTATACAGCAGTTAGTTACTATACACACTGGTGGCAGTACCTAACATAATCTACTCATCGTATATCATTCACATATATTCTTTTAACCAAACGTTCATTAGATATTTAGACTTTTATAATAACATTTTATTTTAATTACCAACAAAGTATCTAAAATTTTTGGAAAATTATTTAAGTGTTATTGCTGTGTATTTTTAATCACACTGTAAAAAAATAGCGGATTTACAAAAAACTAGTGATAAAATTTTACTATAAAAAATATTTAATTTCTATATTCTGTATTTCTACCTCAAAATTCTTTAATTTTCACATAATTCATACTAATCACATAAAGTAAGTAAAAATAACCAAATGAGTATGTAAAATTGTTTATTTTCTGCAAATTACATTACATACTTATTGTAAAATTACGTATTGTTGGTATAACTACATAAATTATGTAAAATTACAGCTTACATATTAATATCTGTAATAATTCATCAAAATAATGAGATTTAGTACATATTTTGTTTAATAATACTAATAAATTATTTTAAGTGTAATTCATTCACTTCAAAATACTTCCTTCTATATGTAAATTTAGAAATATATGCAATTATTTCAATAATAATATTACAGAACTAAACAAATTTTATTTATTTATGGAACAAATTTATGAAAACAATTTTATGACAACAATTTTACTGAAGTTCGATGAATTTACTGAAAAAAACTTTACTAAAAAAACTGTAATATTACATACATATGTACTTTTCCATTCCGTATAATAATTATATTACATAATATTTGTAATAGTTCCGATATTATGTATTTTTAAACAATTATGAATAAAATTACAGCAGTTAAGTAATTATACCTAGAAATACTGGGCATCATAGTGTCTCATGGTTTGTAGATAAAATTACATAATTTTTTTAAGAGTAAACATTTTATTTTAATTATCAATAAAGTAAGTAAAATTTTTGGAAAATCATCTAAACTTGTATTACTGTGTATCATCAATCATTTATAAAATTTCTCTGAGCGTAAAAACTACCAACATGAAATTGTTAACGAATGATTCATAATCCAACACAACACTTGCAATTTGTTGTACGCGTGCTAAACATTATAGTATAGGTCTTAATACAATTATAATTTATATAAATTCGTGTAAAATGCGTGCTCGAGGAATGTATCCCCGAGAAGCCAGGATATGTGGAGGTGTTGATACATGCGTGGGCGACCACCGGTAGTTGATAAGCGGAGAGTTGTTCCTAGCATCATCGCTTCATACTTCTCTGCCTGCTGGCTATCAACATTTTATTTGATAGTCACAGAAATAGTGAGAATGGGAATCCACTAGAACTAATGCGTGATTTTTTTTGATTTTCTTTCAATTTTAATTAACGAAAATATTTGATACTTATAATCAATGTAATTGACAATATTTTTACATGTATATTTTTTTTTAGCCACGTGCTACAAATAAAGTTATTATTATTATTATAATTTTCTAAATAACGCTTTAGAGTTAAAAGCTTTTATACAAATTTGTAATTTAACTTAACTTAACTTATACTTAACTATTAAAATATACCAAAAGTAAAAATGATTCTCAATTATTTATTAAATTATATTATTAAAAAAAAATCAGTTTTGGCCACAACAGAATTAACCGCCATCGTATTAAATAATGTTATGGAATAGAAAAATTTGTAGAACAACTACTGTAGTCAGTGCTGGACTGGCCCACCGGGATACCGGGAATATCCCGGTGGGCCCACAAATATATTTAAGTGTTTTTTTTTTTAATGAAATGGCGTGTGAAAAAGAACTGAATAATATTGACAATAATTGATATAATTAAAGAAAAAGTCAAATATTAAAAAAAGTTGTTTAATTAATAATATTTATTTAATTGTTTTTAATTACTTCACTATGTACGAAAATTTTGTTGCAATTATTAAAAAAAAAAAATTGTTTATTATTTTAATAAATATGTTTATAAATTACTAATGTACTTTTTTGTAATTTTTTTTTTCTTAAATTTAATATTGTGGGCCTACGTCACCGATATTTCCCGGGCATAAATGTGTTTCCAGTCCAGTCCTGACTGTAGTCATGGTAACTAAAAACAAAACTGTCTTGACAATAAATATATCACCTATTTACATATACAGGGTGTAACAGAATAACTATTCCTAATTTTAACTGGAGTATCCTGGGCTCAGAATATAAAGATTTAATGCAAATCACTGAGATAAAATGTGGCTCCTTACTGAGCTACAGGGTGTTTTATATAAAAATTTAAAAACGATTTTTGCCCAGTACTTTAAAACTATTTGACGTATCCTTATCATACTTGGCAGGAAATGTAGGTACCGTACACCATACTAAATTATGTTAAATAAAAGTTTTTGGCTACTGCCAGTGGCGTACAACTGGGGCAAGTGAGAGGTTGATCCTTCCTAAATTCTACGCCACTGGCGGAATTGTCATTTTAGCACAATTTTTCGATTCTCCAATACTTGCTGTGTAAAAAACATACTCTTCCTTTGTAACGATAAAGTCATTGTTTTTCGAGATATTTAAAGTTAAACATAAGCTGCACCCTTGGGATTTTTTCAAAATTTGCTCAAAAAAATCTGAAAAAATTCAGTAAAATAAAGAAAAAAATTAGCTACATAATAAATAAGTAACTTTTTTCTCTAACTCATTCTGATTTGGCTGTAAAAATTATTGAAAATAAAAAAAATAAAATGCAAAAAATATTAATTTTCAATAATTTTTCCAGCCAAACCAGAATGAGTTAAAGAAAAAGTTACTTAAATATTATGTAGCTAATTTTTTTCTCTATTTGACTGAATTTTTTCAGATTTTTTGAGCAAATTTTGAAAAAATCACAAGGGTGCAGCTTATGTTTAACTTTAAATATCTCGAAAAACAGTGACTTTATCGTTACAAAGGAAGAGTATGTTTTTTACACAGCAAGTATTGGAGAATCGAAAAATTGTGCTAAAATGACAATTCCGCCAGTGGCGTAGAATTTAGGAAGGATCAACCTCTCACTTGCCCCTGTTGTACGCCACTGGCAGTAGCCAGAAACTTTTATTTAACATAATTTAGTATGGTGTACGGTACCTACATTTTCTGCCAAGTATGATAAGAATACGTCAAATAGTTTTAAAGTACTGGGCAAAAATCGTTTTTAAATTTTTATATAAAACACCCTGTAGTTCAGTAAGGAGCCACATTTTATCTCAGTAATTTGCATTAAATCTTCATATTTTGAGCCCAGGATACTCCAGTTAAAATTAGGAATAGTTATTCTGTTACAACCTGTATATCATAAAAATATGAAACATAAAAGTTGTTAGATATAGCTTGTTTATAGCAACTTTTGTTAAATAAATTTTTCGAAATATATCTTTGTTCGTAAAACATATAAAACTGACATCAGTAATTACCACTTTCTATTGGCAGATCTTTACCGAAAGTTAATTAAATTGAGATACTCATTTCCGAAAATTAAATAAAAAATTTTATAACAATCCATTTTTTTATTCCATTTTTATCATTTTATTATTTTTATCCATTTTTATTCTGTATCCGATTTTTTTAAATATGAATACTGTTTGTAATGAATACATTTTATTATTATTTTATATTTTGACATGTCTTTTGTATGTAAATATTAAGAGCCAATAAATATTATTATTATTATTATTATTATTATTATTTAGTCGAATTTGCTCTACACATGTCCACAGACTAACATCACACTAAAAACAGGTGATTTGTGTTACTATAAGGCCAATTTGTGCTTATCTGTAAAAATTTCGACCCGTCAAATTTGGGATAATTACAATACCTTTCTTATCACATGTGATATGTCAGTCGGTAAAAATTGTACTGTAATTTGAAACATTACAAGTGGATTCTCACCTTAATAACGTTATTTACCAGATGAAAGTTAGTAAATGAAGAATAGATTCAACATCTTAGTGATTAATTACAATATTTATGTGATTTATTGAATACATTATAGCGGTATATATAATTACAAAGAAATGAATATTTAATAAATGACACATTATATCTTTATTACTGGTCAGTTTTATAACTGTAATAATGCACTAAGGTATATTATCAATTTATTACTATACCGTATAATAATTTTATTTTTAAAATTAACAAAAGGGTAGGGTAGTTTATGTAATTATTATTACAAATTTAACATCACGAATTTAAGCTTAATTTATCATAATATAGTAAAAAGTAACGAAGTTGGTAAACGATATGAATTTATTAAATATTAATCTACACAAATCAAATTTAAACCAATAAATATAAAGTTGGTCAATTTTAAAATTAAATACTGACTTGATTATTTGTAAAAATTATGTGCGATGATATTATAGCGTATTATAAATATTATATTTTGACCATATAAGCACAACTCGACCCTTCCCAAACCGCTGTACGCAGCTGGCACTCGGCCTAACTAGCTTCACTACCTGGGTTTAACCCGACCCTTATTTGTACGCAAATGGCACTAAATAATGATTGTACGCAACTGCACGTACGCAACTGGCACTATTTCTTAATAAAAATATAAAACATAACCCTTTCCTATCCAGTACTAACAATTGACAATATAATCAAAAACTATTTATATACATACATACCCAAAAGGATGTGGCACAAACTGTTTCCATTATCTCGAAATCAGTTTCCTCCAAACTTCTTTTTCACACAAGCAACTTCAGCTTCATCTACATTCATAATTCCTCTCATACATGCCTTCTATTCCTACTAGTTGGAAACTTTCGCTCACGCAAGCCAATCCCTTAATCATACCACTCTAACTACTCATCGGACGTCTACGTCAAAAATCATTCATATAAATTTTTGTAACCAAACTTTCATTAGACATGAACCAAATGTCCGAACCATTTTAACTAATTAACACCAACTTTTGTTACAACAGTATTTTCAATTTATAAATAATATATAGTCCGATAATCGTACGTTCTAAAAAAGTAACTAATGGGTCTATTCCGTTCACATCTGTAAGACCTGTAAGTGTTACAGATGAAGAGTCAACAGAAAAATTTAATTTACTAAGAAAAGATAAAACATTTTGTGACACTACAGATTGTACAGATGTGAACCGAATAGACCCATAAATCTATGATATCATCACTGAATATGTTTATATAAGCTCATAATAAATATCTTTTTAAAATGTTATATGCCAGTTGCATAAAATAATATAATTATTGTTTTATTGTTTATAATTTTTAAATTTATATCAAACATCTATAAGTGAAATACGAACAAGAATTCAGTTTTCAGTTACATTTTGTCGTTAAATTTATATGTAATTATTTTGCAAGTTTTTCCATAATATTTACTTAATTAAAGTTATATTTTATTATCGTAATTATTCTATAGCCAAGGTTCAAGTGCAATTTTATCTAGTTAGGTATTACTTAGAAGAAAATTTGTCGTCTTAAGTTACACAAAGATAGCAAATTGGTTTACACTTGGAATAATTTTAAAATTTGTCAATGAAATGTTTGTAATTCTTTCTGAGGCTACATTTTTTTTAGTCAATCACAAACGATTTTGTACTTATCTTGAGAATAAATAAAATTGGTCCCGAAGATAATTTAGAAATATAAAATATGTTACAGTAAATTCCGGTACAATCGTATGCTTTTACGAGATCATAAAATGTGTAGCCGGAAGATTTGTAAGCGGTACGATACAATACAAATACCTACTCATAAACTAAACACTTAGAAACTGAGAATGGGCTTAATAACAATAGGAAAGTTCAGAAATGAAATGAAGTAATGCTTATTTAGAACTCGGTGTTCCTTCTTTTTAACTCAATTAACCATGACCCAAATTTTATCAGAACATGTCAAACGCATCACATATTTATTACATCCTTTTCTTCGTTATATTATTATATTTATATATATATATATATATATATATATATATATATATATATATATATATATATATATATAAAATAAATAAAAATTTTAAATTATTTTCCTTAATTTTCTTTAACAAAATTTTAATTATGGGTGAAATTAACGCTAGAATAGGACAATGCAACAACCGTTAATAGAAATTTACAACTGTTATTTGATATGCACATTAAAATAGCATATTAAACATCAATTTATAAAGCAAAACAACCTAAATAATGAAACAAATAAAACCTATTCTAACCTAACCTGAGTGACGTGTATTTATTACATCTGGCGTTAATTTTCATAACCTGACGTACAAATAGCCTAAATTGCAATTTAAATTATTTAACAAAAAGTTGCTAAACAAGTTATAACTAACAAATTTTTCGATACTTATTATTATTATTATTATTATTATATAATTTTGTAAATAGGTGGCATATTTATGTCAAGACAGTTTTGTTTTTAGTTAGCATGACTTCAATAGTTATTATACAAAGTTTTTTATTCTATAAATTTATTTAATAAGATGACAGTCGGTTCTGTGGTGGCCACAGCAGATTTTTTAATGTTACGTAACACCTTTATCTACTCATGTCTATTTGTTCTATCAAACATAAAAATGTGTACCTGACAAAACTAATATTTATCTCGCATGAAATTTGGAAAAACCCGCGTTTATTTTACAATTTCATCAATGAATCCGTCCATTATTGATTTTCAATTCTTCCCCTTCCCCTTCTTATATCTCCTTTCTTCCTATAATTACAATATTCCAAATAAACCAAATTCAATAAATAAAAATCTCGAAAAAATTCTTACCGAAATTTCACAATAGCTTAATTAAATAAATCCTAGTATACCTTACCTGGTTTGGGATGACAATAAAGATTTATTATTAACAAAAGAATGGACATTATCTAACTTTTTACCTGTCTCAAAATTGTATCAGCGTATTAGGCAAACATGTTCGATGTTTGTGGATGTCATCACCATGACATAGCAATATTTGTCTCTTTATAGGTATTTCGAATAGTGAAATGTTTTCGTCCGCGCGCTTGAAACCGAAACCACCTGTTGAATATTTGCGGGCGGGATTTTATTACGATAGTGTTTTGTTTTACCGCGACATGTTAGCCGGATAGTTACAGCAGGAAAACAAAAGCGAAAGCATAGTGATCATACGTGATAAAATAAAGGATAATTTGTGCTAGGATAACGGTGAAATAAATACGTGAATTTTAGCAGGATTTCAAATAATTGTTTAGAATTTTCTGGACTGGTATGCCATGAAATCCTCGTCGCAGAGGCTTTGTCATACATCGTAGATGGTATTTCTTCAGTGTTTGGTCATCAAGCACTGAGGATACCATCTACGATGTATGGTGAAACGTCTGTGACGATGATTTCACGGCATACCAGCCCAGAAAATTTTATAAATTCATTGCATACATATTTTTTGATAGAATTCTCGACCACGGCATACCAGCTCAGAAAATTTTATAAATTCAATGAATACCGGCCGTGAAAGCCTGAAGATTACTATAATTGTTGCATGTATTTGTAAAGTTTTAAAATGAGTGCAAAAACAAATATTTTAAATGCTTAACTGGTTACAGTGAACTAATTTAGTACAATTAGTACAAGTTTATTAAAATAAACATTTAAAATAATTGTAAAACTTATTTTAAATTTCATGTATACAAGGTGATACTTAAGAATTTGCAAGTTTTATAATTAATTCTAAGATAGAATAGATATTTTGAAATAATTATATTATATGCAAAATTATACTGTACCATTACAGCAACTGTAACTTTATTAGATATTGCAAATGTAATTTTATAATTTATTTAAAATGGGTAATAATCAAAATAAAATGACTTTAGGTTGTAGTTCTGTATTAATATTTATTAATAATCAACGTACTCAACGTATTCAATGTACATCGTCATCAGGAAAAATGATACAAATGACATATACAGTAAATAAACAGAACATAGAAAAAAGTTACTAGGTAACAAAATAAGTAACTAGATTATAAAGTTTATAAATTTTTAAAAAGGAAGCCAAATTTTATTAAACAAAGCAATTAAAATATTAAATTTTTGTTAGCTAGTAACGTGTTTTTGTGTTCTGTTTATTTATTGTATAATGTATCATTTTTCTTGATGAAGACGTACAATGAGTTCATCGAAACGTTGATTATTAATAAATATTAATACAGAACTACAACCTAAAGTCGGATATGTGGAAATAGATCACAAAATTGAATTACAAATATTTGCTATAACAAACTAAATAACTAACTATAAACAAGTAAGCTTAAAAGCTAGTAAAAAAAAAATAGACAAAATTATTTATTGCAGCATTCAAAATATCTAACAGTACATTTTTCAATATTCAAATAAATAATTTATATGAAGATTTCCAAAACAATAGAATCGTGATTTTGTAGTCGTAACTTTTCACTGTTTATTTTCAACCTAACCCAACCTAATTTAGTTTTATCGTTCACGAAAAGAAAAAACTACACCGAGAATGTGATTGATTACTGCAATAAGACAACTAGATACTTTTTTTGATTTATAAGTCATAGTTATGTAGATAAATCTAGTCTGCTATAGAGAAAATAACTAAAGAATTTAACTGTAACAATATTTCAATTTGGAATTCTGATTGTGTCCGTTAAAGTGTAGCTATCGCTTTAGTTTTAAATTAATTATTATTAAAATAGAAGATGGTATTTTTTTACTAGAGATCATATTAGGATTAGATACTTGAATGGTTTTATTGTTTTTAGTTTTCTAATCAATTAATTTTTAGTTTGTTGTTTTTTTCTCTGACAATTTAAATGATTGAATATTAATGATTAGATATGATTATAGTTTTCTCTGCATGCTTCATTTGTTTTATAAATCATTTATCCAGAGTGGTGCATTAATGCCTTCAACACACGACAAAATTTATTTATGCATTCAAAGATTGAACAATTTTACTTGACAGTAAAGTTAGTATTAAATATAAAACATATAAATTGCAAAATTTAATTCACAATGAAAAAGAAAACAGGGCTTTGAACCGGAACTGAAACGAAAACCGAAAAAAATTTCGTAGTCGCAACTCGTCTTACGTTAAAGAGTATTTGGTTCGTTTTTTTTCTGTTATTGAAATTGTATCTTTGTATTTTCTGTTATTGTAATGTATCATTTTTCCTGGTGAAGACGTACGATGAGTTTATCGAAACGTCGATTATTAATAAATATTAATACAGAACTATAAGTTAAAGTCGGATATGTGGAAATAGGTCACAAAATTGAATTACAAATATTTGCTTTAACAAACTAAATAACTAACTATAAACAAGTGAGCTTAAAAGCTAGTAAAAAAAAAATAGACAAAATTATTTATTGCAGCATTCAAAACTAGGGATTACTTTGAGGCAAGTGTATTTCTTGATAATATTTTTAATCGTTTCAATGAAAATACTTTGGAAAATATTTTACTAATCAGAGGTAATTTTCATTTTTTCTAATTATAAATAAATAAATATCTTGTATATAAAATTTTGTTACCTTAACATTATCTTATTATTATATAATTAAAACATGTACATACAAATTATATAAGTTTCGAATAATATATTATATTATTATTATGTATTATATACTTCTAATTATTATACCTTTAATTAATAATTCTATTATTGTATCAATTTATTTAGTATGCTTATTATAAAAGTAGGAATAAAATAGATAATCTAAATTATGGTAAAAATTAAGTTTTTGATACAAATAAAAACATTGAAAAATTTAAAAACTAATTACCCGGAACTGAACCGAAAACCGTTATTTTTACCGGAACCGAACCGATATATATTTTTTTAATTGAACCGGACGAAAAATATAATGGTTTGAAGCTCTGGAAAAAAAAAGATTGCCGAGAAATTTGCTGTTGATTTAAATTTGAATCGTGCGCTTTTTGTACATCTTGAACGTTTTCGTAAGTCGAAAAGAGATAGGCTGACAGAAGGATTGTCGTTATTTGAATGAACCGGGCCCAGCACCGTTGCTATATGTACTATCCTCCCGAAATATTGATGTTCTGTTTCACCTGTTTTCGGATGGCTTGCTGTTCCTCTTTCATATCCGATTCTCCTAATACCCGAAACAGTCAAATGACTCCGTTCGCGACCCCATTCAAGGTTGACCTACTAACATTCATATTTTTACTCGTTTAAATTTATTTTTTTCATTTTTATTTAGTTAATTGCTATTAGCGCACACTAAACTGTAGCTAAACGTATCTCTAACCGCTGAAGATAAATAGATTTTACTGCGGTAATGCTGTATGAGAGATATTTTCATTTGATTTTGACATTTTTCAAAAGACAAAATCTAATATTTTTCATCGAAAAAAAAAACATTATTCATTTTTTTCAAAGCTATCTACTATTTATATTTTTTTAATGCGATATTTTTACACCATTATAATATACAAGTAACGTATTTTTCTTCCCTCTTTCTACATAAGCTGTATTATTTCACGGAGATGCAATATACGAAACAATTATATACCTACTATGTATATTTGCTGTATTTGCTTTAAATTGATAGTTGTCAATCTAGTAGAAACAGAACAATTCGTCTAAATCAACCAGATAAATCTGCTATTGCTGAACCTGATTTAGAATATCTTCATCATGTAAAATTTGAAGATACAGTAATAATTGCTAGTCCAATCAATATTAGCAGCAGATTAATAAGAGAAGCAATAGAGATTTATAAAGAAAAGAATAACATGAATCACTGTAAAGTAGCACTGAGTTACATAAAATTTGGCTTCCATTAATTAAACATCTATAATTCTTCTGATCTAGTTACTTATATGTTACCTACTACTTGTTGTAGACGAGTGTTCAGTTTCGTTGAAACGTCGTTTTTATACAAATAATTAAATAGAATCTAATCCTAAAATAGTTTTTATTTAATATAATGAGTTTTGAAAAATATAAAATGTATTTTAAAGCAAACAAAAAATAAAAGCACTTTTTCATAAACAAAAGATGTGAAACTACTTGCCTTAATCTTTAATATAATTCTCAATCAACCATCCAACATGTTTGACACTGGAATTCGCATATAATACGGGAAAAGACTTGTGTGACTATAAAACTATGTTACGATAGTGAATATGACGTGTGTATGTACTATTCTGTCATACACACACATATGCATATCTCGCGTCCGATAAGTTTGGGATCACCGACCGACTATTGCGCCAAGTCTTTGGCACTAGTAACACATTAAGCATTATTCGTTTTAATTCATCCAGCATTTTTGCTTTTTACTCTTAATTGTTTCTCATTTATGCACTAGCTGGAAATACGATTCGTAGAAATATTCGTTAATCATTGTTATTAGTTTGTTTATCTCAGATTTGGATGTTTATCATTTTGAAGAAAAGAAATATTGTAGGTTAATTGTGTTTTGTGTTTACTATTATTATAGTATATAAATAATGGGGGGGGGGTCATTCAATTTTTTTTTTATTTCTTTAATCAAAAATATATATTAAAATATCTACGTAAATATATGTTTCAAAGTAAAATTATTTATAATAAAAACATAAAATAATTAGAAGGCTAAAAATTATCTGTTTAAACTTAGTAAAAAAATCTTTCAGAACTCAATATATAAAATAAAACGGTTTTAGGTTATAGTTCTCTATTAATATTTATTAATAATCGACGTTTCTTTGAACTTTGCTTTCATCAGAAAAACTAATATAAATATCTGTATCAGTTTTCCTGATGAAGACGGATATTTAGTTCGTTGAAATGTCGATTATCAATAAATTAATACAGAACTTAAACCAAAAACAATTTTATTTTATCATCTATTTTATTTAGATAAAACAACTAAAGTCTCACATAAATTAGCAAAAGATTTATTAAAACAAAATATATTTATGTAAGAGAACAATGTTAAAATAATTACCTTATTTTGAATAATAATAATCAGTTAACATGGTTCGGATATCTTGAAGCGAATGTCTAATAAACATACATACATACACAATCACATCATGTACCCAAAAGGGTGTAGCACAAACTCTTTCCATTATCCCGAAATCAGTCTCCTCCAAACATTCTTATCCAAACAAGCAATTTTTGCTTCATCCACATTCATAGTTCCTCTCATACATGCTCTTCTATTCCTACGTTTGGTTAAAAAGATTTATATGCATGATTTTGAAGGTATACGTTTGTGTGGACGTTCGATGAGTAGCTGAGAGTGGTATGATTGAGAGAGTCGTTTGTGTAAGCGAAAGTTTCCAAGCAGTAGGAATAGAAAAGCATGTATGAGATAGGTTCAATGAATGTGGATGAAGCAAGAGTTGCTTGTCTGGATAGGAATGTTTGGAGATAACTAATTTTGAGATGGTAGAAAGTATTTGTATCACACACTTTTGGGTACATGACGTGATTGTGTATGTATGATTTTAAGGACTTTAAAATATTTTGAAAAATACTATAACATCTAATGTATGCGATACTTGCATGAAATGAAGTCATAGAACTTCACAGCTCTTTAACACCAGTTCCCGTGTTAAAATAACACACTTTAACACGAACAAAAGTACTCATTTGTTTCTAGCGGGCAAAATTGCAAATCCTCCCAACAATTTCCATAAATCTGTATAATTTTCACATAGTATAATTTCGTATACATTGTTTATTCTCTATGGCTATATTGATACACCTTACATTATCCGACATCAAATAAAGCGAGAAGCGTGCTCATCTAGGATTATCTCTTCTCTATAATGATACATCGCATTGAGTTTTTGTCGAAACGGTTCGTTTGACAGTTACATACCTATTACATACTTTGCGAAATTAAATGTTTTTCGCATTCCTTCGGTTAGGTCGGGAAATCTAATAATCTGCATGTCTTGATACAGAGATATATCTCTACGTACTCATGTCTCATTGGACATAACTGTATTGCTAAATAGATTTTGCGTTTACTTTATAAGGTTATGTTATGCTTGTCTGCCAATTTCATGTTTATTTTGTATACACGACAGGCATTTGTTTTGACCCGGTCACCATACATTATCATACTATATCAGGGGATGGCAAATAAGATTTGATCGCCGTGCCAAATTTAGATAAAAATTTATTTTACTATTTTTTCCGTGACAGAATATGACCAATATTTTTTATGTAATAAATAAACAAATTGCATAATATAAGTTCATATAATTATATTTATTGAATGTAAAAATATAGTATAAACAAAATTATAATACAATAATAATGTTATAATTAATTAATTTTATTGATATAGTAACTATATCAATATAATTATCAATTAAGAGGTTATATACTTTTTTCGACCTAAAAAAAAGTAATTTTATGAATTTTTTCTGCTAAACTATAAAAGTTATCAAACCGCGGTTTTTTGGGAGTGAAAGAATAGATTTTGAACTTTTTTCAGGAATTTTTATTTTTACTTTTGTTAGAAATCGTACGATTTCTAACCTTTTTTCTTTAAAGCTCTGCAAAAAATATGTAAAATTTTTAAAAATTTGTTTATTATTTATCCGATTTTAATCTAGTATCCAAATATTATATAATTTTACTAATGTATAGTGTTGTCAAATATCCGAGAAAAAAAATTACTATTTTTTTTAATGTAATTCCGGTTTTACTATTTATCGAAGATTAATACAAAATTTACAAAAAAATTTATATAGTTTTATTTTTAAACAGTGTTGCCAACTTTTGGTTATTAAAAATTTATTTTTATTTCTTGGTATTTATATGATATAATATCAAAGTGGTCTATATATGACTTATATGAGTTTACCCTACTTTTAATCTTGTAAAATTCTTTTTAATTAACTGAATCGTTTGTCAAAATTAAAACACACTTAATTAAAATATTTTCAAATTAGGGACATCTCATTAATTAGAAAAACTTGAAAAAAAAAAGGTTACAAAATAATTAAATATTTAATATTCTTCTTCGATATAAAGTTATTAACGGAAAAGATTAAAATAAAAGAAATAAAACTTGAAAATATCTTTTTTAAGATCCTTTTAAAACTGACATGACCACGCCAACACCATCTTTAATTAAAAACAATAAATCTAGCTTTAATATTATCCTATCGCACGCATGCGTGCTTCGAATTATTACAGATATCTTCACCTTCTGTAAAATTAAATTCATGTCAAAATTGTTTTCAAACTGAAAATTGATTCAAACACCTGTAATCATACCAAGAATACACTCTAAAAAAAATTATGTAATTTTACTTACAAACCATTAAACGCTATAATGCCCAGTATTTCTAGATATGATTACTCAACTGCTGTAATTTTATTCATAATTGTTTAAAAATACATAATATTAGAACTATTACAAAGATTATGTAATATGATATTACCAACGGAATGGAAAAGTACATATGTATGTAATATTACAGTTTCTTTGGTAAAGTTTTTTTCAGTAAATTCATAGAACTTCAGTAAAATTGTTCCCAAAATAAAAAAAATTGTTTAGTTCTGTAATATTATTGTTGATATAATTGCATACATTTCTACTTTTTTTAGTAAAGTATCGTTTAGAAAATTTACAGAATAGAATTTTGCTGCCAGGAATTTTCTATAAATAGGTAAAATTTGTTTAGTTCTGTAATATTATTGCTGGTATAATTACATACATTTCTAAATTTACATAAAGGATGTATTTTGAAATGAATGAATTACATTTAAATTATTTTATTAGTATTATTACACAAAATATATACTAAGTTTCATTATTTAGATGAATTATTACAGATATTAATATTCAAGCTGTAATTTTACATAATTTAAGAAGTTATACCAATTCTGTATGAAGTATGTGATGCAATTTGCAGAAAGTAAGCAATTTTCCATACTTATTAGGTCATTTTTACTTATTTTATTTGATTATTATGAATTATGTAACAATTATAGAATTTTGAGGTAGAAATACAAATAAAATTACAGATTTTTTTTATAGTAAAATTTTACTACTATTTTCCTGTAATTTCGTTAATTTTCTTTTACAGTGTAGACCTAACCGCAACGATCATAAATAATAAAATGAACCTGATAAAAAATATCGGAGAGATAAGTGTTTATCTTCCATTCCATAATTTTATTATTCTTATTTTGTTTTCAACGTCGTGGCTTTTGTTGAATGGTTACTATGGCAACAAGACCATATGTCTTGGGTGCACTATTATATATGTGTTAGGTTTGAAGCTGTCAGTGAGGTTAGAATATTGAAAAAGTGTTAAAGATTATTGTTTTTTTTTGTTTTGTTTCGTTTTGCGCGTGAAGTTGTCGGAGATGACTAGTGATTATTGCCTTTGGAAGTTAGCAGAAGTGTTGATGTTCAGGTGAACTGTTAACCTTTGTGATGCTATCTTTGCATTATGAAAAATTGTTGACATTTTCTATTTAGTATTACGTTAAGGGTATAAAAATGCGTAAATCTCTTGAGTTAATAAATTATGATTTTTTTGTAATTAGATTTTTTAGAAGATAAGCATAGTTAATAATAGTTCCAATAGAATTTTAACATGATTCTTGTGTGTAGTTCTTTTTACAATATTTTTTAAACTTTGGTCAAATATTATAGTTATACTAGCTGGCCCGGCAAACGTTGTCTTGCCTTTATTTTAATGTGTATATTAAATTTTTTATGAATTTTTTTTGTATTACAAAAAAAAATTAATTACATTTTTCATATTATAATTATTTTCAATTTATTTGGAATCAATTTCTTTCACACTTTTCTATATTTTTCCTGGCCCCCCAGGGCCCTAGAATCCTTTGCGGGAGTGTACTCAACAACTTCCTAAAGTTACAAATTTATTTATTTATTTATTTATTTATTTTTATTTTATTGAGTTTGGCTAAACGGAACCCCATTGATCAGCTATCGACCGGGGTTAAAAAATATAAAATGCTATTTAAAAGTAGGGGTTGGTGGTAGGAGGGTAAAAATTTAGGACTAAATGTATTTTTTAATGGCACACCATAAAAAAATAACCAAAAAAAAATTTGTCTAAAAAATGAAAAAAAATTTTTTAGGGTGAACCACCCTTAACACTTAGGGGTATAAAAATTAGTTATAAACCTATTCTCATACCTACTGAATATACATATAAAATTTCATCAAAATCGGTCAAGCCGTTTCGGAGGAGTATAAACACTAAAACTGTGACACCAGAATTTTATATATTAGATTTCAAAAAAAAATCTGCTTAACTTAAAGTAGTTTTATTTTAATAAATATATTTAATAAAAGCGATTATTCTTATTTAGAAACATCTTTGTTTCTTTATTGTAAAATTATCTAGAACACATTTGGAGGCATAATTTTGAGATTTACTTCATATGTTAAAATTTCCCAGTACGGCTCCGATGCAATATAAGTTCTGGTTAGAATAATATTTTTATATGCAAGAATGTCATATTTATACGAGTATATGATATATATCTTAAAAACACTATTATAAAGTAAATTCTCGTGTTTCTCGCATATTGAATAAAAACTAAAATATTATTCTTACTGTAATATTATTACGTATTTCTACAAAAAATATTGTAAAACTTAAAATAATTTTTGTTTGTTTTTCTGTTTCAGGTCTTTGGTGCTATTATTATTCGTATTAGCAACATTTTTCAGTACAGCTCTCACAAGACACGTAAGTTTCTATAATTTTATTTATAAAACAAGCAAAAAAAAATATAAGAAATTTTAAATATAGTTAAAAATCTTTCTGAACTTATTATATTAAAATAAGAAAGCTTTAGAATTAAGTTCTGTTTATATTTTATTTAAATATCGACGTTTCGATATGCTCTACGTATCTATATCATTATTACGAAAAAATAATACTTTTTCCTATATTCTGAAAGATTTTTTACTATGGTAAATAATAGTCTATTAAACGCTGTTGGTTCCTTTATGATATTTTTTCTTTTAATATGTCTATAATTTTCAATCGTATTATTCATTTATAAAATTCGACATAGTTACCTATTTAATTGATTTGTTTATTAACTCGATCGTATTTAGTATGTTCAATTGTTTCAATTTTAATTAAAATGTGTAATTTAAGTATATATTTTTTAGTTTGTTTTTGTATATAAATAGTGACCTGTAAACTATAGCATATAGAAGCTATAAAATTATTTAAATGAATTTAAATTTGAAACCAAAACAAATGAATGTTGAAAAAAAAATCAACAGTAAATATAAATGCCATAGATTTCTTAACAGAATAGAATAGTTTTTTTAAAAGCACACTGTACATAATTTTTGTAGACACATCGTATATAATTGCTTTGTACATTACATCTCCGTGAAATAATACCTAGAAATTCGTTAGAAATACGAAAAAAAAAATAATCCTTTTTTTCAAATCTACCTACTATTTGAGTCGTATAGATGCAAAACTCACTATTTGCAAATTTTAAGTTCTGAGATATTTGCAAAAAAAAACTGTTATAGCTAAGTGTAATTGTATTTTGATGATAAAATCTTGTTACTAGATGGCAATACTTATTTAAAATCGTGAATCATTGGTTTTATACATCATTAATTCATACAAAGTAACTGTTTGCTTTCCACCAATAAAATTTTTATTGGTGGAAAGCAAACAGTTACTTTTGCATCTAAACTATCAACGCAAGTAGTGAGTTTTGCATCCAACACTAAACTTTAAAGAGTGTTTCTCATATTAAATACTGAGTTTTTTTTCTAACTAACCTAACTATCGTATTCCTTGTAAAATTCTACGTCCAAATCGCGTAAAATCTCATTTTTCACTTTTTGTCGAATAGTGAGTTTTGCATTTATAAAATACAAAAACTTATCCAGAAACTTTAACGTGCAATTAAGACAGATAGAACTTTATAAAATAAATAAGAATTACTAAAAACGAAAAAAGTTTTGTATATACATAGTTCCATTACAATTAATCACACTGTGTGTATATATGTAAAAAGAAAGAAACTGTCCAGAGACTTGAACGTTCAATCAAGACACAGATTTTATTTTGTAAACAAACCAGAGCGAACGCAGAGTATAGAAATTAAATGCGATAAAAATGGTTGGTAGCAACCAGTAACCGCAGTTATAAACGGTGTATTTCAGGTGATTTATTTCGTTTTCTATAAACAACACTTTTGAAATGAACTAGATTACATACTTCCGACAACTACCACCACGAATCCAAAAGAAACCGAATATTTTTAGTTTTCAAATGTAAACATTTCTATTGTAGGATATCTGTTTATTATCGCGCATAGATCGTCAGTGAGTCTGGAAAAAATCGAATAATTCAACGAATTACTTCCGTATCATATACATACACTCTAAAAAAAAATTTGTAATTTTATTTACAAATCATGAGACACTATGATGCCCAGTATATCTAGGTATAATTACTCAACTGCTGGAATTTTATTCATAATTGTTTAAAAATATATAATATCAGAACTATTACAAGCATTATTTAATATGATATATTACCAACAGGATTTAAAAGTATATAATATAAGTATGTATATTACAGTTTCTTCAGTAAATTTGCTGGCGAAATTTTTTTATAACTAGGTTAAATTTATGGATGAGGCTATTTATACATACGGTATGTAAACGCAATTGGCTATTTATACATACTAAAAAAAAAACCTAAACTAACCTAACCTACCCTAAATAGCCAATTCCGTAAAAATACTGTATGTATAAATAGCCAATTGCGTATACATATCGTATGTATAAATAGCCACTTTCTAAATTTATTTAGTATTGTTTGTGGGATATATTTTGAAACTTAAAATATTCTATTAGTATTATTACACAAAATATGTATTAAGTCTCATTATTTTGATGAATTATTACAGATATTAATGTGCAAGCTGTAATATTACATAATTTAAGAAGTTATACCAACAATATGTAATTCTACATTAAGTATGTGATGCAATTTGCAGAAAGTAAGCAATTTTACATACTTATTAGGTCATTTTAACTTATTTTATGTGAATATAATGAATTATGTAAAAATTACAGAATTTTGAGGTAGAAATATATAGAATATTTATGATAAAATGAAATTACAGATTTTTTTATTGTAAAATTTTACTACTATTTTTCTGTAATTCTGCTATTTTTTTTACAGTGTATGCTTACTTTATTTATATAACAGAAAATTAATTTGTAATTGTAACACAGATTCAGTTGAAGTTACATAGAACATAAATAATAATATACATATTATGTTACGAGGCGTAAAAAGCACTGATTATTGTATTGAGACCAGATATTTGTGGTCCAGGCCAAGCAATCTGGGCGAAACACAAAAAAGTTTTCTATTCCGAGTCGGACGTAGACGATTTTTTCTTCAAGCGTTCTAAATGAAACAAAGCTGAAAATAAATAAAAATACATGTCCCTATAAAAGTGTTAATAATTTTTTTTAAAATAAACATATCGAGAGTCATATTTTCTGTCGGCAGAAATGTCCATTGTTCAAAAAGATTGAAAATTGTTCGAGTTATCACTGGTGCCATGAGGAAAAAGTACGTTTCGAGAAACCAAGCTTTAAAGTTCTTAAATCCCTATTTAACGGCCGTGCACGCGCTTTCGTTTTTGGCTATAACATTGTAATATTTTCGAATTCAAGAAAACCGTTTTGGTGACACATTTATAGCATTAATTTTATTCAAAAATCGATTTTTTCGATTCAGAAAACTGGACTACCCCCTTATAGGATTCAATTTATTAATTTTTAATTTATAAAATCTCAGACAGCCAGACATATTTATGAATAAAAATCATGAGTTAAGATTATTATTTTGCAACATTTTATTTTCAAATTACAATTCACATTTTTTTTACAATAAAATAACTAATAACAGTGTACACGTATAAGTAAATGTTTCTTGAAAATTAAAGACTTCGAAAACAATTTTTGAATTATATACCGGTATGCACCAAAAAATCTTTGAACCTTATAACGATAAAAAAACCTCTCATTAATATTAAATGCATATAATACTCAGTATAGTCACCTTACGTACCTCCTAGGTACCACTTAAAATGCAAAGTACTGCCTAAAGAGTTTTAGTTCTTGTGCACTGGGTAACATTTTTGCCACTTAAAGATAAATAATGACTACGACATATAATTGTAGTTTCGTTAGTGCAGGAATATTATTCCAGATGTCACTTAAATTGGATTTTTTACGGTGTAACATCATTTATTATTTTCAAATTAGAAAATAATTAAAATTGTTTTAAGATTTATAAAAATTTTATGTATAGATTGTTCAACGAAAAACACGACAAGATTATGGCCACTATGACTATCGGATTATCTAGTAAGAATTAGAATCTGTATTTTTTTATGTAAATTGAAACTTTGAAATAGTGCCAGTTGCGTACGTGCCAGTTGCGTACAGTCATTAAATATTGCCATTTGCGTACAAATAAGGGTCGAGTCAAACCTAGGTAGTGAAGCTAGTTAGGCCGAGTGCCAGATGCGTACAGCGGTTTGGGAAGGGTCGAGTTGTGCTTATGTGGTCAAAATATAATATTTATAATACGCTATAATATCATCGCACATAATTTTTACAAATAATCAAGTCAGTATTTAATTTTAAAATTGACCAAGTTTATATTTATTGGTTTAAATTTGATTTGTGTAGATTAATATTTAATAAATTCATATCGTTTACCAACTTCGCTACTTTTTACTATATTATGATAAATTATGCTTAAACTCGTGATGTTAAATTTGTAATAATAATTACATAATCTTTTTCTCACACTTTTCCGTAATATTTTGGAAATATGTAAATTAAAACACTCGGTTAAATTTTCACAATAACAATATAAAATCCTTTATTGGCCAATTTCGGCTGTTAAGCCATTATCGGAAGGTAATACTACAAAAAGTTTAACAAAATTTGTTCTTATTTTTTTATATTGTGAAAATTTGATATCAATAATTAGTAAATTAAAGTAAAAGCTCTTTTTTGTGTTTCGCTCAGACTTGGCCTCTACCACATAATATATACTATTAAAAACATAAATAAATTCTTTAACCGGGCAAAAAGTCAAAGAACTATGATTGTACAATTAAAGTTTCGTTGAAAACAATAGACGATCGTCTTCACTAATCTCGCATCAGTTTCATACACAACCATGCACACAAAACATTGACGTAGACACATTGGCTTTTAAAATTTTTGCAATAAATTAATTAAGTTCTATGGACATGCCATACGCAATTATCATTTTACGCTATATGACTTATTACATTATATTTAATACATTCTTCACTTATAACGTTTCTAACTTATAATGTATACCTACACAGGGCTGGACTGAATAAAAAATTAGACCCAGGGAAAGTTGCAGGATACTCACACATTACATTGTAATTAGCAAGTCCAGAGGTAATTAATCTGTTATTTTATATATAAA
The DNA here is from genome assembly GCA_963966155.1 of Clivina fossor. Lineage (NCBI taxonomy): Eukaryota > Metazoa > Arthropoda > Insecta > Coleoptera > Carabidae > Clivina > Clivina fossor. The sequence goes on along the minus strand of OZ014559.1, from coordinate 15,316,746 downwards.
AAGTTTGTTGTAGTCACTACAGAACCGACCGTCATCATATTAAATAAATTTATGGAATGGAAAAATTTATATAACAACTACTGCAGCCATGGTAAAACTAAATAAAAACAAAACTATCTTAATATAAATATGCCACCTATGTAATGTTCAAATAAGTTATGTTCTTATTTTTTTATTCTAATTTACATGGAAATGACAAGAAAAATTAAGATGAATTGTAAAAATTACACATATAAAATTAAATATAATTCTTTATTTAAATTTAAGGTAAACGACAATTTAATAAATGACAATTGATGTTTTTAGAATAATTAATTATTCTTAAATTTTTGCAAAACTCAGAGATCAGTTTTCATTTTTTGACTATCACTGGTCACGGCCCACAATGATGACGGCCCACCGAGGAAAGTCCAGTGCCCCGATTGGCCAGTCCAACCCTGTACATACATTTGTATTTGCATTGTATATAATAAATAAAGATTGCGGAAGTTGCGAAGAATGACCGATGACATTTGCACTTGAAATATGAAAAACAAAAATTAAGTCATAAAAATTTAATAAAAACTTATTTATATGTTTCAATTATGTTTTTTTTATTTTTCCCGAACGTTCAACTGTAAATGTTAATTGTTTATTTCAGGGCTGGATTAAGGGGGTATATACCTTTCGCGATCTAAAAAAAATCGACTAAATTTATGTAATTTTTTCTGCGAAACTATAAAAGATATCAAACCGCTGTTTTTGGATGGTAAAAGAATAGACTTTGAACTTCTTTCAGGAATTTTTATTTTTACTTTTGTTGGAAATAATTCGAATTCTAACCTTTTTAGAGATAATCATGCATAATTATGCTTCGGAGAAGAAAATCTCAGTTTAATCAACTTTTACTAAAGATCAGCTTACCGGTGGTAATTTACTGATATCACTTGTGTATATTTTACAACAGACATGTATTTCGAAAATATTGTTTAACAAAAGTTGCTAAACAAATTATAACTAACAACTTTTATTTGTAATTAGGTGGCACATTTATGTCAAGACAGTTTGGTTTTTAGTTACCATGACTATAGTAGTTATCTATTCCATAAATTTATTTAATACGATGACGGTTGGTTCTGTAGTGGCCACAGCAGACTTTTTTATAAAAAAGATAACAGATTAATTACTTCTGGGTTTGCTAATTACAACGTATTAAATAAATAAATGAAAAACCAATTAATAATATTATTGTTTTTCGTATTATTTACAATTGCAAATGGTAGCAATTAATAAAGTACTTATGTCAAACCGTAAGACTACAGCAATAGTTCTTTTATAGTATAAATACTATAGTATAAACTTTTGTACAGTGCGCACTCTACAGAGACCCTCTGCCGTATACAAGCAATTTTCGTTTTTATTAGTAAGTAGAAAAGCTGTAAAACTTAAAATTTTATGGTTACTATATAACAAAAGTTTTTACTATGCAAATTATGTAGAATGTCGGCTGTACAATAAAAGAAACTCTATAGATACGAAATGAATACTTGTGTTTTACTATAGTTCTATTCGTTTTTAAACTGCACTATCGATAATAGGTGACTTACACAACTACTCGACAGCTACTCCCTACACTTTTTATTATTATCTATTGCATGCGCTCCACTGATTTCGTTTTAAATCTTACAAGTATTGTCATAGCTATTAAAAGTTCACAATCACAAATTTTCAAGACAATCTCTATGAGGTCAGGAATCTGTATGGGGCTAGAAGAAATTATTTTATACTCCTTAGTCCGTTTTAAGACGTGGTATATTATTATTTTTTTTTAATTTAAATAATTATTTTTAACATAATATTATATACAGGAAAAAAAATTGTAGAAATTGTAGAAATAGACCATCCATTTTTGAGTTAAATTTTAAAGTCAAGAAAAGAAAAGTTAAATATTTAATATTAAATTATTATTTATTATTGAGTACATGAAGTTTTAATAAATTAAAAATTTGAGACAAATCTTTTCTTCATATATTTATTTCTAAATCAAATGTACATTTCGACCACACTGTGGTCATCTTCAATTAAGACTTAAGTCTTATATCTTAGTTATAGTCTTAGTTATATATCAATATGAATTATCAATTATTGATAATACATATTGATATAAATAATATTTTTCATTGTAATTTTTGTTTTCTAAATTAACAACACTAAATACAAATACAAAATACTAAATTGCAGTTATATGACACATTGTGGTATTTAAGAAATACGTATGTTTGAGATTAAATTTTGGTTTCTCCTATAGGCAGTGAGTGAAAAGTGATGCGTTAGAAAAAGATAAAATAATAGCGATAGGGAATAGGTGTGAGTGAGATATTTTAAAGTATCTCCCGCATTTAAAACAGTAGACACTATTGCAGACAACAAACTCATTAATATTAATTGCCATTTATCGTTAAACAACTAGTTAAATGTACTATTTATGTATGTTCGTTTTTTTTTTTTATTACTTTTTACTTTTTTAATGGAATGTCTTGTAGTAATACAAAACATTGCATGTGTAATAATTTTTGACGTTTTTCGATAATTATATAACGTATAATAAAGTAGGTAATTTATTTAAAATATAATTAATGTTCTATTATAAGTATGTATAAGTATGATTTACAATGAGTGTAAACAAATTTGACACATTATTAGGAATTAAAAAAAAATATATATAAACTTAGATCTTATTTCAATTAATTAAAGAATTATGAGAAGTTTTATTAGTTTGTAAATGTATGTTTTATTTTTTTAAACAAATTGTTGAGATTTATAGTATTACAATTTTGTTGCTATTATTTTTATAAACAATAATTTCATAATTTACATTTTTTTTTAAATAAATTTGAATGATAGACTACCCGTGTTACACGTAAGTTTTGCAACACTTTAGTTATTGTATATATTTTATTTCAGAGATATTAAAGTTATTTTATGGATCTACACTAAATAATTATTTAAATAATCATAAAAAAATTAATATACCACGTTTTTAACACGGACTAAAACGTATAAAATAATTTCTCCTATCCCATGCAGATTTATAACCCCATAGAGAAGAACATGGGGCGCATGTGATAGATAATAGCAATGATAATAGTAAAGAGTGTAGGGTGTAGTTGTCATTGCCCCACATTTTTATGTATAGGGTTATAAATCTGTATGGCGCTAAATGAAATTATTTTATACTTTTTAGTCCGTGTTAAAAACGCGATATATTAAAAAATTTTTATTTAAATAATTATATTCTGCTTTTTAGTCTTGTTTAACTTTAACTTTAATCTAATTTAATAATTATAATTAATTAACTTTAATTTGATATTTCTAATATTATTAATTAAATAGTTAATACTAAGGTGACCAATTTTTTTACAATAAAAAGGAGGACGAAAAAATTTAAGAAAAAAGTACAACGTAAATAAATGAAACATTTTATTAGTTTAAACAAAAATTCACTAATTATGCTTACATCCCTTTAAATTATTTAATTAAACAAATTAATATTTTTTGTCAGTATATAATTTTCTAACAACATATTGGAAATTTATACCAAATAGACAAACAGACAGTTAAGAAAACGAGTTATTAAAAACATGTTAAAATTCTAAATGTTCAATAAAAAAAAATTTAAATGCCGACTAAATTAATGGAAAATGTCTTTGTATTTTAAAGAAATTTGCGATATTAATTTTATTTATTATTTATTTTAATTAAATCGACTTTGAAAAAAAAATATATAAATTTAAATACATACATACGTAAATATATACATAAATACATACATACATACAAAATTACGCCATGTACCCAAAAGGGTGTAGCACAAACTCTTCCCATTATCCCGAAATCAGTCTCCTCCAAACATTCCTATCTAAACAAGCAGCTTTCGCTGCATCCACATTCATAATTCATTCATTCATTCATAATAATAAATTTAAATGCTTGATAAATATTTGGAATTTATTTTCACTGAATTTTCTTTTTCGTTGCAGCGTATCAGACACCATCGTGACCGTTTCAAGCGACAGCAAGGCGCACACTTATATCTACCCGCTAGTTCCGTAACAGATGGCGGTAGTAGTCCCGGTCCCGATGCGGGACCATGGACCGATTGGGGCCCGCCAAGTGCATGTTCACGGACTTGTGGGGGCGGTGTATCAACACAGATCCGACATTGTCAACGGGAGGGATCCTGTAGGGGACCGGATAGGAAACATTTCTCCTGTAACACTCAGGTATTTAATTATCTAAATAGATTATTTCTTTTTTTTATATTCTTAATTACACATGGCGTATTATGTTAGGTTATAGTATTTTGTTTTCGTTTAAATCGCCGTTAATTTATTTCGATGACCTAATTAAATCATTACAAATGCATTGAATTAATTAGTTTGCCTAAATAAATTAATGGCGATTTAAGCAAAAACAAAATACTGTAATTTAAGATTATTTCTTTATTGAAGGTGTTTAGATATAGTTGAAATATTGATAGACAATATTAATTTTATCAATAATACAATAAAAACGAGATATTTTTACACACTTTTATTTTACTAACTTAAATATTTGTTATTATATTTATTTATATTTTTAAAAAGATGAATATGTATATCAAATATTTTTTATCTGTAAAATTTGTATAACAAGATATTATATAATTCTTCAGAGAAAAGACACGCTAAAGTGTATAATAGTTCAGTTTTAGTAAAAATTTGAACTAGTACACAATTTAACTACATTTTTTTCTCTGGAAAATTATATATCGTGTCATACGAGCTTCAGTTGACAATATAGACGCAGAAATAATTGTTTATTAAATAATAATAATAATTAGTTCTTAAATAACAATTACGTTTAAAATGGTATTAATAGTAATATTAATTAGGTATATGACAAATTATTAAATTTAAAACAAAATATATAATTATATTTGGAGTAGGCAACCAGTAATTTACTTAAAAATTTATATTGCATATTATCAAAATACTTATATAGATAGATCTATGGATCATTCATACATTGAATAATTTTATAATCACGACATTATTTTAGTAAACATACAAAAATATTTTTAATTAAATATTATAATAAACATATACCTGTGGAGATAATAATTTTTAAAACTTGGGAAATGATATAAATATTTGTTTTAGTTTTTGTTTTTAAATCGTTTTTTTCATTCATTCATTAAAAACTGCATTATATTTCAAATTGTGAAAGTGTTAGATTTCTGATAAAATTGTCACATAATTTAATACAAAAATTAATTAATAAAAAATTTAGAAGAATTATTTAATTTGTAGAAAATTTTATATAAAATATTTTATGAAACTATAAACCGGATAAATAAAAATATCACATACATATAATCACAAGAAACATTTAATATAAAAACTAATTAGTGTGAAATTTATTTAAAATTATTTAATTTCAAGAAAACCTTCGTAATATTTATGTCAAAAAGACAGCTATATTTTTATGGAAATATTAAATCAGATAAAATCTCAAAAAGGTATAATCATATAATATAATATAATAATGTTACTGCGCGAGTCTCCATTCTTGGTGATAACTTGAAATTCGTCTCGGTATGGGTGTACGCCCACTAAAGTTTTCCAACTATATGATACTCATAAAGAACAGGGCCCTTTGTTGTATGACCGCGCTGTTCTTTTAAATATAACTTTCTTTATATATATTTCTATACTATCTCTTTTCGATCCGCGGCTTTGTTCATTGTGAACCGAAAAAATAACAGACCTGATCATTTGATTGAAAACACAACAATGAAAATTCTAACCCATCATGTTGGTTAATAGATTTGTTGTTATTAATTCTCGAAATAGCCTACATAAGATTAGTTTTTAATCGTTTTATTATATGTCTATATTGTTTCTGAGTATATTTTATTGGTACACAATTATAATTATAGTAATTTTTAGTTTTTAATGTGATGTTTCCGATTTCCGAATTGATTTTTAACATTGAATTATTTAACTTTACAGGATTGTCCGGATGATGAAGATTATAGAGCACAACAGTGTGCAGAATTTGATAGACAACCTTTTGAAGGAGTTTATTATCAGTAAGCAATTTTTTTGATAACATAACATAAATATTAATGCGGATATGACGTAATAAATGATTTATTGTCCTTCACAAATAACACGGACATCATGTAAAATAAAAATGTATTTTACCATTTGATTTAATGACTTAGGCTCGGTTTTATAAAAGCTATTTAAATTTACTTTAGAAGTAAAGATATTTACTCTGTAGATTTTCGTGTTAAAACGAGGGAATAAATTAAATCTAGTTATTATTATTAATAATAATTATCTGATAGAAAATTGTTGAAATAACATTTGTTTTCATGGTTATTTAGTAGGAGAATAAAATTTACTTTGAAGTAAATTTATTTATTGTTTATGAAACCGGGTCTTAGAAAACAAATATTTGCATGAAAAATATTTTTTATTTACTGTCAAAATCAGGGCTTTGAACCGTTATATTTTTCGTTCCGGTTTAATTAAAAATATATATATCGGTTTAGTTTCGGTTTTCGTTCCGGCAAAAATAACGATTTTTTTTCGGTTTTCGGTTTAGTTCAGAGTAATAAATTATTAAATTTTTTCAATGTTTTTATTTGTTTTAAAAACTTATTTTCTACTATAATTTAGTACATTTTATTCCTACTTTTATAAAAAGCATACTACATAAATTTAATTAATTAAAGGTATAATAATTAAAAATATATAATTTATGATAATAATATAGGTAATTTATTATTGGAAACTTATATAATTTGTATGTATGTTTTAATTATATAATTATAAGATAACATATTTTAACGTAACAAATTCTTGTATAAAATTACCACTGATTATTGAAATATTTTCCAATGTATTTTTATATGAACTATTTAAAGATTATTAAAAGCAAAGTTATTATCAAAAAATACATCTTCTTCAAAGTGATCCCTAGTTTTATTTTCAATTTCAATAACTGAATATTCATATACAAAAGAAAAACTAAATACTTTTTCGCGTAAGACGAGTTGCGACTTGCGACTATGCTACAAAAAAAAGAAGCAACTAACGTGAAAGTATGGAACCAAAATAAACCGATATTTTTTTTTGATTCAGTTTCGGTTTTCGTTATAGGTTTTTTCGGTTTTCGATTCAGTTCCGGTTCGAAGCCCTGGTCAAAAATAAAGTTTTTTTTTACATAAAGTCACCGACTTTTTTTAGCCCTTCAATGTAACATTGGTACATTCTGTATAGCCCTAGAAAAAGTATAATATTTTACTTGCATATAATGTTTATTACATGCTCGTTTAATAGCATACTATTAAAAAAATTAAATAATTATGACTGCTAATAAAACGAAGATCTTTTGTCAGATTTTTTTTTGGAATAAAACTGATCGATAATTTTTGGTTTTGCATGTTATAATACAAAAGCCTGTTATTTTTAAGATGGATTCCGTATACAAAAGCGCCGAATCCATGTGAATTAAATTGCATGCCACGGGGCGAACGATTTTATTATCGTCATAAAAAACATGTGGCCGATGGTACAAGATGTAATTCGGAAAAGCTTGATGTCTGCGTTGACGGCAAATGTCAGGTATTTATCAAATTGCGATATTTCTGTTTCTTTTTTCATTGTTTTCCTTTCGAAAGTATAAAAAATTAGGGTTATAAAAAGTGTTTTATTTTCCTCTTTCTTTCTTGTGTATTTTATAGCCGGTCGGATGCGATATGATGCTGGGTTCCTCTGCTAGAGAAGATAAATGTCGACAGTGTGGGGGAAATGGTACAACATTTTGTCAAACTGTCACAGGACTATTAGATATGCAAGATTTACAAGTTGGTATGTCTGTCTATCTATCTGTCTGTCATTTGTTTGTGCATTGGTACCAACTTTCAAATATATATACATATAGAGAGAGAGAGAGAGAGAGAGAAAGATTTGGAGTGAATTATTGCCCATTCCGCTTATTGTGGTATGAAATTTATGATACATTTCGAAATGAAACAGATGTTTAATATTTTGTTTTAAATTTCAATTATTATTTTTAAATTCTTTTTCAGCATTTTATTATAAATAAATAAAAATAATTAATAATTCTTATCTCCATAGTTATGGTTACATTTTATAAAAGTTGTCAAACATTGCACAGAATCCATAAATTTCTTATTTAATTATTTGTTTAATCATTGATTAAAGAAGTATATACTTCTTTAATCAATGGTTTAATTTAATCAAAAGTTTTGTTACAGGAGTTGTGTCCGTATTCTAAAACATTTTTGTTAAAAATAACGATTCGTTAAAATGAAATTTCGTTGCAATATACATAGAAAGATTACTTACGGAATTCAAGAACTTTCATTTTAACGATTCGTTATTTTTAATGTTTATGCATACGAGGATTGGTCTAATATCACTTATAGGACAAAATGCATAATAATTAATATGAACTGAAATTTCATAGTTCATATTTTCATTATAAAATTAGAAGATATATTAGTTTATTATAGAGAAATAATAATAATATCTTTGTTATCTTTTTTGGCCGGAAAGAAATGACAGTTTATGTTACATAATTTGTACATTTTATAATATTCGGCATATAACATGGCGCACTTGTCTAATATAAAATTCATATTTCTGCTCGCAAATAATTATTTAAAATATTGAAAAATCTTTCAGAACTAAATATACAATTAGAACAACTTTTTTATTATAGTTTTTATTAATTTTTTCTTAGTTATATCATATAGTTACTGGTATTTTTATTTTGTTTATTATATATCAGTTTTTGCTTTGATGAAGGCATTAATATATATTGTCGAAATAATCTAACAGAAATTTCAATCGAAAGTTGTTTTAATTATATTAACTCTAACGCATAATTTCGACATAACCCAAGCACTTAGCATTTATTTTTATTTTTTAATGCGTTAAGGGTTTAAAAAATAATATGTACTATAATTTACAAATTATGTTTTAGGTTACAATGATATTTTATTAATTCCCGCTGGTTCAACAAATATTGATGTACGAGAAATAGCGCCATCGAATAATTATTTAGCTATACGTAATGTAACCGGTCATTATTACCTAAACGGTAATTGGCGAATTGATTTTCCGAAAACATTACGATTTGCCGGATGTAATTTCCATTACGAACGGTCACCACAAGGTTTTGCAGCTCCCGATACGATTACATGCATTGGACCTACGTACGAACCACTTTTCATTGTTGTAAGTAAATCAATCGATTTAATAATAAAAGAATTACTATTTAAGAAAAACTGATTAGGTAATTAATGTTTGTTATATTTTAGTTATTATATCAAGACGTAAACGTTGGTGTTAGATACGAATACAGTATACCAAAAGCGTTCTCTGCAGATCCAGAAACATATGAATGGATATTTGATGAGTTTAGTCAGTGCAGTGCTACCTGCGGTGGAGGTAGGCATTAATTTGATTTATTTTACACATACGTTAATATTTCAGAATAATTGTGCACAATGTTTCGAAATAAAACATGTGTTTAATATTTTGTTGTAAATTTCTAATAAAAAAGTATTTTTTTTTAATTCTTTTTTCAGTATTTTATTATATGTAAATAACATATCATTGTATAAAAATAATGAATAATTCTTATTTCCGTATTTATAAAAATTTTAAATTAGTTATGAGACTTCGTAAAATGGTTACATTTTATAAAAGTTGTTAAACATTACACAGAATCCTAAAATATTTCTGTACTTTTATATGTGTGTGAATCAACATGGAACAGTCTTCAGGTCTTCACATATACCAAATATTCGTATATAAATTTTTTTATTTGTGTACGAACTAATGTGTAGAGTTGGCTTTAAAATAAAACTTTAAAAATTAATTATCTACTTGTAATCCTTGTATTTTTATTATGTTGTATAAGCATTTTAAGAAATCTTATTTATTTATAATTAATTTATAAAATCTAATTACAAAATATACTTGATTATATGTTAATTATAGTTCGTTTAAAATTTGAATAACAAACCAGAAACAGAAGCAGTTTTGAAAATCATATAAATTTTAAAAGAATTAAATATGAAATTTTTTCAAAATTATTTTACATATCAAAATTCGGTGAATTAAATGAAAATTTTAATAATATTTTGTCTTAATTAAATACGCTAGATTCTTAAAATTTATCGATCTGTAATTTTAATTAGGCATTCAAACAAGAAAGGTATCTTGCGCGGGCCGTAGAACACTCGAAATCGTCGAAAACACTCTATGTGATGCATCCAGAGAACCACCATCAACCCAAATCTGTAACGAACAGCCCTGCGAACCGCAATGGGTTCAAGGTCCATGGAGCGAATGCTCGGAAGTATGCGGCGAAAATGGCATGCAATCGCGTGAAATTCGCTGCGAACGACTCATCTCACACGGTGTATCTAGTACCGTAAATAATGAATTCTGCGTTCAGAGATATGGACCGAAACCGGAAACGCTACAGGAATGTAATCGGGGAACGCCTTGTCCGACATGGCATACGGGACCTTGGAAACCAGTAGGATTTTTTTTTTATTATAATAAATATAATTAGTATGAAGGAGAAGTATAAGGGTTTTATTTAAAAACTAATAAAAGCCAAAAAACAAAGCGGAAAGAATAATATCTCCTGCCTTGTTTATCTGAAACAAAAATCAAAAGGCACAGCCGTCCGGTTTTGTCGAGATTTGAAGAAAATTTCGGAAAGAAGTTTAAAGTCTATTTTTTCGCTCGCAGAAAACGGCGGTTTGATATCTTTTATGGTTTTGCAGAAAAAAATTCATAAAGTTAGTCGATTTTTTTAGGTAGAGAAAGTATAATATCCCTTAATAGATAACCGGTTTCGATCATCAGATCTATTAAAGATTATTCGGAACAGTGTAATTTTTGACTTTTAAATAAACCCTTAAACTTCTTCTTCATAATAACTCAACTATACTTTGCTGTGATAGTAAGTTGGAACAAATCTAATGCCGGTATTAATTGGCTATTTTATTTTCTAGTGTGATAAACTTTGTGGCGAAGGCAAAGAAACAAGAACAGTGACTTGTTATAGAAAAGTTGAAGGAAAGATTGAAATATTAGATAATCAGTATTGTCAAGCTAAAGAAAATAAACCTGAAGAAGAAAAATCATGTAAAATAAGACCGTGTGAAGGTGTTGATTGGGTTGCTTCCGAATGGAGCGGTGTAAGTTTATCAAAATCATAATAAATATTTCTTATAATAATTCTGTATATAAATAATTTAATATCTTATATTTTTATTTTCCTATTGGATTAGTGTGATAAATGCGGACTAGACAGTGAAACAAGAAAGGTACATTGCGCAACTCAAAAAGGTGAAGTATATCCGGATGATCTTTGTGAAGGTGAACAAAAACCGGAAATTGTACGAAAATGCGAAGAACCAAAACATTGCGAATCGCAGTGGTACGCTTCGCAGTGGAGTGAGGTATTATAGAATTTATTTCTTTTTCGATAAACAAATACGAACTGAATTAATTTATTAGATTAGAGTATTTTGTTTTTGCTTAAATCGGTAAGGTTAATGCATTTTTCTTCATTTAAAAGTTAACTAATGATTTAAATTAGTTCACCAAATTAAATTAATGACGATTTAAGGAAAAACAAAATACTATAACCTCTTATATAATACGCCATGTGTAATTAAGAATATAAAAAAACAAATTAATTTAAATTATTAGTGTTCGGCAAATTGTGGTACAGGCGTTCAAACACGTAACGTATTTTGTGGCACATTCGAAGGTGAAACTTTAAAAAAACTACCCGACGCAAGTTGTGATGAATCGAAGAAATATGATTCGATAATGAATTGTACTGCAGAACAAGTAGAATGTCAAGGTGAATGGTTCTCTGGACCATGGAGCAAGGTATTCAAAATATTCTTTCAATAATTTATTTTTAGTAATGTATACCGTAACTTAATCCAAAATATAATTACAAATAATCTGCATATTGATTTTATTTAATAACAATTACATAGTAAAAAAATCTCTAAGAACTCCTTATATTAAAGGTTAAAGTTCTGTATTAAAATTTATTAACAATCGACGTTTCTATGTTTTGTTATTTACTGTAAATATCATTTCTATCATTTTTTCTGATGAAGACGTATGTTGAGTTCGTCGAAACGTCGATTATAAATAAATATTAATACGTACAGAACTTTAACTTGAAGCAGTTTTATTTTAATAGTTATAATAATTTATTAAAATAATAAAAAATAACTGCGTTCAAATTGAACTAACTAATTATGAAAAAAAAATTTCAGTGTGATAAAGAATGCGGCGGAGGTACGAGATCACGTAAAGTTATTTGCATGAAAGAAGAGAAAATCATTCCGATTACAAATTGCGATGAGAATCAAGTACCGTTTTCAAGTGAATCTTGTAATACTAATTCTTGCGGTGAAGGTAAAGTATAATTTACAATTGAAAAATCTCGTATAAAGCGTTAAAATATACCGTTTACAGATGAAGTACTACTTGTAAATACTACACTATCAGTCGAAGAAAAATCAACAACAGAATCTGAATTTGAACCGGATAAGGATGTAGAAGAATTAGAAGAAGACGAATGCGAAGATGGTGAATGGGTATACGAGGATGAAGATGAGGATGGTGGATTAGAAACATTTGAAAGACTACGTGAATTATCTACGGTAAGTACTTTAGCAAAAATACTGTTTTAAAAATCTGAATAAAATTAGATTAGAATAAACTAGAAGCAAAAATTAAAAAAAAATTGTTTTTTTTACTAAGATAGCATTTTAACATTTTAACATTTAATGAATTTAATTATAGAAAAAACTATTTAATTTCCTTTACAGTCTTTGGGTTCATCTTTATCGACTGACTCGACATATTCAACCGACTCAACAATAACATCGGAAGAATTAATGTTAAGCGATTCGACAATGTATTCGGATGAAACTAAAGCAAGTTCCGATTTTACCGATGAAGGCTCTGGCGATTTTACAAGTCCAATTGATACGAGCAGTACATCGTCCGATCTTACATCATCCGTATCGGAAGGTAGTACTGAATCGACAATTACAGCTGAAACCAGCAGTGATCTATCGACAATTGAAGGTTCTGGTGAATCAACTATTTTCGAAACAACTGAATCGGGAGCGACAGGCGAAACAAGTCCTGCTGGAACTGATGAAAGTCCTGCTAGCACAGAAAGTCCGGGAAGTACAGAGAGTTCGGGAAGCACAGAAAGTCCGGGAAGTACTGAAAGTCCAGCTAGCACAGAAAGTCCAGGAAGCACTGAAAGTCCTGCTAGTACCGAAAGTCCTGCTAGTACCGAAAGTCCTGCTAGTACCGAAAGTTCTGCTAGCACCGAAAGTCCTGCCAGTACTGAGAGTCCTGCTAGTACTGAAAGTTCTGCTAGCACTGAGAGTCCAGCAAGTAGTGAAAGTTCTGCGAGTACAGACGGTTCCTCAGGAACTGAAAGTACATTCGATCTTACCGATTTAACTACCGACAGTTCTGCTTCAACAGACTCTAGTAGTCCATCATCTGAAGAAACATCGCCTAGTACAGAAACAACAGACACATCAATTAGTACCGATTCTAGTTCGTTTAGTACCGATAGTACAACCGACTCATCATCCGATACAACTTCAGATCTAACTAGTTTAGAATCGTCAGCTGCAACAACTGAAACATCCGACACAACTGAAGACACTGAACAACCACCGCCTGCAAATAATGAAATCGATCCGGACGCTGTTGAACCAACAACTGAAGCGGAAGATGTAAGCGGTAGTACCGAATCTTCAGCAACCGATGAAAGTGCCGAAACTTCAGAGAGCACCAGTGAAGGATCAACATCTTCTGATTTAACTACAGAATCTGGTCCGACAGAATCCACAGTTACTGAATTAACGGAATCAACCGTTTCAGAATTAACCGATTCGACTGTAACTGAACTAACAGATACAACTGTTTCTGGTCCATCATCGGAATCATCAGTTTCTGAAGAATCAACAACTGAAGTCTCGACACAATCTGGTTCAACTGAATCGGAAATGACTACCGAATCTGGTTCAACTGAATCGGAAATGACTACCGAATCTGGTTTGACCGAAACCACTGAATCTGGCTTGACCGAAACCACTGAATCTCTCATGACAACTGAATCGGGTATGACAACCGAATCGGGTGAAACGGAAGAAACTATGTCGACGCTGTTTGATATTTGGTCATCATCAACTGAATCCAGTGTTTCAACTGAAACATCAGTTAGTGGCACGTGGGGTACAACACCGTATACAATTGAAGCAATCACGAAACGAAGACCGAGAATTTGTAAGAGAAAGAAACCGCCAAAATGTAAAACGTCTGAGTTTGGATGCTGTTATGATCTTATTACCCCCGCCGAAGGACCATTCGATAAAGGTACGTTGAATTTATTTCTATGTGTTTACTAAATTCGGCTTAAATATCTCAATACTTTGAATACGTGTAAAAAAAATTTTTTACCTTTTTTAAGCACATTGCGCGCACGGAGGAGTGTGATATTTGGCATAGTTAAAGTTCATATGGCGAAGGAGTGCAGAAAGATAATATTTATGTATAATATGTGTTACAAATACATTAAATTATCACGATTGTTACAATCCACCGTTGTTGTTCGGTAAAGTTTGTACAATGCCTGTATGTATGTTGCCTATAGCTTAAGGAGGGCAAGGAAAAATTACTAAAAAATTAATGCATGACGTGTTTGTACACGTTCGCAGCTGACGTAATAGAACAAAATTCAAAAAAAAATTATGCAATGATTATAGAGGTATACTATTTGACAAAAGAACCTCAATAACGTTTAAAATTAAAAGTCTAAAATTGATTTGAATTTTATCACGTATTTTTTTTTTTGTTTTTCAGGTTGTCCAACACCAAAGACCTGTAACGAAACCAAATTTGGCTGTTGTCAAGATGGTGTATCTCCAGCAACCGGTCCTAAATTCGACGGTTGTCCAAAATCGAAATGCGATGAAACCTTATTCGGTTGTTGTCCCGATAATAAAACACCTGCAGAAGGTAACGACCTAGAAGGATGCAAGAAAGAACCACCACCACCTGCGTGCGCATCTTCCAAGTAACATTTTCAATTTATACTTCGACGAATTTATAAAAATAATATTTATTTGTTTTTGGTTTAGATTTGGCTGTTGCCCGGATAATTCAACCGAAGCTAAAGGACCGAAAGGTAAAGGTTGCGAGGAAGTTGAAGTTACAACATCAGCTACACCGGAAGATTGTGCGAAAGCAACGTATGGATGTTGTCCTGATGGTAGGACAGTAGCGCAAGGTGAACACTTCCAAGGATGCGATATTATCAATAAAGATAATTGTACTGCGTCATACTTTGGCTGCTGTCCGGATGGTACTACAGCTGGTAAGTTTTAAAATATAAAGAAATTGTTATAGAATTTTCTAGGCTGGTATGCCATGGTTGATTTATGCTCGTCGCAGACGTTTTGTCATTCTCAGTTCTTGGTGACTGAAGATGTCATCTACGATGTATGGCATACCACGACATACCAGCCTAGAAAAATCTATAAATCCAATGGATTCCGGCCGTGAAAGCTTGAAAATTACTATAAAGAATTTTTTTAGATGATAATTAAAATCAGTTAAATTTACAAATTTTTTATCCATACATCATCTGAGTTTTCAATTTATTATAAATGATGATCGAATTTAAATAATCCCATCATATACCCAAAAGTATGTGGCACAAACTTTTTCCACTGTCCTGAATTCAGTTTCCTCCAAACATCCCTATCCAGACAAACAAATTTAGCTTCATCCACATTCATAATTATAAATTATTATTATTATTATTATTAGGGTTGGTGCATATTTATTATGAAAAAGAAACATAAAAATTCAACAATAACATTTTTAAATGATTATACCGGAGCGTAGTCACCATCTACTTCAATAACTACTTCCTTGGAAGCTTGAAAGATTGAAAGATTAAAAAAAAGTAAACAAAACAGCAATTTTTATTAACAAATAATCCGCCTACAAAAACGCCTGATAAATATGCACCAACCCAATATTATTATTATCATTTCCGTTTATTCTCCAAATGTTTGTGGTTTTTTATTATTATTAATTATTATTCATGATTGTAAATCAAATATATTTGATTTTTTTTTAACTCTTCTATTCTGTAGCTCTTGGTCCCGAATATCAAGGCTGCCGCATGGCCTGCGAAGACGAGCCGCACGGCTGTTGTCCCGACAAACTTACCGCTGCCCACGGTCCGAATCAGGAGGGCTGCTGTCTCACCCATCCGTACGGCTGCTGTCCGGACAATATTCTACCGGCACGCGGACCAAATTTGGAGGGTTGCGGCTGTCAGTATAGTCCATATGGATGCTGTCCGGATAATGAAACAGCCGCCCGTGGCTATGGAAACGACGGCTGTGGATGTCAGCACACGGCGCACGGTTGCTGTCCGGATAGATATACGCCAGCTGCCGGACCAGAGTTTCAGGGTTGTGCATGTCATACGTTCCAATTTGGATGCTGTCCCGATGGGGTTACGGCTGCTAAAGGATCTCATAAACAAGGTTAGGATAGATTATAGTATTTTGTTTTTTGCTTAAATCGCCATCAATTTATTTTGATGAACTATCTTTTGATTTCGTGACAAACGCGTTAATCAGCTGCGGTCATGTTAAATTCATGAATTTAATCCAGTCAATTACAGAACATGATATGTCTATAAGATAATATTATTGAACAGAAAAGTTTATAAATGTATATGTGAAATTGATATAGTAATATTCTAATGTTGAGATTTTTCCCCAAAATTTCACCAATTTCCCAATCATTGAATCGGCCTATTTAGACTGTGCATCAATGAGAGGCCAGTTAACCATAAACACGTGTCTATATATTCCACTTAAATATCTCATTTCCACAGCAGTTATTTTCCTTCTTTGCTTCTGCAGTCAAATTCAACATTTATTAGCATACATCAACGTAGGCAGCAAAACTGCATTGTATATACGTTCAATTTCACGATCAAAGCGATCGTCCTTAGACAATAAACTACCTAAATACACAAATTCGTCTATCTGCTCTGAACGTGCATCAACAGATACATTACATTCAGTCGTCAAGTCATCTTTCTTAAAAACTACACTCACATATATTTTTTTAACCAAACGTTCATTAGACAATTTAGTTAATAATTTAATAAAATGAATTTGTTCTTGTTTGTTTACAGGTTGCGGCTGTCGAAGTACAGAATTTGGATGCTGTTCCGATGATCAAACACCAGCCCAAGGTGCTAATCAGGAGGGCTGTGATTGTTCATCATCGAAACATGGCTGTTGTCTGGATGGTGTTAATAGTGCAACGGGTGATAACTTTGAAGGTTGTGAAGATATTCCTATTAACAATCAAGAAAGCTGCACTCAAGATAAAGATAGAGGCTCGTGCCGAAACTATACAGTTAAATGGTTCTTCGATATGCAATATGGCGGTTGTTCGCGGTTTTGGTACGGTGGTTGCGACGGTAACGCGAATCGTTTTATGAGTATGGAAGAATGTAAGAATATCTGCGTTGAACCACAAGGAAAAGGTAGGAAAAACTCTGTTTTGAAGTAATATTTTTTTCTACGACTATAATGAAATATGTTACTTGTTAATCTGTCATTAATTGATAACAAAACTTACCTCAAACATAAAATACGGTGTGTATTTCAAATTAAGCATAAATTTAACTAGCGAAATTTGCAAATTTTTTCCAAAGTAAATTTGCCGCAAATTTCAACCAATCACAAGCTGAGATATATTATTATGTCTTTCGTAACTTTTTATCCGTAAAATAATTCAAGTAATTAAGATTATATAATATTTAACTTGAATTTGTATAAATAATAAAAAATTTGATTGATAGTGATTTATTTATGTAATATTTACTGTTTACAGATATTTGTAATCTACCAAAGGTAACTGGCGCATGCGAGGGTTATTATCCAAGTTGGTACTACGATAAAGAACGAAAACAGTGCGCTCAGTTTATTTGGGGCGGTTGTCTTGGCAACGCCAACAGATTCGAAACAAGAGACGAATGCCAGAATCTCTGTGCCGTTGATAAAGATCAAGGTATTATTATATTTTATCAAATAACTAAAATACTCTCTCTTATATCAATTTGGAATCAGTTTACAACTATCCGAAACATGCGCAGTGTAGGATTTCAAACTGCGCAGGTTACTAACTAATTCCATATTTGACATTAAATCACTAACATTTCTCTGAGTTGAATTAATTATTGAATGAAAAATGTTTAGACGCATGCGAGCAGCCAATGGAAGAGGGACCATGTCGTGGTAGTTACAGAAGATGGTACTTTAATAAAGATAGTAATACATGCGAACAGTTCCGTTACGGTGGTTGCCAACCTAATCATAATAATTTCCCAACGGAAATGTCATGCAAGCAACAATGTCTACAGCCAGGCAGAAAGAAGGGTATACAACATTCACTTACTAACTTATTTCTTGATATTGTTTTTAAAGCATGTGTTTGCATTTTTCGTACTAAATTTTTATTTATACCGCAACTTAAAAGATAAATTTTTTACTCTTATAATATTCACTTTATATTTGAAATATTTCTTTTTGCAAAATAATTAATAATTCAGTTTTATAAAATTGTACAAATAAAACTCTTAAAAATAATAATAAATATTTCGAAAAACACATCAAAAAGTATTTTTAACCAAGATGACTTAATACCAAGACAGGTTGTATCATATTCCCCATTTTATTCACCATATTTGATGACATATACACTAGTACAAATTATATTGGCATCCGAAATTGTCGATGTCGGCGCTGTAATCATTTGGCGAAGTGGTACTGCCGAAATCAACCTATCTTGGTATTAAGTCATCTTGCTCTTAACTAAACAGACTTTTCTGGTTATTCTAATTTCACTTTTAAGTTGCAACAACACAAAGTAATATTTAATATTCGGGAGTTTTTGCGCACTGTATGTTAAACGATTCATTAACGATAAAATTACGTGATGTATTCTGAAATATTTTCACTAAAAAATAACGGTTCATTAAAATGAAGATTCTTAGATCTCGTAAGAAATTTTGTTGCAATATACATAGAAAGATTTTTTTACAAAATCCAAGGATTTTCATTTTAACGAACGGTTATTTTTAATAAAAATGTTTACATTATAACTTTTGTTATCGAAGACTTGCAAAAACTCTCTATTAAAAGTTTTACTTTTGGAATTTGGTAATTTTCACTGCATGTTGACAATGTTGAATTTGGTTTTTGCGAGCACAGTAATGTTTTTGAGTTTTGCATAATGCACGTTTTGAATCAAAATGGAATTTTGTGAGCTAGATTCATGCGGTTTGCCGATTGCACAAGGTAATTGCACGCAAAAGGAACCACGTTGGTATTTTGATGCTTCGGAGAATAGATGCATGCCATTTTATTATACGGGTTGTGGTGGTAATAATAATAGGTTTATTAGTCGAATGGACTGCGAAATGGATTGTCCCACAGATGTTGGTAAGTTGAAAATCTGTCTTAACATTTGTTTTTAATTATACTGTTATTTTGTTCCAACTATTTTTTATAGGTTTGTTTTGTTTCAATCAGTTCGGAATCAGTTTACAACTGCTGTATACAATTGTAAACTAAGTTCTATAGTTGATACAAACAACCTTTTGCATTAAAATTATTATGGCAAAGATTGAATTTAAATGTTTATAAATTAAAATATAAATATTTATATTAAAATATAAATTCTATATAGCTCTAACAAAGTATAATTTTATTTGTTTTTATGTTTTGATTAAAATTGATGTTTTTGTTATTTACTTCAAATATATTTTGATTTTAATTGAATTATACTAAACAATATTATAATTTTCTAAATAAATTAAATAAATTGTTAGTTATATTTGTGATAGATAAATAGATAGTTGGAACAAATATGTATTTAAACTTTGGTGGAAGTAATATTTATGTTTTAATATTATGTAATATTTTTCAGTACGTAAAATTTAATGTTTAATATACATAAATGTAATTAATTAAACATGTTTTTTATGAAATCATAAACAGAATATTTATGTTTAATATTTATGAAATAATTTTGTTTCAATATTTAGAACGTGACACATGTACATTACCAGCTTTAGCTGGCGAATGCCATAATTACACAGATCGTTGGTATTACGATACGCAAGAACGTCGATGTCGACAATTCTATTATGGCGGTTGTGGTGGAAATGGTAATAACTTTGGCAATGAACAGGAATGCCAACAACGCTGTGAACAACAACCAACCACAGTTGCACCGCCGCCGCAACTAGAATCGTTCAGACGAGGTAATTTTTTATTGAAATTCTTTCAACAATATAGCTTTGTTCGCGGAATGAATCTGGGATTAGTTCCTGACCAGTACGCATCTGCGTTTTAATTTTGAGCGTTTATGAAAGTGCAAAATCGTACGCCGAAATTGTACTGCACATGCGTACTGGTCAGGAATTAGTCCGAGATTTATTCCGCGAACAAAGCTAATAAATATATAGAAAAATAATTATATTATACTACATTCGCGTTAAGAATGAAGTAGTTGGCACTACAATCGCATATGTATCACAAAAGAATAATAATGATTGGATTAAGAATCTAAAAAGAATTTATTTGTTAAAATTATAACAAAACAGACTTCGAACTTAAAACACAGTTTACTAATTTGCATATTTTTTCCAATAGAAACTTATAGCAAATTTCAGTCAATCACAGTGGACTGATATAATTAGTTTTTTATTTATGATATTTGTGTTATATTTGACAATTATAAATCAAAACAAAGCTACATAAAACCTATTGAAAATAATGACAATTTTATTTATTTACTAATTCTTGTGTCTTTAACTTAGTAAAAAATCTTTCAAAACTCATTATATTAAATAAAACTGCTTCAGGTTAAAATTCTATATTAATATTTATTGATTTGTATAGTTTGAAATTTATTATAAACCTATACGTTTTTTGTTGAACTAATAAGAAATGATGATGAAATTATGATTTAAAATCTGGAAGATATAGTTGAATATTTAATTAGTATATTTTTAATTTTTAATGCTGCTTAGATATTGATTTTTTGGTGAGTATAAATAAATTTATTGAAGTTCTGTAAATTTACTAAAAGAGACTTTACTAAAGAATATTACATACATATGTACTTTTCCATTCCGTTGGTAATATATCATATTACATAATGTTTGTATTATTTGTGATATTATGTATTTTTAAACAATTATGTAATGTATTACAGTAGTTGAGTAATTATATCTAGAAATACTGGGCATCATATTGTCTCATGGTTTGTAGGTAAAATTACATAATTTTTTTTCGAGTGTTATTTATAAATTGAATAGTATTTAATTGTTACGAAATTGAAACAATATTTAAATTTTCTTAGAACACTGTTTCCTACCAAGCGAGGCAGGCCCTTGTCGAACGTCCACCGCAAGATGGTACTACGATAGCCGTGATGGTGTCTGTAAACAATTCCTATACGGCGGCTGCCAGGGCAATCCGAATAATTTCGAAACGCGTGATGAATGCCAACAGCATTGCGGTAACGTGCAGGATCTATGCGATTTGCCAATGGTAGTCGGGCCGTGTAATAGCGATTACCTGCAATGGTTTTACGATAAACAGACCGATACTTGTCAGGAGTTTAACTATGGCGGTTGTCATGGCAATGAGAATCGGTTTAGCGATCAACAATCGTGCGAAGGACGGTGCCAGAAACAACCGTCTCGACAATCTGTTCATCTACCGCCCGCCGAACATATTATCACTACTCAAGTACCACTCTTTACGCGTGAGTTTATTTTTGAAATTTATTTCAATTCAGTCCCATTTAGGTGTGTATGCTGCATTATTTCTCTTAAAAATAACGGTCCGTTTTCATATAAATTCCGAAATTCCGTAAGAAATCTTGTTATACAGCAAGAATTCTTACGGAATCTTAGTATTTTCATTTTGATGGACCGTTATATTTAACGGAAATGATACGGAAAGTACAAGAATTTGACCAATCCAAGCACTTGACACACTTTTAGATTTAAAACAAAGTGTTTGGATTGGTCAAATTTTTGTGCTTGTGCGAAAAACTAAAACGACAGTTTGAATGAGGATTTAGTAGTATCGAATTATATAAAAGTATTTGAATTTAAATATATAGAAGAAAGTTTATTGTTTACAAAGTGGAATAATGTTTTGATTATGTCTTTTTCTATTGTGTAGAACATCAACCACAGTATGAAGAAGAAATTCACATCTGTTACACGCCCGTTGATTTCGGCAATTGTAATGAAAGTCTTGCCGCATGGTTCTACAATGCGACCAGTCAACAATGTCAGGCATTTGCTTTTACCGGTTGCGGTGGTAACGCAAATCGGTTCGTAAGCGAGGAACAATGTCAGCGACATTGCGGGCGATTCCGTGGACTCGGTAAATTTAATTTATTTTATCAAATTACAAATACAGTTTTAGTCATAACACTAACGTTTCATATAATACTTACAAAGTCTGAATAAGTTATTTATTTCTGCACATTGCGAAGGAGTACAGAAAGATAAAATTTATGTATAATATTTGTTAAAAATATGTACATTAAATTAAATAAAATTGTTATGGTTGTTCGGTAGAGTTTGTGCAATGCGGTTACGTTATGTGGGTTCCTATAGCGTAAGGGGGAGGGGTCGAATTTCGACCACTGGGCGACCACTAGTTTATATTATTTATTATAAATATCTAAATTACATTTTTAACTGGATAATGCTTTTATTATGAAATATTTTCTTAATAGATGTTTGTAGTCATCCGAGAGAAACAGGAAACTGTGCATCATCGGTTACGAAGTTTTATTATGATCGAAATACCGGAAGATGTCATGAATTCCAATACGGCGGCTGTGATGGAAGCGGAAATAGATTTAGTACACTCGATGAATGTGAATCGTTGTGTGTGAAACTTGTTGAACCGCCATCTAGTGCAACGAATGTAACTAGCGAATCGCATTCGGGTAAGTTTTCCGATTTATTTTCGCAAATTTTTTTTATTTAATTATAATTAATTTTTATATAACTAATTTTAATGAATTATTTATTTGTTTTAATGAGAGAAATTGATTAATTATGAAATTTTTAAATACATGTATACATACACAATCACGCCATGTATCCAAAAGGATATGGCACAAACTGGCATGATATTTGCATGAAACCTAAAATACAATCTTCGTCTCCATTTAGCAATCTGTCAACTTCCTATAAAAGTCGGTCCCTGTGAGGGCCAATACCATCAACTACGTTGGCATTTCGATGAGGAGCGCAACGATTGCGTATCGTTTATCTATAGCGGTTGCGGTGGCAATCAGAATAATTTTAAGAGTTATCATACATGCATGGAATTTTGTCGTCCATCGCAGCGTCGTAAGGAAACACGTCTTTTTTTTTATCGTATATCGCCTGTTTATTTATCTTGCTGCATTCTCTTGCCTACCTAGCTCTCTGTTTGATTTGTTTCTTTTTTTTTAGATTTATTGTTTTGGTTTTTGAGGGTTATGTTGTTTTTGTGAGATTATGTTTAATTGATTGCACAGCATTTTATTGCACGCTCGCAACCCATTGTGGTATTTTTGTACAGCACTGTTTATATTTTGTTTTCTAGCACATTTTTGGAGTATGTTTTTTGATTTATGATTTTATTTGTAGTTAAATAATTCTTAAAAATAATGTAACTATTATGAAATAGAATACAATAACGAACCTGAAATTTAATAACATTGAAATTAATCATAACGCAGGTTCAGGACCCAAGAACAAAAGTTTATTTTTTGATATTGATATTAATATTAATAAAAATTAATTTTATAATTTTTGAGAATTATTTTTTTTGTATTTTATATGTTACATGTTTTTTTTTTAATGCAGTTATTATTTTTAAGATATATATTAATAGTGGCCAAAAAATTTTAACTTCTAAATCACATAATAAATATTTAAGTACAATTTTTTTTATTAAAAATTCAGTAACAGTTTTTTATTTTATCATTATATTTATGATGATTATTTATTCGGAAGCCTAGTTTACATTAGCAGAGTATACTAGTATACTTTTTCTCCAAATCATTCTACTCTACTAGTTTTGGTAGAGAAGAGTTTAGTTTAAAATTCGTTCAGCTTTCGTCCATTTCATTTTCGTACGTATTACAATAAAATATTAATTGATGATTGCAATTATTTGACGATCTCAACAACTTCTAAACTCAAAATATAAGTTTGGAGGCAATTATTCTGTATTTATCTGTGATATATAATAACTGTATCAAATATAATATGTACATAATTCAATATTTTGTGTATTATTATTTATTTGCAACTTTTTTTTGGTCTATTAGCTGAAAATGAAATACCAGATGAACGACCTGAACAACATCCTTGCGAGGCATATAGAGACGAATGCACAAGTTTATTATGTCCTTATGGCACAGAAGGATATGTGGATAATGACCTATGTAATAGATGTCGTTGTTATGATCCTTGCCGTGGCAGAATCTGTCCGGAGAATACAGTTTGTGTCATTGATTTGAATCCGAATGCAACAATGCCCGATGAAACACAATTTATATCTGCTTGTCGACCAGGTGAGATAAAGAAATATTTATAATGGGATCGTTGCAATTTTTTTTTTATTTCTTTAACTCTAATCAGTCCAGGATGTAGGACACGTCTTAACTTTATATCCAAATACCAAATACAACATAGACCATTTTTGTTTTGTTTTAGATATTTATTTATTTTGTTGTTATTATTTTGTTGTAGAAAATAAGGAAGGTAGCTGTCCACCATTGTATGGTGAACGTGATTGCAGTCAAGAATGTCGTTCCGATGCAGATTGTTCGGGCGAAACAAAATGTTGTCCAACTTCATGCGGTACATCGTGTGCTGTTCCAATTACGGAACCTAGTGAATTTTTAACTACATACCTACCGGCTTATACAGAACCGCCACGTATTTCGGGAGGTAAGTTTATTAGATTTATTATTTTTGATTTTTTTTTTTTTAACTTTCTCAATTATTTTATTATGAGTATTTTTATTAATTAAGGGGATATATATATATACCTTTCTAGACCTAAAAAAAACGACTAACTTTATGAATTTTTTTCTGCAAAACTATAAAAAGATATAAAACTGTGGTTTTCTGGGGGTGAAAGAATAGACTTTGAACTTCTTTTAGGAATTTTTATTTTTACTTTTGTTGGAAATCGTCCGAGTTCTAAACCCTTTCTTTAAAACTCAGCAAAATCGGACGGTTATGCGGTAACAATAATAACTTCTGAGAGAAAAAGTTTTTTCCAAAGGTCATCATTTTGTCCCGAATGTATATTTGTGGAAAAAAATTGGTCAAGAACCAGATAATATATCATACTTTAAGAGTGCATTTTGATTTTTGTTTCAAATGAAACAGGGCAGGAATTATCATTGTTACCGCACAGCTGTCCTGTTTTTGCAGAGCTTCGAAGATAGGATTAGAACTCGGACGATTTCCAACAAAAGTAAAAATAAAAATTCTTGAAAGAAGTTCAAAGTTTATTCTTTTACTCCCAGAAAACCGCCGTTTAATATCTTTTATAGTTTCGCAGAAAAAAAATCATAAAATTAGTTGCTTTTTTTCGGTCAAGGAAGGTATATAACCCCTTAATAAAGTTATTTAAAACTATTATCTGTTAAACACTTGACTCCAATTTTTTCTGTATTTGCTTATATTTTTCACTTATTTTAGTAAATAAAGATTAACTAAAGTTATGATTTGTAAATATATGAATATAATTCATAATTCTTTATTTAACTATACATGTTTACATGATTTATGTAATTTAGTTAATTTTTCATTTATTAATCTTTCGAAATTAACTGCGCAGACAGCTGAATATTTTATCGAAATATATTTTTCTCAAATAATACGCAATCTTTTTCACACTAACATATTACAACGTATTAAACTTTTATTTGTTTACATAAAATAAATTTGAAAATGCCAAGGACAAAATTTCAAAGTTTTTTACGTTTTAAAATAATATTTTATAAAACAATATATGTACATATACAATATTCCTAAATAAATTAAATAAGTTTGTATTAATTTTTTTCTCAGTTTATTTTATAGCTATTGTTTCTTCTTCTGTTTTACTATTGAGTTTGTTTTGTTCTTGTTGATAACTAAAACAAAAACAAAATAATTGATAAGTTTTGTATTTATTTAGTGATAACAACTATAATTTTAAAAGTAATTTTATCCTTACGTGAATGCCCTAGAAAATTGTACTAATTGTGCTAAACCAACAAATAAATTAACACCGAATAGTCCGTAGTTTTTTGGTATAATTTGTAATGAATAACGAGCCCATATAAAACCAGTGGCCGCCAAACTTCCTGATTGTGACACACTTAATTGATCAGCCGGTCGCGATAAATCACTTAAACTTGCTACAACTAAACCCTAAAAAACAAAATATTAGTTTAATTAGTTTTATTTCATATTTAAAACAAATACTAATTACACAATTTAAATTTGATATTTACCCATTTGACTACTGGTGCCCAGAAGAATACTGTTTTCGGACCTGTAAAGTAAAATTAAAAGTTACAAAAAAATAATTTAAAAATATTTGAATGTATATTTTAAAGGTAAAAATTTATTATAATTAACTAAGAATTATTAATAAAAAATTTATATTGTTTATAATTATTAAATGTGTGAATAATTAATTTAAAACGCAATAATTAAAAAAAAATTAAATAAATTTTTACCTGCTGGATGATTCCAAATTTTTTCATATTTAGGTGGCACATATCTATCTAATGTTGTTATAACTCGTCTGTAAACAGCTGACATTTTCTCACTACTTTACAAAGTAAACTAATTCCGTATGATAGTAGAATTTTGTAGCTCTGACCCTGAAATTACATTATATATAATTATTTTATCTTCTGCAATATCATTTTTTAGAAAGAATAAAGTAAAATGCGTGTGAGATTAGATAATATTTATAAAATCGTACCAGCTATCAAAATAAACTTGTATAACAAGTTAATTTACATAAATAACGTAAACAAATAAAATCTACATTATGGAAATTGAAATATTTCATTCATTATGCGTTAATATTGAATAAATAGTTGTTTTTTATTAAAGGAAATTAGTTTTGATTATTTATTTAGATTGTTTTTATATTATTTGTAATGACTTGGTGAAATTTAAATTTATAATTTGTATTATCTTTTAAACGAGAGTTGTAATTTTAAATATTTAAGACAGTAGAGCTTTTGTAAAGATTAGAGTAGTAAAAATGGCCGAATAGTCAAATACTAAATATTCGGCCAAAAATTACAGCTGGATTATTAGATCGCCGAATATTTGTTCGAAATTTTTACATTCGGAACATCAACATTTTTCTGTCATTACATTTCCACATAAGAGCCGCCTAAATTAACAAATAAAATAGAAATTTGAATATAATTTTCAATAAATAAAATATTTCTTCTTTTTGTAGGTGAATCACCTGTAATTGTTGATCAAAACGAAGAAAACGAATTGACAACGGAAGAAGGCAGTTACGTTACATTAAAATGTACCGCACATGGTAATCCACAACCGGAAATAATATGGCGAAAGGATAACACAATTGTAAGTTTCAAATCACATATTTTTGCACCTTTAGGATTTGTCGCAAGTATAGTCTCGCCATGAAAATCTGTCCTTTCGAAAAACTAAGTGAATGATTTTGTTAGACTTCTCACTACTGATATGATAGATTAATTTGTATTATGATGTAGATTTTAGCTTAGTTCGAAAAATTTGTATCGCGTATACATAATTCTGTATAATAATTATGACGAAAGGACAGATTTTCATGGCGAGAACTATACTTGGCATAAAAGCCAGCCTGACCATAATACCTGTATCAGATGTCTTCGGACATTGATCAAAGTACCATACTGACGAGCTCCTAAAGAGCGAAACACGAGTCTATATTTAACTGAACCAGTCATTGATGCATAGCCTAACAAGTCGATTCAATGGTTGAGTAACTTGTGAGTTTTAGTTACTCAATCATTGAATCGGCTACTAGACTAATGCATCAGTTAACTAATATTAATTATACTGTATACTTATGAACTTTGTTCAAAAACGATTTGTTTCGAAAAAGATTTTTTTTTCTCTATAGAAACTGCCACAATATTTTTCTAGTATATTAAAAATCTTTCAAGAAACACATAACTATCAAACACGAAATGCTGGAAATTTTATATTAGAATCCAGAAATTACAAACGAACACAAAACTATATTTTTTAAAGCAGTGGTAAAATACAGCACCTTACCAAAAAATGTTAAATTTTTGTAGAGAGTTAAAAAACTTATATTTAAATAAAATATTTTAATTAAGAATATATATATTTCTTGTATATATGTTATATGTTTATATAGTATTCAATATTGGTTTATAGATAAGAATGTCACTTTTTTGTTTTTGTATTTTTTTATAATTAATTATTTTTTTTTTAATGTACTCTATATTAGCGCAAGCTATAGTAAATAAATATATTATTATATTATTATTATTATTATTATAGATTGATGGATCAATGTCACGTCATAGATTGCAACCAGATGGTTCACTTCAAGTTGTCGGTTTATATAAAAATGACGCCGGAATGTATCATTGTATAGCAGATAATGGTGTTGGACATCCAGCGATCAAAGATGTCAAATTGGACGTAACAGGTTTGATTTGTTTTCTATATAAATTTCTATCTAAAATGTTGCTTGCTGTTTTTTTTTGGTATATTAACTTGAAAATTTTGAATTGTTTATTTATTTATTTTTTTACATACCCACATCATAATCAAATATTGCATTCTATAATTTCTGTTATTAATAAATTAATGTGTAAATATGGAAGTAATTTTAGTTTAGTTATTAATTTCTTACATGAGAAATTTACGTTAGTAACGAATTTTTCAACTTAAAAATTAGAAATATACCGTGGTTTGTATAAGATCGCACATCCATACTTTAAGTTTGGGTTATATTAGTAGAAGTACGGTGGTAGAGTACAGAATTTATACAAACCTTTAACCTAAAGCTTTTTTATTTTAATATAATGAGTTCTAAAAGATTTTTCACTATGTTAATATTTTTTAATTACATTTTTTGCAATATTTGATTATATTTGATATTTATTTGGTGTTGGATCATAAATTTCAAATAATTTTACTATTTTTCATAAAATTGTTAGATCATATATGATTAACTTATATTTAAAGTAAATATTTAATTAATTGTAGTTTAATTGTAATGTAAATAAAAAACGTAACTATTATGAAGTTGTTTTTTAAATCAAATTAAAATTAAAACATATTTTATTGGTTAAACCAAAGTGTTTATTATGAATCTGGCTGTAAATTTTAAAAATTATGATAGTACTTATATCTTCAATTACTTGTTATAAATTTATATATATATATATATATATATAAAATATTTTGTTTACTTACTGATTCATATACGATCTATCAAATATATGGTTTATATCTACCAACTATCGAACTAGTTTGCAACTATGCAAAATATATGTAGTATGGTAAATTCACGCTAATTTTATATCACGCGTGTCTCAAACTAATTTGATGGTAGATTGAAATAAACCAATAACATACAGCAACCAAAATAATCTAAATAAAACTGGGTATATGGGCATGTGTAACTAACAACAAAAAAAAACTAACTGCATCATTTGCATGTTCACCAACCCAACAAACAAAAACATAAAACACAACCAGATCCAACACCACATCCAGCGAGCGTAATCGGTCCCGAAAACGACAACAAAACCGTCAATTTGGGCGCCCCATACGAACTCCGGTGCTACGCCTACGGCTGGCCACGCCCCTCTGTCACCTGGTGGCGTGGCGACAGTATGCTACCACTATCATCAGCTACCTACGAACAACAACGCGACTATTCCCTACTTATCCGAACCGTTCAACTTTCCAATTTGGGCATTTACACGTGTCAGGCGTATAACGGTCTCGGCAAAGCTGCATCATGGTCGGTGACATTGCTAGCATTGGGTCCCGTACATGTACAGAATCCGGATGATATTGATAGTAGTAAATTTGTGGTGAATCCGTCTTATCGACCGACAACACAAAGACCTAGCTATCCGTATCGGCCTACTAGAGGACCAGAATGGGCACCAAGACCGCCTACACCGGCCAGAGAACGGCCACAGGCTACACCCTCTCCCGAAACACAATACCCACCCCCAATTGAATCTAATCCTAATATTACCAAATTTACGGGTAAGGTTTTTTTTATAATGGTTTTGGATTATTTGTTGATAAATTAGTGATTGGTATTTTGCTTGATTTGAAAATATTAAATAAGTTTATTATTGATCTTAGATCTTTGACCAAAAGTTTAGTTTTTAGGAAATTCTAAATTTTGTTTAAAAGTTTTCTTAGTAATATTTTATTCTAAATTTAATACTATTATTCTGTATATTTTATTATATTTTTTATTACCTTTCACTAAATTAATGTTTCTTAATTTTGAAATTAATTAATTTGAATTGAATTCTGCATTTTGGCTTGGTTATGGTTCTGTTTTTTTTTTGTAAAAATTGTGCATGTTTAATATTATTTTTTAAAAGTACGACTAACTAATGTTATAAACTTAAATAGGAAAATAATGTGAAGAAATATTTTTCAAAAATGTTCAGTTTTGGTCTATATTCTCACCTCACTTTTAAAAGCGATTTTTGTCAAAATTACATTTGACGTTTACTTAAATTAGTTTATTTGCATTTTATAATATTAGATATAAAAATATGTAACAAAAATAGAAACAGTATTCATATTTGATAAGAGGTAGAAGTAAAAATTTATTTTAAAAGCACTTTTTCATAAATAAAAGTAGGAATACAGGCTTTTACTTTTTACTTTTAATTGACAACAAAAATAATGGATTTACAATAAAACTAAATGCACTTTACTTTAAAGTAACTTTATATTTTTGTTATGAAATTAATATTTTTTTTAAAGTTTTGAAAGTAAAATATTTGAAATATAATTTTGAAGAACTAATATTATGAATGTATGTAATAATATTTTAGTGCCTGTACATACAAATATAACGTTGGGTACGACAACTTTCCCAGCTGGTAGTGATATTTCAATACCATGCGATGCTGATGGATATCCTGTGCCACATGTCGAATGGTACAGGGATGGTGAACGTCTTGAGCCATCTGATTCTATACAAATATCAGGTTTGAATTTTTATTTTATTTTCTAAAGAGTTAGTGCATAATTATCAGGTGTTTTTTTTTAAAAAAAAAACAATATTTATTATGAAAAAAGAAACATAAAAGTTCAACAATTACATTTACTATAACTGCTTTCCATTTGCGATTCCACGGGCAAAGAAGTCACGGTTCTTCGAGGCAATCAAAACAAACAAAACAAATTAAAACGCCTGATAATTAATTTCCCAATAATTTTCCTATTGTTTATTAATTGTTTTGATTTTGAATAATTTCAGAGAGTCATCGTCTGACAATTGTACGAGCAAATGAAAGTGATGCAGGCGAATATATTTGTCACGCGCAAAATGAATATACTCAAGCATCTAGTTCAGTTCATATTCAAGTTGAAGGTACGATCCCTTTTTTTAAGCTTACAATAATTAAATAATAGTATCTTTTAAGGCGGTGTATATCTTTTCTTTACCTAAAAAATCGATTAATTTTATGAATTTTTATCTGCGAAACTATAAATGATATCAAACCGCGGTTTTCTGGGGGGGGGGGGGTGAAAGAATAGACTTTGAACTTCTTTCAGCAATTTTTATTTTTACTTTTGTTTGGAAATCGTCCAAAAACCGGATGGCTGCAGCAATAACAATGATAACTCCTGCCCCATTTCATTTGAAACAAAAATTAAAAGTTTTGTTTTGACTAAGCAAAAACTGTAAAGTTGAATTATTATTATTAATATTTTGATACGCTTGGAGAAAACATATTTTATTTTTTCAAAATGTTAGACGTCGCAACGTTCACATTTTTAATATTGTACATTTGTTTCTTCTTTTTTTCAGTGGGAATTTACATCCATCCGAATTGCACGGACAATCCATTCTTTGCCAATTGTGGTTTGATCGTACAGGCCCGTTATTGTACGCACAAATATTATGCGCGTTTCTGCTGCAATTCGTGTACGAAAGCCGGTCAATTGCCCTCATTCGGACCCCACTTAAACATTGATACTACACGACAATCAGCTCGTTCGCCAAATGATATCTAAATTTACAAACAGATATACTATTAAGCTAGTCCTATTTTTTTTATTATTATTATTTCCTCCCTTTTTATTATTTTTGTTATTTTTACAAAAAACAAGATTTTTTTTTTTATTTGTTCAAATTATGAAAAACGTAACTGATTGCGAAAAGAAAATTGTTGTTTAATAAGTTTAAACGAAATTAAAACTACAAGTTTATTTACTATTAGAAGTTGAAATTACTATAATTAATAATATAATTACAAACTCACTGTATATATTGTAAAAAATTAATATAAAACTCAAGAGAAAATTTTATTGTAAAAAATTATTGAACAACAGTTTTTTTTTCTTTCAAATGTAGTTAAGTTCTGGAAAGTATTAAATTATTTTATTTTTTAATTTAATATTAAGTTAATATTTTTTTAAACGAGCAGTTTACAAAATTGCCGCCATTTGTATATATTTATAATACAAACGAAACTATTAATTTTATATTTACTTAAAATATGTTTTTTTTAATTATAATTTGAAAGAAAAATGTAAACTATATAGAAAGAAGTAAGTAAAACTTACAATATTCTTGTATGTGAAATGAACAATTTTCATATACTTATATTTTTTAAAATCAAGATTTTTTTATTGAAAAAATATAGTAAATAAATTGAAAACGCGTATATTTTTATATGATCGTATGGAACACATGTACATAAATATTATAATTTTATAAGTAATTGTGTTCATTTTTTTTTCTATAGTTGTAATTTTATAGTGAATTTGTAATTTGTAGATAATTCACATTTTTTTTGTGATAAATAAATATATATACTAATGCATTTTATGTTCATTTAAATAAGTATTATGCATTTCCTTACCCTGTCTTTACATCATATGTAAATGTATTTTTCTATTGTTCAATAAAGTCCTTAAACAAATAACTGTATATTTTTGATTTTGCCCCAGTTCCTCAAATATTAAAAAAAATAACATCATAGTTTTGGGGGTTGGCTGAATTAATAAGGGGGTGTCGTAGGGGGCTGATGTTTGGATATGTTGTAGTACGTACCTGGTTTGTAGGGGTGTGTGTCAGTTAGGGGAGTGCAAATTTTCTTATTTTTGCGAAATTCCCAACCGTTTTCGAGATAATCGCGATTAAAGATTTTTTTTGCAAACATTAATAATTAATAGCCGAGGGCTCGTATGGGGTTAGGGGTTGAAAATGTTATAGCAACACAAGTGCTGATTAGCAGTTATAACATTTTCAACCTCCAATACCGTACGAGCCCTCGGCCATTAATTATTAATGTTTGCAAAAAAAAAATTTTTTCGCGAATATTTCGAAAACGGCTGGGAATTTCGCAAAAATAACAAAATTTTCCGCGTTTTACAAATACTGATCAATTATGGCCGTACTACAACATATCCAAAAATCAACCCCCTACGACACCCCTTTATTAATTAAGTCAACCCCCAAATCTGTGATATAAAAAATATTAAAAAAATTTTTTTTTTCTTGGTTTCCTGATAAAATTTCATTAAAATGTTTCATTTTTCGCTTTCCTGTTACAAATCTTGCATTTTACGCTTTCCTGATACAAATTTCGTTAAAACCCCTTAGTTTATACAGTTCGGCAACCAGTTTTACATCGATGTAAAACTGGTTGCCAAACTGTATAAGCTAAGGGGGTAAAAATGTATCAATGTATCAAAATGTATCAATGTATCTAAATGTATCAATGCATCAAAATGTATCTAAGCTAAGAGGTTTTAACAAAATTTGTAGCAGGAAAGCGTAAAATGGAAGATTTGTATCAGGAAAGCGTAAAATACAAGATTTGTATCAGGAAAGCGTAAAATGCAAGATTTGCATCAGGAAAGCGTAAAATGAAACATTTTAACGAAATTTTATCAGGAACACAAGAAAAAAATTGAGATTTTTCTTATATTTTAATCAGTTTTGGGGGTTGGCTTAATTAATAAGGAGGTGTTCTAGGGGGTTGATTTTTGGATATGTTGTAGTACGTACCTGGTTTATCTAACGGTTCGTAAGGGGACGGCAAATTTTTGTTATTTTTGCGAAATTCCCAGCCGTTTTCGAGATATTTGCGATTAAAGATTTTAAAGTTTTGGGGGTTGGCTTAATTAATAAGGGGGTGTCCTAGGGGGTTGATTGTTGGATATGTTGTAGTACGTACCTGGTTGTAGGGGTGTTGCTAAGTTAGGGGGGTGCAAATTTTCTTATTTTTGCGAAATTCCCAGCCGTTTTCGAGATATTCGCGAATAAATATTTTTTTTTTGCAAACATTAATAATTAATAGCCGAGGGCTCGTACGGGGTTGGGGGTTGAAAATGTTATAGCAACACAAGTGTTGCGGAACAGATTTCGTTATTTTTGCGAAATTTGCAGCCGTTTGCAAAATATTCGCAATTTTAGTTTTTAAATTTTTATACACAAATTAGTTTTTCGCTTAATTAATAAGGGGGGGCCAGATGGGGTGATTTTTTCGATATTTGCAATTGAAGATTTTAGATTATTAAAAATTAATAATAATTAATGATAATTACTAATAATTAATAATAATTAAATATTTGACCTTGAATTTCCGCGTTTTTCAAATACTAGTCAATTATGGCCGTAAAATGGGTAAAAAATGTGTAAATAATGGTTAAAAATGGGTAAATAATGAGTAAAAATGGGTAAATAATGAGTAAAAATGGGTAAATATAAATATATAGATAATTGATTAATATCTTCCACCAAATTTTTAGTTTCTGAGCAGCATCCATAAATCTGCTATATTTATTAAAATGCAGAAGATACTTGGTAATAAAATACATAAATTAACATATTTAATTTCTAGGCATTGAATGAAAGACAAATATAAAAAAAATGTGTATTAAATTTTATACAAAAATATAAATATTGTGTACATGTTTTATACATATAAAATACTTAATTCTTATTTTAAAATCCTAACTAATGTTGTAAAAATTCTAAAAAACATATGGAAAAATATAAAAAATATTACATTTACTACAACTATAATTATTTTATAGGTAATTAATGTTAATTATACTGGACAAGAACGGAGATTATTGTACAAATATTTTTTTATTAAAAACATTAAATAATTATTATATTGTCTCGTCCAATAATTATTAACTTTGTACAAAAAAAAATATTGACATGCAATATCCTTATAATAATGAAGAACAAAAAATCATTTTTTTTACATTTTCGAGTCCTTCATTATTAAAATTTAAAACTGATATATGAAGAAATTTATACATCGTAGTAACATGAAAGTAAAAAAAACAACAACACAGTGAAACCATTGTATCCACGGTTTACAGCAGCCCTAAAATAACCCTTAATTTTGATGCGATTTCATCTATACACCCTGTTGAAAAATCTTAAAACGTATCTTTCGTGGATACGGCCGCTATCACTGTATTTGAAAAAAAAATATATAAAAATCAAATTTGCTACTTTAAGGCCCATTTCTAATAAATATATCAGATTAATAATTAAATTATTTCGCTAATAACTGTTAAGACGTTTATTAGATGAATATCTCGGCCATGTAGCAAATAAAAATTCCAAGATAATTAAAATGCAAAAATATTCAGACATATAAAATAATACTATTCTGTAAATTTTCGAAAATTTATTATGATTTTTGCTGTTAAAATTCGTAGTAGGGTTAAGTACAATGTATCACAGTAATAAAAAATTTTAGTCAATATAATATATAAATGTTTTATGTTAAAAACAAAAAAACCTATGTGTTCACAGTTTCGTTTCATGTTTAACTTGTCCACGATACGCGTACGGTCGTCGAAATTGTTTTAGATGCACTGGTTTATGCTGCTGTCGATTATGATTGGTCGCTTGCGGTGATAAATGCGGTGAACTTGTATTTGATTCGTTGTCATCGGCTGAATCTACATCACCTGTAAAATAGAAAAAAAAATTAAATATAATTTTTATAATACTCAAATGTTGAGATTTTATTTTCCCCAAAAATTTCACAAGTTACTCGATCATTGAATCAGCTTGTTAGGCTATGCAGCAATGACTGACTTTGATCAATGTCCGAAGACAACTGATGCAGGTGTTATTGTCTGGCTGGCTTTTATGCAAAGTAAATTGAAACGATGTAGTTGAGAAGCAATAAATAATCTATACTATATTTTTTAGGGAAAAAATCTCAACATTTGAGTATTATTATATTAATTTCACAAATACACTTATAAACATTTATTCGTTCAGTACTATTATACGTGCTTAGTGCATTATTGAAATTAAGTAAATTTAAAAACATGTAATTTTTTCAATTGCTTCAAAATAAAGTACATAACTTTATAGCTTTACAAAAGTGTATAACTTTTTTGTATCGGTGATTTGGAAAACTCCCCGAATTCTTAGTGATTTTGTCAGTTTGTTAAAACAAAAATCTCTTGCTACTTTTGTATTAATGATTTTTTCTTTTTACAAAATGTCTTTTTTCTTTTTAAATTAAATGACACTTAATAAAAAAAATTGTAAAAAACAAAATTCAAAACAAAAACGTAAACTAAATACATAGAACGCTTCAAAATGTAATTCCAAATCCGATAATACCAAATTTGTCCGGTTTTGTATTGTAAAGTTTCTAAAAAAAAAGCCTCCGAAAAGTTTCTATGAGACCATACCTTCCAAGATAGTTTGTACATTGTACAATGTAGTTATAAAAGCACTAATTAATTCTATTTTTAATATGATAAAAAAATCATTGTTATAAGATCAAAATCACTTTTATGAACCCAAAAAACATAACATTTTATCCACCTAGATTCATTATTCATGCCACTGTGCGTCGTCACAGATTGTATAAAAACTTAACATATTTAGTATAAAAATAAATAATACAACTTACCATCGCTACTATTAGTCGAAGCAATAAAATGATCATTCTTAATCTGCTTCCTCGGTCTGTTCCGTCGATAATATTTAAACTCACGCGGCAACGTATAAGATCGCGGCAACGAGATCTGACTATCAATATCGGACGGTATCCGATACGATTTATAAATCCCTGGTTGATTTTCATCGTGTGCCTGTTCGCATTGACTGTCCAATGCATTCTCATTATCACTGACACTATTCGGTTCGTGACGACGCTGTAGCGTCGAATGATCGTCGTCGATATGTTGATCATGCAGCCGATAGAAATGTCGTTCGCCCCAATCGTAATAAACACGGGTATTGTCGAGATAATGCGGAGCTAAGAGGATTTCGGGTGTTTTGCAGCGATTTGCTTGCCGTGTCAGCGGTAGGGGAATGTTTTGTTTTGTCCGGGGTGGTGGTACTACGTGATAGGGAAATGGTGGACGGAAAACGCGAGGGCTTAAGTTTTCGTTTTGTAGACGAGCTTCGTCGCGACGATCCACGTAGCTGTTTTGTATCGCTCGGAAACCTGGAAATATTCAATTTTTAATCATTAATATGTATATCAGTCAATGTGGAAAGGATCTTAAATGAAACTCATTTAAGTTTAATGGCTAGCTTCCGATTTATTTTTAGGGTTAGCACCTTCTTACTTCAACTGACCCGGAGATTTTGATTATAATGACTCAATACATTACTATTTTTAAATATAAAAACATTTTAATTTGAATACAATCATAAAATTTTGAAATTCGTTTCAACGCTTACATTAAACTAAATAATATTTTGATTTGACTTATAAATTTATCACTGATCGAAGTAATGACTTACTTATTTTTTTAACTTAAAATTATATGACTACATCTAAATTCAGATAAATCCGGAGATTACAACAAAAAAAACCGGAGACTCCGGGTGAAAATCGGAGAAGTGGTAACCCTATTTATTTTAAATCTTCCTCATAGCCTACTAAAACATATGGACAAAACAAAAATCTTTGTATAACAATTGTACAAATATAAAAAAAATTATAATATTTATAAAAATAGTTCGAATTTAACTAATACAAGAAAATCGTAATGAAATAAAAATTGTGCTTACATTACAATTTTTTCCGTATTAGTTAAATTCGAACTACTTTTATACTTTTGTACAATTTTTATACAAAGATTTTTGTTTTGTTCATGAAGATTTAAAATAAATCAGAAGCTTGCCATTAAACTTTAGGAGCTCGTCAGTATGGTGTTTTGATCAGTGTCCGAAGACAACTGATGCAGTTGTTATTTTGGGAAAAATAAAATCTCAACATTTGAGTATTATTATATTAATTTCACAGATACACCATAAACAATTATTTGTTCAATGTTATATATTCTTTTAATCAAACGTTTATTAGACATTCGCTCAAGTGGAAAATATGTATTTTATTTGTTCTCAAAATTTAAGATTAAAAACAATTTATAAAATAATGTTAGAATATACACTTACCCAAATTCGATTCAGCATAAACATTATTAAC
Organism: Clivina fossor; assembly: GCA_963966155.1. Lineage (NCBI taxonomy): Eukaryota > Metazoa > Arthropoda > Insecta > Coleoptera > Carabidae > Clivina > Clivina fossor. The sequence continues at coordinate 15,277,750 of OZ014559.1, read as the reverse complement.
CCTCGACGAATCATCCCTTCGCTCAAATCCCCTCCGTTTCGATTTGGGCAGAATCTGCCGGGGCATCGAACCATTATCACTACTCAAAATCGGCGACAGTCCACCCAAATCGCCCAGCTCACCCATATTCTGATTCGTTTCCATTGCATTAATATTCTGCGTGTACATACCGCTCAACGAATTCAAATTCTGCGACGGTGACATTCTCGGTGCTAAATTATTGAAACCATACGTACTCAGATTGTTCAATGCGCCTAAATTATTTAAATTCGCATTGATATTCGACAAATCGCCGAGATTCTGTTTGTAATTCGAGAGTTTATTTAGATTGCCGTTAATATTCGCGTTCATTTCGAGACTTTGTTGAAAATCCGCGTTATCGTCCATATCGGCGATATCGGGACTGGGCGGTGGCCAGCAGAGTGGTTCTCCGTGTTTCTTTGTACGGGGAATTGGTTGTCTAGCTAGAGAACTATAGATGTCTTCACCAAGTAGAGGTGAATTGGCAATTGGACCGCCTAGTTTACCCTGTTTGATTTCCTCCTCAATTATTTTCAATTCGGCTAGCTGTTTCTGTTTCTTTTCTTGGAGTTTTTGATGGATGTTCACCCGTGAACCGACACTACTGCATTCGTTTTCGCTTGAACCACCCTGGGAATTAAATACATTTTACTCTAGATTCAGTTTTCTCTACTTCATGTTTTATCACAATGTACATTAAAACAATAATAAAATTATTACCTTCTGATGATGGCTTAACAGCCGAAATTGGCCAATAAAAGATTTTTTTATTGTTATTGTGAAAATTTAACCGAGTGTTTTAATTTACATTTTTTCATAATGTTTCACCGAGTGCCAACAGCGACTTCAATTGAATTGATTTTATCACAATATTTTAAAACTATATAGCTAATTTTTCAATTATTAGACAAAGTAGTAATTTTGTTTACAAAAAAAATCTGTAAAGTATTTCTCATTTCTAAAGAAATATTTAGAAATAAATCATTGTTTTTAAAACTTTAAACCGACAACAATAAGTTCACGTAATTAGGTTAAAAGTATAAGAATACTACTCGACTCATTTACATAATTTTATTAATATTTATTGTAGTATTACGTATAGAACTATTTGAATAAAAAGAAAAATATATCTAAACTTTCTAACCTGATGACTATGTTGAGTTGGAAGTGGTTTTCGCCAAAATGGAATGGGAGTCGGTCCCAAATTATTATGAGCTGTTTGTCCTAAACTAGCAATAGTTGGTGGAGGAACAAAACTTGTCGGTTTCTTTTTCTTTCTTTTTGTTGCAGCACTATTCATTAAAATCATTTATTAAAAATACAACATTTACTTAATTAACACATTAATTTAATCAACTAATATATGTAATCAATACAATATAATTACAGCAACTCGGAAACAATGAGGTCGTTGCAGATTATATAATAAAAACTTCAACTTTAAATTTTATTTTCTTATTTATTAATTATAATTTAATAATAATAATTAATTAAGTTAATTAATTAACTTTAATTTAATATTTCTAACGTTATTAATTAATTATGTTTAAAGTTTCAAGCCTCTAGCTCATCGGGAAGTTAGAAATAAAACACAAAAACAATATGAGATACTCACCAACTAGAAACTGGATTAGAAAACCGACAATTAAACACACCAGGTATAGCATGTTGATGATATCGTACACTCTTCTCAACCTGCTGTTGTCCACTTCCACAATTATCAACTTTTACACCATTCTGCTGTTGCCAATTCTTGCCCTCGTTCTGCATCGTACCTACTTCATTATTCGCTTGCATCGCACCGCATTCGCACAGTCCGTTACACGTTGCACAGAAATTATTATTATTGCCGTTTGACTGTGGTAGACGGCCACCCGCTTCATAGCCGAGACGACGGACGTGAAAGTATCGATAGTAGAGCAGCATAAAGGTGAGACCGATGCTAAAGAGACCGAGAACTAATAAGGGAACGAGGTACCATTTTTCAGGACGATCGGCCCAAATACCCGCCAGCCAAGAGACGATTAATAGACTGTTTTCAAGGGACATTACCACGTAGAAAATTATCTGTAATGAAAATATCAAATACTTCAAAATAAAATAGAACTATTATTTATGGGGTTGTATACTTTTCTCGGCCCAAAAAATCGACTAATTTTATGAATTTTTAGTCTGCGAAACTCGGGGTGAAAGAATTAACTTTGAACTTCTTTCAGGAATTTTTATTTTTACTTTTGTTGAAAAACATTCGAGTTCTAACCCTTTCTTCGAAGCTCTGCAAAACCGGACGGCTGTACGGTAACAATGATAACTCCTTCCGTGTTCATCTGAAACAAAAATCAAAAGGCACCCCTTAAAGTATGATATATTATCTGGTTTTTGATGAATTTTTTCCAGAAATATTCATTCGGAACAAAATGGTGACCTTTAGAAAAAGTACATTTATTCCAAAGGTCGCCATTTTGTTCCAAATAAATATTTGTGAAAAAAATGAGTCAAAAACCAGATAATATATCATACTTCAAGGGTGCCTTTTGATTTTTGGTTCAGATGAACAGGTAAAAAGATCAAAGTCTATTCTTTCAGTCCCAAAAAACCGCGTTTTGATATATTTTATAGTTTCGCAGAAAAAAATTCATAAAGTTAGTCGATTTTTTAGGTCGAGAAAAGTATATACCCCCTTAAAATTTTAGATGGATCATACAGGCTTAGTTTTAACTGTGCAGTAAAATTCAGAATATTCTGTCGTTTTCTATAAAACATTCTGTAACACTAATAGATCTTACAGGTGTAAACCGAACAGTCATAAATAGAAAAATAATGACTTACCATTTTCTGTCGATGATTAACTTCTTGTAGATTAACGTAAGCGAAAACATAAACGAATGCAATCAGTGCACTGAGGCAAGCTTTTCGTGTACGCGAAATGCGTTCGCCGTGAAAAACATTCTTCGGCGATATTAACCACAGAAACATTGACATCCAATGCAAACCAATCACCAGGAATACCCAATGCGCGTAAATCGATGCGTATATTGTTAATGAGGTAACTCGAGCCGATACAGTACCAAGTCGCCATAGGAACTAAAAAAATACACGTATATTTCATTTAGTTTTAAATATTTTTGAAATTTATATCATGATTTAAATCAAATGATTAAAATCAGAATCAGGCCAACCCTGCTTCTATCAGTTGTTATTGGTTTTATTACAGCAAAAAAACAAAATGAGATTTTAAATTATGACTAAAACATGAAACTAATTTAGAAATAAGTAGAAATAAAACATAAAACTCACCTGAAAAATAACACCTAACCAAGTTAATACAAGCCTGTGAACGTTTTGTAATCGAACATTTTTACTAAACGACGCTAACGCCCAACAAACACTAAACAATGATAACGCAACAGACACAACATTCAAATCCGAAAATGGTTTCGATGGTGGATGAGTTGAATCCCGATTTATCAATAAATACAATTGTAATAATAACATTGGAGCAGCTTCACAAAATGCATGAACTAACCTCAACATACCTAACCAAAAACAAAAATATATATATAATTATTTTCGTAACTTTGAAATAATATTATTATTACTTACATAGATCTCGAACTTCGTGCTTAACATAACGCAAATCAACGGGAATAAACAGTTTCGCATATCGCCACAAAATACCTAGTTGTAAAGTATGCAATGTTACCGCAACCCACATCGCAATCCGATGTGATAATTTTTGTAATTCTTTCGAGGAAGCACGAGCTGATCTTGTATTTAAATACCATCGTAACGATACAACCTTAAAATGAATCAAAACAAATTCAATATGGTCGATTTTGTATCATGTTCCCATGGTAACCTCTGGATTCCCATGGTAACGTATCTGCGTTTCTATGGAAACGACGGATTTGACGTTTTGAGAAACATACCTGTGATACAACGGATGAAAATGCAACAACACTCAAGCAAACCGCACAGGCGGTCGTTTGTTCACGTTTAAATAAAGCGTATCCCATGACTAGGTCGAAAACAACATCACAAAAATATCCAGCTAACGAAATGACGTTGAACAGCACGTCGCAAAGCGGCAGAAACTCTGCCATCGCAACAACCTTTTATGTGTAACATTGCAACATGCTGCAAAATATCACATTAATAATCAAGTTTGAACAACTCGAACCATATTTATTCATCTTGCAAATAAATTACATTTTAAACAAAAACATAAGTGACTTGAACAAAACATAATCAAGTATAAAAGATATGTATAAAAGTTGGGTTACGATAGAAAATATTTTGGAATGTTCAATTATAATAAATACAATGCAATAATAATAATTCAATAATATACCTGTCCATATGCAAGTTAATGAGTTTCTTCATAATCACATCACTTACAAATATTTTATGACGTAAAACGGTAGAAAAGAAAATATTCTATTAAATTATTATTCAAATTCCACCAGCTGTATATAATATACATATAACAATCGCAATACTTTGCTGGACAGCTTTAAATTATCACATTCCTAACCTACACAAATTCCTTCAAACTTTTATAGAAAATTTTGTCCTTAAAACTTCTTAAACGTTAGAAAATATGGAATAAAATAGACTCTCCAACACTATTTTCACTTTATTAATATTTTCCGTAAACAAATTTAAATAGAAATTGATATATATTTTTCATATTTTAAATAAAAATACCCGTTGATTATAAAAGAATTTCTGAACAGTTACTCGCAAACTTCATGTCATACTGTGTAAAGAATGCGAGGAATGCATACAATGTAGGAACGAAATGGAATTACATAAAAAAAAATTCTATTTCAATGTAGTTGAGTTTTTTTTTCTCTGAATAGTTCCCTAGTCATCACAAATTTTATAGATTTCCAGAAAAAATACTAACTTCGTTAATTTAAAACAGTTTTTATTTTTTCTTACTAATTAACAATATGTATTAAAATAAATTGGATTTATTATTAATATTACTGGGTTACAAATATAAGAATTCAAGAAAAAAAATACATTTATTTAAAAAAAATAATTATCAGTCGACGATTTTATTAGGTTTTCTTTACGCTAACTGATATCCAAATTTAGCGAGATATCCTTGTAAAACTGTTTGGTGCTGTGCACTTATATTATTTACCATTGTTGGAACTACACCAGGTTGTCTACCGCATAAAGTTGATAAATTTTGGGCCAGAAACTGGCGTGGTTCCGTAATAGCTAAAAAAAAAAGATTAAATTGTCTCGAACAGTTGTTTTCAAAATTTATACTTTGTCAACAAAGTTTATTGATGTTTATTTGTCGATTTAAAATCGATATTTAATTTGGTGTGAAGTTTAAGAACAATAAAGTAAAAGATAACGCAAATTAAAAATACGAAATAAAATTTAATAACATAAAAAATTGGTGAAAAGATTTTAGTATCTATTTATGAAATGAGGTAAAAATTTTAAGATTCCGTAAGTTAAAAAAATTATTAAACTGTCTAGAAGTTTTAAAAAAATAATATACAAGTTAAGACAAATTAAAAGTTACGAAATAAAATTAAACTCTTCTTATCACAAAATTAGTAGTATGTTTTAGCCCGGAGTTAATAATTCTAAATTTATTAACTTATGAAAAAAAAAAACGTAAATATACATTAGTTATTATTGGTTTTATTATTGTGATAATTTTGTTATTATCACGCTAAAGTTGAAAGTAAAATAAATTCAGGTTGGCCAAAACTTTGTGAAAACCAATTTCACTAACTTTTCCCGGTTTTCCAGAATTTTTTTCTGACTGCCTTTTTAGTTTTAAGCACAACCACAAGTATTTGACCAATCCAAACACTTGACAAACTTTTTTTGTTTGTTTGTGGTCAAATTCTTGTGCTTGTGTTTGAAACTAAAACGGCAGTGTGAATGGTGGCTTAAGTAAGGTAAGTCTTTAAAATATAATATTCGGAATAAATATAAGTAAAAAATTACCTTGTAATAGATCTTGTTTATTAGTGTTAGCAAAATTCAATCTAGCATTCGATGTCATATAGTTCGGGGTATCATCTATTTCAATAAAATGATCATCAGCAAATGTACTCTCATCGCGTGGCATTTCAAAGAAATTTATAAGTGCCTATAAATAGCGTAAAACAAACATTACGACGAAGAACAATGCACAATATATGTAATAAATTCCACATTGAGCATGCTTCAGACAGCTTCTGAACTTATTTAATGATAGATGAATAAAAACTATTGTTATTATTATCCTTACCTCTAAAAGTGGACACCAAAATTTCTGATACGGTCCGTTAAACAATGGTGGACAATCGGATAGTAATTTAGTAATACCACAAGCAGTAATTTTCCGTTCAACCACGCCAGATACTTTTTGCATATCGCTTATTAATACTTTTTCAAGTACCATTCCAAACATACTATAATTACAAAATAATTTAATCAAAACTTGTATTATATAACTCTCAAATTATTATTTGATAGAATAAACAGTTGACGAATATATCAAGTTTGTTTTTTTAAGGGCCAATATTATAAAAGCTGGTTAAATTTAGTTTAGAAGTAAATGTATTTATTGTATAGATTTTCGTACAATAAAAAAAGAATAAATTTAGTGTAGTGGTATTAAAAAATAGTAATTATTATTAATAATAATAATTTGGTAGTAAATTAGTTATTTAGTTATTTAGTTGACAAATTAATTAACTTGTGAAGTAAATTTAACCAGTGTTTATAATACTGACTCTTAATATATTTAATTTTCAACATCTTTAGAAAACACACATTGAAGAAAATTAAACACATTACAAAACTGACTCACTCATCAATATTGTTAAATCTATTACGCAATAATAAATATATTAACAAATTGAAAATTGTTCTTACTTTTGTTGAATACCATCAATGATTGTAATTAAATCGGTTGCGGAATATTTGACGGCATAGAAACAGAAGAAAACAATCAGAAGCTGTACATATTTTGTTGTTTTACTGGATGATAAACGTTGAAAGAGTAAAAAGAAGATTTGCTTCGTAAATGGTGCCAATGCATCACTAAAATTGATTCATCAAAGAAAATATAATTTTTTATTTTAAAACATTTAAATGGTCATTTCTCAAAAAAAAAAAAAAACTTACGCAGGAAAATGCTGCATTATACACTGAAGCAAAATAAAACCTTCATGATCATGGCTTTTCGATGCAATTAGCTTTTGGAAAATTCCTAATAATCCACTCTGAAAAGTATATCAATTAAATACATCAAACAATATTTTTTAATCTTTTCAATATATGTACAAGAATGTAGCACAAACTCTTTTCATTCATACACACAATCACGTCATGTACCGAAAAGGATGTGACACAAACTCTTTCCATTATCTCAAACATTCCTAATAAGCAACTTTAGCTTCATCCACATTCATAATTCCTCTCACACATGCTCTACTATTCTTACTACTTTCGCTCTTTCTCTCACGCAAGCCACTCTCTCGAATCATTGAAATTAAAACTTACAAGTTTATCTTGCGATGCAATCTGAGGCGCAGCTTGTGTAACAAATGCACAAAGTAATCGAACCAGCGGACTACAATTTGCAGGTCGTTCCCACAGGGCAGGCACTAGAAGACATGGTAGCAATTGCATATACGGTTCGGGGACTGCGCCAGCTGGTGTCAATTCCATCATCAAAGACAACAATTGAAATACATACGGAATAAATTCTAAAAAAAAAACCGAACAGCAAAAATAATTAATAAACAGATAAAAAATTATTTATTAATTCGAGGTAAGAGTTCTTCAGAAAAGATCAAGTTATTAACAAACTTTTTACATAACCGCTTAAGAGGTTAATCTAATATCCTACTACTTCATTTACTTTTATTGACATTTCCTAAAGGTCCCTTATACTAAACTAAAGTCTTTACCTTGAATATCTTGTTGTAATATAACTTGGAAAATTGGAAATAGTGCTTCTTCAAAAAGATTCACAGTTCGTGGATTATTTTTACAAAGTATCCTAAAAACAGATTATTTAATTTAAAAAGAAGAAAATTTGTGACTGTAGCGATTTGATTGGCATTTTCATTATCGTACATATTAAATTGTTGTAATTATAAAATAATGGATAAAAATGTAAAAAGAGACTGATATGATATAAATTAAAATGTTAATATAAAATTTTAAAGAAGATGGAAGCTTAGCTTCCGAAATACGTATTTAGCTTTATTTTAATTTAAGTGTGGTTTTGGGATTTTTTATAAAATTATTTTTATTTAAATTTCGCCACAGTAGATCATTTTCTAATCTTATATTGTACAATATGTTAAAACGAACTGGGGCACTAAGATTTTCGAATGTTTTCAAAAACAATAAAAGAAAAAAACTGCTAGTATTACATAAAACAATTAATTTCTTTTATCTCTAAATAACATATTTTCTGTACAAAACAAATCAAATTAATTTTGTAATTTAATTAATGTATTTATTAAACAAATTCTAGGAGAAAAAAATCGATAAAATGACTTACCTGATCGATAAAGAAAGACATTCAAACAAATAATGATTGAAATGTGGTTTCGATGGATTTCTAGCAACCATTTGTAATTTCTGCGTTAATTTCGGTAATAATGCACTTAAGAATGGTATAACAGCCTCTTGTAATGTTGAAAACGATCGCATTATTGCTATAAATCGAAATATTTATTAACAAAATTATGTATTTAATATATATATATATATTTTTTGGTACGTACCCTTCATAACATATTCATTTTCTTCAGAACCAGGTTTCTCTAATACAGAGAATAAACTTGACAACAGATTACTTGCTAATGGCGCTAAATCTGCACTTTTTACACTAAAAAAAATATTGCAAATATATTTAACATTCAAATAATGAATTAGTTCAGAGGTATGTTTAAAGTTTCAAGTCTCTAGCTCATCGGGAAGTTAGTTTAAAATCGATAACAAAATTATTAAAAACATATTAAATATTTCATTGGTCTCTTTGAAGAGAGAGAGAGTTAACAGTCTAAGTTAATAACGTTTTATGCAACCCCCGGTCCATCTAATATTTGAATAAATAAACTTACACTAGCTGATTATCTCCCGATCTCATAACGAAAATCTTCTCAATCGCGCAAGCAGCATAGGTATGCGTTACCGAACTATTCGTTTGCAGATGTCTCATAAATTGTGGTATCGCACCAACAACCATTTCTTTCGGTAGAACCGATCGGAATGTCATCACGTATTTGATTGCATCTGCTTTTAATACTGGTAATTCATTGACTGCAAATTCAGGTATCATTTGAATTAGTTATTCGTTTAATAAATATGTATTGTATACAATTGATTTATTTTATTTACCATCGTTTCGTTCTAATTCAGGTAAAATATGTTGCGAACAAAACTGTGGAATCGAGACAAGTTGACTAGTTTGTGTAACGCCATGTTTTTGCGTTTGACCACGACTTGCTAGCGATGTTACTAAATATAATGTCGCGTCTTTGCTACGCCAATTTTGAGCCGGATTTTCGGCGTATTTCGCTAACATAACCTAAAATATTCAAATTTATATTCATTTTTAACAAGTTACTCATTATAAGATTAGAAAATGATTTACTGTGGCGAAATTTAAATAAAAATAATATTATAAAAAATCCCAAAACCACACTTAAATTAAAATAAAGCTAAATACGTATTTCGGAAGCTAAGCTAAATAAAATTTACAAAAAAATCTTACCTGCGATCCGAAGTAGATAAACAACAGTGATCTTTGACAAGTGCTTAAGTGTTTATGTACTTCGGATAACAGGTAAGATTTTTTTGTAAATTTTATTTAGCTTAGCTTCCGAAATACGTATTTAGCTTTATTTTAATTTAAGTGTGGTTTTGGGATTTTTTATAATATTATTTTTAAGTTACTCATTAACAAATTAATATGATCATTCATAGATATAATTATAAAAATCTTTTGAAAACAACAAAAGAAGTTACGAATTAGTTAAAAGATTTAAAATAAGAAAAACGTGATTTACTTGAATATATTGACCGAAAATATCCATAATTCTCTGTTCAAAGTTTTGACTAAGAGTATTAACAAGATCACAAGCAGCTCGTCGTCTTGTATCTACGTCCGAACCTTCAATATCACGACGTATATATTCATCGGGATTGTCTTCAAATAATTCTTCATCCGAAGCTAAAATTATGAAAATTATTTATACAACAAACATTTTATTTAGTTTGATTTAGAATTAATTATACTTATTCTCAAAAACCATTACAGTTTCTTATTAATTTGCAAATTTCGAAATTGATTTTTCAAGACCTCTATCATTTCATTATCAAAGTATTGTAATTTAATAAACAATTAATTTTTATTATGAGTAGCTGGGAGTGGTATGATTGAGAGAGTGGCTTGCGTGAGCGAAAGTTTCCAAATAGCAGGAATAGAAGAGCATGTATGAGAGGGTATTATGAATGTGGTTGAAACTAAAGTTGCTTGTCTGGATAGGAATGTTTGGAAGAAACTGATTTCGAGATAATGGAAAGAGTTTATGCCACACCCTTTTGGATACATGGCGTGATTGTTTATGTATGTATGTAATAAATAAAAAGAAACATAAAATAAAAACTTACGTCGAAATTCCATATTAGGAATAATAACTTTTTCGCAAATACTACTTAAAACATTGTTATCTTCAAATAATTGCCGATAATGCGATCGATCTGCTACTGATGACAAAAATTGTAAAGCATTTGATACTAACTATAAAAAAAAATACATTGCAATCACTATTTATAAATTTAAAACAAATATTAAATAAAATTAAAATTACTTACAAGATCATATTTCGGTTGTAAACCAGTTGAGACTAATAAACCCCAAATAGCGGTAACGAATTGCGGAAGATATGGTTGAAATTCTTCGTCATATTTCGATGCGTACAACGCTACATTATCGCAAACTTGAGATTTTAATTGTTCTAAAATGCCGGCGTCTTCATCATCCTATAAAATCAAAATCTATATAGCTGCTAAAGCTTTTAGTCAGGATCAGTTTATTAATTTCGAAGTGTATTTTGCACCAAGCGGGATTTGAACCCGGCCCGCAAAGGTACGAGCGATGTCAGACACATGTCTTAAAAATATTTTACGATAATTTAATCAATTGTTGACGAAAAACCTTTTTTTACTTATTAGACTTATGCATAACCAAAATTCAAATACTTTTTATCTTTATATAATAATATATTTAAAAACGTAGATTTCTAGAAAACTTATTCCGTGCGAAAAATGATAATTTTGCTAGTATAATATATAATTTAAATATTTTCTTTTATACTTACTCCAGTTTGTAAACATTTAACATCAATCGTTAACAGCGTATGAAAATTTGGCATCCAAATCTCCATTTTATCTTCGAAAAACTCAGGCAAATCTTGAAAATTTAACGAATAAAAAACTTTACATACTAAAACTAAAGAACTGTAAATAACGCGCAATGCCTGCTCATTATCCGCATGTTGATTTGCTAAATTCATAGTTGCCTAAAACATATTAAAAAATAAATAAATACCATTTTAAATACCAATTATATATTTTTTGTATTACCAGTAATAGATCGGTTAATGGCTGCGCTAACTTATTTAAAACTAATTTGATTTCGGTCCATAATTCGTTCGATTTAAATTCGTATCGATATTTTTTGAACAGCGAATGTGCTGTTCTAAGTACGCCATTTATAATGTGGAAATCGCCTAAAATTTATCAAAAGTTAATTTGTTTTTTTTTTTTCTAACTTGCGTATTATACCAGTAGCAAATTTATCGACCATCTGACTGATTAATTCGGGCCATTTCGAAGGAAAATCTGTTTTTCCTATTATACTAATAGCATCGCTAAGTTGTTTCTGAATAGATTCCGGTGAACTTAACATAAGTGTTACAATTAGATTTTTTATCGCAGAACGATCAGTTGCGTGTATTCGATCTGGTTCATCATCTTCCTGTTACAAATATTTAATTAATAAAGATTCATTGTTGAATATAAATATAAATGTACTTACAACTTTCCAATTACGTTTTATGTAGTTCTTAAAAGCAATTGCGCCGGCAACACGAACAGTCATGTCAATTTCTGCTTTGTCTATTAAATGTAACAAAAGCAGAGGAAAGTTTTGATTTACTTCAACACCTTCCAAGAATTTTTCCGCTACGAAAAGCCAACAAATAAATATACAAAATCACTCGAAAATAATATTTAAAAAAAATATTACCAGGTCTTCTGACATTTGGATCCGGACTTAAAGTATGCTGCAAATACTCGCCTAAAGTACGCAAATTTTCATCGGATACCTCCATTGTGTTGTATTATATCGTATATGACAATAAATTGAGTTAAATATTTAAATAAAACGTAATAAGAAATTATAGATGTTGTTCACTGCTGTCGGTTAAATAACCTCAAAAACTTTTTATAATTTTGTTTTCCATTTTGTATAGTATACGCATGCGCAACATATTTTTCTTCTTACTCTATACATAAAAATAGCGGTAAAAAATAATTTTCATTTATGAAAAATTATGCAATATTATGTATTTTGTTTTATATAATTCTGTATGAAATATGTTTATTAGATTAATAAATACATAAATCTTTTTATTTTTCAATTAAATAGATAAATAAAATTTTATTATATGACCCCCTATGTACGTCTAAGCCAAATACGTTATAAAAATTTATCTTTAGTATTTATTTTATACGTAAAATTATATTCTACATTAAAAATGTTATTATTTTTTTTATGAATAATTAAAAATATACATATTAATAACGTTATAAATGATGCTACCAACTTTTAAGTAGGGTAAAAAGTATTTTGAAAGTGCTACTCAAAAGTGTTGTTTTTTTTATATACTCAAGTTTAGCAATATTGAATTTAAATATTTTTTCATTTATTAATTATTAACTAATGGCTTGCCAGTCTCAAGGTGTTCAACATTTATTAGCAGCTGAGAAAATTGCTGCAGAAAAAGTTGGTGAAGCAAGAAAACGTAAGTTTATTTTTACAATATAAATTATAAAATAATGTACAAATTTATTCATGTTTATGTTCTAACATCGATAATGGATCTAAAAATCATTTTAATTAGACAGTAAATTAAATATTTATTATTTTTATGAACGATATACATATGTAATCTATTTTTAGTGAAAATGTATTTTTAGATTTATGCTAGCAGTTTACGACTGGATATAAATCAGCGCGTAAAAACAAAATATTCTTTTATAGGAAAACAGAAACGATTAAAGCAAGCTAAAGATGAGGCGAAAGAAGAAATAGAAAAATATCGTCTCGAAAGAGAACGGCAATATAAGGAATTTGAAGCGAAAAAAATGGGTTCGAAAGAAGACAGACAGGCTCGTATCGACCTAGACACTGAAAAGAAAATTGCAGAAATTCACGAGGAAATAGAAAAAGTCAGAGGACCTGTACGTGAAATTTAATTTCTTTTCAAACTTTTGAAATAAGAATATAATTTTGTCTAAAATTTTAAATGTTGGTTTGCCTGAAAAACCGGAAGTAGCTCAAAATTTTAACAACATTAGATATATTTAACATTTATTAATTTTCATTCGTGTATTAAATAAAGTTTTATAAACGATATTATCTTAGTGAATCCAAAAAATGATTTTGAAAAATGTTTACTCTACAGAAGATAACAATATTCGGTTGAAAATTAATAAATACGTTTTGCAAAATATTTCTTGAATAAGGAAAAATTAATTTATATTTTAACATTAATAATGATATATCTTATTATTTAATATTTCATACTTTGTTTTTTTTTATTATTTACAGATGATTGAAGATTTTATATCGTTAGTTATTGATATAGAACCAGTTATTCACAGAAACTATCGCAGAAATATGTTTAAATAAAAATTTACAAAACGTTCTTTAAAACAATAATGTAATGAAAGTATTTATTAATACTAAATTGCAGTTTAACAAGAATTAATAAAAATCGATATTATTAAATAAACGATAATAAATAAATATTCACAATTATATTTTATTAAAAAGTATTGCTATTACAAATTCAATAATTATATTTACATAAAAGAATAATTATTAAATTAATGAAAGTCGTTACTTAATCATAAATTATTAATATTTTCTTCGTATTTTTCTTGGCTTAACATCTCTTCTTTACTCATATTAACAGTATTTAAATCAGATAATATAATTGCAATATAGCCGTTCGTATTTGTATGTGTAACTAATAAATTTGGATCATTAATTAAATTCTCATTGATTTCAATTAATTTACCTTTAATACAACTGTAAATTTTATACGAGCTACCATCGGTACATTCAACTTCGCATAAAACTGTATCGGACAACAATTTCTGACCACCTTTCTTTCCTTTTCCGGAAACTTTATTTTTCATTCGATCCAAATCACCAGATACATTACAATTAATTCGTGAAATAGTTTTTTCCGATTTGATTATTGGATGACTGGGCGCAATTGTTAAAAGACATATTCGATTTGTGTGGAATAAAATACAATGATGTTCAATCGATTTGTCATTTAGATTTAAACAGTACATTGGCGTATAATAACGCTCTAAAACACTTTGATATTTTATTAAACTCGGATTGTCCATAATATCTTCCGGTAATGCGTTTGTTTCAATTTTATTATCCATATTTTTATTTATAGGTTAGCCAAGTTGTATTCAAAATTACTTTAAATTAACAATACAATATTTCACTACTATGTTAATTCTGCATTAATGATCGTATTTTCTCGTGTTTTATTTTAGATTTTTCTCTATTTTCTTTACTTCTTCTAAGTCGTTCTGCTCTCAAACATCTAACCATAGCAGCATCGATCGTGTTGCAATAACCAAAAAATTTTTGTACCGGAAAATCTGCATGACACTTTTTTAAACTTGATATTAATTCATTACATTCTTGTGAATGCAAATGTGGTGATAGATCACTATGCATTGATTATAAGTTAATTAAATAATTTGCAAAATTGAACAGATTGCGAAAAATGACATAACACGTCAATAAGAAGAAGAAAGATATCTGAAGATAACTGTCATTTTATTTTTTATAAAATAAAAATATTTAATATATAATTTTAATTTTTTATTACATATTTTCAGATGTAATAATATAATCATAATTAATTATAACATATATGATTATATAACAAATTAGAAAGTTTTGTCGTAGAGCTAACTTCATACAGGTCTGACAGATTGTGATTTTTAAATGTCAAACACACGTGTAAATAATATAAGGTATAATAACGATATAGAAAAGTTGTAATTACTTAGTTATAAAAATATATATAAAAAATGTCAGAAACACAAACGATCCTTCAAATGGAGGAGATTTTATCAGCAGAAATTAAAACCGAAGTACCTGATGAGGTTACAGTAAATGCTAATTCTAAAAAGTATAAGTTTAATGCTATAATTCCAAACAATTTTATTTTAAAAGAAAACATTTTTAGCTCTAAAACTTCAAAGGAGAAGAAAATTAATATAGTTCCTAGAGGTAAACCAAAATCTGGACGTGTATGGAAAACCGAAAAAACTAGGTTAGAAATTCTATAATTATTAAACAAAACACAATATCAGAAAGGCAAATTGTTCTAGGTTTAATTCGGTAATTAAAACAAGAGGTATTCGTGATAGATTTGAAAAGAAAGAAAAATTGCGACAGGAATTAAAACGTGTAAAAGAAGCTTCACGCGCCATTATCGAAACGAAAAAGCAAGAAGTCGAACAGAAAAAGCAAAGACGAAGAGATAGTCTTAAGAAACAAGAAGAAAATCGTAAAAAATCGGAAGTTGTACAAGTTATTACTAATCCTAGTAAAATTAAGCGAATGTCAAAGAAACAATTACGGTATATTGAGAAAAGGGACACAACTGGAATGTAAAATAACAATTAGTATATTTTATTTTGTAACAATAACAACTTTTATAAAAATATATTTATATATATAAACAGATCTCGTATTTATTTACATACGGAAAATACCATATTTAGTTTCTTCCTCAGCATTGTTCATTGCGGCTGCTAAACTTAATCCTAGGACTTTTCTAGTATCATTTGGATCGATAACGCCATCGTCCCACAATCTATTTAATTTTCATTATTTAATTATTGGTCATAATTATAAGATAAGACATATAAGCTTCAATACATTTTAAACACTAATTTATAAAATTTTAATGCATAATTATCAGTTATTTTGTTCAACAATATTCACTTTACGAGAATAAATACTTCTTGAAATATATATTGATCTTTTCATAATTATCATTGATACTTTAAAAAACGATACTATCGAATTATGTTTTTTTTTTAAACGAAATATGTATTAAATATCAATTAATTAACGTATACCTAATTTGTAGAGAGTTAAAAGACATAAGTACATATTTAAGTGATTTATTTCAGTTAAGATGACATATTTCTTGTATATATGTTTGCATATTATTTAATATTGATTTATAGATAAGAATATCACTTTTTTTTGTATTTTTTTTTATGTTTTGTATTTTTATAATTAATTGTATTTCAATGTATTCTATATTAGGGCAAGCTATAATAAATATTATTGTAGGCAATATTTAAAATAAACATAGCAGAAAAACAGTTGTGATAGTAAAAAAAAAGTGAAATAGAGAATGTGTGATTCGGTTACGTGAAACTGCACAGTACAGACGTTAAGATCTTATATGTTGTATTTAATATTATTATTATTAACTTACCTTGCACTACTGTAATACGGCGAGCCTTCAGCTTCAAATTTATCGATAATTGGTTGTTCGAAAGCTTCGATTTCTTTTTGTGTCCAAGTAGCACCTTTACTTTGCATAGCTACTTGAGACAATACACCGGCTGCTTGTTGTCCACCCATAACCGATATACGAGCATTGGGCCACATATATAAGAATCTTGGTGAATAAGCACGACCACACATACCTATTTATTTGGAAGAAAAAGAAAAAATGAAATATTTTCCTAATAATATGTGTGTGTGTGTGTGTGTGAATTAACACGTTCACTGTCCAATCAAAGTTAAAAAATGGTTGAATCATCTTGAACGAATGTCTAATGAGTAATGAATGAATTGGTTAAAAGAATATATGTGAATGATTTTGAAGGTATATATTTGCGTGTACGTCCGATGAGTTGATGAAGTGGTATGATTGAGAGAGTGGCTTGTGTGAGCGAATGTTTCCAAGTGGTAGGAATAGAAGAGCATGTATGAGAGGTATCATGAATGTGCAATGAAGCAAAAGTTAATTGTCTAGATACTAATTTCGGCATAATAGAACAACTTTGTGCCACACTCTTTTGAGTACATGGCGTGACTGTGCACGTATACGCTATTCAATTAATATTTGAAAACCACCACCATACGTCCAAAAAAAAAAAACTATTTCCTATGGGACGCCCATGACACATATAGGAGTCAAACATATACATTTTTTTCACATCCAGTGTAACTTATTGAACGTCTACGCTAAAAATCCGAGCTGGATTCTCCTTACGGTTATGAATCACATATGATTCATTAATGTCCAGTTGTACACTGTCCATGAATCATGTGTGACTTATAAACAGTGAACGTGTTAATTTGAAAAGTGTTTTACCATAGTTTCCAGCACCGTAAGAACCTCCCATTATTAAAGTAATTTTAGGAACTTTCGCGCAAGAAACAGCGTTAACGAGCTTGGCACCGTGCTTTGCAATACCACCTGCTTCAGCTTGTCGGCCCACCATAAAACCTAAAAAGAAAATATTTATTTAATTTTAACTAATTCTTTTTGTAGGGGTACCAGGTTACAAAATGTAAGAGCACACTATATTCATCCTGTTTTTGAAGTATATAATAAAACAATCCATGTATTAGATATTAGGCATTACGTATCTATATTTATAATTGAAAAAAATAGTCCTATATTTTAGTCTGACAGATGCAAAAATTGTATCCACAAACACTGAAATGATTTGTATAATATTAATAAATTACGTGAAAGAATAGTAATTTTCAAGTACTTATAATTATTTTTGTGAACAATTTAATAATTTTTAACAAAAAAACTTTGAATTACAAACTTACGTAACAAAAAAATGGACATATGTGTATATGTATATACATGAGTTGTTCCATTATTTATATAGATATTTGTTTAAACATATAATCATAAATTACTTTTAATTATAATAAATATTTATAATGATAAATCTAATATACCTGTAATATTCTGCAGGAAAAACAATGGTATATTCCTTTGAGTACACAACTGTACAAAATGTGCCCCTTTAATGGCAGACTCCGCAAAAAGCACACCATTATTGCCAATAATACCAACGGTTTTACCGTACAATTTAGCAAAACCGCAGACCAGTGTATCACCGTAGCGTTTCTTAAATTCGCTAAATTTCGAACCATCAAATACACGTGCGATAACTTCTCGTACATCAAATGGCTTTCTTAAATCGGGATCAACAATACCGTATAATTCATTTATATCGTATAGAGGTTCTTCAAATTCTTCCGAAAAAGCCGATACTTTTGTTTTTGATTTGTTTAAATTATTGATAATATCACGGGCAATATGTAACGCATGTGTATCGTCTAATGCGTAATGATCAGTAACACCAGATGTTGAACAGTGAAGATCTGCACCGCCTAAATCTTCTGCAGAAACCTAGTACATTTAAAAATAAAGATTCAATCTAAATACAAATTTTCTACGGTATTGCTTTTAATTTTAATTTCTTATTTTTTTTTAATAATGGAACCATTGCTTTGAATTATAAAATTACGTAACTAAAAATTGGACATATGTTTATATACCTACATGAGTTATTCTATAATTTATATAGATATTTGTTTAAATATATAATCATAAATTACTTTCATTTATGATAATATAAATAAATAAATATTTATATATTAGTTTTTAAATTAATATTATTTATAAATAATATTTGTTATGACTTACCACTTCTCCTGTAGCTGCTTTAACTAAAGGTGGTCCGGCTAAGAAAATAGTACCTTGTTTTCTAACAATAATAGATTCGTCGGCCATTGATGGTACATAAGCTCCCCCGGCAGTACAAGAACCCAAAACAACAGCTATCTAACAAATTTATAACAAAATTATTACTAAATGTGCGAAAATACGATTCCATAGTTAAAATATCAAGTCTCTAAAACATTATTGTATATTAACATTGATCATCAATGATATTAATTAATACGCCATGTGTAATTAATAATATAAAAGAAAAAATTATTGTATATGTTCAATCTTTTATAATTTAGATTTAAAATAGAAACAAATTTGACAAATTTACGCTGAAGTTATGTCCACTATTTAATTATTATTATTGCAATTTATTGTTAATATTACACACACCTTCAATTTTATAAACTGAATAATTACTATACTGAATGTAAAATTATTTTCAATTACAATTATATATAAATAACAAAATAATAAACTCTAATATTATTAAATTTCCTGTCAAGTTCGTTATTGTTTTGAACAATGACGGTTTTCGACTTTTCAGTCATGTGTTCAGATTTGTCTGTGTTTGTGGTTCGGACCAAACACAGACAAATCTGAAGATGACTGAAAAGTCGAAACGCGTCATTGTTCAAAACAATAACGAGCCTGACAGGGAATCTCGTAATATTAGAATTAATCGTAACGCAGTTTCAGGACTTAAGAACAAAACTTTATCTTTTGAAATTAATAAAAATAATAAAAGAATATGCGTTTATTGACTCGATATTCAAATGTGTTTATTTATAAAATAATAATAATAAATAATTACTTGTGCAATACCCATGGAAGACATAATTGCTTGATTGTAAAATGTTCTACCGAAATGATCCCTATCTGGAAAAACTTCTGCTTGATGTGGTAAATTAGCGCCGCCACTATCAACCAAATAAATGCAAGGCAGTTTATTTTGTTGAGCAATTTCTTGTGCACGAACTTGTTTCTTAATTGTGATCGGATAGAAAGTTCCACCTTTTACAGTTGCATCGTTAGCAATTATCATACATTCATTACTAGAAATAATTCGATAATTAAAATTACATAATTTGAAAAATTAAAATTAATTTACCCGTGAATTCTACCAATTCCTGTTACAATTCCTCCACTATTTATCATTTCTTTTCCATACATATTATGACCGGCAAGTGTAGATAATTCCAAAAACGCTGAATTTTTATCAAGCAGCGTATTAATTCTTTCGCGTACCATTAATTTGCCTTTAGATATATGTTTTTGTATTGCCTTTGGACCACCACATCCCAGTATTCCATTTGTAACAGTTTTTAATTCTTTAACTAAATCTAACATATGATTGTAATTACTCTGAAATATTTATAATTATAGGTTAGAATAAGTACTAAATATGATTTATTATTAGTACTTACGGAAAATTTTTCTGAATTATGATTACATTGTGATCGAATAACATTTTCCGGACTAGAATGCAAAGATTTATAAGAAAATTGTTGTTTGTTTATAAATAACCTCGATTTCGACAACATTTTGTCCACCTTTCCGTATAATTAAAAGCAATTTAAATTGTATAACCTTCGCAGCAAATAGATAAAGATACGTTTATTATATTCTTCACTTAACTTATCATAATGTAAACGTTCGTTCGATTTACGTCCTTCAATTAAATTGATAATAAAAGTTCAAGCATTTTCAATGACAAATGTCATTTGATCATGACGTAACACTGATAAACATAACCTATTTATAAAAATAAAGAAATTTAGAAAAAATTGCAAAATATTCATAGAAGTTATTTCAAAATATGTTACAAGTTACGAGAACAAAAAAAATGAACTTATTTTTATGACAATTATTTGTAATATAATAAAAGCAAAAAAAAATGCATCTATAGCATGATTAATTTAAATGGGAAACGTATTCGAGAGATAAAAAAGAATAAATGTTTAAATAAGACATATTTATTACAGATCATTTAGTTACATATTTTCATATAATTTTTCATTTTATGTATTTATATATTTATATATGTATATACCCGATTTATTCGACAATCACAATACTTCAATTGCCCGGTCGTCGGCGCAAATCTGCCCCGCCTAATTTTGCGGCAGTGTTAAAGACTCTCTTCTTTTTTTAATTTCTTTGTTACAGAATGTAGCCTCCGTCCGATGCCCGCTATAAATCAGGGGGCAGAGCGCCGACGCCTCCGCAGTCCCTGCTCTGGCCCTTTAATGCTGCTGTGCGTAATGCATCATGACTGGAATAAGTCTGCGTATTGTGTTCACATATACGAAATGGCGAAACGAATGTAAAAAGAGACAAAAACGAAAGAAAAGGAAATACTGTTTTTAATTCTTTTTAAATATAATTTATGTTTTTTTTATTTATTTTTTCAGCCCACAACAACTAGTTTTATAACTCGACGAGATTAGGGACATAAGCTCACTAGGTGAGTTGTTTATGTCCACGCAGCTACGCATGCACTCACGTTTCAGTCACGCGCCACGCTCGCTCGCATATGTTCTTTTCTTTTGTTTGTTTGTTTGTTTTATGTATGTAATGCAATGTAATGTATGTATGTCTACCCCAGCGGCGGGTGATTGCTTATTTTTGGCCACAGATCGTAGACGCTTCGGCGGCCATTTTAATTACGTTTTACAGATATATATAAATATGTATATAATTTATTTTTTTATTTAACAAGTATAACATTCAAAATTAGGGGCGGGCGCCTCTCTCAATCTCATTTTTATTTTCTTTCTTGTAGACTCGTAAAAATTATTCCCACTTGCACTCCGCAACAGCGCATGCGTGCCCCCACTCTCCCTTTGGATCAATCGTAGATTAGATTCACACGATACGTACTTCATTATAATGATTTTTTTTTTTGTTTTGTTTTGTTTTGCATTTTAACATCATAATAATATTCAATATTAATTGTAATGGTATTTTTTCTGTTTTTATTTTTTTGCTCATTTTGAAATTTTTTCACCTACGGAACTAATCAAAGCATAAGTATATGCTGCGCAGGACGAAAACTTAAAGGACGTTAGAGGGGAGCTTCAGAAAGGATCCGGAAATATAAAGACAAGAAAAAAAGTGGGGGGGGGGGCTTTTTGAGTGAATATGTGTGTGATAGGATGGAGGGGAGGAAAGGATTTATCATTAATATATATATATTTATATAATCAATTTTCTATACACGTATGCGTTATGTATTTATTTTATATAATCATCTATGATTGGGATTTTTGGTTATCCCACATTTAAAATGTTGCAGTTTTTGTTTTTTATAATTTTTATCATATTTTTTTTATTATTATTTAAATCACACTTGTTTTAGTTTTTTTTTCTTCAATTACATACAGAAACACATTCATAAAATTCATTTTTAATTGGACAAAACATACTGGCACGCATTTGTTGATACTTCTTTTTCCCATTTAGAAACAGACATACAAAACACTCAAAAAAAAAAAAAATGCTGTGTGCAGCTAAACATACTCTGTGAAGCAGCCGATGCGCTAATAAATTAATAAAAATTAGATTCATTTTTTATGCTTTTACTTTCTTATTTCGACACTTACGAAATGTATGCGGGGGAGGGGGGATCGAGAGGAAAGGGGTTTCATTTGAATTGTTAAAAATGTGTGTGTTAGGAACGATTGGGCGCGATGCGATGAAAAAAGATTAGAGACGATTTGATTGTTGACAACAATGATTTAAAATGACAAATGACGACAACGATGATGATGATAAAATGACGCGGGAAGTACGATTGATTTTTTTCATATAATATATATACTTTTTTCTTTCTTTTTATAACAGTTGTGGTAGAAATATTCTTTATATTTGTGCACATCCTCTTCTTCTGGGTGTGTGAAACATAAAAAGTTATTCAATGTATGTATATAAAAATAAATGACGAACAACGACGTGAGATTATTAATTAATAGTAGTACTTTTTTTTTGTTTGTTTTATAGTAGTAATAATTAGATAGTATTTGACTTTCATGTATATGTAAATAGGTAGTTTTTTGTTTGCTTTTTTTTTGTTTTTAGATGAAATATAGAATCGGCATTCGACATTCAAACAGAACAGAGACAAGGATGGTTTTGACGGCGTGTACGTATATTATCGGACGCCATATTTGAATTACTTTCTTTTTGTTTTTCTTTCACTTGGAACGTACAATACGGGGGTACGTTTTAAATTTGAATTCATTTCACAGGCGGCGACCATAATATACGATACATAATTTATGTTATGTATTATATATATATAATATATTAATTTAATATAGATATATATTTATATTTTATGTTTTTTTTTTTATTAAATGTTGTTGTTGTAATGTTTGTTTTTACTTTTGTTTATAGCAGTGGCAGCGGGCGGTCTATATTATATATATGTGTGTACAAGTTGTGACACGTTATAAGAGCTCGTATTGGCGCAAATGCATGCGTTGAATGATGTCCCGACAATCGTTGAAAACACGTTTGATGTTCTCCGTATCGACGGCGCACGTAAAATGAGGATAACAATAATGTTTGCCGTCACCGCTAGCCGTGCTAATGCGCTGCAAAAATCAAGAAAATCAATTTAATAACCTTATTTTATTCTATTACATTATTAGATTAAAATTTAAAAATGTTAAAAAATAAATATTGATTTGAAGGTTTTTAACTGTTTATTTATTAATTCGGTACAAAACAATATCGAAACAGCAATCGTTTGTTCGTTTGTATGTTATTTTTTTAATTTAGCTTTGATAAAATAAAATAATACTGTGTCAATATCCTTTTTGTAAACAAAAAAAAATTAATATTTATTTTTCTAAATATTAAAAAACTATTTATATTATATCTAATATAATTTCCGAATGGTTTTGTCAAATAAATTTCAAAATAGTTAAATGAGTTTACTAACCAACTATTAAATACAAAATATGTGAATGAAGCCGCTTAATTTAGAATATACATTTTCACAAATATTATTTTTAAAGAATGTTTATGAAGCAAAAACAATAAAACCCGTGTAAAACACAATCATATTTCGTCATTGAATTTTTAGTGGCATAATGCCGAAATGTCTAAGTGTGTGCCAAGTTTATTTTCTTAAGATAATTGAATAAAATGAGAAAATTTGAATTGCATTCGAAACTCACCAGGAACTCATCGCGTATAAAGTACTTGGCCCTGATCACTTCAGGCGGCTCGGACGCCTCACTGGGGTTTGCTAATGCGTCCATTGGCGTCTGATATCGCGAAAATTCAGCGAAATAATCTTCCAATTTACTTTTACCAGCCATTATCTAGAAAAATTCACACAGACAAAAATTAATTCGGCAGATCACAGTATAGTTATTATTATTATTATTATTACGGTCCAGTATTTCCAAATTATTCTTGGAATAATGTTTTACTTATCTTAAGGATAAATAGTTATTTAGATATTTGGACTGAAAACTTATTTTAGATTCTAGATATAAATAAAACAAAACCGAAAAAAAATTTGTATAAAATAATTAGAATTTATTATTATGTAATAATGAAATGTCATATCATTTTTATTTTCTAAAAATATTTTTAACTCAAAGACAAAAATAATAGTGAATTATTTTTAGTTTCTTTTGTCAACAATCTATGCAGCATTCAATTTCTGTTTCTTCAAAATGTATCTAAATCATTCATTTTCAACACGTTTTTATTAACTCGTTTTTATTTTCTCGATAATGGGTTTCACCAACGTTGGTGAAACCCATTATCAAGAAAATCACCCACCAACGGCTTCTAATATTCGTTAGGAAGTTTGACGTTTTGCGATTTTGTTTATTCTTTTGTCAATCATAGCATGCTAAATGTTTTGTTGTTTATATTTTTGATTTTACAGTAGTATCTTCATAAGCGTTTATCTCGGTCATTTCTCATCCGATTTTAATTTTTAAAATATCGTTGGAACGCTAAAATATGCGCCTTTTCTTATCTAGTGACCATAAACAAAAACAAAAAAAAAACATTTTACTTGGATACGTCATAGTTGAGTCAATCCATTTTTGTTTGTTATGTTCGTTACGCGATATATACCGTGTGTTGACTTGGACCGTCGTACATAGAGATTTAGCATGTAAAATCAGACATGTGCGATTTCCTGCTTTGGGATAAATGTTTTAGGAAACACTTTTTTACATGTAAATCAATCAACAAAATTTTTTTTTGGAACCATCCCAACGTCAGGAATTAGCCCTAAAGTTGTCAAGAAATTGACTGAAAATGGCATTAGCCGTGAAATTGGAACAAAAATAAAACAAATGCTAAATGCTATATGCTATTTCACGGCTACTGCCATTTTCCAGTCAATTTCTTAACAACTTTAGACCTAATTCTTGACGTTAGGAAAGTTCCAAAAAAAATGTTAGTAATTGATTTACATGCAGAAAAGTATGCCCTAAACATTTATCATAAGGTTTTTTTTGTAAAATTATTTGGGAAGCAGGAAATCTGATTTTACTGCTAAATCCCTATGTACGACGGTCCAAGTCAACACACGGTATATATATTTGTCATATGTTTGTAGTTTTTATTCTGTTATTTAATAAATCAGTTCTCTTGTAATAATAAACTCTCGTTTTTATCTTTAGACGATCTACCACTCTCAACAATTACTAATATTGAATACGAATATTCGGTAGTAGATAAGGAGAGGGGCGGCCACTTACTTTTTCGGCGAGTAAATCCTGTTTGTTCAAGAATAGAATAACAGATATCGTTCGCAGCCATCGGTTATTCCAAATGCTTTTGAATAGCTCGAGACTCTCCCGTAGACGATTCTGTGTGGGATCCTCTCGTAACACCATATTGTAACTGGAGCATGCCGTTACGAAAATGATCGCTGTTACATCATTGAAACATTGAATCCATTTGCGTCGCTCGTCACGCTGACCGCCCACATCGAACATACTGTATAATACAGAAAAACAAGAATAGTAATTGCATATCAAAAGTTCTATTATTTCCCAAGATGCAAAGCATATTGATTCCTATTATTTAATCATTTTTTTATATTGATAATAAAGTAAAAAGTTTGCTATAACTCTAGTAAAAAATCTTTCAGAACCAGGGTGACCAGATTTCAGTTTAGGTAAATCCGGAGATTGAAAAAAAATCAGAATCAACATAAAAATAATCATTTTTTCTGGAATGTTCTCAAAAAAAAAAAAACTATATTTTTGTATTTTTCATTCAATTTGCTGTCTTATTCATATCTTACAAGCTTTATTTTATGTTTTTTTTTTCATTTCGAATTAATATAAATATTTTATCTGAAAAATATCTATTTTCTCGAAAACAAGATTATGTATTGAAATAATTTTAATTACAAAATGGACTTTATTTCTAACTTAACAATTGAGCATTAAATTTTTTTTTAAATCATTTACTTAGAAAACAAAAATAGCTGGACCAATATGAATTTTTTTTTTAATAATTTACTAAAAAAAATTCCTAACCCGGAGATTTTATAACAAAACCCGGAGCCCTGAGAACAGATGTTGAAAACCTGAGACTCCGGGTGAAACCCTGAGACCTGGTCACCTTGTTCAGAACTCATTATATTAAAATAAAACAGCTTTAGGTTATAGAGTTCAATATAAATTTTATTTAAATAATACTTAAATATTTTTCTTTTAATATACCACGTTTTCAACACGGACTAAAAATTATAAAGTAATTTCTCCTAGCCCCATACAGATTTACAACCAGATTTATACAAAGAAAAACGTAGTGTGAAGGCATTAATATAAATAAAATTCGGTTTCCTTTAATATAATAGTGGTGAAAAAAATATATAATTTTATAATAATTTATGTCCAGTAACTTTTTCGATATTTTTTTCGACTAATGAGTCATTTGCTAACTGATAAAATATTTATTTAAATATACGACTTTTTTTTGTAATCTTCTTTAAAATGTGCAGAATGATTCATTTTAGTTGTTACTTCATAAAAAATAAAACTAACTTTTTAGAGAAAAAAATTCACTTATAGAAAATCAACCTCTAATGGAATTTGATGCTAATAAAATTTATATTACTAGTTACATTAACATATCATTTAAAATAACTATTCTTCATTTTTACACTTTATAATAAAATACCTCTAAAATTTTATTACAAACTTGATTAAAAGATAATTGTTTTTATACAATACTAAAGGCCACTTTTGACGGTAATAATTAGTTAATAATTTATGAATAAATATTTAGGATTGATTTATTTTCACTAAATATTTGAGACAGATTTGTGAGGACACTTCTGTTTTCGCGATAACTGTACATATTTTTTAATGTACATCAAGCATTCCATTTGTATAGACATTTTAAAAATACGTAAGTGGGAACAAAAAATAAAGTTAGTACAATATAATTCGATGAATTACTCTACTCGTTTATGCATACTGCATAATTGAACATATATACTGAATAACAAATGAATAAAAAAAAGACATTTAAATTCCACTGTATCGTTTTTGATTTTTAAATACATCTTACAATGTCTCTATTTCTTTTCTATATCGGTCATAAAAGTTCTCAGCAAAAGTAAAGCTTCTTTCACATTTCCCTAATTATTTCAAAATTAAGTTTTACGGAACTGAACCGAAAACCGAAAAAACCGTTATTTTGCCGGAACGAAATTGAAGTCCTGATATAAATATCTTTATATATTAGTATAAGATATAACTATAAAATATTTTCATTTCTAAAATACAAGAGTTTAAATATAACAACAAATTGCGAACTGATACACTCTTAATTTAGAATTCTAATTATACAAAAAAAGTGTAGTAAAAAAAATTACATGACAAGAAACGTTTGTATTCCAAGCTTTTATAGAAATTACATGATAAAATACATTCGTTTTATCAGCCTACTTTTTCATATTTTTTTTTAGCTATAGTACTACTATAAATCCTTTATACTATTTTTCTTGAAAATACAAAAATTATTACCGTCTATAAAAATAATATTTACTTTACTAATAAATCGCCTTTAAATACATAGTTTTTTTTTCACAAAAAGAAAAAATATAACTAAATAATGTAATTGATTCGTAAGTGAAGAATTTTAATAAAATTTATATAAATACTCGGTAGAAATTCTTAATAACTCTTATATATCAATAAAAATTAGCTCACATTTGACAAGTAAATTAATATTTTGTAATCGAAACGTAAACAATCTACATACATATTTTATTGATTTGAAAATTATTCTAGTGTTCAATAATGTTTTGACTATTTTATAATGTAAACATATATTGTATAAATATCAACCAGATCAATTTTCATTCAAAAATAATACATTATTATTAGATAATATATGTATTATGTTAGCTAGTAACTTGTTTCTATGTTTTGTTTTTTTATTATTTATTTAAACAAAACTAATAACTAAAGGGCAATTCGTCTAAATCATGCTTCAGAATGTCTTCATGATGTAAAATTTGAAGATACAGTAATAATTGCTAGACCTATCAATATTAGCAGCAGATTAATAAGAGAAACAACAAAGATTTATAAAGTGAAAAAGCACTGAGCTAAATAAAATTTGGCTTCCATTCATTAAAAAATCTATAATTCTTATGATCTAGTTACTTATATGTCACTTTAATGTCTTTGATAATTTTTTAACCTGATCTTTACGAGCGTTCAGTTTCAGTTTTATATAATAATTAAACAGAATCTAATCCTAAAACAATTTTTATTTGAATACAATGAGTTCTGAAAAATATTTTACTATGTTAATAGTTAAAGCTTTTCTTATTTAAGATTTTCATCTGACAATAATGTAGAGGTAAAAAATGAGATAATAGGGAGAAAGAAACTTACTGAAAATTGACTTTATCGACTTGGAAGCGTGTTTCGAAGATACCGGACGTGAGTACACGGCACCGGAGTATATCTTGTTCGGAGGGCGTGTAATCCGGTTGTTTGATGATGTGCACCTGATCGAGAAAGTATTTCGCACAATCGATCAACTGGTACTCGTTGGAACGTTCGAATGCGGTCAGGACGCCTCGGTCACGCCATAACGACTCCGTATGCTCGTAGAACTCGGAGGGATAGGTGAAATCGGGACCGGTGGCACAATCTTGAATCCAATCGACACGCGCTTGATTCTCCGGATGCTGTAGAGCAACGGGCGGTGATAGAGTGGACATGGCACCTGTGATTGTCTGCGAACAACAACAATAAAAACGAGTTATTCATAATCATCTTCTTTTCTATGCTTGGAATCCATGACAAAAGCGAAATCTTAATTGGTAACTGGTTAACCAGTATCGAGAACTGTGGTGGTTAAGATTCGTCAAATTATACTCGGATGAAACTATTAAGAAAACGGCATTTACGAGAGGGAAACCACTTCTTCAAAATTTTGTACACCAGATTTTACAAATTTGTTGAGATTATAGTCATTCTTCGTTGATTTTATGGATTTTATACGAAATTTACAGAGATTTGATAAGATTTTTAAGAATATTTTTAATAGATTTTACCATGATTTTAATTAATTTGTACACCAGATTTTACAAGTGGTTTTCCCCTTGGGCATTTATTAAACAAGTATAGCTTTTGTAACAACTAATATAATATATAAATAAACAAAATTAATAATTAAATTGAAAAAATAGTCGACTGTTAATATATAATTAATAATTAGTAATTGACGAAATTTAGTCTTTTATATAATTTTATTAACTACTAATTGTAAGTCAACGTTTCGGCAATGACTATTCCGATTGTTTTTATCTACTTATGTAACATTTATTATTAAAATGATTTTTTCATATGCTTTTTATATAACAGTGATAATTTGTATTTTTAAATTTACTGATCAAATAATGTATATTTGCGTTACATGTAACAACAATTAAAATATTCTGCTAGCTCTAAAGAAGGCAATTGTGATCGTCTGATTTTTCTGTTTGATTAATAAATATTTATACAGAACTTAAACCTAAAGCCATTTTTATTTTATATAATGAGTTCGGAACGATTTTTTACTATGTTAGTATATTTGTCTGTTAAATTTTAGCTATTGATATTTGATTGATGCAAAATTTGAAACCTATAATATCTTAATATGAAAATGAACTGAATGTGTCTACAATAATTTTATTATTTATTAAAAATTTAAAACAAAATATGAAACACCTCAAAGTCGACAATTACGTCATTTTTTAATTATATTTATTTTTCTTTTAACATTTTTTTTTATCTAATCATATAGCATATAAAAATGCAGAAACAAATTCTCAATTCTAAATTTAAAAAAATATCGGAATCTATTAATAATAAATTATTTAAAATAAATAGTATTAATATCGTCAACAATAAATTATTTTTAAGTTATTGAATTATTTTGTTAAGCATATTTTTAATGAATTTAAATTTTTATTATTATTAATTTTAGAAATAAATATTGTTTTTAATTGTAACTCGTAAGTAGTATAGTTTGAAATATTTTTTTTTATAACACAAATAAAATCTTACAAAAAATAAAAATAAGACCTACAAAAAATTCAATTAATTTTTTTTAGATCTTCATTATTATTTTCATAATTTTCTTAAAATTTTGCGCATAAAATAGTCAGTCCTTAGCTATCTACATATCAAATTATGTATTTTGTTTTTGCAGGTGATATATAAATAATGTTATATAAGTTGAGGAGTATTATTTTAAATTTCCTCATTTTATAGTTTTTATATTTTAAATAAACATTTTGATAGCTACCGCCCATAAATTGTCTTTTAGTTGTAAATGACTCAGTTGATAATATACTATCAATATATTCACAAAATTACTATTTTCCGGTAATTTTTTTTTCCCTATTTGCTAATAAAATTTAGCTAATATTTTGCGATAATTTCAGTAGTTTTATTATATAATATTAAAGTAACTTTATTTTAAAACCTGACCAAAAAAAAGAACATCGTTTAATTGAAAAACACTTGATAGTTGACTCATTACAAAATAAATGAATGTGTTTTTGTTTATTTAAAGTTTACTTTCGAATAACTAGAAGATCTTATCATAAAATTAGTCATAAACTGCATAAAAATATAACATTTCATGAAAATTCTAGTAGTAATTTGTTTTCAATTGTTTTACCACTATAATTGTTAATTTTTACAATAAATTTATATGTATTTCATGAATTGTTTATTGTACATAATAATTTTCAGAAAAGATCACTTGACAAAGAATTGAATTCAATGAAATAACAATTAAAATAAAACTGCTTTAGGTTAAAGTTCTGTATTAATATTTATTTCATAATATATTTATATTAATATCGATTTTAAATAAATATTTAATACAGAACTTTAACCTAAAACAGTTTTATTTTAATATAATGAGTTCTGAAAGATTTTTTTATTATGTTAAATAACAATATTACAAGCTTAGTTCGATTTTAAAACCGAGCTTATTATATTTATATCATTTATGTTGAAAAATATTAAATTAATAGGCTTTGGGTATTTAAAAAAAATTTTAAGCCTTTTCATTTAATAATCTAAAAGGTTTTTTACTAAAACGAAATATATATATATATTGATACAATTCTTTTCATTTTAATTCGTGATCAGTTCAAACGTTTGTCTTCGCAGATGATAATTATATAATGATCTTATGCAATAACAAAAATTGAACAATATTTTTTCTGATAGTTTTAATTTGCAGTTTGATAATTCGAATTGCCTTGAGAATTTAATCACACTGTTAACTATTAAGTAAGATTTATGCAACTAGCCATAAATATTTTATAATATTGTTGAATAATTAAATACAACATATTTTGATTGCTATTAGAGTCAAATTGAAATCAAATTGGAATAAAATTGATAAAAACTGTCAAATTTCAATAATAGTATATTCCGAAATAAAATCATTTGTTAATTTATTGTGGTGCAGATTTTTTTCAGTTTGGTTTAGCAATTTATAGCAGATAAATTAACAGAAATTATTAAAACTATTTTATAATGATATCTATATTTTTATTACATTTAAAATATAAATTTATATTTTTAAAACACTATAAAAAAAAACTAATAATAAAATGTCTACACAGTTTCTTAAATCACATAAATAAAACCACATTGTTTTTCAGGACCACATATCGAAATGTTAGTGATTTCCTGAAACAAGTTATAGTAGTACGTTAAGTTCAATTTGATCTCACAATAGTTTGAAATTAATCTTAATCCCATTTTAGATGGTCATAATTTGTTAATAAATATTTATTAATGTCATACAGTTATACACGAAAAAAAAATTGTGTTACCAAAGAATGTGCATGTGACTGTTTTTCGTATTAATAAACATTTATTAACAAATTATAACCGTCTAAAGTGGGCTAGATATTCCACAATAATAAATTAAAGCAACTCAGTATGAGTAATTTCACACGTTATGAAAGTGCTTATAAATGTACAGTCGATTTCATAATAAATACTTTAACTAAAGTCCACTTTAAACCGACAAAAAAAGCATC
The DNA here is from genome assembly GCA_963966155.1 of Clivina fossor. Classification (NCBI taxonomy): domain Eukaryota; kingdom Metazoa; phylum Arthropoda; class Insecta; order Coleoptera; family Carabidae; genus Clivina; species Clivina fossor. The sequence continues at coordinate 15,245,062 of OZ014559.1, read as the reverse complement.
GTTTCTAAATTATATCAGCATAATTATTATTGCTGTCAATAAAATGATGCTTCTTTGTCAACTTTGCAAACTTCTATTGGTAAAATGATTTGTTATTGTCAATAATAGAATGCTTTTTGGTCAACTTAAAGTCGACTTTAGTTAAAGTGTTCATTAGGGAATTTCAAGATTTTTTTTGAGTAGAGTTGTATTGTATATTATTATATATATGGTAGTTGACTTACAATGATGGCATCGCGAATATTCTTTTTAATGTCTTCAATCTTCTGCCGTTTCTCCGTTTCACTAAATCCATTCACGTGCAGAATCCGCATCTGTTTAACAATTGTGGATTTGCCCGATTCACCAGCACCGAGCAGCAGTAGTCGGTGCGTTGCCCGATACACCTGTTTGTCTTTTTGCAGTTGTCTCGTAATTGCATCACTGCGTCGTTTCTGGGACTTGGAATCGTCCGAGGTCTGCCCCTTGGAGCCCTGCGAGCCGAAACAGCCCATGGCACACGCGAGGGGGCCCCACCAGCAGCCGCCACCACCCTCGGCCCCCACGGCGCCGGCAGCACCGCCCCCCTGCCCAGTCGCTTGCCCCGTCGCCACTCTGGTCGCCGCGCTGGTTTCGCTTAGGAGACGATCGCCCTGTTGCGCTATCCTCCTATCCACTCCACACACACACTCACGCGCGCGCGGACGCCCTACTCCCCAGGTGACACAACTAGCTGCTCATTCAGGAGGACGAGCACGCTGCTCCTCTTCGCACACCAGATCTCAACACTCACTTGTTTGTCTCCTGCCCATTGAAAACACTAAACACGTCCCCTCTTCTCTTCTATTTCTTTCTTTGCACAGCAACTCTCTCTTCAATCGCTTACCTAGATGCTAAAAATCATAACTAAATTTTAGTTTCATGTATTAGGTTGAAAATTTATGCAACAAATTTTACATTCAGTTTCTAACAAAAATCATTCCATCCAGAATTAACTGATAAGAAATCAAAGTTTGTTAACTTAGTACAAGTCACAATCACAAACATTCAGTTTTGTTAAAACGTCGTTTTTTTATTATAAAATAATTAAACAGAATCTAATCCTAAAACAGTTTTTATTTAATACAATAAGTTCGGAAATATATTTTACTGTATTATTATTTTTGTTTACAAATTAAATATGAAGTGACCGGTCACTTACAAAATACAGCTGAGAAATTAAATACTTCTTTTTCAAGTAAAATATCGATAAATTATTGTAATGTTACTATTTAAATGTTTTTACGAACGTAATACTTAATTCATAGTTTGAGTTTTTAAGAAAATTCAGAAACATTGGTATTTTACTTATTATATATGTATTTATCATTAAAAACAGTGACATTACTGTAATTTTAATCATTTCAATTTTTTTAAATTAGATTTCATTTTAAATTCATTATAAGTATAAATTGTAAAACATTTGAAAAATAATATTATTGCATTATCAAAAATTTTGTTTCATATATTTTACATATGTTTGTCAAGCATATTATTTTTTAAAAATCAGACTATAATTGTTTTTTGATATATAATACAATTCTGTCAAATACTTAATTGTCATAAATCATTAATTTATTGACAGCAATATATATTTGTCACTTTTAATTTCAGATTATCTAAACTTAGGTTAGGTTACTTTACTAACGATTAAAAATAATTTTGACAGCAATACATTCATAATACAGTATTTATTATCAATTTGAAATTTAAAAATATATATATTTTGTAAAATTTAGATATTCACACAAATTGACAGATCGAATAATTTACATATTGGAACCGCCTTTATGCGTGATTTTTATGAACAAATTACATTAATATTACTGATAAAAATAATATGACTTTTAAATTATAGATTATATTAATCAGATACGTATAAATAGCGTAATATTTTATATAATAATAAATATAAATGTTTGCACCAAGACCGTTAATGTTAAAATCAAATTTAACCTAATTTAAATTGGTTATAATGCACAATATCCGATCAATTTTAACAAAAAATCAGAAAACATCAATAATTTGATCATTTTCAATCTCAAATCGAATCAGTTAATTCAAGATTATATGATTGTCTTAGAAAACCAAATAGGAATGAAGTAGATAAAACATTTTGACAAGTGCCAGCCGTCAATTATTTGACAGCAAAACAAACTTATAAGATTCGACAATATATGTATTCGTTTGTCAATTTTAATCTTGAATTAGTTTCGTAGATTATAATATCGTTGTCATAGAAACAATTCACTGAATAATTTAAAATTAAATAGTGTCTAGTTTGTTTAGTGAATCATATATTCTCTGATATCGAAATTTGAATATAATCTCATTGCTAGGTTAGATTCTAATTGGAAAATTTATTTGTATTTTATCCGTTCCGATCTGACATAAGTTACTAATTATTTATGCATACTGCATAAAAACAAACGTCAGTGACAAAAAACGTTTATTATATAAAAATATACACGATTATTTTGTTAATGATAACATTAATAAGTAGAATTTGACGTAATATTGTAAAGTTTTAAAAGACAGTAGTAATGAAAATAGTTGTGTAGATATTTTGAAATAGATAATCAGAATAATGTCGTTAGAAAAAAACGAAAACATGTAGTCGAAGATATGTCGAAGTAATTTAAATTGACCGCCAAACATAGCCATTATCTACTTCATTCGAACAGCAAAATGTATCGTTCGTGAAGGACAGTTTTGTAGAGTTTTTACCTAAATAAAAATGGTTAATCGGCTGTTGTCTCTGTTGTTTTACCACTGACACTGTATGCGTTGAGCTGGACGCCTCGTCGTTGCCGCGTCCATCGCACTTTATTTGACTTTTCACTGAACAGCAGAACACACCGAACTGAATGAATGTGTTGTAAATTACAGAGCAGCAGATACCTGTTTTGTCCTAATGTTACGAATGCAATGAATGATAATAACAAACACAACAAATCACTAAACACTGTTAGCACTTAAATCAAGTGAATATGTGTTCCGTTAAGCGTAGACGAAGATAACGACTGACTGAGCATATGCCAATCACTTTTCTATCCGATCAGCAAACACACGCACAGGGGTTAGGTTCCGAATTGAACGTAGAGCAGATTTACAGCGGCCCTTGGTCCAAAAAAAATCACAATGGCACCGCAAAAATGTTTAACCTTCAAGCAAAAAAAATGGTATAATTTTTGTTTCAATATTAGCAAAAAATGGCTTCACTGAACTATGTATAGCGATTGAAACGGCGACATCGACGTTATTTATATACTATGAACATCGAAAATAGCCTAGCAGATACACATTAGTCGTACATAGCGCAAAAATCCATTTTAAAAATAGAACTTGTGCAATTTTTGATGGGATTTTATCACCTCTGTCGGTATAGTGAAAAACTAATTGATACACCCCTGGCAGAAGGAAATCGACTTTTCCACAGGGAATGACACAACACGCGAACCGAGGCACAGTAAAAGACGAATCAACCGCACTCGGGGGGCAACCACACACTGTTTACAATTAGCTAACACTCGTCAATGATGCTTTCAAGTGAGAGCAGCGATCGTGTGCACTGCAGACAGCGGACAGGCGAATCCAACATGTCGTCGGTCGGCGAGCAGACGAAACTCGAGCTCGGGACACGGCCTGTTCGGGCCTGTTGCGAGCGAGGGAGACGCCTGTGGCGCCATCTGAACGCACGACACTGCACCGCGCGCGACACACAGGTGGCGCTAATGCACACCTGTATGCCTGCTGCCCGCCGCGGCCGCCGCCACCGCCAACGCTACTTTTTATTTTCTACTTTCAGTTTTGTTTTTCACTTACCGACTCTGCATTATTTCATTCAATTATTATAAACAAAACATTCAGTCTATAGAAATATCTAGTTTATTTACTACAAAAAATTATTTTTATAATCACACTAATTACACGCGCGCAAAGAAATTAAAAATAGAATTTTCAATCTATTTTTGTTTCTAAATTTTCATCATTTACAGACTGTTATTTTTAACTCTAAATATATATTACAATATACATTTAATTCAAGATTGTTTTTTAATGCTACACAATTATGAAATGAAGCTGTAAGTATAGATTTCGTTACAAAGTTAATTTGTTAAAATTGTATAAATATATGTCTTCATTTAATAACAAATTATTATACTGTACATGTTCTAGCAAAAAATCTGTTCCATTAATTAATTTGTGCTTCAATTTGTCTGTTATATATATCGCAAGTGTTTTTGTCATCCTTAGAATTTATAAACATAAAATTATAGACAAATATTAAAACATTTTTGAAAAAAAAAATTGTTTGTATAAGTAACTCGAACATTACTAATTTTACAGAACATTATTACATACTGATACATATTACAGGTAATAAAAAATAAAACAACGTAATTATTTATAGTTTAGAATATATTCGCCATATTATTATGTTTCATCAATAGTATAATTTCATATTATATATGTATAATAATAATAATAATAATGTATATAATAAGAGAACAGAGTTTTCATCATTCATTGTTTTTTTTAAAATGAATTTTTTAATACAACAGTTAAAAGTCTTAGAAATAGACTAGATGCCAGTTTGCGCCGTGCGCGAGCCGCATTTTGGGCACAAAACGAAAAAAAAAATATCGTTACGACTAAAACAGCTACCGAACAAACCATTATATGGAATGATCAATATATGTATGTAACAAATATATATATATCACTACCGAAAGCTACCGTTTACGATATTTAATTTATTATTAACTTATTTACAATCGTTCCGATTACACAAGAGTTGTTCATTTTTGTTTTCTTCTTGACTTACCAATCAAAGAGCTGCATTCACTCAAACAAAATTTAAGGATATTACAACTTCGCATATTTAATTTAGTTTAATAATCAAAACAATCTAAAATATATAGCGCCGATATTTTAAGTCTCAATTAACTAGTGGTTAAATTTATATGTCTAATCGTAAATTAGATTACAACTCGATTAGTTGAATTCTAACCAGAACACAAAATACAGGTGTTAAAAAACCAATTTACTTTTACTTTCTCTCTTAAAATACTCTGAAAATATTTCACATAATCATCAATCAATCAAACTGTGTTGTTATTAACAATAAATATTTTAATTGTAAACAATAATTAAAAAAAAAAAATTATCAGGTCTTGGGAAAAGATTTTAAAATAAACAGATCAAGATGATTTTTTTTCGGGAAATCAGAAATATCTCTAAAAAAAAATCTGTTTACTTCTTAGTAAACAGATTGTCTAAAATTCTTGATTCATATGGACCATTTTAAAAGTTGATATTTTGTTGAAAAACCAAACTGTTTTAGCTCGTGAAGACAGCCGATTGAAAATTATTTCAGAATATCGAAATTTTAAAAGTAAACAGTTTGAAACTAGAGAATATTAAAAAAAACATACTCGAACAAAGGTAGTGGACCTTTGGTCGAGTATGTTTTTTTTTGAGATAAGATGAGAAGTGAAAAAAAAAACTATAAATTTAGTTCTTCTGGAATGTCCGTTTTCCAGATTAGTTCGTAAAATTGTCATGGCATACTTGCACGCATGTTCCAAGGACAAAAGTTTTACAAATCATATGATATTTTTGACATAAAACTCATGCGTGCGCAACATAAATTTTAACCAATATGTGCGATATAAATATGCGAAGCGCGCGCATTAGTTTTATGTCAAAAAATATGATCCGGAAAATCTTATTCTTGAAACATACGTGCAAGTACCTTTCTTGTCTATGCAAGTACTTAATCAGTTCCAGTGAGGGTGACCAGGTCTCAGGGTTTCAATATCTGTTCTCAGGGTTCCGGGTTTTGTTATAAAATCTCCGGGTTAGGTTAATTTTATCTAAAATTAATGTAAATGGTTTATAGCAATAAAAATATCACTGTTACGTTTTATATAATCATCGCAAATCTCGCGCGCAGTGAATTCGTCTGCTAGACTGTTCTGTGTCGCCAACTGCGCAACTGCTTTATAATTTTTATAATAAAAAAAAAACTATATTTCTGATTTTTTTTCAATTTCCGGGTTTACTTAAACTGAAATCTGGTCAACCTTAAATATAATATAAAACCTTAAATTTTGTTTGTATGAAAGCACATTTTCGTGCTCTTAATTATCGCACTGATAAAGATCTAACAATTATTGTTTAATATAATTTTTTTTTTAAAGAGTTACAAACATTAACATACTGAACTCTTGGAATCCCACATATAGAATTACTTAAACGTAACGCCACATCGTTTATACGTGTTTGTTTTTTTTTTTTCTTTATATAGTTATAACTTTTTACATCACTTTGTACCAAAAGTAATTCTTCGATTCATCTGTAACTTCTATTCATACAAAGCTTATTCTTATTACTAAATTATAATCAATTTATAATACAAATGCATAATAAGATCTAACCTACAAATCTATATTATAAAAAAATTAAGAAATACGTTTTTAATGTTTTTATGTGTACTATGAAAATATACCTGTAATTCTTTAATATTATTTTTATATAAAATATAAAAATAACATAGTTAAAATATATAATTCAAAAATATATTTGTACCTTTTTAATTGGTTTTTAATTAATGTTTTTAATTCTTAAAAAATGTAACATGAGGGCCGTTTTAGTTAAAATACTAGATTGGTCAAAAAAATTAAAAGTTTATATAACATCAATATAAAAAAAAGATTGTGCTTGGTCGATATTTTTTTGTGTGTAAAATAAAATAAATACATGTTAATAAAAACTTATATTAGTAAGATAATTGCGATGAATTGTTTATTTATAAAATACTGTACAAGTTCGCAGTGCTTCTTTAGTTGGGAAATTAAATAATAAACAAATTTGTTTTAACCTACCACTAAGTTTGGAATTAGTTCACAACTATCCAATGTTCTGTACAGTTGCAAAACAATTCCGTAGTGAGTAGGAACAAATCGAAAATCTCATTCGGAAAGTTATTATAGGTTTTTTATTTTTAATAAATTAATATCTTTACGAGTTGTGATTGTCTACAGTCTTTAAATGTTTCATAATAAATTATTCCAATCAATTTGTTTTCAGTAACTTATTAATTATGTAACTTTTTAACAAATTATAATCGGATTAAATTTTAAAATATCACAGATCATTTTCCCGAAAAATCAATTTGTAAATTTCGATTTTTGATTACCAATAAATTACAGTTTATTGTCTTATTTGTTTTAATTGAAGAAATATAAAACGTAAATTCTATTACTTATTTTTTGTTACAGATAAAGAGAGAAATTACTTAAGGTACGAAAAGTAATATCGACGCTTTTCATTCGATATGAGAATCAGTTAAGAATCTCTCTGTATTAATTATCATTATTATTTAATAATCATTTGTATATATACACAGCTTGTCTCAAAAATAAATGTTACAAGAAAATAAATAGATACAAACTAAATATTAATTTATTAAACTAATATTACAAATAATTTTCTTCGATGATTTAAAAGAATTTTATTAAAATTTAAAAAATAATATTTGAGTGACGCATAAAGAAACTAAATTTTTAAAAAAGTTATTATATTTCAAATAAAAACTGTTTTAGGGTTAAATTCTGTTTAATTATTTTATAAAAACTATGTTAGTATATTATATTTCGCTCAAATAATTAAAGAAAATTTTATTAAAATTATTTCTAAATAATGTTTAATGCAATTAAATTTAAAAAAAAATGATTCAAGATTAATAAAGATTTAGTTTAATATTTAACGTAAAATATCTATTTTATTATTTATTTATCATTAAAGATTTATTGAAGTAAAGTTAGCGCCCAAAAGTGATACAAACTCAATTTTTGTGAAGAGTCTGGATAGATTTCAAAGAGTTCTAGAGTTCCTGAAAGTATTATCAAGAATTCTGGCGATTTAAACATAAAAATTAGATTTTTCAGTTTTGCTGAGTGAGTTATACTACTTTCAAGAACTTTTTTAAATCTATCCAGAACTCTAACAAAATTGAGTTCTTATCACTTTTGGGCGATAATTTCACACGAGTTTAAAGACTTATTTCTATAAACTGTAGAATTACTAGCTGTTTGAAGAATGTTCGTTTTCATTTTCTTGAAACAGTTATTCTAAAACCACGCTGTATGAGTGAATAATTAGTGAAAATGTCAGTTAAAAATCTGCTAAAGAGATCTCAGAATGAAAAAGAGGAACAATGCTCAAAAATAAAGGTGGATGTAAATCGCTAAAAAAAAAACAAAGTATTAACGAATAATGTATATATAAAAAAAGTAATCTCGTTCACGTATTGGTGACTTGAAGTTTGCGACAATTGCACAGCCATTTTATAATTCGCGCATTACGCTCAACTATCGAGGGTGGTTCGCTGGGCCGATAAGGTACGTTACAGTATTCAGCATTATCGAGCGGTCGACTCGAATCCACCGTCGACACGTCGGAGAAGAAGACGGGACTATCCGAATCACAACTGTTATCGAGCATACTCTCATACGAGTCACTATTCAGACCGAGTTGTTCGAAAAACTGCTCCAGGTGGCTCATAGGCGGCGGTGGATGTTCGGCGCCCTGTGGTGGTTTGCGTATGGGGGCGCCACGCCAGTAACGATCGGTAATGTCAGACTTAGAGCGTAGAATCGGTCGGGAAGATTCGGCGCTTCGATCCCTTTCCCGTTGCTTATACCTGAAAATTGTTATTTATTTCAAAAAAAAGACAGACGTTTAATAGCTTTGTTCGCGGAATTAGTCCATGACTAGTTCCTGACAATTACCCATGCGAATTTCAATTTTGAGCGTTGACAAAGGCTTAAAGCACATGCGTACTTGTCGGGAACTAGTCAACGATTCACTCTGCGAATAAAGCTATTAATAACATACGAAATAATATAATAAAAATAATATTTAGACGAGTCATGCACGCTTAGTTTATTGCACAGTTGTGCAGTTAAACAAGCTAAAATTGCACAATTATTTCGTAGCATGTGTGTGTGAAAATCAGAATGACGTTCAGTCCAAAATTTCAGCCTATGTATTAAGTGAAATCTGCAACCGATAGATTTGGCAATATTTGTTTGTTTTCTATCTATTTTAACAATCGTGGATGATATAATTCTAATAGTTTTAGAAATATACATTTTAATTTGTTCTATATCCTTACTATAAATAATTCAGTTAAGAAGGTTTTGTGATATATGGAACAAACAAGAAATCAACTGACGATATCTAAAATATATAAGATTTGCTAATATTATGATCACATTTGTAGTATTACAGAATGTTTTTATTTTTTTTTAGAAAATAGAATTCTTTTGATAGAAAAAGGCAAAATATTTGTAACAGATGTGAATCGAATGCAAAATTATATTCTTTTCACTGTGTAAACCTGCCTTTATATTTCAGTCAATCACACGCAAAGAGATGTTCAATCTTTTCCAATGTTATATTCTTAAAATTTCACTGCAAATTTTTTCTCATTGAACAAAAACGTATATTTTACTATGTTTTTTATTTAACTGCAACGAGCCCTTTTTTTGAATAATTGCATAAATTGTTTGTGTAATAAATTGTGCTTAATCAATATTTTTTGTGTATAAAAATAAAATAAATACATGTTAATAAAAATTTATATATTGCTGTGTAGACTTGCCTTTATATTTATCACAAGCCGAGAGACGTTGTCCAATCTTAATGAATGTACTAATTATATCTACTTGTAAACTGTGGTACTAACCTAAAACATTTCTGCCGTTTAAACGTGCCCGGTCCGGGACTGAGCGTCGGATCTTGATACGGGGTATTCGTATATTCATAAGCGCGTGTATATTCGGGCAACGGCGGTGGATAACCGTGACGAGAGGTGCGTGGATAACCGGGCGGCCCATGTCCCGTATGATCTTGATCACAACAGTAAACACTAGCACCACTGTGCTGCGTACTCGAACCGCTATCGCGTCGTATTTCCGGTCGGGGTGGTTCCGAACACGGAGCGGGCTCGCTCCGATGCGTGTAATGCCCGCTCGATTCGCCGCTATCTCGATTGCTTAGCGATTTGTTGCTAGCGCTACGATTCGAACAGGATTCGCGAGCGGCGCCCGATTGTTGCGTGTGCAAATCGGGAAGGCTTTTGTGCACGACTCGATGCTCGGGAGATGCTTGATGGCCGTATCTAATACGTAAACAAAAAGCTGTTATTACAAGTTTGCTTTTTTTTGCTTCAAATTATTGATAAACATTTTTGAAAGGTTTATATCTAGAGTGGGCGAACTACAGCCCGTAATGTAAGTTAAGGGAGTAGATATCTTTCTCAACCTAAAAAAACTCGACTAACTTTATGAATTTTTTTAATCAAAACTATAAAAGATATCAAACCGCGGTTTTCTGTGGGTGAACTTATAACTTAAAATATAAGTGTTTTATAGTAGTTTCTACAAATATAGATTTATGAAAAAATTAATTTTAATTAAAATATGATTTTTATACTAGAAATCGCAATAAATTGTGGTGTTATTTTATAAAAAGAAAAAGAGAAAAAAGGGGAATTGAACCTGTAACTGGATCGTTCGGTAATGGCGTATTCAGCTGGCGGACTGATCGGTGTAAAATCATCAACGAGACATTCCGTATTATTGGTTAGATTCTCTCGGCTGTCGGTGTTGAGCAATTTGCGCAATTTATTCTGCAACACATCGCTGCATGCCGATGTTGAACGTCGCCCATTTGATACACGCAACGGTGGCAACGAACGACTCGGTGAGACAGCCATGTCTAATACAACATCTTGCAATTAAAATTCAAATATGATTTAATTACATTTTATTATGAAATACGTCAATTTCTAGTTCTTAAACAAGTAAAAATTATTCAGACAGCAAAAAAATAATAATGTAAAAATAATAACAGTTGTCATTTTGCAAAAAAATCTAGAGATTAATAGTATCTATTTTATCTATTTATAAGACATATTTTGGAACACGTTGACTTTTAAAATGTCAAAATTTAGCGTACACTCTAAAAAAATTAAGTGATTTTTACCTACAAACCATGAGACACTATGATGCCCAGCATTTCTAGGTATAATTACTCAACTGTTGTAATACATTACATAATTGTTTAAAAATACATAATATTAGAACTATTACAAACATTATGTAATTATGATATTACCAACGGAATGGAAAAGTACATATGTATGTAATATTACAGGTTTTTTAGTAAAGTCTCTTTTAGTAAATTTACAAAACTTCAGTAAAATTGCCGTCAGAAATTTTTCATAAATAGCTAAAATTTGTTTAGTTCCGTAATATTATTGTTGGTAAAATTACATACATTTGAAAATTTATATAAGCTTATTTATTAATTCAATTTGATAGAAAAATATCTCAGTACTGGTGACATTAGTTTAATAAAATTGCGTAATAAATTTCCAGCTAAATACAAATTTTTACAAATGCACAAGTTATACTTTAAGTAATAAATTTCAAATTAAGCATAATTGAAAACATCAATAAACAGAGAATGAAAGTTCACGGTCAATAAATTATGGAATTTTTGATAGCTTCTAATTCATAAAAATGTTATAAATTTTCTAGACATTATTGCAATAAAATTTTACAATGTATAGAATAAATTACTTTCCATCATTATTATTTAAATAATAATTTATAAAAGTTTTTTTTTTAGATATAATTAATATCAAAGTTTATAATCTCAAAAACAAAAAATGCATAAATATTATATTTTTTTACGAGAGAAAAACCACTTATTAAAGTTTTATTGTATAGTAAATTTATTTATCAATATTTATTAATATAATACCGGGGCATACGTTAATTATATCAATAATTTTAAATATAAAATCAAAATAGGTAATTCAAATTTATTACTATACATAAATAAATTAAAATATATTCAACAAAATACTTGAACGTATTAAACAACTAGGTGCTAATAAATTTAAATTATAAATTAAACAAATTCTTTTGCAAAATAGAAGAATTTTTAAATATTGACTTATATTAATTTTAAATTTTTATTACATTGACATCACAACATATTTTGATTGTTCTTTATTATTTATTTGACACATTATTTATGTATTGTTCCTTTGTATTTTTTTATATTAGACACAAAACTTAGCAACCCTAAGATAAAATGGCATATATCGCTTTATATATTTTTTCTGTATTAATTTTATTATAATTGTTTCAAATAAACTGTATTTTTGATATTATGTTAAATAAATAAATATTATATTATTCTAGGAATGAAAGTAATGAATTATAAATTGGACAGTGAGTGATTTTGAAAAAAAGTAAAATTTCTAAAAAGTGAAAACTTACATTGCGGCATAGAGACAGGTCGCCATCCTCCAATTGTGTTAGTAACAGGAACAGAGATTCCGCTGCTAAGATTTACCGGCGGTGGCTGTTGTGTCTTGATTCTCGTGGTGTAAGTATGATGTGACGATGGTCCTAGACGTAGAGGCAGTACTTGCTGGCTATCACGTACCGTTTCCGATTTGACATAGAATGCTTTACTTTCAGCTAAAAGTTCAACGGCTGATTTCCGTTTCGAACGCATACTCTGTGACTTTGTCAATGACGGATACATTATTGTAGCCATTTTTATAACTTTATTATTATAACTTTATGAACGGTGGTGTGCGGTGCGCTTTGTTTTCGACTTAATATTTATATATTAATATTGTATATTTAAAGATAGATAGATCTAGTTGTAAGTTAAGTGTATTTGTGCTTCATCGCTGATAAGCTTGGTTTACAGTGAAGATATGAATGTTTAGAATAATAATTGATACATACTAACGATTTGGTATTGAATTTGGAAATTTATTTGCTATGTAGATAGATATACCCATAGTATAAACAAGTTTATTCTGGAAAGAAAATCACATTTATCACAACATTCACAAACAAATATTTAATTAATCTTTTCTCTTATTTAACTGTATGCAAAATATTTTTTACAATTTTGCAATTGTATATAGATTATTTTACGGATATATATCCAATGTTGACGCCATTTAATTATAAAGAAATAAAATAATAAATACAACATATCAATTACAAAATGATGATACAAAAGTATTTTATATATTAAGGGGTTACCGAGGAGGAAACCACTTCTTCAAATTTTGTACACCAGATTTTTACAAATTTCACTTATGATTGTTGAGATTGTAATCATTCTTCGTTGAGTTTACGGATTTTATACGAATTTTCCAGGATTTTTAGGACTTTATCAGAGATTGATAAGAATATTTTTAATAGATTTTACCAAGATTTTATAAGTGGTTTCCCCCTCGGGGTTACATATGTATAAATGAACCAAAACTTTGACAATTGATTCAATGGAAAGTTGTCATTAGATTAAAATACGATTTTTTTATTGAAAAGATCAAGTCTTGGAGAATAAATTGTGAGATCGACAACTGCCGAAGTCATCGTGGTCATTACAAAAATGGTCATATGCATTCCGGGAGATCCTTCGCGGTGGACAGCAGAACTCGCTTATTTGTTAACCGATTCGCATACGATTTTTTTCATATATTCTTCCATGTTTTCTCTAACTTGTCTCGATCCAGATTTTTTTTAATTGATGTTTTCGTTGTTTATTTAATTGTTAAAGCACGAAAAAGACAAGCAAAAAACGATTTTTTTGTTTAAATTAACACGATTTTGTTCCTAATTACTTAAAAAAAAATCTGGATCGAGACAAGTTGTAGGCAATTTGTTCTCGAAGACTTGATCTTTTCAATAAAAAAACCGTATTTTAATCTAATGACAACTTTCAATGAAACAATTGTTTTGGTTTATTTACACGTATGTAGCCCCTTAATTTATATGACTTTGAAAAATGACAGTTTAATATTTACAACATCGTAATTATGTATATTATTATGGAAAATTAACTACAATGTTGTCATTTTAAGAACTTCCCATGAGAAGAAAACATATTTGCCACATGATATTTCAAAAAATATAAATTAATTTATTTAAAATTTCATTCTAGTGAACCTAAAAAGAAAGCGTAACCGAAAGGGTTCATTCACATAATTGCTATATAAAAAATTTTGTCAATAATAAATTCTAGGAAAATTAAACAATTTTGAATATCATTATTTATAAAATTATACAATGTAATTAACAAATATGTTCGTTAAACTTAGTAAAGGTTAAATAATACAATATGTCAAGTTTTGCAACCAATATTAAGCAATAAATCAAATTTACGGAACTAATTTGTTTTTATTTAATAATTTTATATACAAAATTTCAATAACATATGAAATTTTTTTTCAAGTTAAAAGACAGTTAATAAACAATAATCATATATCTGATTAATCTAAAATATACCAATAGTAGAAATATTGTTAATGATGTATATGAAAAATAAAAATAATCTTAAAATGCAACAATTAAAACATATTAACAAAATACAAACAAAAATTCGTTAAAATGTATACGTCAAATGATTCTTCGAGGAGGTATAGTAAATTAGCAAAACAAATGATGCGAAACAATAAAAACAAACAAAACTCAACTTACGTGCACTGTTTTACGCAGCGTATAATTTATCACACATTTACAAAAAATGCACTGTTGTTACAATAATTATCACATAATTTGTATTCGATTTCATAAAGACACTGTTTATTTTTCACTACTGACCGACTGCCAGCAGCCATTTCACATATGACATCGCGAAACGCATGCGCGAAAACACTAAGCGCAAAATATGAAACGTTCGTCCCCGTGAAACAATTGATGGCCTACTTTTTTCGTATTGTGGGAAAATTGTCCAATTTCAAAATTATATATACATGCTTTTATGCTCACGTATCGTAAAATTTTAATTAGCAACACTTAATTATTATTAGAATGCTCTCGATAAACCAGATTTCATCTAATCTAACCGTAATATTTGTGTCAACAATACCACGTAAATCAAACACAGAGAAACCAATGTTATAACATTCTTTATTATTTACAAAACCATGTTTTAATTTGTATTTCAGGAGAAAAACAAAAACATTTTTATTACAAATATATTATCATTGATTTAACACATTCAATGATATTCGAAAATGAAAAATTTGTTCGATTCGAACTATATAGTACGTAATTGGATAAATAGAAACAATGTAATTGCACTCTTTTAAATAGTTTTACTGAATTTCAGTAATAATAAATAAAGTAATATATATCTTACAATACAATAGGAACATACACACAGTCATGACGAATATAATAAACAAAATACGATCTTCGTCGTAATCACAGCATACAACTCTCTGAAAGCTAATCTAATCTATTGTACAAATATAATTACAAAAGTCCCAAAATAAAGATACCTATAGATTTAAATTTGTCTTGTAAGATTAAAATAACATATATTCAAAAATGAAAACATCTCAAAAATATTCATAAATACAAAAACTTAAAAAACATAAAAAATTAGAGACCACATTATCTGATTCCATGCAAAATTTTTAGTTTGAAATTCGGACTTTATTGCGATTTATCTGAATTACAATTTTTAAATAAAATAAAGAAAATATATATATTTTTAAGTTCCGAATGTAAATAATAAATAAATTAATATTTAGAATTTGTATTATAAAATTCACGATTTATAAATTTTGTTATATACGTGTTTTTCTTATTTTTTATAAATTAAATTTCAACTAATTTGTAAATAATAAAGGTCCATATTTACAATTTTTTTTTGTTTTAATAAGAGCGCTTTTTAACTTTTCTTTCAAATTATGTTTTTGGTATATTTAACATTTAACCCTTTATTTGACAAAAAGGTAGCATTATAAGTCCTCGAAAATAATATTTTATTATTGTATAAAGAATAAATACCGCAAAAAATTGATGGTTATAAGTTACATAGTAAAATAAAAGGTTAAAAATGATAACTAAATAAAGTTCTTGAAAATAATAATAAATAATTTGAAATATACGTCAAAAACTGCTTTTAGTGAAAATATCATTTTTGTGTTTGATTTACAATCAAAGTTTACGCAAAATTTAACAAATATTCGGAGTATTAGCTTAAAGTAAAAATATTACTAACAAAAATAAATAAATTTATATCAATATTTTGGAATTGTTCAGAGATACCCTGAAATACTGAGAATTAAGTACACAAACTTCTGTATACCAATCACTGTTTCAAATTCGAAATATGCCTTAACGGTCCCAGTGGCAGCACAGCGCCCGAACCAAGCGCATTAAGATTACATATATTCGGATTTTTCGCTGCATTTACCGAGACAATCGGTAAACCAAACGTTCCATTTCCGGCACCTAGTTGCGGTAATGGAATATAATTATGTATACCGATACTAGCTAGTTTATTCAATACAGCCGTCTGCTTCAAATCGACAACGGGAACACCAAGTTCACTTTGCGGACTCGTTTTGTGAAAGCTACGTCGATGATTCATCAGCGATTGTAGTGTCGGATATTGTGCCGGACAGAGATCACACTGATGGGGTAGATTTCGTTTGCTTAGAGTAGCTGCCGTTGATGGCGGTTTCTGTGGTTGTATTTGTGGAGGAGGTGGTGGTGTAATCAATAATGGGTCTTCTTCCACTATCGTTAAGTCAACCGTTTGTGTCGGTGAAGAGTTATTTTCTCTTTCTTGTTGTTGTTTCTTTTCTTGTTGGGTTTCTTTGCCACGTGCCGTTGGTATAATACTAACCGCGCTATTCAGATTAATAGCGACTGGTGGTGATTTTTTAGCTGCTTCTGCGTTGGCAATTTCTTTAGCGGTTTTTGCAGCCGGTGTGACTGTAATACCGCGTGTAGCGAGAATATTCGCCACGGCTTTCGCTTCGTTCTTCTTTTGTTGGACTTGTGGCGCTTCTTTCGGATTGCGTACGCTTAACGTGATGGAATCGGTTAGATGTACAATGGGATCTTCGTCTTTTGTATTGGCGCCTTGAACGTTTTTGATTATCGGCATGCCGTCGTTGCATTTTTGCATTGATATTACGTGACAATCGTCGTTGTCATTTGTATCGGGAATTAGAATATCTAAGCGTTTACGTTTGGCGGCTTGCTGTTGTTGTTCAAATGTTGGCGTTATTTTCCGATCAATTGTTGGTGCGGTTTTTCGCATTGGTCGAACTTGTTGTGGTACGTTGGGCCGCATCTAAACAATTTAAAATACCACAATACGTTAACGTTGTACATTTTTATATTGTTCTAAGTCTATAAACCGAACCATCTTAATGAACTGATTAACACCAACTTTTGCAACAACATGGAAAAAATGTTCTTGCAAAAGTTGGTGTTAAGTCAGTTAAGATGGTTCGGTCATCTTGAACGATTGTCTAATGAATGAATTGGTTAAAAGAATTTATTAGAATAATTTTGAAGTGTAGGAATAGAAGAGCATGTATGAGAAGAATTTTGATTGTAGATGAAGCTAAAGTTGCTTGTCTGGATATGGATGTTTGAAGGAAACTGATTTCGGGATAGTGGAAAGAGTTTGTGTCGCAACTTTTTGGGTACGTGACATGATTGTGTATGTATGTGTATTACAGATTTATTGTATTTATCATGGCATACCAGCCCAAAAAAATTGTATAAATTTAATGGACAACGGCTGCGAAAGCCTGAAAATTACTATTCATCATCAGTTTCCGTAATTCCTAGGTGGAACATATGGACTATATGCTCGAGAAGTTGAACATATAGTTTCTTAACAATTTATACTTGCATTGTCAATGGTGCGGGGACCTACAGCTTATAGTGAGTTCTGAACCAGTCAGGATTCAGCCGATATAAAGTTATAACTACAGTTCTATTAATCAATTACTGTATACCGTACCATAGTTGCAGAAGACCTGGGTCCCGGCATCCGTGCATGTCCACCACGTGGCTGTGACGGCATTCGTTGCCTGGGTCGTGGGTGGGGCATAGCAGGCGGTGGTGGCGGTGGCGCCATATTCTGTACATGTTGGTTATGTTGGCCATGTTGTTGGGGCGGAGGTGGCCGTGGCCGTGGTGGCATCATATTATTAGACGGATGCGATTGATACTGATGCGGTACGGACTGTGATTGTGGATGTTGTGGATGATACATTCCCGATGTGGGTGGATAATACATTGGATGATGTGTTGGTGGTGCTTGCATATGGGGAGGTGGTGGACCATATGGGCTGTACATATGCGGGGGATGTGGTTGTTGGGGTGGATAGTGTGGTTGGGTGGGATAAGGTGGAGGCATATCGGGTGGCCGGCCATATTGACCATGACACCCCATTTGGCTCATTGGTGGCGGTTGACCGAATTGTTGAATGTTGATTAGGACGTTTTGTTGATGGACTGGACCTTAAATTTTTATAATCAATTTTGTTTTTAGCGAAATATTTAACTTATTACTAATAGAAAAATAAATAAATAATAATAGTAATAGATGATGAAAAATTTATTGTTAATATTTCCATAGCATTTTTTTTTGTGCCAATCAAAGCGTCTCGTCTGTTGCATAGCACTCAGAATAATTTTGAATAAAAAAAACCAAATTAATTGAATTGAATTTATAGTTTATAATCATTCTATTATTTGGTCTATATTTTAGAAAATTTTCTATTATTTCTAGAAATACTAATATCATATTTTTCAATATCAAATACGTAATAAAAAAAAACAAAAAAAATGTCCTGATCAATACCTTTACCTTGCTGAAGACGATTGACCTGTTGTGCTAATTGTTGCATTGGAAGATTGGCAAGTCTGTCCAGGGGACTTGGTGGTAAACCCGAAGTAAGTGGCTGTCCATAGGGCATCATACTGTTGTTGGAATTGCTGTGTGATGATGAATGCATGCTGCTGGGACTGCTGGTAGGCAAATAGTGTCCCATCGCTTTCTGATGCACATCTAATGATGATTGGTCCAGGCATCGTTCGCGGCATACTGGACATTTTACACCAGCTACAAATTATTTTTATTTGATTCTATGCAAAAAGTACGTTTTGTAAATCTGATAACTGAAAATTCTTAGGGGTTTTTTCCCATTGTAGAAGACATTATTTAGTATTAATTAATTATTAAAATGTAAAAAAATGTGACAGAGTGGTCCGATTCATCGTCAGATTTATGAAACAGATTTTTGATAGTTTGTAAATAAAAATTCATTTATATTTCATTTGTATATTAAATGAGTTTACCAGTTTATGTAATAATTAAATTACAGCATATTTTTAAAAATAAAAACGTATTTTTAATTAATTTATTTAAATAATATTACGTAAACAATAAATAAAATGAAAAAAACTTTATTGAGCACGCTCGTTTTAAGAAATTAATGTAATATCAATAATCGAAAATAATTGGATTCTTAAATAAAATAATATTCGAATGAAACTTAGATTTCCTTAATGTTATTACTTATATAATAAATATGAAAATTAAAATAAAAACTGTTTTAGGATTAAATTCTGATTAATTATTTTATAAAAAAAAAACAGTGTTTCGACGAAACTGAACGTTCGTCTTCATCAGGTCAAAATTTATCAATAAAAATAAATAAATTCAATCTTTTATATGTTTTTATTAACTACTAAGCCAACGTTTCAACAAACACTACTGCCTTCTTCAAGACTAGCAGAATATTTTAGTTGATTTTACATGTAACACAAATATACTTATTTTGTATTTTTAAATATACTGATCAAATAATTAGCGTTACATGTAAAATCAACTAAAGTATTATGCTAGCCCTGAAGAAGACAATAGTGATAGTCGAAACGTTGGCTTAAAATATAAAAGACTGAATTCCGTCAATTACTAATTATTTATATGATCATGAATAAAATATATTTCATTAAAACCCGCTAATAGTATCAATAACATTTAAACAATGCTTTAATTAAAATTATTTACATTATAATATTTAAAAATAAATAAATACCTGCTAATCTTTCCAACGAAATAAACTCCGTTTCATTGCTGTTAATATTGGTATCTTTCGGTTGATTATTAGCGGCATCGTTTAAGAAATTCTGCAACAAATTATTATGCGTCTCGGCTTCCTTTTCACCGCTTTCCGTTAACCGCAAAGGATCCTCGATGGGTTCCGGTGTATTCCAAAATGAATTTTGTTCCTCCGTACGCGCTACATCTGGTTGAGCCGGCGACTGTCCGGGAAAACTTGGACTCTGCGATTCGTTTGGAAGCGAATGCAATTCCACCATTTTTCTATTATTTCCGTTATGCAAGTGTTTCGATTTTAACGGCGGTGTTTGCGATTTTTCGTAGATTTGTTCCGGTAGTAAAATTCGTAGTTTTGGTATACGCGGTAATTCCTGTTCGTTAGTATCTTGTAAATTTTCCGGCGATTTAATAATCTTATATTCGTTATTTTTTGTTTTTAGAGTAAATTTTAACGGTCCGCATCTTCGAGATTTGTTTCGTTTCTTTAAACTTGGATCATCGACTCGTGTCAAGACAATACGTGGTTGTTTTACATGTTGTCGGAGATGTATATAGAATTCTTCCCAATCAAAATAATCTTGTTTACAAGTTTGACAATAATATTGTTCAAACGATGTAGTTGAATTGTTACTATGATTTGATGTTGAATCTTCTATTGCTGGTTGTTCAGTAGGTTCAGTACTTGCAGGAACATCTAATAAAAATTGATAATTTGTTCGTTTTATGTCAATAAACATGTATCAACGAAAAATGTCAAATTAATTTACCTGCTGAAGTTGGAGTTTGTTGGTTTTCATCGTGCAAAGATGTCATGATCAATCTATTATAGAAAGGAAAATAATTAAATAAAATACTTTTGCTAAAATATCCCATAATTAATTTATATTCTTGTTTAATAATTCATTACAATAGTTATTAATATTGTTAATTTCGGCGGTGTTTTTGAAAATAAAGCAATACAGATCTTTTAATTTATTCCATGTGCTACAAAATAATATTAATAAGTAAAAACAAAATTATACATAAAAAATAACATAATACATTAAAAAATATCTTTATGGTTAATTACTAATTAGTATATAATTAATTTAAATAATTACTCAAAGTATTTTTTACTAATTAACGATTAAAATTGTATAACTGAATATTTATTATAACAAATAAAAAAATAAGAACAAATATTTATAATTGTTTAAATTGTTTATTAAAATATTTATAAAATGTCATAAGAATACAGTGAATTATTAATAAATAATAAACAATTTGTTATATAAAGTACTTTATTACACTTACATTCATTGTACATTTTAAAAAAAAATCTTGAAAATGTAAATAAACAAAATTAGTCCCGTTCACGATAACAGCGTAACAAAATTGGCCACTGTGTTCGGTTAATATAAAGTTTCTTTTTTGATTTGTCAAAAATGACAGTGGAGCGCGTCAGACAAATATAATTAAAGTACACTTTTTTTTGTATACACTAATGCAAAGTCAAGGTCAATGGAGACACACTATTTACATTTCGCACCCGATTTCTCTTCTCGTGTGACTTCGAAAATTTTGCACAAACAAAATATACACGACGGATGACATGAGAGGAAGATATCAACCGACAACGAAGAGAGCGATTGTTCAAATGCGGCAAAAGAGGGGAATTGTTCCGTTTCGTGCAAGGCGCATGCGTGAACCAAAGTATCTAGGAGCCAAAGGATCGCGGGCCGAGTTGCCGCGGGTACCCATTGGGTACTTGTTTGGTATTGGGTAGATGGTGGGAGAGAAGCCAGTATTATGTTTTTTATGACATGAAAGCATTCGAGACGGAACGAAATAAAAAAAGAAAGAGAAGGGAAAAACCAGACGGAAAGTAATGAAATGCGTTTTTCTTTTTTTTTTTTTGTTGTTTTGTTTTTGAAAGTACTACTTCAAAGCTCGCTATTTATCTCTTTTCATGTTTGTTTGCTTGCTTGTTTTTTTGAAGCATTGCAGCACATTTTGAAATTGCTGAATATGTAAACAAATGCATATCGCTGTTTGGTTATCTAGTATTATCACATTCATGTTTAAATATTTAACCTTGTAATAATAATAAAAAATTATGGAAGATAATTACAGTTCAACAGTACAATTTATTGTCATTTACTGCGCTCTAACTAACTAAGCGTTACTGCGCATTTACGCATGCGCAACTGATTTCTCCAGACAATAACATGCATGAATTAATAATTATCATTTGCATTTATAATGAATCATGAATTAATTAGCATTCCAATGGGATTATTATATACATTATATTTATAAAACTTACTAATATAAATTTTTAATTTACTACGTGCTGTTGTAACTTAAATTTATGTAACTTTATATAGGTTTTATTATATTAGTAAAAATAACAACATTTTCTAATTTTGCTGTAATAATTAACGTAATATCACAATTTTTATGAAAAATTACATAAACTTTGTAGTGTAAATAATAAATATTTATGAAAACCTTGAAAATGTTTGAGCAAGCAATTCTATAAATTCTATATCGTTGACACACGAACGTAATGGGGCGGCCAGTAGTGGGGAGGTGTGGGTCCCCCCAAAAACAGTCAGAGGGGAATGAACTTGGCAAGTTGCAAGTCTAAACTTAGTTGTCAGCTGTCAGCAAAATCTAACGTCAAATACACACAAAGAGAAAAGAGGTCGCCATAGAAACCAGACCAAAGTACAAACGAACAATTTAGATTTAGAACATATCGTGTGCTGTGAGGTACTTGTAAGGAGAATCAGAAACATAGTCCCCACTCGTGTGTCCATTTGTTTGTCTTATTTCCTCTTCGTCCCCCCGCCCATTTTGGCCTAACCTAAAGTAGGTCTACTTTGACGCAGCAGCTATGTAGAATTTGTATGGCCTCGAATGTTCTGAACTCTATAAATGTGCGTTCCATGAATACTAATTATGGAAATTCCGTTCGAGCGTTAAATTGTTGCAACACAAGAGTCCAAAAATCAATTACTAATTCTAATTCCTCTACGCGGATATTTATTCAACGTGTTTTTCTGAAAAAAACTTTCATGTTTTAATGGATAGAGTGAAAGAGAGAAAGAGAGAGGTTATTGATCCGAAGCTAACCAATGAAAAATTACGTTTTCACTTCGAGAATTAAATGCGTCGTGCCATTTTTTTCATTCTTTTTTCGTTCTACTTTTTGGCACGCAATTTTATTTTCATCATTTCACAATGAAATAAACTCTATTATTTTGTCATGTCACTCAAATACCAAAAATCATTTTGATTGATGAAATTTATTATTTAGTAATGATATCTTTGACTACAGAATTAAAAAAAACAGATTAACTGGGAATAATTATTTATGTAAAATGTTTTAAATTATTTTCTAAGCCCGTGTTCCACGATGCATTAAAATGCAGGAAATCAACGCGTTAAAGTGCGCAGTAGTTCAAGTTTTTATAATTTTTACGAAAATTTAACGATTGCGCATTTTAACGCGTTGATTTTCTGCATTTGAATGCATCGTGTCACAACAATTTTTAAAAATTATAACAACTGAAAATGGCCATTTCAAATAAAATTAGGCATTTTGTTTATTAGAAAATAGCGAAATTATGTTTGCACATACTAAACTGTGGCTAAGCGTATCCTCTAATAGTCTAATCGCTAAATAAATAAATTTCACTGCAAGAATGCTGTACGAGAGGTATTTTCATTTAATTTTGACATCTTTCAGAAGACAAAATTCAATATTTCAGCAAAAAAAAAAACTTATTTTTTTAAAAGTTATCTACTATTTATTTTTTTAATGCGATAATTTTAGGGAGTTATAGTATACAAATAACGTATTTTTCTCTTCTCTCTCACTACATAAGTTGTATTATTTCACAGATATGCAATGTACGAATAAAATTATTTACAATCAATATTTAAAAATTGAAAATAACATTTTACTGTTTTTTTTCCTTCACTTTATGGTGCAATAATACATAAATGGGTCACAATTTTTAGATTACTGATAATAATATCAAAAATCTATTAATAAATAATTTTTCAATTTAATATGGAAGATAATTTAAAAATATATTAAAAATTGTATGGTATTAAATTCCAGCATAACTTTGCTGAAACAATAATAAAACAAAAGGCAAGAACAATAGCCTGAAAAGGTTCTATATCAAAAAAAAATAAAAAAACGTTAAATTTAAAAATATGACCATAGCTGTTCGCTGTGTATTTATAACCCGTGACGGGATCTAACCCATAATTATTCCGGCACAAAAACCGACAAAGCAATTTCATTCGAAACTGACATTTACCACGTCTAACGTTTACGGTTGAATTTCGTTTGGCAAGCGTTAATCACAATAGAAACTGAACGAATACTCGGGTACGTTCAGCGTGGCGCACGATCAATAGATTCTCCAGCGACTCCAGCATCCAGAAACCTCCGTGCTTTGGAGAGGGATTTTGGATTTGGATACCCTACCCTACCAAAAACACCAACTTTGGTTGGTGAGTCTGGTTTCTCGTTCGCTCGTTGCTATGTTGGGGACTGATTCAAGGACGTATTATCCGGGGAAAAAGGACAAGCCAGAGTTCGCTCGGTAATATAACCTCACTCTGGCACAAATCACGCATAAATATAACTTTCAAACTTGTTATTACCTCCACGGCGTTACCTTGAACATGTATTTTGAAGTTTGCGTTGTAAATTTTCAAAGCAGAGAATCTATATTACGCTAAATATAATACCAGTTTGGATCCAATTTCATTTGATTTATTTGGTCAGCGTAAAATGGACTATGATTTTTTTAATAACCAGAAATAGAAGAAGCATGAATGAAAGGAATTATGAATGTGGATGAAACTAAAGTTGCTTGTCTGGATAGGAATGTTTGGAGGTGGCTGATTTCTGGGATAATGGAAAGAGTTTGTGCCACACCCTTTTGGGTTGTATTTGGTCAGCACAGTAAATAAAACTAACCAAGAATAGAAGAGACATGTATGAAAGGAATTATGAATGTGGATGAAGTTAAAGTTGCTTGTTTGGATAGGAATGTTTGGAGGAGGCTGATTTCGGGACAATGGATTTGGGTATATGGCGTGTTTATGTATGTATGTAGTTCTGCCAAAAATCCAGTTTTTTTTAAATGTGAATAATTATTTTTATAGATTGAAATTTACCTTGGCTGCATTTGAAAATTTAAAATTATTTTTAATAAAAAATTGGTAAAAAAATAAAAAAAGCCTACATCAAGCGTCTTTTCATTGGGTTTTTCAAAACCACTTCACTCCATTTGTATGTATGATACTTCTCATACAATTCCTTATCTTCTTTACATCTAGAAACATATGCAAATGCAAAATATTCTCAATATAATTAAAACATTTTAATTTCCTGCTGCTTAATAAATAAATATGAATTAATTAACTCTTTTCAACCAATTAAAAATATAATCAGCGTTTATAACTTGCTTATTTTGAAATTTAAGACATTAAATAAATAAATGTTATCAAAACTTATAAACAATGATTAAAATATAGTTATAATCAAATTTAGATATCAGACTTTTTATTATTTATTGTACTTATATAACAAATTTATTTATAGAACATGAAAAAAAAAATAAAATAGATTAGATTAGAAATGGAAATTATTATTTACAGTGTAAAAACCAATAAAGATATGTATGTAATTTATCTTCAAATCCAGATAAAATAACCTACTTTAGCCTTTGTGTGAAAACGTGAAACACAATTTAACCGATAAATGGTTTCCGAAACCATTATTCAGCAGAATAGAGTGACGCTATTGCACAGAGACTATTGCTATCGTAAAAATATTTCATAAGACCTACCTACCTTCCCTATTTTCAACATAATGTGCATGGTCCGTGGCTCCGATTTCCCCCACTAAACCAAACATTCTTGTTGCCGGTTCGAGAGGTAAAGAGGGAAACTATGGATAACATATTTTTCCCCCACCAACATATCACTCTGTCACGTTCATTTATTTAAATTGCGTTTCAGAGTTAATTGCCTATTAGAACATGGTGGGGATATCGTGGGTTAACCAATCCGAGTTGTGTGTTCTGTTGCTAACCGGATATTGTGGCGGGGGGTGGGGGGCATTAATAATGGTTATTTGTGCAGCTGAATAAATATTAAAGAGAATAATAAATAACCGTTGAAATTATTTATGATTAATGTATGAGTCATTGTATTTATCCAATATATATATTAGTTTTCAGTTTTTGTTTTTCTGCTTTGCCCCTACCCCCCCCCCCCTTTTCATTAATTTCTTGTTTAGATAATGGAATTGAAATGGAATTTTGTTGTTAATGCAAACATAAGCAACACATGTAAAATAATATTTATTCGCGTGTAGTTGCTATAACAAATGTTATTTATTTGATATTCATCTCTCTAATTGACAAATGTTTGTATGTATGTTTGTATATATGTTTCTGCCCTATCTCCTCCTAAACCCCTGAACCGATTTTGATGGGAGTGGTGTCATTTAAATTGGTTCATTCCCTATTTGAGAATAGGCAAGTTTCATCTTTCTACGATTTCATCTTGGTTCTCAAAAATTTGAAAAACTATGTTTATAATGCAAATATCAAAAATAAACTTAGATAGCTATGAAAAAAATGAATGAAATAAATAAATAAATAAACAGCTGTCACAATATATTGCAAGTACATTTTTTTTACATATATCAGTGCATATATTTACATTTTTTTCATTAAAATAAGAGTAAAAAGTACATTTCATTGATATTGTTGTATTATAAAAATTTTGTATGATGCCCAAATGAGCAAAATCTAATATAAACGGCAATAAAAATGCCAAGAGAATGAAGATGGAATATTCGAATCTTTCGTCGGATAAAAAAGAAGAGCTTAAATCAAAATTTTTTAATATATTATTATTATATTTACGTAATACTTTCTACGGGGCGCGCGCGTGCGCAAACGGCAATAAAAATGCCAAGAGAATGAAGATGGAATATTCGAATCTTTTGTCGGATAAAAAAGAAAAGCTTAAATCAAAAATTTTTAATATATTATTATTATATTTACGTAATACTTTCTACGGGGCGCGCGCGTGCGCGCGCCCTCTACTTTTTTATATTTATATACTGTGTCTTTGTGTTGTGTTTGTTACTATTTTCGACTTTAAACGTGACTCTTTAAGGGTCACGGGTTTCCTAGTTTTTTTCTATTTAGTGTTAAAAATAAAGCTATTTTAACATGCTTTCTGTTCTGTCTGTTTGTTTATTTGTTTGTCTATTTGGAACAAATTTTGCAATCGATTTTAAACTAACTTTCCAATGAACTAGAGACTTGAAACTTTAAACTTAGCTCAGAACTGGATGAAAATGTAATATTAACTAATTAATTCATTAATAACGATACATATGTATAATAAAATGCCTAAAAATATCACTTTGAAAAGAAAAATTAGTAGGTAGCTTTGAAAAAATTAAAGTTTTTTTCTTTCGCCAACATATTGAATTTTGTCTTCTAAAAAATGATATAAAAACCTCTCGCACAGTATTCCCGCGTAACATAATTTTCGCTATTTTCTACCTTAATATTAATGATTATTTTAAAAAAATATTTAAATAAAAAAAATATTTTTAATACGTTTTTAAAACGAACTAAAATAGATAATAGTAAGGAGTGCCTCCCACGTTTTTCTAGGAGAGAAATTATTTTTTTTTACTTTTTAATCCGTTTTAAAAACGTGGTATATTAAAAATATTTTTTTATTTAAATAAATTTCATACTTTAATTATATATTTAAAAGGAAAAAGGCTTTAGTGGTAATCATAAAAAAGTTGGCAACAAAATGAACTCTTTATGAGCTATATTAAATATGTTTAGCTATAAAAAAATCTATATTTTGTTTATAATATAATTTTTGCTGCAATTTTGTTCACATCTGTAAGAATGTAAATGAAATTTTTCTATTGATAGAAAAAGACAAAATATTCTGTAACGTTGTAAACACAACATTTATATTATTAGTTTATCAAAATTTTTGCAGATTTTTGTAAAAAAAAATGCAGTAACAGTTGACGTAAAGCAAATATTATTCTACATATTTGTTATTTCAAAATCCAGTTAGTAAATGACAGTATTCTGTCAGTCAAACTAATTATAAGCAATAGTTGAACCTGACACATTTGTCAATGTCAATTTGTCAATAAAAAATAAATCACAAACACGTCATGTACCCAAACTCTTTCCACTATCTTGAAATTATTGTTTGTTGTTGAGTACATGAAGTAGTTCAAATAAAATTAAAACTTGAGTATCTTTACTTCATTTATTTATTTTAAATAAAATGTACATTTCGATCACACTGTAGTCATCTTCAGTTACGACTGACAATTTGTTTACAATTTCGGTTGTTTTCAGTTTTGCGTAAAAATGTGTTACACAGATGCTGTTATCGCAGAAATACTTATTTTTAAAAAGGGAGGATTCGTTTATTACTAGATTCAGAGAAATTTTAACAAACGGTTTTCTAATGGTGAAAGATTCGTGTTCAACAAATTTGTTTTATTTTTATGCATTTGTATAGCTTCTAATATACCGGGTGTCCAAAAAGAATGGAAACTATTAAATATCTCGAGAACGGCACATCGGATTACAAAGTTACAAAACAAGTTTTTCTTTATTTTTAAAAATCTATTTAGGGGTGATATGCGAAAACCACCCACACCTCCCCTGGCGGAGAGGGCGGAGGCAAGTTTTAAAATTTAAATAGGAACACCCATTTTTTATTGCACAGTTGCATTCTCCATAAAAAACTGTTTCTGGATTTGCAAATTGAGCCCCCCAGCTCCACCCCCCTCGGAGCAGAGAAGGGGAGAAATTTTGAAAATTTTTGCAGAAACTTTCATTTTTTATTGCAATTTTGGATTCTCCTTTTAAAACTGGATATAAAATTAAAAAACGCACCTCCACTCTCACTTCCACACATGCGGATGGGTACCAACTTTTCATCTCAAATAATACCTGGTGGTAAATTGTGCTGGATTTAAGTCAAAGCTATCTACCATTTTATTTATTTTTTAAATGCAATATTTTTATATCCAGATTTAGAAGGAGAATCCAAAACTGCAATAAAAAGTGAAAGTTTCTGCAAAAATTTTCAAAATTTCTCTCCTTCCCTGCTGCGAGGGGAGTGGACCTGAGGGGCTCAATTTGCAAATCCAGAAACAGTTTTTTTATGAAGAATGCAACTGTCAAATAAAAAATGGGTGTTCCTATTTAAATTTTAAAACTTGCCCCCGCCCCCTCCGCCAGGGGAGGTGTGGATAGTTTTCGCATATCACCACTAAATAGATTTTTAAAAATAAAGAAAAACTTGTTTTGTAACTTTGTAATCCGATGTGCCGTTCTCGAAATATTTAATAGTTTCCATTCTTTTTGGACACCCGGTATTTAATTTTTTCTTATTATTACAAAATGTTAAACAATTTAAATTTTCTACTTTAAAGTTGTGTTCTGTTTCATGTTTATGGAATGCTACTGATAATCTGAAAATGTTTTTATTTTTTATGTGATATTGGTGTTCTTTGAATCTAGTAATAAATTTACGTTTTGTTTGACAATTAGAGCATTTTATACAATAAATACCTGATTTTTCAGAATTGGTGATCGGATCTAAGTTATTATTTAGTAAATTACGTAATTTAAATTTGTTTGTAAAAGCTATTTTTATGTTGTGGTTTTTGAATATTTTTATTATTTTATTGTCAGTCGTAACTGAAGATAACCACAGTGTGGTCGAAATGTACATTTTATTTAAAATAAATAAATAAAGTAAAGATACTCGTTTTAATTTTATCTTGAAATTAGTTTTCGTCAAACATTCATCCACATTCATAATTTCTCATACATATTCTTCCATAAATAATTACGGTTGTAAATTTCAATAAATAAATATTTCAAAATATTAGATTATGTTTCTACCAGCAACGGAAGTGGTTTGCAACTGAAGCTAATTCACGATTGCGCATGCCTCGTACAGTTGCAAATTAATTTCATGGTAAGTTCGAATAA
Organism: Clivina fossor; assembly: GCA_963966155.1. Lineage (NCBI taxonomy): Eukaryota > Metazoa > Arthropoda > Insecta > Coleoptera > Carabidae > Clivina > Clivina fossor. The sequence goes on along the minus strand of OZ014559.1, from coordinate 15,214,964 downwards.
ATCTGTTATTATTATTATCATTAGTACTAAAATTAAATATTAAATAAGAATAGAAAAATACAATTTAAAGAACGAAATATAAAATTGTAATCATCAAAAAAAAATTTACATTAAATCCTCTAAAAATATTGAGTTTAACAAATAAAATACATAAACAAAAAAAACCAAGAAATAAAACATATAAAAAGTTCAAAAAATAAACTTGCATAAAAAGTAAAATAAAATTGTCCATTAAAATTTCGTTTAATTTATGAGAATAATTCTGTTCTGTAACAAATTCAATAAAATTAATGTTATTATATTCAAACAAAAATGGCAAAAATCTTTAAAAACGTATTTTTCTCTCGTTTCAGGCTATCATCAAATAAGTTTGGAATAAGTTTGTAACTGTCTGACGCATGAGTAATGCGGAATTAGCTTGTAATTTACCATATTGCGCATGCTTCATACAGTTATAAACTTACAGCAAACTTATTTGATTGTAGCCTGGAACAGCAGTTATTTCTAAATAATGATATTATACTAATGCGTCATTGAACGAGTTCTCAATTTAACGTTTACGTTATATCTTTTATTTTATTTGGGGAAATTGTTATTAAATTAATTTTCATAAAAATCTATCGTTTTAGTGTATGTAATATTTATTTAAATAATGTACGTAAAAATATCTAGCGACCAGTTAAACGGGTCTTACATAGTCAGTCAGAAATGATAGTCTGATTGAAAATTAATTCTTGACTTCAATCACTTGTCCTTACACCTTCAATCAGAATGTCAATCTTCCTCAATTAAATTTTCAATCTAATTAGAAATCAGTTGACAAATGTACTTTTTCATTCCAAATTATCAGTGTTTATATAATAAGTTTAAACCTTATCTAGTTTTAATGAAATAGGTGTACAATTTTATAAATAATTATTGTCAAATCGTTGATTTATCTCCAATATAAATTTAAAACTATCATGTCGCTTAACGTACGTAAAATATTGTTATCTAGAGTTAGTATATGAAAGTGTGATGCAACAGTTCATAAATAATTTAAACATTACACAATAACTTTAATATTACGTACATGAAAAACGATAGAGATGTATAAATTAGTCTTAACAATAATAATTATTCAAAATATACGTTCCTTTTAATTTAGCATTTTTAATGTTTGGTTTCATAAAAGATGTTTAAAGCCGTCTTTAGTAAAGCGTTAGATTTTAACAAGAGTGGTTACCAAAGATTACGTAATAATTTTAATATTACATACAATAAAATGATAGATATATTATATTGTTCATGCAAACAGGGGGGGGGGGGATAATCTTTTAAAAGTAACGTATACGTCTTTCAAATATTATATAACATTGAACAAATATATTCATAAATGTATCTGTGAAATTAATATAATAATACTCAAATTTCCCAAAAAATTTCATAAATTACCCAATCATTGAATCGGTTTGTTGGGCTATGCAACAATGACTGGCCAGTTAACCACACTGTAAAAAAAATATATAAGTTTACATATTCTATATAAATGTATTTTTACAGAGAAAATATAATATTTTGTCAGTTATAACAGTAAAAATTAGAAAACACTGCTATTTTACTGTTAATAGTAATGTTAAATTATATAAATATATAGTAGTATTAAATTTTTTACAGTAAATGAACATGTGTTTCGGTTTTTAAAAGCTCGTTGTGTCTATTGATGCATAATCTAACAAGTCGATTCAATGATTAAGTAACTTGGGAAAAATTATATCTCAACATTAATAATTTAGCACTTTCATTCTAGTTTTTATCACTAGTTTTAACGAGAATAAGTTACAGAACAGTTGCCAAACTTTTCGAAAAACAACGCCCCTCCAAAACAAAACAAAAAAAAAAATACAATAAAAAAAACAAGCCCCGGAAATAACTCACAGAGCAGAATCAGCGGAAACGGTTACCGCTCGTTCCCAAATAGGACAGCAGTCTCGTACCAGCAACCGAACGATAAAAGCCAACGAGAATCGAATTGGCTAGTACGAGTGCCGCATACGATGTTGTATGTCTCCCCCCGCAGGGCGGCTCACACAGGGGGTTAGCGGAGTTTCCCGTCGCCCCCACTGTTGCTGTAGCAGCAGCAGTAATCTGCTGGGTTGTTGATGATGCAGCAGCTGTTGCTTGGGTTGTTGCTGGTGTTGTTGTTATCGGTTGGTGTTGCGCATGCGTTGTTGTTGTTGTACAGGTTTCCGTTGACGATGCGCTGCTGCTGTACTGTTCGAGAGCGAGACGTTCCAGTTCCTAAATGATCAGAGAGTGAGATAGGAGAGGAAAAAATATTAAATTGGATTTTTTTTTGCTGTCGGGTAGATTTACAGAGTTGATTGGGTTGGGACTTGGAAGGGTCTAAAAAAGGAAAATGAGGAATATTTTTTCTCTGGTTAGGTACAGTTGTGTAATAAATTAGGTTAGGCTGGGTCATTAAAATTGATTAAATTAAATATTAATGTTGCTTATTTGCAATTTTTCTAGAAGCCGTTTTAAATTATTTTCGTTGGTTTTTTTCTATTATCAAATGTAATTAGTTCTTTTCTTTATTTATATTTATTATATCTAAACGAAATGTATAATTAACGTTTGATGGAAAGAATATATCGTTACTCCGTATTTAAATTTTTTTAAGTTTTTTTTTCACATATACTCATATAACGGCCTGTTTCATAATATTTTAATTAAAGTAAAAATGTATCGATTTTAAATTCTACTGTAATAATAATTATTGTTATTGTTATTATTTATATGAATGATTTTTAAGCTATATGTTGACTTTGAACTTCTTTCAGGAAGTTTTATTCTTACTTTCGTTGGAAATTGTCTGAGTTCTAATCCTTTCTTCGAAGCTCTGTGTGTAAATGATAACTCCTGCCATGTTCATCTGAAACAAAAATCACAAGGCACCCCTTGAAGTATGATATATTATCTGGTTTTTGACTAGATAATATATCATAATACAAGGGTGCCCCTTTTGATTTTTGTTTCAGATGGACAGCGTAGAAGTTATCATTGTTATCGCACAGCCGTCCGGTTTTGTAGAGCTTCGAAGAAAGGATTAGAACTCGGACGATTTCCAACAAAAGTAAAAATAAAAATTCCTGAAAGAAGTTCAAAGTCTATTCTTTCATTCTCGGAAAACCGCGGTTTGATATCTATTAGAGTTTCGCAGAAAAAAAACTAATATAGTTGGTCGAATTTTTTTTAGTTAGAGACGTCTTAACGTAATTTAGTTTAATATTTAGATACTGAAATCGCCTTTAATGAAGTAATTAAATCATTAGTTAATTTTTAAATTAAGAAAAGATTAATACATTTTTCTTAATTTAAAAATTATCTAATAAAAAAAAGTCTATAAAAAAAATGATGCCATTTAGAAATGTGCATATGGTCCCTAGACTCCATATATCAATTTAATGACTCTCAGAATAAGTTTATGTACAAAAAAAATTATGCAAAGCAAAAAACTTGTTAAAAGGTCAGCAAAAAAAAAAACGACATACAAAATGAAAACCTGTTATTTCAAATTATTTTTCATAAGCATAAAAATATGAATAATATTCTGCATACTTCATGAATATATAAAAAATGTTTTTTATATTCTTTAGAGCATGTTCATTGTTACATTACATATAAAAATTAATGTAGAGTCTATTTCGATTTAGAAATAATTTCAAGAGCTCTTACAAGTTTGAAGACTTTGAAGAGCCTACTAAAAAGTTAGTTCAGTGTGATTGATGACTTTGCAAAAATTTGTTTGGTCATATTTTTTTCTACCATAACTTTTTTTCGTATATGATGGACGTTAATATTTTTGAAATAAAAAATTATGGCTCGTATTCTCACCTCATTTATAAAAGTGATTTTTGCCAAAAGTGCTTTTGACGTGTACTTAAAATTATTTATTAAGGACTTTATAATGGTTTATTTAAATTTTATAATACCAAATATAATAAAAATGATTAAAAATAGAAAAACTATTAATATTTGATCAAAAACAGAAGCAAAAACTTATTTTGAAATTAATGATAAAAGCACTATTTCACGAAAAACTGAGGTGAGAATATGGGCGTAATTTAAAAAACTATGGCACGTATTTTCATCTCATTTTAAAAGTTGCGAAAATTACTTTTGACGTTTACTTAAAATTACTTATTAAGCAATTTAAATTAGATTATTTGAATTTTATAATATTAGATATAAAAAAATATATAAAAAAGAAAAATACTATTCATATTTGATAAGAGGTGTAGAAGTAAAAATTTATTTTAAAGTGAAACATAAAAGCACTTTTTCTTAAACAAAAAAGGTGGGAATACGTATTTTTTTATATAAATTTTGTAGACAAAATATTTATTAACTTAAAATAATAACATTTATTTTTTTATTAATATTTTTGTTACAAAAAATTATATTTAATTAACAAGATTGTGAATTAATAACTAAAATAATCGTAAAATGTTATGCAACATGTACATCAGTATTGCATAACTGGTTGCTTACAAGAATATACAGCTTTTTATTAAAAGATTTTTTCGATTTCTTTTATACATCTATTAAAATTAACAAAGTTGTGAGCCAGTTGCGTAAAACATTGTTAACTTAATTAATAATTTAATTAAGCAATTTGATTGATACTTGTCTCTGAGGCGCCTCATTGATTGATTAACAAAAAAGTTGTAAAAAATTAAGTATAATCTATATTTAAACAATAGTTTATAATCTGCTGATATTATATTCAATTTAAAAAAAAAATCCAACTAATTTTGTGTTCGATATTATTAGAGATAAGAAAAAATGTAATCCGACTCTGTGTAGGACCATATATAAATTACGTTAGGTACGTTGTAAACCTAAATCATTATTTTGCCAGAAAAATTTCATAGTAATGGTCCATTTTTTAATGTATCTTTTTTTATTTTAAGTTGTGTAACAAAAATCTAATAATTCATTCTCATTTTAATGACTTTAGGATTAAGTAATTGAATAAAAACATTGTTAAATACGTTGTAAGTTAACGATTTCGTTAATTTATTAACTGACCAATCAATGAGGTGCTTTGACGATTAATTGTTAATCGAATTTCGTAGTTAAACATTATTAAAATTAACGACTTTTTTACGCAACTTGGTCTGGAGTTTAAAATTTGATGATACAAAAATATGTAAGACCCAATATTAGCAGAGAAGCAATAGAAATTTACAAAGAAAAAGATAACATCAATCAGAATGAAGGCACAGATTGAAGTAAAATCTGGCTTCCTTTAATTAATCAATTATACAAAATTTGTAATCTAGTTACTTGTTTCTATGTTTTGTTTGTTTATTATTTATGTCATTTGTAATTATTTTCCTGATGATGATATACGTATAGTATATTAAAAGTTGAAATTGAATTGAAAATTATACAGAACTAAAACCTAAAACACATTTATTTTAATCGTTTTATTTTATGATTATAGTTAATCATTTTTATTTAAACTTAATAACTTAGGACCAGTTGCATATAAACGTTTTTAACTTAATAAACTTTTAAACTTTTTTTCTTAAATATTCATTCGCGATAAAATGGATCAAAAACTAGATAATATATCATACTTCAAGGGTGCCTTTTGATTTTTATTTCAGATGAATAGGAAAGGACTTATCATTGTTAACGCACATTTGTCCAGTTTTGCAAAGCTTCGAAAAGAAAGGGTTAGAACTCGGACAATTTCCAAAAACAGTAAAAATAAAAATTCCTGAAAGAAGTTCAAAGTCCCCAAAAAATCGCGATTTAATATCTTTTATAGTTTCACAGAAAAGAAATCATAAAATTACTCGATTTATTTTAGGCCGCGAAAGGCATGCACTAATCTATTTCGTACCTAATTCCTAAAAAAAAATCGATAATTTCTTACTTGAAATTTGGCTGATATAATACTATCATTTGATGCTCTTGTCAAACTCTCCACCGAAGGTCTATACTGTTCTAATGCTTCCCGTTCAAGTTCATCCAGTTCATCAACAGCTGCACTACAACAACCAGCTGCACACTGATTCTGCAGCACAGCTGAATAGAGTCGTCGTATCGGTTCTCTTCCTGCAACACCAATATTTCTTACATTTCCGATTACAGCCCCATTTGCTCCAACATTACTAGACAATGCTTGTTTTTTCCGCTCCTGTTGTTGAACCGACGAAATTTCATGTTGTTCTGGTTGTTGCTGATGTGTGCTTGGTAATTGTGTCTGTTGTTGTTGAGAATTTTGAGACTGTGGAGGTTTGTAAGACTGAGAGATTTGTTGTGAAGGTTGTAAAGGAGGAGTTGTTGTTACTGATGTTGTTTTGTTGGTATTGGTTGTTTGAATAGGTTCTTGTTCGTGTTGTTGTGATTGTTTAGAATGAGTAAGTGCTTGTAATAAAGTAACTAGATTTTCTATAGCGTCGAAATCAGATGCACGAGTTGGGTAACTATAGTTTAGCCATGATTGCATGCTTGGAATCTGGGAATATATAGGAAATAATATATTACTACGAACGTTCAGTACTATACTCACATGAATCACATGTGATTCATGAACAGTTAATCTATGAGATACCTGTAAATCCTGGCGCAGACTATGTCGGATCATTTTCAATGAACTATCGCATATTAGTTCATGCGATAGTTCATATAAAATATATGAAAACTAAGTAATTTCTGGTATCTGTTAGATTTGATCTAGAGACAGATTTATGTGTCAGGTTTCGCAGCCAACCAGTCACAACTTCAAGATATTTTTAGAAAATATTTTGATGTGTTTCAGATTTTTACTGCATCTTTCGTAAAAGTCACAATTTAGTTTTGAGTAAAGTTTGTATTTTTCCGTAGTTGCATCGTCAGTCTACGTTCGATTTCACTCTGGTAAAGTCACGCTTTATTTCACGCTTAGAATACCAGAGGCTTCTGGTTTATTTGTTAGATTTTGTTAGTTTAGTTTATAGATCGCTTAAAGTTTATAGTTGTATCAATTTATATCGTTAATTTATTATTTAATTAAAGCATAAATAATAGACAAAAATATTGAAATTAGCTGATCGTGCTACATAACTAAGCAACTATCAATTGTCCAAGGGCCCCTGCATGGCCTAAGACGGCCCTGTATCTAATTCCGATTTATGTTGTTAATAATTAACTAGTTCTGTACTAAGTTGAAATATGATTCATCAGAATTAGGAAAAAAATATTTACCAATATATTTTCGTAGTTCATTTCCGATAAATTATTAAAATGCTCTTCAACTACATTAATAACATCAGTATTAACTTGACAAAACAATTGTGGAAAGAATTTCGGATAAAACTGGAATAGATTAGCATTGAATGAATATTGAGCTGCGTCCCATAGCGAGCGAACATCTGGGGAATGTAACTGCATTTGCAGTATTAGTTCGTTGAATGTACTTGGTGTACCACGTGGTGGAGGATTCCATGAATCATCATCGGTCGTATCACTATTATTATCATCATAATCATCAACATTATCGGCGTTTTCTGTTCTTTGATTGGCTAATATTGTCGATGTGAAATCGTCATTATTGTCGATAAATCGTCCAGTTGTTTTCCGATCAAAATTATTTGTTCTAATGTGAAAATCATCGCCGTTAAATAGTATCGAATTTAGCTGTGCATGGTAACGATTGACTTTTGCTGTTCTATCTTCAATAAATTCGAAACAGCGTTCTTCTATTTCACTCGTTCTAAGAAGGAAATTTTGATAAAATTGTAGGTTTAGAGGAGAACTAATAAACTGACAGTCTGATTGAAGTAATTTTCGTTTTAAGATGACTATAAAAATTACTACCGTATGCAGAGCCGTATTTACCTCTTTCGAGGCCCCAGGCGCAATTGAAATATGAGGCCCCAGGCGCAATTGAAATATGAGGCCCCCCTGCAGATATTCTTCAACTGAAAACACCAGTTCTTCAACATTAGAAATGTATTGAAATATAATTTACTCGTAAATTAAAACTAGAAACTAGAAATTAAAATATAATTTTCAAATTGATCTCAGTGACTGATATCTGATTTGAAATCTGAGGCCCCTTAGCTACGTGGCCTCAGCTTGCGCCTCATGCGCCTGTGCATAAATACGGCTCTGACCGTATGGACGAAAATCTTTTTAACACGTTGATCACCATATTTATCCAGAATAAATACAGTTATGAGAGAGAGATTTAATATTAGTGCGCGAGAGAAATTAGCGGTTACTTTTAAGATACCTTGCGACTGAGAGAAGCATTCAGACTGTCAGTTATACTGTCAGAAAAAAAACTGAAACCGAACCGAAATATTTTATTTTGACTAAAACGAAACGAAAACCAGATCGAAAAAACTAACAGAATTTTACCAATTGAATGATTGAGTAACAAAAAATAACTCACGTTGCAATCGGATCAGTCAATATACAAAATAGTTCTTCCACATCTGAATTCAGTAAAAAATCTTCATTTCGATGAAATCGATTTACGTAGTTGGTAGATGCAGCATTAAAATGATCATTTCTTGTATGATTTGCAGGTTCATAAGATTTTTCTCTCTGTTCGTCGTATAAATAATTTCCATATTTAGCTAGCCGACTATCTGGTATTATATCCAAAACCGATCGTGGCATACCAATTTTCGCGCTTGCATCTCTTAATGCACATTCTTGCATCCATAATTCCTTTATAACAAGTATTTTAACACTCGAATTTAATTTAATTAATAATTATAAACAAACATTGTCGGCTAAACTTTACTTTACGGTTATTTATCGATTTTCTTCAAACTTTACATACATCACATTTTATGAATAAAAATCGCAAAATTTTAGGGCGGAAATGTTATTTACAATGTTAAAACTTATTTTGAAAATTCGTTTTTAACATTACGAAAGATGAATTGGTTGTACTTGACATATATGGTGGCGCTCAATGCAGGATAGGTAAGGTAAAGAGTTAATTTTGTTAATGTTTAGTAAAATTAAAACAACGTGAAGAATTTTTAGTTGTTTTTAATGTAAAAAATTAAAAATAACAGCATCTGTTTGTAGTTATGTAAATATGGAAAAATATGGTAGCAATTTTTTCAACATTCAACATGTTGAAAACGAATTTTCAAAATCAGTTTTAATATTATAAATATCATTTCCGTACTAAATTTTTGCGATTTATATTCATAAAGTATGCAAAATTAACGGTATGTAGTTTGACGAAAAAAAATCAAATTATGTCATACCTTATTGGCACGCGCAAAACCATCCTTGTCGTTAGTTTGCCAAGCTGAATCGGCAAATAATCTAACTGTCGCGTATGCTGCATCAAGTCTGTCTTTATCGTAAAACGATGGCATTTCACGTCTTTTTGATTTACAATCAAAATTTTTATGTGAAATTCTATTTTTAGTACACAGCAATTTTTGACCTTTTTTGAATTTTGTTGTTTTGAATTTGTTTCCACAGCCGACTCACTAGATGGCAGATGTTACTTTATTATTATCTGTTGCGCGATTTTATTTTATTTTTGCATGCGTGTGTCTTGTCAACAAAAATCATCTGATCCATGGATTTGATATGTGTCAGTGTCATCTGATAATTTAGCATTTATATTAATTTCTGTGCTATTATAGTGTTTTACAATGTGAATAGAATTTTATTAATATTGTATAGATACTGGCATCAAAGAATGTAAAAGTGGGCGTGTGTAATAAGTTTTGTTATCTTTAATGAAATATATAATATATTTATTTATTATGGTTTAAATTGAGTTAATTCAACATGTTTGGTAATTTGAAAGAGAGGTTAATAAATGTTGGCAAAAACGTCAAATTATTTTCCGAGACTAAAACACCACAAGAGCCATCGTTTAGTGAAAATGTGAACTTGAATGCCGGCGCGCGAATTTTAAGTCATTATCAGGAACAATGGGAACATTTACACGAATTGAATGAAGAAAACGCTCAAAAAGCAGCTCAACTAGCTGAAACCATTAGTGCAATGTATGAAAAAGTAACGAACGATCATAGAAATGTAACCGATATGACACATTTGCTCAATGGTGGTACACAATGTCTGTCCAAAACGGTTGATAATTGTCTGAAACGAGTTGAAGACTTGAATGAAAGTTTTGAAATGGTAGAAAAAAACTTATTGAATTTGGAGAATCTAATCGAAAACTTAGAACTGCAAGAAAAGCAATTAGAACATAGGTTTCAATTAGCGCTTTATAAAGAAAGAAAATTAGGTATGGATAAATGTTACCTATCTCTAATTTTTTCAAATAATTTATTTGTAAAATTCTATTGTAGCAAATTTGGAAAGCTTAAGAACTGATCTGGCAACAAAACATGCTCAATCTGTTATTGAACACGAATTAAAACAAAAACGAGTACTTCAAGACAGACAACAAGCATTCCAGGAGGCTTTTCAAACCGATTTGAAGATTTACAAAGAACAGGGAACATTACCAAGTTAGTAATTAAAATTTTATATATAAAATACCTTTCTTTAACAATATGGTTAAAATTTCTAATTAATATAATGCATGTGAAATTAAAAACAAAAAGATATATAACGAAATATTTTTTGCATTCAATGAAAAATGTTCAATTATAAATATCACAAATATTGCTAGTTTTTAAATGTTTATATAATAATAAAACCTAATTTCAAAAAAAATATATGTATTACTAAATTATTTGTCTATTGAATTTATGTAATAATTATTAAAATTAAATAAATATTACTTTTCTCAGATCTATTTTCATAATAAATAACTAAAGTCGACTTTTAAGCAATTTTAATCAGTTTATTTGAATTTTATAATATTTAGATATCAAAAATAGAAATACTATTACAAATTTATTATAAAGCAAAGAAATAAAGCAATTTTTCATAAATAAAATATGTAGAAATACGGGCCATTGTTTTATTGGCAACAATAATAATTATGCCAGCAGAATTTAAAATTAATGGCCCGTATTCCCACCTCTTTTGTTTATGAAAAAGTACTTTTATTTTTGTGCTTTAAAATACATTTTTACTTCTACCTCTTATCAAATATGAGTAGTCTCTCTATTTTTGACATATATTTTTTATATTTAATATTATAAAATTTAAATAAACTGATTAATAAGTAATTTCAAGTAAACGTCAAAAGTAAGTTTGACAAAAATTGCTTTAAAAATGAAGTGAGAATGCTTTTTAATCAGATTAAAGTAAATTAAATAATAGTATATAAAATTTTTTGAGTTATAAATATTAATGTAATACATTCGATTAGCAAATATTGTTAAGTTAAAATCGGACTAGAAATTGGAGCAGAATTGGAATTAAAATTGGAATCAAATAAAGTTCAAGGTTTTGTTTCGATTCTTCACTTTGTATAAAAACACTGTTTATAATTTTGTTACTAAAAACTGTATTATATTCACGAAGCAGTTGTACAACAACACGTCGTTTTTTTTGTTTTGTTTTCATTTAAATAATATACGTGATACATATTTATGGTGGTTCAGAACCAAAACTCGATTTTATGAAAATCATTTTACAAATTCTACAAATATTTTAGCCAAGCAACCGTTTTGTTGTGATAACTACCCTTTCATTTACAAATACAAAATAGTCAAATCAGTTGCTTTTTTGTTTCATTGATTTATTTAATATATTCAGAGATAAGAGAGAGATTAGAGAAATGATTTCTTTAAATATTTTGTGTGTGTGTCTTAGGTCCATTTTCATAACAAACACTTTTTCACTAAAACCGTCTTTAAGCCAACAAAATAGTTGCTTTTTATGAAAACGGGCCTCCTGATAAATGTTTTTTTTTTTTTTGTTTGAATTATTTTAGAAATTGAAAAGAGCCCAGACGGTAGCCAAAGTCCGAGCTTAGAGGAGATACAATTAGACTGCGACACAAAGGATTTGGATCAGTTCCTGAACCAGTGACTTTTCGGACAATATTTTCAATATTTAGAGTTCTTAATATTGCAAATGTTTTAACAACATACATATACATTAGATATTTTAATAACGGCGTATCCACAATCTTTTTTCCATTTATTTATTCAACAATGGTCTGTCTCATTAAGTTTTGTTGTTTGTTTTATTATTTCGTATTGTTTCTCTAGCTTGAAAAATTCTATTTATTTGATTCAATGGAGTACCTGCGATAGATACAATATTAATACAATATTTCGTTATGGTTAATATAAAAAGAAAACTATGATTCGGAGTGGTTTAAATAATTCAGTTACGCCACAATATTTTCGGAAAATTCATTGATCCCAAATTTATTTGGAAAAAAAACTTAAGTATTTCGAGCGAAATAAATAAATTTTTGTTAGTACAGGTACTTCATTCACAAAATAATGATAATATTATTAAATTTGTGAGACATATTTTAAGATTATAATACAGTATAATTTTCTTCCCTAAATAAGAACATTTCACTTTTGTTTACTTATGTTAATAATAATAATAACTATTAGAAATATAAAAATAAATTCTATATAGAATTATTCTTCCTACTATATCAGATTTTTTAATTATGTATTAATATATTATTACATTGTAATTATGAAATTTTTTTAATCAAATGTTATTAATAAAGGAAAATATTTGAAAAATTATACAACTGACTAATTATTTAATTATAATATTATTAACAATATCTAATAATTGAACACATATGTCATTTTCGAGTGGGCGGATTATAAACAAGTGCTATAAATTTATTGGTTAGTGAAATGTCCTTAAATAAAATGTGTTCATACGTTAAATAGAATATTAAATTAGTAATTTATGAAACAAGGGCATAAATGAGTAAATGTTAATTTTCTCCACAGCTGTTAGAATTAACTTACATAACCAGCAAAACACAAATTGAAAATTTAACATTACTAATGCCAAGATTGTAAGACTGTTTCAAACGTTTTTCAATGCAGTTTTTTGGTGGATATTTTTATATAAACACATTTTACGAATAGGTAACTATAATGTACGAAAAATCGTGGCTAGCCGTAATAAAATTATGTGATATGTGGCAAATTGTGTAAATGTGCCAAAAACATATTGAACTAAAATAAGAAAAAAATCCATTGATTTTAATAACTTACGCAGGGAGGGGGGAGGGGAATAAAATATTAGTTTCATATATATATATATATATAATAATAATAATTAATAAAATATGACTTATTGCCTAAAAACTAGATATACGCTATATGTACATACAACTAACTAATATTTTTTTTTATAATTCTTTTTTTCTTCCCATATTTTTATTGATATAGCAAAAAAAAGACATACGATGGTTCCTCACTCCTATACCACATTTGTTGAGATCTGTATTTCACATGTTTAAAAAACTCTTTGAAAAATAATCGATATAAAAATCGATTAATTTTCGACTTTATTTTCATTGGTTTACTTGTACAAAAACGTATCCAACACGCCCATGTACCCATGGATGTGTAAAATAACTCAACGAGAGAAACTGTCAAGATATATGATAAAAAAAGTTACGAGAACATAGTTTATATAGTAGAAAATCTTTCAGAACTCATTATATTAAAATAAAACGGCTTTAGGTTAGGTTTTGTATTAATAATCGATGAATTCAACTTATTCGACGTTAGATATATTGATTATTAGTTATTTTCTGACCTAGTAACTTGTTTCTATGTTCTGTTTATTTACTGTAAATATCATTTTTCCTGATGAAGATGTACGTCGATTATTAATAAATATTAACCTTCGACAAGCCGACATCGAACGGCACCGAGTGATACGGACATGGGTATATTATACCCAATTAAAATAGCTTTAAAAAATCTAAAAATTGTTAAAAAAAAACATTCGTTTTATTATTATAAATATAGGAGTAAAGTTTTATATAAAATTGCAAAATAAGACCAAAAATACATCTTATATTATTGCACGAATAGTAACAGACCGTCCCGGTGTTGAGTTCTACTGAACAGAGACGTTTATCTCTGTGTATATGCTTAAAGAATAGCTAACCAAATGATGCGCGCGCAGCCGTACGTTTGTATTTTTATTTATTATATTATTAAATTTGACGATTATTTGACATTGGAAATTATTTCTGGGATTGATATTAGTGTATATTTAATATAAATATGTTGCTAAATACAATAAATTAATATTTGAACTAGGTATATTATACCCATGTCGAATACGGGAAGGTTAAATACAGAACTGACGCCTAAAGCCATTTTTATTTTATAATGTTTATATATTTTTAAATAAAAACTGTTTTAGGATAAAGTTCTGTTTAATTGTTTTATAAAAACGACATTTCGACGAAACTGAACGCTTGTTTTCATCAGGTCAAAATTTATCAATTAAATAAATTTGGACCTGATGAAGATGAGCGTTCAGTTTCGTTGAAACGGTCGTTTTTATATAACTAATTAAATAGAATCTTATCCTAAAACAGTTTTTATTTTAATACAATGAGTTCTGAAAAAATATTTTATACATTTTTTTCTTTCACAAGTTTGTGAATCTTTGTCGTATGTATTTGAATGACACTCTTCCCCGTCCAATTATTTTATAACCACGGCCTACATGTGGGACATGACGTCACATCCAGTTTCAAAGAACGCCCCCGCTTTTTTTTAACATCACACAGGTGCACACTACTGGGTTTACGTACTATATATTTCTGTTATTATATCGAAGAATTTTTTTTATTAATGTTTTTCAAATATTTTTTTCATAATTTTTTTTTTATAGATTTTTATGGAATCCAAATGATATTTTTTTAATGTTAAAAGATCCTCGAATGATTTTAATATAGTATTATTTTTTTTGTATTGATTACCTATTATTATATTAAATTATATCTATATTTTTTTTTCGGCATTTGCGAAAAAAATTTCTGTAAATTAACTAAGATTTATATTATTATTTTATTGCCTGACTTTTATTTTACTGAACACACAGAATTGTCATATAATTATTTACTTATAAAATAACTATTTTGTGACTATTTCAGTTTTGTATTATTATTTTTTTTTTTTTCATAAAAATGGATTATTGTAGTTTATGTAACCATATAATTTATCTACATTTTCTATTCAATCAAACAATACCAGAGAGAAATATAAAAATATTTATTTAAACTAAAATTGTTTAATTTATCGTTTATCCAAAATTAATTAAATTATTAAAATTATATATTGAACACATATGATATTTTGGAAATTTGGCACAAAATTGAATTTGAAAATAATTAAGAAAATTTTTGGTATTACATAACAAAACAATCAACCATTTTTATTTATGTCAGAATTGACTAAAAAGTAATGCTTCTAGGACCGACTTCTTATCTGAAAATTCAATCATAGATTTTTTTTAGTTGATTACTTTTTGATCAATCCTTGTTTATTTCTTTAACAAGAAATAATAGATTTGTTCCTAACATCTAGGTGACTGATTTGTAACTGTACTGAGTATGCCCAGTATGTTTTACATTGCGCATGCTTCATACAGTTGTAAACTGATTTGATAGTGGATTGGAACAATCCTAATAAAACTCTCTATTATCTATTTGTCTTGTCTCATTGACATAAAACTGATATTATAATAAATTTTCCTAAACACATTGAAAAAGAGATATGGTTACTATTTTTTTTTTTTTGATCTTATTTTCAAATGGTTAAAAATTAAAATAATTATTAACCATCCCATTTTATACTAGAGAAAATAATATTAATTATGAAGGATGCAACTAAATTCTATTTGTTAATAAATATTGTCCCTAAAATTACACACTTTAATAAAACTTAATCCTAAAAACAAAAATGAGGATAATTATTTCTTTTTCATTCTTTCGTTTAACTTATTAAAAAATCATTTGGATTCTTTCGAAATCCCCGAAGCATTAACAAAATAAAAATTAAAAGCGAAAAAAAAAAGTAATTAAATAAATTAAAAATGAGCGTTCCTTACGTGAAACCGAACGTTATCACCATTTAAATTAAATAAAATTAATTAATAATTAACATTTTCTTCAGTTCGTGAAATGATTTGCTAAATTGTTTTCGTCAGTTACATTTCGTTTTTATTATTATTTACCAAGTGAAACTTTTAAATCATTTTTAGAATGGATAAATATATTTGATTATATAAATATATATTTTCTTATTTTAAATAATTTATGTACTAGTAAATACATACTTTTAAAATAAAAAAGCTTTTGGATTTTTTTTACTATGTTACATGTTAATTTAATAAAATAAAACTTAACAATTTTTAATAATTCTAATAAAATCATAATGCTAAATTAAGATATATTTTAACAAATAATTAAAAAGTAATTATTTATTTAAAGGTACGATTTATAATTTTTTTAGAGAAATGGCATATTATAGTGGGGCAGTAGTTCAATATTTGTAAATAGAAAATTAAATTACTGCGTATCTATTATGCGTCTTTTTTCTGGAGAAATACTCATCGTATTAAATGTTTATTTAAATTTAAAGGTAAATAAATGTTGCAAGTTTGTACACATCTCGTAAGACTTGTAATATTACGAGAAAAAGATAAAATATCTCGTAACGAGAGATGCACATAATTAATTTATAGTAAAAATTAGTATTAATAAATACTTTTTCATGATTTTTTTTTTTAATTTATTTATGGGCCTTAGACTTTCGTCTATTGGTCCGGAGCTATTTATTATTTATTTTATAACGAAATAAACACAACACAAACATCCAAGCGGGATTCGAACCCGGGCCCGCACAGGTACGAGAGGTTTCAGACACAATGAGAAACACGTCCTAAACCGCTCGGCTATGCCGGCCGGCTTTTCATGATTTGGTTAAATAGATATTAATTATTATAATTTTTTTTAAATATTTCATTAATAATATAAATATACGATTAGCCATTTTTATAGGTGTATAAATAATAAAAATATATAACATTTAAAAATTGATAAATATTAAAAAAATATTTGTAAAAACAATATCATAAAAATCATTTCACGAATCGTTATTTTGATTATAAGAGCTAAAAATAATGAATTCTCAAAAATCTTTCATAATATTTACTTTGCAATTTCAACAACTACAAAATTAATTATATAATTAAATTTAAATTAAAAGCAATTTTTTTATTTTTATTCGTTTATATTAAAAATATATTATTCAATTAAAATTAGTCAGTATTAAAACATAAATCAAATCTACAAAGATTCTTATTGGTTCAAACCTTCTGATTTTTTCCAAATAACTAAATTGTTTTTGAAAGTATTGGGTCCAAAAATATGCCCCCTCACTCAATATTAAAAATGTAATAATAGGTTTTTAACAATCTAGGGTAAAAAATTCTGACGATTATAAACCAAATTATATTAAGACGTTATTTGATTCCTGTATGTAATAAAATTACAGATTTTGAGAATTCATTTGATAACAAAAAAAAAAAATTAGATAAAATAAAAATAATAAAAAAATCCACCTGATTCTCGGGTAGGTTTTATAGCTGGGGAGCGGAGAAAAAGTACAAATGTGCGTTTTTGTCTTGCGAATTTGAAAACTAAGACAAAAAAGTCTTCCACACATACATATAAATATATATATATAACCTCAAAAATTTTTCATAAGAAAATTTTAGCTCCGAAACGTGTGTGTGTGTGTGTGTTTATGGTTGCCAGTATCTATTGGCCAAGACAAGATACGTAGCCGAAAGCATATGTCATGCTGCTCGTTCATTTTCATGCGACGTCGCCCCATCACTATAGACGCTCAACGACGCTATAAAATTATTGGGCATCACTTCGAATATGATATCCTGGTAACCGTAACAGAATGTCGAACCAAACGGATTGGTAGTGTTCGTTGAACTGGCTCGATTTAGTACGACGGGTCGTTCGCTGGGTTTTAGCTGTCGACACAGGTCGTCCCATTTACTATAGGCGCTCACTTCAAACGGAGCGTCTACATCGACCAGTTGGGCGGCACGAATCTTCTCCGATTGTAGCATCAGTGAGAATTCGCAACGATGGTACATGTTGAAGTTGTAATGGCCCGGATAGTTCGTGTGCAATACGAATTTTTTCACACAATGTGTTCGGGCGTCAAATAGAATGTCCTGGTTAACACAGAAAATAAATAATTTAATAAATTTAATAATAAATGAATTATATAAATACTTATTTTTAAAATCAATAAAATCAGGTGAAAATAAAATTATTAACTTTTATTATACATGAAACATTCCCCCATTGATTTCGTTGAAAAATATTTTCTAACAAAAAAATCTATGTAAAAAGAAGTTATAACTCCTACTGAAGTCTTGTTAGTGTAATAATTAGTCGTGTTTTTTTCAACAATGTTCTTATCTGAACTACACTTAGTAATTTCTAATTATTAATTTATTGTTGTTATATTCTTATTATTATTATTATTATATAAAAATGATCAGTTTCGAATACCCCTATCGAATAGAAATGGCGAAAAAAATGATTGTAAGTAAATACTTGTCGAACCTACGACAAGTTAATTTTCAATTAAAAAAACATTAATATAACAGGAAGACATCTATTCCACTGTTTCGCCATCCCACAGCTCCAAAATTTTCTTGGCGCTCGAACGGCAAGGGGAAGGTAGCACAGATCAATTGTGGTGTAGTTACAATTTGTTTAAAAAAAAAAAAACAGTTTTTACGTTGCCGGATCTGATCCGAGGAGCTTAGAGCTTGTCGGTCAGTTGAAAAAAAAAACACGACTATTATATCATCGAATGACACAAACCTGATGTGTGTGCCAAAAATTTATGTAGGTTTTTAGTGACACACCTGTGATGTTAAATTTATTATTATTTTTTTCAGAATAATGTCACATTTATTTCGATTTAGTTTAATAACCCTGACACTAAATGTTTTGAAAGCATTTCAAATATATTAATATCGTAATAAAAAAAAATAAACATAACTTAATATTTTGTTTTATCGAAAATGAACAATGATATTTATCGACTAAAAATAAATCCAATTAGAAATTAATTATAAACAATTAAGTGTA
This sequence comes from Clivina fossor, assembly GCA_963966155.1. NCBI lineage: Eukaryota > Metazoa > Arthropoda > Insecta > Coleoptera > Carabidae > Clivina > Clivina fossor. The sequence continues at coordinate 15,195,877 of OZ014559.1, read as the reverse complement.
TTGTATCTGAAAATGGTTACAAATCGATTCGATTGTATAATTTAATTACAATGACATAATGTAAGGAATGTTATTATGACTAAAAAAAATGTTAATATTTATAATACTTTTCTAAATCATATGATTTTTTTTTGCATAATACAAATTTACGCGTCTATTCGGTTCACAAGGGACCAACTACAAGACCTGTATTATTACAATATGTTTTGTCTTTTTCTAGTAATGAAATTGATTTCTATTTCTATTGACAGAAAAAACAAAAGACCGTATTTATAGTTTTTTTTAAAGTACTTTTAAACTACTATAAAGTAGTTTTTAGTATATAGTTTTCTAATAATACTTATTAATAATCGACGTTTCGGCGTACTCCACGTACATCATTATCAAGAAAAAATGATATTTACAGTAAATAAACAGAACATAGAAACAAGTTACTAGGTAACAAAATACAAGTAACTAGATGATAAAATTTATAAATTATTAATTAAAAGAAGCCAAATCACACTGACAGATGTTATCTTTTTCTTTATGAATTTTATTTTAAAAATATCAAATATAAAAATATGAATTAGATTTGTTAAAGAGACACAATTTGAAATATACGGAAATAGTGCTTTTAACTAAATAGATTTCTAACAGGGACTATGAATACAGGCGAGAATATTCTGTAACACCGAATAAATCCGTTAGTTTTATTTCTTTATAGAAATTGAACATTAATAAGAAAATAATTATACTTTTTTTGCCACTACAATCGATAAAAATTGATTTTATATTTATTATAAAAAGAAAGAAAAAACGAAATAATAGAAAAAAAAACTATACCAGTCCGAGCGTGAAATAGTTGAAGAAATAATCGCTTCTTCTCGTCATAACTCTGAGATGCGCATTCGGACTGTGAATCTTCATTTTGTCCTCGCTTTTGTAGAAGACACGTGATGGGGCACCCAGAGCCGTTGCGACATCTTGGCACGTATGCCCCAATAGAACGTCTTTTACTAGTACCTGCTTGTTTAGATCTAGTAATCTACACGGGCCCTGAAATTTCAATAATCAAAATAATACAACAAAAAAAAATAATCTATAAGCCTTTTTAATCTAAAATATAAATGTTCAATTATTTTTGGTAATAACCTGGACATGTAACCGATAAAAATATTGGTTAATGGTTGACCGATATCGATTTTCGTTCTACAATCGGTTTTTGTATTCTACACCGGATTGTAAAGTATATATTTTTTTAAAAATAAAAAGGCTTTATGTTGAAGTTCTGTAAAATTATTAACAATATTCATAATTTATTTTAAGGAAAATCAAAATTTAATTATAGGTTATAAAATGTTCTTTATTTTATTAAATTTAGAAATAAAAATTAAATTTTGTTTACTTGTTCGTTTTTGGTAACAAACTTTAAAATTTATGAGTTTCGCTTAAAGAATTATACGTTATATAAAAATAATTACGTATTTTTGTTTTATTGAGATATCTCAAACAAAATGTAACAACTGAAAATTTATATTAAAAAATATTTAAGATATGTAAACTGACCAATTGTAATTGTTTAACATTTTATATTGTACTTTATGTAATGTAAATATATTTGTAATTTAGCTGAAGATGGCACATGATACAATGGCCGAAACGTACTAATTTTGAAAAAATATAACTATATAAAAATTAAATATCCTAATTCTTTGATCCATTTGCGCCTTCTTGTTCATATCTTTATTCGAAAAAAGTATTTTGGTTTTGTTCAAAAAAAAAGAAACCGGTATCATTTACTGGTTTTTACCGCAAAATATCTACACAAATAACGGTTAATCGATATATTTTACCAGTTTCATACTCCGGTAATAAACTAAGTAATTATTTATCTAATATAATAAAAATAAGTGTACCTGGGTGTATAGATGCAATCGAAGTCCTCTCGAATAGTGTGGACCTCTAAGCACTTCAGCTTTCTGTAGATAGAGTTGACTGTGATAGCAACTCGCTGGCAGTTCGGGCGCTTTGCTTTGCTCCACCGATGGTCCGGAATAAATTGCCATACGGGATACGAGTGGCGAACTGCCCGGTGGGAAATGTAATGAGCCCAATTTATGGGCACTACCCGTCTATTATACACAACACGCGCATTACAACACAATCCAAATTTAAATAAGCGATAATTTACTATTTGATAAGTGATTGGATATTCAAAAAATATAAAAATAATTATTAAATATCGATTAAAAATATTTGTGTTAATGTGCTAAATATTTGAAAACAGTTGAAAAATAAAATATCTATCTTTTTCGAACACATCCTATAATGTAAACGGTCGTTAAAAATATGTCATTACATTAAAAAAAAAAAATGACATAGCGATGCTGATAATATGTAACATTAAATTAATAAAAACGTAATTACTAATACAGATAATTAATGTCTGCGCCTATTTAGTTCAAAAATAAACCACTAGATCGTTGGCTTAGATAACATTTTCAAATAACAGAATTCCTAATAAATTATTTAAAATAAAAAAGTAAAACAAATTAACTTATTGAAAAATTTTAACAAATATTTAAAATAAATGTCAAAATAAACATTAATTTTATATTAAAAAAAAAAAAACAGTTGACATTGACAATGAATTTCATTTTATTTTTTTTCTTCGAAGTTTAAGGCCGTCCGGATGACAAAATTTGCGTATAAAAATATAAATATATGTAAATAAAAACAAAAAAAATATATATATACATTGTTCGGTAAAAATGTTTCGATTTTAAATTAGACTTGATTTGAAACTGTGAATGTCTCAAAAACGACCTTGAAATTTCTGTTAAAAATTGTTAGATATATATATTTTGTTTGGCGCATCTGAACTTTTACACACAAAAATTACAACATCACAATCATTTTTATAAATAAATATTTGATCATTAATAATTACTAGCTAGTAATAATATTGAAAAACGGTAACATTGCGGTTAGCAACAATAAAAACTATTTTTGATAACCTAAAGAATTAATTTTACTCGCGAGGCTCAAAGAGCAATATTTTCATATGAAAATATTCCGTGATATTAATGAAAGTTTTATCAACCACATACCTGAACTTTAGATTCCACTGGAAAATAAAACGAAAGACCACGAAAATTAAGCACAAATAATTGTTTTTCCGAATCGTAAACGCCGGGATGAGTTGCACCAAATGAATGTTCGATTTGTTCAATTGATGGCAGAACCTCCGGCGAATTAAATGGCAGACCACTACAGCAAAAGTTTCTTCGTTATTTGAGCCGTTTTCTTTGAAAGTGGTGTAAGTCCATTTTATATTATATGGAGATATCTAAGGGTTTGGTATTTGAAAATATTTCTTTAACTAACTAACTTTTTATTAAAAATGGACTTACACCACTTTCAAAGAAAACGATTAAATTAATTATTTGTTTTAATGCATATTTCATGTTTAAATTAATAACCAAGTAACTCACACGTTACGAAACTGTCGAATTTTTTTTTGTTAATGAAATAAAATTTGAAAATATTCAACATAACATTTTTGTTTATATTTATTTTTCAATATAAATATTTATTTTAACAATTTAAAAATTTAAATCAGTAACTTTTTGATTCGTAATGTTTGTATAAGTATCGAACGTGAGTCAATTAGTTATTTAAATTATGTAAAATTAATATAGAAAAATTATTTACCAGTATTTAAGTTTGACTAATTTCATGTTGTAAATTTCTATGACTTTTAGCCTTTGTAAGATCGGATCAAATATTAGTCTGATTCCATCCTGAGGTAAATTTATCACTAAATCTACTTCTAGCGGGTTCTGAAATATTTCGGAAATTTATTATTATAAATATTTGATTTAGAAAACTATTTTTTTTGAATGGTTTTCGTGTCTTACTGTATCACTATATAAAACTTGCACTCCTTTTATAATGCCTACTTGAGACTGAATGATTGCTACAGATTGAGAAAAATGCATCCCTAAAAATTAAAAATAAAGTATTGTTTCCACATAGAATTGATTAGGTAAGCGAATAATTTTATTGTGTATTATGTAAAATAAAAACGGTATTTAGAAAGTAAAATAATTTATTTACATTTTTAATAAAAACAAACAATGCGAATTAGTCAATCGTAAAATTATATCATTTTTATTATTAAAAAATAAAAAAAAAACAAACGCATCATTAAAAGAAATAAAAAAATATAAAAGTATCCCAATAACCACCTTGACATTGTCTTGACATCAAGGAAATAATTACGAAAATTTGGGGCGTAATTTTCGCTATAGAAACATAATTAATCTTTCGAAAAATTGTTTTCGAACAACCCGAAACATTTTGACATGTCTATTGCGCAATTTTTATAAACAAAGCAATACGCAACAATAGCTGTCATTTGGCGATAGACTATTATATTTATTGAAAGGCAAACACATACAACTCACCTAAGATAAATTCCCACTGTTCACAGCCAAGAGAACGTTCCGGTACGATTTCCAGATCGAGCATTTTCAACTAAATTCACCCAAATGATTTGTTAGGGACAACAAAATCGTGTAAACAACGCACTCCGCGGATTTATTTTGTTATTTTTAATACGCACTCTTTGTCCTCGAACGGAACAACTACGCCATTTTGAAAAACACGAAAACTGTCATTCTCGAACAGCTGATTCGCTCATTGCGGACGCTAATATCGACCTTATGCACGATGTAAATACGAAACGTTACCGGTGACGTAGATACGCGGCGGGCCAATCGTTGGCGGGCTACACTGTTCGCTTTGAAAAGTCCACTGTTTGCGCGTATACACTGTGAACTAACACTGTGCGTTTTCACAACACAAAACACACAGCACACACTACTTCTTCTCTTCACTAGGTTTTTATTTTCATTATTGATGTGTGTCGGGTGGCGGGGCCATACAGTTTCCGTCCGGGTAACGCTTTTTGAACGCCTGTATCAGCTCTGGGTCCACCAGCCTGATACCATCAACTTGGTTGCCCAAGGTTATCCTGTTTCGAAAAACAAAAACAAGAAAAAAAAAGAACACACTGACAAAACAATTGCTAATCATGTCGTCCAATGCACTTTTTGTTTACACAGATCAATAAAGAAATATTTGCTTTAGTTTCTCTGTTACAAATTGCATATAATCAAATTAATTATTAATCAATATCACTCTTCCCATTTCTTTGTTTCAGCGTTCAACTTTATTTTTATCATAAAAACAATAATAAAGAATAATAATTTAAATAATAAATAGAATTATCATATTTATGATAAGATTAAGAATACTTTTAAAAACATTTTGCTATAATGAAGTAAGTACAATCTTTACAATAATATTTAATTTAGTTTTATCTTTGTTTGCTATATATATAAACATTTTTTTCACGTTTCCTACATATGTTTGTAAAAATATCTATTTATATCAGAAAAAAACATAGTACGTTAAATTATCTTTAATTATGAATAAATCTTTAAAAAAATTGTAAATCAATTTACAATATTATTATTTTAAATATAAAAATTCAAAGATTGAATTTGCTATTTTTGTTCATTTATAATATAAATTTATTATTAATTTTTTTGTAATACCAAAAATAATATGAATACAAGAAGCTTTAAAAATTATGATAATAAACTACGTATTATAATTTCAAAAATATTTGTTCATATTCATAGCAAACTAGCGAGAATTTATGATTCCATGTTAAGATTGAAAATGTTAAAAATGTAAAAATAAATTTAATGGAATTACGAAAATATATGACTGGAATTTGATTAATATTAGATAACTTTATCATTTAATTTTTCAAATATGCGTTAAACTTTAAAATATCTAAAATTACGAATCCACCAAAGTAATATTTGGGAAACTTTCCGATTTCTCGTTACTATTTTTCCAGTAAGTAATATTATTGAAACCTGCTAGAATAACAATATCAAAAACTAGAAAATATATAAGGTTAAGTTGTAAAACAAATGAACTGCCATATCTGCTAAGCTCACTGTGTTTGCGCAGAACGTTTTCCGGTTTTATTCGTAGTCTTAAAGTTGAAAATTGGAAATTTTTTAAGTCTCTTTTCCTTAACAGACCAGTAGTAAAACTAAGCTGTCAATTCTGTTCACTTGTAAAACGTTAAGAGATATTTTGGCCTCTTCTATTTATAAAAAAATTGCTTTTATATTTTACTTTAAAATAATTTCAAATAATTTCTAATAGGAGTAGTATTTTTCTATTTTTGTGTCTTGTAATTTTGTGAATTCGCCAAACACATTTTTTCACTGACTACAAATGAAATTCCCTGACTTTCCTAAAATCAACAAAATTTCCCGACTTTTCCCAATTTTCCAGGTTTTGGCCACCCTGTTATAATGCATTGTAATTTTGAAAACTACGACTAGAACTAAGGACAACTTTGCATAAACTCGGCTTAAGTCTGCTAATCCTTTAAATTTAACATTGAATGTTATTAATACAATACACAGAAATAATGAAAATTTTGATATATTTTTAATGAATAGGAAAACTATAGAAATGTATGTACATTTATTATATGTTTAAGATACTACTATAATATTTATTGTTAAATACTCTAATTCTTTAATTAACTGTACAATATGTAAATGGATTATAACAAAGGTTAAAATTAAAAATAAAAACCACTAATACTTGATTGTTTCGCTATTATATATATTTAATCGTAACGTGTATTAAATATATATAATAGTGAAACAATCAAGTATTACTGGTTTTTATTTTTAATTTTAACCTTTGTTATAATTAATTTCGATTATTGTAAATGGATATAACTTAAATCTGTATATTGGCAGTATAAATAAACATATATATTATTATTATTATTATAAATATTTTTTAAAAAACAAACTCACCAGTTTGGCTGAACATTATGCGGCCGCCCGAACAGTTCAATCTTTCTTGTACCGGGCGATAACCGTTCAATCATACCATAGATTTCGTCTGGCTTATGACTGGTAGCACGTACTTCCGCAACGATAACATCGCAATCTAAGCCACGATTTAAATTCGCCGGCGTACCCTTCATACCGACTAGACAATGCTCCTTGCCATGATTCAACCAGTGACCGGTACGACCCGTACGTATAATGCGCTGTAACTGATTCGTTTTGACCCAAATGATTTCGTCGACGCGTTCGTAACCCCATAGTTTTAGACATTCTCTGCCCAGTTCCATTGCTCTAAACAGAGAGATAAACACACAAAGAAATACAGATATTTTTGTTTATTATTTTACACACATAAAAAAAAAGATTAAATAATTTTCAAAACCGAAAAAAAAAAACGTTATTATCGGTTTATTTCGGTTCAATACATTTTTTCTGGATGAATACTCAGTTATTGAAATTGAAAATAAAACTAGGAATCGCTTTGAGGAATGTGTATTTTTTTAATAATAACTTTGCTTTTAATAATCTTTAAATAGTTTAAATGAAAATGCATTGGAAAATATTTAATAATTAGAGATAATTTTCATTTTTTCTAATTATAAATAAAAATACTGTATACAAGAATAAGTCTTAGCTTAGCTGAAGAATACTATATGTATTATGTAATGAAATGTATTTATTTTAATTATTATTTTCATTTTAAAATAAGCGACGTTTTGTACATCTGAATAAACAAACTTACGAAATGAGTTTAAATAAACATATAAATTATAGGAGTATAACTTAAAATTCTGAAATAATCAATTATTAAAAACATAGTAAAAAAATCTTTCAGAACTCATACGTACATACACAATCACGCCATGTACCTAAGAGAGTGTGGCACAAACTCTTTTCATCATTCCGTAATCAGTCTCCTCCAAACAAGCAACTTTCATAATTCCTCTCATACATGTTCTTTTATTCCTACTTCTTAGAAACTTTCGCTCACTCAAAACACTCTCAATCATACCACTCCCACTACTCATCGAACTCATTATATTAAAATAAAACGGCTTTAGGTTTAATGTCTGTATTAATATTTATTAATAATCCACGTACGCGCAAAGTCCATCTTCATCAAGAAAAATGATACAAATCATTATTTTTGTATCATTTTTCCTAATGAAGACGGATGTTGAGTTCGTTGAAATGTCGATTATTAATAAATAGTAATACGAACTTAAATCTAAAGCCGTTTTATTTTGATTATTAAATACTTAAAAATTGATATTTCAAATAAAGGTAATAAAAATATTTAAAAACTCAATTGAATTATAGATCAGACAATTAAAACTAAAAATATCAAATAATATTTTATAATTTTATCAAATATTTGTAGGTAAAGTTTTATATTTCGATTTTTAACGAAAAACAAAATCAAACCGTTATAAATTTTCTAATTTTTGCTGTGCAAATTAATAATTATGAAAAATTATACAATTAAGAATTCTATTACAAAATTTCGCATTTAATTATAATAAATGTTTAATTCTGCAAATAATAAACATAATAAAATTTTAGAAAATTAGTTGCATCTTCTGGAACTAATGTGTTGAATTTTTTAATAAATAATATTTAGGTTGCAATCAACTGCAATAATTATATTAAATTTCTAACAATATGATTCATATTTATAATAAACAATATAATTATTATCTAATTACAATAAATTTACATTATGCAAATTATAAAAGAATTTGAAAATTTTCCAGACATTATGCATTCAATTCTTAAAAGATATTTAAAATTTAAATTTACTATGAATTCATTTAGAATAAATTTTGATTTCCAGACTGAATGTCCTCTTTTGAAATGAACATTTGTCTAAGATAAAATCAAAAAATTAAATACAATATTTATATATAGCAAAAAAAATATAATATTTTTGAGCCAAGTTGCATAAAAGAATGTTAACTTAGGCAATGAGTTAACTAGGCAATTAGATTGTCAACTGTTTTTAAAGCATCTCATTCATTGGTCAAGTTAACGAAAGAGTTAACTTAGAAAGCATTTGTTAAATACTTTACACAACAGTCCCTTTGTATTTAAAAAAATATAAAAGCGATTTGTTATAGTTTTCTTAGAATAAATTAAACAATATTAAACAAGTGTTCATGGATTCATTCTGTTAAAATTGAAAATCATATTTTTATTACACATTTAGAAAAAAAATTACAGTAATATAAAATAATTATATAACTTTCAAATCTTGGATATATTTGAAATAATATTTTTTGCACCAAAACAAGTTAAGTACACTGTTAAAAATTAGTGTAAATTTAGTGATAATCGTAATAATTTTACTATATTTTTATTGTAATTTTATAAATATTTAGTATAATTACAACAAATAATATAATTTATATAAATTTTTTTTTTTAATATACCACGTTTTTCACACGGGCTAAAAAGTATAAAATTATTTCTCCTAGTCCCATACAGATTTATAACCCCAGACAAAAAAATGTGTGGCGACGACAGCTACTCCCTACACACCTTACCATTATCTATTGCATGTGACTGTTAATATTTTATAAATAATTAGTAATTAAAGGGAAATCAGTCTTTTATATATTTTTATTAACTACTAAGCCAACGTTTCGGCAATCACTATTGCCCTTTTCAAAGCTATTATTATTAAAATAATTATTTGATATAACAGTGATAATTTGTTTTTATTTTAAAATTTACTGACCAAATAATGTATATCAACTAAAATATTCTGAATTTCGTCAATTACTAATTATTTTATAAAAATAAAATGTTTTTACATTGGAACAAGTTCAATACAAAACATTGATATCAAGCAATAAAAAAAAAATAATAAAACAGTAGCGATAACAAAACAGAAAATAATAAAACTACCTTCCGGTGACCCAAAGAAAGATCAATCCCTCATCTTGCAGTTGCGGAATACCAAGCTGTCGCATTTCATCGTCCGACATTGTTCCATACGGTAATTCCATGTGAATATCCCATGGTGGATCAGCCATTATTACTGCAAATTTACCTGCAAACAAAAACAAAAAAAAAAAAAGTCAAAACATTTTATCAACAAATTTATTGACTTAATTTTAATGACATGATAAGATAAATATTAACACTTACAATTCTTTAAAAAACTGTAGTTAATACTCGTTAAATAATAGTATTATTATGTTACGAGGAGTAGAACGCGATGATTATTGTGTTGAGCTCAAGTAATCCGAGTCGGATATATACGATTTTATCTTCAAGCAAAAGTTAACTAAAGTCTTTAATCAGTGATCTAAAGTTACACAGATACTCAACGCTGAATATCTGTGTAACCTTCGATAACTGATTAAAAACTTTAGTTTTAACTTTTGCTACTAATAATGAAAGCTCAGCTTTTGAAATACGTATATAGCTTTTTTTAAATTATTTTGTGGTTTAAGGGAAATAATTATTTCATTTTATTAACTTTTCGCCACAGTAAAATCATATTTTTATTTTTATTTAGATATAAAAAAAAATAAAAAAATATACTAACCTAGTACAGTCATGTCGAGATAACGTAAATCACACTGTACCCATTGTGGTGGATACAAAGTGGTGCTCTCCCCCAAAGTGCGTGAGGCCCCATTAATGCCTCCAGCTGGATTAACCGTTGTACATTCTTTCGTTGCTGGCTGACCACATCTATCGACTTCGTAATGAACATATCTGTAAAGAAAAAAAAAATGGGTTTTGTTTGGAATTTAAAAATAAAATTGCAATGTTTTTTCCTGCTAATATATATATTTTTTTAAATATATACATACATATAAAAAAATACAGATGGTGCCAATAATTATTTTTGGATAGAAATGTGTATCATTATGCCCAGTGCTTTTAAAACTTTTTCAATTAATATATACGAAATTTTACGTTAAAAGTATATTAAGAATATTGGATCCAGTTTCATAAACAATACATAAATTTATTTCACAAGTAAATATTATTCTTCTACTAAATAATCATGGAAACAAATGTTATTTCAATAATTTACTTTCAGCTTACTTTTATTAACAGAGCTTCAAATCGTTATATTTTTCGTTCCGGTTCAATTAAAAAAATATATATATCGGTTTGGTTCCGATTTCTGTTGCAACCAAAGTAACTGTTTTTTTTTTTTTCGGTTTTCGGTTCAGTTTCAAGTGATTAATTTTTAAATTTTTTCAATGTTTTTATTTGTATTAAAAACTTATTTTCTACCATAATTTAGTACATTTTATTTGGCATTTGACAATTAGAAAGATTAAAATACTTACTTGCAGGTATCCATATGAAAGCAAGTATTCAAGAACGAACAATCTCCCAGTGTTTCATCGGTATGTTTCTGTATGATTTTCTTGAAATGTAATTTTTTACAGGCTCGTTTTCCCGCGGCTCGCTGACATTCAGCTCGCGTACCATGCGGACAAAATTCCATTACTTGTGCTCCACCCTGTGAACGAAAACGTTCCGCTAGTGATTTTTCTTTTGCTGTCGGTTTACTCAGTAAATCCAAAATTTCTTCGCCGACTTTCTTACTTTCTTTTTCTCGCGTCGAAGGCATCGATAAAAGTGACTAAAAAAATTTGAAATTATTATTATTGTGCAGATTATAAAATACTCATAACAAAATTAAATTTGAACATATTAATTATCATCCTTAACTTAAAAGAAATATAACATTTACTTACCATGATATCAGCTGCTTTCGGATCTTTCTTTTCTTTTTTCTTTTCATCGTCGATACGAGCACTTTTCACGGGAATATTACACGGAGAATCTTCTCGTTTCCGTTTTAAATTATCTTCCGTTGCGCTTTCGATAATACTGGTTGCAACTGATACGGTTTCATTATTTGATATTTCAGTTACCATTGCAGTCAACTTGGTATGTTCGACAAATGTAATTTCCAATTGTTGTTTGCCATTTTTCACACTTTCTTTTACACTATTAAAGAATATTAGTAATTTAGTAATTTGTCCAATAAATATCTTATTACACAAACAATTAAATATTAAGGAAAATATACAACAAAATATCTACTATACATTCCAATAGATTTTATTTTATTCTTAAATTTAATTTTAATTTTAAATTTTTAACTTACAAGCTATTAGCTTCTGTACCATATAATTTAAAGAGGAAACCTGGTGTAAATGCTTGAAAATAGACCTATATTTAGGAGTGGATTAAAGAAAGCCTAATTAACCAATCTTTGTGATTGTTTTCGCATGTTATTATGTTGAAAAAAGATGAAAGAAGAGTCCTTTCCTTTCACCTTTTTTCAAAAAAACTAACGAGATTTTGTGTACAAATAGATGTTTAATAATATGCAAAAACAATTACAAAGATTGGTTAATTTAGCTTCTTTTAATCCACTCCTAAATATAGGTCTACTTTCAAACATTTACACCAGATTCCCCCCTTGATACTAGTGATTTATTTAATTGTAATTACTTTAGAATAAACAAAATAAAGGCCCAGTATTCCCAACTCTTTTGTTTATGATAAAGTGCTTTTATTTTTCACTTTAAAATAAATTTTTACTTCTACCTCTTATCAAATATAAATAGTATTTCTATTTTTGTATATCTAATATTATAAAATTCAAATAAACTAATTCATATTGCTTAATAAATCATTTTAAGTATTTTTGACAAAAATCACTTTTAAAAGTGGCGTGAGAATACGGTCCAAATATTTTTATCCTTATAAATTATAAAATTACGAATATAAATTTTTAATCAATAAAATTAATTTTCTATTCTATATTCTAATTTTATAATAAATATTAAACAAACCACTTTCACATTTTTGCCATATTTTAAAAACAAAATGACGCTAGCCTACTTTTAATATTTAGTCAAATCTAAGGTTATAAAAGTGCAAATCCTTCAACAAGAAACACTACTTTGTTAAAAATCGAGATGTAAAATACATTAAATATAAATTTCATAAAAATAATAAACTACATACGTTATTAATTTCTGAGTAGCGAATTTCTGCAACAAATTACTAACTGCATGATGCGAGGTCGGTTTATTTAACGTCGTTTTTAACGATGCGGTTATCTCTAACGATGAAGCAGGTATCGTTAAAGAAACTTCACACAGCACTTTTAAAAGACCTTCTTCGAGTTCTGGATCGATTTTAACAGCGTCCGAAACGGGTTCAACTTGATCGATTGCTTCAATTTCTAAAGCAGACGACGCGGGACTTGAAATACTACTGCTTGAATTGTAGTCGTGTGTAATTGGTTTTGGAAGTACAGAAACTGATGTGGTTGGATCGTTTGTAGTTAGAGACGAGCCTAAAATATCTTGTCGCACCTTTTTTCTCTTTTCTAATCGCTCTCTGAGCGTGTTTCGTTTGCTTTTTATTGCTTGAATTTCTTCCCAAGCATCAGACATTTTGAAATGAGGTCAGTAACTGTAAAACAAAATAAAATTTTGCTAGTTTAAATAATTTGAATAGAAATATAGTTAGGTATAAATACCTGTAAATATCGTGAATAAATTTATGATAATTATATAAATTAACAATGTGCTAACTAACACAAACTATCGCCGGTTGTCACCCATACTTTCCCCACGTGAAGTACGTTGATTCTGTTTGTGTACCAACAATATAAAAATTAAAATAAAAAATAAAATCTTAAATACATTACAAAAAAAATAATATTTTATCAAATAACTTTAGTAATATATTATCAATTAAATGCGTGTAAGTACTTTTAATAAAAAATATTACATAATACAGCTAGTTTAGTAACTACGTAATGAAATTTATAAGGTTGGTACAATGACTTTTATCTTTCGCTCATGGTGGGAGCTGTCACTGTCAAATTTTATTGTAAATATGTAATAATAGCCACGTTCTTTAAAAATTCGTATAAAATAATGTTTTGTTGATTTTTAAATAAATAAGGCAACATTTTTATCTTATATATTAAGTATGGAGAACACATCTATTAGCTTAGAAACTAAATATCAAAATCTAGCTACCGAGTATTCAAAAGTAAGTTGTGTATTTCACAGTCAATTCGTTGTTATAAAAGTATATTTCCTATATTATATAGTTAAGGGCAAATGCGACAGTTTTGAAAAAAGCTGTACTGGATGAACAGGCTCGTTCCAAAGAGCTGAAAGAAACTTTAAAAGAACATGAACAACGTTTACGTAAATCAAATCAAGAAATGGAAAGTCTCACGTTTCGAAATCAACAGTTAACGAAACGAATATCTGTGCTACAAGATGAACTGAATGCGAAAAATAATACGAAACGGATACGAGGTAAATCGGTTGAAAATAATCAGGCTGCACCGACAAATGTCACACTTTTGGACGAAGAACTGCAGAAGAAAATTATGGATAATGCGCAACTTATTAGTGCGGTATGTACAGTTGTTATTATTATAAATAAATAAATAAATATTTTCATTCTTGTGTTTGCGAATTTGATATTTAAATTGAATTATTTTTAGTATTAATTTCTTTTTGCGGAAGATTTTACTTCGAACTTTTAATATTATTTCCGGTTATAATATTTTAAAAAAAATATTTTTCTTAATATTCAACCAAACAACATTTATAAAAATATGTTTATGTACAAAATTAAATGCACATATTATTTTTGATAATTTTTATTTGTATTAAAGTGGTATTATTAAAAAGTGTTTGAAGAATAAGTTTTATTTTTGTTTGTAATATTAGCAAAGTAAAGACTCTATCAGGTTACTTATTACGAAATTATTGTTATGTTTTATTATTATTCTATCTTTGTCGTATATTTTTTTTATGTAATATGATATGCTGAAATGTTATTAGAAAACAGTTGACGTTTATACGTCTTGTGTTTCATCTTATTTACACATTTAAATTAAAAAAAAAAACAAAATAAATTTTTGTTTCTAAGAACTAAATAATAAACTCAAAACAAAACAGTTGACGTATACAGGGTGATTTAAAAGACTTGGATATAACTTTAGGAATTGATTAAATTTGAAGTAAAATACATAATTAACCCATGTTACTAAGATAATGAGGAAAACCACATTTATTTAATAAGGGCATCGCCTTATATTTAGTTGAGAGTTTTTTTTTACTTCCAAATCAATTCCAAAAGTTATAGCTTTTAAATCATCCTGTATATTTCATTATAATAAAAATTTAAGTACGTTCATGATTAATCAAAATAAAACTTTTAAATTATGATACTCAAGAGACATTTAGATAACTCCACTGTATGTTTAATGTAATTCGTAAATTTCATACTGTTACTGAATGTTCTGGGCTGATCATTATTAGTTTATGCTTGAATTCCACAGCAAAAATAAAATTCTGTTCGTATTCGAAAAAAAAAAATAAAATAATAGAGTTCGATTGACACTAAACGAAATACTATTGTTTGCATTTGTAATGTTTTGTCATACATCGGTACTAGTTGTATATTTCTGTTCAGTTTTGATTTCGAATAATATAACGATTTTACTGTGGCATTCAGCTGCTGTTTATCAAAAAATTATCTTCTTTATCATAGATGGCCGATAAAGATCTAGAAATAACAAGTTTACGTGAACGAATTAACGAATTAGAAGATAAACTATCATTAGAAGAAAAACATCAAACGGAATTAATGCATCATCACAAAATCGAGCTGAAAGAGATAGAGAGTGCGCATGTAAAAGAACTGAAAGCTATCGAGATGCAACATTCTAGTGCGGGAGGCGATGCACTCAAACAAAATGGCGATTTGAATTCCGATAAGGGTAGCGTGATAAGTAGCGAAGATTGTCTGGCAACGTCGCGACAAATTTTACAGCTCGAACGGGAAAAGGAACGATGGAAAACCGAATACGAGCTGGTGATTGCGTTACAAACGAAAGATTGTTCTAGCGACGATGAAGATGTTAGGTTAGAGGTTAGCGATCGGGTGGCCGATACGAAAGAATATTTCTATGAACGAATCAATCAGTTAATGAGTGATTTACAAGAAGCTAGATCTGTGGGGGATAGTTTTGCCGCGGAGGTAAGCTTTTTTTGTTTTTGTTATTTATTATATACATACACAATCACGCCATGTACCCAAAAGGATGTGGCACAAACTTTTTTTATCATCCCGTAATCAGTCTCCTCCAAACATTCCTATCCAAACAAGCAACTTTCGCTTCATCCACATTCATAATTCCCCTCATACATGCTCTTTTATTCCTACTACTTGGAAACTTTCGCTCACGTAAGCCACCCTCTCAATCATACCACTCCTACTACTCATCGGACGTCCACTGTTATATTTTTCGTTCCGGTTCAATTAAATATATATATATCGGTTTGGTTCCAGTTTTCGGTTCAGTTCCGTGTGATTAATTTTAAATTTTTTCAATGTTTTTATTTGTATTAAAAAAACTTATTTTCAACCACAATTTAGAACATTCTATTCCTACTTTTATAAAAGCATACTACATAAATTGATACATTAATATAATATAAAAAATGAAAATTATGTCTAATTATTAAAATATTTTCAAGTTTCAAAAAATTTCAATTCCAGCTCATCGGGTAGTTAGTTAAAAATCAATTGTAAAATTTATACCGATCAGACAAACAAAAAAACTAGTTTAAAATGACGATGGTTGTCTCGAAAAAAAAAATATAAAAAAAACCTATATTTGTTTTCTAGTGCAACGCGTTACAAGTCCGTTTAGACCTAAGTCTCGAAGAAAAAACCGAGTTAGAAAATCGAATCACACGTAGTTTAGATTCGATCGAACGTCTTCAAGAAGAATTAAACACAACCAGTCATAATTATGAACAACAATTAAGTACAATGTCTGAACATCTCGCCGATTTAAATGATAAGTACACGGAACAATGCGAATTGATACAACAATTACAATATCAACTCGGTATTAAGACCAAGAAGAAATAACCAACAGATATTTTCTGCTAGAAACAAAAAGAAATGATAGTTTATAGTATTTTTGCTTAAATCGTTATTAATTTATTTTGATAAACTAATTAATGGTGATTTAAGAAAAATAAAATATTAAGAAGAAATGATTTTTCTATGTGTGCAATTCAGGCTTGAGATACATTCCTTAAAAAAAGTGTAGACTTTGTCTGGATATCCAGAATCAAATCTGGATGAATATTGCCAATATAATTGACAAAAGTCACGTAAATAATTGCATTTATATGCTTTAGTAAAAAAAAACTCCTATTAGTAAACGTTTAATTAAATAAATATTTATTTTAGAATTACGCTTTAATTAATTAACTATTTCATATTGAAATTTATTTTCAAACTTTATATTATGTATTATTTATATAAATTTTATTGAAAATAAATATGAATAGATTTTTTGCTAGATTTCTGTGAAATAAAACTATATATTTTATTTTTAAGATTTGTTATTTTTCTTTCTGATTAAACTATATCAATTTTATGGTCTTATGTTTATTTTTTTTTATTTGTAATCCACCATTTTTTTTGTTATTTTATTTCGTTATAGAAAAATAATTATAATTCGATTATAAAATATTTCAAAATTCTTACATTTTTAAATTAAATTCATATTAAAATAAGTTTTAAAATTGGAATACATTAATAATTTAAATGGATTGTTAAGTTTACATTTTTAAATTAAATTGTTTTTAACATTTTTATATTGAGGTTATAAAATAATTAGGTGAAATAAAATCTGATTTTAAAACTTGACATTAATAAAATGAATTATTCTGTATGTTACTTTCTATTTATCCACAGATTTTGCGATAGACCGACTCATGGAATAACAATAAAATTAAATATCAAAATAATAACTTGAAATTATCCAATTCTTTTCAATATATTTTGTTTCACTTAAAAAATATTTTATGTTTATTTGAATAAAATATTTTTAATTTACGTGACTTTAGTTAAATAGTTTATAAGTAGATGAGCAGTTGCATATTTTTTAAAATCACTAAAGTGTCTGATTAAAATTTGTTCTTAATTTTGATTTTGTTGTCTAAACCACATGATATTATTAAAAAAAAGAAATAAGTTTTTTTTAACTTAGTATCAAATCAGTTGTACGAATCATGCGCAATTAGTTTGTAATTTACCATACTGCGCATGCTTCGTATAATTGGAAACCAGTTATATATTTAGTAGGAACAAAAGTCCGTATTCATAATTCCTTTTGGCATCATTTTTAGTTAAAAACACTGGAAGCTCGGTTTTAATTTATTTCAATTAAGGCGGAAACTATTTCCTTAAATATTTTGTTGTACAAATATTAAGTGATTGTAGTGAATACGAAATTTCTAAGAGTGTAGAAATCTTACTCGATATTTTATATAATTTTTAAGAAAATATTTAATTGATTTCAAAGAATTTTACCAAGATTTTAATTAATTTATACAAGTTGTTTTTTTTTCTCGGTTTCAACTAATACCGGTTTTAATACAATGCAAATGTCATAAGACCAGGACTAAACAAATTAATTAAAACACTCAAAAATCAAGCTCTTTTTTTCTGTTAATCGTGTCATTAATATTTTTATTATATTTGGCATGTTTAAATCTATAAAAAAACTGAATAGTATTCTAGAAAATAATAGTAGTAATATATATATACATACATAATCACGTCATGTATCCAAAAGTATGTGGCACAAACTCTTTCTATTATCTCGTAATCAGCCTTCTCCAAACAAGCAACTTTAGCTTCATCCACATTCATAACATGTTCTTCTATTCCTACTACTTGGAAACTTCTGCTTACGCAAACCACTCTCACAATCATACAACTTCAACTACTCATCGGACGTCCTCGAGCAAACGTATAAATAATTTGAAATATACACAAATAAAAGTGTTTCTAAAAGTGGGATATGAATAAGGACCAAACTGAAATGAATTGTTGATTACGTAATGTCTTATCTACTTTTAAAATAAACTAATATTGGTACCTATAACTGGAAGTAAAGCCTGTGTAACACACAGAAAATCAACGCGTTAAGGTGCGCAATAGTTCAATTTTCTACATTTTTGACCTACTGCGCACTTTAACGCGTTGATTTTCTGCATTTTAATGCATCGTGTCACACAGGCTTAACAAGTAAAAGAAGAAACCGTTAGCTGACCTGTGATGATTTTAGCCCCCACCCTTTTTATCTATTATCTATAATCAAATATCGTGTCATTGTATATTTTGTACAAACTCGTTAAATCTATTATTTAATTTACAATTTATTATCTAACAATTATAATAATATTAATGATGTATTTTCAAGTAAAATAAACGCAAATATAATGTACATATTTACATCGAGTGCATTTATTTGATTTAATTTATATAATAATATTTTTTGTATTATATTATAGTAACTACATTTTCTTCAGTGCTAGCGGTATATTTATGTACATCAGGCAAATGTAGAGAACTAGTACGGTAACATAGATGCTATTCAATCTAATTTGATCGCAAATGAAGCACCACACGAGCATGCTTGTTCCGCTTTCGGATTGTTGATGATACGAAATGCGGAACGAATCAATTCCTCCTGATAGTCGATGGTCGAACCCCGTACGTAATCTAACGATGTCTCATCTATCACTACACGCATACCGTTCTTTTCAAAGATTCTAAAAAAATCAAATACAAAATAGATACGACTGTTTCATATATTCATCCTGTCTAATATTCGTAAAATAAAATAGTCAAATTCTGTTTGACAGGTTTTATAAAGTGTAACGGACTGAGCATTCTGCAAGGTCCTTTGATATTTTTTTTAAGAGGATATGTACCTTTCTCGGCCTAAAAAAATCGACTAATTTTATGAATTATTTTCTGTGAAACTATAAAAGACTTCAAACCGCTGTTTTTTGTGAGTGAAATAATAGACTTTGAACTTCTTTCAGGGATTTTTATTTTTACTTTTGTTTGGAAATCGTCCGAGTTCTAATCCTTTCTTCGAAGCTCTATGTGTAAATGATAACTCCTGCCCTATTCATCTGAAACAAAAATCAAAAGGCACCTTTGCAGTATGATATATATTATGTGGTTTTTAGCCGATTTTGTCAAAAACCAGATAATATATCATACTTCAAAGGTGTCTTTTGATTTTTGTTTCAAATGAACAGAACAGGAGTTATCGTTGTTATCACACAATTCTCCGGTTTTGCAGAGCTTCGAAGAAAGGGTTAGAACTCGGACAATTTCCAACAAAACTAAAAATAAAAATTCTTGAAAGAAGTTTTACTCCCCGAAAACCGCGGTTTGATATCTTTTATTGTTTCGCAGAAAAAAATTCATAAAGTTAGTCAATTTTTTTGGGCCAAGGTATATACCTCCTTAATTATTTATGTATTATACTAAAGGACGATTTTAATAACAAACACTTTAACTAAAGTCGACTTTAAATCGACAAAAAAGCAAATCAATGTTAATTTGTCGACTTAAAGTCGACTATAGTTAAAGTATTATGAATATGGCAGTAAGTCTTTTTTTGATAATGTAAAATAAAATAATATTAAACAGTATTCTTTATATTTTTAAGTTGAGCTGGCCCAAGAAAAGGCTAATGGAAACAGCGCATTTAAATTTATAAAAATTAAAATTACTAATATATTTTTTATCACTCATAATTTATGTAATAACGTAAACTGAATAAAAATTGCATGTATTTTACCAACATTTTTATATAAAAACAATTATTAATAATTATACATTTCATCTAAATTAAAATAAAAATACTTATAATTGTTTAATTTTGTCCATTTATGACAGTTATAGGTTAAAGAAATATATTTTATAGTTTCAATAATTAAAACATTGTTTTTTTTTATTATTATTTGAAATTTTTGTAATAAAACAAGAATAAATTATTTAAAAAAAATACATACCCGTAGAAATCACAAAAATTTGAAATATTGACAATTGTAAACTACAAAACATGTAATTTTTTCATAACATATTTGTCACAGAAACTATGATATTTCAACTGGTATCATGTAATATTAAAAAACACTTTACTGCAAACAATATACGGACTAAAATCTAATTTTTTTACACGATTGTTTGCTTTTGAAATATAAAAATTTCTAGTGTGGATATAATACTTGGTATATAGTTGATATATTTATTTATAAGTACAAAGATCATATTCTAATGAGACAGTAAAAAATATTTATACAATTACTTTCTTATTGCATCATTAGCTTGAGAATGTTACACCAAAAATTTATAGGTTAGGTTGTAAAAACTTCAACGATTATTAACTTGTTTTATTTATTTACCTGTCATCTTCGTTAAGTTTCGTATCTAAATCGAATTTATATTGAAAACCTGAACAACCACCACCTTCCACAAGAATACGTAAAAAGCTGCCATCAGAATTAGATGTTACTTTATTTAATCGTTCAGCACATTTGTCAGAAATTAATAAATCGGGAACGGCGCTACTATAGGGTCGATAATGTAAACGAGTTCTTAATGTCGAATATATTGTTTGTAAAACATATTTCGACATTTTACGAGAAACGAAACTTATATTGTCATTTCTGACAACTGCACTCGGTTTTGTGCAGTTTTGTGTAATTGCACTTACTTCAT
Organism: Clivina fossor; assembly: GCA_963966155.1. Taxonomy (NCBI): domain Eukaryota; kingdom Metazoa; phylum Arthropoda; class Insecta; order Coleoptera; family Carabidae; genus Clivina; species Clivina fossor. The sequence goes on along the minus strand of OZ014559.1, from coordinate 15,174,302 downwards.
GTATTCACCAATAGATTACGCTAGTGTATATTATTTTATTTTATTTCTTTTTTAAATATAATAAATATGTTCAAATATTTATTATTCATATTACTAAATATTTTATTGCATAATTATTTTTTATAATATATATATATTTAATATAAGTTATGTATTAAATAATATTTGTACTTATATAAATAATGTAGTATGTAGACAACCTGCACTACTTACTGCAAGTTCTGGTTGCAGACCTTATTAATTTTAATAATTTGATTCTAATTTTGAAATTATTATAAATAAAAATTGCGGGCTGTACTTAAATAAAATTTCCATTTGTTGTAAAAAAATATATTTAGAATTAATGTTTGTATTTACACTTTTAAATATAAAATAAAACGTTCGCATTTGGTATGAATTGCCGTATGTAATTTAAAAATTAATGTTGCATTGCATAAAAATATAAATAATGTAAAAAGCAAATTTATAAATCAATTATCCGAACTTGTTAAATTTATTGAAATAGTAAATAAAATTGTAAGTGAAAGGAAAAAAATTACAATAAAAAAAATATATCACGCAATAATGGTTATAAGATGACATTGTAAGTTTTAAAATTCGAGTTCAAACGTTACGGTATTGATGTAAAGTTAGTTGGCTGTTAGTTCTGCACTAGATGTGCTCCAATAAACAGTTATAGACTACTGAATAACTTATTTTTTTTACTACTGGACTTGTATCTTGTGATTCGTATTGCAAACTTATTAGAAATTTTTTATATTACTTTACAATTCTAATCAGTTATATACCTGGAATGTTCTGTCATTAAAAAAATAAATACATAAACTATTATCGTTTCTGCTTCATATTTAATAATCAAAAAACACATATATAATAAATGTATTATTTAATGTTATTAAAATTAGTACATATATGCATACATACACAATCACGCCAACTATCTATACGGATGTGGCATAAACTCTTCCCATTCAAGCAAAAATTAGTTAAAATTAGTAGATTATCCCAAAAATATCGATATGTATTGAATGAATATAGGAATGACGCTTATTGGTTAGATCCTAAAAACTTTCTCAAAATCAATAGTGGTAATATTCTCGATAAAACCTTTAAATTAATGACAAATTTAATTAATAGGAAATTAAACATAAATATTAAAACGAACAATTTAAAATCTGAGTTATTAGATTTTTCAAGAAAATGGGACACATTTATTAACATTAAACAAAAAAGATTTAAAATCTGAGTTATTAGATTTTTTCAAGAAAATGGAGACACATTTATTAACATTTTAAATAATGAAAATGAATATTTTATTTATAATGAATCCGATGACGAACAAACTGAAACCGGAGAAGAAGATGAAATCAATGTAATAATACTTGTAGAAATTGCATTGTCTGTTGTTTTTCAGTTTTACAAAAGTTTAATCTCCACACATTGACATACGCTAATTTATTCATTGCTTAAAAATTAGTGCTAACATTATCTTTCAGTCAAGTATTATGCGAACAAATATTTTCAAAATTAAAGTACATTTTAAACAGATTGCAAAATTGTTTAAATCAGGATAATTTCGAGGTTTTCATTTTCATGTCATGCGAGAAGGATATTCTGGAAAAATTAGGGTATAGTTATAGAACAGCCTCCCGTTTTTGCGGTAGGCACGCGAGTTGAAAAACCAGTGACTGTCAAACTATTCGACATGACAAAATATGATTTTAAATGTGTCTTAACGGTCTTTAAAAAACAAACTCCTACCTGAAACCTACCTACCAAACCTACCCTAACCTACCGGACTTCTTAACGGTCTTTAAAAAACAAACTCCTACCTGAAACCTACCTACCAAACCTACCCTAACCTACCGGACTTCTTAACGGTCTTTAAAAAACAAACTCCTACCTGAAACCTACCTACCAAACCTACCCTAACCTACCGGACTTCTTAACATAACATAACAAAAGGAAAATTACTAATGAAACACTTTGAGGTTCACTGGTTTTTATACACCAAATATGGGCGTTTCGATGCTCACGCATGCGCAAATCTGACTTTTTTTAAATTTGTGAAACGGGAGGCTATTCTAAAGTTCAGCCAAAATTAGATAATAAAGATTTCATTAAAAAAATTCCGAAAAGAGTCATTTATTAAACCGACTTTTAACTTAGATTTAAATAAAGAATTATATTTAATTTTATATGTCACTTTTACAATTCATGCTTATTTTGCTGTAATGTCATTTCCATGTTTATTAGAATAAAAAATATATAAAAACCTAACGTATTTGAACAATTTTTAGATATAAGATGGGCCTATCCAGCAACTTTTTCCGGACCTAATTTTTTACCAGTCCAACCCTGATTATAATTAAGTCTTTGTGACAAACTATAATTGCTTTTTCTTTTTTTTCAGAGGTGTCAGAATCCCTTGACCATAGTCATTTATATCAGCATGATTCCATTTATAATTTTTTTAATTCAAACTTAAAATCTTCTATCAACACTAGTGTTAAAATGACTAAGCAAATTTATATTGCAAAATTCTAAATATAAAAATTTCAAAGAACGTTAACTTTTGATATAAACAGACTGATAATTTTGACTTATCTTAATTTTTTGCAGTTGTTTTCATTTGAAAAAAAAATATTGTTGTAAAATATAAATCAGTTACTACTATTATTATCAATAAATATGTTTTGATTGCAAATGTCATAGGTTATTAACAAATTATTCGTATTTATAGTTTCCAATTGTATTGCTAATTCATTGATTAATTTATAATCATATATTTTTTAGTTTTTAGTTTACGGCACAAACTATAAGCTACATTTGTAATTCATCTGAATGTGTAAATATCATTATATGTACTATATTTTTTTAACAACTATATAATATAAATTTTAATTTTTTTGGAATTTTAATTAAAAATCTTCTTTATGCACTTTTACATATAGGTTTTAACAGTAAAAATAACATTTTGTAATTTTACTGTGATAATTCACGTAATATTAAATTTTTTTATAAAAAATTGCATTCAAAAAATAATGTAAAATTACATAAATTTTATACAGTGTAAGTGGTAAACGTTTACACCCCTAATCTTTTTACCACTTTGACTGCAAGGAAAAGTGGTATAGCGTTTGGTACGGTGTCTGTAACATTTTCAAAATAAAAATTTGTGTATAGAAATCCTTCATATAGTCCCTAGATGACGAATCTGAACTTAGTTTATGTGGGTGTATGTGTGGCCGCAACTCCTCTTAGACGGTTCAACCGATTTTAATGAAATTTTCAGGATAAATTTGTCTAGTACCCAAGATGGTCATGTGGTTTTATTTTTATCCAATGATGCCAACTTTCCGAGAAAAAAATTACTAAAATTTTTAAAAATTCATATTTTTTAAGTTATTTATCCGATTTTGATCAAATTTTCAGAAAAGATTTCCCTAATGCTCCCATTAATAATATAATTTTATTAATATCCAGTGTTGCCAACTTTCCGAGAAAAAATTACTAATTTTTTAGAAAATTCATTATGACCACTATTTAACCGATTTTAATCAAATTTTCATAAAAAATTCTCCTAGTGCCTAAAAAAATTATGCAATTTTAACAAAATACAGTGTTGACTACTTATCGAGGAAAAAATCACAATTTAAAAAAAAAATCATTTTGGCTACATTATTTATTCGATTTTGATCAAATTTTCAGGAAAGTTTCTCCTCGTGCCCACATAAATTATAATTTTATTAAAGATATTGTGTTGCCAACTTTCTGAGAAATGTCAGTGGTCTATATATGGGTTTACCCATATACTTCTAATCTTGTTAACTATGTACTTATTTCCTATTTATCTTTATCTAAAATGATCCATTAGTACAGATTTGAAAGAGTTTCTTTAGGAAAGTGTCTATTTTCTTAGCAAAGTCTAATATTGTAAAACGACATATCTTATGTGACAAGGGACGAGAGGCAGAACGACAGACAGACATACACGCGTTTTGTGGTTGAAAATAAAGACACGAACATTTTGGATAGTTTCTAAAAATAGTTGACGATGCATACCATTGCATCCGGTACAACTTATACGTATGATATGGGCGCTACACTTTGGAAATTTCTAGTTTTTCATCACTCTTTGCTAGAGCTGTTTATACTACTACTAACATGTCTTTCTTAATACATATTTTATAAATTTAAATATTTTTTAACATGCGTTAGAAAATCTTCGTGATGTTAAATTAGAAGATATTATAATAATTGTAAGACCCAATTAATATTAACAGTAGAATGATAAGAGAAGCAATAGAAATTTATAAAGAAAATAATAATATTAATTACGGTGAGAGCATTGAGTTAAATAAAATTAATAATATTAGAAATATGGTAGTGAATGTTGGGTTTGGTTGCAAAAGTATATACGGAAAATGACTGCTGTGAAAATGAGATTTTTACGTGGGGTATGTGGTGTTAATAGGAGAGATCGGGTACGAAATAGATTAGTGTATGATGAGTGTGAAATTGAACAAAAATGTTGTAGCAAAAGTTGTTGTTAGTCAGTTAAGATGGTTGGGATATGTTGAGCGAATGTCTAATGAACGTTTGGTTAAAAAGATTTATTTGAATGATTTTGATGGTATACGTTTGCGTAGACGTCCGATGAGTAGTTTGAGTGGTATGATTGCGTGAGAGAAAGTTTCTAAGTAGTAGGAATAAAAGAGCATGTATGAAAGGATTTATGAATGTGGATGAAGCGAAAGTTGCTCGTTTGGATAGGAATGTTTGGAGGCGACTGATTTCGGAATGATGAAAAGAGTTTGTGCCACACCCTTTTGGGTACATAGCGTGATTGTGTCTTGTGCCATATTTACGAACTCCGTACATTCGTGTATTTAACAAATATTTTTTTTTTCAAGATACAGAAATTACAGAAAATACAGAACAACACACACACACACGCGCGCAAGACTAAAAAACAGAAAATAATTATTTAAATAAAAAAAATAAATTAATATACCACGTTTTTAACAAGGACTAAAAAGTATAATATAATTTCTCCTAGCCCGATACAGATTCCTGACCTCCATACAGATTGTCCTGAAAATTTGTGATTGTGAATTTTTAATAGCTATGATAATACTTGTAAGATTTAAAAACGAAATACGTGGAGCGCATGCAATAGATAATAGTAAGGAGTGTAGGAAGTAGCTATCGTTGCGCCCTACATTTTCGTTTTAAATCTTACAAGTATTGTCATAGCTATCTATATTAAAAATTCAGAATCACAAATTTTCAGAACAATCTGTATATAGGGGTCAGAAATCTGTATGAAACTAGGACAAATTATTTCATACTTTTTAGTCCGTTTTAAAAACGTGATACCTATATTAATTTTTGTTTTATTTAAATATATATAAAATTTATAAATTATTAATTAAAGGAAGAAAACTAAAAGAATTATTATCTCGTTTACAAAACGATTTTTACTAAGGCGTTTTAAAGTTTATCAACTCCTTTTTTGGTGTACTATCACCTTTCTAAAAGGATACAGAGAATACCATAAACACCCTGTATAAAAATCAAAAATTGTGTTAAATCCCTATTGATCAAAAATCATTAGTGCCGCTTTCAAGATAATATTTCCAAACAAATAAATAAATATACACGGAGAAAAGGCATTCCTTGCAGTAAAGAAAATCATTTTCATTCCAATAAATATTTTTTCAATAGTGGTAAATAAATATCTATTTGATTTAAAGATATTTATTTATTACAAACAAATAATTATTTTACAATAACGAGCTTGTATATTTACTCTAAATAAATTTATTTAAAATAAAAAAAATATATGTTATTGAAATTTATTTATTAATATCAAAGAAACGTTTTTCTCCGTGTACAAGAATTTCTCGTTTAATAGTATAAGATAGAATAAAATTAAATAAAGTACTAATAGAATCACGTAGACTTCATGATAGAAGTTTTTTGTCCAATTTTTTTGTTTTTGTTTTTCATAGTGTGTTTAGAAGAGTGGATTCATAGCAGTCTACCAACGACAAGCTTATGTTTCTTGTAATTTCTTTCTCTTTAGCGCATAGCATGCGATTGCTATGTTAACTGAAAATATAGTGATTATTAAGTAATTTATTCTAGATTTATTTTGTGCCTTGAAATGAGAAACAGATCAATGTAGATGATCGCATTTGTGTTAATAATGTGTTATGAAGTTACACGCTGTGAGTAGAATTGGAATGTGGTGGTTGCATTTGTTTTGCTATTTGCATATTTGAAATTTAATACGATATTGTTTTGTTTATTACCATTTTGACTGCAAGCACTGAAATATAGTAATAACTGGAACGCGCACTGGCCGCTCAAATGCGAGCCGAAAGAGATAGGAAATACGTGGTATTCGCGTCTTTGTCTTTCTAATGGCGTAGCATTGCTACTACATGATAACTTAGATAGCTATGAAAAAAAAGAATCTAACTGTCAAATGTCAAATTAATATATGAAAAATGATAAAAATACCTTTTATAGAGGAATTCCCCAATAAAATCTCATTACGTATCGTTTAGCCGATGCATTTAGCTACAATTTAATATGCAACAACATAAGATTGTCGCATTTTTACCGCAAGAAATCGCATTTGAATTTCAAATGCGCAGAAGTGTAAGACAGTGATAGAGATACCACGTATCTCCTATCTCTTTTGGCTCGCATTGCCACTACTAGAACACATAGGCAGTGCACATTCCAGTTATTACTATATTTCAGTGACTGCAAGGGAAATGTAATATAGTTCACGGTACGGTGTCTGTAACATTTTCAAAAAAATATGTCGAAATATATAGTCTCTGGATGACGGATCTGAACTTAGCTTATGCGGATGTATGCATCGTTCGCTCGCTCATTCGTTTTTTGTGAATTGCATCTCCTCCAAAAGAGTTCCCTCGATTTGTACCAAAATTTTAGTTAGTGCCAAAGATGCGCATGCAGTTTTATTATTTTTTTCGGTGTTGCTAACTTTCCGATAAAAATTAGTAAAGTTTTTAAAAATTTATTATGGCCACATTATCCGATTTTAATCAAATTCTCACAAAAGATTCTCCTAGAGCCTATACACTATATAATTTATACAGTATTGCTAACTTTCCGAGAAAAAAATTACTAAATTAAAAAAAACTTATTATGGCTATATTATGTAATTTTCATAAAAGATTTTCCTAGTACCCACAAAAATTATATAATTTTACTACTATATAGAGTAGCCAACTTTTCAAGAAAAATATTACTAAAATTTTTGAAATTTTATTTTGGCTTTACTATTTTCAAATTTAGTGCTCACAAAAATTAAATCATTTTACTACAGCACAAAGTTGCCAATTTTCCGAGAGAAAATTACTAAAATTTTCAAAAATCAATTATGGCTACATTATTTATCCAAAATTAGTCAAATTTTTACAAAATTTTCTTTTAATACTCGTAGAAATTATATAATTTTATTTTTATACGACTATGCCAAATGATGATATCAAAGTGGTCTACATATGGGTTTACCCATATGCTTCTAATCTTGTTATTAAAATTCTTCCGATTTTATATTTTGTTGGTAATTTATAAGCGATTCAGATTTTTGTATATTCAGCAACCAATATTACTTTTACTGATTACAAATCTAGAAATGGTTAAAAAAATATTAATTGTAAGTAATTTTAATATTATTATTTACAAAATTTCTTGCGATAATTATGTGTTAAACTTGAATATCCGTTTAAAATAATAGTTGCTATTACACAATTTGACATTACTTGCTAATTTGCTATACAATGAGTGTTAGAAAAAAATCAAGGTTTCAAAAAAAATCAGGTTTTTTTTTCTTTTACAGTTTTTATAACAAAGCTTCCGATTTGGTGCTTGTTTTAATTTAAATTAAAAAAATCGGTAATTTTACATAAAAACCCAGGGCAATTGATTTACACAGTGTAAATTTACAGACGTCACAGAAACATTTTGATATAATATGACGATTTAGAACGTTTGTCGTTTTAAATCTTACATAGCTATTAAAAATTCACAATCACAAATTTTCAGGACAGTCTATATAATGAGTCAGGAATCTGTATGAAAGAAAGATAATAAAATAAGATAATAATAATTAGATAATTATAATCTTAAGATAATCTTATCTGTATGAAGAAATTATTTTATACTTTTTAGTCCGTTTTAAATAATTATTTTTTGTTTTTTAGTGTTTTGTGTGTTCTGTATTTTCTGTAATATCTGTATTTTGAAAAAAATATTTGTTAAATACATGGATATACGGAATTCATGAGTATGGCACAAGATAAAAATTAATTAGTTAAATAATTAATTAATTAGTTAAATAATTAATTAATTAGTTAATATTGCATTGTCAATATTTGATCTTAGTTACACCAAATAACCCAAGTAAAAATCTCATTTCCACAGCAGTCATAAAGCATTTTAAAATAAATCAATTCAGCAATATTTTGACATATCTTGTTTACACTATTTTCTTTAAAATAAAGAAAGTGGCAATTGGCTATTTATACATACAGTATTTTTACGTAATTGGCTAGCCAATTGCGTATACATACCGTATGTATAAATAGCCTCATCCTAAAATAAATCTAGTTTCGATCAAATTGTTTTATTCTCGTCTTAAAATTTCAAACATTCAAGATCAGTCTTGATCTTGATCCTAGATTAAATAAACATAATTTATAATCAAAATTCAGTTTAAAAAATGTATCATATACAAAGCAGCCAAGCACCCAACATGTGTTAAACATACAATCCCCATTCTTAATGTGTATGTAATCACAGTAGAGTAGCCCGTCTAGCGATACATTTTTCTCAGCCGGAGAAACTAGTGGGGAACAGTCAGGGGGGCAGTGCCCCACTCTGAGACATGCGCTTACACTATATAAGCGAGGTGCATAGCACCCGCAGGCAATTGTGTTTCCTGAACGGTATAAAAGACACTGTTCCTATTTGCAATTCATTCATAAATTTATATACTCTTGAGATTTTTTTCGAATTTTTCGGTTAAGTTGGTTTGAATTTAGCAACAGAATGAGGGAAATTGTACATCTTCAAGCTGGTCAGTGTGGTAATCAAATTGGAGCTAAGGTAAGTTTGAATTTCATATAATCATAATTATATTTCGATATTATTATATTTTTACTCTGAAATTATATAGATGATTATTAATTTTATTAACTTTACTTTATAACTGGTTAAAGTCATAGTATAATTATAATTATAATTATTAGTTTGAATTTCATATAATCATAATTATATTTTGATATTATTATTATTATATTTTTACTCTGAAATTATATAGATGATTATTAATTTTATAAAGTTTACTTTATAACTGGTTAAAGTCATAGTATAATTATAATCTGTATAGTTAATAAAGCCATATATGCTATATAGATAATGTTCAAAGAAAATATTATAACGAAAATGTACTTTTAATCTTAAGATCGAACAGTTTGGTGTACAAAATTTGAAGGAATAATTAAGGTCTATACATACGAAAATCAGTCCGGTGAATCAATAAAGTCACATGTTCCATATAGATGATTTTTCAAAATATATATATATATATATATATATATATATATATATATATATATATATTATTTTGTATTTTTGGTTACAAATTTATTTATTTAGTTTCATATAGTAATAGGACACTAATATATATATTTTAAATATCATATAAAATCTGTACAGTCATATAGTTCTAAAACTGCAAAGTCTTGTATATATAAAAATTTTAAAATTGGTTTCGTCCTGAATTTTTAATGAGTGAATTATGCTAGGGGTAATTTTTAAAAAAAATATTTTAATACGATTTATTGATCATTGACAATTAATAAAATAAATATATTTTTTTTCATTGTGTTAACCACGTTGTTTGGAATCGTGCTATGCGAGGTAGTTCTGAATTTAAGAGAGAATTCAATTTTAAAATAAACTTAATAATAATATAGTAAAAAAATCTTTTAGAATTCCTTATATTAAAATGAAACGGCTTTAGGTTATAGTTCTGTATTAATTTTTATTAATAGTCGACATCATCGTCAGGAAAAATGATAAGAATAACATAAAATAAATAAACAGAACATAGAAACAAGTTCCCAGGTAACAAAATACGTAACTTGATTATAAAATTTATAAATTATTAATTAAAAAAAGATAGGAAAATTTGGCTTCATTTAATTAAAAATTTATAAATATTATAATCTAGTTACTTATTTTGTTACCTAGTAACTAGTTTTTATGTTATGTTTTTTTACTGTAAATGTAATTTGTATAATTTTTTCTGATGATGATGATATATGTAGAGTACGTCGAAACGTCGATTATTATTGATACAGAACTATATGTTGAAGCATTATCATTATAATGCAGAAAAAATATGTGATTCAGATTTATTTCTATAAAATTTCAGATTATGGTTGGTATAATTGTTGATTATAAAATTTTATCATACAATAAATAAAAAAAACTTGATATCATTCATAAATTTGGTTCCGGTTTTTTTAAGAAACAATTTAAAATTGTATAATTGTTTACTTTATTATTTTTTTTTAAATATAACTGTAAGCTATATTATTGTTATAAATAAAGTTTATTGTCGTTAACAAAATGTAACGTAAATTAAAAATTGATGAATGCAATTCTTGATACAGGTTATTATTAAAACAATTGAAAATTGACTAACATTTGTCTTAAAACAGCTAGCAATTGTTTTTATAGAAACACAATAAAACTGGATAAATTTATTTATAAAAATAATTAATTTACAATTTATCTAGCAAAATTTGTAATTTAATTCACAATTTCAATTCCTGATGAAGATGTACGTTGAGTACGTTCGATTATTAATAAATATTAATACAGAACTACAACCTAAAGAACTAATCTATGAATCGTATGAATGTAGTTACTTATTTTGTTAGTTAGTAACTTGTTTCTATGTTCTGTTTATTTAATGTAATGTCATTTATATCATTTATCCTGATGAAGACGGACGTTGAGTTTCGTCGAAATGTCGATTTTAAATAAATATTAATACAGAACTTTAACCTAAAGCAGTTTTATTTTAATATAATGAGTTCTGAAAGACTTTTTACTATTCATTAAGCACTTTATAATAGATTATTTAAATTTTATAATATCAAATATAATAAAAATGATCAAAATTTATATTTGATGAAAGACAGAAGTAAAAAGTTATTTTGAAATTAATGATTAAAGCACTTTTTACGAAAAAATGAGGTGAGAATAAAAGCTTTTATTTTTATAAATCATAGATTTTTACAGGGTTATTCAACTACAATTATTAAATATAAATAATTAGAAAAAAAATTCATCAATGCTTTTGTAAAACAAAAATCGTTCGATGCTCAACTGTTCCAGTAACGGTTTTGGTAATAGAAAAATTAAGCCATTTGTTTAGTGCAAAAAGTAATAACCATTATTTTGCCATCAGACGGTATTTTGTTATAATTTGGTTGGTTTTTAGAACCGTTACTTTAGAGCAAAATTACACGAAATTTTCGTTGCACAAAGAATAAAGAAACATCAAATTAAAATTATTATCTAATGGAGATCTGACACTAATTTCTCTGTCTGTACAATTGGTGTTTTTGTCAGAATCTTTTTGGTATAAATTTACAGTATAGCTAATACTTTTTTTATTGTTGTGAATGAGAACTAAGCTAGATTTAAATTTAAATCATGTATTAATTTATTTTGAGAAACTAAATTAAGTTTTAATTTTTTTTTACTGACTTATAATAAGGGAGGTATTATAATCATACCAAATTTGACTTATCGAGATTTTTTATAGATAAGTACAAATTAGGCTGATAGAAACACAAATCAATTTTTTTAGCGTGATGTCCATCTGTCTGTCTGTGGACACGTGTAGAGCAAATTCGGCTGAACGGATTGTTTTAAAATTTCATATTTAAGCTTCGGAGATGAATATCTCAATTAGATCAACTATTGGTAAAGATCTGCCAACCAGAAGTGGTAATTTACTGATATACAAAACTAGAACCTAATATAATCAGTTCAGAAAGATTTTTTACTTTGTTAAGTTATAACTAACAACCTTTATTTGGAATATTTTTAAGATATATATAATTCTGTAAATAAGTTTCATATTTATGTCAAGACAGTTTTATTTTTAGTTACCATGACTACAGTAGTTGTTATAAAAAATTTTCTATTCCATAAATTTATTTAATACGATGATAGTCGGTTCTGGGATGGCCACAACAAATTTTTTTATCATATAATAAATAAGAAATTTGTAATATCCATTCATAAATTTTGTTCTGTTATTTCAAAAAAACTATTTTAAAAATCTAATTGTATATTTTCATTAAAATTGAATATACTTTTAAATCGCAAACGGCATTAAAAGATGAACCTAATTGTTTTTTTTTTCTTCAATTATTATAATTTAAAGTTCGTATTACTTTAATAATTGCAAAGTAAAAAAAAAAATGTCGACAAGTTGAATAACCCCTGTTGTAAAAAATGATGTCATTTGTGTATCGAGTAATTATATGTACTTACCATGAAATGTAATATTTTATTCTAGCGTATCTGTTTTTATTTGTGTCATATGTCGCGACAGAATTGATCGGAAAATCAAAATATCTAGACGGTAAAGGCGTTACTTCCGAGTTGTCATTTCCGTTAGAACACTGTAATATTTTATATTTCACGGTCGGCATATCCAATTTTATTTATTCTTAAGCTAAGTAAAAAATTATTTGTGATTCGCTAAGAATGTAGCCACAGAATAAATGGTAAAATTTCATTGGCTAATTTTAAAATTAACAAAGTAAAAAATCTTTCAGAGAACTAGTTATAGAAAATAAGTTTAAGTTTAAGTTCTCTATTAATATTTATTAATACAGAACTTAAACCTAAAACTGGTTTATTTTAAAATTATTACAAGGATAACTTTATTCATGATAAACATGGAGCGCATGCAATAGAAATAGATAATAGTAAGGAGTGTAGGGAGTCGCTGTCGTTGCGCTTCACGTTTTACGTTTTAAATCTTACAAGTATTGTCAATCACAAATTTTCAGGACACTCTGTATGGGGCTAGGAGAAATTATTTTTTACTGTTTAATCCGTGTTCAAAACATGGTATATTAATTTTTTATTATTATTTAAATAATTATTTTCTGCTTTTTAGTTTTGTGTGTGTATATTCTGTATTTTCTGTAGTTTTTGTGTTTAAAAAACAAAAAATTTGCTAAATACACGAATGTATGGAATTCGTGAATATGGCACAAGATAAAAAGTAATATTTCTAATATTATTAAGTAATTAGTTACATTACATTGTCACCCTGTTAGCTGAGCTATGTTTAAAGTTTCAAGTCTCTAGCTCATCGGAAAGTTAGTTTAAAATTTAATTTAAAACAGACAGACAAACAAGAAAGCGAATTAATAAAAAACGTGTTAAAATAGTATACTTATAAAAAAATCAAATCAAATTAAGCAAACAGTTATACGAGTATTTGAGTAATTTACAATTAATGATATAGCGTGTTTGGAAGCTAATTAATAAATTATCGTCTATTAATTTGTAAAATAACCGTTAGATATTTTCGTGTAATTATTACAAATTTATTAATTAGTAATTATTTAACTCAGCATAATTAATAATTGCACTGTAACATAGGAGCAACAATAATTTATTCGTCACATATTTTTAATGCAATTTTTTCTATAAATGATTGGTCAAAAAGTGTTGAGTAATAATTCAAAAACTTCTGGTGTGAGTAATGAAATAACAATTATTTATTAAGAAATGCACATACGTTTGAAAGGTTTGACATAGGGAATTAAAATGGAAAATTTCATTAGAAACATTTAGATATTAAAAACTAAGAATGATTAAATACAATAAAACCATTCAAATACGTATCATTATTAAAAAAAAAACTTTTTAAATAAATTATTTGACATTATTAGTAAGACAAATGTTGAGTTCGTCGAAATGTCAATTATTAATAAATATTAATACAGAACTACAACCTAAAACCGTTTTATTTTAATATAATGGTTCTGATAGATTTTTTTACTATATTTCAATTGAAATATCGATTCAAAATAATTTATGTTTCCTGTAAAGTTGCAATTATTTCTAATTAATACACTATGTGTAAAAATTTATTAAATAGAGCATATTATTGACTATTTAACATTTAAGTATTTCTCATTGAAATAAATATAAGTTTATTAATATTTTAATTAAACAGAGTTAATTGTTTTTCACAGCCAACTGACTTTTAAGTTCATTTGCCTTTTGTTTATATATACATATAAATAAAACAATTACTTTTATAGAATTTGAAGTACAGTACAAGCTAATTATAAAGTTTATACACTGTAAAAAAATCCTTTAATCGCAATTTTGTAAGTATAACTGTATTTTATGAGTGAAATTAGTCGCATTTTTAGAAAATATATATTTTTTTCTATCGATTTTTAACTGTTTCTGGTAAATATATGTGGGCTTACAATATGTTGATAGCTGATAGCAATTGTTTTGTTGCAAATGGTGTAAATTTTTTTTTGATAATTTTTTTAAAACATTTCTTTTATAGATTAGTTAGTAAATATGGTTCTGATAAAAGTGTGTCAATTTTCACATTGTTTCCTGATATAATTTTTGATTTCATTTTTGGTAGTTTATACTGGTACTTAAAAGTCAAATTTTCATTTAAAAAAATGGCGTCAACATGTAATTTGTTTTTGTTTCAGAAATATAGAACACGAGTTTTATCTGCCACCATTGGCAAATCTGAATTTTAACTTGATCAATTTGACGTCATTTTTTTAAAATAAAAATTAGATTTTTTTGAAAAAAAAAATACTGCTCAAAACTTTAATATATACATTTTCCAACGTATAATTATTGTACTGTATTTGCTGTAAAAGTTCCCAAAAAAATGTTGAAAGACACCTAAAAAAATCGATGCTATAAACAGGAATTTCTTTAACCAAATGTTTATTAAACTCAAGACTCAAGATTACTAAACCATTATTTTTTTTTCTAAATTTCGCCCTTATTATACTAATCTATTTCGTACCCGATACCTTCAATAAAATTACAAATATCAAAAAGCTACATTTATTATAAAAACAGACACTGTTGTTATTTTATTTTGAATAAAATATAAATTATTTTATAAACAACAAATGCTATAAATATGTATAAACATGATAACAATTATATTTAGCTTATCTTTATAAAAACATAAAACTGTAAAAATAATAATAATAATAACCAAACATATTATACATATTTCAATGAATGTATGCTTCCAGAAATATGTGATTCATAAAATAATGTGACATGATTATGCTATGATTCTACTTTAGTAGAATAAAAAGTACATGCTTCAAACAAACAACAAACAGATAGAAACAAATGACTAATGGATTCAAGATGGCCACTTCACTTTAACTTAATCGTACTGTAAACTACATTAAATATACAAGAAAAACGGTTACAACGAATTGTTGTTAAACATTGTTTTTCCTACTAAATCTAAGTCACTAATCATGTAATTTAATGAGAATTTTTTTTTGATGAATTATCAACAAATTTCGTGACAAATTTTTATCTTTCTTATCAGGATGATAATAGTATAATTATTCAACAAGCATTTTATGATTATTATATTATTCATGCGGATTAATTTTACGGCATTAATCGGAGATCAACATCGTAATTTTAGCTTAAATTTCTAAATTTAAAATTTTTTAAGTAAATCTCCATTCTGGTCCCTACTTTAGCTTAAATTTCTTTAAATTTAAATAGTATGCATTTTCAGAATTACTCTATAAAAATTTATTTAAATCGCCAAGTTGAAGTTACATTTAAACTAAAGTTCTTTAAATTTAATGTCGCTATTCTGTTTAGCTTTTAACCATCGGAGGTGCTTTAATTGCTAAATTTCAGGTTAGACTCTTTAAATTGACAGACTGAGTGTGAAAAATATTCGCATGAATATGAATAATATAGAAATGTTTGCAATTTTTTATATTTAGATCATTTTGAAAGATAAGAAATTTAATATATACATTGCTAATAGAGAAATAAAATACTTTAAATAGTCAAGCTTAAAGCTGAATGTTCAGAATTGGTTTATCTAAATTTCTTTAAGTTAAACTTTCATTTAAGCTAAAGATCTTTAAATTTAAATGTGATGAATAGAAGATACATACATACATACATACACAATCACGCCATGTACCCAAAAGGGTGTGGCACAAACTCTTTTCATTATTCCGAAATCAGTCGCCTCCAAACATTCGTATCCAAACGAGCAACTTTCGCTTCATCCACATTCATAATTCCTTTCATACATCTTTAAATTTAATGGCACTATTATGGTCATTAAATTTAGCTTAAATCTAAATTTAGAGAACTTTAAGTAAATTTTAATTCTGGTCACTAATTTAAATTCCTTTAAATTAAACTGGCATGTATGTTCAGAATTGTTTAATTTGTATTTATTTAACGGCCGATTTAATAATAAAAACTTTAATTAAAGTCGACTGTAAGCCTGCAAAAAAGCATCGATTTTAAATTCTACTGGCATAAGTATGACTGCTTTCAATAAAACCATTCTTTTTCGCCAATTTTTCAAAAATCTAATGGCAAAATTAGTTGTTTGTTGCAATAAAACAATGCTTTTTTGTCTGCTTAAAGTCGACTTCAGTTAAAATGTTTATTATAAAAGTCGCCAAGTTAAAGTCTCATTTAAACTAAATATCATTAAATTTAAATGTAATAACAAAACTTGCAGCATAAGCCCCAAGGATAGTGAACAATATAGTTAACTTTCCGTATGTTAAAACGTAATATGAACATTTCAAATTCACAAAAAATATTCCTAGTAGGAAAAAACTGAGTCAACACTTGTCAATTTTAATCCAAGAATGTAATAAAAATGATTAAAGTTTTTAGTGTGTGTGTGTTTTTTTAGTAAAAAACATGATTATGACAATAGAGCAAGAGGGTCAATAATCTCTCTTTCTGGCTAGTGGCCTCTCTCTTGATAACTCTACACTCACTTAAAAATTTATCAACATGCAGGCTTTTAAAGGCCGACCCGGGACGAATTCGTCAAATATATGACGGTTCTATTATCTTTTGTTTCTCTACTCGTAAACAATTATTGTCACTTGTAATAAAGCCACTTAAACTGCGCCAGTATTTATATACCTAATTGACAATTTACAATTTTTAGGCTTTTGTTTTAAAATTTTTAAGATATCGGAAGGGGTTATGGGAAATCTAATAGAATATATATATATAATGTACGACTAGAATGTATTATAATATAATGTATAAAATTTTGATGGTTTTTCAGGACCTGAAATAAATAAATTTCAACATTTTTTTTTCAATACATAAAAATATATAAATTATTAATTGAAATATTTCTGGAATCAAATTAAGTTCTAATAACCAATAGTATGTAATTCCAAAAACTGTGTCATTTACAAAAAAAATCTTATAAATAGCCAAAAATAATAAAATATCTATTTTATCAGAGTATAAAAAGCACCATTATTACACGCAGTAAAATCAAAATAATTACCATTTTAAGTACTACTCAGAAACCACGTCATTTTATTACTAAAAAAAAAACTTATTTTACTTTTGTTTGTATTAGTCAATATCCGATCAATAACTATCGCAATTAGATCGTAATCAAATCCATTTTATTTTTTATTATAATTTCCTTGTTAATTTTTTCAATGAAATACTAACTAAAGTACCCAGTGTTGCTTGGGTGCTATAACCTTAATTCACTTACAAAGCAAAATTATATTTTATAATAGTGATATTCACTTATTTAATTACTATAGCAACAAAATTTAACATTTAAATATTATATCAGATTTGTCATGCATTATATTATAACCAGGGCATGTGTAACCGATAAAAATATTAGTTAACCAGTATATTTTAATATAGGTTTTTCGTTATTTAACCGATTAATTTTTTTAAAATAATTGTCTGTAAATAATGTATAATTAAAATTAAACGGCTTTGGGTTGTAGTTCTGTATTAATTTTTATTAATAATCGACGTTTCGACAATGTACAGTTGCAATATAAACAAAATTGACGTTTCGAGTTAATCCACGCAGTTCTAGTTTAGACGTATTGACCATTTATGTTCTGTCAATCTAGTAGAAATAGTTTCTACTTGCCTGTCCAACATAAACCTTATTGCATTCACAAGGTGTTCTATAGTTTCCACTTATAATCCATCAGACAGACATCATTTTATTTTTATAATATTATTGATTTCCGAAATAGAATGTGATAAAATTAGATTATTCTACTATTTATAGTTTTGATAATAATTAAATATTATTCGTTAGTAAACTGGCAAACATATAATTATTATATCAAAGTAAGTATATATTTTACCTTGGCTACATATAATTATCCAATTAGAATTTTTAATCATTCTAATTTTAATTTGAATTTTTAATTAGAATGTGCAAAAAAAATTAGTATTAATCAGCAAACATTTCGATTTGTTATAATTAAATTTAATAATAAAATAATTTAAAAATAACAAACAATGACTCATGCACACATGCATACACAATCACGCCATTTATCCATAAAGGTGTGGCACAAACTATTTTTATTTAAACAGAAATTAATTTCCAACAAATATCCTATATGGATAAGTAATTTTAGCTTCATTCACATTTATGGCACTTTTGTTTATTTTATTATGATAAAATCTATATAATATTACATAAATGTAAGATATATTTTTTACAGTGTAGATAAGAGAAACAATAGTAATTTATAAAGAAAAAAATAACATTAATCATTGTGAAATGGCACTGATTTAAATAAAATTTGGATTCCTTTAATTAATAATTTATAAATTTTATAATCTAGTTACTTATTTGTTACGTCTTAGATAATTTTTTAAAATTATTTATATAATAGCATATTTTTATACAGTTTTGATTTTTATAATAAAATTTTGATAGATAAATTTGTTTGTTTTGTTATTAATCATTTTTTTTATTATATTATTTTTATTTATTTTATTATTATTAGGATTTTCAGTTTCTTTTCTGCTCTCCTTAAAATAAATCGTCTTGTATATTTAGTGGCGCCACCTAACTCAGAACCCCAAAATGATTTGGGTTGATTTCTGATTCTTGTTTCTCTTCTTTCATACGTTGAATGTAAAAAAAAATCGTAAAGTATAAACAGGGAGCAATTAAAGAGGATATTAAAACAGGCCTTTACGATTAATAAAAGTAACAGTAATATTTAAAATTAATACTGTATAAAATCACTTTCACAATATTATAAATTATTATTCTTGGATAGAATAAAATTTTTATTATATTAATTTTATTTCAATTATTTATGTAAATCAATAAACAAAATATGGGTAATCGTAATTCGTTTATGACAGTGATAATGATTAATGTATTTACCGAAATTATTGTTTCTTGTAACAAATCTATAAAAATTGATTTATTTTGATAAAAACTTTTTTTGTATTGATCAATAAACGAACCAATTTTATGTACAGAATTTTTTGTTATAGTAAAAATGGCCATTCAATAAATGAACTCCCAATTCAATTTACGAAAACAAGTATAGTGTTTCAAGACAAGAAATTCTTGTATTAATTCAAGAAATCTTGAATTTTTTTATTTGTAAAGCTACAAATTTTCATATTAAGTAAAGTAGTAAAAAACATTATTTTTACATTTGAAATTTGATATTTTTTAATGTATAAAAATTTGAGCGTAATATTATATATTATTTATTCGTCATGGGAAAATATATTAATATATAAAATTCGTTCCATGTTTTAGTTTGTAATGGTATACAAAAAAATTCATGAATTTTATAAATAGATTTATTATCGATTCAAATTACAATAAAATTTTGAATTAAAAATCGTAGAGTAACTTAAATTGGATTTTCAATCTGTAAAATATTTAGAAATAAATATTACATTATTTTTCCGCCAATTTCAATTTTATCAAAAAAAGAAAAAAGAAATAATAACAATGGCCCGTATTCTCACCTCACTCACAAAAGTAGTTTCTGTTATATAACAGAGCTTTTGATGTTTACTTAAAATTACTTATTAAGCAATTTTAATTAGTTTACTTAAACTTTATAATATAAATATAAATAAAAAACAATTCTACAACTATTTAAAAAAAATTGTTCTAATTTTAATATTTTCTGTTTTTCTTTTGTTTTTGAATAAATAAAAAGTTTCACATTAAAATAGGACGAAAGACTCTATAGTGCTAAATAGCTTATAGAACAATATAAAATACTAGCATATATCTGTAATAATAAGAATAAAAAGTCTAAATTAAGATTATTATCATATAAATTCCCACAATAAATAAATAACTGATATGTAAAAGAAAAAAAATTCAAATAAATTGTTAATTTCGCAGATGTACACGTGTATAAAACTAATCGTAAAATTATATCCAAATTTCCGAGATTTATCGCAAAAATCTACCCACTAACGTTATACGTCCTTATCGGTATATATACTATTGTTCTTAAATAATATAAATAACCTTGAGACTAACAATAATTAATAAGCAACATAAAACAATTACTCACTTATTTCTGTTCGTACGTATTTATTGTTCAATGCGAATTAAATACTGTTACCTAAATTTCAAAAAAAATGTTTTGTAACATGAAGAGAAAAGTATTTCAATAATTATTTAAATACAAAAACACGGAGTATAAAAAGTATAAAATAATTTCTCCTAGCCCCATAGAGAAAAACGTGGGGCAACGAAAGCTACTCCCTACACTCTTTACTATTATCTATTATGGGGTTATAAATTTGTATGGGGCTAGGATAAATTATTTTATACTTTTTAGTCCGTGTTTGAAACGTAGTATATTAAAAATTCCCAAAATCGGTTAAATAATGTAGCCACAATTAATTTTTAAAAACTTTAGTAATTTTTTCTCGGAAAAAATAGATAAAACCACATGACCATCTTGGGAACTAGATAAATCTAGCCTGAAAATTTCATTAAAATCGCTTGAGTCGAAAAAACATTAATTTTGTTTTTATCATATTGAAATTGACAAGTAATAAACTCAAATCTCTATGAATCTTAAATAATTATATATATTTTCAAAGGCTATACACAGAGTAAATAAAATTATTCTCAAAATTTTATTGACACACTTTGTAGATATCATATTCTCAACAAAAATTTAAAGAACTCATAAAATTAACGAATCCATTTAAAGATTCCTGTAGTTGAATCTAAAAATAAGAATAGCTCACCACTCGGTGTCAGAAGGGAAAAAAAAATTAACGATACGGGATAAAATTATGAATCATCTTGAACTTACAATTAGATTTGCCCTCATCCGTAGTACAAATAAAATAAAATGCTCGTGCCATACATAGTAAATATGATACCAGAATCTAATGTTACCAACTTCAAGCCTTGAAGCTTGAGATACATGTCAATATAAAATTAGTTTCTCATGATGAAATTTAAACTTATTAACATAGTTAAAAAAATTTCAGAACTCATTATATATAATAAAACTGCTTTAGGTGCAAGTTCTGTATTAAAATTTACTTATAATCGACGTTTCGATGAAACTCAGCGTCCGTCTTCATCAGGAAAAATGATACAAATGACATGTACAGTAAATAAACAGAACATAGAAACAAGTTACTAGGTAACAAAATAAGTTATTTATTGAAAAAAACATTTTTTTTTTGTGAATTATAAATTATTAATTATTTTCTTTTATAAGTAAATGTTATTATTATTAAACATTTAGAGTTATCTAACCTTTAAATTTACCAATGGTATTAGACTGATCTGCAATAATATTATAATAATTAACTATTATTTTGTTATTCAATTGTTTCAATGGGGAAGTTTAGAGTATTTTTTTTATTTCTTTATTTGGTTGGAAATGGCTTAAAAACTGAGGTTTAATTTATCATTTTTTTCAAAGTTGCCCAGATTTCCAAAAAAATGCAAAAACATGTCGTGATGACGTCAGTAATGTCTTCGCAAAACTTATGTCGATTTCTGAATCAGACGCACATCTATTGCCATGGTTACCGATACAAGCTATTGGCTGGGCGTAACTGAATCAACAAAAAGCAACATTTGCTACGACATACGTTTTCAAAATTATATCTCACCAACTCTTCTGCGTTTGCGCACAATGGCCTTGTGACGTCAGTAATGTCCTTACAAAAATTGTTAATAACAAATAAATGAAACAATTATTAAAAATTTTAATGGCAGTTTCTGTTGTTATTTTATATACATATATTAAAAAATAATAATTTTACACGTAACTTCAATCACGCTAAACTTCCCCATTGAAATTAGCACACATCGATAATTTAAATTTGCAATACAAAGTTTGTAATCAGTATGTTATTAAAGAAATTTAATTTATTATTAATTTAACAAAAAAAAATTATAGAGCATAATTTGTTTTTGCTTGTTTGGAAATTTGTATATCTTCGGAAATTATCCAATAATTACAATTTTCTAATTTTTCGATAAGAGATTAGAATTAGTAATTACAGAAAAAATATGTTTATACTAAAAACTACATATTCCATTATAATTTATCGATTTAACGTTAAAAGTAAATGATATATATATACTGTAAATATTACAAATACGGAAATATTAGTTGTTAAGAATTCTCCTTTTAATTCTTTTTAATTTATTTAATTTTTTTAGAAAAAATATTCTCAAATAACTGGTTTGTAATATAATATTATGACTGTCACGAGTATAATATGTCTACCAGGAAATTGATATCAAATAAATTATGTGTAATAGTTATATAACAAATATTTCATTGATCAAATATGTTTGTTTCAAATTTTTATATATTATATAAAATATGAAACAGATTTAAAAATAAATAAATAAGAAATAAATAAATAAATAAATATATATATATATATATATATATATATATATATATATATATATATATATATATCTAATGCCAAAATTCATCTGATTGAATAATAATCATTACTTATTAGTAATGAATAGTAATAGTAATAGAATATTATTATTTCTCTACGACTAGTAATGGGGATTGTTGCACATTCTTTTTTTTAAATTTCTTTAATCAAAAATATGTCAAAATGTCTTTGAATTTGCTCGTCGTGATGCATTAGTGTATCAGCAAATATTCGCTCCCCTTGCGGTTAAAACAAAACAGTGCTGCTTATATCTGTTATGACAAAATCAAAAGAACGTTTTTTTATTTGAAAATTTATGTTCGTCTTTACAACGTGTAATTGTAATATATAATAAAAATTAGTGTAAAACAATATTTCACAGCCATAATACATATACACAATCACACCATGTACCCAAAAGGATGTGGCACAAACTCTTTCCATTATTCCGAAATCAATTTCCTCCAAACATCCCTATCCAAACTAGCAACTTTAGCTTCATTCACATTTATAATACCTAGAAATACATGCTCTTTTATTCCTACTACTTGGAAACTTACGCTCACGCAAGCTACTTTCTCAATAATACCACTCCAAATACTCATCATACGTCCACGCAAACGTATAGCTTCAAAATCATTTATATAAAAAATTTTAACTAAATACTCATTAGACATTTGCTCCATATGTCCGAACCATCTTAACCAACTAACACCAACTTTCGCTACATTTTTTTTTCAATTTCACACTCACCATACACTAATCTATTTCGTACCCAATTCGTCCTAGTTACATCACATACCCCACGTAAAAATCTCATTTCCGCAGCAGTCATTTTTCTTTTAAAGGAACATATCTTACAAAGAAACTTAAATTTCTTTGAGAAAAATCAGCTGGTGACAAAAATACTCTATTTATATATTCGATAACCTTGATCGTCAAGGTCAAATTGTTGTACAATGAAATGCATTTCATGTGTGATTTTGTTTTGTTTTTCCTCTTTCCTTCTGTGCGCCTTCTATTTCTTTTTTGTATGCATTGCCATCTCCCAATCTCAAGTGTAATTTATTCCAAAGATATTTTCGTCTCCCGTGTTAGGATACTATTTTTAATACCCATCTTAAAGACTCCACTTAGGGGAGATGGTACGAAAATATTGTCTGCTAGATTTGTCAGAGGAGTAGTATGCAACAATCTAAAGTACTTCTTCTTAATCTTTTCTGGCTTCTGCTGTAGTTATATTTATCATGCTTAGGCGTTCATAGAATTTTATTTTCAAGACAAATAAATATTATCATTGAATATATAATATAATATAATATATATATATATATATATATATATATATATATATATATATATATATATATATATATATATATATATATATATATATATATATATATATATATTAGTTATTCAATGATATTATAAGCTCAGTTTATCAATCATTAGTTAACATAGTAAAAAAATCTTTCAGAACTCATTATATAAAATAAAACTGCTTTCGGTTAAAGTTCAGTATTAATATTTATTGATAATCGACGTTTCGACGAACTCAACGTCCGTTTTCATCAGGAAAAATAATGTAAATGATATTTACAGTACTTAACAGAACATAGAAACAAGTTACTAGATAACAAATAAGTAACTAGATCATAAAATTTATAGATTTTTAATTAATGAATTAATACAGTTTATGTATTACAACATTTATGAAAAATACGTTACTTGTATATAAAATAAAAGCATTTTTTCATAAACAAAAGAGATGGGAATGACTCCAAAGCAAAATTTTGGTTATATTAATGAAAATTATAATTAAAACATTGTAACATTAGAAATACATATTTATATTATAATGAATGAAAAGAGAAATTGAAAATTTTATATTAGTATATTGCAGGTTCGATTGAAGTTTGGTTTATGTAATTTGATAAAAAATATTGTGTAGTTTTCCAGAATCACTACAAACATTTAAGAAAAATTAAAATAAAACGGCTTTAGGTTGTAGTTCTGTATTAATATTTATTAATAACCGACGTATTCAATGTACGTCTTCATCATAAAAAATGATACAAATGACATATACGAGTACAGTAAATAAACAGTACATAGAAAGAAGCTACTACACTAAAAAATCTATGTGTTACATTGATAATTATGGTAATTTTACTATATTTTTTATTGTAATTTTATAATTTTTTGGTAAATCTACAATATTTTGTAAAAATTACAATAAAAAATATAGTAAAATTACTATAATTATCAATGTAAATTTACGTAGATTTTGTATAGTGTAGGTAACGAAATAAGCCGTTTTATAATAATAATATAATATAATAATCGTATTTTATTTAGCTAATAATGCTAATTAATACAAAAAATACAAAATAAATAATAATAATAAATAATAAAATTCAAAAAATACATTATAATTATTTGAATATAATGAATTCTAAAATATTACTAACTATATTTAAAAAAAATGGTATAAATACTTAAATTGGTAGAGCCTCTTTTTATCCCCTCTGCAGACGCACATGGTGGCGTCGTATGTCTGTGAATCCAGACGTCTATAGATATGTTAGAAAGGAATAGTATTACTTTTGGAATGTTTAATGTGTCTATATGTTCTAAGAGTGACTCAAACCTAATATAGCCCGCGTATACATACATTTATGTGTTTTGAATTACAAATATCATTTGAAAATATTTTTCCAAATTGATTTGGCTTGCATATGATAGAATTATTATGCTAAACTCATATAAATATTAAATTAAAGTGTTTGTCTATATTATTGAATATAAATTTATTTTTATATAAAGGTTAATATGGAATGTTAAAAGTTATAAAAAAAAATATGTATTGGCACCAGAAATTGTTGAAGGCGCGTGTCATATAAATTATTCATATTTCTTTAATCAAATAAATAATATTGATAAAAAAATAAAACTGATTTAGGTTAAAGCTCTGTATTAATATTTATTTAAAATCGACATTTCGACGAAACTGAACATTCGTCTTCATCAGGATAAATAATACAAATGACATTATAGTAAATAACAGAAAATAATATTACTGTATTATTTATCCTAATGAAGACGGACATTGAGTTAAATAAATATTAATACAGAATTTTAACCTAAAGTAGTTTTATTTTAATATAATGAGTTTTGAAAGATTTTTTTTACTATTTTAATAATATTAATAACATTTACAGTCAAAATTTTTATAATGAACAATAAGTTTGAACTTTCGTTTACAGTAAATAAACAGAACATAGAAACAAGTTACTAAGTAACAAAATACAAGTAACTAGATTATAAAATTTATAAATTATTAATTAAGATACTGTAATAATTGCAAGACAAATCAATACTCATATTAATAGCAGATTGATAAGAGAAGCAATAGAAATTTATAAAGAAAAAGATAACATCAATCAGTGTGATTTAAATAAAATTTGGCTTCCATTAATTAAAAAATCTATGCATTTTATGATCTAGTTGCTTATTTTGTTACCTAGTAACTTGTTTCCATGTTTGTAATAAGTTCTGAAAGATATTAAAATCTGTTGAAGTACAATTCAGTTGTAATATAAAAACTACAAGCATTATATCCTAGTAATTGCAACATTTAATTAAGAATTAAATTAAAGCATGACAAAACATCATACACGCTACCAGATCTAGTAATTAAATAATTAAACAATTACTCTATAGACACATTACAAAAAAAAACAGCAACAAAATACAGGATAGGAATCAGAAGTTGCGACATTAGAAGAACAGATTGCAAGAGCAGATTCGTAAACGCGTGTCACTGGAACCAAAGAGAATATAATATATAATATATTATATATTATATTATATATATATTATATTAATATATTATGTTCTCTTTGCTGGAACTTAAAACTCATTAGGAGAAGAATAAGACGACACGGGCTGAGCCTGAAGAAGCAATGTTTGGCGGTTCGCCTGCCCAGTGAGTTCAAAGACTCCAGCTAGGTTTATAATTATTTCAATTCCAAAATAGAAATGGCTATTTATGTTTAACGGGCGAGACACTATATGCATTTTACTTTATTTTATATATGCACTTATAAGTGCATATCACAAACATACAAACACTTCGTTCTTAAATTATATTATTAGAAATTATAATGCTTGTTAAGAGTTATTGCAATTGTAAAATTTAATGCCTGCTAAAAAGGGTTAATAGCCGTAAGTTTATATTAAAATAAAAAATTAATATGTCTTAATTTATACAACAATGAAATGCTTTCCAATATTTTTATTTAAATAGTGCTACTTTTGCAATTTGTAAAATTTATAATCTTGTTAGTATAAATATTTTAATAACTTATTATTATGCTTCCATTTACTCCAAAATAGAGTTCCATTTAAATAAAACGTTTAATAAGTACATTCGGCCTGATTCTCTAACAAAGTTGCTAAGTTTTAACAACGTTGCTAAGAACATTAGTCAATAATATTAGCTGACACTAAATAAAAAATTAAAATGAATACTGTTATATTTGTTTCTATTGGTTATAGCTGTTAACAACGTTGCTAAAACTTAGCAACTTTGTTACAGAATTAGGATGATTATCAGCTAACAGCATGATTAAGTCGTCAATTGTTCAATCAATCAAGTGTTTCGTAAACAGTTGAATCAAAAGATTCTTGAAATAACGCTGTTTTTGCTTAAATCGCCATTAATTTATTTTGATAAACTTATTAAATCATTAGTTAATTTTTAAATGGAAAAAAAATAAAAATTAACTAATGATTTAATTAGTTTAACAAAATAATCAAAAATTTCTAAATTTCATGATCTAGTTATTTATTTGTTACCTAGTAACTTGTTTCTATGTTCTGTTTATTTACTATAAATGTCATTCGTATCTTTTTCCTGATGAAGACGGATTGAGTTCGTCGAAACGTCGATTATAAATAAATATTAATACAGAACTTTAACCTAAAGCAGTTTTATTATATTTTTTGATTAGAAAGTTGAAAAATCATCTATATTTTTTTAGATACAACAACTAAAATATTAGAAAAAATACTCTAAATATCTTTTTCTCTGTAACGTATGATACTTAAATTTGATAATTTTTGTTTCAGTTCTGGGAAGTAATCTCCGAAGAACACGGTATCGACCCTGTAGGAATTTATCACGGCGAAAGTGATTTACAATTAGAACGAATCAGTGTATATTACAATGAAGCGTCAGGTAAATATTAATCCAAATTATTTCGTCAGTCGATTTATTGATTATGGCAATAATACATTTTTGGTCAAATTGAGTTCTTGCTAATTTCGGCAAGATTTATTTGTTTTCTATCTATTTTAACAATCGTTCTGAATGTTAGAATTTTAATAGTTTCGGAAATATAAATTCGAATTGGTTCCATATGGTTCAGAAACTGTAACTGTAAACATCATTTTCTCGAAAGTAGGTTTTTGTGATATAATATGTATGAAACAAACAAGAAATCTACTGACGATTTATTTACACTAGATATACACTCCTCAAAAAATGTTAGTGAGAAAACAGAAACATCATTAGTTTGGTCAAATAGATGAATCTAATATATCGGAAATATAATTAATATAATTTATAATTCAAATAGTTCATACGAACAAAAAAAAAAGAGAAACTAAAGCCCGTATTCCCACCTCTTTTGTTTATGAAAAAAGTGCTTTTATTTTTCACTTTAAAATAAATTTTTACTTCTACCTCTTAACAAATATGAATAGTATTTCTATTTTTGATATATTTTTTTATATCTAATATTATAAAATTTAAATAAACTAATTAAAATTGCTTAATAAGTAATTTTACGTAAAAATCACTTTTAAAAGTGAGATGAGAATACGGATCAAAATATCTCTATTTTTTTTTATTTTAACTAAAGTCGACGTTAAGTTTCAAAAAAAGTTTTGTTTTATTAACAACAACAAATAATTTTATCATTAGAAGTGTGAAAGTTGACAAAAAAGCATCGTTTTATTAGCAGTATTGATAGAATTTAAATACGATACTTTCTGGTCGGCTAAAGTATGAAATCTTTAAGTTGGTGCATTAAACATACATACTTAAATAGATTAAGCAAAAAAAAAAAACTTTTGTTAAAGTATTTATTAAGAAATCGCCCATTAATTGCATTACATTTTCATTGAATAAATCATAATTAGTTATGTAATCTCGTAACAATATTGTTATCTTTATGACATGATTTCTTTTAAGCATTTTACAACTTATCAAATAATAAAATTTGTGAGAACAATTATTAATAGAGCAGTTTATTTTTATTTATTAGAATTACTATTCAACCATAGCATGAACAAATATAACTAATTATGTGAAAATTTAAGTGTTTATCAATGCATGAAAATTAAATATTATACAAACTTTTACAAGAATTACTTAAATTTTAGAGTATCATATGTGCTAATTTGATACGTATTTACCAAAATTAATTATCTTAAATGCATAAGCCATACAATTGTTATAGTATAATGTAACAACGTCATTTGAATGTATTCTTTCGATATTAAAAAGAAATTTAATCTATCTATATACTCAAGAAACTGATAAATTATCATAGTAAAAAATTTTATTTTTCGTTTTACAATCTTCAAGCTCTATTTGCCATCAATTCTAATTCTAGACGTTTCAACTCATCAACTTTTTTTCTATAAAATCTACTATAAAAAACAAACGTTAAATTCAATCATTGTGACTTCCTTATAAGCAAAAAAAAACAAACAAGAAACAAACAAATTGTAACAGTAACAAAATTACAGTATCGTTCACAAGAAACCTGTATGGAAAAATGTCATGCTTAGTCTATTAAGACAAAAGAATCGAAAAATCACCGAGCGTAAAAGAGTCAACAGCTATTTTTAGTGTAGTCATTGGAAGCAAGTCTAATAGGTTTTAATAGCAATCTGATTTAAGATTATATTATTATTGGCTATGCTGGTTATATGTGAAGTATGTATATGATTTGGATTAAGTTATAAAATCAAGAAGGTTATGATAGAATGATTTATATTTGTTTGTAATCAAATTAATATCAAAACAAGCAGTTTATGATGTAGCGAGCGTATTAAATTGATTTATGTTTGTGCTGGAAAACGAATACGGATAATTTTGGATTAGGATTCAAAATTATCTAGATATTCGAATAATTGAGTACTCGGATATCGAATATTTTTAGATTCAGGAAATCAAATCAAATTTTTTCAAATGTTGACAGCACTAATTTATACAGTTAACATATGTTAGGATACTTTAAATAGTGGTACAAGATCGTTTTCCGCTATTACCAGAGGCGTGCAGTAGGGATAGATACTTTCTTTTCCCCCCAGCAATCTACGCCACTGTTGTAATAATCGTTTCAGCAAGTTTTTTGATTCCTCGTTACATTTTACGTAAATATCATCTTCTTGTCTCAATGCGATAGTGTAAGTAGTTTATTTGCGTTTAAAATACCTAATTTTATTTTATTACTTATTTCACATGAGTGTCGTTAATAATTTAACCAAGTTGATGATAAAATTTGTAAACTGCTTGCCAAGTATAAACAAAAAATATTGGAAGGTGTCAAAACAATGGGCTAAAATCATTTTAGAATATTTATAATAAAATACCCTGTATCTCGGTAAGGAGGAATATTTTATTTAAGTGTTTTAGATTAAATCTTCATATTTTGTGCTAAGGTATCTCCAGTTACTATATGAACAATTCTTAATAACAGTGGCGTGCGGTGGGTTATCAGACAAGGTGTACATACAACATTTGCAAAATGCGCCGACAAAACGACCGTCTATTGCATGTGCAGAGTCTGAACTGCAAACAGTTTTATTGCACGTTAAAACATTTGGAATTTATAAGTTCAACTAATTTTAGAAAACTCAGATTTTCAAAACGAACGTGCAGAATTTTTCCTGTACATCATGACGATTATAGTGCTTAAAAAAAAAATGGTTTTACAGGTTAATTTCTATACTTTCTGTAAGACACATTTAAAGTTACAGTTTCAAAATTATTTTTGCAGTAACTTATAGTATCTCGTGTTTGTTGATAGTAGAGCGATGTATAATCAAACACCCTGTATACATATGCAATGACGAAACGTAGTATTTCAATTAAAAAAAAAAGGATTATTTTTAATTTATCTGAACTATACTTTAGGGTCACCAACAAAGAATACAGTGCTTTTTCACCACAAAGCTTAGCTTTCGAAATACGTATATAGCTTTTTTTTAAATTATGAAACTGGCTATTTATACATACGGTATGTATACGCAATTGGCTATTTATACATACTGAAAAAAAAATTGGCTATTTAGGGTAAGTTAGGTTAGTAGGTTGGTTTAGGTTTTTTTTTTCATTATGTATAAATATCCAATTGCGTATACATACCGTATGTATAAATAGCCTCATCCTTAAATTATAGTTTGTAGTTTAAGGGAAATTATTTTATTTTATTAAAGTAATTTATTTGAAAATTTGCTATAAATTTTTTATCATGAATTCAAAATAAAATGTATGCAGACGCTAACTATAATTATTAATAATTTTACATCCTGTAATTAACTAGTAAATAGTGAATAACAAGCATATAAAGTACAAGGAAATTCACAAGCACATAGAGCTATTATAAGTTTGGTTGGACAATCGACAATAATTTGCTCAGGCAGTTATTGTTCCTTCATTAACTTTATAACACGTTTGTAAGTACTAAATTACCTATAAACTACCGTAAGTCCAAATACGAATGTCGCCACTCTGTTTTTTTAATATTATTCTGACATGGCACTATTGTTTTTTATTACTTTTTAATAGCTACACGAAAGCGCACAACTTTTTTCTCCAATTTATTTTCCTTGATTCTAGAATGGTGTCGTTGTACTCACAATCAGTTAAATTTATTATTTTCAAAATCAGTTGCATAAAACATTGCTGAACATATGCTAGCTAACAATGCACAGAAAAACTACAATAGCTATTTCATTTAATTCGAATTAAATAATTTGTTTATTAAATTGAATATTTTGGCACGTATTCTCAACTCATTTATAAAAGTAATTTTTGCCAAAAGTAATTTTGACTTAATTTTTACTTAAAATTATTTATTAAGCACTTTATAATAGTTTAATTTAAATGTTATAATACCGAATATAATAAAAATAATCATAAATAGAAAAACTATTTACATTTGGTGAAAAACAGAAGCAAAAAGTTATTTTAAAATTAATGATAAAAGCACTTTTTCACGAGAATACGGACCTTTATATCTTCATTTATCTACAGTACAAATTATTTGACATTAAATTGTTTATTTCAAATCAAATTTAGATAAATAATCAAAAAACTGCAAGATCAATTAACGAACAAGGCTTTATAAACTAGAAATAATATCTAATTACAATAAATCAATATACGAAATGTATTTAATTGTCTACTATTACCTTAGTTACATATTAGAAGATTTTTAATTAAAATTCCAAAAAAAAACTGAAAAATTAATTTTGTACTGAAACATATACACTCATGAATAAATGAAGGACTTTTGAGTTAATGAGTTAATAACCATTTTTTGTTTTTTAACAATGTATTAGAGGGAAAAAAATAATAATTTGATCAGCTTTTACTTCATGATACATATTGAGTAACAAACACAATTACTTTGTAAAGTAACGCAATATTTAATTATTGTGATACTTTACAAAGTAATTGTGTTTTATTATTTTATCTTATTAGAGAAAAAAATCAGATAAGTGATAGTTTTAGTATTTCAAATACGAAACTGAATTCTCTGTATTTTATATTGAGTTATTAAACTTTGTAGTCCGTTTTTTCAAAACTTAAAAAAGTTACTCTTCAAATAACAGTGTTCTAAAAGTGTTGTTATATGACAAAAATATTAAAAACAAGTATAAATAATTAAGATTCATTATACTAAATATTAGTACCGCTAGTAAATTCGAATGCACGCTTAGCAGAGCTATTCAACCTATAAAAAGTAAAGTTCCAAGTTGTCGCAAAACGTCATTTTGACACCGATGGAAGTCTTTGCGGTGCTCGTGTATTTCCTGTCTGAATCACCTTTTATATCCGGTCATTGTTACCATAAACACATTTCGCATTACGAACGCTCAATTTTTGCTCAAGGACACAATAAAACTACGCCAGGTTTGACAGCACCACGGTAAGACCAAATTCAAAACATTACATTCTCTTATAGGTTATGTTATAGAATTGGATGAATTCGTTACTATCATTTTTTTAAAGCATTCGTTTTCTTTGACACATTACATTGTCGGTAATGTAAATACGTCCGTAATTGGATCTGATTTGATTGTTATTGTTGACATTTAATTGGCTTCAATCTTTTTAATAAAAGTTCTAACCGTTATGTTCGTCATGTATACAAATATATACGTATACATACAATATTGAAGATATATTTTATCGATTATATTGATATATATAAAATGAAACAGTTATTTCAAATTATTTCTTTAATATTTAGTCATAATCATTTATACATTACGAGATATCAATGGTTCTATTATCCAAATCAAATCTGACTAACTCGCTTGTAGTATTTGGTATTAAACTTTTAAACTGAAATTTAATCTATTCAAAGAAAAATAATTACTATTTAACTATTAAATAATTTATCGGATATGCTACAAAATTATGTATTTACTTTATGTATTAATTTAACTTAGCAAATTTGTCGAAATGATTTAGACAAATTTTATTATATTTAAACAAGAAATCTGATGATATACACAAATTAATCTTAACTAGTGGTCGTCTAGTGATCGAAATTTGACCGTAATTCATAAAATTTTAAAATTTGAACATTATTGAGATTCTTTTGTCAAAGAGTATACCTCTATAATCATTGCATATAATTTTTTTTTGAATTTTGTTCTATTACTTCAGCTGCAAGCGTGTACAAATAGGTCATTATGCATTAATTTTAGAGTTATTTTTTCTTGCCCCCTTACGCTATAGGCAACACACATAACGTAACCGCATTGCATAAATTCTGCCGAACAACCTTAACAATTTTATTTTTATATATATATATATATATATATATATATATATATATATATAAATTGTAAAACTTCCGTTTTTTGCCTTATCCTCATAACTGTCAATCTATTTAATAATATATATTGTATTATCATTGATAATAAACATACTATATAATTATATATATAATGTATATAAAAATAACTTGCCTCATAAATTAGCTATTTCTGTTTTTGTTACATATTAAATAAATAAATTAAATTGCAAATTAAATTTTTATTAAATTTTCTATTTTCTATTAAAAATTACAAATTATAAAATAAATAAATAATGCAAATAAAAGAATTAAAATGGAAGAAATTATGTAAATACAAATGCGTTTTGATTCATTTTCGGATCCATTGGTCAGTCCAGCATTCTCTTCTGATTTGGTGGCTTTAGTATTGGCGTTAAAAAAAATTTTCTGCGAAACTATAAAACATATCAAGCCGCGGTTTATACAAATATTTGTGAAAAATATAGTTTTGTATTGGCAATATTACAAAGGTAATATTACCGGTAAATTACCCATTACACTTACCATGGTGATTTATTGGGTCAACAGAAATCGGAGAAGCTAAAATCGGTTTCTGTGACCGGGTACTCGAATGACTGGGTTTCGGTATATTCGGGATGCCTACATTACGCGGCAAAACATTTTTAAAAGCTGGCTTTTTTTTCGCCAACTCTTCTTGTTTTCTTGTTTCATTATTCAATTTCCAGCGTCTTAATTTACTTTCACGATCTTCTTTGATTGGAGTATTTTCCATATTCTGCCTTTGTACAGTTGTACAGCAACTGCGATAACATTAATAACACATAAAATTATATAACACATATTATACAAAAATTTTATCTTTTTGCCCACTCCTCCATATGAACTTTAACTATGCTAAATCTCACACTCCTCCGTGCTTAAAAAGGGGTAGAAAGTTTTTTCTTCATGTATTAATATATAGATAATACTATACTTTAAAAATGAATAAAATAAAAATGTTCATTTTTGAATAGGAAAAAAAAACTAACTTTATTTTTCTTGTGTTTCTAGTTGCAACAAGTACTAGTGGAGGAAAATATGTACCTCGCGCTATTTTACTCGACTTGGAACCGGGTACAATGGACGCCGTTCGTTCGGGCGTTTATGGAAAACTTTTCCGTCCGGACAATTTTGTTTTTGGCCAATCGGGAGCGGGAAATAACTGGGCGAAAGGTCACTACACCGAAGGCGCTGAACTCGTTGATGCCGTACTCGATGTGGTGCGGAAGGAAGCCGAGAACTGTGACTGCCTGCAAGGATTTCAGGTTTGTTTATATTTGGGTAGTTTGATGTCAAGGAAAAGGCATATTGACTGTTATCATTGTATTGCGTGGACGTTAAATGAGTAGTTAGAGTGGTATGATTGAAAGTGTTTTGCTTGAGCGAAAGTTTCCAAGTAGTAAGAATAGTAGAGCATGTATGAGAGGAATTATGAATATGGATGAAGCTAAAGTTGCTTGTCTGGATAGGGATGTTTGGAGAAGGCTGATGTCGGGATAGTGGAAAGAGTTTGTGCCACACCCTTTGGGGTACATGACGTGATTATGTATGTATGTATTGAAGGAATGATAACGTTTGATTGATAGATTTTAAAAGCTTTACATATGAATAAAAGAGTTTCTATAATATGTGGACGATATAAAAATTGTGTTCCAAGACAAAGAATTATTTTTGGTTGAATTTGCAAGAATTAATTTGTAATGTATGTTAATTTTTTTTGAAAAAAAATTGACAATTATTTTAAGATAAATAAAAATTTAACATTAATAAAAAATAACATTCATATATTTTTTTAAAATATACGAATAATTTTGTAAGTTAACCATTTTAAAAATTTTCGGACAAAATTAATAAATCAATTTTTGTTATTTATTACCTAAATTAGTTAATCAATAATTAATAAATAAGATAACTACCGTATTTGCCCGAATATAACTCGATATTTTTTTGACTAATTATTTCCCGTTAAAAAATTGACTGGCGCTAAATTCAAGGTCTAGGTAATAAATGATTATCTGATTGAATTTTATTTTCTTTGAATTCTTTTATGAAAAGTGAATGGATCGCGTTAAATTCGGATTTTTTTTTCCAAATAGCTTTATGAAAAATTTCGGTGTCTCGTTAAATTCGGGGTTGCGTTATATTCGAGCAAATACGGTATTAGATAATTAATAATTTTTGCTTTAAATGACATTTTTAATTTTATTTAGTACATAGTTTTTTTAATTTTTATTTTTTGTTATGTAAAAATATTTGTTTTGTAGTAATTGACCAAAAAAAAAATTAACTCCGTCCTGGAAGTTTCCTCGTGACCATTTTAGTTACCTTAGTTTCTTAATTTTTAATTTTTTATTATAAAAAAATATTTCCGCTTTGTAACTTAACATAAAAAAATAAACTATGTTTCTTTTTTACTGACTTTCTTTTATTGTGACCATTTTAGTTACTAATTTGTGTGTGTGTTAAAAAAATAAACTGCGTTTTCTTTTTTTCTGAATTTTTTTTATTGTGACAATTTTAGTTACTAATTTTTGTGTGTGTATGTTTTCCAGCTGACTCATTCTCTCGGCGGTGGTACCGGCTCCGGTATGGGCACCCTTCTCATCTCAAAGATACGCGAAGAATATCCCGATCGTATCATGAACACCTATTCAGTAATGCCGAGTCCGAAAGTATCCGATACCGTTGTCGAACCATACAACGCCACCCTCTCCGTACATCAATTAGTGGAGAACACCGATGAAACCTACTGTATAGATAACGAAGCCCTCTACGATATCTGCTTCCGTACTCTAAAGGTCCCCAATCCGAGTTACGGCGACTTAAACCATCTAGTTTCGTTGACAATGTCCGGCGTAACAACCTGTCTACGTTTCCCCGGACAATTGAACGCCGATTTAAGAAAGCTGGCTGTTAATATGGTTCCCTTCCCGCGTTTACATTTCTTTATGCCCGGTTTTGCACCGCTTACATCTCGTGGTAGCCAACAATACCGGGCTTTAACCGTTCCCGAACTGACTCAACAGATGTTCGACTGTAAAAACATGATGGCGGCTTGCGATCCGAGACACGGAAGATATTTAACAGTCGCGGCTGTTTTCCGTGGACGAATGTCGATGAAAGAAGTGGACGAACAAATGCTAGCTGTACAGAATAAGAACAGTAGCTACTTTGTCGAATGGATTCCAAATAATGTGAAGACAGCAGTATGCGATATTCCGCCGAAAGGTTTGAAAATGTCTTCGACGTTTATAGGGAACACGACCGCTATTCAAGAGCTGTTTAAACGAATTAGCGAGCAATTTGCTGCTATGTTTAGACGTAAAGCTTTCCTGCATTGGTATACCGGTGAGGGTATGGATGAAATGGAATTTACCGAAGCCGAATCGAATATGAATGATCTGGTTTCGGAATATCAACAATATCAGGAAGCCACTGCCGATGAAGAGTATGAAGTTGAAGAATCAGCTCAGGATGATTTTAACTGCTAATTTCCGATCTTATAGTTTTGAGTTTCGCATTTTTTTCATTTTATTTATGTAGATAAAACACCCGTTGCAAAAATCGAATTTTTCTTGTGGAGAACTAGTCGGTATATAATTTATTATTTATTAATTATAGATTTGCTGTCACCGAGCTACCAATCAAATATTATTCGATAATTTCTTTTTTTGTTGATCTGTATATCGGTATTTCATGACAATTTGTCGAATAATGTTTGAAAATATAGCTCGGTTACTTTTTCTTTTACTGTTTGTGTAACCATTTGATACAATATATTATTTTATTTAAACAAAAACGCAATATTTTGCGTATTGTATTTAGTAAAAAAAAATAATATATTGTGTCAAATGGAGTGTTATAGTTTTAAGAAGATTTTTGCAATGGTATGTCAATTACGAACGACGTGAAAACGAATACCCCCCCCCCCCAGCATTTATTTGTAATTTTATATAATAAAATTAACATACATATTTGTAATACACACATTTGTAGAAGACTGAAGTTTTTTACTTTGTTATTTCAAAGTTTAGAAATCAAATGGATTTGTATTTATAAATAAATAAAATTTGATTTAATTTTGTTGTTTTGGTAATAATTGAATTAATGTGTCAAAATTTTTATTTTGACAAGAAATGTTTTCATAGGAAAAAATCTAACGTTTTACAATCTTTCTAAATGGAAGACGATAGAAATTGTTGCAGAATTCAACATACGATTTCTTCAATTATAATTTGTGTTATAGTGTTTGTGAGTGTAATTTGTTATAAGCTTTTATGTAGTTGTATTTTTTTATAACTCTTTATACAATATAAAACGGTAGGTGAATGAATTTATTTAAATATTTATCATTGAGATTATCAACAATTTTCTTAGATTTGTAATAAGAAACTGTTTCATATTTAGACTTGTGATATCCATTTTTCAATAAAGATTTTTGGAAGTTTTGTATATCCAGTAAAAATTCTTATATTTCTTGGCCTAAAATTTTCCTACAGACAAACTGCATTTCTAGAACTTCTCATGATAAATTTTTTGTGATATTTACATATCTTTTGTTCAGTTATTGATTATATATTCTAATTAATAAAATAACTATTTTGTAATGTTTCTATAATTGAATTAGTGCATTCAAAGAAAGTTATGAAAAAATGTAACACTGTGAAAGAACTTTTTATTGACCAACTAATTTAACGAAAATAGATAACAAATTTGATTTTCTAGTCAGTATCATTAACTTTGTTTATTATGGCTTGTGCATATCCAGATGGTATAGATATTATATATCAAGTTGGTGGAACACATACTAAAATAACAGCAATTACCACGGTTTGTACAGGAATTATGATAATTGGAAACTGTCTTTTAGCATATGGAATAAGTGAGGTATACAGTATACAGTCATATTAAACTTTTATAGTTCATTTTTAAGTTTTTATAGGACTGGCCATTGTTTATATTAATATGGATGATATTTTCTCTTATTTTATGGAAACTTCACTTTGTATTATTTCTCTGTTCGTTGTCATTCGGATTTTTACAAAAAGCTCACTGTGAAACCACTTGCATTATACGCCTAGCACTTCTGTTTTGTTTTCAAGGTACGGTTACTTAATATCGTGATAATCTAATTACAATTAAATATTTGACTTACCATATGAATAATTAAAATATTAAATATCTTGCACCAAGTTCATTATCACCACAATTCAGCACAATTAACTTTTAAAATGATTAAAATGTTAGCGCGGCAATGTCAGACTGTTACTGGTTATGTAGTTATGTACATGCAACTGCCGCAACTGCCCGATAGATAGCAGCACTTGGTCCATATTATAATTTAAATTTAGTTTTCATACAAATTTAAAAATAAATTTAATTATTTTTGTTCAGTTGTATGGTTGGCGTTAATAATAATGATTGCCAGACATTGGTATTATCTTTGTGAAATTATTTATACACAAGAATATGGAGAAAGACCTGAACGATTTAGTAGACGGCTTGCAAGTACAAGAAGTCGTATAGGTCGTCAAAGTAATATCCAAAGAATGCCAACAGTAATGCATCGATTAGAAAGAAATTAAATATTCAAATTATATTTTGAAAATGAATATTATGTTATAATTGTTTATGGATGTGGTATATAATAATAAATATAATTATGCAATTTATTTAAGGGTTTTATATTTAGAATTCAATTGTTGTAATTTATTAGAAATCAAACACAAAAAAGCTACTAAATTTATTAAATAAATAAATACTGGATTAACGAATGAATATTGGTGATTTAAATTTTATAATATTGTTTTAAATAAAATAATATTGTTGCGGCCTCTTGCTGTAACCATCTGTAACTCATTGTTGTCAAATTGCAACCTAATTTATCAGCTTATTCAAAAACTATTTAATTTTGTTTAAAAAAAATATATCAAATTATTATGAATATATTTATTGTATAAATTTTGTAAATATGACATGTACGACAAATTTTAAATAAAATCTATGATATTTAAACTTTCTGAAGTTGTAAACTAATGTGGGTTACGTATATGATTTGTAAAGGGTTAGTGTATGGCCTTTGTACGACCTTTTAATCATTTCAGTGTATTTTGGTAATTTCTATTAATTTTTATTATTGTTATATTAGACTTGATCTAGATACTTTAGTGTTTAGTTAATGAACTTTAGAATTTGTCTAGAACTATAAGGAAGAAACAGTTTTGTAAAGGGTTAGTGTACGACCTTTATTTGACCTTGGCGCCTATGATGACAAGTGAAATGTGACAGTTCAGTATGACACCTGTTTTGTTTTAATCATTGCGGTGTATTTTGATGA
Organism: Clivina fossor; assembly: GCA_963966155.1. Lineage (NCBI taxonomy): Eukaryota > Metazoa > Arthropoda > Insecta > Coleoptera > Carabidae > Clivina > Clivina fossor. The sequence goes on along the minus strand of OZ014559.1, from coordinate 15,133,706 downwards.
TTTCTATTAATTTTTATTATTGTTATATTAGACTTTAGTGTTTAGTGAGTGAATTTGAAATTTGTCTGGAACTATAAAGAAGGATCCGTTTTGCAACAAAGGTAAGGTTTTGTTTTTAATGTACCTACTTTATTACATATAAAAATAAACAGATTACATACAAGGTTTTTTAACGGAAATATATGTGAAAAGTTAATGTTTTAAACTAATTTATTATAATTGGCAAGTGATTTTAAGTATGTAGTTTAAAATGCTGACTGACAATACCTGAGTTTTATTAGTTTTGTTTACAATAAGTTAATATTCTTAATATATAATATTAAGTTAAAATTACAAGTTCGGTTTTCTTTATTTTGAATTTGATAAATGTAATTTTAATATTTTCAATTTTTAATCGAGAAAAAATGTACATTGTTATGGTGAATTTTGCGATTTTATACAAAGATACTTAAATAATATAGCAATAATTAATAACAAAAAGTTATTTATTTATAACAACATTTATAAATGAAATATTTGTTTCATATTTTACCTACTTATATATCATTTTAAGTAACTATTTTTAATATTATTTACTAAATGTTTACTGCAAAAAAATAATTTACTGATAGTTTATTTCTTATAAATGCGACAATTAATATTTATATTTGTAGATATGGTAGGTAAACAAATAATTAATATTGTTATTGATATGCAAACTATACCTAATATATATATTGTTATTATTTATTTAATTCACAGTTTTACTTTTAAAAATAATAGATTTTATAGATTATAAAATTTTATATTTGTTCATAATAAACGTTTATTATTTTTTAAAGATCTTTATTTTTATACTAAATCTTGGTAAAGATTCAAATTTACAAAATTTGCTAGGTTTCAGATCCGAATCTATTGTATTGTGTTGTAAATCTCATTTCTGTGAGTTATATCCATCATAACATGCTTGTTGAATAATATACATATTACAAGTCTTTTAAAAATTATTTACTTTGTGTAAAATATAAATATTTATTTAAATTATTTTTTTCTAACTACATAAGCTACTTAAGAAGGCGTGGTTATGTATTGTTGATATATAAAAGTATGTTTAATGTATGATACATTAATTTTTTTTTATTATGCATTATGTATATAATTGTGAAGGTTATATATCAGGTCTTCCTATATAAAATGTTGATATACCTATAATGACATATACATATGTATACAAATGTAAATATATTCTCTTGCTATATACAAATAGGTCTTATGAGAGAACAAACGGTTTTTTTTATTATTTAAAACAATTTTTTTGTGTTATTTTAATTTTATATACAATATAGTTTGCATATATACTACACGGTTAATTTATTATTATTATTATTATTTTTAAATTAGTATAATGTGCTTTTGTTATTTTTGTTGATAGACGCTTATTTGTGTCAACGTGTCAACATGAAATCCATTAATGTAAAATCATAAAAATAAGATTTTTTTCAAATAAAAAATCAGAAAAATTAAGGCCCTTATTCTCACCTTTTTTGTTTATGAAAAAGTGTTTTTATTTATTTTGCTTTAAAATAAATTTTTACTTTTACTTCTTATCAAATATGAATAGTATTTCTATTTTATATATATATATATATATCTTTTTATATCTAATATTATAAAATTCAAATAAACTAAAGACAGGTTAGGTAAAACTGTTTCCCACTGTTCAACATGCGTTAGAAAATCTGGGTGCATACCAATTGCACACGGCGTTTGGGTTTTAATCCCTTACCGAAATTTTGCATAGGCAAATTGCACACCGGTCATAAACAGATTAAGGGATTAAGATTTCAACCTAAAACCAGATAGAATTGAAAATAGTTCGTCTCTAGAACGTACTACAAATGCCTGCGAATCTTTTTACGCAAATTTTCCTAAAACCTATAACCTAACCTACCCTAAGCCAACAGTGGTGGTCACTGTAAAAAACTACCTGCGTAAGGGTTCAAGACCCTTATAAATCGATAATCCGTTTGGGTCATTCAGCGGTTGACTGGTGTGCAAATCGGTTACTCAAATTTGGGATTTATGACAGTGGTGTGCAATTTACCTGCTCCGGAAAATCTTTATGATGAAAAATTCTAAGATACTGTAATAATTGTAAGGACCCATCAATTTTAATAGCAGATTAATAAGAAAAGCGATAGAATTTAAAGAAAAAGATAATCAATCATTGTGCTATGGCACTGACTTAAATAAAATTTGGCTTCCTTTAATTAATAATTTATAAGTTTTATGATCTAGTTACTTGTATTTTGTTACCTAGTAACTTGCTTCTATGTTTTGTATGTCATTTGTATCAGTTTTCCCGATGAAGACGGACGTTATTTTAATATAATGAGTTCTGGGTACGAGGTAAACATATACGATGTGTCTGTATACAATTATTTTCTATTAAATATTTAAGTAGACAATCAAAATACTCTTGTGACTAACTCATAATAAACTAAAAATGAATGCGCTAATTTAAATAACAAAAATAAGATAGGAAGGATCAGTTACATCCTTCCTAAAAGAATTTTAAGGACACGAATCCGAATATAAATTACAATTATCTACATAACCACATAACATTAATACAAATTAAAAAACAATAGAATGAGTTATTAACTAAATGCAGATGCATCATATTGTAGAATAAATCTAACCAGTAGCTGGATTCTATAACTCAATTCGATACCTAACGCTATCATATTATAGTAACAAATGGTAACGCTGGCGATAGATGACATATACGTGTTACGGAATCTCACTATACTGGAGAGTATAATAATATAATTACCATGAAGCCTGCCTACGATAGTATTTGTCTATATATCAGTAGTACCAACCATGGTGAGTTTTGCAGAGGTTGGCCCTGCTGGCTCTGGGTTTGCCTTACCCAGTTAAATTTGTAAAGCATTTCAAATAATATAGACATAGATATTTATTTATGCAGATTTATGACATATTAAAGTAAATAATAATTATAAAACGATTTCATTAATATCAATCGAAGATTTTGATTAGAATTAATTTATAAAATATAAATAAATAAGAGGGTCAATAGAAATTTATAAAGAAAAAAATAATAATATCAGTCAGTGTGAAGAGGCACTGATTTAAATAAAATTTGGCTTCCTTTAATTAAAAATTTGTTACCTAGTAACACTTGGTAACACTTTTCTTTTTCGATTATTAATAAATATTAATACAAAGCCGTTTTACTTTAATATAATGAGTTCTGAAAGATTTTTTTACTATGTTATTTATATAAATTTTATTTAAAATAATAATTTTTTATATGTAGATGAAATAATTAATATTATTAGAAATATAAATAAATATTCATAAGTGTATCTGTGAAATTAATGTATATAATAATATTCAAATGTTGAGATTTTATTTTTCCTAAAAAATTTCACAAGTTAATTATTGAATCGGCTTGTTAAGCTATGCATCAATGACACGTGTTTCGGACACTAATCGAAGCATCATACTGTCGAGCTCCTAAAGAGCTTTTATAAAATAATTAAACATAATCTAATCCTAAAACAGTTTTTATTTAATATATAATTTAATTTCTGGTGAGAACGCGGTGCAAACTGGGGACCTTTGGGGTCCGAGTTCAACACTGGCCTACGGCTACCTGTACGTTCAGAATTACTTAAATTTATTTAACTCGTCAAGTTAAAGTCTCATTTAAGACCAGCAGAAATTACAGAAATATGAAAATTAAGATAAGTAAACGACCAATATGCTAGACCTACCGAATAATTACAAAATTGTGTGCAAAAAAATGTAACAATCGGCCTAATTCTCTAACGAAGTTGCTAAGTTTTAGCAACGTTACTAACAACTATAACCAATAGAAACAAATATAACAGTTATCATTTTAATTTTTTATTTAATGTCAGCTAATATGATTGGCTAATGTTGTTAGCAACGTTGCTAAAACTTAGCAACTTTGTTAGAGAATCAGGCCGATTGTTTACTAGAAACGAAATGAATGGTATTTACGTCTAAACAGCTGATGATTGGCGCGAGAGGCAAAACAAATAAATGCAAAAAGCAAAAAGCGCGTATGAATGCAATGTGCGTTACGTTGTGTCCTTGACCTTGTGACAGGCAAGAGTATGGCTGTATAATATGTATGCGCGCGCAGCATCCATTCTCTGTTCCTGCTCCTGCACTAGGTACCTCACTTCTATACTCAAGCAATTCAACCTCTTCTCGAGATAACTAATATATCAATGTGTTTGTGTATGTGTGTGTGTTTTGTAATTAGACATGCATTTCTTATTTCCGTCTCTTGTTTTCTTGTTGTTTTTTTATGCTCTATTTAAAATGGTAGATGTGTTTATCATTTGTTATATTGAATGGGATGGGGGATGGAGGCAGGGTTGGACTGGCCCACCGGAGCACCGGGCCGTTATTATTGTGGGAGTTTTGTAAAAATTTAAGAATTGATACCAATTTGTAAAAAAAGTCATTTTTTAAATCGTCTTTTAAATAAATTAAAAATAATATTATAAAAAATTCCCAAACCACACTTAAATTAAAATAAAGCTAAATACGTATTTCGGAAGCTAAGCTTCCATCTTCAGTAGCAAATAAAATATACAAAAATCTTACCTGTGATCCAAAGTACAAAAACACTTAAGCACTTGTCGAAGATCAGTGATAATATTATTTTTAATTTATTTAAATTTCGCCACAGTAGATCATTTTCTAATCTTTTAAATCGTCTTTTAACTTAGATTTAAATAAAGAATTATATTTAATATTTATATGTGTAATTTTTACAATGCATCGATATTTTTCTGCAATTTCATTTCCATATTAATTAGAATCAATCTACAAACATAACTTATTTGAACATTTTTGGGAGGTAAGGTGGGCCTATTCTGCAACTTTCCTTGGGCCTAATTTTTTATTTAGTCCAACTCTGGATTAAGATAGTAACTAGTTGCTACGAACTCTTATTTACTTTATTGATAAAAAAAATTGATCTGATGAAGACAAGCGTTCAGTTTTGTTAAAACATCGCACAGTGGTCCTGATTTAGTCAAAAAGCGCGCATGGTTGAAAAAAATGAACTTCAAAATTATGTGACAAGTAGGAAAAGTAGTTTTTGTTTGTAAAAAAAAAGTAATTTTTGCTTGAAACTAAAGTTGAAATATGCAGGAATTGCTCCTCAGCGCTGTAAATTTATCTTGCTTTAATTAGCATATTTTGCTGATTTCAACTTAGATTATATGATGCTATTTTCATATAGTTGCAAGTATTTGCAGCTACAATTTTCAGGATTTATTCTCCATAGAATGAAGATAAATTTCTCAAATTTTTATCAACTCAATCCATCCCAATGAAAAGTTACAGCTATTTTATTAAATTTAACATTGAAAACTCCATAAGCAGTGAAAAACGTCCTGTATTGCAAATAATGAATGGTCAATATTTTCTGATAGCAACACTTTAATAACGTCAATTTCGTGTATCTAGATATAAAAAATTCAATAACCATGCGTGCTTTTTGACTCAATTTGGACCACTATTTTATAAAATAATTAAACAGAATCTAATACTAAAACAGTATTTTATTTCTGCCACTTTTTGTTTGTTCAATTTTAATTAAATTCGAGATATCTCGAATGATTTTTCATAATCGATTGATCGATTATTTTTTATTCGAATTATTCCATCGCTAATTAATATACAAACGTACAAAACATCAGAAACTTGAAATCGAAAGGATACCATACACATATGACGACGACATATGCATACAACGCCTTAAGTAAAATTAATATTTAAATGAAATTTGTTCAATAACTTGTTATTCATAATAATAAATTAAAACAATATCTATTTAGTACCTACATGCCTACATTAAGATCGCGTGTCGTATTATATGTATTTATATGCATAACTACTTGGTACCTTCTTATTTATATTTTCTTTCCTTCATTCATCGGTTGTCCTTGATCATCATCTCTCTTTAAATGATCCTGTCACTTCGTAGTTGATTGTCAAGGTTATGACTGATATACCTTCTAGTGGTCAATATCATCTTACTAACTAACTTTTCATTATTGTAAATTATTTTAATTGCATTTTGTTTTTATATATATTTTTAAGCAGTTTTTTTCTAATAAAAATAATCTAGTAAAACATCATCATATTGTTCCTTTAAAATAAAAAATGCTTTACGATTTAGTTTTGTATTAATTTGATTAAAAATTTACATATACAGTAAATAAACAAAACATTGCAACAAGTTATCATGCTAAAAAAAAATATAAATTCCTAATTAATGGTAGCCAAATTTGATTTAAATCAGTGGCTGAACACTGATTGATGTTATCTTTTTCTTTATAAATTTCTATTGCTTCTCTTTTTAATCTATTATTAATATTGATGGGTCTTGTAATTATTACAGTATATATAATGACGTTTATTGGTTAGATGCTAAAAACTTTCCCAAAATCAATAGTGGTAATATTTTCGATAAAACTTTTGAACTAATGATTAATTTAATTAATAGAAAATAAAACATAAATATTAAAAAGAACAATTTAAAATCTGAGTTATTAGATTTTTCAAGAAAATGGGACACATTTATTAACATTGAACAAAAAAAGATTTAAAATCGGAGTTATTAGATTTTTTCAAGAAAATGGGGACACATTTATTAACATCTTAAATGATGAAAATGAATATTTTATTTATAATGAATCCGATGACGAACAAACTGAAACCGAAAAAGAAGATGAAATTATTTTCAAAATTAATTTACATTTTAAACTAGATTGCGAAATTGTTTAAGTCAGGATAATTTTGAGGGGCTTTCATGCTCATGTCATGCGAGAAGAATATTTTGGAAAAATTAGATAATAAAAATATCATTAAAAAATTTTCCGAAAAGATTTATTTAATAAATCGTCTTTTAACTTAGATTTAAATAAAGAATTATATTTAATTTTATATGTGTCACTTTTACAATTCATTTTTATTTTTCTGTAATGTTATTTACATGTTTATTAGAATAAAATATAAAACATAACGTATTTGAACAATTTTGGGATGTAAGGTGGGGACTTTTTATCCAGTCCAACTCTGAATCACAGCATGCTATAAAAAACTAGTTTTAAGATATTGGAACTTTGCAGAATTCTTGCTGTCTTTTTTTATTTTTTATTTGAAGAAAACTCCTCCATATTACAGTCTGACCTACTTTCCCACAAAACAGTTTTTTAATAGTATCTCCAACATGGAAAATCCACCCTTTTAATAACCAGAAATTACTCTGTAAATCCTGAATACAAGCATCTTATAAAAACTAGTTTTATTTATTATATTGGAACTCTGCAGAATTCTTGCTGTCTTTTTTTTTATTTCTTATTTGAAGAAACTTTCTCCGGTGTAGCCGAAAACAAGACACGATAGCCCAGGTCACAGTTATTTTGGAATTTCCATATGACAGATATAGCAAATATTCAATATATACATATGTATATTAATATGCGCATGCGTGTTTGAATACATGTATGAAAACTGATACAACCTTGACACATTTCACTTGAATGAATATAGATACGAATTGATTTAAGTTTTCGTCATGTATTTTTCGGGAATTTGTAATGCATATTTGTTTTAATTGAATTGGTATGCAAGCTTATTAAGAAGTTATTCTAGAATATATTGACCTATATTTGTTCAATGTTATAACAGTAGTTTGTGTTAAATATTTATCAGAAGTTATATAATAAATTGTGAAAAAATATTGTTTTATTACATTGTTCAAAATTTTTAGGTAAACGATTAAAAATTCTTGAGGGCATTTGAATTTTTATCATTATTACTGTAATATATTACTCTTTTTCTAAAGTGTAACTTTTGAGCTAATAAAAGAATAAAAAATTACGAAAAGCAAGAGTACGTAATTGCCCTTACAGCTTACATGAATGTGTAATTATTTACTCTTATTTTTTGTATTTTTTTACTCTTTAATGATATAAAAATTGTTTGTTTGGTATTAACAGTCAGTTTTTAATTGTTCTAAAAAGTGTTTATATTTTTTATACTTTCTTTGGAGTAAAAAGAATCTACTCTTTATACATTTATCTATTTAGGGTAACATTATTTACCATTTTTAGGGAATGTGTAGAAGCAGTGATAACTAATTAGTAAATGTTGAATTTTGAGACATTGATTTCTGAAATAGATTTAAATAAAATAAAACGGCTTTAGGTTATAGCTCTGTATTAATATTTATTAATAATGGACATTTCGATGGATTCAACGTACATCTTCATCTTTTTTTTGTGATGAAGACGTACGTTGAATTTGTTGAAACGTCGATTATTAATAAATATTAATACAGAACTTAAACTTAAACAGTTTTTTTTTTTTAATATGAGTTCGGAAAGATTTTTTATTATATTTATATATATCTTTTAAATAAATTTTACTTTTGTTTGTAAGAAAATAAATGGAAGTTAAAGTGTTTTATATATACACAATCACGCCATGTACCCAAGCGGGTGTGGTACAAACTCTTTTCACTATCCCGAAATTAATTTTCTCCAAACAAGCAACTCTAGCTAATAATTATATGAAAATTCAGATCAAATATTTAAAATTTATTAGCTAATAAGAATTTATGACAATCGTATAAAATTTTTTTCATATATTTATGTATGTATATTATTACATAATCTGTTACATGTTATTTTACAAATCAATGATATATTAAGTGCAATGATTTAAGTGTATAAATTTAAAATTGTGAATTAAAAGCGTGTAAAGAGATTTAACATGCGGAATAACGAAATCGAAATGAATTAAGTCTGTGAAAAATTTCGTGAAAACAGCCTGAAATGAATGAATTCACGGGACGGGACAAATGATTTTTTTAGTGTTGTTTTAGCTCATTATTTTCGACCAGGAAGTAGACAAACGGACCACCGGAAGTTGAGGCGTTTGTCCGCAATACACAGTTAGCTCTCACTCTCGCCTTCAAACCGGAATGCGTATTTGCAATGTCTACACGGAGAGAAATGTATTGCTAATACTGTATTGCTAAAAAAAAATTATTTACTCTAGCAAAAATATATCTAACATAATTATATCATATTCATAATAATAATATACGGTATTGTTTTGATATATATATATATACAGTTTTAGTTACGACAGTATTTTTGTGATAAATATAAAAATTAAAATAAAAAAATTAAAATTTTAGACATATATAGATTTTGTTATGGTACATTGAGCGTTTGGCTGTCACATATAGTACTAAATTTTATTGTTACTGGTATTATATTTCTAATATTAATAACAATATATTTCTCTCCGTGAACATAAGCTAAATTTGGGTTATATATTAGTTGAAAATTACTATACTTGTATAGTAAAAAAATCTTTCAGACTTTATTATATTAAAATAAAATTGCTTTAGGTTTAAGTTCTATATTAAAATTTATTTATAATCGACGTTTCGACGAAACTCAACGCTCGTCTTCATCAGAAAAAACTGACACAAGTGACATATAAAGTAAATAACAGAACATAGAAACAAGGTATTAAGTAACTTATTTCTATGTTCTGTTGAGTTTCGTTGAAACGTCGATTATAAAAAAAATTCAATACAGAACTTGAACCTAAAGCCGTTTTATTTTGAAAATTACTATTGTTATTCTCGGAATTATTGTAAATAAACTAATACTTAGTAGTAATCTTCAGGCTTTTATGGCGGGTATTCACTGAATTTATAGAATTTTTGGATTGGTCACTGAATGACAGTTTCTGCTTTGTAATAACATGGACTGTTTGTTTCTCAGTAACAGTTTCAATACTGTACTAATCCTTGTGCCTTCATCTCTGTTGAAATATCTAGGGTGTTGAAGAATTTCCAATGTTTCTCTGCGGGCTAAATTGAAAGTAGTAGGAATAGCAGAGCATGTATGAGATAAGTTAGATGAATGTGGATGAAGCTAGAGTTGCTTGTCTGGATAGGAATTAGTTTGGAGGAAACTTATTTCGGAATAGTGAAAGAGTTTATGTATGTTAGGCGTTTTTTTTATAACCTGAAATAAAATAATATTTTTATTAAAAAAAGTAAACAAAACAGCAATTTTTTAAAATAAATAACCCGCCTACAAAAATTAGGGTGTCCGTAAAAAAAGGCTAATATTGATAATTTTACATCGAAAAACATCAGAAATAATATTTTTCGCTTGATTTTACAAAAGTAACATGTTTCTCTACACAACTGAAATTTTCGGAAAACGCGTGTTAATACATACACGATATGTTTATATATATATATATATATATATATATATATATATATATATATATATATATATGATATACGATATATGTATTAACAAGCGTTTTTCGAAAATTTCAATTGTGTAGAGGAACCTGTTACTTTTGTAAAATCAAGCGAAAAATATTATTACTGATGTTTTTTCGATGTAAAATTATCGATTTTAGCTTTACTGGAAAATTATTTTTTTTTTACGGACACCCTAACAAAAAGTCTTGATAATTATGCATCAACCCAATATAAAGAGTTTGTGCCGGGGCAAAATAGAGAATAGAAATAGGCAGCCGGTGCACCGGGGGGGCATACGCATTGTATTGCGGTAACTGGTTTAGTGTGTGCGACGATGTGCGTGCGTGTGTGCGATGAATCACTTTCATTTTTTCGGCAGCCGCGGTTTCACTTGCATTCATTATTTTATTATGATGCGGTGTTTCATTTCGCTTTTGTCTTGTCTATATCTGTTTCCCTCTCTTTCTCTCTAGTACCTATTAGCTATTATTACGTGAATCTATTTTCAATTTTATTATCATCATGACATTATTACGTTTTTTCGACAAATTCCTACCTAGAAATGATTTTCATGAATGTGTTTTACTAAACTTTATGCATTTGTGTAATATATATTTTATTTATATGATAAAAATTAAACACACGATTCAAAATTTATTTAACTTATTAAACTAAGAGTCGTGTGTTTAATTTTTATTGTATTGATAATGTTTCAACAAGTGTCTATACAGCCGTGTCCATCCAAGCTTTAATTTATTAATTTTTAACCCCTTAAGTACCATTGTCCCCCTATGAGGACATGTCCTTTTTCTTATTTTGTAAGGCTACAAGTCTTAACAGATGTGATCCAAATAGACTCTTTATAAAGTTTACGACAGATCTGTTCAGAATCGTACAATTAATTAAGTAATTTGGAATTTAAAACTTAAATGATGTAAAACTATAAATTTTTGTACACACATAAATAAATATATAATACAATAATTAAAAATCGAAGACAAATTTTGTCGGGACGCTGTAAGTCATAACTTCATAACTAGTAAATTGGTTTACTAGTGTTTAAACAAAATGTTAGAAAATCAATCAGTAATTTTACAATTATTCAGAAGTTTATGACTTGTTTTTTTTTTTGATATAATAAATAAGGCTAACGCGATTGATGAGACATGTAATAAACTTCTAACAGCTACAGTTCCGTTAGAAAACATTTTCGAACATATGTTTATTTGAAGTTTTTATTTAGATTACTCATAGGAATCATCCGTGTAGTCATAAATCACCCTGTATACTGTTAGAAAAAAGTATTTTACATAATTTAAGTTTTAAATTTCAAATTATTTAATTAATTCTACGATTCTGTCATGATGCAGAATATTTTGTCTTTTTCTATCAAATGAAAAAATATGTATTTACTAGAGAAGACAAAACATTCTGAAACTCAGAATTATTCAGCATCACAGCATTAATTATTATATGTAACATTACTGATAAATTTTGAAGAAAATTTAAGAAAAAGAATATATTTTTTCTAACACTGTACATATTGTACACTGTAAAAAAAGATGCCATTTTACATAAAGTCTAAGTAAAAAAATTACATATTATTTCAGCAAACCGATGGTTTACATAAATTTTCTGTAAAAATAATATAATTTTGTAATTTCAAGTAAAATAATTAATTTATCATATTATATTGGTAAAAAGTATGTTTTACCGAAAAAATAAGCAAACTTATATAAAATATACGTATTTTATATTCATATAATGTAAAAAAAATTGTGGGACGTCTGTAAATTTACATATTAAACCGGAGTAAATCAATTGCCAATTATATTATAAAATTACCAATTTTTTTACAATGTCGTTGAATGTGTTGGACGCTTATAAGATATTTAGATAGTTACATGAATGTTTTTCTTTTTTTGAAAGTTTTAATTTATAAAACTACTGACAGTTAAATACATCGCTAAATCATTTTTACTCGTCGTTGTGTTATTTTTGACTTGTTAATTGTGTATAAAGTAATTGTTACATTTTTGTGTTATAATAGCTACCTACACATTGTACTTGTGACTAACACGTTGTAAAAATAAATCTTAATAAATAGATTCACATTTATATTTATATGTTTTTGCTTCACGGCAAAACTGTTTAACAGGACAGTAAAAATATATTTTTCTGTAAGCGTATCATAATATTAATAGTACGTTTACCATATTATTGCCTATGTAGAAAGAGGTTATTATGTTACTAGTAAAATAATGACATTATTATATAGCAGTTAGTTACTAATACTCTGCTGGTGGCAGTACCAAACATAACTACAACATCAAGTGTATTTAATTTGACATCTTTGGTGCAAACTAGTATTTCAAGTCGAGTTAAATTAATTAACAATTACGTTGTTTATTTTCGCTTGAATTTTAATTTGATGATTGCAAATGTGTGAAGAGGTACAAGAAATGCAATGTATACCGCCCAGGGTGGTCAGAAATTGTATATTCGACCAAAGAAAGATTAATTTTCACAAATAACGTAACATATAAATAATATACATACTATTCTACAACTGTTGGTTAAAAAAAACACAGCTTATATTGGAAAATTACAATCTTGTATTTAATATAGTAAAAAAATCTTTCAGAAATTATGTAAAGTAAAACTATTTTAGCTTCAAGTTCTGTATTAAAATTTATTTATAATCGACGTTTCGACGAAACTCAACGCTCGTTTTCTTCCTGAGTTTCGTCGAATCGTTGATTATAAATAAATTTTAATACAGAACTTGAACCAAAAGCAGTTTTAATTTTCTATTTATTCATATTTTAATAAATTAAAATATAATCTCACTGTTACGAAAAATTAATAAAATGGTATAATTTCTTTTAAACCACAAATCATTATATACCTATAGACCACTTTGACATTGTCACATAAATATTAAAAAAAAAGTTAAATAAAGCAGAAACAAAAGAATTGACTAATGTATTTTTCGTCACATACTTAATGCGATAAGTTATTTCAAAATTATATCTATTATTATAATTTTGTATTTATTATTAATAGATGAGTAGAATAGTATTATTAAATATTCAATAATTATTATTTAATGATAACCTATTTGTGATGTGCATTATGAAAATTGTATATACACTTGTTGATCTGTTTGACTTTTAATATTTTTATATCCATATATTATGTATATATTTATTAGTATTCATTAATTTATTTATAATTCATTCACCAAGAAATGTGACACAGCACGAGACTTTGAATTAGATTATATTCTTAGTAAAATGAAACGGTTTTAGGTTGTAGTTCTGGGTCAAACTCCGAATGGATTAAACTTTGCCAAAAAATTTCAAAAAATATGAAAAATATGAGAAAAATAGTAAACTTAAACCATGTTACTATTTTTTTCATATTTCTCATATTTTTTGGAATTTTTTAGCAAAGTTTTATTCATTTTGAAGCTGAGACCTATTATCGACAGTTTCACATAGTTCTGTATTAATGTTTATTAATAATCGATGTTTCTACGTACTCAACTTATATCATCATCAGGGAAAAATATTCACATGACATTACACTAAATAAACAGAACATAGAAATAAGTTACTAGGTAACAAAATAAGTAATTAGATTATAATATAATTAAGTTAATTGATAATTGCATTGTTTATTTTCGCTTTAATTTTAATTTAATTATTGAAAATGTGTGAAGAAGTGTAAGAAATGCAATATATACCGCCTAGGGTGGTCAGAAATTGTATATTCGACCAAAGAAAGATTAATTCTCACAAATCACGTAACAAATATAAATAATATATGAACATATATACTATTCTATAAGTGCTAGTAACTGGTAAGGTTACTTGGCATGTATTTTTATTTATTAATAGAAATCTTTCTTTGTGTTTCGCCTAGATTTAACTACACTGTAAAAGAAATTCGGTAATTTTATATAATTTTACAGAAACATTTTCGTCTAATATAAATGTACGTATATTTTATGTAAACACTCGGTTGTGCCGAAATAATATGTTTTTTTTACAGTGTAGTTAACTAGTAAATATAAATGATTAAAAAATCACCTAATTAATATGATGATATAATTTCTAGCAAGTCATTATTTATAACAACAAATAAAAGTTGCAAAATAAATCAAAAATTTATCAAACAAATTGAAAAAGAAAGAACCTCGCATACATAATTTTTACCACTTCCAGAAACGAATATAAAACAAAATTACTATGTATATATATATATATATATATATATATATATATATATATAAAACATAGAAACATTAAATGAAATTAATATTTAATATGCATCCAAAGTCATTGCAATAAAATTATTTTATATTTATTCATATTTATATTTCCTTTCACAAATCAAAGTATAGCAAAAAAGAAAAATAATCATTAATATTTAATTACATAAAAAAATTATACAATAAAAATGCATTTATAAAAGTGTGTAATATATACATCATGCATGGCTTTTAAACTCAATAGCTGTGTTTTTTTTACCGAAAAACTCAGCTCAGATCAGCAAATATCAGTAACCTTGAAATAATAGCTGTTTTATTTGTCGTCTCGTAACTGAGTTAAAAGTGAGTGAATTGCTTCCCCCCTTACCGATATTGAGTTTGATATTTAGCTAGTGCTTAGCTGAGATTCAAGTGAGCGCACATGCGCAATTCAAATTTTTCTAGTTTAAGATTTGATAACGTGTTTGATACGTTGACATTTATATTTGAGTATTTTATTGTGAAGTCAAACAATAGATATCTGGCGAGTTGCAATAAATTATCAACGCAAACAATCCAAATACATCTAATATTTTAGGTTATAACATATGTGGAACTTAGATTTTAAATGTCACTTTCAAATAAACTGTTTTATTTATCAATACAACTCACTCAGCAAAACTCAGCTCAGCTTAGCTCATTTACAAGATATACTGATCTGAGTGGAATGTAAAAAAAAACACAGCTAATACATCATTTCTTATTAAAGATATTTTAATATTAATATTAATAATAATTAAACAAATAAAAATTGAAATTATGTGCAAAGTTTCAAAAATAAAATAATTTTGATAAATTTTCTATTAATAGAAATATATTTAAAAAAATTTGTTAGGTAAAAGATGCGTTTCGGTCATTGCAGCATGAACCATCTTCAGCTATAATCTTCTTCTATTATTATCTTCATCTTCAGCTAAAATGACCGAAACGTACGAAAAATAAACAATTTAGATCAGAAATTAGTTTACTTCATTTATACGATCCATTTGCGTCTTTTACCTAACGAAATAAATATTTATGAGGATCATCTAAAAAATGTAAATTATTAGTAAATTGATTTTGTTATCATAAAATTATTTATTACATTTTGTTCCTCAACTTACTAACTAACTCTATTTACATTAATCGCATTCTATATGTTTACAAAATTTTGTCACAATAAATCGAACAACAAAATTTGCGAGAGATAATTTTGCGATAAATTAAAAAAAGGCAATGTGACATAAATGGTGGCGCCCGTAATATATTAAATCTTATTATGATTTTATTACACTGTCAAAGGTCATGGTTGGCCTTGAAAATTTTACATAGATCTAGCTTACTTGGCAACTAATAGTCGTGATATATATACAGGGTGTTCGTTTGCCAGATTGATATAGGGTAATAACATGGGATACCGATAATACGCAGAATACGTCTTTCTGAAGTAAAATTTGAAGAAATACTTAGAATACTTTTCGATAGGGAATAAAAAGTTATATAATTTGGTTTTAGTTTTAATTTGCTAGCACGTGCCGTTTGGGCGCTAGAATTTTAAAAAATTTTTTTTTATTTAGAATTTTCAATAATTTTTTCTGCTAATTTGTAATTTTATTGTGATAATTTACGTATATTTTTCTGTAAAAATTACGTTTACAAAACATGTAAATTTTTTATCTAATTCATCTAAAAATTATTTATTTTGATAGGTAATTCTTTTCAAAAGTACCTACATACATACACAATCGTGCCATGTACCCAAAAGGGTGTAGTACAAACTCTTTCCATTATCTCGAAATCAGTTTCCTCCAGTCATCTCTATCCTGACAAGCAACTTTAGCTTCATCCACATTCATAAATCCTCTCATGCATGCTCTTCTATTCTTACTACTTGGAAACTTTCACTCATGCAAATCACTTTTAATCAAACCACTCCCATCTACTCATCGGACGTCCACGCAAAGTTATAGTCTCAAAATCATTCATATCAATCTTTTTTCAACCAAATGTTTATTACATATTTACTCAAGATGTCTGAACAATCCCAACTTTTGCTACAGAAATTATGTCATATAAAAGTATTTTGAATGATTTAACTTGATTAGCCGTAACTTTGTGATACATTTTGGAAATAAGATAAATAAATAAAAATAACTTTGTTATATCACAATTGAAACTGCAGTTACGAGAATAAAGTTTTTAGTGATATAACAAAGTTATTTTTATTTATTTATTTTATTTTGAATGATTTTAATTCTATACTATCTCCTACGTACGCCACTGGCGTTACATCAATATAATAAAACAATTAACAAATAAAGTTGATTTATTTTTTGCTATTTTCAGAAGATATAACACTAGTTTATCGGTTCGATTATATTTTGTTTCTCAGAACAACGAAAAAATCTTTACGTAATCTAGTATATTATATGTATATTTAAATATACTGACCAATGAAATAAATAATTATAATTAAATATTATAATATACATAAATATACACAGAAATATACTGCATAATGTAAATTTATCGCTGACTTTTCTATATTTCGTAACCGAAAAATAATAAATAAGCTGACCGATTGAAATTCTTTTCGAAAAAAATTAAATAATACGGTGCATAGCCTACTTTTCAACGGAAATATAACAAAACAGCTGCTTGTTTTTTTTCTTCTTCTTCTTTATAAAAATATAATTCTTTATATTTTATTTTATATGGATAATCAGATTTTTAAATATTTTATACTGAGTTTTTACGCTCTTCTCTTAGGGGTATTTTTTGAAGGGCGCGATAATACATGTCAAATGGAGTCGATAAACCTTAAAACGTTTTAATAAAAGTTGTCTCATAAACGAGTTAATCATTCTTTTAGTTTTTACATCAATTTCTAATCAATGTTCCTTATTGCAAAGGTTAATAACTTTTCAATAAATTACTAATTCACTAAATTTGATTTATGCCCGGTTTTATAAACAACAGAGTAAAAGTAGAAAAGTCAATACGTGTCTCTTCAAGCGTATTAAAATATTAAGGGGGTATTTGCGTTTGTAGATCGATTTTTTTAGGTGTTTTTCAACATTTTTTTTAGGAACTTTTACAACAAAAACAGTTAACAATAATTATACCGTTGGAAAATTTTTTTTTTCAAACTTAGATCAAAATTTGGATTTGCCAATGATGGCAGATAAAACTTGCGTTCTATATTTCTAAAACAAAAACAAATAAGTACTTGAAACACATGTAACTTTTGTTGGAATCTATTACAAAATGTATAATTTTTACTACTAAAGCAAAAAAAAAAACCACTTTTAGGCACTTTTTTGAGAAGGCCGCAATTTTGTAGGTTCACGGAGAAAAACGTTTCTTTGATATTAATAAATAAATTTCAATAACATATATTTTTTTATTTTAAATAAATTTATTTAGAGTAAATATACAAGCCTTTATTGTAAAATAATTATTTTTTGTAATAAATAATTTTTTTTTAAATCAAATAGATATTTATTTGCCACTATTGAAAAAAATATTTATTGGAATGAAAATAATTTTCTTTACTCCAAAGAATGCCTTTTCTCCGTGTTCCAACAAAAGTTACATTTGTTATAAGTACTAACATCTAATTTATTTTTGTTTCAGAAATGTAAAATGCAAGTTTTATCTGCCACCATTGGCAAATCTAAATTTTGACCTAATCACTTTGACGCCATTTTTTTAAGTGAAAATTTGACTTTTTTGAAAAAAAAAAATACTGTTTAATACTTCAATAAATATACTTTCAAACGATATAATTGTTGTTTATTGTTTTTGTTGTAAAAGTTTTCAAAAAAAATGTTGAAAAAACCTAAAAAATTTATTCAAACAGGAATACCTACCCCCTTAAATTATAGATCTTTAAATTTAAATATGATGACCAGAATAGCAACATTAGTTGGAACAAAGCTTATGCTAGATAAAAAATATAGAAAAACGATATGATTATTTTGTTTTTGTTCTTTGTGAAACAATAATATGGGAAACATGTAAAGTGCAGTGATAATAGTAGTCATAGCAGTAGGCTAGTGTATGAAATTTTTTCAACTCGAATTGAATGAAGTACATACGTCCCAGTTCCCAGGAAACATATGCAATCGACATTATGAACCGTTCTGTAAAAAAATCCAGACAATGTGATATATAGTTTAGTGTAAGTGTCCTAAAACTCTATCTATTAAATCGTATATACATCCAGGGTTGGACTGGCCCACCGGAGCACCGGGCTTTCACCCGCTGGGCCGTGACCAGCGATAGGAAAAAAAACTGATCTTTTAGTTTTGTAAAAATATAAGAATTGATTATTCTAAAAACATCAATTTGTGAAAAGAGTTATTTATTAAATCATCCTTTAACTTAGATTTAAATAAAGAATTTTATTTAATTTTATATGTGTTATATGATTTAAATAAAATTTAGCTTCCTTTAATTAATAATTTATAGATTTTATGATCTACTTACTTATTTGTTACGTCTTAGATAATTTTTTATAATGACATATTTTTATACTATTTTGATTTTTACTACTTTGACTGCAAGGAAAAAGTAGTATAGCGTTTGGTACGGTGTCTGTAACATTTTCAAAAAAAAAAAAAAAATTGTATAGAAATCCTTCATATAGCCTCCAGATGACGAATCTGAACTTAGTTTATGTGGGTGTATGGATGTGCGTCGTCAGCTCGCTCGCTCACTCGCTCGGTCGTCAGACAAAATTTTGTGATCGCAACTCCTCCTAGACGGTTCAACCGATTATAATGAAATTTTCAGGATAAATTTGCCTAGTGATCAAGATGGTCATGTGGTTTTGGTTTTTTCCAGTGATGCCAACTTTTCGAGAAAAAAATTACTAAAATTTTTAAAAATTCATTGTGGCTACATTATTTATCCGATTTTGATCAAATTTTCAGAAAAGATTTCCCTAATACTCCTATTAATTACATAATTTTATTAATATTCAGTGTTGCCAACTTTCCGAGAAAAAAATTACTAAAGTTTTAAAATTTTTATTATGGCCATGTTATTCAACCGATTTTACTCAAATTTTCACAAAAGATTCTCCTAGTATTCATATAATTTATGTAATTTTAACAAAATACAGTGTTGCCAACTTTCCGAGAAAAAAATTAGTAAAATTTTTAAAAATGTATTATGACCATTTTATTTAACCGATTTTAATCAAATTTTCATAAAAGTTTTTTTTAGTGCCTAAATAAATTATGCAATTTTAACAAAATACAGTGTTGCCAACTTATCGAGAAAAAAATCACAAAATTTTTTTAAAATTCATTGTGGCTACATTATTTATTCGATTTTGATCAAATTTTCAGAAAAGTATCTCTTAATGCCCACATAAATTATAATATTATTAAAATACAGTGTTGCCAACTTTCCGAGAAATGTCAAAGTAGTCTATATATGGGTTTATCCATATACTTCTAATCTTGTTTATAATAAAATTTTGATAGATAAATTTGTTCTAATTAAATTTCTATTTATAATTAAGCACACACACACGCGCACATATGCATATTTATAAATTCATGTGAATATAAATGATATAAAAAGAAACGTAAAAAGTTATTTTTGGTTTTTATTATATGCAGATGTACAACTAAATTGAAGATATTAATTATTTTAGTTTTTGTCATTTGTTTCGAACTTTTTTCGAATGCATTTGAAGAAAAAAAAATCGAATGTTTTACTGTTCCGTATAATGTCTTTGTTCAACAGTATTTCGAAAGAATTATTTCAAGTTTTAATTAATAATATTAACACAGTAAAATATTTGATACTATCTGATGTTCTATTTGAGATCAAAAATAGTGTAATTTTTTTAAAAATGTATTCAAAAGGATGAGGTACAAAGTCTTTCCACTATGCCGAAATTAATTTTCTTTATACATTCCTATTCAGATAAGCAACTTTAGCTTCATCCACATTCATAATTCCTTTCATACATGCTCTACTATTTCTACTACTTGGAAACATTCGCTCACGCAAGTCACTCTCTCAATCATACCAACTGAACAATGTCAAAAACGCATTTGTTGCTACTGCTAGCAAAAATGACATTAAATTAAATTAACACTAATATTATTTTACACTTTTATAAAGTGTACTTTATACATTAATTGTCGACCACCATAAGGGAGGTATTGTAATTATACCAAATTTGATATATTGAGATTTATTACAGATAAGTACGAATTAGACTTATAGTAACAAATGACTCAACTGTTTTTAGTGTTGTAGAGCAAATTTGTCTGAACGGATTATTATAAAATATTATATTTTAGTTTCGGATCAACTTTTGGTAAAGATCTGCTAACCAAAACTGATAATTTACCATTGTCATTTTAAAAAATTATTTTACAAAAGTTATAACTAACAACTTTATTTGAACATTTTTCGATACAGCTAAATAATTTTTCATATTTTTATAATATATGTAATTCTGTAAATAGGTGGCGTATATTTATATCGAGACAGTTTTGTTTTTTGTTACCATGACTACAGTAGTTGTTTTACAAATTTTTCTATTCCATAAATTTTTGTGGTGGTCACAGCAGATTTTTTTAACACTAAATCCTATAGATTTTATTTATATAGTAATGTAATAATATCTATTAATAAATATTAATAAATAAATAAATAAAAGTAATTAACTGATATTAATAAATTATTAGTAAAAGTAAAACAGTTTTAATTGGTTAAATTGGAACAATTTTTTTTCAGAAATTTTAAAAGTATAATTTTTAAAATATTTTAAAATCGGTAAAAGTATTGATTTGTGATGATATTTACTAACTAACATTGAACTAAAAACTTGGTGTATCTGTCAATTAAAAATCTAAAATTATTACCTCTTTTAAATACTATTAGAGCAAATATTTCGGTAATTGAGTGATTTTTCTCATATATTATGAAATTTTTATAAACCTTCACATAATTTTTATATATACTTTTTTGTTGAAATATGTTTAATATTTAAGTTATTTGTAAGTGGCAATTCTAGTAAAAATTTGAACTAGATTTAAAAAAAATAAAACGGCTTTAGGTTCTAGTTTTGTATTAAAAAAATTTTATAAATTTCGTGATTTAGTTACTTATTTGTTTCTGTGTTCTGTTTATTTACTATAAATGCCATTTGTATCTTTTTTTCTGATGAAGTTGTACGTTGATTTTGTCGAGTTCTGAAAGATTTTTTTACTGTTACATTTTAGAATTTTTATGTCAATAAAAGTTTTCAAATTGTAACGTCATGTATAAATTTGTGTCCCTGTTAAAAAATTGTGCAATATGCACTATCCAGTCAGAAATTACATTTTCATCATCAAAGACAGATTAATACTCACAAATCACGTAATAAATATAAACAAGATTAGAAGAATATGGGTAAACCCATATATAGACTACTTTGACATTTCTCGGAAAGTTGGCAACACTGTATTTTAATAATATTATAATTTATGTGGGCACTAGCAGAAACTTTTCTGAAAATTTGATCAAAATCGAATAAATAATGTAGCCACAAAGAATTTTTTAAAAAATTTGTGATTTTTTTCTCGTTAAGTTGGCAACACTGTATTTTGTTAAAATTGCATAATTTATTTAGGCACTAGGAGAAACTTTTATAAAAATTTGATTAAAATCGGTTAAATAAAATGGTCATAATGAATTTTTAAAAATTTTAGTAATTTTTTTCTCGGAAAGTTGGCCAACACTGTATTTTGTTAAAATTACATAAATTATATGAATACTAGGAGAATCTTTTGTGAAAATTTGAGTGAAATCGGTTAAATAACATGGCCATAATAAAATTTTTAAAACTTTAGTAATTTTTTTCTCGGAAAGTTGGCAACACTGGATATTAATAAAATTATATAATTAATGGGAGCATTAGGGAAATCTTTTCTGAAAATTTGATCAAAATCGGATAAATAACGTAGCCAATATGAATTTTTAAAAACTTTAGTAATTTTTTTCTATGATGTATGTATTTTTATTTATTTTTAGTTTAGTTTCGTTTAGAATGCTTGAAGAAAAAAATCGTATATATATATATCACTCTCGGAATTAATTACACCCCAGATTAATTACACTGTAAAAAAATAATTTTACATAGTTTTTTACTGTGATTATTTCATGTAATATTATGTTTTTATGAGAAAATACTTTCATAGATATGTAAATTTAAATTAATTTTTACAGTGTAGCCTCGGCTTTGCTTCGACCATAAATATCTGGACTCAAAACAATAATCATTGCTTTCTACTCTACGTAATATAATATACTATTTTTTTACAGTTAATTTGATTATAATATAATCGATTTTACGACTAATATATGCAGTGTCTAATATTATTCGTAATACACAAATTTCACTCGATCGTATAAGGAAATATTTTTTTATTATTAAATTAAATGATTAGGTTATTAATGGTTTTATTAAATTCGCATGACTTTACTATAGATAATCAATTTCATGGAATTTTAAAATCAGTTTTTGTTGTACATATTGCTTCAGTTTCTATACTGTATAATTTAATTGTTTATCATATATTTGGATAAATATAGCTAAACTATGTATTGGATTTATCTATAATTTTTTTTCTGTATATTATTATAAATTTGGATATATTTTAAAATTTTAATTTTTTATGAAATATCTATTTAATTTGTAGACAAAAAGAAAAAGTGCTTTTATTTTTCATTCACTTTAAAATAAATTTGTACTTCTGCTTCTTATCAAATATGAATAGTATTTTTATTTTTGTTATATTTTTCTATATACAATATTATAAAACAAATCAACGAATTAAAATTGCTTAATCAGTAATTTTAAGTAAACGTCAAAAGTAATTTTTACAAAAATCACTTTTAAAAGTGAGGTGAGAATACGGGCCAATATATGTTTTTCGAAATGTTTTAATTAGCAGATTCATAAAAATTAAGTAATTTATACGAGCTACATGTTTTAATTTTGCAGCACGAACATTTAAAAAGTGAAATTTTTCTAAAATTTTGTAAGGTGCATTTAAAGTTATTTCGTCTATTATATCATTTCAAAAACATCTTATATAATATGAAAAGATGATTATGAGCAAAAAACAGGCTTTAAATTACCGAAAACACAAATACTCGTAACAGCCGCCATATTAGAAAAAATTTAGTGGGACAAATACGAGTTTTTTAACATTTTTTCCTACTTTTTATGTACCATGGTTTTTAGGTTAAGAAAGTTTGTTTGTTTGTTTTTTTTTTAAATTCATTTCTATAACGACTAACATGTTGTGTAATAGGTAATTAGGTAAATAATTATATAGTACATTACTTTGTAATTAAGAAGACTCATTAGGTTTATTATTAAAGGATAATAATTTTGTTTAATTTAGGTTTTTTTATATTTTGGAGTGACATTTTTCAAATACATTAATTGATATTTGTTTACTTTGTATATTGATAATATGTATATAGCATGTAATCTTACCTTTTTTGTTTATGGAAAAGTGCTTTTATTTTTTGTTTTGTAATAAATTTGTACTTCTATTTCTTATCAAATATGAATAGTATTTCTATTTTTGATATATTTTTTATTATATCTAATATTAATAAGAGGTCAATTCTAGATGTAAAATTTGAAAATACTATAATAGTTGTTAGATCAATCAATGTTAACAGCAGATTGATAAGAGAAGCAACAGATATTTATAAAGAAAAGGAAAACATCAATTACTGTGACAAAGCACTGAGTTGAATAAAATTTGGCTGCCATTAATTAAAAATCTATAAATTTCATGTTCTAGTTAATTATTTGTTACCTAGTAACTTGTTTCTATGTTCTGTTATTTACTGTAATGTCATTTGTATCAGTGATGGAGACAGACGTTGAGTTTACGTCGATTTTAAATAAAATATTAATACAGAACTTTAACCTAAAGCAATTTAATTTTAATAAATATAGTACTTTTGACAAAAATTACTTTTAAAAGTGCGAGGTGAGAATATTTGCCTTTATTTTTTTCTAAATAATGACCAGTAGCAGCACTAGTGTGCAGTTTTTTGGCTCCGATTAGCCCGTCAAATACTTTTTTTGAGAAAATTTTCAAGTGTGTAAGTTTTTCCAAATTCTTGTTTCAATTTTTACTTGACTGTAAGGGAAAATGGTATAGTATTTGATTCTGTGGCTGTAACATTTATAAAATTATTTTTTTTTTATAGAAATCCTTCATATAGCATCTAGATGACGAATCTAAACTTAGTTCATCAGAGTTTATATGTGTTCGTTCGCTTGCTCGTTCAAATTTTATGACTGTTCATTTGATTTGCACCAAATTTTCTGGGTATATTCAGTTAGTGCCCAAGATGGGCATGTGGATTTTTTTTCCAGTATTGCCAACTTTTCGAGAAATCAACTACTAAATTTTTAAAAATTCATTATGGCTGCACTATTTATTCGATTTTAATCAAATTTTCACAAAAGAATTTCCTAGTGCTCCAATAAATTATATAATTTTAGCAAAATACAGAGTTGCCACCTCTTCGATATTTTTTTATATTATTCATTAATAAATTATGAAAGATTAAATATTAATACATTTGGCAATAAAGCGATATATATATATATATATATATATATATATAAAATTAATTATAAAGTGAAAATTAAAGTAAATTATATTAATGACTGATATCCTGACGCTGCGGAATTATGTATATAAATTTTCTAAAGGTGTCAAAATTAAAAATATACATTTTTTTATATAAGTTATATTGTTAAGTTATTTTAAAAGTTAGATTATCACAGATTTTCTGCACGATGTTATTAATAATCAGACGATATATGTATAATAATTTAACTTAAAATACAATTTTAATTTTACTTAACCGAATATATCAAGATTTTTAATTCACATATTAATTGCAAGATTTATTATAAAATATGTATTAATTGTTACATATAAATATGTATTAATTGTATTAAATGTAGCTGAAGATGGCTCGTGATTTAGCGGTCGAAACGTTCAATATAAAGAAATAATATATTTTTAACATAGTAAAATAGTTTTCAGAAGTCATTGTATTAAAACAAAAACTGTTTCAGGATTAGATTCTGTTTCGACGTTTCGACGCAACTGAACGCTCGTCTTCATCAGGTCAAAAATTTATCAATGACATTAAAATAAATAACAGTACGTAGCAACAAGTAATTAGTTAACATATAAGTAACTAGATCAGAAGAATTATAGATTTTCAAATAATGGAAGCCAAATTTTATTTAACTCAATGCCTTCATGTTATTCTTCTTTTTATAAAATAATTAAACAGAATCTAATCCCAAAACAGTTTTTAATAATAATAATAATAAACTTTATTTAGCCATGGCTATTTTACATACATTTTTACATTATTTATTACACTAAATTTGTATTTACTAAATTATTTATTACATTAAATATTTCTTTAATACAATTATTTAAGAAAGTGGCTATTTATACATACGGTATGTATACGCAATTGGCTATTTATACATACTGAAAAAAACAAAATTGGCTATTTAGGGTAGGTTAGATTAGTAGATTGGTTTAGGTTTTTTTTTCAGTATGTATAAATAGCCAATTGCGTATACATACCATATGTATAAATAGCATCATCCATTATTTAATTCTAAACATTTAAACGTATCTGGTAAACTATTGAATTGTACAATATCATCTACCATCACAGATCGTTTACCACTATTTGTATTTCTACGTGAAACATAAATTTTATTAATACCTCTCGTATTGTAATCATGCATATCATGTACTTTTTTTGTAAATGGCTTTAAATAGTCTGCAATTGTGCAATTTTAATATATTTTTATTTAATGATCCATTATTGCCTTCTTAATATTTAATAAATATATTAGTTATCACAAATTTCGTAATATCCAAACAAAATTTTGCAGCGCCCCTTAAAAAAAAATAGTCGATAATTAGCATGATTATCACGGCGGCGGCGCGGCGGTCCCGTGTTGTGGGGGCATGCGGGAGACGTAAAGGCATCCGTACACGACGGACTGACAATACTTTTCGCGCGAATCAAATAAAATAAGTGAAAGTGGTATATAACATACACAGCACAGAGTGTACAGCGTTGTACAGTACCAGTACAGTTGTGTTGCGCATAGTCACGGTCCGGACCCCCTCGTAGCACCACGGCACGGTCGGTTAGCGTGGCGTAACCCCGATTTCACTTTCGTTAGTAGGCCGTGCTTGTCCCACGAATGCGCGCAGTCGTGGCAGAGCGCGGCACGGCGGCTATAGAAATCAGCCGAGGAATTGGGTCACGATCTCCTTTGTATATAATACTGCCTAGCTGGGCTCTGCGCGCTATGGCTGTGCTAAGTGTGCTACGTTATGGCTATGGCTATGCTAACGCACACAAAATTGCATCATCGCGCGCGAGCACCGTAATCAAAACATTAGCTACTACCACGATGATGGCACACACACACACGGTATGGCTAGGACACCGTGGAGGGATTCGCGATAACTTGGATGGAATAGGGATGGAGTAAAATAGTATGAGCTATTTTTGATAGCATTGGAATATTGTAAAAAAGATATTTAACAAGTTGACTGCGAAATACGAGATAACTCGTAGTTTGCGTACTTGGCTAGGGCGTATTGTGGTCCAAATTGGGCATGATTGAAAAAATGTATGATGTTCTTGAATTTTTTATATCTATATACATCATACAAAATGGAATTGACGTTATTAAAATGTTGCTATAAGAAAATATTGACTATTCATTACTTGCAATACAGTACCTATTTCAATGCTTATGGAGTTTTTAATGTTAAATTTAAAATAGCTGTAACTTTTGATTGGGGTGAATTGGGATGATGAAAATTTGAGGATTTTATCTTCATTCTATGGAGAATAAATCATGAAAATTGCAGAAAATGGCATCATATAATCTAAATTGAAATCAGCAAAATATGCTTATTAAAGCGAAGATAAATTTGCAATAAAAATTTGCAGCTCTGCGGAGCAATTCCTGCATATTTCAACTTTAGTTTCAAGCAAAAATTACTTTGTTTTACAAATTTCAAAGTTTTTTTTTTAACGATGTGCGCTTTTTGACTAAATCTGGACCACTGTGGGGCGCCGATTACGTGTTATCTCGTAATTGTTTGACTTGCCGTATTCGTGCAGCTACGAATTATCTCGTAGTATATAAACGTAGGTAACTATGGGTAGATGGCTTCTGAGAAAAGAATAAAAATCAATTGTGGTTTAAACGAACAGAAAATTTATTAATAAATGAACAGAAAATAATAATAATAATATATGACACATGATATAAGAATATGATTAAATTAAATTGGCTTTTGAAGCCAGAATTCTGAAAATTACTGTGGCAGTCAACGTGTTAACCTTTCATAGGGCAGAATTATTTTGGTCAAAATTTTTAATTTATTTTTTGGTATATACATAGTAGGGTTGGGAAAAATCTCGATATATCGATAAAATATATTAAAAATAAAAATTATCAATATATCGATATGTCGGTATTTTGATATCTGAGGAAATTTAAAATTGACGAAATTCTAAGTTAAGATAAAAATATTTGATATTCTTCTCACATGTAGATGAGGTAAATAATAATAAAAAAAAATTATTCTAGTTACTACATTTTTCTAAAAAAATATGACAGATATTTTTTTAAATCAAATATTTATTCTTAATGTAAAAATTGAAATATTATTCAAATTTTATTTTTCAATTTTAATTGAACTATTAATGTAAAGATACATTTAAAGATGTAAAGATATGTTTAATTTACTTATTTATTAAAATAAACTGCTTTAGGATCAATTTCTGTATTAAAATTAATTTATAATCGACGTTTCGACGAAACTTAATGTTCGTTTTCATCAGAATAAACTGATTCAAATGACATTACAATAAATAACAGAACATAGACACAAGTTACTAGATAACAAATAAGTGACTAGATTATACAATTTTATAGATTTTTAATTAATGGAAGCAATTCCTTCACAGTGATTAATGTTATCTTTTTCCTTATAAATTTCAATTGCTGTTTTATCAATCTGCTGTTAATATTGGTGGGTCTTGCAATTATTACAGTATCTTCGAATTTTACATCATAAAGATATTCTTCTATTGCTAAACATGCGTTAGTACTAATATAGAAGAAAATAGAATAGCTGTGCTATATAGCTATATGGGGCTAGGAGAAATTATTGTATACGTTTTTAGCCCGTGTTAAAAACGTGGTATATTAATTTTTTTTTTAAATTTAAATAATTTTTTATATTCAACGTATTTAATTATCAATGAGATAATCTGAAACTTTAATGTAAAACATTTTAATCACACAATTAAAATTTTTACATTATAATTAAACATTGCATAACAATTGTAAAATGTAATTTAAATATTATTCTTATAAACAATGCAAGATACTTTTTATATGAGAACTAAATTATGTGGTATTAGCTTATTTTCCATATTAACTAGAACGAAAAAATACTTTATTTTTACCATTTCAATTCATTTCAAATCATATTTTCGATTCTGCAAACATTTTTTTTTATAGTGTAAATTAATTATTATTTATAGGACATACACAATCATGCCACCTAAAAGGATGTGGAACACATTCTTTCCACTATCTCAAAATTAGTTTTTTTTCAATTTTTTTTATCCAGACAAGCAACTCTAGCTTTATCCACATTTATGACTACCTCTCATACATGCTCTTCTATTCCTACTATTTGTCAACTTTTACTTAAACAAAACACACTCAATCATGGTATATATTATACAATTTCTTTTTCCTTCCTCTACAACAAGTACAAATACTTTTTATTTGTATATTGCTCATTCTAAATAAAGTCTCCCATTTATCATATGTGTCACTCATTTAATAAGTTATAATTAACTAAAGATATTTTTCATGTTCCGCTTCTTATTTTTATTAAACATTTGCTACATATTGTACATATTTAATGTTTTTCAGTAAATTTACGTATTATGTGAATATAATATAAGTTTATGTTTGTATTTGTGCCATTTCATTGGGTTGTTGCCAGTTTGGTGTGATTAAATAAATAAATAAATATGTGTAAAATTTTTTTATTAGCTTTTATCCAGCTCTATCTTTTGTGTTACTCCTCGGACACCCCAACTTGTATCTCAAAATTTTGGTATACCTATGTGTTGCATTAAATAGATTTATTAAATATACTGACAGAGAAACTGTAAATTCGAAACGCATATTTCGACCTTCCGCGCAATGGGTAGCGACTCCTCTTAAGTAACATTATTTTAAAACTCATAAAGCAGCGAATTTGTCAATATTCCACTGTCCAGATATATTATAAGAGCGAGATATTTTCGATGTGTGCAGTAAATATCTGTCTAATGAATCAAAAACATTTGAATCACTCGATTTATAAATACGGACAACAGTAATAGAGGTTCAATATCCTGTTTCATTGAAAAGATTATTACGTATAAACATATTTTGAATTCTATACGTATAAGCAAGTCATTCTTTACTTATTTAATTTTATAAATTGTATTTACAATTAGTTTATCTTAATTTAATGAAAGTAAAACTATAGACAACTATTTCAAAATTAGCTTTGATATTCAAGTAGTACATTAAATACTAAGCGACACGTATTTTTTTTATCGGCAACCGCCAAGGTTTAGAGGGTAAAAATCACTGCCAAAGTTTAGAGTAAAATTTGTTTTTTTTTTTTTTTCGAAAACCATGTGTGCTAGAACAAAAGTGTAAATGTAAATATTTAATTGTTATGTAAGTTTTTCAAAATTTTATTTTATATTAAGATAGCCAAATTAAAAATAAAATTGACGTGTTTTTGATTTTTTAAATTATTTATTGTTTTAAGGTGTCATCTATCTCTATTTTATCCTCTAAACCTTGACGGTTGCCTATACGTTTTCTATGGTACTACTACTATGATTTCAAATTTTAATAACTTTTTTTATTTTAAATTATTTGTAATATTTTTATTTATAAAATTATGTATATCATTTTCAAATTTTTCTTTTGTAATTATGTATCTTTTTTTCAAACTAATTTTTGATATTCCAACGTCTTTTGTTTATGAAAAAGTACTTTTTATTTTTTTACTTAAAATAAATTTTTATTTCTACCTCTTATTAAATATGAGTAGGATTTCTATTTGTGATATATTTTTTATATCTAATATTATAAAATTGAAATAAACTAATTAAAATTGCTTAATAAATATTTGTTAAGTAAATGTCAAAAGTAATTTTGACAAAAATCACATTTAAAAGTGAGGTGAGAATACAGGCCATTAAATTGATAAATATGAAAATTCTAAACTATGAAATCATAAGTAATTTTTAGTGTTCTACTTGAGAATACCAAAGCTCATTTAAATCTCAAGTTCATTCGTATCACATTTATAAATAAAATATTTTGAATTCTGGGCGAAACCTAAAGAGAGCATTCTACTCCGAGTAACATATGGATTTTTTTCTTCACTATTTCCAAACGAAACTAAATTGAAAATAAATAAATAAATTATTAATTAATTTAAGAAGAAAAGTCAAAGATGAAATAATTCTGCGAGATTGTAGAGTAAGTATATAATAGAAATAAGGAAAATAAGGACGAGTCAGAGTAAGTATAGGAAGGATACATACCAAACGATTTTAAGAATAATAATTTCAAAAAAACTGATTCAGTGTCGTTTATTTAAATTGAAGATTGAGTATTTGGTATTAAAAGTACATTGCTCTGAGTTTATATTTATATTTCCGTTAAATAATTTTTTAATTTAAAAACTAGTACAAATTCTATTCTAGAAACTTGTAAACAAACATATGAGAAAAAATTTACATATTTTATTTATACAAAAATAAATTATGTAATACTTCTGAAAATAGTGAAAGAGAATTTTTTTATCTGTTTATATTTATTTTTTGTACAAACGTGAATTACGTTAAAGTTTTACAAATTTAAATTTTTAAATTTAATTTTCGAATTATTGGTACAAATATAATTAAGTTGTTACAAAACAGAGATTTTGAAATAGTTAAAATTACATATTTTTATGCCCGTATTTCCACCTCTTTTGTTTATGAAAAAGTGCTTTTATTTTTCACTTTAAAATAAATTTTTACTTTTACTTATTTTTGATATATATTTTCTTACGTCTAAAGTTAAAAAACTCAAATAAACTACTGAAAAAGCTTTCAGAACTCATTATATTAAAATAAATATTACATTTTTTTTGTAGCATTGTAATTAATTTGAAATGGTTATATTTGAAAATGTACAATATTTTTATAAATATCAATAATCTTATCTTTCAATTAATGATTTCATCATCAAAACTAAGTAAAAAGTTAAAGCAATTAAAGAAGAAGAAAAATAAGTTTACCGGAAACGGATGTTTACTAATATATTTTTTTTTTATTATCATTGATTTAAACGGAAACTAAATCAAAACTATATGTATTTTAAGTTTTTTATTTAGTATTTATTTGTATGATAAATTAAATTAGCATATATTTTTATTATTAATGCAAATTTGTAATTTGTGTTTAAGAAATTAGAACATTTTCTTACACAAATCCAAAAATAATAAAATAATTAGAACTTTGTATAATATTTCAAATGACACACGCATAAACAAATGTTTTAACGCAATAAACACCATGTAATCATAAATTCATAACATCAAACAATACATACGCACCGTAAAATAACATTACATGCCTTCGCACATACATAGTCTTTATTGTTTTATTATTAAAAACACTTTGGACGCGCAAAATTTTCATCAATATTTAACGGAGATATATACTTTTCGCGACCTAACAAAATCGACTAACTTTATGAATTTTTTTCTTTGAAATTATAAAAGATATCAAACCACGGTTCTCTTAGTATGAAAGAATAAATTTGGAACTTCTTTCCGGAATTTTTATTTTTACTTTTGTTATAAATCGTCCGAGTTCTAACCCTTTCTTCGAAGCTTTGCTAAACTGGCGAGTTTTTATTGTTTCATACTGTGCTTTTAATGAATACAAATTTTGCGCATTAAAGTGTTTGTCAAAATGGAACCAAATTCAATTTGCATATGCGTATGAATGATGAAGTGAAATATAAAATGCGTGCGGCGCCTGCAAATTTGAGCAGTTGGTTTTTTGAGCAGTTGTGTTGCTAGATTTAGAACTGCATTACATCGCGGAGGAAGGAAAAGAAAAATGGTAGTGTAGCATTTAAATGCGTGCATGCAGTAGCAGACAGATTGAAATCAGGTCATCTTCAAATAAACGACGCATCTTACACGCATTTCTAAGACCAATAGTTACCAGTTGACCAGTCACACTGGACATTTATTTACATTGGAACGAAATATATAGATTTACATTTTGCCACATTGTTTGGTCTATAATGTTTTATATATTAGAATCAGATTGAATTATTATTAGGTTGAGGCTTATTTTAATTGAATGGAGATTTTTTTATTTATTTAAAAAAATCTTATATTTTATATAAGTAATAAAAATAAAAAATTTGTTATGGCCACCACAGAATAAAATATATTATTTATTTTAAGTTTTTTTAGTATTTATTTGTATGGTAAATTCAATTAGTATATATTTTTATTATTA
Source organism: Clivina fossor (assembly GCA_963966155.1). Classification (NCBI taxonomy): domain Eukaryota; kingdom Metazoa; phylum Arthropoda; class Insecta; order Coleoptera; family Carabidae; genus Clivina; species Clivina fossor. The sequence goes on along the minus strand of OZ014559.1, from coordinate 15,100,320 downwards.
ATGCAAGTTTGTAATTTGTGTTTAAGAAATTTGAACATTTTCTTACAAAAATCTAAAAATAATAAAATAACTTTGTATAACAACAACTACTGTATAGTTATGATAATTAAAAACAAAACTTTCTTGACATATAAATATGCCACCTATGTCAACCGAATTATACATATACCTATATTATAAAAATATAAAAAAATATTTAGTCCTACTGAAAAATGTTCTAAATTAAAGTTTTTAGTTATAACTTGTTCAGCAACTTTTGTTAAATAAATTTTTTCGAAATATACTCGTATATCTCTCTTCCAAAATATTTTTAAAACATATAAAAGTGAGATCAGTAAATCAGTAAATTATCACTTTTGGTTGATAGATCTTTACCAAAAGTTGATCAATTATTTTTCCTGATGAAGACGTCCGTTACGTATGTCGATTATTAATAAATATTAGTACAGAATTATAAACTAAAGCCGTTTTATTTTAATATAATGAGTTCTGAAAACTTTTAATACATTTAGGGTCGGTATTTTGAATCTCAGTTAAAATATTCGGTAGTTGGTTAAATTAAACACTTGAATAATTCTGTATTTTGTATATTAACTATTTTAAAACTGTGAATTTAAAACTTGCTTAATTGAAAGCTCGGTTAGTTATTCATGCGTTTAACCAGAAACACAAAATACCCGGGCCCTTATAATGCATGTACACTGAGAAAAATAGATATTTAACAAATTGGATAATAATAAGTAGATATTTATTTGAAATATACGAGTATGTTTACTGTATTTACAAATTTATACATTTTTAAAATCTATTCACATATATATTTTAATACTATATTAAGAATTAAGACTGTAATACTATATACAAATTGATGGTATTAAATTTTTGTTTTTATTATATTTATAGTTAATTTTTAAATATACTTATTTTGTTATTTTTAATATCTTGTGTTTGTGTCACCTTTTTAAATATAAATAGCGTTACGGTAACTACCCATTTTTCTCAGTGTATGCGATTGCAATTGCAATTCTGCATCATCTAAATGCAAAACAAAACTATATCTTTCTTGTTGTTTATGAAGTCGGTATAGTGCCCCTAGGGGAAAGGGGGGAGTTAGGGGGAACAGATGTGGGTGGCTAGTTGGTTAAGTGTGTCGTTCGTGACTGTGACCGGCTTGCTTTTGCTTATAACTTAACATGCCCCCCCCCCCTCGCTCCCCCTTCAAATCGTAATGCACTCAGTGTCTGTCTCATTCGAATGAAAGTGAAACTTACCTAGATGCTAGAACCTAAGCTAGATAATTTAATACAGCGCCGTGAATAAAACCGCTAAATTGACATCATTTTCAAAAACTCTAATACTCAGATTTATTGTATGATAGTTTTTCTAGTCAATAAGTGTCACGTAGATTCCTAGTAGACATTGCCTTGCTATTAGCTATTGTTTTTACTCTTTGTTGATTTTATATTAAAAACGTATTTAGGTTAGATTTTGTTTTGTTTTTTTTTCTTAAATTATCTATGCTTTAAAATAAAACTGCTTTAGGTTTAAGTTCTGTATTAATATTAATTTATAATCGACATACATTACAAACGATATTTACAGTAAATAAATAGAATATAGTAACTAGTTACTAGATAACTAGATCATAGTTTACATATTCATCTAGTTTTATACTAGTTTTGTTTGAATAATGTACTATAAAAATTTGATATTTTTACTAATTTTTCATTTTTTATTCAAAATAATTTTTTTCATATTTCTAATACATATTTAGTGAAACAAAACTAGTATAAAACTACTAGTAGAGGAAGATGTAAGATATCGAATACTGTAAACTGAATTAAAATTCGCTAATTAGTTTTTTAGTTATTAAGCAAAAAATCAGTTTGGCAAGGTATAGCAATAATTGAGGGGTTTCCGAGAAAAACAAGAGATGTCCAAAATTGGCAAAAACTGTTTAAGTCCATTCCTTTTTATTTTTATTTTTTCTAGTTCTGGATTATTATTTCTTCCTGGGCTATGACAGAAAGTTTTTTTCGATTTGTCACAATTTGTCAAAAACCCCTCAATTTCTAGGACTTTATTGCTAACTTCTCAGAGGTTAAAAATTATAAATTATTAATTAAAGGAAGCTAAATTTTATTTAAATGAATGCCTCTTTACAGTGATTGATATTATCTTTTTCTTTATAAATTTCTATTGCTTCTCTTTATATATATATATATATATATATATATATATATATATATGTATTTATATAATTTTTATTAATTATTAATGAATGGAACGCTATGTGTTTTAATAAAAATAAATTATACATATTGCAATAATAAAAATGATTTTAAAGTTATAAATTTCTAATTTTTTTTTGAATCATTTTTTAATGTTTGGTTAATAAAAATAGATTTTAGAAAAATAGTTCACAAATCTACATCTTTCAGTCTTCAATATTAATAGATGTTTTGTCTATGTATATATAACAAAACGCTATTCCTATCTTCTTTGTCTAATTTAAAAAACATTTCATGTTTTAAATAGATTTTATGTATAACCACAGTGTTTACTATTATTACCTTTTTATTTACCTAAATAATTTTAGTATAATTCCTTGTGTATACTGAAAGTTGTGAAAAAAAGAAAAGATATGATTAATAAAAACATACGTGAGTTAGAAAAAAGATTCCCTAATTTTTCTATTTCATAAAATTATTTAATACGACGCCAGTCAGTTTTGTGGTGGCCATAGCAGATTTTTTATTATTTTCACTAGATAGGTGAGAAATCACTAATTTTGTAATAGTATTTTAAATATTTCAAATTTTTCAAATCCAAAATTAGGGAACCATTTACTTTTGATTTTTCCTGATTTCACAATAAAACTATGACGTCATAACATGGCGCTACGTGCATAAAATCAAGATGAAGTGTCATATTTTACTTTAGCAATGTCCCCTGAACGTGGGGCTCCAGTCGTCTCGAGGGGGCCACGACGAGAAAGTGGGACAAAATTTTATTTACAAAATGTGCGCCTCTTTATATCTTACACATATATATATATATATATATATATATACTTGCTATAAATAAGATAACCGAATAAACATTTTACATATATATATATATATATATATATATATACTATGATTATTTATAGGCCGATTTAAGTTTAGATTCCAGATTCGTAATTTCGATTGAGAATCTCGAATTATATGGCGATTCGAATGCTGTAATAATAAAATAAAAGACGGCTGTGCTATTTTAATGGATTTAATTCTAGAATCGGTTGAGAGTTCATTGTATTTGTTTTGCGAAGTTGAAGGTAATACTCGAATATTCTGTGAATGATTGTAAGGAATAATGTAATGTAGGTATGTGTCCATGAATTTGTTGAATGTAAACAAACTATTTTTCTTTTTGTTGATGGAAATTTGTGTGTGTGTGTGTGTTCTACATACGATTATTTTATACCGAATGTAAAAGTAAAACAAGATTAGAAGTATATGGGTAAACCCATTTATAGACCAGTTTGATATCACATAAATTCTAAGAAATAGGAATAATAATCATATTAAAATGGAAAATTTAATAAATAGTAAGTAATAGACGGAATTCAGTGAGTTAAATATTTATATATTTAAATATTTCGACTGTAGAGTCCTGAAGAAGGCAATAGTGATTGCCGAAACGTTGGCATAGAAGAAAATAAAAATATTTAAATTGAATTTTATCTATTACTTATTATTTTTTTAAAATATTATATATTTTCACCAAAAATTGGCAGCATTGGTCAAAAATTAAATTTTGCAATTAATATATATAACAAAGAATCTATCTTGAAAATTTGTTTTAAATTGTATAAAGAATATGCTTAAACTAAATTTTCAATAGTTTTTTCGAAAAATTAGCAACATTGTGTAATAATGAAATTGTCTAATTCTTTCTTTCTGCAAAAACCGGACGATTTCTAACAAAAGTCAAAGTAAAAATTTCTGAAATAATTTAAAGTTTATTCTTTTACACTCAAAAAATCGCGGTTTGATATCTTTTATAGTTTCCCTGAAAAAAATGCATAAAGTTAGTCGATTTTTTAGCCCAAGAAAGGTATATAGCCCCCTTAAATTAAGAAAAAAATAAAATAGAATGACAATTAAAAAGTGGATATAAATAACTGTTGATGAATCAACAGACATGGAGACAAAATAAATGAGTTTTTATTGATTTATAGTTCGTGATTGTCATCACGTAGTTTTTCTAAAATTCTTATAATCTATCTGATTTAATTGCGCAATATTGCACAAACGACCAATCGCCGATTATCGAAGAGTATTTATAAAATTTTCAAAGCCGTCTTACTCTCATAACCTACATTTTCAGATTTTTGTGGTTTGAGAAAATTTATTTTATTATTTCCAGGAAAATTTCTAATATCATCACTATTACCGAACATTTATATTTTAAAAGCTTTTTTTCGAATACAATAAAATTTTGTTACAATGATTTTTTAAAATAAGTTATTAAATAATTTATCGTTTTGTTACAAAAATTTCACTATTACCAAAGAGCGTATAATATTCTCTATTCTTTTTATTATATTTTCTTTGCTATTATTAAAAAACTACAAATAGATTCTCTATTAAATTTAAAAAAAAATATAAAGTCAATATCTAATTTCAAAACATATTTAAAAAACTATTACTTAAATAAATTATTGTATTTGTAAAATATATTGTATATTAGGGTGTCCAGAAAAAAATTCAAGCGAAAATACAATTTCGAATATTCAATTTCTGACCACCTTGGACTGTATACATTGCATTTCTTGTACTTCTTTAAGTTTCAGTAACCAAATTCAAATTCAAGCGAAAATAAACAATGCAATTGTCAATTAATTGAACTTGACGTAATAGTTTGTCATTATTAATAAACAGTTGACGTTATAGTTATGTTTGGTGCTGCCACCAGTAGTGTATATAACAACTAACTTCTCTATAATAATGTCATTATTATACTAGTAACAAAATGATCTCTTTCTACATAGACAATATGGTAAACGTAATATTAATATTATGATACGGTTTAAGAAAACAATATTTTATCATCTTTTGTCACATTTAACCTATTTTAATTCTGATTCATTTATGACAAAACCTACTTTAAACATTATTCAAAGAAATAACTCTCTCTTTTCTTTAAAATTCATATACCTAGTTAATCACCAATAATTACAATATTGAACAAAAATCCGAAATATACTCAAAATATTGTACAATTATCATTTCATATATATGAGTAATAAAAACCACAAACACTTTTATAATTTAACAAATGCGTAATTTAAAAAAGAAATCACACCATATTGTGAAATATAATAATTATAATTAAACTTGATTAATTATAAATAAAAATATTAAAAATATTCGTTATTTTATAGAAAAAATATTTAGTGAATTTCCATTTAATAACCGCTAATTATTCATCAAGTTAAATATAATATTTTCCGTATTGTTGCAGTTTGTAGACAGTTCGACGCCAAATATATTATTGACTAATTACTCTAATTAACGCAACCTTTACTTAGTAATTAAAAAAATAATTTTCTAATAAATAAATAGTTATATGTAATATTATACGTATATTATTCAAATTATATATATTTATTACTATCGTGTTAAATGTAGTTTTATTGAAAATTCTAAATTTAGAATTTTCAATAATTTGTCTTGCCAAACCAGAGGAGATAGAGAAAAAAGTAACTTAGTTATTATGTAGCAAATTTTTTTCTCTATTTTATTGAATTTTTTCAGATTTTTTTGAGCAAATTTTGAAAAAAGTCTTATTTTAAAAAAAATTCCAAGGGTTCCTACCCCGTTGAGAAATTTTCAAAAATTCAGTTTTTATTTTTTCCTGCTAAACGATGCATCTTAGAATAATGATTTATTCACTCAATTATAGTATTCATTATTCCGCATTTTTTCATTTCATGTTTATTTTCCTACACTTCATACTTTTTGAAAAAAAAAAAAAACCAAAAAAATTATAGAACTTTTTATCCCCTATCGAAAAGTATTCTAAGAATTTCTCCGAATTTTACTTTAGAAAGAAGTATTCTGCATATTATCAGTATCCCATGTTATTGCCTTTTATCAACCTGACGAACAAACACCCTGTATATAAAACATATATAGTAAACATTTATTATAGAAAATATGAAGTCTTATTAAGTGAATTAGTTGAACGGGCAATAACGTCTCAGCGGTTTCCATGGTGATTAAGTCAATAATGCGTATGTTTAATAACGTTTTATACGATTATATGATCACTTATTAATTGGTAATCAACACGGAGACATGCTGTGTTTTATTATCGATTTTTGCATGTTCTGCGTCAATTTCATTTTCTATTTATTTACATAAAATCACTTATACATATATTGTATAATTGGAATTATTTAGGTTAGGTTTTACTCGGAGGCTACTTGTATTTGTTTTCTTTTATTTCAGATAATTGCATTACTTATTTTGTTACCTAGTAACTTGTTTTCATGTTCAATTATTAATAAATATTAATACAGAACTACAACATAAAGTTGTTTTATTTTAATATAATGGGTTCTTAAAGGTTTTCTTTTTACTATGATAAGTTTACAGTTTAAAAACACGATTACTTTTCACTTAAAAGTATAATCTTTGGCCCGTATTTCTACCTCTTTTGTTTCTGAAAAAAATGCATTTTTTTTTTGTTTTCAAATAAATTTTTACTTCTACCTTTTATCAAATATGAATAGTATTTCTATTTTTGATGTATTTTTTTGTATCTAATATTATAAAATTCAAATAAACTAATTAAAATTGCTTAATAAATAATTGTAAGTAAATGTCAATTGACAAAAATCACTTTCTAAAGTAAGGTGAGAATACGGGCCCTTGTAAAACAAAATTTTCTCATTATATCAAGATATCACTAACTACTTAAATAGATGAACTAATATCCTACTATCAAAATCTTAAAATCTTATCAGAAAGATGACAAAAACTTGAAACAATCATGGCATTAGTATATCATCAACTACTTAACGAAATTACTTTAGCCAATCTTCAGATCTTCACTATCTAAACAGACAGTGGCCCTCAGTTAATGAACTCCTAAAGGTGATCAATAAAATACTTAGATTAAATTAATTAGAAAAAACACTCGGTTATATAGAAAGCCAGCAACTACTGTTCAAGATATTAGTTAACTAGGTATAGGCAATAAGCGAGCCAAGAGAAATGATATCTTTCTTGGAGATCAACAATATTGGGCACGTGTAGCTTTCGGGAGCAGAAGATGATTCCTATATATGTGGAGTTACTGCACCGGGCTACCTTGCAAGTCAATGACCTTTTACTTCTTGATGTTGAAGTTAGATTTGTGTTGGCTTTTTCTACATGTATGCAAGGTGATACTGACAATTATGTATAATGGTTTAGAAAAAAAAAAGAATTGTAAATGCAGATGGTTTACAATTTCAATTTTTACTTTGTGCACGTCGCTTAATGTAATCACAGCGGAACTATAGATTTTTTGATAATAATAACAGATTGATAATAATATTTGAAAAAATATTGTGTTAGCTAGAAATATGTAAATCAATTTAACATAGAAAAAATCTTTCAAAAATTATTGTATTAAAGTAAAACGACTTTAGGATTTAGTTCTGTATTAATTTCATTTAAAAGTTAACGTACTCTATGTCAGGTTTGTCAGAAATTGTATATTTGGTTACTTGATATGTATTTTGATTTAGTTTTAGTTTAGTTTTGTTTGGAACGTTTTTAGAAAAACATGTGGCACTTGGAGCAGAATGCTTTTTTATGTTTTGTCCAAATTGTTTAGCCTTGGCTCTGCCTCAGTCGTAAATATCTAGGGCTCAACACAATAAAGATTGGTTTCTGCTCCTCGTAACATAATATATACGATAACATCTTATAATTATATAATTATTTATTTCAGTAATGTTTTACAAATTAAATTATATTACAGTAGATATTATAAATTTAAAATTAATTATTACATCTAGTAATTATTTGTTTGTCATGCACCATTTCAGGTAAATTATAATAATTTACAAGCGATTACTATGAAAATCAAATTACATACATCTATACACAATCACGCCATGTACCCAAAAGGGTGTGACACAAATATATTTAAATATATTTATTTTTTATAATAGACTGAACAATGAACTGAAATCTACTGAAAACATAATATATAATCTAGGTGTGCAATAGCAGATTTATCAGGATGGTTTAGACGTATTGATCTCTTGTGTTCTATCAATATAGTAGAAAAAGTTCAATCTATCTGTCCAATATAAACTTTACCGCATTCGTACAGTGTTCTATATATACCTGAAGATTGAACATATTTTTTACACTCTTTAATATGAAATGCAATTTCATGTGTGGAAAATATGAAACTTATAAATTTTATAATCTAGTTACTTATTTCGTTACCTAGTAACTTATTTTGATTAAAGTTCTGTATTAATATATATTTATAATCGACGTTTCGACGAACTCAATCAGGAAAAATTATAAAGGCGGATCTTGATTTCGTCGAAACGTGCTTATTAATAAATATACAGAATTTTAACCTAAAACAGTTCTATTTTAATATAATGAATTTTGAATACTGTGTTAACCTAGTAACTAAAGTTTATTTACTGTAAATATCATTTTATTATTTTTCCTGATGAAGATGTACGTTGAGTACATCGAGTAGTCGATTATTAATAAATATTAATACAGAACTATATAACCTAAAGCCGTTTTATTTTTTTTATAATATATAAACTTCCGTGTTTGAAGATAATATCATCTAACAGTATAAAATAGTAAGAAGATACTTAAGATTTGTTACTTTCGAAATTTAATTTTATTAGATTTTTACACCTGGTTCCTGTTTTTAAATATATATAATTTTGTTTTCGGAATTCTTAATAACTTCCGAATTGTTTAATGCAATAACATATTGAAGGTACTAGTATACATATATAAAACACCTTATATTTATCTAATTCACCTGTCGGAAAATTTATTAGATAAGTAATATCAAACATATGTTCTGTTTTAAAAATAACAAATAGTTTTTTTTGTTTAGAACGCAAATATGGATATTGTTTTTAAACTACAGTTATTTTTATTATAGAAAGATGTTATAGACAGATAAATCTTATAAAAAGTCTTAATAAAGATAAAAACAATTGGATTAATTAACTATATAGTTTAGATTAAGTTATTTACTATTTAATTTTGTTTGTTTTAAGATAGTATATTATGTTACGAGGAGTAGAAAGCAATGATTATTGTGTTGAGCCCAGATATTTGTGATCGACCTAAATAGGTAAATTCAAAAAGAGCACTTTATTATTCCAGAAAAGGGTAAAAAAAATATACTCTTTTTAAGACAATTAAATTAGTTTTTTTGTGTACCACACGCATGTTGGATCATGCGCAGTAACAAAAAAAATTTTAAAAATACTCAAAAAAATGGTAAATTTTAATGTTTTACTTAAAAACAAAATGAGTGAGCAGTTATTTACCCTTATTTTTCGTATTTGTTGCCCTTCCATGAAGGTAAAAAGTCAAATATCTTAAAATACGCAAAAGCAAGGCAATTTTTTGCTCTAATAAGGCTACAAATTCAATTACCCTCGAAAATTTTTATTCTTTTACCCTACTATTTTGAAAAGTGTATATATTGTTTACATTTGTTACGTGATTTGTGAGAGTTAATCTTTCTTTGGTCGAATATACAATTTATGACCACCCTGAATGTTGCACATAGCATTTCTTGCAGTTCTTCAAAAATGTTCAATAATCAAATTAAAATTTAAACAAAAATAAACAATGCAATTGTCAATTAATTTAACTTGACTTAATAATATGAAATATTGCTATTGGAGATGTCCAGTTAAATACACTAGACCATGTTTTTTTTTGTCTAATATACAGTTTCTTACTATCCTGGACGGTGCACATTGTATTTCTTACATTTTATCATACATTTTCAATAATCAAATTTAAATTCAAGCGAAAATAAACAATGCAATTGTCAGTTAACTTAACTTAACTTAACTTGACGAAATAGTTTGACAATACGGCCGCCAAAGATGTCAGACTTGACGTTGTAGTTATATTTGGTGCTGCCACCAGTGGTGTATAATAATGTCATTATTGTACTATTAATATAATGACCTCTTTTTTACATAGACAATATGGAAACGTAATATGAATATTATGATATTCTTGAAGAAAAATTATAAGTATTTGATATTCTAGAAAAAAAATGACATATTAAAATAAAATTTATACAATACAGTAACATAATTGATCAAGTTCAATGTTACAAGTTTTTAATATTCGATTTTCATTTATTTGTATACATAGTATATGAATCACCTATTTAATTATTTTGTTAAACAAATTAAATGAAAATTCCAGGTAAAATAAAGGTCATAAAAAATATATATCAACATATCTACAAATTACTATAGATAAGCTGCGATTATTTTTCGAAAATAAATAATTTTACTCGAATTTAAAAAAAAATTGATTCCGCATGCTTTATCGGTGAAGTAATATAGCAAAGATTGAGTTTGTTAATTTTGTTGTCATATAGTTAGATACTTTACCGACTTAAATATTATTTATTACACAGCTTGACTAATTTATTACTTAATTGTAACAGCTTATGAATTATAGTTTGCTTGAGTGTAAATTATGAATGACAACGTTACAATTACTCAAATTTTCAATTTTTATATATTTTGAATAATTATTGAATAGAAATTAATCGAAATAAATCACAGTAAAAAATATTGTAACACCATCTAGGTACTATATGCGAAGCCAAATTTTATTTAAATCAGTTAGTCACACTGATTGAAATTATCTATTTTTTTTTTTATAAATTTCTATTACTTTTCTTATCAATCTGCTGTTAATATTGATTGGTCTTGCAATTATTACGGTAAATAATTCTACGCTATAAAGAGTTCAGAGCATAAATTTTTACTAACAACATATTTATTTAACTTAAAAAATTGATTATTGTCATTTTGATATTATATAGTTGAATAACCTTTGATTAATTTGCTGACTGATGAATGGAAAAAATTCTTGGTTTGATTTTTGAGCGCATTTTTCAACCCGGAACAAGTTATAATTAATTATTTACTTACGTGTGATTGTTGCTAAGAGACGTGAACAATTTTCTACCTAAACAATTTAAATATTGTCGAATAGTAAAATTGGATTCTTCTCTTAGAAATAAATGAAAAGAAAAAAAAAGAACTGATGCAAATTCTAAGAGAACATATAATGCTGATGGTTAAGATTTTATTTGTGTTTTTTAGATGCTAACGTTATATTATTTTTATAAGCCAGGCATTAAATTTCACATATCTATTAAATTTATTTGTAATTAGAAACTGTAATTATTCCAGAATTATTTACTTTAGAATATATTTCAAATATTTAAATACATATACATATTATTAATTTTATTACGTGTATCATTCAGTAACATTAGATGATTAGAAGACTGACGCTGAGTTGTATAAAACTATAATTAATTTCTGATGATGAATTAACAGCCGAAATTCTGAAACATAATACAAAAGTTTCCTTAGACTATCTTAAAACTAATGATTGTGTATGTATGTATGTGTGAATTAAATATAACATAAACAAATATTTACATATTTCATTTTAAAATGATATTTAAGTCTTTTAAAAACAACCTCTAACATTTCAAAAATATTTAAGATCATTTTACACAAACAAATAGAAACGAAAACTTTACCATCAAATTGAATCCGAATCAGCAAATCTTTTTTAAAAACCAGCTGATTTCGAATAATTATTTATATAAAATGCTGAAACTACATACACGAGCTGTTAGACAAAGACGACAATAGATCTGACACGTTTTTCATGGAGCCATTAATTTAGCATTTGCAACAATTTATATGTCATCGAGTTTACGAATAAGCAAATACACCAATTTGCTAACGTGCAAAATTAGCAACGATACTATGCAATTAGGTTTTTGTACGCCCGCGAATACACATCAAAAGATTTAAGTTCAGGCGGCCGTTCTCCATTATATGTTCTTAATAGTTTTAATATCTACCTCCACAGAAACTGTCTGTTCACATATCTATAAATAATCTTTATTGTCTATGATAGACGTATTGATAAATTATTTGGTATTGAGTAATATTTCATTATTATTATTATATGTAGGGGCTCTGTCGATAGGTGAAATCGCATCACAGGTATATTAGTAAAAAAAATCATAAAAAAATAAAATAATTGTGTCATCTAATTTGAATTAAAACTTGCCGTTTAATTAGATATTATTTTTACTACTTTGATTAAAAGTAAAAGGATATAGTGTTCGGTACGGTGTCTGTAAGATGTGACAGTTTTAAAAATTAAATATACACTTTGTTACAGACGATAATCAATTTTTGGACCCAAAAAAATTTGTAGAAAAGTAATGGAAATGCTCATATATATATACGTATATATATATATATATATATATATATATATATATATATATATATATATATATATATATATATATATATATATATATATGAGTCGTATAGATGCAAAACTCACTATTTGCAAATTTTAAGTTCTGAGATATTTGCAAAAAACTGTTATAGCGTTGTGTAATTGTATTTTGATGATAAAATCTTGTTACTAGATGGCAATACTTATTTAAAATTGTGAATTATTGGTTTTATACATCATTAATTCATACAAAGTAACTGTTTGCATCTAAACTATCAACGCAAATAGTGAGTTTTGCATCCAACACTAAACTTTAAAGAGTGTTTCTCATATTAAATACTGAGTTTTTTCTAAGTAACCTAACTATCGTATTCCTTGTAAAATTCTACGTCTAAATTTCGCATAATCTCATTTTTCACTTTTTGTCATATAGTGAGTTTTGCATCTATACGCCTCATATGTATTGTTACTATTAGTAAAAAATAATAATTATAAACTCAAATATAGTTAGGGATTTACCAATAATCTTTGGTAAATTTAAATCGCAAATACAAATAAAAACTGATAAAACAATAAAATATAAATATGGAAAAAGGAAAAGAAAAAACTAGATTAGTCATAAGCGCGGGTAAACAGACAATGCGGTGAAAAAAATGACATCGACACATTATCTTATCGGAAGGAAATGAAAAATAACAAAATTGTGCATGCGTGTGTGTGTGCGTGTGTTTAAGGAAACATTCAACTAATAGCAATGACATATATGGGCGAGGGTGGTGTCTCAATGAATCTTCAAATGACGTACTTAAAACTGTCTACGTTTTTGTAATAAAAACCTCGCGGCGTTTAATTCTTAGAAGAGAAAATTCATTGACTCGGTAAAGGAAAACCATGACAGTGTTTTTTTTTTATTATTTTGGGAATGCTCTATATTTAGGAAAAATATATTTGATGAATTTTAACGTTATTTGGCAATATTTTAAATACGTATAAAGATTAATTAATTCATTTGTATACTAAAAAAAATAAAACTGCTTTAGATTCAAGTTCTGTATTAAAATTTATTTATAATCGACGTTTCGATGAAACTCAACGCTCGTCTTCATCAAAACAAACTGATACAAATGACATTACAGTAATATGGTAAAATATTTTTCAGAACTCATTGTAGTAAAATAGAAACTATTTATTTTATAAAAACGACGTTTCTACGAAACTGTACGCTCGTTTTTATCAGGTCAAAATTTATCAATGACATTAAAGTAAATAATAGTACGTAGCAACAAGTTACTAGGTAACAAGTAACTAGATTATAAGAATTATAGATTTTTAGTTAATGGAAGCCAAATTCTATTTAACTCAGTGCCACCTCACAGTGATTCATGTTATTCTTTTCTTTATAAATTGTAGAATAGTAAGTAAAATGTGATAAATGTGAGCGAAAGTTTCCAAGTAGTAAGAATAAAAGAGCATGTATGAGAGGAATTATGAATGTGGATGGACAAAAGTTGCTTGTTTGGATAGGAATGTTTGGAGGCGACTGATTTCGGGATGATGAAAAGAGTTTGTACCACACCCTTTTGGGTACATGTATGTATGTATTAATATATTTAAAAAATTTGCTTTATTTGTAAGTGTATAAGGAAACAGAACATTATCAATAAATTTCGGAAAAAATATCGGATTAAAACAACAATTAAGTACATAAATTTCTATGTGTGAATAAACTAAGCTATTTAAAAATATCCTTAACGCTTTTCTTTGAAAATTGTCACAGGCAAAGTCAAGAACAAATATTGACTCAATTTTTTTATCGGAATTAAAGCGATTAGAACGCGAATCCAGATGTGTACCTTACCTATCTATCTATTTACGAGTGTGTTTATTTAAAGAAATTACGCCTTTATATTCGAATACACTTGTCACTCGATTTTGATTGCATTGTCCGATAATAAACGAACTCTAAGTGCAATTATCTATTGACTATTGATTTTTTTCTATATGATTTTCCTGCACATATAAGTAATAATGTCGCGGCAGACTTATTTGTTTATTTAATTATAGAAATACATAAATTTTTATCGTTGATCAGTTGATCAGAAATAAATATGTTATTGATTTGAGAAATATGTAAAAGTCAATAAGAAATTTATCAGTTAATTACTTTGGATTTAAATGCAATGATATGCTAAATTGATTATTCATTTTATTGATATATTTATTAATGTTAATAATAATAATAAATAAAAGTATGTATTTAATTATTAATATATTTTTATTATAATTTACACTGAGAAAAATAGATATTTAACAAATTGGATAATAATAAGTAGATATTTATTTGAAATATACGAGTACCTATGTTTACTGTATTCACAAATTTATACATTTTTAAAATCTACTCACATATATATTTTAATACTATATTAAGAATTAAGACTGTAATACTATATACAAATTGATGGTATTAAATTTTTGTTTTTATTATATTTATAGTTAATTTTTAAATATACTTATTTTGTTATTTTTAATATCTTGTGTTTGTGTCACCTTTTTAAATATAAATAGCGTTACGGTAACTATCCATTTTTCTCAGTGTAGTTACTTATTTGTTACCTAGTAACTTGTTTCTACTTTGTACTGTTATTTTCTGTAATTAAAGAGATTTATAAATAACATGAATTACTGTGAAGTCACTGAGTTAAATAAAATTTGGTTTCCATTAATTAAAAATTTATAATTCTTTTGATCTAGTTACTTATGTTTCCTAGTAACTTACTTCCATGCACAGTTATTAATTTTTTTTTCTGATGAAGATGAGCGCTGAGTTTTGTCGAAACGTCGATTCTAAATAAATAATTGTACAGAATATACTAAAAAAATTTTTTAACTTTGAAAAATTTCACTTTAATGTACAAATATTGTGACTAGTTTCGACAAACATTGTCACTATCAAACTGTCACAAGCTGTCAAGCAGTTACAATATTTGTGTATTAATGTTAAAAAAGCTTTTTATTTTATTTCAATATGAAATTTTACAAAGTAACGGCCAAAAATGTTTATTAATTATACAGAACTTTAACCTAAAGCAGTTGTATTTTAACAAACTCTGAAAGTTTTTTTACTTTATTTTTTTTTTTGCTTATAACTCAAAAACTAATTCACTGAATACCTTGAGATTTGCCATACATATAGTTAGGTTCCTGAATCAACTCATAGACTATAAAAAAATTATCATAAAAAAATTTATAAACAATATGACGGAAATATCAAACAATAAATATATGTAAAATGTGTAAAACGGAATCTACGTTGTTATCAATGAAATTCATTCATGTTTAACTGTATTTAATTTAACCACAAAAAATTGTCGATTCTATGAAATGTTTTAAAAGATATTTGGAAGGAAGTTTGTAAACCACATTTACATACAATGATGCGTTATTCAAGAAAACTAAATTTAATGGGGTCACTAACATCGAATTTCGTCGATCATTTATTTCGTTTTTTTTTAGGGTTTTATGTAAATAAAGCTTAATCGCGGGCGATGATAAGTTTTTTCCCGAATGTGATGCAGTTTGTGGTCATATTTGTGTGTGATTAAGAATTTTTTTTTAATTGTCACCCACAATTTCTGTGGATGATATGTAAAAATGCATGTAATGTTGACGCATTTAAAATGGCCTATTTCTTTAATACGATTAATTTATGGTGTTATCGAAATGTGAACAACCTGTATACAGGGTGTAACAGAATAACTATTCCTAATTTTCAGAAATGATAGAGTGCACTTAGAGAAACATTTTTTATTAATAAACTAGTGTCCGAAAATTTCTCTGTGTCAAGATACACTAGATATCGTTAAAAACAATTTTAATTATTACAACGTCAAAGAGTAGTTAAGTTAAGGGACATTTTATTAGAAATAATAGTGCATTAAACTTTATAAAAATTGTTCGAAGTTACGACCACCATTTTCGATACACAAGTTGTAACGATGTACAGGGTGGGCAAATTTGGACGTTTTCATAGGGGCACTCGGAAACTATAAGAGATATGGAAAAATGGACCGCGCATCCTCGATCGCTTTTTTTGAGAGAAACTCAATTATGAAAACAAAAATTAGCTATCGTTTTTTGTTTTCGAGTTATGGAAAAAAGTTTGCTTTTTCCGTATATTGATAAATGGCGATATCTCGATGGTTTTTTAAATTAGATGAAAATAATTTTCACATTCTTAAGGCACTTTTTTGAGTAGAATGAAATGGTCTTAACGGATATTATAAATCTCCGTTAATTCTCGGGTTATAACGTAAAGTTGTGTTTTCTACAATCGACTGCCAAAAAAAAAAAATTTCCGGCCACTAGTTTATTAATAAAAAATGTTTCTTTATGTGCCCTCTATCATTTCTGAAAATTTGGAATAGTTATTCTGTTACACCCTGTATACCAGTGATGAAGTGGCTATAGAAACATGGAAGAAAAATGAACATTGTTTCCTTTATAGGTATATTTTGTAATGAATTTTAGCAAACTAATGTATCTAGTCGGTTAATATCTGTAAGAACCGAATAGATCCATAAGTTTAATTTATAGAAACTATAGAAATATTAAATTGGAAAAACAATCGATTGTTAATATTTAATAAATAATTAGTAATTGACGGAATTTAATTTTTTATATGATTTTATTAACTACTAAACCAATGTTTCGGCAATAACTTTTGCCTTCTTCAGAACTAGCAGAATATTTTAGTTGATTTTATATGTAACGAAAATATACATTATTTGATTAGTAAATTTAAAAATATAAAATATCACTGTTATATAAAAAGCATGTTAAAAAATCATTTTATTAATAAATGTTACATAAGTAGATATACTTATTTTTACTACTACTTTTACTCTTTTAGCTTAATCCTTTTGATACGACAAGGACATATATGTCCTGAAGTAAGTTCAAATATTACCACTGGAGGTGTCAAGTGAAAAAATTTCAAATAGATATATTATCTACTAAATAGTATCTTTTACGTCAGTGCTATAATTTTTTTCTTTATGAATTTCTATAAAAGTCTAGTGGGAAACCACTTCCTCAAATTTTATACACTAGACTGTAAAAATTTTACGTATAATTGTTGAGAGTGTAGTGATTTTTCGTTGATTTTACTGATTTTATATGATATTTCTAAGATTGTAGGAATTTTACTCGCGATTTTACATGATTTTAAAGAACCGTTATTTAATTTTTTAATGATTTTATATAAATTATTTTTGAGACAGAATATATAGCAACTACGTATAGAAAGTAATGTACTGGCTGCATCAGTTTATATATTTTTATATTTTACAGGATTCTGACGAAATGTGGGCGATATCCGGTTTTGGCACCAGCCAATTAGATTGCAGAACTGTTTACGGAAATGGGCTAAGAAAGGTCAGTTTCTATTCCATGTAGATAAATATTATTGAGAATAAATTAACTTTTTTCTTTTTTTTTGAATAAATCTGTTAATTTTTAACAAATACTTCTTCCGTATTTTTGTAAATTTATATTATAATTAATATATTATTATAGAGGTTTCTAGGTCTTTGTTATCATTTTAATTTATACATTTTTGGAAATTTTTATAGGTGTTGTGTTTTATTAAAAATGATAATTTCAAGGTTTTTATAGTTTGTAGGTCGTAGATATTAAATTTTCTATACATATATTTCATTCGTTAATTATTAAATTAATATTAATTAATTTGTTGTCGTATATAATTTTTATATTATATTGTGATAGTAGATAAATCAAAAATATATCATAGGCGTTTATTTTTTTTTTACTTTTTCAATATTATATGCTTCTAACAATATGTTCGTTATTTACTGAAATGTTATTTGTATCAATTGAAGACGGATGTTGAGTTCGTCGAAACGTCAATTATAAATAAATATTAAGACAGAACTTTAACCTAAAGCAGTTTTATTTAATATGCTTGTATTTATTTTTTTTTAAATTAATTTTGTTTTACAATTCAAAAAAATATTTTTGTGTTATAAATTAATATTTTAGTTAATTATTATTTTTTTATTAAAAATATACATTATAATAATTGTTTTAATGAGAAATGATAATTGTTACTAGTTCCATTTTTTCGATTAAAAATTCAAGAAATAATTATTAAAAATTATTATATTAATTAAAAATTGTGCTGATAATGTAAAATATTTTACATACCAATTATTATTTTGAAAATTGTAGGAATATATATTATTATTGTAATTATTTGCAGAATATTGTTTAAAATATTTGCGATATATACTAAATTAATGATTTCTGAAAAACGTGGGACGTATGCAATAGATAATAGTAAGGAGTGAAGGGAGTAGCTATCGTTGCGCCCTACAGTTTTCGTTTTAAATTTTTATCGTTAATCGTTTTAAAGTATTGTCAAAGCTATTAAAAATTTACAATCACAAATTTTTAGGACAATTTGTATGGAGGTCAGGATTCTGTATGGGGTTACATATTTGTATGGGGCTAGGAGAAATTATATTATACTTTTTAGTCCGTTTTCAAAACGTGATATATTAAAAATGTTTTTTTTTTTATTCAAATAATTATTTTCTGTTTTCTAGTCTTGTGTATATCTTCTGTATTTTCTGTAGTTTCTGCATTTTGAAAAAAATATTTGCTAAATACACGAACATACGGAATTATTGAATATGGGACAAGATAAAAATTAATATTTCTAATATTATTAATTAATTAGTTAATATTGCAATTTTATCCAGTTCTGATTTATGTTTTAAGTTTTAAGTCTCTAGCTCATCGGAAAGTTAGTTTAAAATTCATTGCAAAATTTGTACCGCAAAGGCAAACAAACAAACAGACAGACAAGAAAACGAGTTAATAAGAACTTGTTAAAAAATAGAAAATAATAAACTAAAGATCTTGAAATTCAAAATGTAGGTATATGTTATTTATTTATACTTTTTATAATATTATTGTTTTAAAATTAAAATATTATTTGTTTAATTAGTAGGTGACATAATTAAATTTGGAGCAGAAGACACAAAACTATTTGTAGTTATTGTTTATCAATATGACGCATCGAATATATTTTTGATGTCAAGGTATTGTTATTTTGACATAGTTTTATTGGTTTTTTTAGGTAAACAGACTAAATATACATTGATTTAATTTACTTTGCTATACAATCAAATCTACACTCACTTATATCGGATTTGTAAGTAATGCATTTCTTTCGAGAATATTTACTTAACTTCAATCTTAATCAAAAATGATATTTATTTATTATAATTATATATCGTAAAAATGTTTGATATTTTTATGAAGAATGGAAAATTAATAGCAGCTTAAAACTGCATTTATATAATTAATTTATTAAACAATAATTTAAATGTTTCTTATGTTCTGCTTTTTACATCATGTAATTCTATAATCACAGAATATACTTTTTGCTTTTTTTATCGCAATATTTGTATTAAATTCCGAATTTTGCATAAATTAATTGACAACTTCTTATCAAAAACATTATAATTTACGTTATAATTAACAACTAATTTGATAAACAAATCATATCCGGCTTCTGATAACATAAAAGACTTCTCATGATCATTTAATTGCAGAATCGAAAAATTTTTTTTACAGTATAATAAACTTTGTCTATATATATTTACAAATTAATTACGCTTAAGATTATTTGTATTTAATTAATGTTTTTTTCTTAGAAAACCCTGCTAATAGTCACTAGTTCATTAAAAACAAAAGATAAAGAAAATGAAAAAACTAAATAAATTATTTTATCGTCTGTATCTTTCGTTATCGGGTCTTTGCTTTTGTAAAACATACACATTTTTATGTATTTTATTTACTATACATATTATTCTTATGCTGGTTTTACACGATACATTTTTCTATACAAAATTATATATAGAAAATATAAAAAATTCGTTTTACACTATATAAAATAAAATGTACAAATAATTTACAGATTTATGATAATTTTATTTTAACAATTTATTTGTATCTAATCTGAAAATTGCATATTCATTAAAAATAATATTTACTGCTTTAACTATATAAGAAATTAAAAAAAACTGTGCACATAAATATGAAATAATGATAATGAGAGTTTGATGTTTTTAATACCAATTCGCATTCAGTTATTCGTCAAAATTGCATGAAAAATAGGACGTGTTCTAGTCAGATATGTCAAGTCGGAGTCATGGAGTCGAGAATTCGAAGAATTTTGCCGGAGTCGATTTTTTTTGTTGCGATTCTGAATTTTTCGTTTTCCCTTTTTAGCGCATTTTTGGTTTCAAAAAGAAAGCTCAATAATACGCTTTGTTCGGTCGGTCGGTCGTTCGTTTGTTTGTTCGGTTCCAGAAAAACTTTTAAACTAGACATCGTAGAGAGTTTTCGTTTTTTTAATTAGTTTGGTTTAAAATTTTTTAAATTTTTTAATATCAAAACATTACATTCTCACTGCCAGAAAAGACAGTCTTTTATTTCGCTAGTCATAACAAAAAATTCAAATAAACTACTAGCAAAGCGAACAAAACAAAAGACAAATATAATATTTTTAATGCAATATTACTGATAAATAAATTCTTGCAGCATTGTATTTGCAACATTAAAAATAATTAGTAACATTATTTCTGTGAATGTTTTTATATTAGTTTACTATGTAATATTATAGGTACGGTAGGTATTTTCTGTAGTTAATTTAATATGATAAAATATAAAAATTATTATCATTTATTAAAAGTTTGAATCGGAGTTCTATATAGACTATCACGGACAAACTGAGCATGCGCGTGTATAAAATATTCTGTACAAATTTCTATATAGAATCGAATATTGGATCGTGTAATACAGAAAATTTTGTTTGTACAGAAAACTACACAGTTTTTTGTATAGAAAAATGTATCGTGTAAAGCCAGCATTATTTATATTTGTTTACAATATCATTCGTGTAATGTGTGCAATATTTTAAATGCATTTAATGACTTTGTAGTGACTATGACAAATATTATCAGTTCTAATTTTATTCTAATTAATTATTTTTATTGTTTTGATACAAAACTTCGTACAAACATATTTTTGATTTTGCAAATGTTACTTGTAAACAATATTAAGGTGACAAATTTTACAAAAGTTTATTTTGTGCCCAAATAAATTATATAATTTTACTAAAGTTGAATGTTGCCGACTTACCGAGAATGAAATTTTTTAAAAATTTGTTACAACTAACATAGTAAAAAATTTTTCAGAATTTTTTTAATTATATAAAGTCAAACTACTTTTGGTTCAAGTTCTGTATTAAAATTTATTTATAATCGACGTTTCGACGAAACTCAACGCTCGTTTTCATCAGAAAAAAACTGATAATTCTTCTTGTTGATAAAGGATAAGCAACAGTAATTTTGATTAACTTAAATTACTTAAAAAAAGCACAAAAACTATTAGATGATTCGGCGTATGTTAAAGTTGCTAAGAATCTAGCTAGTTCTGTAAAATAAAACTGCTTTAGGTTCAAGTTTTGTATTAAAATTTATTTATAATCGACGTTTCGACGAAACTTAACGCTCGTCTTTATAAGGAAAACAAAACTAATACAAATATATCAGTTTTTTCTGATGAAGACAAGTGTTGAGTTTCGTCGAAACATCGATTATAAATACATTTTAATACAGAACTTGAACCTAAAGCAGTTTCATTTTATTATGACTACATTATTTATTCGATTTTAACAAAACTTTCACAAAGAATTGTCTTAGTGATCACATAAATTATAATTTTACTAAAACACAGTGTTGAGTAAAAAAAATATTTTATTTTTTTTAGTTGATATCAAAGTGGTTTATATATGGGTTTATACATATGTTTCTAATCATTTTAAAAGAATTTTTTTGTTTGTTAATGAATCAGAATAATAAAACTAAAATTAGAAATAAATTAATAGATATTTACCACAGATATAAATCAATTTGAAAATGAAAATGTAGACAACTGAACGATATTCCGTGCTGTCTCTGTTCTCTATATCTCTCTAGAGATTATAGAGGTGTATAACGGCTATAGCCACAAGCACGTGTAGATATAAATTATCTAGAGTGGTTGTGTGTGACCCTAAGTGTGTTTTGTTGAAAAACCATTAACCAGATTGAGGCTATCTGCATATTTGCATATATGAGGGAAAGTGTGATTAAAAACATTTTATAACTATTAGCTAAACTGCAGTTTTTTATTTTATATTCGAATATATTTTTTATTGTCATTTAGTTTCTAATTATCGTGTCTTTGTTTTTTTTTTCTATACTTTACATGTAATAATGTAAATAGTTGTAATACATATATATATATATATATATATATATATATATATATATATATATATATATATATATATATATATATAGTAAAAAATCTTTCTGAATTCTTTATATTAAAGTAAAACGGTTTTTTTCCTGATGAAGACGTACGTTGAATACGCTGATTATTAATAATTATTAATACACAACTATAACGTAAAGCCGTTTTTATTTTAATGTATACCGGGTGTTCGTTCGTTAAGTTCGTATGGGCGTTTAACATGCAGTTTCGATAATGTCCGATATACTTCTTTCTCGAGTAAAATTCGGAAAAATACTAAGAGTACTTTTCTATAGGGCATAAAAAGTTCTATAATTTGGTTTTAGTTTTAATTTACTAGCATATACCGTTTGGGCGCTAGAATATTTTTTTGATTTTTTGGTTTTTATTTTTTTCCTCAAAAACTATGAGGTGTATGAAAATAAGCGTGGTATGGAAAAATGCGGAATAATGAGTAGTATAATTGAGTGAAGGAATTATTGTTTTAGAATGCATCGTTTAGTAAAAAAAAAATTAGAAACTGAATTTTTGAAAATTTCTTAAGGGTACCCCTTGGGATTTTTTCAAAATAAGACTTTTTTCAAAATTTGCTCAAAAAATCTGAAAAAAATTCAGTAAAATAGAGAAAAATATTAGCTACATAACAGCTAAGTAACTTTTTTCTCTATTTCATACACGTTTTTTTCTATAGGATTATAAATCTGTATGGGGCTGGGTTATACTTTTTTAGTTCGTGTTAAAAACGTGGTATATTAAAAAAATATTTTTTATTTAAATAATTATTTTCCGCTTTGTTGATTGTAATTATATGAATAAATTAAAATAATTAAAATTGAGAACAAGTTTTTTTTCGAAATTCATGATTTAATTGTATGCAGTTTTAAATTTTGAACAACATTTCTTAATTTTTCTTTTTTAAAATGAACAGGAGAATAGAAAATTGCACAAAACTAATATCAAATATTTTAAATCGTGTCATATAATATTGTTATACCTAGTAAATTATTAAAAAATTTATTTTAGCGTTTATGCACTTACTAGGATCTCTCTTAATAATTAACAGTCAAAAGACTTCTTCTTTTAATCTAAATATAATTGATAATTTTATACGCATATTTGCACTAGACTTTTTTTGTATCTATATTGCAGTGATTTTTTTTAACATGACCTTCTAGCGAAACTAGTGGAGCGGAACTTTTTGCTAATCTAGATAGCTATGCTATGACTGTGTTAATTTTTCTTTAATTTTATTGGTTAATTGTACAGATCGTTTTTTGTTCTTTTTTTTATTCAGTATTACCTGTCTGCGATTGAATTATAGATGTATAATTATTTTTCTTTTGTTTTTGTATTATTGTTTTGTTTAGTGGAAAATTTTTATTATAATTTTCGTTAGGTCAGTTCTGTTTGTGTCCAGTCAAAATAATGAAAAACTAGTTATTTAGTAAATCATTAAGGTTTTTTTTTAAATGTTTATTATCCAAGGATGGTCGTTTTGAGTGCTTTCGGTACTTTTATTAGGAATGTAAATGTTTCCAAAGATGCTCTGTTTGAGTATATATAATGCTGTTTCGGTGCCTACGTTGATGTATGATATTGAATGTTGGGTTTGAGTGCAAAAGCATAGAAGGAAAATGACTGTTGTGGAAATGAGATTTTTACGTGGAGGTGTGTGGTGTAACTAAGAGGTATCGAGTACGAAATAGATTAGTGCATGATGAGTGTGAAATTGAAAAAAAAAATAGCAAAAGTTAGTGTTAGTCAGTTAAGATGGTTCGGTCATCTGAGCGAATGTCTAATGTATGTTTTTAATTTATATATGAATATGATATTTGAAGATATACATTTGCGTAGACGTTCAATGAGTAAATGAAGTGGTATGATTGAGAGAATGGCTTGCGTGAGCGAAAGTTTCCACGTAGAGGAATAGAGTGTATGAGAGGTATTATGAATCTGGATGAAGCTAAAGTTGCTTGTTTAAATAGAAAGAGTTTATGCCACACCTTTTTGAATACATGGTGTAGGTAAAAGTGTATATATGTATGTACGTATTTTATTTTGTACATTGATTTTTATCAAATTTTATTATAAACATTAATAATCTTTATTCAGAAATTCAATAAGTAATTAAACTGAAAAAATTCGATTAGTCAATAAAATTTCTTGAATATTTTCAATTCGGCGCCCGACAAATTTTGATTCTGGCGTCAGTGGTATGGGCGGCATGCGGCACGTGTCAAAATCCGGTAAAATTTCTTTGAAATTCGATAAAAAAAAATCTAATCAAATGAAAGTTCAATTTATAAGTACTTCTGCCTACTTAAGTACAATAATTTGTTTTGCTTACTTAATGTACTCGTATTTGCTAAAATAAATAAACCGATCAAATTTGATTGATAAGAATTTGAACATAAAGCCAGAATAACATGATTGAATAGAATGATATGAATAATTGTCACACTATAGATAGTCATGTCATAATTATTTAATTAGTATGCATTTGTTTGTTGATAAACATATTATCTGCATTTATAATCTTAATTATTTCGTTGACGTACACTGTAAAATTTTATTATAAATAATCTATAATTTTATTTTACTATAAATATTTTGTATTTCTAACTCAAAATTCTGTAATTTTTACATAATTCATAATAGTCACATAAAGTTAGTGAAAAATAACTTAATAAGTATGTAAAATTGATTACTTTCTGCAAATTACATTACATACTTAATATAAAATTACGTATTATTGGTATAACTTTTACATTATGTAAAATTACAGCTTAATATTTGTAATAATTCGTCAAAATAATGTGATTTAGTACATATTTTGTGTAATAATACTAATAAAATATTTTAAGTGTAATTAATTTATTTCAAAATATATCCTTTATGTAAATTGCCAACTTTTCGAGGAAAAATTTTTTTTTAAATTTGTTATGGCTAAATTATTTATCCGATTTTAATCAAATTTTCACAAAAGATTCTTCTAGTGCCCACATAAGTCATAATGTATAATTTTACTAATATACAGTGTTGCCAACTTTCTGAGAAAAAAATTACTAAAATTTTTAAAATTTAATTTTGGTTTTACTATTTATCCGATTTTAATCAGATTTTTACAAAAGATTTTTTTAGTGCTCACATAAATTATACTCCTATAACTTTACTAATATGCAGTTTTGTCAACTTTCAGACCAAAAAATTTTTAAAATTTAATTCTGGCTTTACCGATTTTAAACCGATTTTAATCAAATTTTCACAAAAAAATTCTTCTAGTACCCACAAACATTATACAATTTTATTATTATTATACAGTGTTGCCAACTTATGTAGCAAAAATATAAAATTTTTATTTCTATTTTTTAGTATTTATATGATAATGTCAAAGTTTATCCATATACTTCTAATCTCGTTTTAATTAAATTTTGTGATTTAAAGAATTTGTTGTTAATTAAACATTTATATTTATTTTATAACATCAGTTCGTTCCGGATTTATTTAGTTTTTATTTTAAAGAAACAAAACATTATTTTTATTTGTTTAAACATATATGTATGTACGTACGTTTTCATATAATTTATAACTGATAAATAAATTTACATTACATGTAATTAAATTTGTTTAACTTGTAACAACATCTGCAAATATTATAAATTTTACATTAACTTTTTATAATTATTTTACATCAAGTTAACCAAATAATTATTTTTGAAAAAAAAAACGTAGATTATTATTTAATTGACGTAATAATTAAAAGTGATTATTATTTTTTTTTATTTATTTTACGATATAAATTGTTATAAAGTTATAGCAAATACAAGTATAAGTAATAAACATATAAATTATTTTCTTGAAGTGTTCTGAAAATTCGACAGGTATCAATAAAATCTTGCAGGTTGTGTTATTGATAAGAAATAAAAAACATGGGGATTCACAGAATTCGCTTTATAATTCTTATCAATTTTCATTCAATTTTCCCTATTGCAAAGGTTAATAACTTTTCAATAAATTACTAATTAATTAAATTTGTTTTATGCCCAGTTTTATAAACAACAGAGTAAATTTAGTAGAATAGTGAACACGTGTCTACAGTCAACAACAGTCAACAACAGTCAACAAATACAGTAAACAACAATTATACCGTTTGGAAAGTATATTTCTTGAAGTTTTCTTAAAAAGAATCAAATTTTTTATCCTAAAAAAATGGCGTCAAAATGAACAGGTCAAAATTTAGATTTGCTAATAGTGGCAGATAAAACTCGCGTTTCACATTTCTGAAACAAAAACAAATTAGATGTTTGTACTTGTAATACATGTAACTTTCGTTGGAATCTACAAAATGTATAATTTTTACATTTATTTTCAAAATGGCAACCTTCTTCAAAAAATTCCTAAAATTGATCTTTTTTTTTGGTTTAGGGGTAACAAAAAATCGAAATAATAACAAAATACATTTTTTGAAAGGTTCCAAAGATAGCTAGATAAATTTCCTTCAAGGATATGAAAATCCAAAAAAAATCTGTTTGTTAGTACAAACTACAACCATTTAAAAAGAAGTAGTTTTGAGAAAATCGAAAAATCAAAATAATAATAATATAATAATTATTAATTAATTATTAATTAATTATATTAATTATATATTATGCGAAAAATAAAAAAAATTGATTTTTTGAAACTTACAAACGGGAATACGTGATGTTTTGTGAGAATTAATGTTTTTTTTTTGGCTGAATATTCAATTTCTGATAAATTAGGCAGTGTACATTGCGTTTCTTATACTTTTTCCGATATTTTCAAAAATTAAATTTAAATCCAAGTTAAAAAAAAAAGAAATTGTCACTATATGATCGCTGAAGATGTTAGATTAAATACACTTGACACCGTTAGTCATATTTAGTACTTTCATCAGTAGTGTATATAGTAAGTAACTACTGTATTGTACTAGTAATATAAAGACTTTTCTCTACATAGGCGATATGGTAATGTAATATCAATATTTTGATACATTTGAAGAAAAAATTAATTTCTCGGGATTACAAACAAGATAAATAATGGTAGGTTTTAAAGTTATTAATGTAAAAAATGTTTTTTGTAAACACAAAATAATATTATAAATATATCTGAAAAGGAAATAAGTACTATAAGATAAATTTTTAATTAAATTATTTGCTAGTAGTAGCTGAAATGCTAATTCAAAAGGTTGTAGGTTATGAATAATAATTAATTATAATGATTTATTTTTATAGATATATTAAGAAAATATTTCGGTTATCTATAGTAAATAAAAATGCGTCTGCTGACCGGTATTGGAAAACGTGACTAATTCGTGATTATAATTAGTAAAAAATATAGAAAAATAATCTTTGTACGCAAATTTAAGTCTGCCTTGCAAATCAGTTTTAATATGTTAAGTTGTGTCTTCACTGAAGCAATAATAAGTAACTTTTTGTTGCATAGCTGCACTGTAAAAATTCGGTAATTTTATATAATGATTTGCACCAGTTTAGTACGTAAATTTGTAGACGTTAGTATTTTTACAAAATGCGTGTACTTTAGTATTTCTATATAAATAATCTGTAAAAATACTAAAATATTTTGTATTATTTGTATTTGTCAAAATAATTCAAGATATTTTAGTAAATTTACAGATTATTTATATTTGCATACAGATTATTTATACATTTTGTAAAGAAATTGACTTCTGTAAATTTAGTGTGTAATATTATTTACAGATATTTTAGGAAAATGTTTACATTACGTAAATATAAAATACGTATATCTCATGTAAGTAATTACTTATTTTTTACATAAAAAAAACATATGCAATATGGTATATTAATTATTTTACTTAAAATTACAAAATTATAGGAGTATTATTTTTACAGAAAATTGATGTAAAACATCGTTTTGCTGAAATAATATGTAATTTTTTACTGTAGTTTTTATATAAAATGGCAACTTTTTGTTACAGTTTGTAACAGGATGTTCCAAATATTTCCTTTGTAGTGTATTTATATATTTTATTCTAAGAATATTCGTACTTTTGTACTATACTCTATTCAATAGTGGACACTGTAATTTCGTACGAATTACAAATAAAAGGAATAATAACTAGTCGATTAGAAAATGCGGCAAATTAAAAACTAGAAATAATTGTATATATAGTTTTAAAATGTAAGTGAGAACTGAGAAGAAACGAATTTTTCGATAGTTTGGGGATTCCACAAGCACAGGGGCTCTATGCTAATCTGTGTATGTCAATTAACTTGCTATTAATAAAAGTATATTTTTAATATTTAATTTACGGAAGTATTCCTGTTTGTAGCATCGATTTTTAAGGTGTTTTACAAGATTTTTTTATAGTAAATTAATTATTTTACTTAAAATTACATTGTCTTCATCATGATGTAAAAAACACAAGCAATCCGTCAACATCTAATTTAATTTGTTCAACAACACAATTTTGCAATGTATTAATTATCAAATATGTTTTTATTTACTTCAACGACATGTAATTTACATCTAAATTTTAACTTTTAACCTACGTAATTATGTATAAAAAATATATTATTGAGATGTCTCAAACATAATGTAACACCGAAAATGTATATTTAAAAAAATATTTAAAGCTGAAGATGGCACATGTTAAAATGGCCGAAACGTACTAATTTTGAGAAAAAAATTAACTATATAAGAATTAAACGTTTTATTTCTTGATCCATTATCGCCTTCTTATTCAAATCTTTATTCAATTAAAATTACAAAATTATATTATTTTCACAGAAAAATTATCGTTTAGCTGAAATAATATATAATATTTTTTACTAGGGTTTTTAAGTAAAATGACCATTATTTTTACAGTGTGGATAAGCAGGTACTAGTAAAAGTATGTGAAATTTCAAAGTCTACACTGAGAAAAATAGATATTTATTATTTAACAAATTGTATAATAATAAGTAGATATTTATTTGAAATATACGAGTATGTTTACTGTATTCACAAATTTATACATTTTTAAAATC
This sequence comes from Clivina fossor, assembly GCA_963966155.1. Taxonomy (NCBI): domain Eukaryota; kingdom Metazoa; phylum Arthropoda; class Insecta; order Coleoptera; family Carabidae; genus Clivina; species Clivina fossor. The sequence goes on along the minus strand of OZ014559.1, from coordinate 15,070,331 downwards.
TACTCACATATATATTTTAATACTATATTTCGAATTAAGACTGTAATACTATATACAAATTGATGGTATTAAATTTTTGTTTTTATTATATTTATAGTTAATTTTTAAATATACTTATTTTGTTATTTTTAATATTTTGTGTTTGTGTCACCTTTTTAAATATAAATAGCGTTACGGTAACTATCCATTTTTCTCAGTGTAGCGCCGTCATTAAATAATAATAATCTGTAAAAAGAATAGACCATAATTTGTATCCACATCACATATCATCAATAACTGCAAACAAGCAACTCATTCAATTTAAAAATCAAGTCATCATTTGTATATACATATATATGCGAATCCTAACCTATCCCATTCACTCCAGTCATTCGCTAACTCATTCGGTAACCCGTTTTTACAAATGCCGCGACCTACCTTAACTATTTCTGCACGAACGGCGAGGAGGTGATTCCCTCAAACATTGCGGTAGGGCAGTTTTGCGCGTAGCTATCATAACCGGGCCCGAAAGCGTCTGGCTAGCAACCAACACCAATTAAATTACCGCCTGGGTCGCTTGACGTCACCATGTGGCAATTCGCAATATATATATATATATATATATATATATATATATATATATATATATATATATATATATATATGAAAAAAACACGAGTCGCAGAGACGAAGTTTTTTTTTTTTTTGTAAACAAATAAGATGTTGACCTATTAATTTTTTGCGAGAATTTTTTTAGGTGAGTTTAGAATTTGGAAGTATTGTCGGTGGGTTAAATGAAATGATTAGGTTGTTTATTTTGTCAAGGACATTGATCAAGGACACGATGTGTGTTTTTTTTTTGTTTATTTTATTGAGTTTTTGTTTAAAGAGAATTTTATTGATTTGAATAGCTACACTGAGAAAAATAGATATTTAACAAATTGTATAATAATAAGTAGATATTTATTTGAAATATACGAGTATGTTTACTGTATTCAAAAATTTATACATTTTTTAAATCTACTCACATATATATTTTAATACTATATTAAGAATTAAGACTGCAATACTATATACAAATTGATGGTATTAAATTTTTGTTTTTATTATATTTATAGTTAATTTTTAAATATACTTATTTTGTTATTTTTAATATCTTTTGTTTGTGTCACCTTTTTAAATATAAATAGCGTTACGGTAACTATCCATTTTTCTCAGTGTAGTTTTGTTGAATAATTTTTATTTGATATAGTGAAATATACTTTCAGAAATCATTATATTAAAATAAAACGGTTTTAGGTTGTAGTTCTGTATTTATTTTTATTAATAATCGACTATACCTTAAAGCTGTTTTATTTTATAAAATAAAACTGCTTTAGTTTCAAGTTCTGTATTAAAATTAATTTATAATTGATGTTTCGATGAAACTCAGGATACACTTAAATGGCAGTAAATAACAGAACATAGAAACAAGTTACTAGGTAACAAATAAGTAACTAGATCATAAAATTTTATAGATTTTTAATTAATGGAAGCCAAATTTTATTTAACTCAATGTCTTAATAGTGATTGATGTTATCTTTGTTTTATTTTAATATAATGAGTTCTGAAAATTTTTTTCCACTATCGCAACTATAGCCAGGGGAAACTGATTTACATCAGTTTAATATGTAAATTTATAGACGTCAGTATTTTTACAAAATATGTGTAATATTATTTACGGATATTTTAAGGAAAATTATTACATTATCTAAAAATAAAATACATACTTACTTTTTCGGTAAATATATATATATATATATATATATATATATATATATATATATATATATATATATATATATATAATATGGTAAATTAACTATTTAAATTAATATTACAAAATTAAATAATTTTTACAGAAAATTTATGTAAACCATTGTATTGCCGAAATAATATGTAATTTTTACAATGGTTTTCATGTAAAATGGAAACTGTTTTTACAGTGTAGGATAATTAGATTGTCAACTATCTTCGAAGCGCCTCATTCATTGGCGAGTTAACAACAGAATTAACTTACAAAAAGTTTAACAATATTTTATACAACTGGCTCTAAGACTTTAGCAAGTGCTCAAAATATTCTCCTCTTCAGCAGACATTCTTTCTAACAGATCGATACCAAAATTTTCCATCATATTTCCAATGCAATCAAAACAATAAGTTTGTTTTTTTTATTAAAAATAAACGGTCTAATGAGTCACCTTGAATTTAGATCTATTTGCATTTATTAATGATACAATAATTTAAATAACTTGAAAGAATTTTGCTTATTTAGTACTTTTTTATCAAATGAAAATAAAATCAATAAAAGTTCAGTCGCTTATTAATGAAAAAACCATCTATAAAATTCAATAAAAACAGAATTTTGCCAGACAGGAATAGATAATACAGATTTTGAAAACATTGACTGTGGAAATATTGTAAACTAGTATTATTATTAATTTTTTTATAATAAAATCTTCGATTTAACTATCTGATTATTTATTTGGTATATTTTTCAAATGATTGATCACTGTTTGGTTTCTTTTCTACATCTCCTACGTCTTCTGATTATATTAGATCCAACATCTAATTACGTTTGCTATATTGTTCTAAAGTAATTAGATATTTTTTCTACTTTGTTGTATATTTATTATTTTGCAAATTCTTGTTCGTATTCATTCTACAGTATTCGATTTTTTTATTATCTAAACTTGATTTGAAATAATAATTTCTCATAAGAAAACTAATGTTACAGAAAATATCTAAATATCTAAAATTTAACCATTTAACCAGAATTCAGTAAAATAGCTATTTATTTTTTTCTATTTCTATTAATTCATTGCATATTTAATATTTTGAAATAAAGTATGTCCGGAGAAATAAAAACAAATAAAAGAAAGAAATGAAAATAAATATATATCATTTGTTTTATTTTTCCTGATGAAGCAGTACGTTGAGTTCGTCGACACGTCAATTATTTATATATATTAATACAGAACTATAATCTAGATTCGTTTTATTTTAATTATTTTTGATTTTTAATATTTTTGAATTGGTTGTTTTTATAATTGATATTATTATTCTAACTTCAAGTCTCCTACTGGTCTAATACTGGTCCTAAGTTAACAACGTTTTATGCAACTGCCTCTTACACTATGAATTTGTTTGTTTTTAACTTCTATACTTCGATATCGTGTATAATTGAAGAAGAATCGAAATTTATATAACACAGTTTTTACTTAAGATATATATTTTTTGTTATAAATTGTCGAATTCTCTAAATATTTCTTATAAATCATCTTGTATATTATAAAATAACATGTACGTAAAGTTAGCAAAACAACTTTGAGATATCGAAAAAAGAAAAATGTCAAAATTTGGTGTAAATATGTCGCTATTATGGTGTGCAAACCAAAAATTTGGTGTTTTTAATTTTAAAAAAATATGGGTTTTGCTAACTTTACGTAAAGTTAGCAAAACAAATGTTTAAAACTGACCAATAACAAATAACTAAATGTTATCATATACACTAAAAAATGGTGTAAATTTGGTGCTTCAATACTTCATAAACAAAAAGTTGATTAAATAAATAATTCGTCCTTTATTAACAAATATAAACTAACCTAAACCTACCCTAACCTACCCTAATGTAACTTAACCTAATTGTAGTCAAACTGTTTAGTCAAAACAGTTTGACTATAATTAAATTAGATTAGATTAGGGTAGGTTAGATTTAGTTAGGTTAGGATAGGTTAGCTTAGGTTAGGGTAGGTTTAGGTTAGTTTATATTTGTTAATAAAGGACGAATTATTTGTTTAATCAACTTTTTGTTTATAAAGTATTGAAGCAGCAAATTTACACCATTTTTTAGTGTACATAACATTTAGTTATTTGTTATTGGTCAGTTTTCAACAATTGTTTTGCTAACTTTACGTAAAGTTAGCAAAACATCGCATATTTTTTTAAAATTCAAAACACCAAATTTTTGGTTTGCACTCCATAATAGCACCATATTTACACCAAATTTTGACACTTTTTTTTTCGATATCTCAAAGTTGTTTTGCTAACTTTACGTACATTAAGATAACTGAATTCGGAGTTGTTAAATAAATAAAAATAATTTGATTTAATGAAGTAATGAATGTCAATATCTTGAAAGTGTTTTAATCGTATGTAACTAACCTACAACCTTTCAAAATTAGTTGTCCACGTTATGTGTGTAATTCGTAATTTACTATTACGTATTAGCCATACTAATCTAACTATTTTTAAGATTCAGTTCGAAGATCAAATATATTTCAAAATTATATTAGCCTTCAAATATTTTATATATATAATAAATTTTAAATATTAGACATTTTATATTAAATAAAATATTAAGATACGTAGTAAAAAAATCTTTCAAAACTCTAATGAGTTTTGAAAAAATTTAATATAATTATTAAATTTTTTTTTTCAAAAATATTCATTCGGAACCAAATCGCGATTTTTTAAAAAAAAAGTGTTTTTAAAATTTTAATTTTTTTTTTAAAGTGCTAAAAAATACTTGTATATGTCATTTAATATTTTAGCATATATTATTATAAAATCTAATTTTACAAGTACATTAAATTTAATCACTTTCTATATAATACAATGAATATCAATTCAATTAGTCATATAAATCTAATTTAATATCGACAATTTCTAATTAAAAATATTATTATAATTAATATCAGACAATACTATATTTCCTGATTATATATCATTTAGTAAAATTATAAATTCGATTTAAATCTTTTATCTTTTCATATAGATCAGATATGTTTACATTATAATTTTCAATCGACTTAACGCTAGCTACTGTTCCATGTGGTAACACCTGGTATATTAGTTTCAGACATGCAAAATATTGTATATCCGAAGTATGTAATTTACATACAAAATTGTTTTTAGTGTGTATGTATGTATGTGGATTAACACATACATTACAAGATCAATATAGATGAATGTATGCGATAGTGTTTTGCTAAGTTATCTCTCTACATTCACTTGTTTATGATAAATTCTATACAATTATTATTTAATTAAACGTATTACAGTTTGCTTTTTTTTTGCTAGATAAATAAATATGGCTGCCGACTAATTATTGACTCATAGTAAAGTGTTATTATCATAGTGCGTCTTTTGTTTTTGTGGTTTGAAAATTGAAATAATATAGTAGAATTTGTATGGAGGTTTATTGTCAAGACTAGAGAAAAGAATAGGTTTTTTTAAGACTGTAATATCACTAACGCCTAATTGTAAGAATAAAATAAAAATAAAATTTTATAGGATATAATTGAAAAATGAGCGAGAAACCATTTAAAGACTTTTTGTATCGGTTTTCTTGTGCCTCAAGCACGATTTGTGAAAAACAAATTTTGATTTTTGAAAAAGCTTTAAAAAACTTTTTACATATTTTTATTTTAAAAAATAATAAAATTAGAAAGTGGCTATTTATACATACGGTATGTATACGCAATTGGCTATTTATACATACAGTATTTTTACGCAATTGGCTATTTAGAGTAGATTAGGTTAGTAGGTTGGTTTAGGTTTTTTTTTTTTAGTATGTATAAATAGCCAATTGCTTATACATACCGTATGTATAAATAGTCTCATCCATAAAATTATCAAAATTAACATTAATCTAAAAATTGTAGATGTTTTTTCTTGTAATCTCTTTGATTTTTCTTATTGTTAGATATTTCATTTCTAGTGCTTGCATATTTTTCTAGTCAGTATCAAATGATTCGCATCCGTACGTTAGTATGTGTTCTATTTATGATTTTTTTTTTAATTTACGAGGACTTTTACAACATTTATTAAATGTGCATACTGCATTTTTCAATTACGCACATGTATTATTATAATTTCATATTGCAAAATCTACTACGTTTTTGATCATTAAACTCAATGAAAACTAAATTACATCTGAAAAAATATGAAAATAAATAAAATTATGAAGAAAAAAAATCCATGTAAAACTATTCCATTGAGTGCATTTCCATATAATTCAATTACAAATAGATTTTTGTTTTTTTGAATCTAGAGATTTTGGAAGGGGTACCCGTCACGGTGTTGCGAGCATCTAGAATCTATCACAGGGGCGTAGTGGTTAAGTGGGGCTAGAGGGGGGCCATACCGTGCGCTGTCACGCTTTGATTACATAATGCGCGCATTCACTTGGAAAATTTCAATCAGTTGTTTTTCCCGCGCGTTTTAGCCTAGAAATTAGTTTTTCACTTAATGAGCTAATAGATTAATTGCGATTTGTGGGAATTATATTTATGTCTATAATTTGTTTAAGTTTTTTTTTATATTGAGAACTGTGTTTTATCTATGCCAAAATATAGTATGTAATTAAAAAAGAAAACTAATAGAAATATATTTATTTTTGTTTAAGGTTTTATTTAGAACATTTGTTACATACATATTCACACCATGCCATGTAATCAAAAGAATGTGATACAAACTCTTTCCACTATCCCAAAATAAATAACTAAGCAGCTCTAGATCTTCATCCACATTCATGATATCTATCATACATGTTTTTCTATTCCTATGGAAACTTTCGCTCATACAAGCCATTCTCTCAATCATACCACTCCAACTATACACCGTTTACACCTTCAAAATTATTCATATAAATTCTTTTAACCAAACATTCATTAGATATTCGTTTAAGATGACCGAACCATCTTAGCTGACTAATACCAACTTTTGCAACAGTATTTAAAAATAATTACTGTGGAAATGAGATTTTACGTTGTGTATTTGATGTAACTAGAAAAGGAATTGATAGTGTATGATATGTGTGAATTTGAAAAAATGTTGTAGCAAAAGTTGCTATTACTCAGTTAAAATGGTTCTTGAGCGAATATCTAATAAACATTTGATTAAAAGAATATATAGATGATTGATTTTGAAGGTATATGTTTGCATGGATGTCCGATGAATAGGTGGAGTGGTATGATTAAGGGAGTGGCTTGTTTAAGCGAATGTTTCCAAGTAGTTGGAATAGAAGAGCATGTATGAGAGAGGAATTATAAATGTGGATGAAGCTATATAGTTGCTTATTTGGATAGGAATGTTTAGAATTAAGTAATCAGAGAATGTTTAATTTCGGGATAGTGGAAAGAGTTTGTCCCACATTCTTTTGGGTAAACGGTGTGATTGTTTACGTATATATGTATAAACTATACACTATAAAAAATTTATAAAATTTACATGTTTTATGATTGTAATTTTTCATACAAAAATATAATATTATGTAGATTATTACAGTAAAATTACAAAATGTTGTTAGTTTTACTGCTGAAACTTATGTAAAAGTACCTAAATTGAAGATATATTTTTTACACTATAAACACCCCATATTTATTATCAAAAAAATTTAAAGCTTCTCCACTTGTTTTTGGCTAAATAAATTCTCTAATTCCGCTCGGAAACAATATTGCGAAGAAGAGACAGAGGCGTATATATTTATTATTTTCACAAACGCATCGTGTTCCAGTTTTACATTGTGCAGAAACAGCGAAATAAAATTAAAAAAAAAAATCGACAAAGAAAAAAACAAAACAACATCTGAGAAACAGTAACAAGGAACTAGTGAAAACAAAACACCATCAACCGAATGCGATTCGCACTTATTTTTCCTATCTTTTCTATTATGCGTGCGTGTATATTATATATTTTTGCGCCGGTAAAACAATAGATTCGCCGCGGCAAAGTGACGTTTAATTATTCGCCTAAAAAGCGAGACGGCGGGGCAGCAAGAGGGGGGGACTCAGTGATAGGGGAGAGGGGTACGGGGGAAAGGCATAGAAAACCCGTGCGCTCGTTAACGGATCCGTTATGTAACGTTACAAGACGCGCTAAGTAGAGCGTGCGACGGCATACCGCATTTATACATAATATAATTTTTGCTTATACTACGTATATAGTTTGAGGTAACTTAACTGTTATGCTTCTATGTCAGTGGTTCTTAAACACGAAATTTATTTATTTTTGAGGATGAAACTTGCAGGAGATATGTAGGGGTTGATATATGAATCGTTCTTTTTCAAAGCTTGTCAAAAAAACTGTATTTATTTTTTTAGCGTTAGCTAATATTTTTGTTACATGAATGATTATTTATATTTTATTACATATTTATATTTATATTATTTATATCTATGCCTTGTAATTGGTCCTCTGTAAGGTAATAAATGATTATTATTATTATATGTGATTTGTGTCAAAATATTGTGAATAGTTTTTGAAATTTTTTGAAAAAATATTACAATTAAAGATAGCAAAGTTGTGCATATAACGAGTTTTGAAATAGTATTAAAAAAATAAATGTACAATTTTGAATGTATAAATGAGTGTGGTACAAACTCTTTCTACTACGTCGAAATTACTTTTCTCTGAACATTTCTATCCAGACAAGCAATTCTAGCTTCAGCCACATTTATCTAATTTATGTATCTATTCCTACCACTAGGAAATATTCGCTACCGCTCCATTTACTCATCGGACGTCCACGAAAACGTATACAGCAGTTTAAAATCATTAAATTCAAAATATTTACGAACCAAATGAATATTGCACATTTTTTTAACGTAGCCATTGTAAATTAAGTACTTTTGAACAAATTTTTTAATATTTTTGGACATAACGCGTTTTGGAAATGACAGTTACTCCCTACACTTCTTACTATTATCTACTTTATGCGCCTCAGGTTTTTTCGTTCTAAATCTTACAAGTATTGTCACAGCTATTAAAAATTCACAATCACTGGAGTACGGAGTTATAAATCTATATGGGGCTAGGAGAAATTATTTTATACGCTTTAGTCCGTTTTAAAAATGTGGTACTTATATTATTTTTTTTTTAATTTATTTAAATAATTATTTATTCTATTTGTGAATCATTTTATTAAAAGTTTATGAACAAAATAGGCTATACTGTGTTTTTTATTGGAAACGTTTTAATAGACGACAAAGAGTAATTAATTCATTATTTTCATATTTATTTTATTTGTATAGCTTAATAAATATTTAAGATTAGCAAAATATTATAAATATATTAAGTATATATGAGTTATTTATGGGGGAGAAGGGCCTTACATAATTGATGTTAAGTTTATTTGTTTTTTCTGATGAAGATGTACGTGGAGTATATCGAAATGTCGATATATAAATAAAATATATACAGAACTTAATCCGAAAGCTTTTTTTATTTTAAGATTACCAAAAAAAAGTGTTTGTTTTCAAGTATAATAATTTTACTATAGGATCAACTAGGTTTCAGTTTATTTATAAGCCATTGCAGAAAAAGTTTGAATACCACTGTTGCTATGCTATGGAAGATTATAACTATAAGTGAGAATAAGTCTCTTCTTCTTTTTCTAGGCACTTTTGCTTTTCTTAGCCTAGTTTTATGGTTTACTTAAATATATTAAATTTGTTTCGAATGTCTTTGTACTATGTATTTATCGTTGAGATAAATATAAATCAATCTCTTAAGACCTGTATTGTTTACTATAATTCGTTACAGATGGTGAAATTTGCGGGATTTACAATTGGGTTTTAATTGTTATTACATACATACACAATCACACCATGTACCCAAAAGGATGTGACACAAACACTTTCCATTATTTCGATATCAGTTTTCTTCAATCATTTCTATCCTGACAAGCAACTTTAGCTCCATCCAATTTTGAAAAAAGTCTTATTTTGAAAAAATCTCAAGGGTCCCCCTCTTGTCAAATTTTCAAAAATTCAGTTTTTAATTTTTTCTATTAAACGATGCATCGTAGAATAATGGTTTTTTCACTGAATTATCGTACTCATTATTCCGAATTTTTCCATGTCATGCTTATTTTCCTACACCTCATAGTTTTTGAGAAAAAAAATAAAAACAACAAAATCAAAAAAAAAATTCTAGCGCCCAAACGGCACATGCTAGCAAATTAAAACTAAAACCAAATAATAGAACCTTTTATGCCCTATCGAAAAGTATTCTTACTATTTCTTCGAATTTTACTCGAGAAAGTAGTATATTGCAATTTATCAAAATTACATGTTAAACGCCCATACGAACTTAACGAACGAACACCCGGTATATATATATATATATATATATATATATATATATATATATATATATATATTAGTGTCCGTAAAAAAAAATTTTTTTGAGTAAGGCTAAAATCGATAATTTTACATCGAGAAAACATCAAAAATAATATTTTTTGCTTGATTTTACGAAAGTAACAGGTTCCTCTACACAACTGAAATTTTCGAAAAACGCTTGTTAATACATATGCGATATAAACAATATATTTACACACATTTTCCGAAAAACTCAGTTGTGTAGAGGAACCTGTTACTTTCATAAAAACAAACAAAAAAAAATTATTTTTGATGTTTTTCAAATTTAAAATTATCGATTTTAGCCTTACTGGAATTTTTTTTTACGAACACTTTAATATATATATATATATATGTATATTCAAATTTTTATTATTATTTTCTATCTAAAATATTTTAAGAAACTATAGTAATGATAGAACGAAACTCTTTTTTGAATTTCAAGTACATTAAAAATAGATTCACGTTTGAAATTCAAATACATAACAGAAGAACTAAATAGCAGAAATATGAAAAGTATGTCGGTTATATAAATGTGTGTGGCGCTTAGCCTGAATTAAAATTCGCATTGTTATTTTATATTGAAACCGAAAACTTTCGCTGCGCGCAGCACAGTTCGTAGTCTATGCGGTTCGTGAAGTGCAAAAACTCTACATCCATCCATCCACAATATTCGTATTCGGTCTCCGATAGCTGAACTGACATCATTTCGTCTTCAGCAAAGGAGGCCATCGAATGAAAGCGAAATTTTCTCAAACTCGCTATCTATGACTTTTGCGCTGCTGCGTCATATATTGTAATACCTATCACGTTTGCCTATGCCAGTCTAGATATTAACTCAATAGTAAAATTAGTTTAGTTTTCTTTGCAATAATTGTTAAATATTATTTATTAAAATAAATTAGTTTTTGGATTAAGTTCTCTATATATTTTATATACAGGGTGTTCGTTTGCCAAGTTGATGTAGGACAATAACATGGGACACCGATAATATGCAGAATACTTCTTTCTCGAGTTAAATTCGGAGAAATACTTAGAATACTTTTCGATAGGGCATAAAAAGTTCTATAATTTGGTTTTAGTTTTAATTTGCTAGCATATGCCGTTTGGGAGCTAGAATTTTTTTTTTGATTTTCTGATTTTTATTTTTTTACTCAAAAACTATGACGTGTAGGAAAATAAGTATGATATGGAAAAATGCGGAATAATGAGTAATATAATTGAGTAAAAAAAAACATTATTTTAAAATGTATCGTTTAGTAGAAAATTTCTTAAGACGGTATCCCTGGAATTTTTTTCCAAAATAAGATTTTTTTCAAAATTTGCTCAAAAAAATCTGAAAAAATTCAGTAAAATAGAGAAAAAATTTAGCTACATAATAGCTAAGTAACTTTTTTCTCTAACTCGTACTGATTCGAATTTGGGCTTGCACAGTTACGGGCGATATCAGACACACGTCTTAAATTATTATTATTATATCATTATCATAAAAATCAGCATAAAATATTACGATGCATAATAACAAAAATTGGAAATTTTATATAATTCAAACATTCTATATACTTAGAAAAACAACATAGATATAAACATAATGTTTCCAAAAAAAAACGAATAAATTTACATTCACCATTTTTATGTCAAACGCATAAAAAATTATATAATTTTTATAAAATTTTTAATTCAATATCTATATGTCGAAATCTGTTTTCAAAAATATTTATACTGATCATATTATTTGGTAAACAGGATTTTTCTATATTTAGTATACGTATATATATAAATCAACTAAAAATATAAACAAAAGTATTATTTGATAGTTTATTTTGCAATATGGAGTAACGAAAAAAATACAATTAAAAATAAGACTAAATAATATCGTATGATCTGTGATATTATTTTTATTTTAAACATATCAAAAACAGAATTTATTGTTATACAGAAAGATTAATATATATGAACATATAAATACGTCAAATAAGAAATATTGGAATTTAGGTTATTTGCACTTCAGTAAAAGGAAACGTCAGAATAGTATTAATATTATGTTAGGTTAGGTTTTATTTAGTAGGTTGTTTTATTTTATAAGTTGATGTTTAACATGCTATTTTAATATGCATATCAAATAACGGTTGTGAATTTCTATTAATGGTTGTTCAATTGTTCTATTCTGGCGTTAATTCATCTTTTTTTAGTGTACATAAAAATTCCACCCATTTAAATCAGTAATTTTTAAATAATAAAAAAAAAACTCAAATTAATTAAAAATCGACGTTTCGACCTACATAGAAAACATAGAAACAATTTACTAGGTAAGGAAATACAAATAACTAGATTTCAAAATTTATAAATTATTGATTAAAGGAAACCAAATTTTATTTAGATTAGTGCCTTCACACCGATTAATGTTATCTTTTTTTTTATAAATTTTTATTGCTTCTCCTTATTAATCTACTGTTAATATTGCTGGATCTTGTAATTAGTATCTTCGAATTTTACATCATGAAGATTTTCTAACGCATGTTGTGCAATAGCGAATTTTTTTGTTTATTAATATAATGAGTTCTGAAAGATTGTTTACTATGTTAAAAAATAATATAACTGAAAAAAATATTGTAGGTTAATCGAGATTTTGTATTTTCATTATAACAATTTTAATTTCAGTATGGAAAATAATGTGTGATTATTAAATAAATTAATTGTTAAAATATAATTTTGTACATATATGTAAGCTTTATTTAAAATTGTAATTGAATCTGAACTCGAACCTGAGAAAAATTTCGGTTTTTGAACCTAAATAATTTCTTTTTTACAATGAATTTTTGTGCATATTACGCCGTGTATATTTATTACAAAGAACTAATTAAACATTAGTTATTTTTTAGATAAAGAAAAGTATTGACTCTGCCGGGAGTCGAACCCGGGTTTTCTGGCTTTTGCGGTCATAGTTCTAACCACTGAACTATTGTAAAAAACAATTTTCAACGCCAAAAAATATTTAATTATCTAAATAATTTCTCTCATCTGAAACCGAACTGAAATCAACATATTGAACCTGAAACCAAACCTGAACCGAAATAAATTCAACTTCAGATCTCTGCAGAGAAAACTACTATATACAATCGTTTCTCATGTTTTTAAAAATACATTTAAAAATGTATAACAACAAAAATAGGTTAATTAAATCATTAAAAAAAAACTAGAAAAATCTGAAATATTTCAATCACGCGAAATATTTATCTAGAACCCACAACCGATCAACTGAAATTCAAAAAAATATTCGAAACTTTCGATTTCTATAGCAAACACTAGAAAAAAATCAACAATTTTTTTACTAAACTATATAATAAAACTAGCAACAAGTGACCTAGTTTACCGATGCGATAACAACGAAAAATTCTACTCTCAAAGGCGGCGTTGGAGAGGAAAAAAAAAAGTGAAACATTATAAGACAAAACAAAAGTTGTGGTGGTACGCGAAAACAAAAAAAAAATAGTAAAAAAGGAAGGAAAAAGTATTGAAACACTAATTGCAGTCGGGAACGCGATTACGTTAGCAAAAGAGAGATAGTGATAGTGACTGTTATGGGGGGGCACTGGGGGGGTCAAGAGGGGGTTTTGTAAACTGTTGACATAACAAGTGACAGCATTAGACAGTGACCCCCTTTTGGCTGAAGCAGAGTACCCACTTATTTCGCTTATGCTTCTTATAAAATGCGTTTTCAATTAGATATTATTATATATGTATATATGTTTATAAATAACATTGCACTCTGATGTTGAACTATATATTTGTGTGCGGTTTGGATCGCATGCATGGCAATTTGTTATAGAATATATCTAATTATATAATTAATGTATTCTAATTTTGGATTTTAATAAATGGATGCTTTTGCTGTAAATTTATGTGTATTATATTCATTTTAGTAAGTTTTTAAATGAAGATGGGACTTACGGCCCATTCAGATTACTCTTCAGAAAACTAACGTACCTACTGTTTTAATGTAATAGTTTTTGATACTATTTAATAACTAATAATAAATTAAAATAAAAATATTAAATTGAAATATGATCCCATTATGGCGAAAATCAAGTAGTCAATCTTCTGCATACATATTTAATATGTAAATTTACACACGAAAGTGTTTTTGCAAAATATATTGTATGTAATAGTAGTATTATTTACAGATATTTTAAGGAAAATTTTTACATTATATAAATATAAAACTTACTTTTTCGGTAAAAAGAAACACATATAATATGGCAAATTAATTATTTTAATTACTAATAATTACAGAATTATTAGGTGACTATATTATGTAATAATTGTAATATTGACTGAAAAATTTTAATAAAATTTTTAGTCGAATTTTAGTAGTATTATTTACAGATATTTTAAGGAAAATTTTTACATTATATAAATATAAAACTTACTTTTTCGGTAAAAAGAAACACATATAATATGGCAAATTAATTATTTTAATTACTAATAATTACAGAATTATTAGGTGACTATATTATGCAATATTTGTAATATTGATTGAAAAATTTTAATAAAATTTTCAGTCGAATTTTTTAGTCGAAAATGATTTTATTTATAGCTTAGTGTTTCAATATTTGTAGCAAAATATTTTTTATTAAACAAAAAAAAATACAGATTAATTATCAATTTTAATTTGTGTAAAATAATATTTTGATTAATTATACAACATACACTCTAGATAAAAAATACATATTATTTTAGCCATAGCGGTGGTTTTTCTGTAAAAATAATATAATTATCTAATTTTAAGTAAAAAAATTAATTTACCATATTATATATGATTTTTTTCACCGAAAAAGTAAATAAACTTACATAAAATATACATATTTTATATTCATATAATGTAAATTTTCATATTAAAGTGCCCCGGATTTCTATATAAAATTACCGATTTTTTTACTTTGCATAACTATACATTTAAAGAATAATCATTTTTGAGTACAATCACTTTTAAATATTGAAACGAAATACAAAAAATATAATTACGCCTTTACAAAACGGATATCCAAAATAATATTCAACTTTTACTCACATTAAAAATTGCACATTGCATAATAAAGATACATTAATAATTATATTAATAATTTAGATATTCAAATTTATAAACAAAATATAGCAATAGGACCCTGAAAATACAAACAAGAATAATTTTTCACCAAATATCATTAAACCCTACGTAAAATTATTATCCGTAAAAACGATAATAACAATAATAATATATTGATGCATAATAAATAATAATAATAATAATTAAAATTCATTATGATGAGAAGTACGTTGGCGCAGTTGCATTTCAAATTAATTTGCCGATAATTTTTCTAAAAGTGAAAATTTCGTAATGTATAATTTGATTTAATACACGGAACATAACGGTATTGGGATGTTCTTATATATATAGTATTGTATAATTGTGCATCACCCTACTAAACTATGATTCATTCTTTACGAGGTCGTGTTTTGTTTATAAAAACGCCTCCTAGGATCATTAGGTTTTCTTGCTTATAAATCCTAATTTTGGATGTACATTTATTGTCGTTCGTTTTTGTGTAGGAATTAGCGGTATTTTTATAATGGGATTGGTCAAGATTTATACTGGATATTAAATATAGTAAAGAATTTTTTAGAACTCATTATATTAAAATAAATAATTATTTACACAAAAAATAATAATATACCACGTTTTTAAAACGGACTAAAAGTATAAAAAGAAATTATATTATACTTTTTAGTCCGTTTTAAAAACGTGGTATATTACCATATATTTTTTATTTAAATAATTATTTTCTGCTTTTTAGTCTTGTGTGTGTGTGTGTGTTCTGTATTTTCTATAGTTGTTTTCTGTAGTTTCTGTAATTAAAAAAAAAATATTTGAGAAGATACAAGTATGTATGGAATTAGTAAATATGGCACAAGATACAAATTATTATTTTTAATATTATTAATTAATTAGTTAATTAATTATAGTTCTGTATTAATATGTATTTAAAATCGACGTTTCAAAGAAACTCAACATCCGTCTTCGTCAGCCTTCGAAGCCGTTGAGTTTCATCGAAACATCGATTTTAAATAAATATTAATACAGAGCTTTAACCTGAAGCTTTTTTATTTTTACACAGAAAATTTTTGTAAATAATATTACAAGATATTTTATTTTAAAAATTAAAACAATTTCGAAAGAAGTTATAGTTTTTGTACAATTGCTTTAAAAAAATAATAAACAGTAGATATTAATAAATTAAATATTAATATTATATACAAAGCAACGATTTTTGTTTTATTACAATATTGTTGTAAATTTTTGAATAATATCTTATAAGCCGTATAATACCCACAAATTTTTTTCTGTATTTATTTAGTGCACTAAAAATATTTTTTAACCGATGCCTACTTCAACAGAAAAAAACACTTTCTTTTCTATGTGTGTGTGTGTGTGTGTGTGTGTGTGTGTGTGTGTGTGTGTGTGTGTGTGTGTGTGGTTTGTTTAATATGCAAATATGGCAAGAGCATTAAGACCAATTGTATATTTTTCTAATTATTTGTCGTGTGGTCCTCACACAAGGTAACTGTAAAAAAGATGAGCCATCGTATTCATAAATTATTCTATACATAAAAAAAATATGAATATTTAAAACTCCTACTATGTGCCAGTAATGTATTTATATTTCTATAGTTTTATGTGGGATTTTTTCCTATTGTATTTGTAAGTAAGAGTGATTTTTTTAAAGAAAAATGAAGATGATAAATTTATTGAAATTGTGTTGTAAAATATTTATTTATAAGTATTATATTTATGGTCATATTAGTGGCAGTAGAAATTATATATGCATATCGTATATGGTATTTTTAATTACAGTTATTTTCTTACATTAAAACTAGCTAATAAAATTTTAATGTATATTTTAATATTGTAATTATTTATAGATTGAAATGAATGGGTTTTTTGTGTATTTATGATATGAAGTTTAAAAATTTGTATTTTTTCAATTAAATTGATTTTAAAGTAGAAAATAAATATAATATATATTCTGTAAATTTTTTAATGTAATTTTACTATAAAAATCCAAGGGTAACAAAAATGCCATGTCATATTGTGTAATTTTACAGAAAATGTAATTCTACAGAAGTTGTAATATTATCTTTAATTGTTACTTAAATTATTCTGTAAAAATGCTATTATAATAATAATTATAATTTTACAAGTAATATGGAAAAATACATAATATTATATCTGTTGCAGCACAAATTTACATAAACATTAGTGAAAATATACAAAAAAATATGTGAATCTGCTATTTTATTTTATGTAATATTTTAATTCCATAATAGTTTTATGAAAGTTACAGAATAAATGTAGTAAATTTGCATTACAGAGAAAATTATATGATTTTTACTATGAAAAAATCTTTTTTACAGTGTGGGTGATAAAATTAAATTTTTCTTCAAGTTTATCATAATATTAATATTATGTTATCGTATTGCCTATGTAGAAAAAGGTCATTATCATAGTAAAAAATGTTTCAGAACTTTTTATATTAAAATAAAACAAAACGACTTCAGATTGTAGTTCTATATTAATATTTATTAATAACCGACGTACTCAACGTACGTCTTGATCAGGAAAAAATGATACAAATGTAAACAGTAATTAAACAGAACATAGAAACAAGTTACTAACTTGTTTCTATGTTCTGTTTATTTAATAATAATATTTTTTCTGATGAAGATGTACATTAAAACGTCGGTTATTATATTAATATAGAACTACAACTTAAAGCGGTTTAATTTAAAAATCATGAGTTTTGAAAGATTTTTTTTATTATATTAAAATTAACAACATATCATGTAATTATTCTTAATTCTTTTGTTTACAAAAATTCTACAAGAAATTTGTATATCCATTAAATATCGCAAAAACATTATTATATTATATCTTAGCAGAATGAAAATCTCATTCATAACAACAAACGATTATAAAACTCAAAATAACTAAACAAAGAAAGACTTCTTAGTGAAACTTAACGTCCATCTTCATCAGGATAAATGACATATATTATATAATTTGATTTTAAATAAATATTAATACAGAACTTTAACCAGTAGCAGTTTTATTTTAATATAATGTGTTCTGAAAGATTTTTTACTATGTTAAAATGCTTCTACGTTGAGTTTCGTCGAAACGTCGATTTTCAATAAATATTAATACAGAATTTTAACCTTAAGTAGTTTTATTTTTACACAGAAAATGTTTGCAAATAACATTACAAGATATTTTATTTTAAAAATTACAACAATTTTGCAAAAAGTTAGTTTTTCTACAACAACTGCAGAAATAAATTAAATATTGCATATCCATTAAATATCGCAGAAACATTATTATATCATATCTTAACAGAATGAAAATCTCATTCATAACAACAAACGATTATCAAACGCGAAATAACTAAACGAAGAAAAACTTCTTAGTGGAAAAACAGTGTACCGTCAGAGCATTCAACCGCATAGAAACAAAAATCAAACAGAAAACCTCCCATCCGTTTATAATAACAGTGTATTTTTACGTTTTGAACTCTCGACGTCGAGTTCAAATTCTTTTCCATATTTTCGGATGACTTGATGTTTGGATTTAATCCTTATCGTCTCGTTAAATAAGCGTTAGTTTTGTTTGCAATCCGGGGTTTTAGTTGCACGAACTGGCCGCAAAGAGGCGCTGTGCGCGCACGACTCTGTAGCGACTTTCACTTTTAGATTGTAGGTTATCCACGTGTCGCTTGGTAGATATTTTTTTTTTGACCTATTTTTATTGGATAGAGAACTCTGCGCCGCTGTAGCTCAGACCACAGGCCGATTTTGTTTTGTTTTTTCTTCGTTTTTTGTTTTTTGTTTCGTCTTAAATTTTGAATCCAAAGTTGAAGATGTATCTTGGGTTTAAATGCATTGTTTGTTGAGATTTTTCACTGACAGGATTTTTTCGGTTCGATGTGCTGAGGTTTTATAGGCGTTTCTCTAAATTAAGCTGATGAATTCATCGCTTCATCGGAGACCAATTCTATATCACAAAAATTAAGAAAATAAACTTATATTCAAATAAAACGGCTTTAAGATTATATTCTGTTTATATTTTAATAAAAAATCCATGTTCTCGACTTTTACAGTAAATAAATAGAACATCTGACAAATAACTTATTTTGTTACTTAGTAACTTGTTCATATATATATATATATATATATATATATCAGGGTGTTCGTTCGCTTGGTTGATATAGGGCAATAACATGGGATTTCGATAATATGCAGAATACTACTTTCTGAAGTAAAATTCGAAGAAATACTTAGAATACTTTTCGATAGGGAATAAAAAATTATATAATTTGGTTTTAGTTTTAATTTGCTGGCATGTGCCGTTTGGGCGCTAGAATTTTTTTGTAAATGTTTTTAGAATATTCAATAATTTTTACTGCTAAATCAGTATGAGTTACAAAAAAAAGTTACTTAGCTATTATGTAGCTAATTTTTTTTTCTATTTTAACGAATTTTTTCAAATTTTTTTGAGCAAATTTTAAAAAAAAGTTATTTTTCAAATTTTTTTAAAATATTATTTTTTTCAAAATTTGCTCAAAAAAATTTGAAAAAATTCAGTAAAATAGAGATAAAAATTAGCTACATAATAGCTAAGTAACTATTTTCTCTAACTCATATTGATTTAGCGGGAAAAATTATTGAAAATTCTAAAAAACATTTTAAAAAAATTCTAGCGCCCAAACGGTCCATGCTAGCAAATTAAAACTAAAAGCAAATTATATAACTTTTTATTCCTTATCGAAAAGTATTCTAAATATTTCTTCGAATTTTACTTCAGAAAGTAGTATTCTGCATATTATCGAAATCCCATGTTATTGCCCTATATCAACCAAGCGAACGAACACCCTGTATATATATAATTGAATTTAATGGGTAGGTAGTCACAAAGGGTTAAATGTTTGAATCAAACTCTCATTTAAGATTTTATGTTGAGCTTTCGGTGGTATTTTTTATTTTCTTCAGGACATGCTTTGTTGGAGAATTATAATAACAAAACATAAAAACTAGTACAGCAATCATTCAATATTTTGCAGAACATAGAATTCTATGTTCTGCAAAATATTTGACATAGAATCTTAAATGACAGTTTGATTCGAACATGTAATCCTTTTTTATTACCTTCCCATTAAATTCAATCTGTTTCATTACATTCTAGACGTGATTTATACTTACATATATAAATAATTCTGTAAATAGGACAGAAATTACACGATAAAAAAGTTGCCATTTTACATAAAAACCATAGTAAAAAAATTACACATTATTTCAGCAAAACGATAAATTTTCTGTAAAAATAATATAATTGTGTAATTTTAAGCAAAATAATGAATTTATCATATTATATATGTGTTTTTACCGAAAAAGTAAGTAATTACCTTACATAAAATATACGTATTTTATATTTATATTACATGAAAATTTTTTTGTAACATCTGTAAATTTGCATATTAAACTGGTGTAAATCAAGGTTTTTATATAAAATTATCGAAATTTTTTACAATATAGTTTATTTTATTAATATTAATGATTTGTGATGTTTGTCTTACAATTTAATTTAGTAGTAAATTGATTTTAATATCGTGTAATATGATTACTTGTAGAATGTTAAAAATTTTATATTTTCTTAAAAACAATAACCAGAATACTGCGTAAAAATTGATCAACTGCGCATCTATAATGGGTGTTTTTCCTGGAGAATTAATTATATATCGTGACAAAAGACCTAAGATAATAATTTGAAATATGTTTTTTTTTTTATTTTATTGATAATTAAATATTTAAAGAAATAAATTAAAAATAATTAGTAGGAGTATTATATATTATAATTTTAATAAATGTTTTCACAATTATTTATGTCGTCTGACTTTTCTAATTTTATCTGCAATTTCTACGAATTTAAAAATTAATCATTTTGATTTAACGACAAATATGGAAATAGAAAATAAATATATACGCATAAATATTGACTATTATCTTTGCTTTTGAGTTATGGTGGAAAAATTAGAAATTAGCATTTTTTTAATTTACATTGTAATATTTTTTAAATATTTTTTGTAAAATATATCAGAATAAATACTAGAATTATATTTTTTTTTTAAATATTAAAGTATCTATTAAGGGGAGACACCACTTTGACACTTTCAAGAAAATCGATTTTTTTTTGCATTTTTTGAAAGCTAATAGTGTGTAGAATAATGTGTTAAAACACCTTTTCGGAATTCTTACTTTTAGCGGAGATACAGCGAACAATACAGAGTTGTATCAGAGCAGGTAAATCGTGCAAATCGGGCAGTAAAAAACTAACTTCAAACTTTAAACGCATTTTCTCGAAACCATTTTCGCAATTTTTCGAAATTCAAAAATATCCGCCGTATTATGGTAAATTTTTTATTTTAGTTTTAGGATATTCTAAGGATCTAAGGGAATTGTTGTATTATGTTTCAGAACTTCCTAGGGCACGGGACAAGTGCACTGTAAAAAAAGTTGCCATTTTACATAAAAACCATAGTAAAAAAAATATATATTATTTTAACAAAACCAAAGAATTACATAAATTTTTTATAAAAATAATATATTTTTGTAATTTATAGTAAAATAATTAATTTACCATTATATTGGTTTTTTTACTGAAAAAGTATAAGTAAACTTATATAAAATATATGTATTTTATATTCATATTATATTAAAAAAATTCTTCAACGTCTGTACTGGTGAAAATCAATTGCCCCGAGTTTTTATTTAAAATTACCGAATTTTTTTACATTATTATTTCTCAATGAAAAAAAATCCCAAACTTTACCTATTTTTAGAAAAAATATTCTTAAGAGTGATGTCTCTTTTTAATAAATATGTATTATGAATATTTCAAACAAAAAAGTTATTTATTGATTTCTTTTGTTTATTAATAAGTACTTAAAGGTAATATTGAAAAATAAATAAAATAAAATTGACTTCATATAATAATAATAATGAGTTTGTGTCAAAGTAATAATTGAAGTTAAATGTAAAAGTTATTGAGTATGGAGGTTTGTCTTTCTCTTTTATTATGAGATAAAACAATATCACATCGCAAACTTTTCCCATATTTATTGTGTATGTGATTGTTATATTTATTATGTTATTATCTCTACACTTAATTGATATGTTATCGATCTACTATATAGCACAATAAGGAAAAGTCATTTATTTATCAACATATATCTTATATTTATAGTAAAATTTTAAATATATAATTAATTATTATTGAAGTTTTATAGGAGATTTTATATATTAATTAAGATAAAGATAGATTATTGCAAATGTTTATGTCTAAGTTGGAGTCTATAGATTTGCAGTGGCGTAGCTACTGAATGCAAAATTTCATAAATTGAGGGGCCACTTTTGGAAGAACTCTAAAATTATTTTTAATTATGAGTAATTTATAATACTCCGATGACTTGTTTGAATAATTAATAAAATTACAGACCGACAGACGGACATCACGCTAAAAACAGTTGATTTGTCTATATGTCGAATTTCGTATGATTACAATACCTCTCTTATCATATGTGATACGACGGTCGGTAAAAATAGATACAAATTTTAGATTAGAATTATACACAAATCTTTATACATATATATTATAATATTTTAATAATATCATTCAATCTTGATTTTTATTTTAATTCTTACTTACCGCGTAATAGTATATTATGTTACGAGGAGTAGAATGCGATGATTATGGTGTTGAGCTCAGATATTTATGGCCGAGGCAAAACCGAGGCCAAGCATTCTGAGCGAAACACAAAAAGAGCTTCCTATTCCGAGTCAGACATAGACGATTTTTTTCGTGAAGCGTTTTAAATGAAACTAAACTATAATAAATAAAAATACATATCAAGTAACCTTAACTAGTTATACTAACATACAGATATATATACACAATCACGCCATCTACCCATAAGGGTGAGGCACAAATTCCCTATTCAAACAAGCAACTTTAGCTTAATCCACATTCATAATTCCTGTCATACATGCTCTTCTATTCTTACTACTTGGAAACTTTCGCTCACGCAAGCCACTATTTCAATTATACCACTCCAACTTCTCATCGGACATCCACTTAAACGTATAGCTTCAAAAATCATTTATATAAATTTTTATAACCAACAGTTTTATTATAACGAACAGTTTGTATTACTTATATTTCTTACGTGATTTGTGAGAATTATTCTTTTTTTGATTGAATATAAAATTTCTGACCACCCTAGGCGGTATGCATTGCATTTCTGGCACTTCTACATTCATTTTCAATAATCAGATTAAAATTCAAACAAAAATAAATAATGCAATTATCTATTAACATGATATGATATAGTTTGTCAATTTGGCCGCTGAAGATTTCAGATTAAATATACTTAACATTGTAGTTATGTTTGATACTGTCATCAGTGGTGTATATTGTAAGTAATATCTGTTCAATAATTTTATTATTGTACTGGTAACATAATGATATCTTTCTGCATAGGCAATATGGTAATGTAATATTAATATTACAATATGCTTGAAAAAAACTATTTTTTGCTAAAAATTTTACTTCTGCAAAACCGATAAATCAATTTATATATTCAATTAACAATGTAATTTTAATACAACCATAAATTAATATTAGAAATAAAAAAAAATCTCTCTTTTAACTAAACAAAAAACTAATAACCAATCTATAACAAATCAAATATGACATGAAAAGTGAAACAGTGGGAAATTCCTTGGCCAGCCAAACAGAAAATCGAAAAACAAATATTGAACTGTACATGTGTGTGTGTATATGTTTGTGTGTCCATAATAAATAAAGTCTCTGTCCTTTCTCGGGTGTTTTACAGGAAAGAGTTGCCAAAAATATCGATGTGTCGGCGCAACTTTCTATTAACTCTTATTCAAGTTTATATACTAACTGCTCTAAACGATACAAATTTATTAATGTGAAACTTACACCATGATTATCACGTATACAAAAAACAAAGACAGACTTATTCAATTAACAGACACACATGCGTGTGTGTGTGTGTGTGTGTTATACAGGTTGATTCATTAGAAAAGATCTATGAGGAGTGGCTGAAAAGTAATTACTTATTATTCCCATATTAATAGTAGTAGGAATAAAAGAGCAGGTATGAGATAGGTTATAATAGATGAATATGGATGAAGCTAGAGTTGCTTGTCTAAATAGGGATGTTTGGAGGAAACTGATTTCGGGATGATGAAAAACGTTTGTGCCACACACTATCATTTCAATATGATTTTTTTTTACTGTTTCAAATTCATCTTTAGTGATTGATATTAATCTGACAGATAGTAATAAAAAAGTGTCGCTTATCAGGAACTCGGAATAATTGTATTTTAAATGTGATGCTAATATTTTAAAATTAGTATAATATTAATAAATTATGTTGAAAATAACATTTTTATAGAATTTTTTGGGCTGGTATGCCGAGGTCGATCTGAATGAATGAATGAATTTAGTCACCAAAGCATGCCATCCACGATGTATGGCGAAACGTCTGGGACGAGGATACATCGACCACGACATACTAGTACAGAAATTTCTATAAATTCAATGGATACCGGCCGTGAACGGCGGTATATCTATATTTTAAAAAATATTTTTGCAAATTAAAATTTAATAGTTTATCGTGATTGTGTAATGTTTTTTGAGTCTTATTTTACACTTATTATTATATTTTTGCTTTAGATCAGAAGTTTTTACATTTAATTCAAAAGTAAACGTGTTTTTGAACTGTAAACTTATATTTTTCAAATGAAAATAAAAAATTATTAGAAAAAAAAAAATAATAAGTAACAGTATAAGTATTTGAAAAGATTTGTATACAATTAACATAGTAAAAATTTTTCAGAACTCATTATATTAAAATAAAACTGCTTTGGGTTAAAGTTCTGTATTAATATTTATTAACAATTTTTCGACGAATTCAACGTCTGTTTTCATCAGGAAAAATGATACAAAAAGTTACTAGGTAACAATAAGTAATTATATCAAATAGATTTTTTTTTAAGATTTTTAATTAATGGAAGCCAATAATTCCAATTAATGGATTTCTAACATACGTTAGAATATCTACATAATGTAAAATTTGAAAATACTGTAATAATTGCTAGACCAATCAATATTAATAGTAAAGGAGAACATCAATTACTGTGAAGGCACTAAGTTTGACTTCCATTAATTAAAAATCTATAAATTGTGTGATCTAGTTACTTATTTATTATCTAGTAACTTGTTTCTATATTCTGTTTATTTACTGTAAATGTCATTTGTATTATTTATCCTGATGAAGAACGGATATTGATAATTAATTTTTGTAAAAGAATAATATTTAAATCTTTTATTTTGGCTTTTACACACACTGAGAAAAATAGATATTTAACAAATTGTATAATGATAAGTAGATATTTATTTGAAATATACGAGTATGTTTACTGTATTCACAAATTTATACATTTTTAAAATCTACTCACATATATATTTTAATACTATATTAAGAATGAAGACTGTAATACTATATACAAATTGATGGTATTAAATTTTTGTTTTTATTATATTTATAGTTAATTTTTAAATATACTTATTTTGCTATTTTTAATATCTTGTGTTTGTGTCACCTTTTTAAATATAAATAGCGTTACGGTAACTATCCATTTTTCTCAGTGCAAACTGTCTGTATACACTAGGTTTTTCAATGACGAAAAACTGTTTTCTCTGACTTTCTATTGAAATGAATCACACTGTATATATATGAGTGCGCGTAAGTACAGACGTACTCATGAATAAAACAAAACCATACGTTTTCGCCTATGTACTGTTATTTCACTATACTTTTTATTATTATTATTTTATTTCTTAACCCTTATAAAGTTAAGGATCGCTCGTGCCTTGAATTGATAATGAATGTCAATTGTTTCAAGTAAAAATTGAAAGTGGAGTTCGTAGATTGTTTGTTATGATTAACGGAAAACACATTTGGAAATTTTATATTATATTATAACTGAAATGAAATCATTTTAGAGAAAAAACATGAGTTTTTTTTTTAGTTTCTCTTATTTTGAAAAGAAATACATTTCTGAAATATAATATTTTACATTTAAAATACAAATTCTACATGCTGATCATGTAATCGTCAGTTGATTTCTTGTTTGTTCCATATTTATCACAAAACTTTACTTTCGAGAAAATGAGTTATAAGTTTCTAAACTGAATTGTTTATATAGTAAGGATATTTGAGCCAATTTAAATTTATTTATTTTTTTACAGTGTAATTAGTAAGCGATTTCTGTGGATAATATAATTTTGCAAATGAAAAGTATGTAAAATTTGTTATTGCAATTTGATATTATAAATTTGGAATATCATCACATTTATTTATAATTTTTGTTTTTAAATTATCAGCTTATTTTTTAGATTTATATTTTATTATTAAAAAAATGAAAAAAATAATAACAAATTTATGAAAAACAAACGCGAATCGAATCAAAGAAAATATAAAAACAGGTCTATATATATTATCGACAATTTATCGATATATTTACTAAACATTGGTTATTATCTTAGTAAAACAACTGTGACGTTTTTTTTGGTGCTTTTGCGTAAAGAATCCGATATACGAGCTAATAAAGATATTTCTGTTTTTTGTTCGCTTTTACTTTCGTTATTTTTTCTGGTAGGCAACAACAAGGCGTGGTGTTCTTATCAGATATAAATTTATTTGTCATGTGAATTCCGTAAAAATCAGAAATTTGTTTAGTCAAATATAGCATCGTGCGTAAGAAGAACTTGAATAACAAATAATATTACAAAAATATATTTATTTATTAGAATATCTATAACGATTTTTTGAAAATCAATAATATTTTTCAATATAAAAATTATTTTTTAAATAAAAATTTTAGTTACATTTTACTGAAGAGAAAAATTATTTCATTATTTATAAAATATATTTGGTAAAAAAGTCTGTTGGATCTGGAGCGGTATGATTGAAAGAGTGGCTTGCATGAGTGAATGTTTTCAAGTAGTAGGAATAGAAGATATGAGATAGGTTAGACCAAAAGTTCCCTAACTTTTTTGTCTTGCAAACCACGTGCCAATTTTTCTGTTTTTTGTAGATTTTGCTCGCCTTTCTAATATTGAATTGTTACAAATTCATTAACTTCAAATGTGTTTTTGACAGCTGACAAAGTGCTAATCACTTTGATAGGTTTAACTGTAGAGTGATGTTTGGAGTCGACCCCTAGGGGTCAGTGTAGACCACTTTGGGAATTATTGGGTTAGATGAATGTAGATGAAGCTAGAGTTGCTTATCTGGATAGGAATGTTTGGAGAAAATTAATTTCGGGATAGCGGAAAGAGTTTGTGCCATACCCTTTTGAGTACATGGTATGATTGTGTATGCATGTAAAAAAATTATTTAAATTTTATTAATATTATCAAGGTTGCCAACCCCTAGAAATATTTGAACCGGTTATCTTGAGCGAATGTCCAAAGAACGTTTGATTAAAAGAATATATAAGAATGATTTTGAAAGTATACGTTTACATGGACGTCCGATGACTAGTTTGAGCGGTATGCTTGAGAGAGTAGCTTGCGTGAGCGACTGTTTTCAAGTAGTAGGAATAGAAGTGCATGTATGAGAGTTGGTCATGAATATGGATGAAGCTAGAGTTGCTTATCTGGATAAGAATGTTTGGAGAAAACTAATTTCGGGATAGCGGAAAGAGTTTGTGCCACAGTTTTTTGGGTACATGGCGTGATTGTGGATGTATGTATGTTAACTTTATTACAGCGTATTTCGAAATTATTTTTAATCCAATTATTATTATCTTTTTGTGATACATACGCAGAATGCGCCAACAATTTCATTTTTAAAGTGAATTTAGTATTAAATATGCATGTGGAAACTTCCAAAAAGAATTACAAAAAAACTAATAAATATAGATATATATATATATATATATATATATATATATATATATATATAAATTTTTAATTATATATTCTGTTTATTTTGTATTAGTTTTCCTGGTGAAGAGGTATGTTGAATACGTTGATTATTAATAAATATTAATACAGAATTGCAATCTAAAGCCGTTTTATTTTAATAAAAGAAAATATTTAAGTTAGCAACTTTTTATCTCTCGTAATTTATTGTCACTGGGAAGTGAAACTGGTCTTTTTATTTTGATATATTTGAGTATAAAATTTCAAAGTTAAAATTTTCCAACTAGAATTTTACTTTCTTTATTGAGACGTCATGTTGTGAATAAGAAAGTAACAGTTTATAGCCGAAAAACTGTATCTTTGAAAAGTGTTTTAAAAAAAAAAAATTATTTAAAAATAAAATTAATGCATATTATGCATGTTTGAATCTGAGAAATAAAATTTACGACATCTCCAAATAGTTTTTTTTATTAATTTTGTTTTAGAAATTTGTGCAGCGCTAATTATTAAAATTATAAATTTATTGACAGTTTTATTACCTATGTGTTTTTTTTTTTGCATTTTGTTCATAACGATGATTTGAAATAAAATAATATGGTTGTTTTAATTCGAAGAATTTTTTGATGTTTGTTTAAAATATTTATTTATTATCATAGCAAAAAATCTTTCAGAACTTATTATATTAAAATAAAACTGCTTTAGGTTGTAATTGTGTATTAATATTTATTAATAAACGATGTATGTATGTATGTACTCAACATACATCATTTTTAGGATAAATGATAAAAAAATTTATATAAAAACGGGGCAACTCCATTATGCCAACTTATTTGCACAAACATGTATCTTCAAAATTAATTTCATTCAATATTTACAAGTATATTTCTGCCAGATGATGAAATATTTTTATTGTAAAAATATTAATAATATATTAAAAATGTTAAAAGTTAATCTTTTGAAAATTTTAATTCATGGAAAATATCCTTTTAGATTTATTTTTAGACATGTTATCGGTGATAAATCATATTGTTGACCACTAATTTTTATTTTTATTAAAAGAAATCAATCTAATGACGTCAGAGGGCCAGCACATTTTTCAACCAATCATAATATTTTGATTGTATTCTACGTCGACAAAACATAGAATCAGGAGATATAGTCACATGACCAAAGACGTTGTGCTGCACTATCATTTGTTTTTATTAAATTGCTCGCTCAGATCTCAAAATGTGTTTTTGTTAAAACAAAATCGAATCAACTTAGTGATAAATTATAATTTTATATGCAACATTGTATATGAATTTTAAACGTAACGAGGGGAAGAGGGTGCATTTTTTTTGGAAATACGAACGATACGGCCCTGAACTGTGGGGCTATCGGCAATTTTGATATTACTGATTGTTTTTTTTAATGTGAATTGTGTGAGATTAGGTTTTATTATATATACAGTGCGTTTGAGAAATTAGCAATAAACAGAAATTTGTGAAGATGTTTGGTTGTTTGATGTTTGCATATAAATTCACGCCATGTATCTATTGCCTTTTCCACAGGTAAAAATGAGAACGAACCCAAATTAAAATATTTTTAATTAAGTGATTTTAGATCAGTGTCTAGTTTTAATAAATTAAAATCTGTGACAAAATAAAATAATTCACTGTGATTTAAGGGAAATTATTTTAATATAGTAAACAATCTTTCAGAACTCATTATATAAAATAAAACGGCTTTAGGTTATAGTTCTGTATTAATATTTATTAATAATTGACGTACGTTTGTCTTCATCAGGAAAAATAATACAAATAACATTTACAGTAACTAAACAGAACACAAAAATAAGTTACTAGGTAACGAAATAAGTAACTAGATCATAAAAATTATATAAATTTTTAATTAAAGGAAGCCAAATTTTATTTAAATTAGTGGATTCAGTGATGTTGTTATGCGGTAAGGTTTAGGTTGGAGAGACAGATTGAACTGTTTCTACTAGAGATTAATACGATTAAACTACTCAGATAAATCTGCTATTGTACAACATACGTTAGAAAATCTTCATATTATAAAATTCGAAGA
The DNA here is from genome assembly GCA_963966155.1 of Clivina fossor. Lineage (NCBI taxonomy): Eukaryota > Metazoa > Arthropoda > Insecta > Coleoptera > Carabidae > Clivina > Clivina fossor. Next base: position 15,039,992 of record OZ014559.1, on the reverse strand, counting down.
TAATGTAATAATTGCAAGACCAATCAATATTAACAATAGATTGATAAAGAGAAACAATAGAAATTTATAAGACAACAGCGTGACTAGTAACTGATTTAAATAAAATTTGGCTTCTTTTAATTAAAAATTTATAAAAATTTTATAATTTGTATTATGTTACCTAGTAACTTGTTAAATATTTTAAATTTAACACATATAAAATAAAACGGCTTTAGGATATAGTTCTGTGTAATATGCTATTTGTATCATATTTTCTGATGATGATTTACGTAGAGTACGTCGAAACGTCGTTTTTTAATTAAAATTTATGTAGAACTTATTTTTACAGCCTTTTATTATAAGAATATATAAATATACGACAAACTGAATAACATTTTAATTAATAATTATTATTAGAAGTCAGAAAAAAATATCTGTTTTTTAAAGATAATAAAATAAACTAATTTCCTTTAAACCACAAAATACGTATACGCTGAATACGTATTTTGAAAGCTAAGCTTTCATCATCATTTATCTGTGTAATCTTAGATTTCTGATTAAGATTTTAGTTTTAACTTTTGCTACTTCTGATAAAAGCTTATCTTTCGAAATACGTATTTAGCTTTTTTTTTAATTATTTTGTGATTTAAGAGAAATTATTTTATTTTATTAACCTTTCGCCACAATTAGATCATATTTTTATTTATTGTTTTTTAAAGATATGCAAAACAGTTAAAATATTGGAAAATTATCTAAAGATTTTTTAGATATTTCTTTATTTATATAACTGTATTATTTATGAGACACGCTATATGATGCAGTCGACTTGTTGCTAATGTGTTTGTGAACGAAGATTTATAATTTCACATTGTGATTTTGATACGATGCATTTCTTACATATACAGTCGATTCCGCTTAATTGGGACACATCGGGACTAGGGCATTTTGTCCCAATTAAGCGGCTGTCCCAATTAACCGAATTTTACATAAAATTAAGCAATCCATATTTTTCTTTCAATAATTTTATTTTATAAATTCTTAGAAAAAACTATAAACTACATATAACCAAAAAAATATAAACTTTTAAGAAAAAATAATAATAAATTCCAAAATAAAATAATAAATAAATACATACATTTTTAATTCAATTCAAAAATGTGTCAAGTGTAGTCTGTCTTTTGTTTTTGAAACATTTCACTTCTACACTTATCCAGCAAAGCAATTTTACTAGAAACTGTCATATCACTTCTTGGCATCTTGGCAAGAGTCAATTTTTTTTAAATAAAATCGACAAAATGTAAGTTTAACGAACTTCCCACGCGCGAGGTGTAGTGGTAACTGAATCATAACTGAATACGTAACGATTGAGACAGCAGGGTAGACTCTCACAGCTTTAATGACCGGTGCCGCGCCACGCCGACGCGAGGGTAAACATTAACCTTTGAGCGCGTGTGGGTCCGTACTTCATACGTGAATGAATGTGTTGGGAAAAAAGTTCACAGCGCGCGATAATAATGTAATTAATTGATACATATTTGCTAGTTTTTTAAATATAATTTTCCATGTTGTGAATCAAAAAGATATGAAGCGTATCATATTAAATTTTTTGTAAATATTTTATATACATATTTGTAACATAATATATACTGTGATCTTAAATTTACTGTCCCAATTAAGCGGAATGTTGTCCCAATTAAACATGTAAATTTACTGTTGATTCCTTGGTTTGGTTTCTGTTCTTTGAGATTTGGCCCAAATAAGCGGCTGTCCCAATTAAGCGGTGTCCCAATTAAGCGGAATCGACTGTATATATATATATATATATATATATATATATATAAATATATATAATGTTTTTATTATATATTATATTTATTGCCGATTGATAACTTTAAACTTTTGAAGGTTATCACTAAATTAATATAGTTTTTCTTTAATTTTAATTTTCGTTTATTGTCATTTTTCAAACTGAAATTAAAATTGTTTTGATGAAAATACAAATTTATCTCGATCAACCTATAATTTTTTTTTTCCAGTTATATTAACAGAAATACCACGTTATCTCATTACATTATTGTTCAGAAAAAAATTAAATTATGTTTATAATTATATAAGATGTTTTCTTTTTTGGAAAAACAAAAATTGTTTATATATGTACATAGTGAAACGTCTTTCAGAACTCATTATATTAAATAAAACTGATTTAGGTTGAAGTGCTGTATTTATTATTAATAAACGACGTGCTCAACATACATCTTCATCAGGAAAAATGATACAAATAACAAAATAAAACTGCTTTAAGTTAAAGTTTTGTATTAATATTTATTTATATTCCACATTTCGACGAACTCAATGTCCGTCTTCATTAGGAAAACTGACACAAATAACATTACAGTAAATAACAGTTATAGAAACGAGTTACTAATTGTAAGTAACAAATAAGTTACTAGATTATATAAAAACAAGATTAGAAGTATATGGGTAAACCCATATATAGACTACTTTGACATTTCTCGGAAAGTTGGCAACACTGTATTTTAATAATATTATAATTTATGTGGGCAATAGGAGATACTTTTCTGAAAATTTGATCAAAATCGAATAAATAATGTAGCCACAATGAATTTTTTAAAAATTTTGTGATTTTTTCTCGATAAGTTGGCAACACTGTATTTTGTTAAAATTGCATAATTTATTTAGGCACTAGGAAAAACTTTTATAAATATTTGATTAAAATCGGTTAAATAAAATGGTCAAAATAAATTTTTAAAAATTTTACTAATTTTTTTCTCGGAAAGTTGGCAACACTGTATTTTGTTAAAATTACATAAATTATATGAATACTAGGAGAATCTTTTGTGAAAATTTGAGTAAAATCGGTTGAATAACATGGCCATAATAAAATTTTTAAAACTTTAGTAATTTTTTTCTCGGAAAGTTGGCAACACTGAAAATTAATAAAATTATGTAATTAATGGGAGCATTAGAGAAATCTTTTCTGAAAATTTGATCAAAATCGGATAAATAATGTAGCCACAATGAATTTTTAAAAACTTTAGTAATTTTTTTCTCGGAAAGTTGGCATCACTGGAAAAAACCAAAACCACATGACCATCTTGGGTACTAGGCAAATTTATCCTGAAAATTTCATTATAATCGGTTGAACCGTCTAGGAGGAGTTGCGATCACAAAATTTTGTCTGACGACCGAGCGAGCGAGCGAGCGACCGAGCGAGCTGACGACGCACATCCATACACCCACATAAACTAAGTTCAGATTCGTCATCTACAGGCTATATGAAGGATTTCTATACAATTTTTTTTTTTTTTTGAAAATGTTACAGACACCGTACCAAACGCTTAACTACTTTTCCTTGCAGTCAAAGTAGTAAAAAGATTTATAATTAGTGGAAGCCAAATTTTAGTAAACTCAGTGTCTTTACAGTGATTGATAAATTCCAATTGCTGCTTTAATCAATTTAATATTAGTATTTATGGTCTTGCAATTATTACAATATTTTTAAAAAATTTTGATTTTGAAGATACTATAATTGCAAGATCCATCAATATTTACAGCAGATTGATAAGAGAAACAATTGAAATATATAAAGAAAAAGATAATATCAGTCAGTGTGATTAATAACTGATTTAAATAAATTTTGGCGTGCATTAATTAAAAATTTATAAATTTATATAATCTAGTTAATTATTTGTTATTTAATGACTTGTTTCTATGTTCTGTTTATTTACTGTAATGCTATTTGTATGAGTTTTCCTTATGAAAACGGACGTTCAGTTCGTCGAAACGTCGATTATAATTAAATATTAATACAGAATTTTAACCTAAAGCTGTTTTATTTTAATATATTAACATGTTTAAGTAAAAACTACTTAAATAAATGAGAGGGGAATTAATATAGGTGAAAATTTACACCAAAAGCTCTGCTAAAAATCTAAATTTGAAGTTTTTGTTTAACATCATCCAAATCTGACTACAATTTCTATTAATTATTTCCTACATGTGTATATAAAACTTAAATTATGTAGATTTTTTTTATCTAAATATACAAAAAAACTTTAAAAAATGTCTAATTATATTAAATCAATATAGCAAACGTAATTATCTGCTATCGCATTACATGTTCCACCTAAAATAATTTTTTTAGATAAAGCAAATAAAATACATATTAGAAAAATTATTTAATTTTTTTTTTCTATACAAACCTGACGCAACAATTTATATAGAATTCGTCAGTTTAACAGTAAAATGTTTTAATAATAAAATGTTTGATAAAATGCATTTAATTACATATATTGTAAATAAAAATAATATAAAACAAATATAATCTATTTTAGAAAAAAAAAAATTGATGCAAAAATCTATCAAATGAAATATAAAATTGTTATATAATAATTTATCGTACATATGGCACAAAAATTAAATGTTTTTGCGATAACACTATAAGTTTTACAAATATTATAATTTTCACTTACTTAAAAATAAACTGGTTATTAATGATAAATATTATGTTGACTGCTTATATTAAAATATATTGTAAGAGGAAATTTTTTTTCATGAAATATGTTTCAAGTAATCTCGTTTAGAAGATGGTGAAAATTTACAACGAAAGCTTGGCTAAGAATCTAGATTTGAGATTTTTATTTCACATCATCCAAATCTGAGTACAATTCTCATTAATCATTTTCTAAATTATTTATACTAGTCGTAATAATTATTTATCAATTTATATATGAGTTGTTTTCTATTTTTAGAGTGCAGTTACCATTAAAATACAAACCCTTAAATATCTCCATATAATATAAATTGGACTTACACCACTTTTAAAGAAAACGGCTCGTATATAGGTAAACAAAATTGATAAAATTGTTTTCTAATGCAATTTTTACACTATTGGTGTTACAGCTGGAACACCGAATAATGTCCAATACGTAATTTTTACTCTGTAACAAAAATATTTTCCGTTCAAGTTCACGTAATTATAAAACAAATACATTCCACAGCCATCTTATCAGAAAATACGTCAAATAGTTATTAAATAAAAGAAGAAAAAAAAACGGCTAGTTGTAGGTGTTTGAAACAATAAAATCAGTAAGAAAACAATTACTCATACACTCAACAACTGATATAAAACTATACGCTATACGTCATCAATTACATGATGACGTTATTGATATCGCGTGGTTGATAATGACGTAATAACAAATTCGCCGTTATGATGTCATAGAAATTGTATTTCGCACCAAACGGAATTTGATAATAATTTTCGTTTTGTGAAACGAAACGCACGGTCGTTACGTCATAAATGCGAAAACAATAGAAGTGAGATTTTTGTATGATTGTCGGTCGCGCGTACGTTGATTATGAACGCGGTATGAGAATTTTTACGACAATTTTAATTGTGTTTTCATTTTAAGCGATTTTGATAAGAATGCAACTGAATGAGTTTGGTATTTATTTTTTTTTTTCAGATGGTTTTTCTAGGTTAAACTTTGACATGGCTTCCGTATATTAGATGTTGCCTGATGATGAACTACACTGTAAAAAATTTATGTAATTTTACATGTTTTGTGAAAGTATTTTTAATGAAAAATGTATTTAACGTAAATTATTACAGTAAAATTACAAAATGTTGTTATTTTTACTGTTAAAACCCATGTAAAATTACATTTTAAGATTTAAAGTGTGTAGTCGAATTTTTCATTTAAATATAATTAATTTTAATGAATGTTTTGGATTTTTTGTGATAGGAGGAATCGGATACGAAATAGATTAGTGTATGATGAGTGTGAAATTGAAAAAATGTTGTTGCAAAAGTTGATGTTAGTCAGTTAAGATAGTTCGGTCATCTTGGGTGATGTCTAATGAACGTTTGGTTGAAGGAATTTATATTATTGATTTTAAAGGTATACGTTTATGTGGTTTGTATGGTGTGGTTGAGAGAGTGGCTTGCTTGAGCGAATGTTTTGAAGTATTAGGAATAGAAGAGCATGTATGACAGATGGTCATGAATGGAGATGAAGCCAGAGTTGCTTGTATGAATAGGGATGTTTGAAGGAAACTGATTTTGGGATAGTGGAAAGAGTTTGTGCCACACCCTTTTGGATATATGACGTGATTGTGTATGTATGTGTGTACTTCACTTTCGTATTTCTAGCAATAAATAAATTCTATGCAATAAATATTTATTAACAAAAAATTGTAAACATTTTTAATATTTATATAAAATTGCTTGTCTGGATAGAAATACATACATACATACATACACAGTCACGCCGCCATGTACCCAAAAGGGTGTGGCACAAACTAACTAATTTCGGGATTGTGGAAAGAATTTGTGCCATAACCTTTTTGTGTACATTATTGTGTATGTATATGTATGCATGTATGATATTTAAGGTTGTAAGGTTTTAGGTCCTTTGGATACTTTAGCTTTTCTGTATAGTGTTATAAATCTCTATGGATCTAGGAGAATTTATTTTATACATTTTAAAAACGTGGTATATTAATTTTTTTTTATTTAAATAATTATATTTATATTATTTTTGAATTGGAAGTTTCATATATTTGCTATTTTTTTTTTTTGATTAAATCAAATCAAACTAAATTTAATATGTTCCATAATATATCACAAAACCTTACTTTCGAGAAAATGATGTTTAAAGTTTCTGAATTGAATTGTTTATCTTTATAGTAAGGATATTGGAACCAAGTAAAATTTATTATATTTCCGCAAATATTAAAATTATAACATCCACAATTGTTCAAACAGATAGGAAACAAACAAATATTGCCGCAATAATTCAATTTGACCAAAAATGGCATATGAAACAAACAAGAAATCGACTGACGATATATTAAAAATACATGTTATAATTTACTTAAATTCTAAAATATTTTTATACTTTAAAATGATAAAGAAATAATTAAAACTATTTCATTAGTTTAAGTTTATTTAGTTACTAGTGACATTAGAACCATGTGGAAAATTTTCTTGGAATTACTACGAATAATTGTCCTTGAATATTATTATAAGCGACCATCAGATGTCATTACGGGTCAGCAAATGTTATTGCTATGACAACCGTTTTTGTTCATTCACATAAACACAGATTTTTTTTATTTAATTCTTAAAAATCTATCACTGTTTTTTTTATCAATATACCAATTTTATCAAATGTTATTTATATGATTACTATATTATCTAAAGACCACTTTAGACGGTAATAATTTGTTAATAATTTATAAATAAATATTTGAGATTGTTTGTTTTCACTAAATATTTGGGACAGATTTGTGAGGACATGTCATATCTAGCAGTGCTACCAACTGACAACAAATAGGCGCTACAGCTGGCTGACAATATAAAGCAATGGGGGTTATTTGCTGTCAGTTGGTAGCAGTGGTAGAATGCGCATGTCCTCACAAACTTGTCCCAAATATTTAGTGAAAATAAATCAGTCCCAAATATTTATTCATGATTTATTTCAAATTATTATTCGTAAATTATTATCGTCTAAAATGGTCTTTGTATTATTTTTATCTCATGGTAGTTTTAAATAAATTTTATAAAAAAATTTATATAAAAATTTAGTTGTTAATTGTTTACCTATAGTTACTATTAATTAAATATATAAGCATACGTTTTGGTTTCATTTCAGAAATAAAAAATATTCCAGAATCTTCTGGGGTTTGACAGCCGAAGGACTTAGAGTTGCAGAATCTTCAGGTAAATAATAATATTAAGTTTATTTATTTAGCATATGCTAATAATGGTATTAAAGAATTAATACAAATTATTATTGATAAATACAAAACGAATATACTTACAATAAATAAATTTACAAGATTTCTTTCAACTTTTATTTGAAAGATATCAATGAATCAGCATTTTATATGTCTGTTGATAAGTTATTAAAAATATATTTAAACCACTAACAAATATAGACTGACTTGTCAAAGCCTTATTAGTTTTATATATTTACAATCAACGTTTCGACGAAACTCAACGCTCGTCTATCGTCTTCATCAAGAAAGAACTGATACAAAAATAAAAATACAAAAAAAAATATAAGAAATATTTATTGTCAATAAATTATTTATAATACATTACAGATTAATAATATTATATTTATAAATGAAAAGCAAATTTATTTCCTATATAAGTATATACGTCGAGATTTAAATAGACTCATCAAGATAAGCGATAAATTTATATAATTTTATAAATAATATCAAAAGTTTGACCGTAACCCTTGCCATACAATTAGATTCCACATCAAATGTTTTTCAATTTATCTGACGCATTGAATTTATTTTTGACGCATTACACTGTGACACAAACGCACCAGAACCACACCCGTTCAACCCCCACCTAACTTATGATTTTTTTTAAACGAAATACATTATTTATTTATCGCCATTTGTTGCTATATTAAAAATATTAAATATTATATAAACTGATTTTGATGCATTGAATAATTTTTAACCCATAAACTTACCGCTTACGATTTGTAAACAAAATATATATAGATTATGTTATACATTTGAATTTTTTGTTGCTATTCTAAAACAACAATAAATATTATTTAAATTTTCCTGAAGCATTAAATAATTTTTAACGTATTACGGACGCACAATATTAAACTTTTCAATCCTAAAGCTTGAATTACATTATACTTTTTTAGTCTAGATTCATACTAGGTTTCTAGTTCAAGTTTCGTTCAAGTACAGATAGTCAGATCTAGTATAATGTAAAACCGATTTTTGCATCCAAGTTTCTTTCAAGTTTCCTAGTATAGAAATATACAACATGCTCTATTTTCCTATTCAAGTTTCATACTAGATACATTATACGCATGCGCACGCAATTGTACCAACCTTATATATATATATATATATATATATATATATATATATATATATATATATATATATATATATATCTATTTTTGTTTAAATGTGTTTTTCAGTATTTGTCAAATTAAGTACTTTATATTTTTAAGTTGGCGTACTGGCAATACATCGGAAATAATCGAAGAAAATTGAACTAGAAATCTAGTATGAATCTAGACGAAAAAAGTATAATGTAATTCAAGCTTAATAAGAGTTGCTTATACGATATACAAAGATTATGGATACAAATTTATTACGTGCATATATATTTGAAAAACCTGTCACTACCGTATGGAATATAGCAATTTTAGGATAATGAATATTAGCAATAATTAATAAAAGTAACAATAACATTAATGTATATCAAATTTACTATAAAATTGCCAATATTTTGCTTATACTTGCAAGCTTTTTCAGCTTATAAAATATTGTCGATTTTACAATAAATTTGATATACATTAATGTTATTGTCACTTATCTTAATTCTTGCCGATGTCCGATATTATATGTATATATAATATGAATAAATAACTGATTTCGTGTTAATAATGTTTAAAAATAAAACAATTTGTTGCTATTTTAAAACAATAATATATTATTTATTATACGCAAAGCCGATAACTATATGTGTTCGTAAATAAATTTAAATGCGATGATTTTTGATGACCTTAAGGTTTATTTTTCTTTGCCGGGGTTACTTTATAAATAGAACTATTTTTTATTTCTTATTTTATTTTGTTCAGAATAATAGTATATTATGTTACGAGGAGCAGAAAACGATCTTTATTGCATTGTGTCCAAGGACTTACGGTCGAAATAAAAAAAATATTTAATATACCACGTTTTTAAAACGGATTAAAAAGTACTCCTATAAAATAATTTCTCCTAGCCCCATACAGATTTTCCTGAAAATTTGTGATTGTGAATTTTTAATAACTATATGACAATACTTGTAAGATTTAAAACGAAAAACGTGAGTCGCATGCAATAGATAATAGTGCGGAGTGTAGGGAGTAGTTGTCGTTGCGCCATTCGCCAGGATAATCTGTATGGAGGGGAGTCAGGAATCTATATGGAGTTAAGAGAAATTATTTTATACTTTTTAGTCCGTTTCTAAAACGGTTTTAAAAGCGTCCCGCTAAAAAGAGACTTTTACTGTATTTATAGTTAGTTATTTATCTTACATTATTTCAATTTTCCTTTCAGTATGAATATTATTGTTCTATTTTTTCAATATGTTTAATATTTATTTATACAGGGTGTAACAGAATAACTATTCCTAATTTTCAGAAATGATAGAGGGCACATAAAGAAATATTTTTTATTAATAAACTAGTGTCCGGAAATTTTTTTTTTCGGCATTCGATTGTACATCGTTACAACTTGTGTATCGAAAATGGTGGTCGTAACTTCGAACAATTTTTATAAAGTTTAATGCACTATTATTTCTAATAAAATGTTCCTTAACTTAACTACTGTTTGATGTTTTGATTAAGATTGTTTTTAACGATATCTAGTGTATCTTGGCACCGATAAATTTCCGGACACTAGTTTATTAATAAAAAATGTTTCTTTAAGTGCACTCTACCATTTCTGAAAATTAGGAATAGTTATTCTGTTACACTCTGTAGATATGTTATAAAAATAAACTAGTACACATATAAATATAATTTTTTAACAAGTATTAGAATCTAAGATATCGTACACACTGTATGTATGCGTGTGTGTGTGTGTGTGTGTGTGTGTGTGTGTGTGTGTGTGTGTGTGTGTGTGTGTATTAGAAAAAGAGATAATATTAACTGTTTGGTTAAATCTTCTAAATATAAAGAAATAGGTTATTTTTATCATAGATAAATAAAAGTAAAATGCTCGCGTCACTGATACTGATAACTACAGAAACTTCTATGATTTAACTATTTCAGATTGCGACGCACTTTCCTACTATATTTTATATTCTAAACGCATACAGCGTTGTTTTTTTCTTGCCTTCTCTTCTTTTTCTTCTTCTGTATTATTTGAACAATATGTAACATGTACATAAGTATTAGTTTACATCTAGCTATGCGTATAACTGTTTGTGTGCTGCGGTCTCTCTCACTAACGTAAGTCTAAACTCTAAAAACAAAAATGGGTCAAAAACTTAACAATTCTACGACGTAAATACACAAACAAACTTGTCGATTTTTCGTTTTTATTAAACAGGAATCATTCCAAGAAAAAGATAACATCAATCACTGTAAATAAAATTTAGCTTCTGTTAATTAAAAATTTATAAATTTTGTGATCTAGTTACTTATTTTCTTACTTATAGTAACTTAAAATAAAACTGTTGTAGGTTAAAGTTCTGTATTAATATTTATTTTTAATCGACGTTTCGACAAAACTTAACGTTTGTCTTCATCAGGATAAAAGATACAAATGATATTACAGTAACTAACAGAACACACAGGAACAAGTTACTAGGTGAAAGCATTGTTTTAAATAAAATTTTGCTTTTTTTAATTAAAAATTTACAAATTTTATGATCTAGTTACTTATTTTGTTACCTAGTAACTTAAAATAAAACTGCTGTAGGTTAAAGTTCTGTATTAATATTTATTTATTCGATTTCTTCAGGATGATACAAATGACATTACAGTAAATAACAGAACATAGAAACAAGTTACTAGGTACCAAATATGTAAAAAGTTACCTAGTAACTTGTTTCTATGTTCTGTTATTTACTATAAATGTTATTTATATCATTTATCTTGATGAAAACGGATGTCGAGTTTCGTCGAACAATCGATTTTAAATAAATATTAATACAGAACTTTAACCTAAAGCAGTTTTTATTTTAAAAGTACTTTTGACAAATATGATTTAAATTATTGAGTATTGTAATTTCGTTAATATATAAATGAAACAACTAGAATATAAGAAAAAAATATCTAAAAATTATTTTTTCAAATATAAGTATTGGGTTATTTTCATAATGCTACTATTTGCTTAATATATCAAAAAAAAAGTATTAAGTATTATTTAAATGAGACAATATGTTTATTGAGAAAATATAATTACAAATTACAAAACAGGCTAAAGAATTTATCCCTGACAAAATCTAAGAATGCATGAAGTTTAAAAGTATAATTATATTATTATTTATTTATAAATAAATAAGTGAAATCGTCCTTAAATAAATTTTTTATTGTTAAACAGATTATTTAGATCTAATCTATTGGTAATTTAACATGAAAAATAAACGCATATTAATCAAATGCTCTTACCTACAAATTTTATCGTAAACAAAACGAGAATATAGTAAAAAAATCTTTCTAACTCATTATATTAAAATAAAAGTGCTTTAGATTGTAGTTCTGTATTAATACTCATTAATAATCGTACATCATCAACAGGAAAAAATTATACAGTAAATAAACAGAACATAGAAACAAGTTACTAGGTAACAAAATAAGTAACTTGGATTACAAAATTTATAAATTTTTTAATTAAACAAAGCCAAATTTTATTTAAATCAGTGTCTTTTATAATTTAGTTACTTATTTTGTTACCTAGTAACTTGTTTCTCTGTTATTTTTTTTTCTGTATGGTTATCGATTATTATTAATAAATATTAATACAGAAATTACGTCGACACATGGATTATTAATAAAAATTAATACAGAACTACAACCTAAATTCGTTTTATTTTAAAAATAGAACATTAATTTTTTATGTATTTCAGTTATTTTAAAATAAAATTGCTTTAGATTCAAGTTTTGTATTAAAATTTATTTATAATCGACGTTTCGACGACACTCTACGCTCGTTTTCATCAGGAAAAAACTGATATATTCATCTATTTTATCTGATCTCAAATTATATGGTTAAATTTTAGATGATTTGTCTTTTACATTAGATAATATTTTTTATAACTTTAGTTTTTTCATCTACATACAAATTAGTTGAAATTAGGGTAGGGTTTTATGTATCTATTATATATTTAATATTATTATTATTTTATAGGCATAGAAATATTATAAGTTATATATTATATTACGTTCTAGTAAAACAATAACTATATCTAAAATAAATCTAAAGTTTCAAAACGATAATGAATATATACATGTGCTTTAATGTTAACCTAACTAAAAATAATGTTATATTAATTACATGTATGTGTTATTGTAGCTTCCAGATGATGATATAAATATATGTCGAAAGCTTGGATTAGTATTTCAATTGAGTTTCATCTAAAAAAAGCTCTAACAGACTGCTTTTAACCCATGAAAAATTTATTTTTAACACCCATACATAAAAACCACAATAAAATTGAAGAACTTTAAAACATTTTGCGCAGAGTAAAAATAAAATACAATAAAAGATCATTATTCTACACTGTAAAAAATTCGGTATTTTTACATAAACCCTGAAGCAACTGATTTACACCGGTTTATATGTAAATTTGCAGACGTTACAGAAATTTTTTTACATTATATAAATATATAATACTTACTGTTTCGGTAAAATCATATATGATATGGTAAATTAATTATTTTATTTAAAATTACAAAATTATATTGTTTTTACAAAAAAATTATTGTTTTGCTGAAATAATATGTAATTGTTTTTGTGCAAAAAGACAAATTTTTTTACACTGTAGGTATATTATATATAAAATAGAATATACAACGGTTATTAATTTGTAATATATAATTAATAAACACTTTTATAATGTTATTATCAAGATTTCATTTTGTTTTCTTATCAATTCAAGGAACTACTTCAAAAATCGTAAAAAATCTGAAAAATATTTAAGTACGATATATTCAAATCAATAGATAAACAATATTAGTAAACAAATAATATATTTATATTATGTTAAAGTACAAATGCATAAATTATGTAAATGTAATAACATATATATTTATATGTATAATATAGATTTATTTTTAGTAAACGAAATGAATACTATAATGAATATTGTAATGAATAAAAATATGTTTACAAAGAATTGATATGCGAAGCAAGCAATAATTAGATTCATTCTTAAAAATTCGTTTTTGTAGGATAGTTGTACGCACGCGGTTCTTATCAGTAATTGTGGCATTGATAAAGCCGTCGTCGTATTTTGATAAGAGAAAACATACTCTAATTAATATCAACAAGAAGCCAAACATGCTCGAAATATCTACGTACGTACATACATACACATTTCTAATTTGTGTATATTTAGATACATTTTATAATTATATGTTTGTTATAACATCTGTTGTTTTAAATGTATTTTGTTTATATATATATATATATATATATATATATATATATATATATATATATATATAAGAAATTGTTAATGATCAAAAATATATAATACGGAAAATTGATAATGGGTATGGTAGTCAAAAGTTGGAAAAGGTGTTAAAAATGAAATCTAATTTAAGATTAAATCCGAGCTTTCGTATAGCATAATTTTGTCTACTCATCAATAAAATTGACACAATTTGTTCATTATATTTGTATTGTATTACAAAATAAGTAATGGTTAGTTTGAATGGATAAAATAGTACATGTTTATGGGTTTGTCTTGATCTTTTTGTTTTTAAAACGTCATTTTAGATATCACCCTGATTATTTTACAAAATTACAGTTTTTATATTAATAATATCTGAAGTAAATACAAGATGGCGCAAAAATCATCATCTGATGATATTCTAATTTTTGCAGACTGCGTCTCATGTCATCGCCACTTTGAAATTTATGAAGTAAACAGATTTCAAATAAACGCAGATAAACCATGAATTGATCTACTCCTCAAAAAACGCGGAATAATTTTATCAATCAATTTAATCAGCAAACAAAATCATTTTTTTTTTATTTACAAAGTTACTGCCATAGAAAAACGAGTGATGACTTTTGTCACCACCTTGTATATTATTTACTTATTTTCTGATGAAAATCCGGAATTATCTTGCAATAAACATTAATATATTAAAACTATAATTATTGTAATTAACAACCAATAGATATTATATTAATATATAATCAATATATTTATATAAATATTTATTGAAAAAAAAAACTGTTTCTTTTATAAAATATATTTGAAATAAAATACCGTAAGCTTTAGTCATAAAAGGGTAAAAAATAAATCTAAAACATCATACACTCTTATTGAGAATAAGAATTTACTTTTCCGATAAAGGCAATGGAAAGATCTCAGTGCACTATGACTAAGGACATACAACATTCATCCTTGATTTTACTAGCATTTTTGTGACACAGCTAAAACCGTTATATATATCTAGTCAGATAAAAATGAAAACTATAGATAAAAATGTTACTGTATTTAATTGCAATATTTATAATTTATAATTAGAACAAAAATAAATTTTATAGTAAACGAGGAAAATTGACTTGTATAGAGATTTTTCGATCTTTTTTTAGCTCGAACATGTTGTTCCTGAGTGTACACTTGTGCAGTTTTTGATATGCAAATGTTATTTACTTGTTACTCGCAGTTTTACTCATTAATTGATTTGAGGAAATGAATTAGTTTTGTAAAAAAAATTGTGTTTGTTCTCGTTGAAGGTTCTGTTATTAGTTTATAAATAGATTGTATTTCTATATATATTAATTTATTGCCATTTTTTATAATTTATAATTAGAGGTATAAACGTTTACCACTTATATTGTTTGTATTTGGCGTTAAATTTTAACACCAAAAAAGATAAAAAAAGGTATTTAAAAGAAACTTTTCAGCACTTTTCGGAATGGAACAAGTTTTTTTTTTTGACAGGGGCTGACAAATTCACGTGTGACGACACAATGTGAAATATTTTTTTGACATAAAAATTCAATAACATAGTTCAAATATACCCGTAATAACATATAAAAAATCCGGAATATTTACATTATTATTTTTTTATTGAAAAATAGATCTTTCATAATCTTCTCTCCGTACACTTATTACATAGATATAATTCATACATATTTGTATAATGCGTGAAAAATTTATATAAAAATAGGATGAGGCTATTTATACATACGGTATGTATACGTAGTTGGCTATTTATACATACTAAAAACCTATTAACCTAACCTACCCTAAATAGCCAATTACGTAAGTATAAATAGCCACTTTCATAAAAATATAAAACACATAGATTCGGATAGACTTGAATCTGAATTTGAGATTCGAATCCGAGATCCCGATATCCAAACACCTAATTATCTGGATATTCGGATAATTTTGGATTTGAATTTAAACTTATCCGGATTCGGTTCCCAGCACTAATTAAAAACTTCAACATTTTTGAAATGTTTTGACTTTATTTTTAGTTTTTGGTCATTTAAAAGGGAATATTTTAGGACTATCCATTTAATTGAAAAGTACACCATCCCAAAACTGATAGTTTTTTTTTTTAAATTACACCAAATTCATTTTGTAGTGTCCATATGCATTATTTGGGCGAGAATAAATTTCGTATAACTTTAGTAAAATAAATGCATGTGGTGTGGAAGTGAGATAGTTTTGATGCATCGCTCGTGTGTGTATAATATTTGGCACAGTGTGTGTATGACGTCATCGTATTAGTCTAGTGCAGTGTATAACGTTATTGCCATAGCAACGGGCCGGCTATTCGTCGACCTAATTCCGTGCCAGAGTGTCATTTCCGGTAGAAAGAGACAGGGGGCCTGTGCGACTGTACTGCGCGAAAAAGGCCGGCCGATGCACACATACTGCAGGTCATTCTTTGTCTCACTCGCTCGGTCCACTACTATCATTTATATATATACACTCTAAAAAAAAATTTATGTAATTTTACCTACAATTCATAAGACACTATGATGGCCAGTATTTCTAGTTATAATTACTCTACTGCTGGAATTTTACATAATTGTTTAAAATACTTTATATTAGAACTATTACAAACATTATGTAATTATGATATTACCAATGGAATGGAAAAAGTACATATGTATGTAATATTAAATTTTTGTTTATAGTAAAGTGTCTTTTAGTAAAATATAACTTTAGTAAATTGCTGTCAGGAATTTTCAATAAATAGGTAAAATTTGTTTAGTTCTGTAATATTATTGTTGGTATAATTACATATATTTTTAAATTTACATAAATGATGTATTTTGAAATGAATGAATTACACATAAAATATTTGATTAGTATTATTTTTTGTATGACATGAGTTAATGTACTTTTGTATCTGTATACTCTAATAAATAAATATCTAATATCTATTACACCAAATAAAATATGTACTAAGTCTCAGTATTTTGATGAATTATTACAGATATTAATATGCAAGCTGTAATTTTACATAATTTAAGAAGTTATATCAACAATATGTAATTCTACATTAAGTATGTGATGCAATTTGCAAAAAGTAAGCAATTTTACATACTTATTAGGTCATTTTTACTTACTTTATGTGATTATTATGAATTATTTAAAAATTGCAGAATTTTGAGGTAGAAATACAGAATATTTATGGTAAAATGAAATTACAGATTTTTTTATAGTAAAATTTTACAACTATTTTTCTGTAATTTCGCTATTTATTTTACAGTGTATAGTAATGTCTATGTTGTTATAAACTGATTCTCTAGTAAGACAAAACTAAAATATACGCTACTTATTAAGCCTGGTGCAAGATGGATTTAATTTACAAATTTATGATTACGGCTAGTTTCATAATAAACACTTTAACTAAAGTCGACTTTAAGGGTAGATTCTGGTAATATTTTTTGAAAAAAAAAATGAATTTTTTATTTTCATATTATGAAAGCTATAATAAGTGTCTAGAACCGTGATTCTCAAAGTGGTCAATATCGCCTCCGTGTGGGCAATTTCAGATCCGTGATGGGCAATAATGGGCTGATGGGTAATAGGGGACTATGAAGATTCCGAGAGCAACACATTAGCTTTTTATCAAAAAATTGACTCAGCTCAGTTGGTAAGTGAAGTGAGGTGAAACGAAGTGAAGTGAGTTGAGTTGCTTTATAAAAGAACAAGATATTCAAACTCTAGCGAGAGAACACGAATAACTGACAAAGATCGAAATACTTTGACACTTTTTTTGACGTTTGTTATTCTAATCAATCATAAATTTGTGAATCAAGAAATACATCTTTGATAAATTTTACATTAATTTTTAAATTTAAAGGTCCAATATTATTCAATCATTCAATTTCGTATGAAATTTTTCGTCGTTAATCTTAAAATTAGCAAGATTGACACAAACTTAACCTCTACTACTAAACTCAGTATTATCTGAGTATCTCACTTCATTTTGAGATTATTTTGTGGGTGCAGCAGAATCGATAAGGGGGGAAGGTATTCAACTCAATTTGTCGTAGCTCAGTTAAGATAAAAAGAATAAGAATTATCTGAGTTGATTTGAGTTTATCTGAAGTGAGGTGAGATCTCAGTAAATTTTAGGTAAAAAGAATACAGCTAATATCTCTACATAGCAGTGAAGGAGGGGGGGGGGGCATTGGAAATTTATTTTATTCATAATTAGGCAATAGCTCAAAAAAGAATGAGACTCTATGATCTAGAATATGTGGTTAAAAATGTGGAAGTTTTATTGGTAGTTTAGTGGTTTTTCGATGAAAGTTTTACTATGGAACAATGCAGCGTGAGTCGCAGGCGAACGCAGTAAACTATAAAAATTGACTTAAAACTCTGTTGTTTTTCGAGGACTAACGCTGTAAACTATAAAAAAATTGTATCCCGTAGCAAAGCACCGGTATTATGCTAGTATAGTAATAATTATGTATATTTTTACCAAGGTAATATTATAATATAAAAACACATTTAGGTAACAATAAAATTTAAATATACAATAAAATTTTAATATTACTGTTATATTATTACAATAATAAATATTTTAATTTGTTTGAACTTTTATTAGCCTATTTAGGAATAAAATATTAAATTTTTTTCAACATTAATTTTGATTTGTAACTTTTTTTTATATTTATATTAAAAAAAACATTAAATTCATATTATATTACTGATTATTAACTTCATATATGTAGAACTGTATGGATATAAAAATATATATTATATATATTTCTTATATTATATGGACAATATAAAAACATAACATTTTTATATTTAATAAATAATATTAAGATTTAAAAAAAATATTGTACATTAATTTAAAAAATTACTTGTTCTTTATTTAGCAGGATAATTGCTTACGTCAAATGTTGTACTGCTATATAGTTATTAAAATCTCTCATTTTCCTGCTTTATTGTATTATATTAATTTTTCATATTAATTTATGGAAAATATAATGGAGAAAAGTTCTTAAATTAGAACAAAACATAATATTTGTTTTAAGGAGTGATACCATGTGTGAAGAAGTGTCAGAAATGCAATATACACCGCTAGATTTGTCAGAAATAAATTGTGTATTCTATATTCGTTCAAAGAAACATTAATTCTAACAAATTACGTAACAAATATTATGTTCTACAACTGTTAGTAAGATTATGGTTGCTAGCCAAAATTGTTCAAATAAGTTATATTTTTATATTTTTTATTCTAATTTTTATGGAAATGCAATTACAGAAAAATAATGATGAATTGTAAAAATTACACATACAAAATTAAATATAATTTTTTATTTAAATCTAAGTTAACAGATTCTTTTCACAAATAAATTGATGTTTTTAGAATAATTTATTCTTAAATTTTTGCAAAACTCAGCTCACAATGATGGTGCCCCGATGGGCCAGTCCAACCCTGCATAATTTACTATTAATTTAGTTAAAATTAACTAAAAATAGTTGTATATTTTCTCCGCCAGAGTTGAAAATATTGAATTCCGTAAAATATTTTTCTCAAATGCATAACTCTATAATTAATACCGAACAAGTTAATTGAAATAACCAATAAATTTAACAAATATATTAATTATATTGATTATAGTTCAGGAAATACAAATAGCCATTATTAATTTAAATCTATAAAAACCTAGTGACAATAACAGATTGTCATATTTAAAACAAAATCAATTCACTAATCACTAATACAACTTAATTATTAAACATTACAATAGAAGTAAATAATAAATTAAGTATCGATTGTTTATTGGTAAAATAACACTTTTGATTATATTATGTTTACGTGAGTGTGAGTTCCAGTTATATTAGGTTAGGTTAGGTTAAAATTTATATATGCCAATATATATATATATATATATATATATATATATATATATATATATATATATATATATATATATACCGTGTGTTGACTTGGACCGTCGTACATAGGGATTTAGCATGTAAAATCAGACATGTGCGATTTCCTGCTTCCCAAATTATTTTACAAAAAAAACTTTGGGATAAATGTTTTAGGAAACACTTTTTTACATGTAAATCAATCAACAAAATTTTTTTTGAAACCATCCCAACGTCAGGAATTAGCCCTAAATTTGTCAAGAAATTGACGGAAAATGGCATTAGCCGTGAAATTGGAACAAAAATAAAACAAATGCTAAATGCTATATGCTATTTCACGGCTACTGCCATTTTCCAGTCAATTTCTTAACAACTTTAGACCTAATTCTCGACGTTAGGAAGGTTTCAAAAAAAAATTTTAGTAATTGATTTACATGCAGAAAAGTATGCCCTAAAACATTTATCATAAGGTTTATTTTGTAAAATAACTTAGGAAGCAGGAAATCGCACATTTCTGATTTTACATGCTAAATCCCTATGTACGACGGTCCAAGTCAACACACGGTATATATGAAATTGTAATGAATTGTAAATAGAGAAAAACGAAGTCGACTAACGACCTTAAAATCGGCTAATTAACTACTTTACGACCTTAATTATTTTATTAAATTACAAAATTCAGGATACACTTTCAACTGGCTGGTTGTCGCTCCCATTGTAATTTAGAGAGGACTTCGACTATTTAGAAGGCAAGGACGCATCGTGTAAGGGGAACATCTTGTCAAAATTTTTATTCATATATGTTTTTATAATTTTTGTTATTATTTGTGACGTATATTCATATTAAAATTCTTAATAATATATTTTTTCTATACATCACGCTAAAACAGTTGATTTGTGTTATACTATAAGCCTAATTCGTGCTTATCTGTATGAATAAAATTTAGTATGATTATAATACCTTCCTTATCATATATGATATGATAGTTTCTAAAAAGGCAAATGTTTTTATATTATATTTTATATAAAATAAAACTTATAATACAAAGTGAACTTTTATATTAGCCCAAAATTCTCAATAGTTTTACGCCCATATATTTTTTAATTCGGCTCTGGATCTGGTAAAAATGATTGAAAAAAGTCCTGAAATATATATATATATATATATATATATATATATATATATATTGAATATCAATTGCTTTTCCAAACAAATGGAAAGTACTAATACTTTCGTTTTCATTTTAATTAAAACAGTATTTTTAATTTATCCAATTTATAAATATTCAAATATTTCGCTAGTAATATAAACTCCCAATTATTTTATTTGCTATTGTTAAATAAACAACAATAGTTTATTCGCAAAATATGATACGATGAACTCTTAGCTATAAAAACTAGCAACAGCAAAAAAAAAACTAGCGAAATTTATTCATACACGTGCTTGTAAATTTCATTCATTACCCGAAAAATCTGCAAACATCGAATCGATGTGGAAGAGAGATGAATGTATTTGGTGTGAGAGTGAGAGAGAGAGAGACAGTTAGTGAAAGTGAGTATTCGTTTATACACACTTCGGAGAGTGAGAATATACTTTTACCAAAAAATTTCATAAAACACATGTATGCATTATCTATATTTATAATATGCTATGAATGTGTATCATTTCCTAGATTTTATTTTGTGTGTGTGTGTGTATGTGGTGCATAGGACCGTGCAAATTTTTATGGCGAAATTCAATTTATTGTTTTTTTTATTGTTACATATATAATTTTGCACTTTTAATTATAACAGTAAAAAATTAGCATTCAGAACTAATTATATTAAAATAAGAATCTTTAGGATTAATTTGTATATATTTTATTTTCAAAAAAATCGATGTTTCGATATATCTTTATTAGGAAATGGCCAAATTGAGTTATTGCTAAAAGTACTTTCTGAATTAAAGTATGTATTTTATAGAATTTTCTGAGTTGGTATGCCGTGGTCGATCTATTCTCAGCACAGTCGTTTCATCATACATCGTTGATCGACCACTTCATAACCAGCCCAGAAAATTCTATAAATTCATTGGATATATCGGCCATGAAAGCCTGAAAATTACTAAAGTTACTTATATTTGAAGTGATAGATTTAAAAAATATAGTAAGAGCTTTTTTAGCATAATTAAAAATTGAAAATGTTAAATATAATTAGAAGTATTTATATTTATAAATCTAGTTTATAGATGATATATAATCCTAAATCTATGTATATATATAAAACTAAAATCCGTCAAAGAAAAATATAAAAAAACCAATATTGAAATATAAAAATTTTATAAATTAGTTCTTGTTCACTTACTATTCGTAATTAAAACTGGACGTTTTGATATCGTTAGTCAATTTATTGTTTGTTTGTTCAATACGTCATTTTTACTCAAATTCAATTATTACTTATTTTGGCAATATATTTGTTAGTTTTATATCTATTTGAACAAATCGTGAATGTTATAATTTTTATAGTTTCGGAAATATAATAAATTCGAATTGGTTCCAATTTCCTTACTATATAAACAATTCAGTTCAGAAACTTTAAACATCATTTTCTCGAAAGTAAGGATTTGTTTTTTTTTGTTTTGTTTTTTTTTGGAACAAATAAGAAATCAACTGATGTTATATTAATTTTCATTTTCTTCAAAAACGAACCAAACAAAATCTAAATTAAAAACGAGAGTGAATTTTCAAATCAAATTTCTCACATTCAACTCAATTGGTTCCGTTCTCTCTTCAACATTTTATAAGTCTTTTTTTCTCTCTTAAATATCTCAGGCTCAGACAAAAACGTAACTAGACTGATAACTTGTATATTTTTGGTGTGACGACAGCTACTCCCTGCACTCCTTACTATTATCTATTACTCGCGTCCCACGTTTTTCGTTTAAATCGTACAAGTACATATTGTCATAGTAGCTATTATATATATATATATATATATATATATATATATATATATATATATATATATATATATATATATCTGTATGGGGTTAGGAATCTGTATGAGGGGTTAGGAGAAATTATTTTATACTTTTTAGTCCATTTTAAAAACGTGATACATTAAATTTTTTTATTTAAATAATAATTCTATAGCATCTTTGGGTCACATTACTGTATTGTGGATGAGTGCAATGTTGCTAGTCTACTTATGTTTAGCCTGAGATCTCAGACCTTTGAAAGCTAGTAAATCTCTCAATACACTCTAATATCTCTTCCACCGCAAGATGGCAGCAGCATCGTCACTCAATCAGTGCGCATGCCGCCTACCTTGGCATACATAACAGGTATTTTTTATTCCCCTTCCTAAACTAGCCGGGCATCTTTGTCTAACGTTACGTTATAACGCCAGGCTCTGGTTATATAACGTCTGTATGGTAGTTTTCTATTATTTTCACTTTTTTTTAGAAAGTAGTTTTGATCGAGTTTGAAACATAGCGATGCTCTGTTTGTTTGGGTGCATCTATATAGCGTTCGTGGAATGTAGTTTTGAGTGTTTAAGCGCGGGAGGGAAGATTGTAAATGAAGAGAGGGGGGGTCATGCAAAATTTTAATTTTTGTTAATATTTTGTTGCGGGAACTAGTTGGATAACCGTGGGTATTGTTTTGTGCTTTTAGTTTCCTTGTTCGAATAATGGGCTTATTGTTACTATTATTATTATGTTTCACTTTTTCAGTAGTCAAATTATTTTATTTTTAAGAACAGCTCGTCTGTTTGCAGCAGAACTAGTTAATATGGTTATATTCAGATATTTATAAAAAAAAAAGTAACATAAACACTTTAAAATTATTGGCTTGTATTCCCAATTCCCATCTCGTTTGTTTATGTTTTTATTTTTTGCTTTAAAATAAATTTTTACTTCTACCTCTTATCAAATATGAATAATATTTCTATTTTGCTTTTTTCTGCGATTTGGATCACGTGAAATAACTTTTCATTATTGTTTTTCTCTTATCTTTCTTCTCTTCCAGTACTCTTTCATTCTTTCTCCATGTTGTTTCCTTTTTTCTTCCGTCCATTTTGCTCCTGTTTTTTTTTTTTTGCCTTTTTTTGAAACCCTTGAATCTTCTGATCTTCTTGTTGAATTCTTCTCTTCTCTCCATCTATTTCTATTTTTTCCATGTCTCTTTTCTAATCTTCTTGATCCATGTCATCTGGATCTTGTGGTTTCTATCGAATTAGTTAAATATTCTTTTCGTTAGTCTTCTTTCATTCATTCTTTTAATGTCCATAGAAAATTTCTATTTTTGATATATATTTTTTCTATCTAATATTATAATAAAATTCAAATAAGTTAATTAAAACTGTTTAATAAATAGTAATTTTAAAAGTAATTTTGACAAAAATCACTCTTAAAAGTGGTGTAAGAATACGGATCATTATTAACTAATCTATTTTTTTTATTTATTCATTTGATTGCTGTAGAATAATTATTATAAATAATTAAGTAATTGAAAATTTATTAGTAATTAGTTTCTAAGAATAGTAGATATTATACAAAATACTTACAAGGAAAACAACATGAATTTCTTGATATTAAAGATAAATGATTAAATCTATTATTATTTTTTCTGTTGATAAGAGATAAAGTGAAATGATTTAAAGAAATAAAAAATAAAAACAAGAATACTGATAATTCTTATTGGATTACTCATAATATTTTATAAAATCTACGTAAATAGTAAAGTCCACTTTAGACGGTTATAATTTTTAAACGAATATTATGAAAATTTATAGTAAAAATATTTAAAATGATAGAGATTTTTCATTGAAAACAACACACAAATATCTAATTTTTTACTGTGTAGATAATTTTATTATAATTATATTAATTTAAATATTTCATATATAATTATTTAAATAATAAAAAAAATAATATACTTATCACGTTTTTAAAACGGACTAAAAAGTATAAAATAATTTCTCCTAGCCCCATACAGATTTCTGACTTCCACACAGATTGTCCAGAAAATTTGTGATTGTCAATTTTTAATAGCTATGACAATGCTTGTAAGTTTTAAAACGAAAAACGTGGCGCACAACGACAGTTACTCCCTACACTCCTTACTATTATCTATTGCATGAGCCACGTTTTTTTTTTAAATTTTACAAGTATTGTCATAGCTATTAAAAATTCATAATCACAAATTTTCAGGACAATCTGTATGTCCTAGAAGAAATTATTTTTTAGTCCGTTTTAAAAACGTGGTATATAACAATAACAACATATAATTAATAACTCATTTGAAAGATTTCTGTATATTTTAGAAAACTGACTTTATCTGAAAATTAATCCAATTTTTTTTTATTAAGTATAAATTTATTTTTATATTCTCTATTTTACATGCTTAGCTGTATTTGGATATCAAGATAGAAACTTTTGTTAAAGATATGTAATAGTTGAAAATATAGATAACAAAATATTTGTTAAAATAATTTATGATTTTTACATTTTGAACAGAACATAGGATATGAACGCGTAAGAACAGCGCAAAGTATGTTGTATGTAGGCTGAGTGTACCATACATGGCACCCATTTGAAAATTCATTGTTATTTTAACTTTTTTCATCTAACACACACATACTAGTGTCAAACGAAAATATTCATTTCTAATACATACATTACCTGTCTATCGCACCTTACGCCTAATCTACGTTCGGTTTGTTTCGAGTGTTCCTGTTAAAAAAACTGTACTTTATTTCGCGATTCTTCTGCGTAGAACGTCTGTTTATAGTAGAAAAAGTTATGCAAATATTCAAATACATATACCGAAAGAGTGCATTGAGAAACAATTGAAACAAATTTACGATCTTAAGTCTGGTGCATGATGAATTTAATTTAAGATTTATAATTTAGAATTAAAATTTACCAATTTATAGTAAGCACTGGTGCATGATGAATTTAGAATATAAAAATCGAACCAATTAGAACTTAACTTAGGAATCACGTGACTGAATGTATATTATTTTGATGAATTACTACAAATATTAATATACAAGCTGTAATTTTACATAATATAAGAAGATATAGCAACAATATGTAATTTTGCAGAAAGTAAGCAATTTTACAAACTTATTAGGTCATTTTTACTTACTTTATTATATATTATTATATAAAAATTAGAGAATTTTGAGGTAGAAATACAGAATATTTATGATAAAATGAAATTACAGATTTTTTTATATTAAAATTTTACTTCTATTTTTCTAATAATATTGAACAAAAAGTGTATATCTGTGAAATAAACTAATATAAACTAAAGTTGAAATTTTTCTCAAAATTTCACAAGTTAATCAGTCAATCGATTAGCTCAAGCATGAATGAAAGGCCAGTTAACCATAGACACGTGTTTCGATCTTTAGAATTTTGTCAGTATGGTGTTTTGATTAGTTGCTGAAGACAACTGATGAAACTTTAATTTATACTATTTTTCTGTATTTTCGCAATTTTTTGCAGTGTAGTTAAAGTAATTTATTATGAAATCAGCCATAAATTTCTCTACACTAAAAAATTTATATAAATTTACATATGCTATAAATGTATTTTTACAGAAAAAATTTAATACTACGTCAATGGTCAATATTATCATAATAAAAATTACAAAACGCTGCTATTTTACCATTAATAGTTCTGTAAAACTACATAAACTACATTACATTTTTTACAGTTAAAGTCTCATTTAAGCTAAAGATCTTTAAATATAATGATGAGGCTATTTATACATACGGTATACGCAATTTACTATTTATACATACTGAAAAAAAATAAATCTAAACCTAAACCAACCTACTAACCTAACCTATCCTAAATAGCCAATTATTTTTTTTACTATGTATAAATAGCCAATTTCGTATACATACCGTATGTATAAATAGCCACTTTCTAAATTTAAATATAATGACCAGAATAGCTTCATTAACACCAAAAACAATCACCACCTATTTAATCTACCTTTGTAGTTATACCTACATCCTCATACTAGCATACACAAACACACATACACACACACTGTCTTATAAATAGTACAACCTTCAGCCGGCCAGCTGACATTGACTACCGTATGTACTACAGCCCTCCTCACCTCCCCTCTCGTCCAAATCAATCTCGCCCGAAGGCTATTTCCGTCAGAAGAACACACAGTGGTGGGCACCTAGTGCACACAGAACACGTGGCAAAAATGTTACCTATTTCCAATTCTCTTTTGATACCCTCTTCGCCGAACGGGTTGCTAAGTGTTTCCTGGGGGAGGACCGCGTAGGTGGAGTCGTTGCTTGTGTTTATAGCCAATAGAATGCAGAGGGTGCTCTGGAATATGATTGGTGCAATAGTGGGGGAGGGTTGATTTGGAATATAAAATGGTGCGATTTCTAGGTGGTTGTGTAATATTGTTGGAAGGGTGAATATAGGGTTAGGAAATAGTTTGTTGAAAAATAGTATGTATTTCGTTGAAAAATTGTTGTAAAAAAAATTTGTTGTAGTTACTACAATTTAGTTATCGGGACAAAAATAAAAGTTCCGCACTGAGAAAAATGTATATAGGGTTACAAATATGCCGTGACAATGAGGGGTAGATGCGCAATGGTTCTAGCTAAAAATTGTAGTGGGGACATGGTGGGGACCTATGGTGGGGACTTTAGTCTTACTTCTATCGTGCTTCTGTTATTATCGTGTAACGTAGACAAAAGTATTGTACTTTCCAAGCGTTACCTAGGGTAGTTATCTATCTCATTTCCTCCGAATGCGTGCTCTCTCTGCGCAAGACACGCCTTTTACTGTCACGGCATATTTGTAACCCTATAGTTACCGTAACGCTATTTATATTTAAAAAGGTGACACAAACACAAGATATTAAAAATAACAAAATAAGTACATTTAAAAATTAACTATAAATATAATAAAAACAAAAATTTAATACCATCAATTTGTATATAGTATTACAGTCTTAATTCTTAATATAGTATTAAAATATATATGTGAGTAGATTTTAAAAATGTATAAATTTGTGAATACAGTAAACATACTCGTATATTTCAAATAAATATCTACTTATCATTATACAATTTGTTAAATATCTATTTTTCTCAGTGTATAATAATACAAATTTACTATATAAATTTACATTGATAATTACAGTAATTTTAATGATTTTTTACAGTGTTTACAGTGTTACGAGCGGTAGAAATCGATGATTATTGTGTTGAGAAAGCAAAAACACAAAAAGAGCTTTATATTCCGAGTGACATATACGATTATTTCTTCAAGCGTTCTAAATGAAAAACTGTTTTAGGTTAAACTTCTGTGTTAATATTTATTTAAAATCGAAACTCAACGCTTGTCTTCATCATGATAAACTAATACAAATGACATTTACAGTAAATAACAGAACATAGAAACTAGTTACTATAGGTAATAAATAAGTAACTAGATCATAAAATTTATAGATTTTTAATTCGGAAGCTAAATTTTATTCTTTATTTCTTTATAAAAGGATAACAAATCAAATCATGATTTAATCTTGTTTATATAAATTTATTTTCAGTCATAATAAATAAAAAATATCTTGTCATATTAAAAAATTAAAAGGATAAAAAAGGATAACATCAATCACTGTAAAGGCACTGAGTTAAATTAAATTTGGCATTTATTAATTAAAAATCTATAAATTGTATAATCTATAGTTACTTATTTGTTACCTAGTAACTTGTTTCTATGTTTTGTTTATTTACTGTAATGTCATTTTTATCAGTTTTGCTGATGAAGGCGGACGTTGTTTCGTCGAAACGTCGATTTTAAATAAATATTAATACAGAACTTTATCCTAAAGCTAAAGCAGTTTTATTTTAAATATAATAAGTTCTGAAAGATTGTTTACTATATTACTTTAGTGTTTATAAAATTAAATTATTTCAATATAATATATCAAATCATAATTTAATCTTTTTTTTTCTAAATTTATTTTCAATCTTAATAAATAAAAAATATTTTGTCATATTAAATAATTAAAAGGATAAAAAAAGGATAACATCAATCACTGTAAACTGAAAGGAACTGAGTTAAATAAAATTTGGCATTCATTAATTAAAAATTTTTAAATTGTATAATCTAGTTACTTATTTGTTACTTAGTAACTTGTTTCTATGTACTGCTATTTACTGTTTATGTCATTTGTATCAGTTTTCCTGATGAAGACAAGCGTTGAGTTTCGTCGAAACGTTGATTATAAATAAATTTTAATACAGAACTTGAACCTAAAGTTGTTTTATTTTATATAATGAGTTCTGAAAGATTCCTTACTATGTTAAAATAATTTCCTTTGAACCACAAAAAATTATTTTATTTATTAACTTTTTTACGACAGATTTTAATTTATTAAAACTAGACACTGATTTATAAAAAAACAAACTAAATAATGAAAACATACAGTGCATCCGTAACAAAATTATATTTACATATACAAATAGAATGAAAAAATATCAAATGTGAATAAAAATGATGCCAACATTTTTTTTTGGCACGAAACTATATCATATATCTCTAAAGCACAAAGCAAAACGTTACCTATAATAAAATGTGACCTATAAAATAAATTAATAAAATGCAATTGGCATAACATCTAAGGTTAACGAAATGGCGAAAAAAAAAAATCTTAGTTAGTTATCAAACTTAGTGCATGTCTGCAGTCACTGCAAGGTCTCTTTGCAATATGCATTATAATAACGCGAAATTTAGACCGACAGTTACGATAAAATCTAAATTAGGTAAACGGTGCCTTAAGATTTGACAAATTACTACTTTTTTGCTGGTTCGGTTCAGACATTAGACGGAGACAAAATTATAATAAGAACAATATATTTACTGTTTCATGTGATATTTTAGAATATATTTTACAGTGTGTTTGATAAAAGTGGTTTTTATTAAATTATTATTTACCTTCATCTTAAAAATAAACTGCTTTAATTTTAAGTTCTGTATTAATATTAATTTATAATCAACGTTTCGACGAAACTCAACGCTGTAATAATTGCCACGACCAATCAATATTAACAACAGATTGGTAGAAAAGCAATAGAAATTTATAAAGAAAAAGATAATATCAATCACTGCGAGGACATTGAGTTAATTAAAATTTGGCTTCTATTAATTAAAAATTTATAAAAATTTATTAAAAAATTTATGATCTAGTTACTAGTAACGTATTTCTATGTTCATATATTTTCAGTAAAAATAATATAAAATTTATAATTTTAAGTGTAATAATTATATGGTTTTTCTAGTGAAAAGTAAATAAGTAATTACTTACATAAAATATAATTTTATAAAACTTACATGTTAAACTAAGCGAAATAAAGCATAAGTAGAATTTTTTCGAATATAATTAAAATTTAAACTTTTCTTTTGAAATATGTCTTTTTATACACTGAGAAAAATAGATATTTAACAAATTGTATAATAATAAGTAGATATTTATTTGAAATATACGAGTATGTTTACTGTATTCACAAATTTATACATTTTTAAAATCTACTCACATATACCTATATTTTAATACTATATTAAGAATTAAGACTGTAATACTATATACAAATTGATGGTATTAAATTTTTGTTTTTATTATATTTATAGTTAATTTTTAAATATACTTATTTTTGTTATTTTTAATATTCTGTGTTTGTGTCACCTTTTTAAATATAAATAGCGTTACGGTAACTATCCATTTTTCTCAGTGTAAATGTAATTCAACCACTTTTATGATAAAATATTAGATAACTCTTACAAAATTAACAGACTTAGATATTATGTTCAATAAAACTAAATCATACTGTATAATAGGGAATTATAATAATATACAGTGCGATACGTCTAACACGGATAATGCATTATTTGGGTCAGGCGTGCATGATCTTTTATTGCACAATTCGCACTCAGTCACAAATCGCGCACAAATCTTAGAGCAAATGAAAGACGAAGAACAAACACACACACAAAAAAAAAACGACATTAAACTCTGATCAATAATATTGATCGAATTGGTCGATTACAGTTGCCATGGATACCTACTTATTTGTTAAGACAGAGAGTTGTTATTAAGATAACCTTTTTCGATATCCAAATAATAAAATAAAATTAAAACGAATTTCAACCGTGTTTATATTTAATATTCTGTCACTAACTGAAATGCATTTTTTTTTTTCGATATTATAATTTATTAGTTATTAATATTTTCTATATTTCTTTATCGGAAATATAACAACTCTGTTGATTTGTTTGTTTCTCTTAAAATCATGTTTTTCAACCTTGTCCCGCCGAAATCTCGAAAACTATCCATCTGATTTAATTTTTTATACGCTTTTAAAGTTGATTTTTTTTATACTGAAAAAAAAAGAACTTTTTTTTTCAAACAGCCACCATTCCGCGGGACGGAACAAGTGGTAAAGTTTTTTAGCAGGGACTGACAAACCCACGTGTGACGTTGTAATTTGAAAACAATAGTTTTCACTTAAAATCATATAAAATCTTGTAAATTTCACTTAAAATCATAGAAAATCTTGTAAATTTCACATAAAATCATTTAAATTTTCACTTAAAATCGTATAAAATCTTGTAAATTTCACATAAAATCATAGAAAATCTTGTAAATTTCACTTAAAATCATATGAAATCTTGTAAATTTTCACTTAAAATCATATGAAATCTTGTAAATTTCACTTAAAATCATAGTAAATCTTGTAAATTTCACATAAAATCATTTAAATTTTCACTTAAAATCATATAAAATCTTGTAAATTTCACATAAAATCATAGA
This sequence comes from Clivina fossor, assembly GCA_963966155.1. Classification (NCBI taxonomy): domain Eukaryota; kingdom Metazoa; phylum Arthropoda; class Insecta; order Coleoptera; family Carabidae; genus Clivina; species Clivina fossor. The sequence goes on along the minus strand of OZ014559.1, from coordinate 15,008,066 downwards.
AAATCTTGTAAATTTCACTTAAAATCATATGAAATTTTGTAAATTTTCACTTAAAATCATATGAAATCTTGTAAATTTTACTTAAAATCATAGTAAATCTTGTAAATTTCACATAAAATCATTTAAATTTTCGCTTAAAATCATATAAAATCTTGTAAATTTCACATAAAATCATAGAAAATCTTGTAAATTTCACTTAAAATCATATGAAATCTTGTAAATTTTCACTTAAAATCATATGAAATCTTGTAAATTTCACTTAAAATCATAGTAAATCTTGTAAATTTCACATAAAATCATTTAAATTTTCGCTCAAAATCATATGAAATCTTGTAAATTTCACTTAAAATCATAGAAAATCTTGTAAATTTTACTTAAAATCATATGAAATCTTGTAAATTTCACTTAAAATCATAGAAAATCTTGTAAATTTCACTTAAAATCATATGAAATCTTGTAAATTTCACATAAAATCATAGAAAATCTTGTAAATTTCACTTAAAATCATATGAAATCTTGTAAATTTCACTTAAAATCATATGAAATCTTGTAAATTTTCACTTAAAATCACATGAAATCTTGTAAATTTGACTTAAAATCATAGAAAATCTTGTAAATTTCACTTAAAATCATATGAAATCTTGCAAATTTCACATAAAATCATTTAAATTTTCACTTAAAATCATATGAAATCTTGTAAATTTTACATAAAATCATAGAAAATCTTGTAAATTTCACTTAAAATCATATGAAATCTTGTAAATTTTCACTTAAAATCATATAAAAAACATGTTATTTCCTCATGAAAAAAATTTCCCAAATTTTGCCTATTTTTCAGAGCGCTCAAGGTGGTGTGCCATCTTAAGGAGTTCAGTCCTTCTTTAACGAGCAAAGCTTGTTTTTATTTTATGATATTGAATGAAAGAAATAAAATAAATTTCTTTAATAAATTAAACAACTTCCTTAAAAGAAAATTAATAATATATACATAAATAAATCGATTATTTTCTATGAATAATAAAATATTTAACTAATTGACTGCACAAACATACCTATACGATCGATACAAAATATAATTAATATAAGTTTTTACTGTCGACAAAAAGGTCACCTCTGTCACATTGGTGCGTTAGCCATGATATTGCAGATTAAAAATACAATATACACATATTGGTAAAAATGCAATTAATGCAGATTAATAATGCATTTAAAAATGACGCTCAACGCGCAAACAAGAACTTTTAAAAGAAAACAGCTTTTAGTTGTATAGTTCTGTATTAATATTTATTTAGTTTGGCTTCAAAAGCATAAAAGAAAAATGACTGCTGTTGAAATGAGATTTTTACGTGGGGTATGTGGTGTAACTATAGGAGCAATCTAGTACGAAATAGATTAGTGTATGATGAGTGTGAAATTGGAAAATATGTTGTTGCAAAAGTTGTGTTAGTCAGTTAAAATGGTTTGGTCATCTTAAGCGAATATCTAGTGAACGTTTGGTTAAAAAAAATTATATGAATGATTTTTAAGATATACGTTTGCAAGTGGACGTCCGATGTGTAGTTTTAGTGATATAATTGAGAGTGTGATTTGCGTGAGCGAAAGTTTCCAAGTAGTAAGAATAGAAGAGCATGTATGAGAGGTATTATGAATGTGGATGAAGCTAAAGTTGCTTGTCTGGATAAGAATATTTGTAGGAAGCTGATTTCGGGATAGTGGAAAGAATTTGTGCTACACCCTTTTTGGGTACAAGGCGTGATTGTGTATGTATGTAATATAGTATAATCAATAATTTTTTAGATAATAACTATAGTGACCGGTATATTTATTGGCGCATGTGCGCAAACTCGTAATGAGACAGATAATGTTTCCGGTCAACCTTCATTTATTAATAAATTACATTCAGCGTATTAAATATTTTCCTATTCATTTATAATTTGTGTCTAACACTTACACCATATAACAAAATATGTCTTTCATATAATTTATATATATATATATATATATATATATATATATATATATATTTATAACGGTTCATTTTATTGTTGATATTATGCACATTTTACATAAAGTAAAATGCAAAAAAAAAGAAAATTTAAATTGTTTCAAAATTAAGAAATATTTTGTCAGTCGGTTTCTAATTTGTTCCATACGCCATATTTGGTCCAATTCTGTTATTGCTTATTTTGGCAATATATTTGTTTGTTTTCTATCTATTTTAACAATCGTAGATGTTATAATTTTAATAGTTTCGGATATATAATAAATTCTAATTGGTTTCAATATCCTTACTATATAAACAATTCAATTCAGAAACTTTAAACATCATTTTCTCGAAAGTAAGGTTTTTGTGCTATATGGAACAAACAAAAAATCGATTGACGTTATATCAACAAATAAATTTACAAATATTTATCATTATATTAAAATATAATTGAGAAGAAATTTCCTTCATGGAAAAATAGTAAAATTTAGTCAAAACTGATTAAAAAAAAATTATAATCATTTTAACATGGAAAGAAATTCAACTTGGATAAAAAAATTAACATTTTTCTTAAATTTTGTAATAAATTTGTAAAATAATACAAAAAAAAAATTCAAAATAAAACGGCTTTAGATTCTAGTTCTGTGTTAAATTAATAATCGACGTTTCGATATATTACACATATGTGTTAATTTGTTTCATAAATATTTGAATATACATATCTATTTATTTAGTATATGTCATTTGTATCATTATTTTTGATGTTAACGTACGTAGAGTACGTCAAAACATTGATTTTTAAATAAAATTTATACAAAACTAAATTCTAAAGCCTTTTTATTTAAAAAATCTAAAAAATAAACGTAAATTATAAATTTGTATTTGTAGCGTAGAATAATCAGCTGATTTCTGTTGTATATGAGTTTAAAAGAGTATTTCGTCTTTAATTATTTATTTATATACAGCAGATTTAAAGTATGTTGGCAAAGCAAAACTTAACCTGTACTGTATGTTTTTAAAATTTGGCACTCGACTGCAGTTCGGTTTTTTTTTTAATGATTCTTTTTTGTTCTTGCAACGCCTACTTCCACGTGTACACTTTTCTTTTATGAATAGATTTTCTAAGTTAGATGTCAGTATCTAAGGAAACTTTTAGATCCTAAAACAAAAGATAATTAAGGTCCGAAAATATTTATTTTTGGAAATGTTACCTTTTTACATTTTGTATCTGTGTGTTAGAGAAATTAAAATTTGGTTAGTTTAAATTAATATATTTTATTTACAGGTTTATTTTTTTGAATCTAGCGAATGTCTAATGAATATTTGATTAAAAAAATATAACATAGTGAAAACTTTTCAGAACTCATTATATTAAAATATAACGAAATTAGCTGATATATGATATATCTTGTACTTTGCTTGATCTTGTGCAGACTGCGAATAATGTGATGTATTTAAATTTTTATTTTTCGCATTTTGTATAACAACTACTGTAGTTATGATAAAAACAAAACTGTCTTGACATACATATGGACACCTATTTACAGAATTACATAAATGAAAAATTAATAAAAAAATATTTAGCAGTATCAAAAATTGTTCCAAAATTTTATTTTTTTATTTTCTTAAATATTTTTTTTTCGAAATATGTTTCCGATGTTGCGAAATATTCGTAAACTTGTAGATAAAAGTGACATTAGTAAATTATCACTTCTTCTTTACCAAAAATTGTTCAAATTGAGATATTTTCCTCCGAAGCTTAAATATGAAATTTTGCATGTATATCAATCCTTTCAACCGAATTTGCTCTAAATGTATCCACAGACAGACCGACAGACGGACATCATGCTAAAAGCAGTTGATTTGTGTTGCTATAAGCTTAGTTCGTACTTATCTGTAATAAATCTCGATATATTAAATTTTGTATGATTACAATACCTCCTTTATCATATGACGGTCGATAAAAACTAAAAATCATCTATTTTTTTCTAAGTTTTTTTGTGTGTAAACTAAATAAATTTTTTTATCAAGTGTTGAAAAAGTAAATCAAAACAATGCCAAAACACGCGTTTTCCTAAAATTTCAGTTGTGTAGAGGAACCTGTTACTTTCTTATAAACATGCTAAAAACCTTATTTTTTATGTTTTATCGATGTAAAATTATCGATTTTAGCCTTACTGGATTTTTTATAAGACTACCCTAATATTTATATATATATATATATATATATATATATATATATAAATTTTAAAGATAACTCTTAAAATACAAACTTTATTATATATAAAACAAAAAAACGACAAACATATTAATCCAGCCAAACTTTCTACTTCAGTCAAACTTTGCACTTAACAATAAATAATTCAGATTGAATAAATATCTATGTTGGAATTTATTATATATGTTGAATCTGTCTAACATCAATATCTCTCCTATTTGACGTCGCTATGTCTGCTGCCCAAACACACTCACTCACTCACGTCAAGCTAAGGCAAATGTGTAAGTTATTTGAAAAAGTATAAATAAAATTTAAGATGTTTCGGCTATGAGTCGTGGTTCATCATCAGCCAATATTCAAGCCCCGAACTTGAATGATCTGTCAACGAATCTCACACACACCGCCAATGTGTGTGTGTGTGTGTGTGTGTGTGTGTGTGTGTGTGTGTGTGTGTCACACAGTGCGCAAGTGTACCATCAACTAAATTTATCGCAAACTCAAAATAAACAACCTCCAAATGTCCCTTCCCTCTTAGTAGTTACTCTAAGTACAATTCACTATTAGCGAATTTGAATTTAATATTATATGGGTTTTGAAAATAATAATAATAATAAAAATACTTTATTTTCCAACAGGTAGATACCCAATTACAGAAAAAATACATATCTATCTATATATATCAAGACAATTTTGTTTTTAGTTATCACGACTACAGTAGTTATACTTTTCTATTCCATAAATTTATTTAATACGATGATGATCAGTTATGTGGTGACCACAGCGGATTTTTTTTTTATTACTACCAAAAACATATATTTTATACAAAAAATATTAAAATAAAGTACAGTTTTTTTAGCAGTTGTAAATAAAACAATATTTAAAATTTTTATAAAATCATTAGTTTTACAATTTTTCCAATTGTACCCACTTTAGCTAATGTACCAGTATTTAAGTAATTTTGAAAGCATTAGAAAAATGTATATCATACATATTTTTTTTTCACTCTACCCGTCTTAAATTAGGTTTTATTTTATTTTTAAAAATAAATTCGCTGTCAAGATTCAAGTTTAAGGTGTGTTGACAATTTTTCTTTCGCCAATGTAGAGTAATATTTTGTAAATTCAAAAATTTATATATTAACATAAATCATATTTTAAAAATATATTACAGTAGTACTTGTAGTTTATTCTCGAGGCGTAAACCGTGAGAAATAGGGCTAATATCAGATCGTAAGAAGAGAGAAGGAGTGAGCAACTACAACAAAGATAATAGATAGATAATAGATAATAGATAATAGATAATATAGAATGGTATATATTCGTTCGCCAGGTTGATATAGGGCAATAACGTGGGATACCGATAATATGCAGAATACTTCTTTCTGAAGTAAAATTCAGAGAAATACTCAGAATACTTTTCGATAGGGACTAAAAAGCTCTATAATTTGGTTTTGATTTTAATTTGCTAGCATGTGCCGTTTTGGCGCTAGAATATTTTTTAAATGTTTTTTAGAATTTTCAATAATTTTTCCTGCTAAATCAGTATGAATTAGAGAAAAAAGTTACTTAACTATTATTTAGCTAATTTATTTCTCTATTTAACTGAATTTGCTCAAAAAAAACTGAAATAATCTCAAAAAAATATGAAAAATTTTTGATAAAGTTATATTTTAAAAAAATTCAAAATATAACTTCTTTTAAAATTTGCTCAGAAAAATCTGAAAAAAATTCAGTAAAATAGAGAAAAAATTTGCTACATAATAGCTAAGTAACATTTTTTTCTAACTCATACTGATTTAGAAGGAAAAATTAATAAAAATTCTAAAAAACATTGTAAAAAAAATTCTAGCGCCCAAACGACACATGCTAGGAAATTAAAACTAAAACCAAATTATATAACTTTTTATTCCCTATCGAAAAGTATTCTAAGTATTTCTCCGAATTTTACTTCAGAAAGAAGTATTCTGCATATTATCGGTATTCCATGTTATTGCCCTATATCAACTTGGCGAACTCTGTATGTATTATTATTATTATTAGTTGCAATTTAGAGGCATTACTTTATGACCGACCTTTGTCCATATAAACTATTTTATTATCTTAATAAATGAGTAAATAAATACAATTGATAATCGTATTGATAATATATATTTGTAATTTCTATTTATAAGGATATTTTTACACAAAAATGAGGTATTTTTATTTATTTAATTCCAGACTTTTGTATCAAATTATTATTAAACAAATGAAATTAAGAAGATTTGTAATTTTTATATAACATTTATTTTTTAATATATATATACATATATATATATATATATATATATATATATATATATATATATATATAGTATATAATTCTCATATTATTTTTATGGTATAGAAATGAAAAAAGTTAAAAAAAAATGTTTACTTACTTTGCAATATAAAGATAGATTTAATGTTTCAGCTTCCAAATTTAATAAAAATATTCCTGTTACTATTTTTTTTTAACGATAATGTTTTAGTGATTTATAATCCACTATAAATAGTAGAGTCTTGCTTACCTACAAATTAATGTAGGTAAAAATGCCCTATATATTTTTTTGTTTCCGGTAAATAAACTACATATTGGTATTTTTTCTGATAATAAAAAAAAATTTACTTCAATGATATTCGACAAATTTGAATAACTAATTTGGATGTATAGATAATCATAATCTCTCTTTTGTTATTAAAATATGACTGCAAATTAAAATTTTACCGTTTTTGATTGCTTATAACGGTTATTTGTAAATACTTTAAAAGAATATTTGAAAATATTCATTAAAAATTTTCTTAATTTAATTTCAGCATATTTTATTTTTTGTACCTTTTTTCAAAAATTACAATAACACTCATTTTATTAAAATAAAAAAGTTCTAGGATTAGATTCTCTATAAATTTTAATTAATATTCGACGTAGAGTATATTGAAACGTCGATATTTAAATAAAATATATTCAAAATTTTATCCTAAAGTTTTTTATTTTTAAATTTTATTGTTTAGAATTTTTTATTAATAATAATTTTGAATATAATACTTGAAACTTTTTAATTTAATAAAAATTTTTTTTTTTATAAATTAATATTTTATTTTAAATATTTTTAAAACAATTACGAATATAGTTTTTTTATTTAATAAATTATTATTTTAATAATTATATAATTTGTATGAATCAAAAATATTTCAATTATAATCTAGGATGTTGAAATAAATACAAAACGAGAAATTTAATTTTATTTATGAAAATATATTTGTGCGTTTGTTAGAATAAAAATTTACAGTTCCTGATTGTTCTACAATTTTTAGCAAAAAATTTTTTTACATAAATTATTTTCCCACTGTACAATCAAATATTTTACAAATTACATTTTTCCTTTTTTCAATAAATAATTTTTACATCGAATCACAATATTCGACAAGTTCACTGGCAGACAGATAAACAAATGAATAAATTTACAGGTAAAAGTGAAATTAATGATGAAGTGAGATTAAACAACAGACTAATTTAAATAATAATTATATATATGTAAAAAAAAAAATGTACAACCAAATTTTTGTTTCATTAAAAATACATTTTTCGGAAAATGTATTTCTTTGGATAAAAATATATATATTAATTATTTAACACTATAATACAATATACAATAGATTTTTTTATAGATAATAACTATACATATTACAAAATAACTTGGAAAAAAATTCATTTTTACAAATAAAATTATTTAGAATAAGACAACAAATGATATATTCTGTTGTAAAGAAAATATATCTTTCTCCATAGTTATAGAGTCAAAAAAGGTACTTGTATTGTTTAAAATTAATATCATACATCCAGACAAACTTAACATTCATACCAATAATTAAATATTTAAACTAAATAATAATTAAAAACAATATTTTAATCTATATTTATATAATCTAACATACAATTAATTTGATCACAACAAACAGAATGGAATCTGTGTAAAAATTAAACTAAATCATCATTTATAACTTAAACGTATATTTATTTATAATATTCGTTTAATTAATTGATCAATTAATTTATTTGTTTAAATTATAATTCTTTCTTTTTTGTTTTAATACCCGTGAATTTTTCTTTTTTTTTTTAATCGGCACACTTAAAGCTATTTTTTTAACGCCAACAAAAAAATTGACGTCGTAGAGATCGATCAGTTCTTTAAATTCAATTGTTTTAACGTCCATCTTCTGTTTCTTCTTCTTACGTTGATCAGGCAGGACGGAGGGGGGTGAAGCGGGGTAGCACTTTGTTTTCAATTATTATTTAACACTATTCGATTTTATATAAGTTCCTAGTATGTACGTATTCGATGTTGGGTGTCCCTTTTGCACATCGGAGGGAGGGATGATTAATTTAAATTAAAGGATATTTACAAGGACGGAGGATTTTTAATGAAAAGGGGGCGGGGGGTAGGTACTAAGGGCCGTATTCCTGCAGCATGTCCATTACTCGTCTATCGTCGGACCTGAATCATAATAATTAAGGGCTGAATTAGATAACGATATTTATGTTTTTGTAGCACTTTGAAGGGATTAAGGGGGTCGATTTAAATAAGTTATGTGCAGGGGGGGTGTTAAAAAAAAGGTTGTGCTGTCAAATTGCGATGCTTACATTTGTTGATGCTGCAGTTGAAATGAGTCCAAATGTTTATTTATTTCTCGATGTAGATGTTCGGGCAGTACACCGACATTGGAGAAAAGAGATCGGAGCACGTTTAGCTCCTCGGTGAGCAGTTCAATACGTTTCTGCAATCGTTCGTTTTCCTTTATCAGGAGCTTGACTTTCTCTTCGGTCTCGCGCGTTCGCACCTTCGCCTTTTCCCGACTTTTACGCACCGCAATATTATTCCTCTCGCGTCTTCGACGATATTCATCGCTGCTCTTATCCGCCGGTTTCATTCCTTTCCGGGATACAGCTGCTGCAAGCGAATTATGCGAATGACCATGGGGATGAGGATGGTGTCCAAGAGTTGCTCCATTTCGAATCGTTTTCATACCAGGTAGATTTCCACCCCCGATCCCCTGCAACTGATGATGCTGATGATGTAATACACCACCAGGTGCAAGGGTAGCAAATGTGGGACTTGCTGATGTATATCCGCTCGCCATATAGTTGCCTCCACCGCCACCGCCACCACCGCCTCCACCAGGCAATGCAGCCGTGCACTGTCTCCGATATTCCTGCGGATCGACTGGTTCTTCTTTGATACTAGGTGCGTCGCTGGCAATCGACGAATCCGAATCGCTATTTGGTCCTGTAGGTCCTGAATTACTCGCTGAATAAGTACCACCACTGCCGCTATGTACCGGCTGGGGCATATACGCTAAAGTCGTATTCGGATAACGGGCGCCTTGCGTATTTTGCATTAACTGTCTGCCTGTAACAGGATGTAGTCCCGTTAAATGTTTTCCTGCTGCTGCAACGGCAGGATTTTGCGCCAAGATATCGGTGAATAGCCCTTCGCTGAATTGTGAATCATCGATTAAGTTTTGCAGATCGAGACTGATTTCGGGTGTATTTAAATCGCTTAGATCGGCGCCACCGTGCTGTTGATACTGTTGCTGAAGATGGTGTTGTTTTAATAGGGCTGCTGTTTGTTTAGTGGTTCCCGTGTTGTTATTTAATGTTGTTAGATTGTTGTTATTATTATTATTATTGGTGGTGTTATTATTATTGTTCGTAGGTGTTGATACTGTTTTCTTCATATCGGCGGTAAGAGCACCATTTGGCTGTCCGCCATGCTGCGTATCGTACATTTGTGGAGAGTCCATCCTTACTAGGGACCCCCCCTTTACTCTCTGCTGCACAAACACAACTACTACAGAGCACTAGTTTTATCAAAAGTCTGTCTGTTTGTATATGTGTGTGATTATGTGTAGGTATCTACACTTATGCGTTGCACGCACTCTAGAGTTTGTTCACCGACGAATTTTTCGGTACTTTCACTTTAGACCCGGGCCCGGGACAAACTTTCACTTCGATATTTTAACAGCCGAAAAATATCTACCAATTGTTTCAATAACACTGGTCACTACTGATTATTAAATACATTTTATTTATTTATTAATTCTTCAATTAATTGATGGCCAAAGAATTGTTTATTTATTTTTTTTCCTAGCACAGTAGAGCACTCCGCACTAAATATTATTTTAGGTTCTTCAATTCAATTTATACTTAATTACGAATATTTCTAGATGATTATATTTTATCGATGGTTTGAAAAATTCGCGGCTGCTCAAACTGCGCTCACCTCCCCGGACTGTTTAAGTAGTTGTCACTTAACGCGACAATTCGAAACTGACTTTAGCTATGCGCCGAGCGCAACTAAAGAACGAAACTAAAACAGCGATGTTGAACGTATTTGTGCGCGGCGCGCATGCGTGATGCGCGGACCGCGCGTTCTACCGGGGCTATATGACGCGCCAACTCCCAAGGAAAGTGAAACGAAAAGAGATGATTTGATTTTATGCCTCATTAATTTGTTTGTTGTTATTTCGTTTTTTTTTTTTTTTGACGTAATATCGGAGCAGAAGTTGTATGGACGTACATTATCGCTCGCACATACGGGGCTCTTACGCGACAAATGCATTGTATTTTTTTTCACCGATTTGATGACGATTTTTATTGGCTTTTGCGAGAGTGTATTGTTATGATTAAATATTGTTTATTTATTATTTTATTTAATGCTTTTGTTGTATTGTTAATGATGTAAAGATTTATTAACATAACAAAAACGGTACATATTTTAAAAGGATATAATATGTTTAATTTTTATGATTGTGTTCTACGAAATGTGATGTCACTTTTTTTATGTTTTAATACAAATATTTTTTTACGTATAATTTGTCCATTTATTATAAACTCATTGCATTCTTTTATGTTTGAAATCAATTTATATCTAAAGTATTTTGTGAACATATAATATTTAAAAACATTTTCGCACAACTATACTGAATGAGTTTTTGTTCTGTGGACACGTCTGCAAGAGCTATAGCATTACAGAATACATTGTTTTTTTCTAGATAGAAGGAAGAATTTCATTTATTAGAATAAAAAAAAAACACTAGTCTATAACGCTATAGATCTAACACATGTGATCAGAATCGATACATCAGTAGGTTGTCAAATATATTGACAAAAATTTGTTGACTTCGATATCAACGAAATAACACTATTCTATGTGTAATGGTTTCTGTATAGTGACACTAATTTTGTGTATAAATTACATTTTACAATAGTGTCAAAAATGTTGAAATTAATTAAATTTAATGTCCAGGGATGGGCATTTACAAGTAAGAAAGTATTTTTACGTTTACGTGTAAGGAATGCGTAAAAAAATTTAAAATATGTCAAAAACGTAAATAATGTAAAATTATATATATATATATTTGTATATAATTGTACCTGATTTCATGATATTTTTTTATAACTTGAACAGAAATATATTATGTTATACAAACCTAAATATCAATTTTTTATATATTATACATTTTTTTTCGTAAAAAAATCACAAATTATCTAATGTAAAAAATAGATTTTTACGCGTATGTATACATGACATATTATTCCTGCCCATTCCTGCTTTTTTGGCTCTAAGTATTTTTGGTGTCCCAAATGGGACATTTAATAGTGTAATTTTTTACTGTATAATATTTATTTGCAAATTTTATAAAATTACTAAAATAATTTAAATAATAAATCTAATAAATCAACATATTTAGTACTTCAGGGTTAAAAGAAATTAGTTAATTTTAAAGGCACATAATTCTGATGTGTTTTTGTTCTTATAAACAAAATACGTAATATATTCTTTTTTTTTGTTACAGGTAAGCAATCTACAAAATGCCACTTATATAACTAACATTTAAACATATTACGGTAAGCATAATATATCAATATGTAATAATATTTTAAATTTTTCATATCGAATTTTATTTATAAAAAGTTTAAATTAGACGAATTATAACTAATAATTTTGAACTCTATGACTTTATAAATACAAGAGTGAAAGTTACCGAAAAATTTAAATTTTTATTTATAAACTTTTTTTTTAATAATATTTATACAAATTGTTTTTTTTTTGTATAAAATTGTACTAAATTATGTAATAAAATATACTCGTATACATTGAGTCTGAATGTTAGGAATTTTATAAAAAAAAAATATTTATATGAATTTTAATATTATAATTAGTGAATTTATTGTGTTAATAACGAAAATGTTATTGTTAATTAGTGTTGATTTCAGATTCCCATATAAATTTTAATTAATTAATTCGCAAAAAGACAGCAAGTTAATTAAGTTTAAAAAATTAAATTATTATTACTTTATATTGTATAGTGAAAATTGAAAATAATTTTAGTGTAAAATTTTTGAATTGTTTTACTATTTATATTAATAAAGAAATATAATATATATATATATTCATAATTTTTTGTAAGTAATTAGTTTTTATGTAAATTTATCAAATTATTAATAGTAAAATTATTCAACATCCCGGACTACCGGAATTAAGAACTTTTCCGGAATATATTCCAGAATACATGGAATTAGTAACTGGAAAAAGTCTCGGATATCCGGAATTAGTAATTGTTCCGGAAAACATCCCGGAGTACCCGGAATTTATACTTCCGGAAAACGTCCCGGAGTACCCGGAATTTATACTTCTGGCGAATTTTTTAAAATGATCAAGTTTAAAAATAAATGTTCGAAATTGCTTTATATAAATTTCTTTTAAGTTAATATCTTCTTAAATTTTATGTTCATTAAATTTAGCTTAATTCCAAATTTAGAGAACTTTAAGTAAATTTCAATTCTAGTTACCATTTTAGTTTAAATTCATTTAAATTTAAATGACCAGCGGATGTGCTTTAACTGCTAAATTTGAAGTTAGATTTGTTAAGTTGATATAATTAGTTTGAAAAATATTTGCATCAGAAATGAATAATGTTTGCAATTTTTTATATTTAGATAAATTTACAAACTAAGAATATAGGAATAAAATCTTTTAAATGGTTAAGCTCAAATTTAATTTTTTTTTTAAGTTAAAGTTTCTAAATATTGGAATAAATTTATCGTTGGAATAATTTTATAATTAGCCAATGAATTATTCTTATTTATTCTGATGATACATATTTAGCCAATTACAAATGATTTTTTACTTATCTTACGAATAACTAAAATTGAAAATACTGATTCTAAGCTAAAGATTTCTAAATTTACATATGATTAAAAGAATAGCAGTATTAATGCCAGTAAATAATATTTTACGGTAGTTAAAATTTGATTTAAATATTATAAAATAAAATTTGGCTTTTAAATACGTCTGAAGTAAATATTATATAACATATTACATTGTACATTGCGCTTAAATAATACAATAAAACTACCAAAAAAAAAACACAATTTTAAAACAATAATAATACAAAGAAAATAAATATCGAAACATACATTTACAAAGTAAGAAATCTTACGATTCTAACGTAAATGTGTTGGTGAAATGCATTTGATATTATAAAGTTACACCAGTGATTCCCAAAGTGGTCCAGGTGGACCCCCAGGGGTCCACGGAAGACTCGACGGGGGTCTACGATGGCGAGAAAAAAAAATGGGGGTTCACTGGTTGTAAGTGGGGGTCCACGAAAATTTATCTGGTTTCGATCGTAAAGAACTAAAATGTTGGCTTGGCTGTACCTATCAATGTAGGGCCTACATTGTAGGCAGATAATACACTAGGTACTAAAAAAAATTCCAAATTTTTCGGTGATTTTTGACAGGCTTTATTTCGGTGCAAAATGGTCGTATTGAGACTTTAAAAAAAGCATTTTGAAGCTTTATGATTCAAATTTTCAGATTTTTGCTAAAATATTTTAGGAGTTACGGTTCTCATGCAATACTAACAGATAGCGCAAAAAAATAATATTGCAAATTTTTTGCTTGTTTTTTTTTTGTCCACGGGTGTGAAAATTTTTTTTCAGTTAGGCCGGCATATGGATCTGATAGCCTGTTTATTTAGTATTAATTTCCTTTTTTTTAAACCTCCGTTAATTTTTTTGAGTAGTGTATTTTAAGAAAGTCAGCGACTGTTAACTTGTAAAAACTTGCATATTCGATATTTTGAGTACAACGCGTATCGAGACTTGCAAAGCGCCGCCCGCTAGCCAGCCAGCAACGCTAGTTAAGACGTGCATAGGGACGAAATACGACTTGTACTGTGCTTGCAATCTTGCATGAACTTGTTTGATTCTTCACCAATATAAATACGAATGCCAAGAACAAACGTTACTCATTTGCTTTACTCATTTGCTGTGCTCATTTGTTTCGGGAATTTTGAAAAGAAACGTGTGAGTGAATCGATGTCAGTGTTTGCCAGTGCCGGAAAAAGTAAGTATACCTGCCTATTTGTTATACATACTTTTATTTTATATTGTAGTAATATTATATTATTTGTTATGTTTGCGTGTAGTAGGTACGTAATAAAAATTAAATACTGAACAGGGCCATTATTCGATACTTCTATAAAAGAACAGAAAGCCGAGAAAGATTGAACTTTTAGTACTTTTTATTATAAAATTATTTATTTACCCGACTGTGGTGATTCACTAAAAGAGAGTTATTATAATTGACCTGCATGTTTGTACATATTTCAGTGCCCTCGTAGTTGCTAATGCTAAATGACTAAAAATATTTTCATAAAATGTACCACTCGTATAGTAATGTATCAACGTAATAAATAAAACATTAAAATCGCGGTGTTTTGACGTCAAAATATTCTTTAAAAGTATTTTCTCTCGAATTTACAGAAATGTATCAAAATATAATTAATCAAAAAATGTTTTGCATTACATTAAAATAGATTCAATCTTAGCGGCTTATTGCTTTTAATAATTAAAATCAGTTTTGCCGCCGGCATTTTGGTTTTTTCATTGCAATAATTAACTAATTATTCCCATTCAATTCTGTTCAAATAGCCATATCCTGTTAAAATCACCTTATGATTACTAAAACAAACTTTTTTT
This sequence comes from Clivina fossor, assembly GCA_963966155.1. Taxonomy (NCBI): domain Eukaryota; kingdom Metazoa; phylum Arthropoda; class Insecta; order Coleoptera; family Carabidae; genus Clivina; species Clivina fossor. The sequence continues at coordinate 14,992,801 of OZ014559.1, read as the reverse complement.
TTTCTTTACACGTAGGTAACTGATACGAAACATGGCTGAATCTAAGAAGAAATGTCGACAATACAGTGTTCAATATTTGAAATTTGGTTTTGTTCCATCAACGGCCGACAAACGATTGCCCATATGCCTTTTGTGCAACAAAGTTTTGAGCAATGACTCGATGAAACCATCGAAGCTCGAAGATCATCTAAGAAGGTGTCATCCTGATAAAATAGGCAAAGATTTAAAATATTTTCAAACATTGAAGGAAAAATATGAAAGAAGACCCACCGTGCAAAGTATGTTCGCTTCAACGTCTCAAAGTAACGATGATGGCTTGCGGGCATCCTACAATATCTCATTGCTTATCGCGAAATCTGGAAAACCGCACACCATCGGTGAACAGTTAATTTTACCCGCTGTTGAAGAGGTTTTAAAAACTGTTCTGCACAAACCTCCATTTGACGTACTTAAAAAAATTTCTTTGAGTAACAACACTGTACAAAGGCGTATTGATGAAATGAGCTCTGATGTTGAAAGCTTCTTGTGCAATTATCTGCAAACAACTCATTTTTCTATTCAATTGGATGAATCAACATTACCTGGCAATGAAGCCTTATTATTGGCATATGTTCGATTTGTTATGGACGAAGAAATCCATGAAGAGCTACTATTCGCGAAAACTTTGAAGACGGACACAAAAGGAGAATCAATATTTAATGTCCTGAGCGATTTTCTTAAGGAAAAATCGATTCCATTTACAAACATTACTTCGGTGGCAGCAGATGGAGCTCCTGCCATGTTCGGGCGATATCGTGGGTTTATAAGCCATCTTCAAAGAATTATACCAGGAGTAACTGCAATTCACTGTGTCATACACCGACAACACCTGGTAGCGAAAAATTTGAGTGATAGATTGCACCAATCGCTTCAATTTGTGATTAAAGCAGTTAACAAAATAAGAAGCAACGCGTTAAATACCCGTTTATTTGCACAATTGTGCGACGAAAATGATGAAGACTTCCAACGATTACTCTTACATACTGAAGTACGCTGGTTGTCGAAAGGTGCATGTTTAACAAGATTTTACTCACTTTTTGAATCAGTTTTAGAGTTTTTGGAAAGTAAAGATCCAGATTTAAAAGAAAATCTGATCAAATTGAAAGCAGACATCGCGTATTTGACAGATTTGTACAAAAAATTTAATGACATTAACTTGCAGTTGCAAGGGGACAGCCTAAATTTAATAAAAACAAAGGGTGTAATTTCGGCTTTTCTTGGAAAATTGAAATTTATGAAGCAAAATATTAGTCGGCGCGAATTCGCACAGTTTCCAAACTTGTCACAGGCAGAATGTCTTGATGAGGATATTCAGACATACGTTCAACATTTAAATGCCTTGCATGATGACTTCAAAAATAGATTTGAAGATATTCTGACGATGGAAATACCACCATGGATCATAAATCCATTTGATGAAACGGAAGTGGCGAATGTGGTATTGCAAGAGGAGCTACTCGAGCTTACCACCAATGAGGAGCTGAAGGTGAAATTTAAAAAAGGCTATCAAACATTTTGGCTGCAAGCAGAAATTGCCGAAAAATATCCTGGACTGTGGGAAATTGCGAGAAAACTTTTGATAGCGTTTCCCTCGTCATACCTTGTCGAAAAAAGTTTTAGTGTGGTGACAAACCTATTAACAAAAAAAAGGAGCAGATTGAATATCACAGAACGGGGAGATTTGCGGTTATTCCTGACAAAACTGAAGCCAAATATTGATAACTTGCTATCAATTCATCAAGTGCATCCCTCCCATTAAAAATGACTATTTTTTTTAATTGTTGAAGTTACGTTATTAATGTTTAATTTTAAGTCTATTAAGTCTAATCATATTATTTTAATAAAAAATTTTAATGAATAATGAAAATATACTATTCTTCTTTTTATTTTTACCACTCCGAATTTAGAGTTGGAACTCAGCCGCGACGCATATATCCATCGTTAGATCTAATCTTCACATTTTTTGACGAGTTTTGGGAATATGGAAGAAATGTAGCAGCAGGGGGTCCACCGAAACCAGTAAATTTTTGAAAGTGGTCTACGGGGAAAAAAAGTTTGGGAACCTCTGAGTTACACCTTTCTGTTTCGTTCATACACACACACACACACACAGGCATAGAGTATAGTGCATATGTGTGTGTACGTTGTGACGTCACCCGACGTCATCAACCTGATTCAGACGCGCAGGAATTTAGTGTGTGCGTGCATACGCGTGCGCAATCCTGCACGTAGATATTTTCTTCTACTACCCGACAAAGTAGGTCAGAGTTTGCTGGAGCTACGCTATACGGAGCTGACTAATCATATTCAATCTGTGTATACGCATATGTATGTATTTTTGTATATGTGTAGATATTTTAAGGTTAGGTATGTGTGTGTGGTGCTATCTAGTGGATGGTAGTTGAATTTAGAAATGAAGATTGAGTTGGTAATGTAGGAATTGCACGAGTTTGACTAGGACGAGACATCTAGATTTGGGAAGCAAAGTTAATATTGGTCTGAAGTGTGTTGGAATAAAATTATGTACATGATAATCGACAAATAAATATATGAAAATCTTAGTAGAAAATTAATAAATACAGTAAGACCCCGCTTACAGCGGAGGATACATTCCATCAAAGTAGAGCGTTATACGAAACAGCGTTAAACGAGTTCATCTCATCATGTAAATAATAGAGTTAGGGGAAAATAGGAGGTAGAAAATTAAAAATTTGTTCAGATATTTTGACCCGTATTCTCACCTCACTTTTTCGTGAAAAAGTGCTTTTATTATAAATTTCAAAATAATTTTTTGCTTCTGTTTATGATCAATTATGAATAGTTTTTCTATTTTTGATCATTTTTATTATATTTGGTATTATAAAATTTAAATAAACTATTATAAAGTCTTTAATAAATAATTTTAAGTAAACGTCAAAAGCACTTTTGGCAAAAATCACTTTTATAAATGAGCTGATAATACTTAAGTTACTTAAGTTCATTAAATATATTTTTTATAACAAATGGATATATGAAAATATGTAAATAAAATTCTGTTTGAGATCATTCAAATTCTTCTGCATTTCCAATTTTCTGCTTTTTTTTATCAAGAAGGTATCTAATGTCATTTGTGTTTTTCTTTTGCGCTTTGTAAGAAATTGTCAATAAATGGACAAGGCATCCATGACACCCCGTCTTGTCTTTGAACTCCTATCAAAATCAGTGTCATTTTCAATAAATTGGTCTATAAGTTCCGTTACAGTGGCTAATAAATTTAACTGCATACACTATTCCAAAAAAAAACAGCGCTATGCGGATCAGCTTTAAGCGGAGTCTTACTGTATACCAATAACAAAATTGTTTGCCTATAATTAAGGAGTATATAGCTACAATTTATAATACACATATACAGTATGTCTGAAAAAGTTGGCAACAAATGGTCAAAAAGTTCTGCATCACATATAAATCAATAATCAAGAATCAAATTTGTAAAATATTTAGTGGGGTATACAGGGAAAATCAAATATATTGATTTATTCTCAAGAGTAAAGTGCTTTTTAATTTAAATACAGGACAAAATGTCATTTGAAATTGTTGATAGGAATTAAAAATTATGTCCAAGTTTAGATTCATGGCCTTCTAATAATTAATTAATAAATTTAAAGTATCAGTCATTTCTGATTTCAATCACAAATCTCCCTACACTTATCAGTCAAATTGATAGTCTAATCAAAGTAATTTTAGCTTTAGATCACTATAAAAATTAGTACTGTATGGACGTTAATATTTTTAACACGTTGATCACCATGTTGACACACCATATTTATTCAGAATAAATACAGATCGTAAGAGAGATTTAATATTAGTTCGTGAGACATTAGTGGTTACTTTAAAATTCTTTGATACTGGAAGAAGCATTCTGATTGTCAGTCTCCCCTCCTCTACTTCCCGTGATTGAAGCTCGAATTTTAAAATATTTGTAAATCCGTCAATCCATTCATCAGTCCATCAGTCTTGATCTTACACTTTCAATCAGAATTTTAATCTTCGATCTGAATGTCATTTTGAATTATCTAGTAAGACCCGCTTTAAAAGTAAATAAAATTGGAAATACTGGGCTATAAACAAATTAAATATTACATAAAATTTTTGTATAATTTTTATATGCGCATAAAAACAAGGTAACCCTAGAATGCTAAGTAATAAAAAATGGCGATAATTTCGTTTACAATTTAACAACAAATAAAAAAAAATCGATAACAGATTATGTTCTGATAACATAATAACATTAATTTTATTAGTATATCGCAATCAATCATTAAAAATTCCAAATTGCACTATACTATAAAACCAACTTATTAATAGTTAATTATATCACCGAATATTATCGAAAACATCCGACTACGACCGATCTAAGCATGCGTCGTTTTGTCAATAGCTCTGATTACACGGTATATAACTAACTATCTTTTGCCACTGAAATTTTTTTCAATGAATGATTCTGGAGGGATTCATTTGTCAGTTTGTCATCTACTTTAGTGCACAGCGCACACATTCAATTGTTTTTCAACTCTGCACTCTTCCCGACTGTCTGTTGTTTTATAATTATTAGTTACCATGACTACGACTCTATCGCAACTGTTTACGTTAATTACGCTAGTGTTTTTCCTAATATTATGCGCAGCTACTGTAGCTTATATGTTGGGATTTCAAATTTTGATTACCGCTATTTTAGTATTTGCGCCCGTATGTTTCAAAAAACGATGGTATAAATGGTTTTATATTTTTTATAAAACTTTACCCAGAGATATCATGTAAGTATTAGTATTTGTTTTTTTATATAGTAAAAAAATCTTTCAGAACTCATTATATTAAAAATAAAAAAGCATTAGGTTTTATGATCAGTTCTGCTTTTTTGACAAAACTCTTAACGGTAAAAATATTTATCGTCACCACAAAACAATGCTTTTTTTGTCAGGTTAAAAAGTCGACTTTAGTTAAAATATTTATTATCAAACAAGTCGTTAGTTGTCTTTAATTTTTAATATTATTTATACATTTAGTATATCGTCAGTAGATTTCTTGTTTGTTCCAAAAAACAAAACAAATCCCTACTTTCGAGAAAATGATGTTTAAAGTTTCTGAACTGAATTGTTTATATAGTAAGGATATTTTAACCAAGTCAAATTTATTTTATTTATTTAATATTGTAAATTTCATTTCCGCATTAAAGTTTTGCAATTTATATTTATAAAATGTACATAAGTAATAGTTTGTAAAGTTTCAAGTAAATATACATCTGGTGTTCGTAAAGTAAAATTTAGCCTAATTTTACAAAATTTGTAACAAATGTATGACTACTTTTTTATATTATTTTTAGTTGAAGATAAAAATATTAACATAATAAAAAATCTTTAGGAACTCATTATATTAAAATAAAAAAGCTTTAGGATTAAGATCTGTTTTATTTTATTTTAAAAATGAATTTGATCCTAAACTTTTTTTATATTTTAAAAATATTATTTTATGTAAGAAATATTTTTTTTTTTTCATAAAGACAACTTCTGAAAATGTAATATAATAATAATCGTTATTTTATAATCATTATTTTTATTTTATATTATTTTTAGAAGTTTATCAGTATAGTATATACTACTTGACAAAATTAATAAATATTCTTGAAATGAAAGTTCAAAGAATTATGATAATTTTGTGATAATTAGGATTTATTTTTATTTGTTTCTAAAAGTTCTAAATTTTAAATTTCCATAAATATCTTGAAAATATGATTACAAATTTGAGTTTAATACATTTTTAATAATATATTTTTAACAAAAAGTTATATGAATGTTGAAAAATAATTGGTGCGTTGCCTTAGAGTACTCTAAATTTTAGTATTTTATATTGGGCTTAGTAAATATTGAAAAGAAAGATTTTATTACATTTTTTTTCGTCAATTTTTTTTTTTCAATAGTGGCAAAAAATATCTGTTTGACTGATAAGATATTTATTTATTACAAACAAATATATTTTTAAAATAAAGAGTTGTATATTTATTCTAAATAAGTTTATTTAAAATAAAATGGTTTTAGGTTTAAGTTCTGTGTTAATATTTATTAATAATCGACGTTTCGACGAACTCAACGTCTGTCTTTATCAAAAAATAAGTTACTAGGTAACAAAATAAGTAACTAGATCATAACTAGTAACCTGTTTCTATGTTCTGTTATTTACTGTAAATGTTATTTGTGTCAGTTTTTCTGTTGAAAATCGACGTTGAGTACGGCGAGTAGGTCGATTATTAATAAATATTAATACAGAACTGAAACCTAAAGCTGTTTTATTTTATATAATGAGTTCTGAAGGATTTTTTACTAGGTTAAGTTTATATAATGCAAGAAATATATGTTATGGAAATGTATTTATTATAGAAAAAACGTTTCTCTACGTGTAATAGACAATTATATTTAACATCCTTAAATATTTTTGGTACAACCTTAATCTTATATCGAAATATAAATGTACCCTTATCATTTTTCAATTTAATTCGTGTGGTCAAATACGTTATTAGCTGTGTACGGAATTTTTACTTATTTTTTACTTTTAAATTTTTATATACTCCCTTAATAACAATAATTTTAAAAATAAAAATATTATTGTTTTAAAGTTTGTTTACATATGTCACATGTTTGTTAACTCAATGGCTATACGATGTTCAAATGTTTTTTAGACCGTGACATACTAGTTCAAGAGTAGTTTTTAATTGGCAATGAATATGATCGGATATTTCTAGCACATGTATAGACTGGAATTTCAAAATCGTATATAATATAGCTACACTGTAAGACATTACTGTAAATTTACATTAAAAATCATAGTAATTTTACTTATTGTTTTATTGTAATTTTATAACTTTTTGATGAATTTATAAAAATTACAGTTAAAAATATAGTAAAATATTACTATGATTATTAATGTAAATTTATAGTAATTTTTTTACAGTGTAGATCATTTATGTTATTTTCAAAAATACTCATTTTTTTAGCGACCGTCACATAGGTATAGTGAGGGAAGTATTGTAATTATGCCAATTTTGACTTTTTGCGATTTTTACAGATAAACACGAATTAGGCTTATGTAGTAGAGGTATTATAAATGTGGATGCAGTTAAAATTATTTGCCTGATAGGAATGTTTGGAGGAAACTGATTTCGGGATTTTTGTGCCACACTCTTTTGGATACATGGCATAATTGTGTATTCTGTTGAACGGATTTTTGGAAAATTTTATATTTAAACTCCGAACGTAAATTCCTCAATTTCATCAACTTTTGGTAAAGATCTGCCAATCGGAAGTTATTACTTTTACGAATATTGCGCAATAGAGAAATATTTCGAAAAACTTTATTTAACAAAAGTTTCTAACAAGTTATAACTAACAATTTTTATTTGTAACATTTTTCGATGCGACATAATAAATTTTCATAATTTTTTATATTTTTGATATTTGTGCTATATTCTATTAACGTTAATAAGAACTGATTTGAATAGTTAATTCGTTAAAATCTAATATATAAAATTCACCCTAAAAAAATTTTTTTTAATTTTTTGGACAAATTTTTTTTTGGTTATTTTTTTATGGTGTGCCATTAAAAAATACATTTAGTCCTAAATTTTTACTCTCCTACCACCAACCCCTACTTTTTAATAGCATTTTATATTTTTTAACCCCGGTCGATAGCTGATCAATGGGGTTCCGTTTAGCCAAACTCAATAAAATTAAAATAAATAAATAAATAAATAAATAAATAAATAAATAAATAAATAAATAAATAAATTTGTAACTTTGGGAAGTTGTTGAGTACACTCCCGCAAAGGATTTTAGGGCCCTGGAAAAATATAGAAAGAAATTGATTCCAAATAAATTGAAAATAATTATAATATGAGAAATGTAATTGATTTTTTTTGTAATACAAAAAAAATCATAAAATTTTAATATACACATTAAAATAAAGGCAAGACAACGTTTGCCGGGCCAGCTAGTTATAATATAATAACTTAGTAAAAATCACATTTACAGTAAATAGCAGTACATAGAAACAAGTTAGTAGGTAACAAAATAAGTAACCAGATCAAACAATTTATAAAGTTTTCATTAATGGAACTTTTTCGCTAAAAAACATATATAATATGGTAAATTTATTATTTAATTAAAGTTAGAAAATTACATTATTTTTACAGATAATTTATGTAAATCATCTGTTTAACTGAAATAATATGTAATTTTTTTACTATGATCTGTTTATGTAAAATGGAAACTTTTTTTAGAGTGCATATTGTGATAACTGTCGGTTCTGTGGTGGCCATAGCAGATTTTGTTATTTAAGTATAAAAATAAAAACGTTAATATTTTAAATTTATTTCACCTAACATCACGTGTACATATTATTATATAAATTATGGCTTTTTTTTTCAAAACATTTAACTAAAATTAAATTAGGAGATAAGTGGTGTAAAATATAGTATTAGTTTTATCTAAACAATTTAGGTATATAATTATTATTTGACGCTATATTTTACGATATTTACATTATTATGTAATAAAAAAAATTTATATAATTGATTATTTATTACATAAATATTGGTCCGTATTCATAGCCTTTTTATTTAAAAAAAATACTAGTTTATATTTATTACATAATAAACGCAAAAATTAATATTGAAATCTTGACTTCTTTTAACTAATAGTGCTTTAAAAAGGGCTAGGAATACAAGCCATTTTATTTTATATTTTAGAAAAAATATTTACGTATCAACAATGTACTTTTTTTATATAAATGTATTTGTGTCTTTTAATTTAACGAAAAATTGATAAAAATAATCGTTTTGACTAGACGTTTAAGATTAATCAAAGTTCAGATAAGATTTATTTTGGGTAGAAGTTCATAGGGTATATTCTATGATAAAAAAAAGTCTATTAATTTTTGTATAACGACTGACTGCCTGTTACACAGTTATAGATACTATTCTCGATTAGATTAAATAATTTCTATAAAAACTTTTGAGTGCCAGTGATGTATTATACGATGTACGTATTAATTGTATCATTGATACAAAATGTTGTGAACTTTGTACTTTGTCGTTGTTTATTGTCGAAACTTCAGACACAATTGCCTATTCTTAAATTTAGTTTTTATTATTTTTTACGTATTCATACAACTCTGATTTGATTTGTTTCGTTTTAACTTTATTAGTAGTTTTATAATTTTGTTTCAGAAATATTGTTTGAAATTGTTGAAAATTTTAAGTATCATTTAGCCTACAGACCAGTAGCATAAGTTCTGGATGAGAAGGACTGTAAACCTATACTAAATTAAAAATTTTGAAACAAATGTATAATTTCAAAAACGATTTTAAACTGTTTTTTTGAACTGGCTTCAAAAATTTTCCAAAACTGTATTGTATAAAACATATTTAGGATATAGATATAAAAATTAATAACAACTGATATTGTTAACCATTTTTTGAAATTTATGACTAGTTTTTAATAATTTTAATATTTTTTCCAATTATTGTATTTTAAAATTTGGCAAAATTGCTATTTTCGTTTAGTTAACATTGATAATTCTCATATAATCACATGATAAACAGTAAATTTTTAACTGAAAACTGTATAATAAAAACAATATAATTCACAGAAAAGTAATAATTTTGATAATATATTCAAATAGTATGTTACGTAACGAGCATATTATTATAATAGTTAATAATAATTTATCATATTCTCATATATACATACATACACACACAATTTCGCCATATATCCAAAAGAGTTTGGCACAAACGAAATTAGTTTTCCTTTTCTCTAAACATTTCTATCCAGATAAGCGACTCTTAACTACATCCATATTCATGATATCTTTTTTACATGCGCTTTTATTCCTACTACTTGGAAAATTTTTCATATATATATATATATATACAGGGTGTTTGCAATCAAGGTATTTTATTTTTAAGGGGTGATACTACAGGTCAAAACAAGGCGATTAACGCCAAAACACCTTAGTAAAAGTTTTCTAATAAACGAGATATTCATTTTTTTTTAAGTAAAATGGTAGCATATGGTATAATTTTTATTATCCAGCTCACAAAAAAAATTATTCTTCATAATAGTTTTGGATTTGCTTGAAACGAATAAAAATGTAAAAATATTCCAGGTTTTAAATACAGGGTGACTCGGATTTGCTGATTTGTGTTTCAACTTTTAGGTAAAATACCCTTATTTGATTAATAGGATTATATTATGTTTAAAATTACAATTTAAGCTTACATACAAAAGTAAAAGTTGTAAAGCTTACATACAAAAATTTGTGCCGATTGTCGATTGTTAAAACACCCTAGTAAAAGTTGTCTAATGAACGAGATATTACTTTATTTGAATTTATGATTGAGGGGGCGAAAACTTTCATTTGTTCTTATTGTTTATCTGTCAAACATATTTCATTATTGTTTAACTGTGCATTATCTATTATTTGAAAACTTTTGCTAAGGTGTTTTAACAATCGACGATCGGCACAAATTTTTGTATGTAAACTTAAATTGTAATTCTAAACATAATATTCAAATAAAATTATTCAAATTTTTTAAATAAGGGTATTTTACCTAAAAGTTGAAACACAAATCAGCAAATCCGAGTCACCCTGTATTTAAAACCTGGAATATTTTTACATTTTTATTCGTTTCAAGCAAATCCAAAACTATTATGAAGAATAATTTTTTTTGTGAGCTGGATAATAAAAATTATACCATATGCTACCATTTTACTTAAAAAAAAATGAATATCTCGTTTATTAGAAAACTTTTACTAAGGTGTTTTGGCGTTAATCGCCTTGTTTTGACCTGTAGTATCACCCCTTAAAAATAAAATACCTTGATTGCAAACACCCTGTATATATATATATATATATATATATATATATATATATATATATATATATATATATATATACATATATATATATATATATATAATTCTGTAAATAGGTGGCATATTTATGTCAAGACAGATTTGTTTTTAGTTAACATAACTACAGTATTTGTTTTATATAAATTTTTTCTATTTCATAAATTTATTTAATACGATGGCGGTCGATTCTGTGGTGACCATTGCAGATTTTGTTTAGAGTAGTATGTTTAATAATATAATATTTGATCAATTAGTATAATTGAATAATTAATACAATTAATATAATTTATACTTGTTGATAAATTTTATCAAAATTTTCAGTTATTTTGTTTCGAATGCAATTTCAATATTTTTCTAAAACATATGAAAATAAATATGTTTATTTTATATATTTATACACTATACTATAAAGTAGAAACATAGAAAAATTTATATTTATAATTTAATATTTAAATATAAAAATAGTTTCTTATCATTTTTTTTTTTGTTTGAGTGTAGATGTACTTTGAATCGAAATATTAAAATATTTACGTTCCATATTTAATTTTTATTTGCAAAATTATTGTAAATAATTTTATGTTGTTTTTTTAGCACTGTAGCAGTAAATAATTTCAAAAACTGTTTACATTTTTTTTTTAATTACCACTACTGATATTGGTCTATCATAAATTTAATTTTTTATTGTTCTAATACAATTTATGAATATTTAGAAAAATAATATTAAGGCCACTTTAGACGGTAATAATTTGCTAATAGTTCATGAATAAATTATTGTGATTGATTTATTTTTACTAAATATTTGAGAGAGATTTGTAAGGAAATGCCACTGCTACCAACTGAACTGAACTGAACATGCGTTAGAATATCTTCATGATGTAAAATTCGAAGATACTATAATAATTACAAGATCTATCAATATTAACAGCAGATTGATAAGAGAAGCAATAGAAATGTATAAGGAACAAGATTAGAAGTATATGGGTAAACCCATATATAGACTACTTTGACATTTCTCGGAAAGTTGGCAACACTGTATTTTAATAATATTATAATTTATGTGGGCACTAGGAGATACTTTTCTGAAAATTTAATCAAAATCGAATAAATAATGTAGCCATAATGAATTTTTAAAAAATTTTGTGATTTTTTTCTCGATAAGTTGGCACCACTGTATTTTGTCAAAATTGCATAATTTATTTAGGCACTAGGAAAAACTTTTATGAAAATTTGATTAAAAACGGTTAAATAAAATGGTCAAAATAAATTTTTAAAAATTTTACTAATTTTTTTCTCGGAAAGTTGGCAACACTGTATTTTGTTAAAATTACATAAATTATATGAATACTAGGAGAATCTTTTGTGAAAATTTGAGTAAAATCGGTTGAATAACATGGCCATAATAAAATTTTTAAAACTTTAGTAATTTTTTTCTCGGAAAGTTGGCAACACTGGATATTAATAAAATTATATAATTAATGGGAGCATTAGGGAAATCTTTTCTGAAAATTTGATCAAAATCGGATAAATAACGTAGCCAATATAAATTTTTAAAAACTTTAGTAATTTTTTTCTCGGAAAGTTGGCATCACTGAAAAAAAACAAAATCACATGACCATCTTGGGCACTAGATAAATTTATCCTGAAAATTTCATTAAAATCGGTTGAAGCGTCTAGGAGGAGTTGCGCCCACAAAATTTTGACTTACGACCGAGCTGACGACGCACATCCATACACCCACATAAACTAAGTTTCAGATTCGTCATCTACAGGCTATATGAAGGATTTCTATACAATTTTTATTTTTTTTTGAAAATGTTACAGACACCGTACCAAACGCTATACTACTTTTTCCTTGCAGTCAAAGTAGTAAAAAGACAACATCAATCACTGTGTAGGCATTAAGTTAAATCAAATTTGGCGTCCATTAATTAAAAATCTATAAAACAAAAATTTTTGATCATTTATTTGTTACCTAGTAACTTGTTTCTATGTTCTGTTATTTACTGTAATCTAATTTGTATAAGTTTTTTCCTAATGTAGACGAGTGTTGAGTTTCGTCGAAACGTCGATTATAAATAAATTTTAATGCAGAACTTGAACCTAAAGCAGTTTTATTTTATTTTGTTTATTTATTGATTGTCAATTAAAAATAATAAATTTTATACAAGCAAATGAATTATACAAGTTGTTGTATGCTGATAACATTTGACCATACAATTTTTTTAATTTTTTACTTAATTAAGTTCAATGTACTAATCAGAACGACTTTGTAATTTATAATTTTCCGTAAATAAACTAATAACTATCTTCTCCAATATAGATAAAATCAAAAATAATGACTGGTTTAAAATAGAGTATGATAAAATGACAATGACCTTATTTATTATATTAGGAATATTTTTAATAATCATATTTGATAAAAAAAAAAGGGTCACAGGACATATCTGTAAATAAATCGTTTTCAAGATATAAGATAAAGGAAGATCCGTTTTATTTATTGCTAGTCCTTGTACACTGTAAAAAATTTATGTAATTTTACATGTTTTGTGGATGTAATTTTTTTAAAAAAAAATCTAGTATTGCATATATTATCACAATAAAGTTACAAAATATTTTTATTTTTACTGGTAAAACCTATGTAGAATTACATAAATTTAAAATATGTTTTTAACAGTGTAGGTATACTAAATTATTTCTATTAGGATCTTGTAGATCTTCTAACTTAACATGTTAATTATAAATATTATGATAATAAAATCTTTTGTAATATGTTAAATTATCGATTTTCTTTTGTTTAGATATGTATTTTGTGTAATTATTTCAGCGCGGCGAGTCGTTTTATCAAATTAAATATATTATTAAAATATTGGGAGATGAAAAAATACTGTATAGGTGATATATTTAAACTGATTGCTGATAAAAATCCAGATAAAGTCGCTATTTATTTCGAAGATACGGAATGGACTTATAAACAAGTATTTATTTTATTTTTTAAATTGATGTAAAAGGGAATCTAACTGCTAAAAATAACATTTTTAAGATAAATCTGATGTAAAACGCTCATAATTTATTAATAAATTAATAAATTATTAGTTATGCCTATTTTATACTATGCAATTTATGCATGACAGAGTTCCAATTAAATGTTTTAAAATAAATTATAATCAAAACATACCTATAATTTGTAACATCATTTTTGAGTTTTTCCGAAAAGTATTTTTTTCTTGTTTTAGTCAATTTTGACTAAAGTTTAGTGTTTTTTACACGGATGCTTTTTTTATTTTAAAATTTGTTTTTATGTCTAGGTTACAAGTGCAAAGTTCTAAATTAGAAAATTTTAGCATTCTGATTCTATTTTACTAAATTTGTAACAATTTATTAATTATAAACAAATAATTGATTAAATTTTAATTTGTTTAAATTAGATGGATGAGTTAAGTAACAAAATAGCGAGATACTTTAAAAGACAGGGTTTACAAAAAGGTGATGCTGTCGCATTACTTATGGAAAATCGACCAGAATACGCTTGCATTTGGCTAGCATTGTCCAAAATTGGTGTTTGTTCGGCATTAATTAATACCAATCTAATTAAACAACCATTAGTTCATTGTGTTTCTACAGCCCAAGCTAAAGCCATCATATTTAGTTCGGATTATGAATCAGGTAGATAAATCTATAGATTACACTGAATAAAAATATTACCAAAGTTTTCACTATTAATTCAGTGACAATCACACTTTTGATTTGTAAAACTGAGTTTTTATTATATATTTTTTTTTAATAAAAATAAATAATAGTAAGTTATAGTATAACTATTTTGAAACCTTTTTATACATTTTTTTTTACTATTTGGAAAATCTATATCCCGTATTCTCACTTCACTTTTCGTAATTTTCGTCAAAAGTACTTTTAACGTTTACTTAAAATTAACTATTAAGCAATTTTAATTAGTTTATTTGAATTTTATAATATTAGATATATCAAAAATAGAAATACTATTCATATTTGATAAGAAGTAGAAGTAAAAATTTATTTTAAAGCAAAAAACAAAAGCATTTTTTTCATAAACAAAAGGGGTGGAATATATATTTGAATTAAAAATTATTATTAATTTTTTATTTAAAGTTTTTCATGAAAACTCTATGATTCCAAACTAAATAGTAAATAATTTCATACAAAATTTTAAAAATTTATTATTATTTCCGAAGGGAAAATCACTTGTACAATCTGGTGTACAAATTTAAAGGGTACACCCTTTATATTACAAAAATTAACTTAAAACCAATATGAGAGAAAATATTTATTGACAGCAAAACATTTTAAAAATAATAATATTAATAAAACATTTAAACATCACTGTATCTAACCAAATGGCGTTGCTACGGTAATTTGGTGGTTAGAGACAGTGATGTTTAAATGTTTTATTATTATTATTATTTTTAAAATGTTTTTCTGTCAATAAATATTTTCTCTCATATTGGTTTTAAGTTAATTTTTGTAATATAAAGTGTGTACCCTTTAATTGGTGACCCCGACGTGATCTTTCAAACTTTCAATATTGGTGTCTGTATAATCATCGATATATTTACACATTTCGGCGAGATCCGATTCTAATTCGATACGAGCGTGTTGTCGTTTCGCGTAAAATGCGCCATATTGCGATGAGGTTGTTGCTTTTTCTGTCTGCTCCGAACGAAATGTATCGGGAAATACCATTATATTTGAAAATATTTACGAATTTTTTGTTAATTTCCTTTGTAAATGAAAGGAAATGTTACAATTTAGTCTGTAAACGAACATATAATGGTATTTCCTTATACATTACAATGTATCAGGAAATGAAAGAAAATATATACGTTTACGGACTGAATTGTAACATTTCCTTTCATTTACAAAGGAAATTAACAAGAAATTCGTAAATATTTTCCAATATAATGGTATTTCGTGATGCATTTCGTTCGGAGCAGACAGAAACTGAAACAACCTGATCGCAATATGGCGCATTTTACGCGAAACGACAACACGCTCGTATCGAATTAGAATCGGATCTCGCCGAAATGTGTAAATATATCGATGATTATACAGACACCAATATTGAAAGTTTGAAAGATCACGTCGGGGTCACCAATTAAAGGGTACACACTTTATATTACAAAAATTAACTTAAAACCAATATGAGAGAAAATATTTATTGACAGCAAAACATTTTAAAAATAATAATAATAATAATAAAACATTTAAACATCACTGTCTCTAACCACCAAATTACCGTAAGTGTAAAATCTTAGTAAAATCCTTTAAGATTATGGTAAAATCAATTAAAGATTTTCTTAAAATTATTTAAATTTTCGAATAAAATTCTTATAATTTTAGAAATTTCGTATATACTTAAAATTTGTACAATCTGCTCTACAAAATTTGCGGAAATGATTTTCCCCTCGATTATTTATGTTTATTAACAAAATTATTTCTATTATAAACACCTAATTTTACAGATCACAAGTATTTTTATTTTTGAATTAATAGTAAAAACGTTGGTTTTTGAGTAATATTTTTTAGTGTATAATTGTATTTTTTGTAGCCGTTAATGAAGTCTCTGATAGTTTTTCTCATATGAAACTGTATCAGTATAATACGAATCCAAATGTGAAAGTATCCGAAAATGTTAGTGATATTGTTGAAGGTTTAAAATCATGTAGTGGTGAAGATTTAGGTGCAGAAATGGTCCGTCTTGAAGGAAAAGAAAAATTATTATATGTTTATACATCTGGAACAACTGGTCTACCGAAAGCTGCGATTATCACTCAAATGAGGTAATATTACTTTTTTTTTTCTTCTTTCGAATTTGACCAATTAGGAACCACGTAAAATAACTCTTCATGATTTCTTCTTCTCTCTCGTTCTCACCCTCCAGTAATCTTGCATTCTTTCACTCTGTTGGCTTCGTCATTCCTCTGTCCATACTCCTCTTGTTTTATTTTTCAGCTTATAATTAGCTTGAAACCAACAAAATTCTTAACCTTTGATCTGAATATTTTTCTATTCTCTAAATCTTCTTTTGTTATCTCCATTTAATCCAAATAAATAAATATATTTTATATTGGATTTATCAGTTATTTGTTTACACAATAATTATATGGTCGTTTTGCTAGCTAATATTTAACTTTTACATAAATCCGCAAAAAAAATTATATTACAGTTTAAAGTTTAAATTAATGTCTGATAAAAGTCAATATACTTATATTTTGTTAATAAACATACAATTATTAACTTTCTGATATTAAAACTATTTTTTATTAATTTCAATTTGCTAAAAGAAGTAATAATACACCGATAAAAGATACCTTAAAAACAACGTTTTTTACTATCGGTTAAAAAGTAAACATAATATTGATTTAATAAAAATAATTAATAGAAAAAAATTTGAAAACTCATATTAAAATAAAATAGCTTTAACTTCAGGTTCTGTTAAATTTTATATTAATAAAAAATAAATTACTATTTTATAAATTTTAATAGAAATTTCTCGTTAGACACTCTTATTTGTTCGTTTCTATATATTTTATTTTTGATATCTGTTTATTGCAAAATTTGACAACATAATTATATACTATGTATATAACAATGATTACTAAAAACATTTTAGAAAATAACATAAATTGTTTATTTGTAATTAATTTGATAGCATAACAAATATTTTATAATATAGTAAAAAGCTTTCAGAACTCATTAGATTAAAATAAAAAAGCTTTAGGATTTATTTTATTTTAAAATCGACGTTTTTTTTTTAATACAGAACTTAATGCTAAAGCTTTATTATTTGAAATAATTTATATTTAAATATATATGCCAGTAAATTCTCAAAAAATTCTAATATTGATTTGTAGTTATAACAATATTACTTTCAATACTATTTGTAAATAATAAACTGCTAATTTAATACATATATGTTAAGAAAAAATAATGTGTTAAAGTTAAAAATAACATTTTATGTCATTAAAAAGTAAACAGAATGAATGTTTGGTGCAATATTTTTGTCGCATTGTTGTTACTTTAAGTAATTATATAAAAATTACAGAATTTTGAGGTAGAAATACAGAATATTTATAGTAAAATGAAATTACAGATTTTTTTATAGTAAAATTGTACTATTATTTTTCTGAAATTTCGCTAATTTTTTTTACAGTGTATTAATACAGAACTACAACCTAAAGCCGTTTTATTTTAATATTATGAGTAATAAAATTTTTTTTACTACACTCGTAAAAAAAAGCGCGCCACTCGAAAAATCAGAAAAATTACCAATTTTTCAAATCGATATAACTCAGCCGATTTGAAACGAAATTGAATAAAAAATTTCGTCCGAAAAAATTTGAAGTCTCATCTTTATGATCATGCAAAATGATGCACCATTTGAATCATTCCTGCATACAAAAAAAAATTAATTCAATTTACAAAAAGGGCGTAAAAAGTCAAGCAGTTCCACGTAAATTTTGCTTAATTTGTAGGACTTACGATACTTTAGGACTTTAAATGTTTTCAGACGAAAAAATTCATTCAATTTCGTTCAAAATCGGCCGAGTTATACCGATTTGAAAAATCGGTAATTTTTCAGATTTTTTTGAGTGGCGCGTTTTTATTTTTCACAAGTGTATGTTAATTACCATTATTTCTACCAGATATATAATGATGGCCGCAGCAGTCAACTATATGGTCGGTCTAAAGAAAGACGACATTATTTATAATCCTTTACCATTGTACCACAGTTCAGGTGGTGGGGTTGGTCTAGGTCAAGTAATTCTATTCGGTCGCACGATGGCGTTGCGAAAAAAATTCTCGGCGAGTAATTACTGGAAAGACTGTATTAAATATAAATGCACAGCTGCTCAATATATCGGCGAACTATGCAGATATTTATTGAGTGTTCCGCCGGGTGATTCAGCTGAGAAAAATCACTCGGTTAGGTTAGTTTACGGTAATGGATTGAAAATTCAAATTTGGAATAGTTTTGTGGAACGATTTGGTATTCAAGATGTTATTGAATTTTATGGTGCTACCGAGGGTAATTCAAATTTTGGTAAGTTGGACTTTTGTAGGAAAAAAATAAACAATGTTAATGCTGTGGTTTTTTCGCAGTTTTAACTGTTTTAACTTTGCAGTAAAATGCTAATAATAATTTGTTAAAGACAAATTGCTGAGCTGGTGAGATTTATAAAACGAAATAATTTTAATAATAAATTTATTCAGGTAACAATGTAAAATGTTACAAACAATAATTTCAAAAACAATTCATAGCTTACAATTGAAGTAATCATCTAATGTAATAATACTCAAGAATATTGAGATTTTATATTTTTCCCAAAATTTCACAAATTAGTCATTGAATCGGCTTGTTAGGCTGTGCATCAATGACCTAACAAGCCGATTCAATGACTGAGTAACTTGTGAAATTTTGGGAAAAATATAAAATCTCAATATTCTTGAGTATTATTATATTAAATTTCACAATGACAATATGAACATTTATTTGTTCAAGGGGTATTACAATCATCTAATGAATAGAAACTATTTTTAAATAGAATACATTTAAGCTCATATTTAAATACTAATTATTAAATAATAAAAATGATTAATGTTCATTAATCTACAGTTACATCATAACTAAATAACAACAAATTAATATAAAAAATAAATTTTCAACAAACTAATCTGTGAAAATCACTTTTTAAAAAATTATTAAATAATAGAACTTATAGTAAATATGAAGTTTCGCAACATTTTCATCAAATATATATTTTTTTAACACTTAACTTTGTACAATTTAACTTATTAACTTAGTGACTGAAATATTAGTAAAAACTATTTCTGATGATGGTTATAATAAAATGACTGAAATGTTCAAAAATTATATATATATATATATATATATTAAATGATCTATTATTGCCTTCAAAACTTTCAAATTATAATTATGATTTAGTTAACTTTGACGGGACACCTGGAGCTGTTGGTTTCAAACCAAGATGGGTTGGTTTACTCTATCCCGTTCTTTTAATCCGTTACGATGAGGTTACTGGTGAACCATTGCGAGACATTAACGGACTCTGTATACCATGCAAACCGAATGAACCTGGCATATTAATTGGAAAAATTAACAAAAAGTACGTTTGAAACTTATTAGCTGCTACTACAAATTCGATTTGAATTATGGTTTTAAAATAATGCAACTGTCATAAAACTAGGACTAAATAATTATACTAAAACATCCGAAAAAGCTTGTAGTAAGAACCATTATTTCGTTTTTTGATTTATTTAAATTTTGTTAAAAATAGCAAACTATTATTTCGGATGTTTTATTCGTAAAAGACTTTAGGATTTAGTTCTGTATTAATTTTAATTAAATTATTTTACGTACATTATCATCATCAGGAAAAATGATACAAATACATATATTTGTTCTGTTTATCCATTATATATGTCATTTGTATTATTTCTGCTAATGACGATGTACGTAGAGTACGTCAAAACGTCGATTTATAATTAAAATTAATACAAAACTAAATTTTAAAACCTTTTTGTTTTAATATATAACAAAATAAATATAAACAATCTCTCGGAGATTTTTACTTTGTATAAATTCTATGTTTATGTAATAAATTATTTAGCATTATATTTTTATTAACTGAAATGAGTTTAATTTTAGGAAGGTAGTGAATGACTTTACAGGCTATACAGATCCGAAAGCAACAAAAAAGAAGATCTTACAAAGCGTGCTTGAAAAGAATGACTTCTATTTTAATTCGGGCGATATTTTAATAATGGACGAATTAGGTTATTTCTATTTTAAAGATAGAACTGGTGATACGTTTCGATGGAAGGGTGAAAATGTTGCTACTAATGAAGTTGAAGCTATCATTAGTAATATAATCAAGTTACAAGATTCTGTCGTTTATGGAGTACAAGTAAGATACAATTTTATATATTTTATATCTAGCCGGGGGCTAGGGCCTTATGGAAAAGGCGGAACTGTTTGGTTAATTGTTCAAAATGATTATAAACAAATATAATTTATCGAGAATAAATTTCCATTTTGAGTTTTAAGATAATACCGTTTAAAAATAAGAAATAACCAGTAACGAATATTGTTGTTTATTTTCTAATACATATTTGACAAATACCCAAATAGACTGCAGTATGTGATTAAGCATTTTTTCTACTTGTGATAAACAAAAAAATCTCAATTTTAATTACTGAGATCTTCATATATCTTTTTCCAAAACACATTTTCTAAACCAAATTCTGAACATTTGTATTTCAAGATTCCGCACACAGATGGCCGTTGCGGTATGGCAGCCATAGTTGATCCATCGAACGTTTTAAATCTGCAAGAATTAGCGAAAGGCTTGCGAAAGAATCTACCTTCGTATGCTTGCCCACTGTTCCTGAGAGTAATGAAAGAGGTACCACTTACCGGTACATATAAATTGAAAAAAGTTGATCTGCAAGTTGATGGCTATGACATCAATAAAGTGAAAGACAAACTATATTTCTACAATTCGAAGCTCAGCGAATATGTACCATTAACTCCAGAATTGTATCAGGATATTGTTGATGGAAAAGTTCGAGTTTAAAAATCTGCAATAAGTTATTTGTTTTTTGTTGGTTATTTTTGCAAAATTTAGGTTATAAGATTTTTTTTGGGTTTTTTATATCAGGGCATGTAACCGAATAAAAATATTGGCTGACGGTTAACCAGTATCAACCAGTAACTATATTTTATTATCGGTTTTCATTCTTTAACCGATTTTTTATATACTAAACCGGCTTAATTTTATAAAATAAGTCTGTAAATAAAGTATATATTTTTTGAGCAATTACATTTAACAATCTAACATTTCTAGATGTTACAATGAACTAATTTAAATTAAAATTTTTTTTTTTGATTTGCCGGAATTCGAACTCGGATCGTCTATCGCGGACAACGCTCTAACCAACTGAGCTACGAAAAAATCTTAACATATTTAGTATATATTTTTTGTCAAACTGAAAGTTTATTTTTGTAGTTTTTAAAAATAATAGTAAAATTATTATGATTTATTTTTAGAAAAACTAAATTGAGTTATAGGTTATAAAATATTCTTTTTTAAAATTTAGAAATATCGGTTTTAAACTTGCCTACTAAATGAATGTGTGCAGACGCAATATTTGATAACGAAGTTTAAAATACATGAGATTCGCTAAACAAATATACTTTATATAAAATTAATTTAGTATTCCAGTTTTGTTCTAAAATAAAAGCGGTATTATTTTTTTTTCGGTTAAATGTTACCGATTAAAATATCAGTTAAAGTTACGATTAACCAAAATATCTACAAGAATATCGGTTAATTGGTTTATTTTACCGGTTTTATGTCCTGTTATATATATATATATATATATATATATATTGCGTGCAATATAAGAAACGAGATTTTCATTTAGTTAACAACGATTTTTGCAATTGACTCTTTTAATATTTTTATTTTATTTTGCGTTAGTTAATTCATAATCGTCACTTTAGGATCAAAATAATCCTGAATTTGTTTTAAATTGTTATCAAAAGTGGGAGTTGTAACTTGTGAAGGCTAAATATTTGAATACTCTCCTGCAAAATTCCTCTTTTTTTTTAAGGAAAATATTTACTGAAGGCTACAACTCGCCTTGTGAAAATAATTTATTATATTTGCTGGCTCATTTTAGGTGATTAATGTTATTCATGGTTAACTCAATAGTTAAATATTGTTAACATGTTATTAAAAAGAGTTTTGAGCACACATAACTATGATTATAATAAGTGCTGGTTATGGATTAATAAAAAATTGAGATTAAAAGAGTTGATAATTATATAATTATAAATTTATTTTCTATAATTGTTAAAATATTCCATAATTATTAAATATTAATTTAAATAGGATAGATTTTAATTTTCATATTGTTTTTGTATATAAATATGAGAATTTCCAGAAATCCATACATTTAAGACTGAATTGAAGAGATTTTTAAATAAATAGTAAATATTTTAATGTTTTGTTAATTGTAAAAAATGTAGTTACAAAGCATTTTAAATATATTTTGTTAAAATATATTATTAATAATGTTATAATATTGTAATACATTTTTGTATAATATATTAATAAATGTTTTATATAAAAATTTAGTTATTAATATTTTTACTACTTTGACTGCAAGGAAAAAGTAGTATAGTGTTTGGTACGGTGTCTGTAACATTTTCAAAAAAAAAAACAAACTTGTATAGAAATCCTTCATATAGCCTCTAGATGACGAATCCGAACTTAGTTTATGTGGGTGTATGGATGTGCGTCGTCAGCTCGCTCGCTCGCTCGCTCGCTCGGTCGTCAGACAAAATTTTGTGATCGCAACTCCTCCTAGACGGTTCAACCGATTATAATGAAATTTTCAGGATAAATTTGCCTAGTGCCCAAGATGGTCATGTGGTTTTGGTTTTTTCCAGTGATGCCAACTTTCCGAGAAAAAAATTACTAAAGTTTTTAAAAATTCATTGTGGCTACATTATTTATCCGATTTTGATCAAATTTTCAGAAAAGATTTCCCTAATGCTCCTATTAATTACATAATTTTATTAATATTCAGTGTTGCCAACTTTCCGAGAAAAAAATTACTAAAGTTTTAAAATTTTTATTATGGCCATGTTATTTAACCGATTTTACTCAAATATTCACAAAAGATTCTCCTAGTATTCATATAATTTATGTAATTTTAACAAAATACAGTGTTGCCAACTTTCCGAGAAAAAAATTAGTAAAATTTTTAAAAATTTATTATGACCATTTTATTTAACCGATTTTAATCAAATTTTCATAAAAGTTTTTTTAGTGTTTAAATAAATTATACAATTTTAACAAAATACAGTGTTGCCAACTTATCGAGAAAAAAATCACAAAATTTTTTAAAAATTCATTGTGGCTACATTATTTATTCGATTTTGATCAAATTTTCAGAAAAGTATCTCCTAATGCCCACATAAATTATAATATTATTAAAATACAGTGTTGCCAACTTTCCGAGAAATGTCAAAGTAGTCTATATATGGGTTTATCCATATACTTCTAATCTTGTTTAATTACATTTCGATCTAGATCTGCGATCAGTTACATCTCTATTAAGAGTAATAAAATTTGTATTATATATTTATAAAAATCAAAATAATAAATTTATATAAATTATAAATAAATTATAATTATAATTTTTAGAAATTTATATTTTAAAATCAAATTTCATGTATATATTTTATGAATTTTATTTATTAGGTAAACAAATAGGTATAAATGATTAAACAAGTTTTGAATTGTTCTAGTAGTTAGTTGTGACTAGCTTACAAAGCGACATGCTTGTAGTTGTCTGTCATTTTATTTTAGCTTCATTTTTGTAATAATAAGTATAAAATAAGATAGTATTGTAAGTTTATTTTGTGCAAATTTAATAAATGTGCGTAAGTCCACAGGACATAAACTCATTTAATAGAAATTTAGTTATGTGAAAAAGTTTTTAAATATTTACGTGTTTACAAAATACTTCAGGTACAAATTCCCTTCAAACCTTAATACAGTACTGTGTTTATAAGAATGACATGTGTTTATTTGAAATGTGAATTATAAAATTGTTTTGAAGAATTATATAATTGTGAAATATATGTACATTTGTGTCACAGTGTTTGGCAAACGATATAATGTATAATATAATTAATAATAAAATACGGTTTTGTAGCAAAGGTCAATATAGTCGAATGAGGTAGCTATTTACAAATTAAATAACAAACTTTATATTTCTAACCTAAACTAAATTGATATTTTATTCACTTGTGTACATTCTGAACTCAAGCACGTAATGCTAAATAAAGTTATATTATTGTTATTGTTATAAACAAAAAGAAATATGGACACAAATATACTTCTTGGAACATTTCGGTATGAATAAATATAAAATAACATTTCAGGTAAATAACAAAATTTATTTAAATACATTTCTTGTATAATAATACAAATATTATTATAATTTGGTGTAAACGCAGAAATGGATGATAAAACAAAATACATTTACTGATACTTTTACACCAAATTATAATATCAATAAGGTTCATAATTTCCAATTTTTAACAAATATTCGGCCTGATTCTCTAACAAAGTTGCTAAGTTTTAGCAACGTTGCTAACAACTCTAACCAATAGAAACAAATATAACAGCTGTCATTTTGATTTTTTATTTAGTGTCAGCTAATATTCTTAGCAACGTTGTTAAAACTTAGCAACTTCGTTAGAGAATTATTGTGATTATTAGTTAATTTTAGAGGTCTCCAGTTCGTATAATTTTAATAAGTGCTTCAATATTATTATTCTTTATTGCTACTCGACAACTGTTTATCATATTTGCAGAAAATTTACCAACTGAAACATAATAAAAAATTTGATTAATAATTGAATAGATATTTGAGATTTAGATATTGCACATACCTCGAAGTCGTGATGCTTTTTGTATGATTGAATTTATTCCCTTCATGGTATCCATACCTTCATTATAATTTTGTAGTCGAATTCCATAACCGTTTATTAATTCCTTGTTTAAACTTTCCAGTTCGATATAGTATTGGGCCATTTCGTTTCTTTGATAAGAAAATAAATATATTTATTTGATATGATTCGGGGCTTTTGATAACAGAAAGCAACTGATAATAATATTGAGTTGGTGCACTACAGTTAAATACTTTTGCCTATTCCCACCTCTTTTGTTTATAAAAAAGTGCTTTTATTTTTTGCTTTCAAATAAATTTTTACTTCTACCAGTTATCAAATATAAATAGTATTTATATTTTTGTATATCTAATACTATAAAATTCAAATAAACCCAATTAAAATTGCTTAATAAATGATTTTAAGTAAACGTCAAAAGTAATTTTGACAAAAATCACTTTTAAAAGTGAGGTGAGAATGCGGGCTATTAAGGGGCTATCGAGCCATCGGAGGTGCTTTCTCATTAAAGCTAAAGATTTTTAAATTTAAATATGATGACCAGAATAGCAATACTAGTTCTTTATTTAAAAATGCAAATAAAAATATGTATGCAAATAATATTATGATTTGTGGACGAAAACGATGCTCAGAAAAAATTGATAACATGAATTGAAGTCATGATTACTATATATAGTCATAAACGTTTGTTCTTTGTGCAAATAATAACTTTGAGCAAAAAATGTTCATAAGTGTGTATATTTTATTGGTTAACTGGCTTGTTACCTGTCATTGATACTTTAGCTAGCTTAGCTAGCCCATTCAATGACTGAGTAACGTGAAATTTTCTCAACATTAGTTTATTTTATACAAATGATAATAATACTCGAATGATAAATCTTATCTGATTCCAATAAACGGCGTGTACTGTACAAAATATGGTTCTTACATTGCATTAAGTCTACTGTCTTCTGCTTTAATCACCAATCCTCGTATTTGACCTAGTTTATCAGCTACATCAGCCCCTAAACGTAATCTTGCATCTTGAATATCATTTAAGCTTTCCATTAATGTTTTTATTTTAGCCTGTTCTTCGGGAAACGATGCGAAAGACTGGAAAAATAATACAAAAATTACTAAACTATTTTCGAAAAGCTCAAATATATACTGTTATTAAATTCCCTATCAGGTTCGTTATTGTTTTTAGCAATAACGAACCTGATAGGGAATTTAATAACATTATAATTAATTATAACGCAGGTTCAGGACCCAAGAACAAAAGTTTATCTCTTGACATTAAAATCAAATATATACTAATGGCGGTAACAAATTTTTTAACTTGTTTTTATGTTTCGTTATTTACTGTAAATCTTATTTGTATCAGTTTTCCTAATGAAGATGTATATAGTCAAGTACGTTGATTATTAATAATAATATAATAATTTTAAATTTTTTTATGTTTAATTTTCTATTAATCAAATTTGTCATTCAAAATTTTTATCGAAAATATTACTACTATTGATTCTGGGGAAGTTATTAGGATCTAACCAATAAACGTTCTTAAATTTTTGTAAAACTCAGAGATCAGTTTTTTTTTGACAATCGCTGGTCAAGGCACATAATGATGACGGTCTACCGAAGAAAGCCCGGTACCTCGGTGGGCCACTCCAACCCTGTATATCGCTGGTAACAAATCTGATTTTAATCTAGTAATTCTTACCTGTAAATGATCCAAATTTAGAAAATTGACCAACGATCTCACTAGATCCGAAGCGAGTAGCATATTCTTCGTATAAATTGTAATTTTGCCCGATATATCAATGGTGATAGCAACTGTTTCACCATCTCGTAACGAATTCAAATGTAGTTTAAATTCTGGATCGCCGGTCGGTTCAATATCATTCTCCAATAAGAAATTTTGATTGATCCACATACAAATGCGCTGAATTCTCTCGTTGACTTTCAATTGCACGTAGTTGTCGGATTTCACAATTTCTTTCTGGCTTAGAGCGTACATTGAAAATCTTGGTAGCTGACGAGTTAGTTCAAAAACATGGTACTGTTTGCTGGTTTTGTAGCCGACTAGAGCCTTCAGGAAGAAATAAATAGTTTTATTGTTAAGTACAAAACCAATGAGAAAGTAACGGATTTTATATATTTTTTGATATAGTGGAAAGAGTTTGTGTCACATCTTTTTGGGTACATGTTTGCCAGTTGCAAACTTAATTGTTTACTTTTGTATGAGCACTTAACATTATTTTTCATTCATTTTTGCCAATTTAATTAATTTTAATATTTGAACTTTAAGAATATTTTTCTCAATTTTTTTGAAATGTAATATATTGAAAATTTTATATGGTTGGAAACGGAATAAAAAGTACTACCAAAATCAATAATAAAAAATATAGGTTGTCATTTAAAAAAAAAAGGATGAGGCTATTTATACATACGGCATGTATACGCAATTGGCTATTTATACATATTGAAAAAAAAACCTAAACTAACCTACTAACCTAACCTACCCGAAATAGCCAATTGCGTAAAAATACTGTATGTATAAATAGCCAATTGCGTATACATACCGTATGTATAAATAGCCACTTTCTAAAAAAAAAGTCGATGACGTCATAACATGAAAAACAAATGACATAAGAAACTGAAAAAAAAGTTTTGAAAAAAGTTATATTTTAAAAAAATTTGAAATATAACTTTTTTCAAAATTTGCTCAAAAAAATCTGGAAAAATTCAGTAAAATAGAGAAAAATATTAGCTACATAATAGCTAAGTAACTTTTTTCTCTAATTCATACTGATTTAGCAGGAAAAATTTTTGAAAATTCTCAAAAACATTTCAAAAAAATTCTAGCGCCCAAACGGCACATGCTAGCAAATTAAAACTAAAACCAATTTATATAACTTTTTATTCCTTATCGAAAAGTATTCTAAGTATTTCTCCGAATTTTACTTCAGAAAGTAGTATTCTGCATATTATCGAAATCCCATGTTATTGCCCTATATCAACCAAGCGAACGAACACCCTGTATATATATATATATATAAAAATAGAAAAATACTAGGATATAAATAATTTCTGGTTCAATAGAAAAGGATATTATTAATTAATTTATTTACCTTAATATGAATGTCAACCGGATTATCCTTTGGAGGATATAAAGGCACTAACAGATGATTAGCTAATTTTGTATCAGGAGGATGTATTACTAAAGTTTCTCCTTTAAATATTCCTTCGGCAAATACCATAACTGCTTTTATGATTGTATCATTATTTGTAGAAACTGATATTTCAACATGTGGCTGGAAAAAAAATAACAAAACATTTTTATTTTTTTCCAGATAAATCCATTATGATCGAAATACTTTTCCATCTTCACTAGTGGCAATTCCAATTTGAAGGCGCGTATTGGCTGGTATCATTCCAACATTTTCAGAATCACGGGGTCTTGACGATTCATCATTGTATCTGTGAGTAAATTTTGATATTATATTTTAATTTGTGTTGATAATCTTTTGATACTCATATTCTTACAAATTTTATTCAGTTAGACCCGGTTTTATAAACATCAAAGTAGGTAAATTGTAATATAACTACTTTACAAATAAATTTATTCTATCGTTTTACAAAGTAACAATTAAAACAAATAATTATTGAGAGATTTACTTATTGAGTAATCAATAGTTTTATTAAATGAATTATAATATCTTACTTCGTGTTATTTTCATAATGTCTCAACTCGAGCAGTAAAGCTTGTTTTTGAGCAAGTAGTTCACGTACTAAATCTTGTTCGGGATTTGATCCCGATGGTGTTGTATTTATTATTTTTGTTGTACAATAACCACGAACTGTAACAATCAATTGACGTATTGAGTAATGCATTAGTCGGAATCATTACGGTATAAATATCTTTTTACCTTCGCCTTCTGTACTAACACAAATCAAATCAGCCTTTCCGATGCCACGATAATCAGCTTCTACAATTCCAGCAGCACTATGTGTCATACTATCTTTAAACAATACTTCGCCGGTTGTCACCGAACGACAATCGATTTTGCCATTTGACCATCCTGTTATCAGTTGATTAGTTCCGAGTCCCATTAGATCGTAATGAAACATCGAAATTGCTATATTCTTCGACTAGAATATTATTAAGGAAATGATAAATAATTAATAAATTTGTGATAAAAATAATTATAAGATCAATTTTATAAACGGCTGGTTAAATTTACTTTAGAAGTACATGTATTTAAAATAAAATAAAACTTCTTTAGGTTCAAGTTCTGTATTGAAATTTATTTATAATCAACGTTTCGATGAAACTCAACGCTCGTCTTCATCAGGAAAATTGATGATGTTTTCTGATGAAGATGAGCGTTGAGTTTCGTCGAAACGTTGTTTATAAATAAATTTCAATACAGAACTTGAACCTAAAGAAGTTTTATTTTATATAATGAGTTCTGAAAGATTTTTTTATTATGTTAAAATAAAACGATTCAAATTTTGCATCTAATAGCAAATCGTTCAAATATCATTTATTTTAGGGTTATATAATTTACTTGTGATGTAAATTTAACCAGCGTTTATAAAACCGTTGTCTCAGTGGAATGAAAAATACTTTGACACGCCATAATCTTGTATCTTGTTCGTAGACTCCAATAGTTCCGTTTGATACAGAATAACCATAGCGATTATCGGGTAATTCTGTTAAACCGGTTACCATTTCCGTTTCAGCTTGTTCCGATATAAGACGATCGTTTTTGTAGACGCGGATTATATAATCTTCTGCGCTTACTATTAACTGAGGAAAATAAATAGAGAATTTTAATTAATTTTTAAGATACAAGAGTTTTTAGGAAACATCTTTCAATAGTTCTTTTAATATCATCTGTTTTCACAGAATTAAGCAAAAGGAGATTAGTTTTAATTTCAGATATAATGAGGAAATTTGATAGTTACCATGTTAAGTTTTCAGATTAATTTAGCAAATATTATGGCAAGAAGTTTTTTCTCAGTTAGGAGAAAATTAAATATGAATATTTAATATAATTAAAAATATTAATAATAAATAATAAAAATATTAATTCTTATAAATAATTAGTAATAGACGGAATTCAATCAGTTATATATTTTTTATTATCTTGTATGCCAACGTTTCAGCAATCATTATTGCCTTTTTCAGGGCTAGCAGAATATATTTAGCCGATGTTACATGTGTGGAACATAATTAGTGTTTAATATTATATAAAAAATAAAAAAAAATTACACAGATTTACTTACAACCCCATACAGAAAAATGTGTGGCGCATACAATAGATAATAGTAAGGAGTATAGGAAGTAGCTGTCTTTGCCTCACGTTTTTCTGTATAGATTTATAAATCTGTATGGGGCTAGGAGAAATTATTTTGGTATAAGTAAGCTATACAATCCCGAGGAGTTGCTGTGTTCACGTTAGTTGAAAAACCAGTGACTCTCAAAATGTGTATTATGACAAAATATAATTTTAAATGTGTCTTAACGGTCTTTAAAAAACAAACTCCTACCTGAAACCTACCTACCAAACCTACCCTAACCTACCGGACTTCTTAACGGTCTTTAAAAAACAAACTCCAACCTGAAACCTACCTACCAAACCTACCCTAACCTACCGGACTTCTTTACGGTCTTTAAAAAACAAACTCCTACCTGAAACCTACCAAACCTACCCTAACCTACCGGACTTCTTAACATAACATAACAAAAGGAAAATTACTAATGAAACATTTTGAGGTTCACTGGTTTTTATACACCAAATATGGGCGTTCCGATGTTCACGCATGCGCAAATCTGGTTTTTTTAATATTCGTGAATACAGCAACATCTCGGGATTGTATATCTTACTCCAGCCATTATTTTATACTTTTTAGTCCGTGTTAAAAACGTGGTATATTAATTTAAATAATTATTTTCAGATTTTTATTGTTATATTTAACTTTAACTTTAATCTAATTAATTAATTTAATTAATTATAATTATATTAATAAAAACGTGTTAATATATCTAATTTTTGAAAAAGTGGCGTACTAGGCTTTATAAGCTTCTATCATACATTTTTTGTAGTATAAAAACTATTTTAATATTGGTAGAATTTCCCCAACAGACTGTCCCAGAACGTACTTCACAGCTATTTGTATTTTAATATTATAAAAGTATAAATATCGTATATCAAAAAAAAAGAAAATCTGTATTAAATACCTCGTTTTGTCCATCTCGATTATAATCAATAACAATTAATCCTGTTATCCTGTCTCCGACTGCTGTCCAAAATACTTCATTTCCTGTGTGATCAAATGCGTGCACAGCAGACACACCGCCAACAAGAACTAATGGTACGGGACTTTGTTGTGGTTTTCCCACACAAATTGCCCGGACACCATCATTACATTCCCGATACAAAATGTCTTTATTGTCGTGAACATGATAAACCAATAGATGAGTCGGTGAACCTAAACAAATAGGCTATAATATGAACACTAAAGTATTGTTGGTTGAGTAATTTAAGGGGAATTTTATTTCTGACGGAAAGGTATTTAGACTGAATACGTAATAATTAAGATGAGTCGGTGAACCTAAACAAAAAGGCTATAATATGAACACTAAAGTATTGTTGGTTGAGTATTTTAAGGGGAATTTTATTTCTAATGGAAAGGTATTTAGACTGAATAAGTAATGTTAGTATTAATTATATGATTACAGAATTTAAATTAATAAATTACTCACCAACAATAAGTACATCCTTGTCATCGTTTGGCAAAAACTTAGCAGCTAATAAAGCTGTTATGGTTTGATTCATATTTAAAATAGCAATCTCTTTATTTGATTCAGACCATATTATTCGTCCCGTTGGTAATACAGATCTTCTATGAGGACTATGTATCAAAACCTAGATTAAAAATACAATTTTATCATACAAAAATCAAATTGTATCAAATTCTTTACATTTGAAAATTATTTCTATGTAACATAGTAGAAAAATCTTTCAGAACTCATTATATTAAAATAAAACGGACTTAGTTTGTAGTTCTGTATTAATATTGATTAATAATCGACATACTCTACGTATATCTTCATCAGGAAAAATGATACAAATGACATTTACAGTAAGTAAACAGAACATAGATACAAGTTACTAGCAATACAAAATTTATAAATTTTTAATTAATGGAAGTCAAATTTCTAAATCAGTGTTTTATGTTATTTGTTTTCTTTATAAATTTCTATTGCTTTTATTATCAATTTATTATTATTATTATTATTATTATATCAACAAAAAAAAAACAATAAAAGTAAATCAAAGTTTAAAGTCTTTTTATTCCAAATGTAGAAATTAGGTTTGTTCTAAACGATTAGAGAACTTACAACTTCATAAAAATTCTTTTAACACAAAATTTAAGAAAAAAATAATTATATAAAAAGTTACTCTTTTAACAATCTATTTAAATATATATAATGGGTTTTGCAGTCAGAAAATTTGCAGTCCCAAATTTTCTGACTGCAAAACCCATTATCCACAGACATCTAAAATTATTATCAGTCATTATATTTTCGTTTTATATATATATATATATATATATATATATATATATATATATATATATATAACTTATACTTTTACTTTATTTAACTTTATTTTTACCTTATCTGCCGTTGTTGCTACTGTTAAACAGGGATGGCTTCCATCGTATTTACCAACGGTAACTTTGCCCGCAACGATTTTACTATTTAAATCGAAGGTAAATACGGGCCTGATTGTTTGCGACATTTTTATTGTTTATTAAATATTTGTTTATATATATTGGAATATTGGAAAATAGTTTTCACGTTCATTTAAAACATGTTTCTCTCACAAAAAGTAAAATTAATACTGTGGAAAATAATCAATAATATACGCAGGTGGAAAAATATTGATTAGATTTAAAATAGTGGTAACTTGCCAGTGGCGTAGTTGAAGGGGAGTTTATTGTTATGTATTTATTCATTTTTCTAAATTATTATTAGCTAAAGTGCTCGTTGTTGCTCGGTTCCTAACAGTTTCTTTATAAAAATATTATTATTAATAATAATATAAATATTACATTGCATATAATATAAAACACATTATAGACAACATATTATATAAAATTTTCTTAGACACATTGTTTATAATTGCCTCGTACACTGCATCTCCGTGAAATAATACGTAAAGTTACATTACTTATATATAAAATGCGTAAAAATATCGCAAGTTATAACTAACAAACCTTTATTTGAAACATTGTTCGATACGGTTAAATATTTCTTTTATAACTTTCATATTTTTATGATATATACAGGGTGATTTATGATGTCGGGGAATAACTACACCGGATGATTCCTATGAATAATCTAAATAAAAAAAACTTCAAATAAACATATGTCTGAAAATGCTTTTTAACGAAACTGTGGCCGTTAGAAGTTTATTACATGTAGCATCAATCGCGTTAGCTTTATTCGTTCTCGCTTTAAATTAGTACCTTAATTATTGTTTTTGTTTTTTTTTTTGTTTTTTTTTTTTGATATAATAAATAAAGCTAACGCGATTAATGTTACATGTAATAAACTTCTAACGGCTACAGTTCCGTTACAAAGCATTTTCGGACATATGTTTATTTGAAGTTTTTTATTTAGATTATTCATAGGAATCATCCGGTGTAGTTTTTCCCAGACGTCATAAATCACCCTGTATATTCTGTAAATAGGTGGCATATATTTATGTCTAGACAGTTTTGTTTTTAGTTACCATGACCATACAGTATAGTTGTTATTTAAATTTTTCTATTCCATAAATTTATTTAATACAATGATGGTCGATCCTGCGGTGGCCATAGCAGATTTTTTTTATATAAAATGAAAAAATAAAAATATACAATATATTGTTAATAAATTTATTATTATTACTTTTAATTGCATACATTCTTTTAATATAACAATATTTTTAAACATTTAATTTAAAAACTAATTTATTTATTATTATTTCTATTTACTAGATGTAATAATATCAGATATATATTATATAGAAAAATAGTTTAATATTTCTTAAATATTAACAGTCAGTTTAATAATGAACACTTTAACTAAAGTGGGCTTTAAGCTGACAAACACTACTTATTATTATAGTAGATTTTAAAATAGATGCTTTTTGGTCAGCTTAAAGTTAACTTTAGTTGAAGTATTTATTATGAAAATGGCTCTAAATTTGCAACAAATACAATTCAAAAAATATAATTACATTTATTTAATTTCTGTTAATCTATAAGTACTTTTACAAAAATATCGCTTCTTATTTATTTATTAAAAATAAAAAAAAAACTAAACTTAAAACAATAATTTTGATTCTATACAAAAAATTAAATAGTAAAAAACAAAACAGCAAGATACACTGTAAAAATATATCTTAAATTTATGTAAATTACATAATTTTTTTACAGTGTAGATTATAAATATAGTATAAACAATTTTTAATTAAAATTTATAAAGGGATACAAAATTATGAGTCATATGAACACAATTATTTTTTTTTTTTGCTACAGTGAACACATGAACGTTATAATGGCAGTATTAAATGAATACAATAAAGGTAAAATATCTACTAGAAAACATAAAATTAAAAATTATAAAAATAATTTTTGTTCTTTAAAAAAAAAAATTAAAATTTTTGTCGAAAATCACATTTAATTGTTAGAGATATTGACAATATATGAAAATTCATAATTTATAATATAGTTACTATATAGCCTGTTCAACAAGAAAAACAACAAAAACATGCTGTAATGTTGTTTACGTACACTGTAAAAAATCTATGTAAATTTACATTGATAATTATAGTAATTTTATTATGTTTTTTTTTTGTAATTTTAATAAATTATTGCAAATTTAACAAAAAAATTCTAAAATTACGATGAAAATCACAGTAAAATTACTATAATTATCAATATAAATTTACATTGATTTTTTACAGTGTAACTAATAAAATAATTACGTGTTTTTGTTAAAAAAAAAATTATTTTTTATTACTCAAATAAATTTGGTATCATCAACTAATAGATGCTATGATATCACTTTTCAAAGTATATTTGGACGATACAAAAACATCACAAACATTCAATGCCACCCAAGTGGGATTCAAACCCGGGCCCACAAATACAGAACCGGTGTTAGACACACGTTCTAAACCGCTCGGCTTAAAATAAAATTATTAATGGAAGATTTTGTACAATTAATTAAAATTATAGTATTTTTTGTACAAATTATCCGATTTTTTATTATACCGTCCGGATAATCGAGAGAATTGTATTTGTATACATTTTAAAATTGTCGGTTTTCTTGTTGAATGAGGCTATAGTTTTTTTAAATGGGGTCGTTGCAAATTTTTTTTTAAATTTCTTTAATCAAACTTTTTCATAAACAAAAGAGGTGGAAATACGGGCCATTGTTTTAATATAATATTTTTCAATATTTCGCTTTAAAATCGTAAATTTTACTGAGTGCAACGAACCCATTATGGCACTTTTAGAATAATTTTCACATTCTTTTTATAATATTTACCAATACTAGAACAATTACAACAATAAAATATAAACAATAATAATAATACGTATATCGAGAAAAATTTTGCAAAAGTTCCTGTATTGGTTCGGGTTCGATTTTTTTCGACAGATATCTCGCGTATATAAATTTAGTACTAAATTTTCTTCTTTCTTCCTTTTTATCCTTGTTTTCTTCAAACTAAATTAGCTAAACTCTACTAACGGACAGGGCATATAACAGATAAAAATATTGATTAACGATTAACCAGTATCGACAACTATATTTTAATATCGGTCTTCTTTCTTTAACCATTTTTTTTTTATATTTTATACCGATTTTAATGGTTGATTTTATAAAATAAGATTGTACATACATACATTGTAAAAAATATATCTTAAATTTATGTAATTTTTTATAGGTTTTAACAGTAAAATTAATAACATTTTGTAATTTTACTTTGATAATTTACGTAATATTAATTTTTTTTATGAAAAATTACATTGTCAAAACAGGTAAAATTACATAAATTTTATTTGTTTTATCAAACTTGTAAGTTTATTTTTGTATTTTATAAAAATATGATACCAAAATTAACAATTATCATTATTTATTTTCAATAAATTAAAATTTAATTATGAGTTATAAAATATTCCCTTTTCAAAGTTTTATTTATCTGCTATAAAATTGTTATAAAAATAATTTCATATATCGGTTTTGTTTCCGATTTTAAAATATCAGTTACCGTTACGATTACCACCGGTACAGTTACCGTTTGCAAAATATTTACAAAAATGTGTGTTAACCGGTTTAATTAATCGAGTTGTTTTTAACGGTTTTATGTCCTGCGAATAAGTATATAATATATCTACAAAACCAATGCGTTTTAGTAGTTGTGTGTTTCAGTTAGTGAATTTGTGAAAATAAGAGTTTAGCCTCGACGTGATAAAACTTCATTATCATTCATGGCTGGTTGTGCCCATGCAGTTACCACAAACGTTTCAATTTCGCATTCATTTGTACCGCGTTGAATACGGAAATAGCCATCTTCACCCCAGTCTCGACCCCAACTGTTTGCCACTTTCTGGAAAATTGCCACAAATATGAGTTATAGACAAATAATGTCAACAATGTCAAGAAGGAAAGTTGATCATTATAATTTGATACGATAGTCCTTAGGAGAGTCTAATCTTATACATACCCAGTATTTTATTGGTGGATAACTGCTGGCATCTTCACCCCATCCAACGATACGTACAGAATGATAAGCACTTCTTGCTAGCGTAGATAACATTGTTGGTCTATAGACACCACCTCGGTACGAGAAGAAATCTTGGTATACTTTCATTGTTGCTACATAAAGAACCAATACGCATTAATTAAACCAAATAGGCAACAGCCCAATTAAATGGGCTAAATGGATAAACACTCATTGGACAAAAGGGCAATTGACTGTGATAAAGTACACGTGTAGTGGTATCGAAATGTTAAATTTTAATTAAAACAGTACAGAACTTTATCTTACAGTCTTTGACCCGTATTCTCACCTCATTTATAAAAGTGATTTTTGCTAAAAGTGATTTTTACGTTTACTTAAAATTATTTAGTTATTATAATAGTTCAATTAAATTTTATAATACCAAATATAATAAAAATGATCAAAAATAGAAAATAAAAACACTATTTCACGAAACAATGAGGTGAGTATACGGGCCTTTTATTTCAATAGAATTTTTAATTTTAATTTTATTTTTACTATATTAATGGTTTCTAGTTCATCATTTTTAGAAATAAAGTATTTCATACTAGTTAAGTTAGGTTGAGTACAAAAATTATTAATCGATCGTTTAGTGTCTGGATTTGCATTTTTGTTCAGTTATATGTATGTTAAGGTGTATCCAAGTTTTTTATTTTGTCGGCGAAGGAAAAAATTTGAAGTTTCTGATCAGAAAAGTTCTTATGCAAGCCGATTCGAATATTAAACAAGATCTATAAGGCGCACTGAAAGCTCAAAAATGATATTTTTTGGACATGTTTTATATAATGGCCTAAACATATATCAACATTTTATCTGACCGAGCCGTAACTCTGTGTTTTTATGCCCAAATAAAACTGCGTCATTTTTTCAAGCACTGTAAAATACAAGAAAACTAAAAAGGATCGGTTGAAAATTACCGAAATTAGTATTTTTGTTGCAATTACCTGGAAAATAACTTTTTCAAACACTTATAAATACTTCAATACTAAACTTTAAATGCTTTAATTTGAACGGCTCTTTGGATAAAAATGTCGCAGTTTTATGTGGGCATAAAAACACAGAGTTACGGCTCGGACAGATAAAATGTTGATATATGTTTAGGCTATTATATGAAAAAAGTCCAAATATTTGAATCGGTTTGCGTAAGAACTTTTCTGATCAGAAGCTTCAAATTTGTTGCTCTCACCAACAAAATAAAAAAAATCGATACGCCCTAATATACATATAATAAAAATGGGATAGCAGAATTTTCGAGATTATTTAAAAAAAAAATGGTAACAAAATAACAGGAAACAAAAGATATGTTTTATGTTTGTTTACCTTGTACGGGACCATTCATTTCAATTTCATACATAATATCGGTTTCGTTGCCAAGACGATAAGCTGGTGCAACTCGGTACATTTCTTTACGTTTCGTGCCACCTGGTTGTCGGCCGCAATGAGCTGTTAATAGTGATCCTCTCTTCGGAATACGACAACGTTCTTGACGTCCAACATATGGATAGCAGGCTTCATCAACAATTCTACAAATACATTAGGTTTGTTTTTTATATATTTTTCATGGACACTTTCTTATCTTCTAACACACTGTTCGAAAATAGTAAAATATTTTTAAGAACTCATTGTATTACATTAAAAACTGTTTTAGGATTAGATTCTGCTTAATTATTTTATAAAAACGACGTTTCGACAAGACTGAACGCTCGTCTTTATCAGGTTAAAAATTTTATCAATGATATCATCAGGAAAAAATATACAAATTATATTTACAGTAAATAAACAAAACATAGAAACAAGTTACTAGGTAACAAAATAAGTAACTAGATCAGAAAATTTATAAATTTTTAATTAAAGGTAGCCAAATTTTATTTAATGTTATCTTTTTCTTTATAAATTTCTATTGCCTTTCTTATCAATCTGCTGTTAATATTGATGGATTTTGCAATTATTATTATTATATGCAAGACTCATCTATATTAACAGTAGATTGATAAGAGAAGCAATAGAAATTTATAAAGAAAAAGATAAGATCAATCAGTGTGAGGAGGCACTGATTTTATTAAAATTTGGCTTTCTTTAATTAAACATTTATAAATTTTATAATCTAGTATAATTTTTTCTGATCGAAACGTCGATTATTAATAAAAATTAATACATAACTATATCCAAAAGGCGTTTTATTTTAATATAATGAGTTCTGAAAGATTTTTACTATGTTAAAAAATTTAAATTTAGATAGAATTACTTTGTGAAATAAAAATTATTACTTACCCGAATTTTCTTAGGAAGAGCCATGCCCTATCCAAATATCCACCATTACAGCTCTGCTGACCACGATTATTACAAGACAGCAAATGTTGTGCACTCAAGGTCACCTTTTCATCACCATGGGACATAAGTGCGAACCTTTTAACACAAAAAATCACATCAATTATACTTGCCATACATAATACTTAACACTGTAATTAAATTCTCATGTTTTGAACCATTTTGAACAAGCTATAAAATTTGGCAAATAACGTCATTACAATTCTAGATTCTTAGCTCATTGCTATTTTTTTAAAACTACGTTTTAAGGTATCTCCTAAAACATGTGTAAAATGTTGTTTACAACACTGTAAAAAAAATTAGATAATTTTACATAAAAACCTGGGGCAACTAATTTACACCAGTTTAATATGTACATTTTTAGACGTCCGTCAGTATTTTTACAAAATGAATGTACATAATACAGATATTTTAAAGAAAATTTTGAAATTATATAAATATAAAATTGTAAATTTTATCTAAGTAATAACTTACTTTGTCAGTTAAAAAAGAACATGCATAATATGGTAAATTAATTATTATACTTAAAATTACAAAATTATTTTTGATTTTTATAGAAAATTTACGTAAACCATTGTTTTACTGAAATAATATGGTTTTTATGCAAAATGGCAAAAACAAAATTGTCTTTGTTCATTCAAATATTATTCACTCAATTTTAGATTTATATGCGTACATACATACACAATCACGCCATATACCCAAAAGAGTGTATGTATCACAAACTCTTTCCACTATCCCAACATCAGTTACTTCCAAACATTCCTATTCAAAGAAGCAACTTCAACCATTTTTAATCCAATTTTATCTTATTTTATATTTATTAAAAAAAATTTACGCACATGCACAAGAATTTGACCAATCTACACTGTTCAAAATAGTAGAGTAAATGAGTAAAAATTTTCGAGGGTAATTGAATTTGTAGCCTTATTAGAGCAAAAAATTGCCCTGCTTTTGCGTATTTTAAAATATTTGACTTTTTACCTTCATGGAAGGGCAACAAATATGATAAATATTGCTAAATAACTGCTCACTCATTTTGTTTTTGAGTAAAACATTAAAATTTACCCTTTTTTGAGTATTTTTAAAAAAATTTTGTTACTGCGCTTGGTCCAACATGCGTGTGGTACACAAAAAAATTAATTGAATTGCCTTAAATAGAGTATATATTTTTTACCCTTTTCTGGGATAATAAAGTGCTCTTTTTGAATTTACCTATTTAGGGTATTCATATATACCCTTTTTAGGGAACGGACTTATATAGGCACTAATAAGGGTTTTTTTTTCGAACAGTGTGAACACTTGACACACTTTTAGTTTTAACACCAAGTGTTTGAATTGGTCAAATGCTTGTGCGTAAAACTAAAACGTCAGTCTGAAGCAAAAAATTTAAATGAACACAAAACCCATAAATAAAAGTACACGAGTCCGACCCACCTATGACATTAAATCTTAAAAAAAAAACAATTAGTCATTGCTCGTAAATCAATTAACAGATCTTAATCTATCCCCAAACAATAAACA
Organism: Clivina fossor; assembly: GCA_963966155.1. NCBI lineage: Eukaryota > Metazoa > Arthropoda > Insecta > Coleoptera > Carabidae > Clivina > Clivina fossor. Next base: position 14,951,594 of record OZ014559.1, on the reverse strand, counting down.
TAGATCATTTTTCCTAATTTCAACACTTGGTAATCTATTTTTGAAAGTGACAACAACCACACACACTCATAGAACTAGTTCTTAAAAAAAAAACAAGTGAAGAAGCAAGAAATGAAATGAAACAAAAACAAAACAACATCGAATTTCTCACCTATCTGATGCGACAGCAACTGTGGAAACAGCCCACGAGGCACCGCACCAGCCTTGATCTTGGATGCCCGTCAAATATCTTGAGTCGACTTCGTAAGTTTTCGGTAAACGGTATGGATCGTAGCTGCGACGTATTGGTTCCATACGCATTACACTCTTATTGGGTTGAAGTGTACCTATATCATTTTTTGGAATATCAATTAGTAGGAATAGAAGAACATGTATGATAGGAATTATGAATGTGGATGAAGCTAAAGTTGCTTGTATGGATAGGAATGTTTGGAGGAAACTGATTTCGGGATAATGGAAAGAGTGTGTGCCAGACCCTTTTGGGTACATGGCGTGATTTTGTATGTATGTAACTAACGATTTGTAAATGAGAAGTTATTGATTGAATAAAGGGAGCAGTTGTATTAAGAATTGTTTGTGGTCAGAAACTGCATTTTCGACGACAGAAATATGGTCAAGTGTATTTAAATTGATATCTCCGACGATTATAGTAAAAATTATTAAGTCAAGTTAAGTTAATTGACTATTGCATCGTTTATTTTCACTTGAATTTGATTATTGAAAATGTGCGAAGAAGTGCAAGAAATGTACACTGTCTGATTTGTCAGAAACTGCATATTCCAACACGGTCAAATGTATTTAATTTGATATTTCCGACGGCTGTGTTAAAATGTTAATATAAAAAATAAAGGAAATGAGGAATTTTGAATTAGAATATTTCTATTACTTTATCACATATTTTTCTTATCAATTTTATTACTAATGAATCATTATGGATGACCTTTTGAATCCAGTTAATTAATTAATCTAATAAAAATGCAATTTTGTAATACATATTTCATGAGATAGCATTTTTTTTATCTATTCTAATTAATAAATTTTTAATAAATATTTAAAAAAATAAAAATGCACGATTAATTTCATCACAAATTTATTTAAAGCGTATGTGCAATTAAATATTTTACAAATATTATTAAATTTTCTATAAATGAATTAAACGTGTTATATTATATTTAAAAAAAATGCTTTAGGCTATTAAAATTAATTTATGACAAACTCAACTTATAGGAAAACTGATGAAGACGGAAGTTGAGTTCGTCGAAACGTCAATTATTAATGAATATTAATACCGAATTTAAACCTAAAGCCGTTTTATTTTATATAATAAGTTTTGAAAGATTTTTTACTATTTTCGAAAAGTTGGTTCATTAAAACCGGGAATTTTGTCTATTTGTAGAGCGCATAGGATGGTGTTTCCCCTTAAAATTAATTGTTTTAATTAATTAATTGTGAAATGTTTGTATGTATGTATGTATGTTTGTATGTATATATGTTTCTACAGCATCTCCTCGTAAACTCCTGAACCGATTTTGATGGTAACGGTGTTATTTTAATTGGTTCATTCCCTATTTGAGAATAGGCAAGTTTCATCTTTCTACGATTTCATCTTGCTTCTCAAAAATTTGAAAAATTATTTTTATAATGCAAATGTCAAATGACAGCTGTGTACACTACTGATAGAAGTGTTGCTTTTGAGTAATGTATAATAGTGCAATTGATATTTTATTATTATTAATATTATTTGTTTATTTATTTATTTTTATTATGTTTATATGTTTAATTACTATTTTCAACTTCAAACGTGACCCTTTAATAGGAAATACTGGAAATATACTCACCCAATCTAAGTGTAAGTCCTTCGCTAAGTTTTCTTCCCCAAAATTCGGTATAATTGGTAGCTTGCCAGCCTATCTTATGCTGTTGACTATTAACAGCTGATATAATTTCCGGTTCAACCAAACAAGCATTATTTTCACACATTAAATCGGTTTTGGTCATATTGAGTAGCTCACATTTACTGGAAAATTAAAATGAGATTTTTTTACTGTAGTTATTAAGTAATTAATGCTGGTTTTCATAAAGGAACGTTAAATTTTAACGACGATATTATCGTTGTCATTTATTTTGAGAATATATTTTTAGCCGATCACAAATGATTTTTTACTTATCTGAAGATTAAACAGAATTGGTAATACTGATCTTAAATGGACACAATAAAATAAAATAATTATTTTATTAACTTTACGCCACAATAAGATTATATTTTAATTTATTATAAATATACACAGTAAAAAATATTTTATACTATTCGGTGTTCCATATAGTACACACGAGAAATATAGTGGAAAAAAATACACTATAAGAAAATTTCATCCCTTTGATTAAGTTTTTTTTATTATGTATATGAAATAGTTTTTGCATTTACCATAAGTTACAATTGTCCTTAATTGTTTTTCCTGGCAAAATAATATTTCTTCCTAATCTGCAAGGCTCAATATTCGGTTCCGGTTCCGTATTTATAATACCATGGCAGTGAGACCAATAGTCTGGGCAACAATCTTCTGATCTTAATCGACTGTCTCGACAAAAGTTATCACAGTAACATAATGTACCTATAAAGAACAGTATATACATTTTTAACATTAAAAATAACAACATTTTGTAATTTTACTGTGATAATTTATGTAATATTACATTTTTTTTATGAAAAATTACATTCACAAAACATGTAAAATTACATAAATTTTTAACAGTGTACATCCTAATTCTGTAACGAAACTGTTAAGCTAGTAGAGAGTTAAATGTTCATTAATATATTTTTTAAAGATCAAAACTTAATTTTCAATTTTTTTTTAAATACATATTAAAATATTAAATAACAATTTTTATTTCAACATGTTTTTATGTCTGTTTCTTTGTTTATTTATTTGTTTATCTGTTGGGTACAAATTTTGCAATCGATTTTAAACTAACTACCCGATGAGCTAGATACTTGAAACTTTAAATATAGCTCAGACCTAGATGACAATACATTATTAACTAATTAATTAATTAACTAATTAAAAAATATTAGAAATATTAAATTAAAGTTAATTAATTATCTGAATTAATTATAATGGGCTTTTCTACTATTTTTTTTTTATTTGAAATTTGGAAAGTAATAAATAAATAAAAAAATTTGTAATTTATTTTTTTAAATTTATTTATAATAAACCTTAAAATTTTTATTAAAAAACGCTAAAACGGCGCCAAATTTGAGAGATATAGTACTCTAGATGACGTATATTTGATGGTTAGAGTTTTATAGCCTTTTTTCAAATTAGTTTATTTCAATAAATATAGAATTTTAGAATGTAAAATTTAAATCATATTATTATTTTAGGTTGTAAAACGACATAAAGGTATTAAAATTATGAAATTTGATTTTAGTGGAAAGGCCCATTATAATTATATAAACAAGACTAAAAACAAGAAAATAATTATTTAAATAAATAAAAAAATAATATACCACGTTTTTAACACGAACTAAAAAGTCTAAAATAATTTCTTCTAGCCCCTTAAAGATTTATAACTCCATCTGGAGGTTATAAATCTCTATGGGGCTAGGCGAAATTATTTTATACTTTTTATTTTTTATTATTTATTTAAATAATAATTTTCAAATATCGGTTAAATGCATGCTTTCAAGTTACTCAAACTAAACTGTGCAAACATATAAGAACTATTTTTGTGTTACCTAAGATTGGTGAGGCACATTCATCTTTTCTACCATCGCAGCATCCAATTCTTCGACAATGCGATTGATGGCCTAATCCGGAATAATCCGGAACTGCTAATACTATAGATGTTAATAATACAAGGGCAAATGTCACAAGTTCCGTGTTCAACCGCATCTGAAATCAAATTAATTCTATGTTAGTTTTTCATATTATGTATTCTAATTTATAAACACACATACATACACAACCATGTACCCAAACTGATTCTTAATTAAACATGGCGTATTATACAGGATGTTAGATAAACATGCGGCAAAAATTCAAGGGGTTATTCTTTGGTCTATTCTAAGAATATTTTGTCCTATCATGATTTTTGAAAAACTCCTTTGTTTCGAAGATACAGGGTGAATAAAATTTGCGACAGTAACAACATTTTATTATCAAAAAGTACATGTAAAGTTGCTCAATCTACAATAAATGTTCCAGCCCGGATACAAGCATTAAATCTTCTCGTCATTGACTGTCGAACTCTTTCAAACACACCAGGGTCATTTCTAATTGAGTTACACCCAGCAATTATCCGATTTCGCAAGTCGTGCAATTTTTTGTACTTGATAAACTTAGTGGCTTTTTCAGTGGGTTTTTCAAAAAATCATCATAGGACAAAATATTCTTAGAATAGGCCAAGAAATAACCCTTTGAATTTTTGCTGCATGTTTACCTAACACCCTGTATAATTAGGTTATAGTATTTTGTTTTTGCTTAAATCGCCATTAATTTATCATGATGAACTCATTAAATCATTAGTTAAATTTTAAATGAAGCAAAATGCGTGTTTGTTTGTTTGTCTGTGCAGTAGAAATTTTGCAATTAATTTTAAACTAACTTTCCGATGAGCTAAAGATTTGAACTTTAAATATACCTGAGAACTGGATGACAACGCAATATTAACTAATTAATAATGTTAGAAATATTAAATTAAAGTTAATTAATTAACTTAATTAAGGGCAAAGTTAAAGTTAAACAAGACTAAAAAGCAGAAAATAATTATTTAAATAAAAAAAAATTAATATATCACGTTTTTAACACGGATTAAAACGTATAAAATAATTTCTCCTAGCCCCATAAGGAATTATAACCACCATAGAGAATGTAATAGACAATAGTAAGGAGTGTAGGGAGTAGCTGTCGTTACCCCACGTTTTTCTATATGGGGTTATAAATCTGTATGATGCTAGAAGAAATTATTTTATACTTTTTAGTCCAAACATTCTTATCCTAGAAGACAACTCTCGCTTTGTCGAATGGCATTTAATAAGAATTTTAGAAAGGAATAGTAATTGAAAATAATAAAAAATATTGTAAAATTAGTCGTTTTTTTTAACAATTCATTAAAAATTTAATTAACATAAGTCTCAATGCTGAATAATTTTACAGTATTATTTTTTTTTTAATATCAACAGTTGGTAAGAAAGCAATTATATTTTTTTTTACATTTGTCATTATCACTCGATCGATCACTCAATTCTAACCCAACTTATAACCGACTCACTCAATCATACCACTTAATTTTATTAAAATTGATATATTTGGGGTAACGATCTGTCCAAACCGCATCTCTTACGTCATTAATGGTGAATAACTACGTCATCAATATGATTTTATTTCCAGCATAAATTGCATTTTGCATCATATGTAAATGTTCAAATTCATTGACCTGAATTTACGTTACGTGCATAACTTATAATGGCTGACTTCTGTTTACGCTTGGTTTAAAAGTTTCTATGTTAATGTCGACGATATGTTAGCGTAGCGCTTAACTTTAAGTTTTTTTTAAAGTTAAGCTATGTTTAGCGCCTGAGACTCCCTGCTGCGATAACAGTTCTCTCTGTATTACCGACAATGACACTGATATTGCATATACGGTGTGTACATAAATATTATATACCATTGATATGTACAGATAAATTGTAAACAGTAAGTTTTATTTTTAATATTTGTAGTATTTATTGCAAAATTTAACTAGCTGTGTTGCTAATAATGTAAATAGAATGATGCATCTTATAAATTATAGGATGAGGCTATTTATACATACGGTATGTATACGCAATTGGCTATTTATACATACTAAAAATAAAAAAACCTAAACCAACCTACTAATCTAACCTATTCTAAATAGCCAATTGCGTAAAAATACTGTATGTATAAATAGCCAATTGCCTATACATACCGTATGTATAAATAGCCACTTTCTAAATTATAAATGAAAATATGTAGGTATCTTGATCAGTGTTGAATACTCTGAAACATTACTCAACCCGACGTATAAACTAAAAGAAAAATTCTCCAATATAAAAGATCTCGCAGAGAATTTTTCTGTAAACGTCATTTGTATCACTTTTCCTGATGAAGACGGACATTGAGCTCGTCGAAACGTCAATTATTAATAAATATTAATACAGAACTTGAACCTAAAGCAGTTTTATTTTGAAAAATGTATAGTTTTCTGCAGGATTGTGCAGTTGGATTCGGAGACGTGGAGTCAAAGAATTTTTACCGGAATTTGAGTTGATTTTTTTGTTACGACTCCGACTTTTCAAAAACTAAAACTATTAATTAAACAACATTAATTCTATCAATTATCCTTCTCAGTTGCTTTTCAGATTCAGTCAAAATATTGTTATTATGCAGTTTTCAGATAATAATAATAATATAGTTTATTTATTAGCATTAGCTAAATAGGTACATTAATCTTACAAACTTACAAACTATATTTCATCTACACAATCTAAAAACTATTTCTAACAATATATTTTGTCATTAATACTACTTTGGTAGCTAAAGGTAACTTTAGATTAGATTTTTGGTAATTTGATTATTTCAAAATTGATTTTAAAAACAATCTTCAATTGTTTTGTCACTGAATTATTCCACTATGAGAAATAAATAAAAATATATTTTTTGAAACGTAAATAAGAATTCGTCATAATTTGGCAGGCAGTTGATAGTAGGTGTTACAAATATTATGACTGATGTATATTACAAAGTAGATATACATAATAAATATTCATATCATTTGACGTATGTAAGTAAGCATAAGTACATCTTGAAAATAATAATAATTCATAAGGAAATACCATTCCCGCCCCAAAACGCAATTGCCAAAAAGGCTTACTCAATCAACGAAAATAAAATCATATAGGTTTGGTGAAGCATCATCTTTAAACAGATTGAAGTATGTTTGTGCTGTGTGTGCATGGAAATACCTGGGCAATCAGTTCATAGTTTATAAATAAACTAACATTTTTTTAATTAACTTTATTCGTAATGTACGTAAAAATATTCGCGATTTATTTACATTTGTCGAATTGAAACAAGTTATTTTATATGTACGAGGATCCATCCCAAAAGTTATGTTACCGAATTAATATTGAGTTATACTCTACGCCATGGATATATGATATTGCGTACAATAATTGTACGTTTACATGATACTGTTCCGCAAATTGAAATGTTATATATTTTAACTAATTAACTACGAGAAAGCTGATGATGTTGTCTACTTAACTCATTGATTATTAAATTGATTTCTAAACATTAAATAAAAATATTATAACTATTACGTCAAGTTAAGTTAAGTTAATGACAATTGTATTGTTTATTTTCGCTTAATTTAAATATGATTATTGAAAAATGCATGAAGTGCAAGAAACGTAATGTGCACCCGTCCAGGGCCATATTAAAAATTATTAATTTAATTTCGCTTGAATTTGAATTTGATTATTGAAACTTTGTGAAAAAGTGCAAGAAATTAAATGTATACCGCCCAGGCAACTCAGAAATTGTATATTCGACCAAAGAAAGATTAATTCTCACAAACCACATAACAAATATAAATAATATATACAACTGTTCTGTTAAGATTATTTTATATGTATTTTTTATTTATTTTTAGCTGTTTTGTTTGGAACCTTTGAAGAATAAATAGCATATGTCACTAGGAGCAGAATGCTATTTTTATGTTTCGCTTAGATTCTTTAACCTCGGCGCTGCCTCGGCTGCACCTAAACTTAACACAATATAAATTGCATTCTGCTCCTCGTAACATAATACACTATTTTGATTGTATTCATCATAAGATAACAATTTAATCAATTATAGAATAGGTATATGTTTCGAGGTATTACTTTTATAGCAAACCTTGTACAATATTTAATTTATAAAATGTCTAAAATCGTATTTCTGTCTGTCTATATTCCAACTTGAATAATTAAAACGAAAATAGTTTTGACGTCATCAACCTGTCGTACTTAATAAACCAATAAAATTGGTATTTTTTTTTTAAGTTTTACGTAATTTAAAATCGAAGATGAGTTTGTAGCAAATTGAGGTTAGGAGTGTTCATACTATGACGTCATAATTTGAATAATAAATTTTAATTGATATTATTTGCAATGAAACTGTCAATTTTTATTTCGAGAAAATAATGTTAAAATTTCAATGTTTGGTTCATAAATCCACTTGTAAGAGGTTAGATATAATGAAATTATTGATGTATATTATTGAATATAACAATTTTAATAGCTTTAATAGCTGTAATTTATTATATTCGTGATAATAAGAAATAGATTTAGTTTTATAATTTATATCTGGTAGTTGCAAAAATATGTTTTTTTGGTTTTAAGAAGTTTAAAATAAATTTTAATGCTTTGAAGTTTAATATATTAAATTAAATAATAATAACAATATATTCTGTTTATTTTCTGTAAATGTCTTTTGTATCATTTTTCCTGATGAAGATGTACGTCGATTATTAATACATATTAATACTACAACCCAACCGTTTTATTTTAATAAATATTAATTATTTTTTTGTAAAATAACAGATTAAATTTACTTATTTATTAAATTTACTTGTTACAAATTAAAGCCTAAGTGCTTTTATAATATATCTCGCACTATTTTTCAACCTACTTGTGTAGAAAATAAAATCAGCTGATCAAAGTTTACGTCCGAAAATATTTCATGAAACCCGTTCATGTTTTTCATACCACATTGAAGAATGCAGGCAATAACAAATCTTGTACTTGACAAGAGAATGAATGAAAAGCAAACAAATAATTAACGGTCCTGTATAAATAACTTTTATAATAAAACTGACCCTAATTTCTAAAAATATTCGGGTGTCGTCTGACGTTTTTCGAAAAGAATTTACAAGATTTTTATTATCAATATGCAAACAAAATATACAAACACGTGAAAAAAAGGATAATTGATGAAATATAGTCATGAACAAGTATGGTTCATAATTATTTTTAAAATACTTGCGCGGTAGGTGAAAAAAATTAGCACACCTGTTAAATTTTTTTTAATGGAATTTTACAAGTTTGCAAAGGTAGAGAATTCGAACTGGGCAAATTATTAGTTTGTCATATTTTATATCTAACCTAAAAATATTTTATATCATTATTAGTATACAATATACATATTGTAGTACAGATTTTTTATTGTAGTTTTGTTGATTTACGTGATATAACAAGTTGCTATAAAATATGAAGATTTGTTTTAAATTATTGAAATTGATAATTATTCAGAAAATATGTAAATTCCTTTTTACCACTTTCCGAGAAAAAAATTACTAAAGTTTTAAAATTTTTATTATGGCCATGTTATTTAACCGATTTTACTCAAATTTTCACAAAAGATTCTCCTAGTATTCATATAATTTATATAATTTTAACAAAATACAGTGTTGTCAACTTTCCCAGAAAAAAATTACTAAAATTTTTAAAAATTCATTATGACCATTTCATTTAACCGGTTTTAATCAAATTTTTATAAAAGTTTCTCCTAGTGCCTAAATAAATTATGCAATTTTAACAAAATACAGTGTTGCCAACTTATCGAGAAAAAAATCACAAATTTTTTTAATAATTCATTGAGGCTACATTATTTATTCGATTTTGATCAAATTTTCAGAAAAGTTTCTCCTAGTGCCCACATAAATTATAATATTATTAAAATACAGTGTTGTCAACTTTCCGAGAAATGTCAAAGTGGTCTATATATGGGTTTACCCATATACTTCTAATCTTGGTAAATATGATAATGTCCACTGTAAAAATGATGTAAATTTTTGTATTTTAGATTTAACTAAAATTAATTACATATTTCATATTGCAGAGTTAAAAATTGCGACAAAATTTTAAAATATATATATATATTGGAATTGAATTTTATAGAATAGTTTGTCCAATTCATTATTGTTCTGTAACAAGTACAGATCATACAGAGATAAACGTAGGTGGTTATGATTGGAAAATCTTGTCATATTAAAAGAGCGAGAAAAATGATACGAATTTTATGTTTAAATAGTTAGTTGCGGTAAAGTTATGCAATATAATGACAGTTTATGAAATGATATTAGCGTGTGTTTCCATATTCAGTTAAAATATAAAGTTTGAAGTTTATTTGACAACTGCTTAATTTACGATGTTATTTTGTTTTATTTACTACCCACACATATGCATATTGACTGTTATGATTTTACTTATATGTATTTATATGCATTTTAAATACTTGTTTATAATTAATAAATTTTAATGCTGAAGTTGTGTTGATGTAGATAGAAAATTAAGTGATTTGAAGTTAAAAATCAAACCAGTTATTAACTATTTTTATTTTTTACATTAAACACCATTAATTTTATATTTATTTATCTAATTAAACATTAGACAATTTTTAAATTAAAGAAAAATTGTCTAATGTTTAATTAGATAAATAAATAAAAAATTAATGGTGTTTAATGCAAAAAATAAAAATAGTTAAACATTTACACCTAAAGAATTTATAACAAGATTAAAAGTATATGGGTAAACCCATATATAGACTACTTTGACATTATCACATAAATCGGTTAAATAAAGTGGTCATAATAAATTTTTAAAAATTTTAGTAATTTTTTTCTCAGAAAGTTGGCAACACTGTACTTTTTTGAAATTATCTAATTTATATGGATACCAGAAGAATCTTTTGTGAAAATTTGAACAGAATCGGTTAAACAACATGGCCGTAATAAATTTTTTAAAATTTTAGTAATTTTTTTCTCAGAAAGTTGGCAACACTGTACTTTGTTGAAATTATCTAATTTATATGGATACCAGAAGAATCTTTTGTGAAAATTTGAACAAAATCGGTTAAACAACATGGCAGTAATAAATTTTTAAAAACTTTAGTAATTTTTTTCTCGGAAAGTTGGCGACACTGTATTATATTAAAATTACGTAATGTATGTGGGTACTAGGGAAATCTTTCCTGAAACTTTGATCAAAATCGGATAAATAGTGTAGCCACAATGAATTTTTAAAAACTTTAGTAATTTTTTTCTCGGAAAGTTGGCATTACTGGAAAAAACCAAAACCACATGACCATCTTGGGCACTAGACAAATTTATCCTGAAAATTTCATTAAAATCGGTTGAACCGTCTAGGAGGAGTTGCGATCACAAAATTTTGTCTGAGGACCGAGCGAGCGAGCGAGCTGACGACGCACATCCATACACCCACATAAACTAAGTTCAGATTCGTCATCTACAGGCTATATGAAGGATTTCTATACAATTTTTTTTTTTTTTGAAAATGTTAGACACCGTATCAAACGCTATACTACTTTTTCCTTGCAGTCAAAGTAGTAAAAATTCAAACTTTTATTATTTGTTAATTTTATGAAAAGTATTTGATTTAATTTTTAATTTAATAATTTAAATTTATTGCGAATTTTTAAAGGTATATATATTATATTTTTTTTAAATATAATAATTGTCAATTTTTTTAACATCTTTGCTAGTTTTTATCGTTTGTTTTCAATAAAATAATATAAATAAATTAGATGAACGATTTCTAAGCGAGATATTTTTTTATTAAATTATGCAATACACATGACAGTTATGCGAAATTGGTACACTGTTATCAATTTATATTATCTAATTTATCGTAGTAATATTAACTTGGCGAAAAATATCTAAATAATACAATAAAATATTCATTATCTACTTGACAATAGAAATATAATATGATGATTATTTAGACCAAACCCATAAGTGTGATACGCAGAAGAAAATAAATAAATAAATTAACATATCTATAAAAAAAATATATAAATGTTTTATGTTTTAGCTATTTGCAATTTATCATTTGTTTAGAAGATTTACATAAAACTGGGTTTGGTTTTCCGTTTAAATCTACAATCATTTTTCAATTTTTCAACCGATGATAAAAAACTAATTCAGTACGACATTTTCACAATATTATCTAACAGGATTTTTGAGATTATGCGCTAATTTTATTCAACTTTAAAAATATTATTCATATACTTATAAATAGAGATTTGTTTAATTAATAATAATCATCATATTTAAATAACAAAATATCTTGTAACGAAATTAGCTCTTTTAGAAATTTAACTCTATTTTTGTAACTACCTTAGGTTTACATACAGGAATTTGACCAATCCAAACACTTGACACAGTTTTAGATTTAACACCAAGTATTTGGATTGGTCAAATCTTCTGATTGTACGTAAAATTAAAAGTTAGTTTCTCAGAAGTTTTCAAAATTGTAAAAGATGAAAGTTAGATATCAACAAGAAGATGGAGTAGATCTAAAAAAAATTGGCAGCTGTTACGAACATGTAAGTGGATAAAATCTGACAGATTTGAATCGATATATCAACAAATAACAAGATTATATAGAATTTTCAACAGTATTTATCTTAAATTATCTCAAATAGCTTTTTTTTTTAACTTGTTCTGAATGATATAATTACGTCATTTTTACAAATGGTTCGATAGGAAAAAATAAACGATATTTTAAGATCTGTTTGATAATTCGAAATATTGTTACATGTTGTATGATAATTTATGAGTAAGTTGGCTATTGATGCGATGCGTTTTTGTTTTGAAACGAAGTTCAGATGTTCAGTGTCAAGTCATTTTTCAAAATCTAGAGCGTATAGTTGTTTTTTTTTTTCTTTCTTAAAATTGTGATATAGTTATTTTTGTCACTTGTCGTATATTTATAAAATGTTTATGCAGCTTTACATATGATTTAATGTGTTATTAATAATGTAAATAGGTGTGATATTTTTTTTTATTTTTTTGATTTTTAATGTTATTTAATAGTTACGAGAATATTTAGTTTATGTAAATTAGATATTAAAGTGTTTCATGTTTATTTATATATATATATATATATATATATATATATATATATATATATATATATATATATATATATATATAAAATATAAAAGATTTAGGATTAATTTCAGTATTAATTTTAATTAAAAACACGGCGTGCGTTTTGACATAATCTTCGTACATAGATTACGTCGTAACGTCGTTTTCTACACTGTAAAAAATTAATATAAATTTACAAATTCTATTATTATTGTAAAATTTACAAAATATCGCTATTTTACTGTTAAAATCCATGTAAAATTATATAAATTTGAATTACATTTTTTACAGTGTAATTAAAATTTATACATTAAATTAAATTAAATTTTACTGCTCATTTACTAATAAAGAATATATTCATTTTGTTTTTTCAATGGACGTCAACTAATTTGCAGTAAATTGCTAATAAACAAGAAACATTTTAAAATACACAATTTCCTATTTATTTAACATCCGCAAATCAAAATATTTACATTCTTCTCTCACAAGAATTAAAAAAATACTTCCTTGAAACAATGTGTAACATTAAAATAAAACCACTTAAAAATAGATCCAGCAGCACGTAATGAAATCGTTAAAAAAATACGTACAGCCTACTTTAAATAAGAAAATCACTAATCACACAATAAAAATAGACTCTGCTTCATTGGAATTTCATTTAACGATCGAATGCCTTCCAAAACAATATTTAGAAGATTTAATTCAGCTTCTGTAAGTTTAAATATCTCACACAAGCAGAGAACTAAATTCTTGTATAGCTAAATATAAATTCAGAAACGATAAATCAGCGATACAGTGTTATAGCGTTATAATCTTCACTAACTTATTGGACAGGTGAATTAGTAAAAGTTTGTTGTTATAGTTTAAAAATTAGATGATGTGATCTACAGCAAAAGAATTTGGAATGCTATATTTTCTTTTTTTTTTTCTAGTCGAGTGTTAATCTGTTAATCTTTCTAACTGAAGTTAACAGACTGTTTAATTTAATGTTTACAAGTGTTGTTATTTGTCGACCACTTGAGATCAAAAGATTATTTATTTTGCTAACAAGGATTAGATTAATTATTGGTCTACGAGATATTTTAGGATTATATTTTTTTTCTACTTTTATTAAAAATATTTATAAAAAATAAAAATATAAAATATGTAATTGAAATTCACTCATATAATATTCGGCAAGAGACTAATTTGTATATTTTACGAACAAATACAACAAAAACAGGTTTGTTTATTTATAATAAAGGTCTGCGATTGCATTCAACAATTTACCGAATGCTATTAAATGTTCTGTCTCAATTAGGGAATTTGCATATAAATTAAGAAACTTTTTTTGTAAATATATAACATAATTATACCACTTTATATATATATATTTAATTGTCCAATGTTATTTAAATAAATATTATTATTATATATTAATTAACATAGTAAAAAACTTTCAGAACTTGTTTTATTAAAATAACAAGGATTAAGTTCTGTATAAATTTTAATTAAAAATCGACGTTTCGATATACTATATATATATATATATATATATATATATATCATCATCAGGAAAAATATTTATTTATTTAGTTACACCAAACAAGCAAGAGCCCAATTAAATGGCGCAAATGATACAAACTTAGACTTATAAAATATAATACATAAATTTATGTAAAAAAAAACATTAAAAACATTAAGTGTGTACAATATGTAATTGAATAATAAAGAAATTAAGAGAATGTGAAAAAATATCTATAGTTAATTCTAACTTATAAAATCAAATAACATTTATGATAAATGGGAGACTTTCTTAGAAGATTAGAATGAGCAATAGGCAAATAAAAAGTATTTGTACTTCTTGTAGAGGAAGGAAGAAGAAATTTGTAGTTGAGTATATCGAAAAATATATCGAAACGTCGATTTTTAATTAAAATCCGAGAGCCTTTTTGTTTTAATATATTAATTTAATTATAACAACCTATTTAAAAAAAACCCTGAAAAAAATTTCCAAACTTTTTCTATTTTCAGTGTACTTAGGGTGATTTCCCCCATTAAGATTTTGTGTTTTTGCCGGCGAAAAAATGATAACGTCTTATAGATATTTACATATATAGATTATTTTAAATTAAGTTATAAACTAAAACTACAATAAATTTAAGTATTTACATTGCATAAACTGATCTTGGTACATTGATACTAAAAATAGTTAAAAGTTGTCAAACGCGATAAAAATATGCCAATAAACAAGTGAACCGTGTTCGAAAATAACCGAACCGGTTTAGTTTACGATTTGTGATGATGTTTCACATGAAGATACAAAAAACCTTCGACTATACATTACTGCGATTTCCATCTCCGGTAACGTTAGAATAAACGACAATAACGGTAATCTATCAGATCGCAACTTGGCCGTATAATCTAGATGAATTTTAAGTCAAATGTATTTTACAGTTTTACAGTAAACCAATTGTGAATCGCTTTCATTTTTAAAATGCGCTTTGGTTGATGTTTTATAAAAGTAATTGTTGCATAGATGGCTAGAAACAGAGACGGACTTTGATATTAAGGACCCGTTCGGATGTAAGGTAGTTTTTTGTTTGCTAAAAAATATTTGCAAATAAAATATTACAGGGCCTTGAACCGTTATATTTTTCGTTCCGGTTCAATTAATAAATATATATATATATCGGTTCGATTCCGGTTTTCGTTCCGGAAAAAATAATGATTTTTTTCGGTTTTCGGTTCAGTTGCGAGTGATTAATTTGTAAATTTTTTCAATGTTTTCATTTGTATTAAAAACTTATTTTCTACCATAATTTAGAACATTTTATTACTACTTTTATAATAAGTGTACTACATAATATAATAATATAATATGAATAATAATAATTATTAATTAATTAAAAGTATAATAATTAGAAGTATATAATATATGATAATAATATAATTTATTATTTGAAACTTATATAATTTGTACGTATGTTTAATTATAAAATAATAAGATAACATATATTA
The DNA here is from genome assembly GCA_963966155.1 of Clivina fossor. Taxonomy (NCBI): domain Eukaryota; kingdom Metazoa; phylum Arthropoda; class Insecta; order Coleoptera; family Carabidae; genus Clivina; species Clivina fossor. Next base: position 14,935,640 of record OZ014559.1, on the reverse strand, counting down.
ATCTAACAAATTCTTATATACAGGATTTTTATTTATTTATAATTGGAAAAAATGAGAATTGTCTCTAATTATTAACATATTTTCCAATGTATTTTCATTTAAACTATTTAAAGATTATTGAAAGCAAAGTTATTATCAAAAAATACATCTTCCTCAAAGTGATTAGTTTTATTTTCAATTTCAATAACTGATTCTTCATCCCGAAAAAACAAATAATCTTTTGCGTAAGACTAATTGCGACTTACGACTACGCTACGAGACCACGAAAATGAAAGAAAAAAACGAACTGAAATAAACCGATTTTTTTTCCGGTTCAGTTCCGGTTTCGTTTCCGCAAAAATAAATTTTAAATGATCTTATTCAATTTAAAAAAAAATATATATATTTTTTCAAGGAGCAACTTGTCCAAGTTCGGCGCATCTGCTGCAATTTCTCCCTCCTCCTAGAGCCGGCCCTGTATTTAGAAATTGCATTATATTCTCCGAGTCTCTCACTCTTACCAATTTGCTTAAATACTTGACTAAAGGTTTTAATCTTAGTTTCTCGAATGGTATTTTAAAAGTGTCTATAGTCTAACGGTTCAAGTGACTTAGTGAGTTACATTATTTTATATATTTATTTTTTCTGTTTTGCAAGTAAATTTAGGTCAGTTTAAAGATTAGCCCTTTAACTGTTAATAACCTCGAGGCAACTGCTGTAATATATTTTCTGCTTAGTCTAATGTATATTGTTTATAAATGTTTACTGTAATTATTTCTATTATAACAATGTTACTTGAATACCGTACTATTTTATAAATATTATACTTTATAAGTTTATAATTATTTGATGTACAGAGTAATTTATAACAAATGTTCTAAACTTTAACAGTTTGTTAGGGTAAAATTTCGAATCGGGGACCTTTGGGGTCCGAGTTTTAGGGTACCTGCAATTTTAGGTTATAATAATCGACGTTTCGGTGAACTTAACGTATGTCTTCATCAGGAAAAAAGATACAAATAACATTTACAGCAAATAATCAGAATAAGTTACAAGATTTTTTTTTATAATGTAAATTAATTTACAACTAGACTTTTTCAGGCTAACCAGCAAATTTGATGAGAAATTTAATTATTAACGTATAATGGTTTTTTCTTTTTAATCTTCCTGTGACATTTTCATTATTTGGTAGATTCAATGCTAATTCATTCGGATGATAGTTTAGTCTATTTTCGTATGTTGTTAGAAATTTTTTGATCTGTTCATGAATGTATTGGGAATTGTTACTAACGTACCATGGCGTTGACGATTATTCTGAATACTTTGTTTTGGAATCGTTGAATGATATCCGTGTTTGATCTTTTTGCACAACCCTAGAGTTGAATACCATAGGTCTATATTGGTACTAAGATTACCTTGTAAATTAATACTTTATTTTGTAAAGATAATTGGGAATGTTTTTCTAAAAGCCAGTATAATTTTCTTTACAAGATAAACTTAAAGCTGTTTTATTTTAATATAATGAGTTCTGAAAGATTTTGTATTATATTAAAATAAAATATTTTGTTTTTGTTTACTAAAAGACATTAATAAAAGGGTTTGTTTACATATTTATAAATATATATAGTAACGCAGTAATATTTTTAGTACAGCACGTGTGACCATGGAATTTCTCGATATTATATATTTGGGCGGCGCCTATTTAGTTCCCAACTTTCATGTTATTGCGATGATTTTATATTTTGTAGACATTAGACAGACTAGCCGTATCAAAAAGGCCTTGTAATTAGTACATGGGCGATTCATTACGGTTTTTATGACTATTTCTGATTAATTGACTTGTCATTAGCAATGTATGTTGTCTCACGCAAGCCATTACTCAATAAAAAAAATAAAAATTGGATGCGAAATACAGTAAACAGTACAATAAGAAAAATTTTGTTTTAGATTTTTACTTTTAACTCAAAAGTAAACATGTTTTTCAACTGTAAAGTTATGTTTTTGTAATATTATCATTTATCCTGATGAAGACGAACGTTGAGTTTCGTGGAAACATCAATTTTACAGGGTGGCCAAAACCGGGAAAACTGGGAATTTTGTTGGTCCTGGAAAAGTCAGGGAATTTCATTTGGAGTCAGGGAAAAAATTTGTTTGGCGAAGTTACAAAATTACAAACACAAATTTTGAGCAAATGTTGTGCAAATTTGTAATTGTATTATTATAAAATTCGCAAAATTTTTATGAATTTCACTTTTAGTATATATTCAAATTAATCTTATCTCAATTTTTTCACACCTAGACGTAGAAATCATTATAATTAATCAAGTTCGAGGTTGTAACTCGTCTTTATCTAATTTTAAACCGATTTTAATCAATATTTTGTGATTCACAGTACTTGGGAATTTATATTTGTTTAAATATAAAAGTCAGGAAAAAATGAAAAAAAGTTCTGGAAAACCGGGAAAAGTCAGGGAAATTGGTTTTCACAAAGTTTTAGCCACCCTGATTTTAAATAAATATTAATACACATACAGAACTTTAACCTAAAGCAGTTTTATTTTTAACCTGTTTATGTTTGAACAATAATATTTGTTAGTTTACGTTATTATTTAGCAGGTCAAGGTTAGTTTGCGGTTTGTCTGATTTCCACAAAATTTAACCAAATATTTAATTTTCCATTTTTACTTTAAATACTTGAATAGTAAACAATTACGTATCTGTTTGCGAACAGTAAGTAGCAAAACTAATCAAACAGGATATTTAATCTTATGTTAAAAATAATTAGTAGTATGAATAATAATACGTATATCGTCTAACATACATTAAATTAATCTAATCGTGGTTATTCTTAATAAAAAATTATCAAAACCACACACACAGTTCATTACACGAATAAGTAAAAAAACGTTTCTTTAACTTTAATTAAATTAAATCAAACTGGTTTAGGTTCAAGTTCTGTTTTAAAATTTATTTATAATCGAGGTTTCGACGAAATTCAACGCCCGTTTTCATCAGGAAAACTGATCAGTTTTCCTGATGAAAACGGGCGTTGAGTTGTATGTATATTACAGTTCATCAACATCAGCAGTTTCCTGAGAAAATTGTCGCGCTAATAGAAGCAATAATAGTTATAAATAGGCAAAATTCTTGTCTTTTGATCTTTCTCTACGAGTTTGTTATAAATGTGTGTGTGTATATATTGAAATCAGGTAGTAGTAAGTGTTAAAGTAATGGAGGTGCATATAAAATTTTAACGAGTTCTCGGTTGATACAGTTAAAATGGAAATATATTCATGAGCACCGGACGAAATGATTGGTTAACCTCAACCGTGGATCACCTTTATAACAAGCCACTCAAAATAACACTGCTATTACTAAACTATGTATAAAGTACATATTACACTAATAGCGATACTAGCTGCTGTGCATTCTGTCATCTTTCAATACAGCAGAACCGTCATTAATACGTTTTAATTTTTCCACTATCCCGAAATTAGTTTTCGCCAAACATCCCTATCCAGACAAGCAAATTCAGTTTCATCCATATTCATAATACATGCTCTACTATTCCTACTACTTGGAAACTTTCGTTCACTCAAGCCACTCTCTCAATCATACCACTCCAATTATTCATCGGATGTCCACGCAAACTTATATACCGTCAAATCATTCATATAATTTTTTTTAACCAAACGTCATTAGGTATTTGCTCAATATGACCGAACCATCTTAACTGTTTAACACCAACTTTTTTAATTTATATTTATCGTTAATAATTACAAGACCGTTTGATTTGTAATGTTCAAATGATATTATGTAAACTAATCCGTACATACACAATCACGCCATATACTCGAAAGGGTTGGCACTATTTCCACTATGCCGAAATTAATTTATTTTCAAACATTTTTATTTAGACAAGCAACATTAGACTGTAAAAAAATTCGGTAATTTTATATAAAAAAAAAAACATATATAATATGGTAAATTAATTAGTTTACTTAAAATTATAAAATTAATTATTTTTACAGCAAATTTATTTTTTTGCAGAAATAATATGTAATTTTTTTACTATGGTTTTTATGTAAAATGGCAACTTTTTACAGTGTAGCACCATCAACAGATACATTACATTCAAGTCGCCAAGTCACCCTTCTCAAAAACTAACACTTTGCGCTTTTAGTAGATTTAAATATTAAAATTAACTAATAACAATTTTACGTATTTTAACAATACTTTAGAATAAATATTGAGAATATATAGTATAAAATTATAAATACCAATTGTAAATTGTTTGTTAAATTTGCAATAAAATTTACAATCACGTTTTAGAAACCGTTTATTGGCAAATATGAAATTGTTTTCATTGAATATATGTATAATATGTGCAATTTAGTGAGTCCGGTTGAGTATGAAATTTTGGCAACGTTTCATACCGACCATTACGTATATTTGCGAATACCCGCACGTGTTTTGCTTATGTTGACTCATGTGACCAAAACAGATTTGACCCTAGTAGCGAAAGTTTGACAAATTGTTTATGCGCCTCGTAAACATATGTTCGTATTACAATTTTATCTTTCTTCATGTACTTTATTTACAAAATATTATTACTATTTTATTACGTGACTTACATATACTGAATGTTTTATTAAAATTGATTATAGAAATACTAATTTAAATTAAAAAAAATTTAATATGCCACGTTTTTAAAACGGACTAAAAAGTATAAAATAATTTGTCCTAGCCCCATACAGATTGTCCTGAAAATATGTGATTGTGAATTTTTAACAAATATAACAATACTTATAAGATTTAAAACAAAAAACGTGAAGCGCAACGACAGCTACTCCCTACACTCCTTACTATTATCTATTGCATTCACCTTACTAGTATAGTTTTATTGTACAAATTACTGCATAATATGGTTGACTGTCTTAACTTACTTGAAAAACTTAGGCCCATAGTCACACCTTTTTTGTTTATGAAAAAGTGATTTTATTTATTTCTTAAAATAAATTTTTACTTCTATATCTTCAAATATGAGTATCTATTTTTGATATATGTACATCTTTTTATATCTAATATTATAAAATTCAAATAAACTGATTAAAATTGCTTAATAAGTAATTGTAAGTAAACGTCAAAAATAATTTCGACAAAAATCACTTTTAAAAGTGAGATGAGAATACGGACTTTAATTTTTTCAGTTTCAAGACTTTCATCTCGTTCTACTTGAACATTTTATTGTGATTCTTTTAGAACAAATATTTTATATAACGCACCAATCAACATAAAGTGCAGAAATTTTTAACAATTGTTTATCTGATTCTAAAATTTATATTTACTAATTAATAGCGTAAGTAATTAACTTAGTCATAATAATATATTTGTATATGTATTAATATTATTATATATTAACTGATTTGTAATTTTTTTTATATATCTTATCATATAACTGGTTGTATAATTGTTGGGCTACAAAATCATTATTATTATTATTATTATTATTATTATTATTATCAATCACACTGTATATTTCAGGAGCTCAGTATATCACAAATGACATCACATATTACGTAAAAATTTTGTCATATTGTCACAACTAGTTATAAATTTATTTATTTTGACATTTACAACTATATATAGTATATAATAAAAAAAATGTTACGAAAACATAAACATATTTAACCTCACTTTCAGAAACAATGCATACTTTATATTTTCCTAAGATATTAATCAAAAATTTAAATATTGTTTTTCATTAAAAATTGATATAATTTTAATTATGACCAACTATGACCTTTACATTGATTTATCTTTTGTTTTTATTTGTTTTCAATTCATTTGTCAATTTTTATTCAAAAGAATCTGAATCATGAATAATATGACGTTATTATTGAATATATAATTTGTTTATATGTGTAATAAATTTGTTTATTTATATAATAGTTGGAATTATTTAAAATCAAATTGTTACTCTAAAGACTTATATTTAGAAATGATGTTTGAAAATATTTAGTATGAATGAAGATATTATAATAGTGTGATTTGATTGTAAATTTTTATCGGATGAGTCACAGAATCAGTTATTTAAAAAAAGGTGTACTGACATTTACTTAATATGATGACACATTTTTAGTTATTAATAAATAGTATATTATGTTACTAGGAGTAGAAAATGATCTTTATTGGGTTGAGCCCAGATATTTAGTTATTTGAGCCGAGGCTAAGTGATCTGTGCGAAACATTTTTTTAAATATTTTTTAACTAGCTTGTAGAAATATGCCACAAATTTAGCTTCACCTTTTGTGGACACCCCTCACAATTTTGATATATGTGCTGCATATCCTGTTAATGAACTTTAGCCATAATTTTTATATGAATTATGAAAAAAATATTAAAATTAATATTTTGTCAAAATAGATAATGAAACAGAGTAAAAAATCTTTCTGAACTCATTATATTAAAATAAAACTGTTTTATGTTAAATTTCTGTATTAATATTTATTTAAAAACGATGTTTCGACCAAACTTAACGTCCGTCTTCGTCAGGATAAATGATACAAATGACATTTATAGTAAATAAACAGAACATAGAAAGAAGTTACTAGGTAACAAATAAGTAACTAGATCATAAGAGTTATAGATTTTTAATTAATGGTAGGCAAATTTTATTTAACTCAGTGCCTGAACACTGATTGATGTTATATTTTTCTTTTATAAATTTCTGTTGCTTCTGTTATCAATCTGCTGTTAATATTGATTGGTCTTGCAATTATTACAATATGTAGACGTTTTCTTTTTATTTGTCACTTCATAAAAATAATTGCTAGACCAATCAATTTTTCAGTTTATATTGGAATTTTTTTTCCTTCAAAATTAAAAAAATTATAATACAGATGACTGTTACAAATCTCTCTAATATTAAATATGAATTGACACTAATTCCTTTATTGACACATAAAATACTTGTAAGAAGATTAAATATTTTTTTATATATGTGTTACATTTATTAAAACTATTATAATCTTTTAAATGACAAAAAAAAGTTAGATAACTTGTCTAATTCTAGATTGAGAATTAAAAATTACTGTACGTAATTAAAATTTTGAAATAGATAAAATAATTAAAATTACTTGAAAAATTATAATCTCATTTGAGTAAATTTTAAAGATAAATAAGATTTACACATTTTTTTGTTGTTAAATATTACATGATATGTAAAATTACATAATAATCCAGGGCATCTTTGTTACCCATAACTTTTATTGTAAAATTATAGAAAAACTTTTTACAATGTATTTAATATAAATTAAAATTGAATTAATAAAATAATGTATATATATATATATATATATATATATATATATATATATATATATATATATATATATTTATATATATATATATATATATATATATATAAACGTTAACAAAGAGTAAACATTACAATAATTAAAAACAATAAACATATGCATTATTCTAATCTATAATATATGATCTTGTCCTTCCTCTGCATTATGCTCCGTATGTGCATTCCTAATTCAAATTCTAATTGATCGAAATACCAGGCACGTGGTTCGAATCCCGTTCGGAGTCAAGGTTAATATGCTTGCAATTTGACATTTACGCATACACACACACACAGTACTGCTAATATTATTTTGCGCGTATCATCTCAGTAGTCTCAGCCGATTTAGTTCAGTTTATCACATGTGCCTTGCAATTTTCGGCAACTAAATTCGATGCTCAGTTTTTTTTCTTCCATATTTCATTGTCACTTGCTTTCATTACAGCAGTATTTCTATTTATAAACAATGTTTTATGATCTATTTAGCAGAGTTTTTTATTGTTTGTGTCATTAGGAAAAAATTTGATATGTATTTTTGTGCAGATCAATTATTATGAGATGATATACCGAAATAAAACTATGGTTATGGTTTGTGGTTCCAAGGATATGCAAAAAAAGGACTTAATAAACACATAACTATAAATAGAAATAAATAGACACTTATCCTATTTTCTTGTTAGTTAATTTATGCATCAAGTGCATAAAATAGTCCTTTTTTTCATGAATGGCAATCTTATGAGTAAAAAATATATGACCTTGTCCTTCTTGTGACTAAAATAATTACAAAACTCAACAATATTAACAGTAGATTGATAAGAGAAGCAATAGAAATTTATTAAGAAAAGGATAATATTATCAATCAGTGTAACTAGTAACTGATTTAAATAAAATTAGGTGTTCAGTTTCGTCGAAACATAGTTTTTATAAAATAATTAAATAGAATCTAATCCTAAACAATTTATATTTTTTTGTAATCTAGTTACTTGTATTTTGTTAAAATTATCCAGATTCGGTTTCCAGCACTAATAAATACTAAGAATTTGCATCATTCATTGATGACAAATTCTAGATAAATAAAAAATCTTAAATTCTTATTAATTCCGTAATATAGGAAATGACGAATCTGATATTTGTATTTTCTAATCTAAACAAAACGTAAATTACAAACCAAATTATTACGTCAGATTTGGTTAAAATCAGAGAGAGAATTCTTTGTAAAAAGAGTTGATAATTCATTAAAGAAAATGTTATATATAATTTCTCATTCTATTTTTATATGATAATAAAAATATTTCAATGACATAAATACTATATGAAATACAATTTATTTATTCTGGAACAATATGATTCATAAGAATTATTAATATTATTTTCTGTGTTATAAAGGTTGACGAAAAAGTAATGTTTCCACATTCATAAATAAACGAACCTTGTTTTAAAAGTGTCTGAAGTTTTTTTTTGAGTCATGAATTCATTTAAAGTTAAAAGTAGAAAAGTTCAAAAATTTTAACAATTCAAATAATTTATAAAGTTGTATTTTTAATCATTATTTACGTTAATTAATTTGCTGCCATACAAATACACCTTTATTAGATTTTTTAATTGTCAAAGAAGATCTATAAGTACATTTAAAGTTAAAACAGACTATTTTTGAATTTAAATCTAAATCATTTGTAAAGCAGAATATTAGTACAACGAATTTTTATACGGAAAAATATCTTTAAGAATTACTTAAGTCAGTTTCCTTGCTGCCATGTAGGTTCAAAAAAAAATCGTTAGCTAATTATAGTTAATTTATCGAGTAAGATATATTTCCGAATGTATGACTTTTTGATTGTACCTTGCACTTTTTTTTCTTATGAAATAATCTTATCAGAATTTTGCACTGTGATTTTTTTCTTGTAGGTCGGGTCATGACCTGCGCTAATTATTCGCTGAGTATAATAAATAAAAATATGTTTTGCATTTATTTATATTTTTTAATTTTATGACTATTTCACACCCAAATCTAGGTCGTTGTGATGTGACCCATATTATAAAAATATTCTATTATCAAAATAAATCATTCGTGTTACAGCATATTTCTTGCAAAATTGACATTTTTCGGAAATATTTTTGCGAAATTTGGTACAACATGTGCAAAATTGCTTTGATCTACATACCAGATCTATTTTAAATTTCATTGTCAATTACTGAAATATTTACGTACATACTCAAGCACACCATGTTTCCAGTAGGATGTGGCACAAACTCTTTTTATTATCCCGAAATTAGTTTTCTTCAAACATTCCCATCCAGACAAACCATTCTAGTTTCATCCATATATTTATAACATCTCTAATAATTAATAATAATAATAATAAAATAAAATTGCTTTATGTTCAAGTTCTGTATTAATCCAATTTTTTAAAATATTGACAGCACTATTAAATATTGAAACTTTCTCATTCGCTTGAACTTTCCTGTTCCTATTTTTATGTTCATTATTTTTTGTTCTTTAGATATATATCCATTACTTTTGTTATCTTTTCTATTTATTAATAATACATAAATAATAATAATATATACAAATATGTATATATATATATATTTGTTTATAGTGACCATAAACTTTAAAATCGTATAGCTAACATCGTGATACAAATTTGCAATAAAACCGCAATAAACTTATTTTTAAATAATTTACTACATTATTATTCTTTTATAAAATAAGTAATAAAATTTAACTAAATTAGATTCGTAAAACATTAAAACTTATTGTTATACTAAAACTATAGAACACTGTAATAAAATAAATTATTTGAAAAAAAAACAAATCCTCTAACTTTAAACCTATGAGTATATTGTTCTGTTTGAAGTAAAAAATTAATGAGATATCAACTAGATGACACACACACACACACAAACACATTTAAAAATCATGTGTGGGTGTTGAGTAATAGCCTTAACCACTTCTTGTATATATAAGTATCTACCAGGCCCAGTTTTAAAAGAATGTCTAAATAGATAAATTAGCAAATTAATAATGCATAGAAAAAAAATATCTATTTTGTATATGTTTGTCATTCCTTTATGCTAACATGTGTAATTGTTTAAAATAAAATCTTTGTTACGATAGTTCTAGGCCTCGGCAAATGTAAATTTTGTTTTTAGTTACCATGACTGCATTTATTTTACAAAATTTTCTATCCAATAAATTTATTTAATACGATGACGCTCGGTTCTGTGGTGGTCACAGCAGATTTTTTTTTTATGTAGGTATATTAACAAAAAATTAGCAAACAATTAACTGAAAATTAAACTAATAAATAAACATATTTAAATAATTATTTTGCTAAATATGTTTAGATTCATAAAAATTATAAGAAATTAATATTAAATTAAATTATTTAATAAACTAAAAAGTGATTTTAATAATAATAATAATAATAATAATGTTTATTAATCATCAAACAATTTACATGATATTTACAATAATAATATTATTATATTTATTTAGTTTGTACTATATACTAAATTAGCAAAATTAAACAGAAATGCACTGTAATTATTTGTAGAAATTACATGTGTTAGTAATTTCGCGTCAAGAAAAATATTCGAAATACTTCAACGCAATACGTAATACGTAGACCTAATTATATACCGTAAAGCGCACGTTTTAATTAAGACGTTCCTTACGTATTAATTTCTATAATGATTAATTAATATTTAACAACAAATTAGAGATAATTGTGGGTTAGTGGTAATAAGTTTTTCGCGTTTAGAATTTTTTAACGATTTATTGTTGATTGATCAGCCCAAAAATGGGGATTTACCTTCATTATTATTCCTATTGAATATTATTTTGTTGTTGATACACAGTACTAGTTGGTGAGTTGGTTAATTTTAAAATTGTGATTTGAATTTTAATTAGTTCGGGAAAATGAAAGTTTATTGAGTATTGTTTTTAATTAAATTAATCTTCAATGTGGGTGTGTTACGTTATTAAATTTTATAATCTATAAGGTTTGGTAAAAATTTGAAATTCATATACCTTTAAAACTATTTACTAGATAGAGGGTCACGTCAGTATCCGAATACAATTTTTTTCAGAAAATGTTCAATTCTTGGACTTACCTGAAAAAAAAAAGAATTAATTAGAATAATATATTTTTCTTTCAAATATATAACATAATTTTGTTTTTATGGAGTTGGTATGATTAAGAGATTGGGTTGCGTGAGCAAAAGTTTCCAAGTAGTAAGGATAGAAGAGCATATATGAGAGGAATTACGAATGTGGATGAAGCTAGAGTTGCTTGTCTGGATATAAATGTTTGGAAGAAGAAACTAATTTCGAGATGGATGGAAAGAATTTGTGTCACAACGCAACGATAGCTACTCCCTACACTCCTTACTATTATCTATTGCATGCGCTCTACTTTTTCCTTTTAAATCTTACAAGTATTGTCAAAGCTATTAAAAATTTACAATCACAAATTTTCAAGATAATTTATATGAGGTCAGAAATCTGTATGTGGCTAAGAGAAATTATTTTATACTTTTTTGTCCGTTTTAAGAACGTGGTATATATTTTTTTTTTTTTTATTATTTAAATAATTATTTTATCAACTTAAAATGTATTTTAGTTAAAGTGGTTATTATGAAAACGGGCCATAATGTTTCAAAAAAATATTTTAATAACTAAATTACTCCTAAAGGTTTTAATAAAAATCCATATAAAATCAAAAAAAATCTAAAGATAAACTATATAAGAAAGCAAAATTTTGACAAACTCCGTTTTAATTTTGAACTTCTAGCGAAGATTATAAATCTTTTAAAAATTTATGGTGTTAGAAACAAAACAAAATCTAAAAATTAGTGGCCATAATTTTTATCATCTGTCATTTTATTACAGTATGTGTGACCTTATCGAAAATTTTAAATATAGCTTAAAGCAACCTATTTTCTGGTAACGCCACACAAACACACACACATACACAACACTAATATTGCTACGATAGTGTTTTTAGTGTCAAAAACTAATTAAAAACAAACCGAATTTAATGTTCTTTTTCGAAAATGTTTTGTCTAAAAATTGCTATATATTACACAGTTTATGTAACTATAATAAATTATAATATATTTCCGATAAAGTTCGGACATTTTCAAGGAAAATTAGAGCATGTTATTTAGAAGTATTTTACATAATACACTGAAGGCTCACTCACGCGTTCCTACTTATTTCAAAATTAGTTTTGGTAATAATAAATAATAACTAATAAACGGAATTCAGTCAGTTAAATATCTTTATTCTCTTCTGTGCTAGCGTTTCAGCAATTACTATTGCATTTTTCAGAGCTAGCTGATGTTACATGTGTTTAATTAGTGTTCAGTAATGCAATATATACATAATTTGGTCAGAAAACTGAAAAACTAAAATTATGGTTGTTATTACATTAAATGCATGACTAATTATCATGTGGCTTCATTTAATTAATAATTTATAAATCTAGTTACTTATTTGTTACCTAGTAACTTATTTCTATGTTCTGTTTATTTACTGGAATATCATTTGTGTAATTTTTCCTGATCATGTACATGAAGTACATCGAAACGTCGATTATTAATAAAAATTAATACAGAACTACAACTTAAAGTCGTTTTATTTTAACTAAATACTTAGTTATATCTCATAAAATAATCTGATTAAGTCTTAAAATACAATTTACAAATATTCTAATGTTCAGATTTTTTCCCCAAAAATTTCACAATCATTGAATCGGCTTGTTAACTTATGAAATTTTTGAGAAAAATCTGAACATTAGAATATTATTATATTCATTTCATAGAACTTTTGTTCAATGTTATTATCAAATTACAAATCATTTTTAAGTTCCGGATGATCAAACAAAACAAATTCCCAAATATAAATATTTACTTAACTTATAATTTAAGACAGATTAAAGAAAATTAAACAAACAACTCAAAATTAAATATATATTCCTAACCAAACAGTACGGTATAAAAATAATGGTTTATTGTTTTTAAAACATCATTACAATTACAAAATAATAAACAAAGAAAAACCTAAAAATAAACTCAACATACTTTTGTTTTAAATTTAGTTATCAGCTGTGCGGCGCAGACACAAAAAAAAATTCAAGAATTTTTGGCAACTGCATTTTGTCAAACGGGCCATGACGTCACAATGACATCATCCTATTGCTATGGCAACTGCCACTGTTTCTAAACAAACAAGAGAGCAGTGTTCTTTTGTTTTTTGTTTTTTTTTTCGGGCGTGACAGACTGGTTGTTCGGATGAACAAAACCAAAAAAAAACAAAGTTAATAAAGATTTTCAAGTTGGGTTTCTAGTCGATGAATGCTAAGCTGTGAACGAAATGATGAATCGATCATTATGGGAGCGTGTATGTCATCGTTATTACCCCATATGGGGGCATGTTTTTCGAATGATTTGAAATTAGGATATTCCTAGAAATCTATTTGATATGGGAAAAGATTATTGTTAGGTATTGTGTGCACTGAGAAAAAGTTTGCTTCATATCTATAAGCCTGTATTCTCACCTTTTTTGTTTATGAAAAAGTGCTTTTATTTTTGCTTTGAAATTAATTTTTACTTCTACCTCTTATCAAATATGAGTAGTATTAACTATTTTTGATATATTTTCTTAAATGTGATATAATAAAATTCAAATAAACTAATTGAAATTGCTTAATAAATAATTTTAAGTAAACGGTATATAAATGTATAATAAAATAATAGGTAGCTTTGAAAAATAAATGTTTTTTTTGGATTCCGTCTTCTGAAAAATCTCAAAATCATATGAAAATGATTAAAATATCTCTCAAACAGCATTTCTGCAGTAAAATCTAATTATAATCTTTTTTATATCTAATATTATAAAATTCAAATAAACTAATCAAAATTCTTTAATAAGTAATTTTAAGTAATGAAAAAAGTAATTTAAACAAAAATCACTTTTTAAATTAAGGTAAGAATACGGGCCAAAGTGTTTTTCCAAAATATTGTAAAATTATTAATAATTTTTAATTCAAATGTAGTTTTATTTTTAAACTAAATATTAACTAATTTCATACAAGACTTTGAAAATAATTATACTGTTACTTACTATTATTTTTTTTGCTATTAAAATGTTTATTTTCATTAGAAAAACATAAGTTTACAGTTCAAAAACAGATTTACTTTTAAGTTAAAAGTAAACACCTGGAAACTAAAGTAAAAATTTTGTGAGTGTGATTATGTTAGTTGATGACATTTCGATGTAATGTCAATGTTACATTCATTTTTATTTGAGTTGTTTATCTATTTATTTATTTATTCTGATAGTTTTGTGTATTCATATAAATTTTATTGTCTCTCTAATGGTGTGTGTTTTCGATATTTTAAATGATTACTTCATTTGTATATTATTTGAAGTTTATTCTATACACATATAAATTAAAATAGCTATCATATTTAATTCTAATTGTCTAGCTATAATTCGAAGATACTGTAATAATTGCAAGACTCATCAATATTAACAGTAGATTTGATAAAATTTGGCGTCCTTTATTTTCTTAATTAAAAGTTTATAAATTTTATAATCTAGTAATTTTGTAATCTAGTAATTTGTTTCTATGTTTTTTTATTTACTGTATATATATATTATTTGTATTATTTTTCCTGATGAAGCTGTACGTTAAGTATGTCGAAACGTCGATTATTAGTAAAAATTTATATAGAACTACAACTATAAGCCGTTTTATTATAAAACAGATATTTTTTTCTGTAAAATTTATTTTACATTGCATTTTTTTCTTAAGCTTCTCTAAGAATTTATTGTGTTACATAAAAATATCAAATATTAATGATTATATTTATTAAAATAAACATTTATTCATAACCATATATTTATAATTAATTTATCAGGTGTCAAGTAATTTTTAGAAAAATTATATGCATTAAATAAAGATTATTTATTCATTAAGAAATCATTTATTATTGCATTTAATGTTAATAATTTTTTGTTTGTTTTCTTGCAAATGTTATAATTATATATTACATATTTTAACATGCCATTTAGAAATATTATAAATGTAGTAATAAATTAAAATAATAATATAATAATTTGTTAAATAACTATTTAAAAATAATATAAACATATTTATATAATTTATTAATGTTAATTATCTTTTTTTTTGTATTTCAGGTTTATTTGGTTTCCAAGTGTACAAGTTGCGGAAAGTTGAAACATTTAGTTGGTAAGTTTGAATCTAAAATTGTTATATATTTAACTTAGTAAATAATCTTTCAAAACTTATTATAATAAAATAAAAATTCTTTAGATTTTAGTTTAACAATTAACAATTTATTGAATACCACCCAGAATATTCGTAAACTTAAAATATGAAATATTTGTCATACAAAAAAATATGCTTGTGAAAATATTATTAATGCCTAATTAACATTAAATATTTATTTACCCAAAATTAAAATATATATTTTTCCTCTTTAATAAACAAAATATACTGAAAATTTGTTATTTTGAATTTTCCTAGCCACGAATCAAATATTATTTAATTAAAATTTGATTGTATAAAAAAATTTACTGTATATATATTTTTGCAAACGACAAATCTTCAAATATTTGCATTTCAAAACTGTAAAATACAGTTAGATCTGTGCAATAAAAATAACAATAAATATAAAAAGTTTGTTTATAACTTATAAGAATGTCAGATATGTTAAGAATTCTTTTTTAGTGTAAATATAAAAATACTTTAAAAAGAATTTATGATATCTATGAAAAAACATTGAAAAATTTCTAGCTTAGAATGTTTTAGTAAGAAAAAAGTCTTCAAATGTCAAACTCAATTAAAATCGTGATATTTATAAACACAAAAATAATTCAAGTTCAAATAATTGAAATTTTACAAGCTCTATTTATAACTAGATTCAAAACACTTGTTTTGAAATTTTGTACCAATCGCGTTTTGATAGACTTACAAGAAAGATTTCTGAAATATTAGTTTTTACATACGTATATACACATTCACGCCATGTACCCAAAAGGGTATGGCACAAACTTTTGCTACTATAATGTAATATAACACTGCGTGTAGATATTTTTATTTTAATTTTACATAAGATCAAGTAAACAAGTTTGTACAGGTAACTTAAATCATAGTGTATTTTTAAAATACCCTGTAAATTCCTCACATCAAAATCAATTAAATGATATTTTCGCGATATTTGCTGACGTAACGTAAATTTGTGTGTATGGTATATACCTACACACGAATTCCGTTACAATGATAAAAAGAATTGAAAGCAAAAAAAAAATAAAAAAAAATTGGATTTATTTTTACTCAAACCGGATA
This sequence comes from Clivina fossor, assembly GCA_963966155.1. Classification (NCBI taxonomy): domain Eukaryota; kingdom Metazoa; phylum Arthropoda; class Insecta; order Coleoptera; family Carabidae; genus Clivina; species Clivina fossor. Next base: position 14,918,927 of record OZ014559.1, on the reverse strand, counting down.
TTTTCGTCACCTACGCACGTCTTCCAGTTCAGCACCAGTTACAGGATTTTTTTTTTGTTTAGTTTGTTTGTAAATGTTATACGTGATCAAGTATGACATACTTATATTATGCATATTACCAGAGACGTACTATCAATTAATTTATTATTAATATTAGTTGTCGTAACAAATCTTACAGAACTCTTTATATGGGTATAATATTGTATAATAAGCTACCCCAAAATATAAGAGCACTAACTGCTAATAAATTTGCACAAAAAATAAAGTTGTTTCTACTTCAAAAGGCGTATTATACCGTCCAAGAATATCTGGAAAGTAATCTTGCTGATTTTGATTTTGATTTGATTAATTAATTAATCTAATATGAAGCTAGTTTAGTTAGGTATACTTGTTGTATCAAATTTTGTATGACATATTCTTTATCAATTGTATTTTTGATTCGTAGAATAAATAAATATTATTATTATTATTATTATTAAAATAAAAAAAAGCTTTAAGATTCAGTTCTGTATATATTTTATTTAAAAATCGACGTTTCGGTATATTATACATATATCTTTATCAGGAAAAAATTATACAAATGACATAAATAATAAACAAGCACTTGTTTCTATGTTTTGTTTATTATTTGTCATTTGTATATTGTACTTTTGATGTTTACTTAAAATTATTTATTAAGCAATTTTAATTAGTTTATTTGAATTTCATAATATTAGATATAAAAAATATATCAAAAATAGAAATACTATTCATATTTGATAAGAGGTAGAAGTAAAAATTTATTTTAAAGCAAAAAATAAAAGCATTTTTTCATAGACAAAAGAGGTGGGAATACGGGTCATTGAATTTTAATCACAATTTATGCAGAACTACAACCTGAAAGCTAAAGCTTCTGTGTTTTAATAAAAAATTGTACTAGAATTTCTGCATTTAAAATAAAACGGCTTTAGTTCTTTATAAATATTTATTAATAATTAACCTACTCAACGTACACCTTCATAAGGAAAAATGATACAAATGATATTTACAGTAAATAAACAGAACATAAGAAATTTATAAATTTTTAAAACAGTGCCTTATGTTATTTTTTTTTTTATACACATTTCTATTGCTTCTCTTATCAATCTACTGTTAATATTGATGGGTTTTTCAATTATTATAGTATTTGCAAATTTAGAAAAATCTTCATGTTGTAAAATTCGATGATACTGTAATAATTGCAAGACCGATCAATATTAACAGTAGATTGATAAGAGAAGCAACAGAAATTTGTAAAGAAAAAGATAACATCAATCAGTGTTCACGCACTGATTTAAATAAAATTTGGCTTCCTTTAATTAAAAATTTATAAATTTTGTAATCTAGTTGCTAGTAACTTGTTTCTATGTTCTGTTTATTTACTGTAAATGTCATTTGTATCATTTTTCCTGATGAAATTATACGTTGAGTTCGTCAAAACGTTGATTATTAATAAATATTAATACAGAACTAGAATCTAAAGCTGGTTTATTTTAATATAATGAGTTTCTATGTTAGGTTTATAGTACTTTGTTTTTACTTAAATCGCCAATAATTTATTTTGATGAATTAATTTAATCATTAGTTATTTTTTTTTTTAATAAAGAAATCCCGGGATTTGAAGCCGGGATCTTTTGCTTTCGCAGCAATTGCGCCACAAGATCACAACGACAAGGTAATGCATTTTTCAAACTCACGAATTTAATCCAGTCTATGTTATTTCTGCATTCTCTTAATATCAAAATTATATTTAAATAAGTATCTGATGAGCTAATACGGCCCTGTAGAGTTGTTACTATGGCGCCTTGCGTCTATCTAAAATCTCGGATAGCACAATTCCGTTATCAATTGATTTATAATATTATATCTTGTTGAAATGCAACTGCGCTCTTTTAAACTGTGTTACTAAGAACAAGAACACACACTTAGTATATACAGAGCGTAACAAACAAAAGATTCAAATGTCAATCTTTATTATTCTTTAGAAAATTAATTTAGGCACGCTTAGTTTATATGAATTCTTAGGAACTACAGCCAAACAGCCCAGCCGAGAGCCAATCTTAAATCATAATGTGCCAGATTTTAACACCAGTTAATCACATTGGCTGTGCTTGTTATTTTGGAATTTGTAAACGTTTCAATGTATTTTATTGTTTTTATAATTGTGTTATTTTTTTAAATATAAATTAATTATTATTAACATTATTACATATATATTAGGGTGTCCTTAAAAAAAAAAATTTCCAGTAAGGCTAAAATCGATAATTTTATATTGAAAAAACATTAGAAATAATATTTTTTGTATGTTTTTACGAAAATAACAGGTTCCTCTACACAACTGAAATTTTCGGAAAACGCGTGTAAATATATACACGATATAAACGATATATTTAATTACACGCGTTTTCTGAAAATTTCAGTTGTGTAGAGGAACCTGTTACTTTCGTAAAAACATATAAAAAAATATTATTTGTGATGTTTTTTTGATGTAAAATTACAGATTTTAGCCTTACTGGAATTTTTTTTTAAAGGACACCCTAATATATATATATATATATATATATATATATATATATAATAATATATTTTAATACTCAAAAATATTGAGATTTTCAATTTTTCCCAAAATTATTATTATATTATTATATTAAATTTCACAATGACAATACGAACATTTATTTGTTCCTAGAATAATATATTTATTTCCATCAAAACTCTTTCCACTATTCCGAAATTAGTTTTCTCCAAACATTTCTATCCAGACAAGCAACTCTAACTTCATCCACATTTATGACACTTTCTCATACATACTCTTCTAGTCCTACTACTTGGAAATATTCGCTCACGCAAGCCACTATCTCAATCATATCACTCCATCTATTCATCAGACGATCAAAGCAACCATCCTTAGACAATAAACTACCCAAATACACAACTACTCATCTACCTGCTCTAAACGATGCACCATCAACAGATACCATTACATTAAGTCTTCTCGAAAAAACTAATACTTTTGCACTTTTCAACTTATTCAATACAAGATATATATTAATTCTAACACACAAAATTAATTCTATCAATTATCCTTTTCAATTATTAAGTATAAATCATATAAAAAATTTAATATAAATTATAAATTACCATAAAACCAAAAAAAATAATAATTTGAAACTTAAACTGTCAATCACAAAATTCTATATTTTTTATATTATGACTAGAAAATTATGTATATATCTATGTCGTATATATATATATATATATATATATATATATATATATATATATATATATATATATATATATATATATATATATATATCTTGAAGCAGTAATTGTAAATATAAAATATATTTCCATTTCTCAAACATTTTTAAACCTATTTACATATTAAATCTTTCTGTTGATACAATTGTATCAGCCTCTCTATTTTATGAAAAGTACTAATTACAGATTTCAAATTTGGCATACTTTTCATTTACTATTTTACATATTGCAATAATGTGTATTTTATAATCAGAAATGAAATAATATGGTAAATTGCATATCCACATAGAATATAACAGAATATAAATAACCTTTATTTAGCTTCTGGCTAATTATAATAAATAAAATAATAAATAAAAATATATGAACTTACTGTGGCGAAAAGTTAATAAAATAAAATAATTGCCCTTAAACCACAAAGTAAATTAATAAAGCTAAATACGTATTTCGAAAGCTGAGCTTTCATCATCAGTAGCAAAAGTTAAAACTAAAGTCCTAATCAGTGATGTAAACTTAGCTTTTAAAATGCGTATTTAGCTTTTTTAAATTATTTTTTGGTATAAGGGAAATTATTTTATTCTGACTAATAATTAATTATATTGTATTTACAAAATTATAAAATTTACAGGAAATCTATTACTGTAGCATAATATTTACATAATTAGTGACATATATAATTTAGCAAATTTTTTACTTAATTATTAACTTTATGCAAGTAAAATGTTTTTAATTCCAAACTTAAAAGTTTTAAAATTTTTTGATTCTTTAATATATTTCGGTAATTTATTATATTCATGTAATCTATTATGAAATATATTATTAGTAGTACTACTTTTAGTCTTATTAGTAATATAAAAATTATTTACATTTTTAACATTATAATTAATTATACATACTAATTAAATTTCAGACTGTCACTCAAATACTTGGAAAGCAAATCATGTTGCATTTTAAATATAAAAATCATTGCAAACATTACTAAGATAAATTTAATATTTAACCATTTTAATTTTATTGATATATTATTATTATATATTATATATATATATTATATTATATATTATATATTATATATTATATATTATATATTATATATTATATATTATATATTATATATTATATATTATATATTATATATTATATATTATATATTATATATTATATATTATATATTATATATTATATATATATATATATATATATATTATATTATATATTATATATTATATTATTACAATGACTCTATTTTGAAGCAATTGCAAATTAAGTTTACTACCCTTATTACCAATATATAAAATTGTTGCACAATATGTAAAATGGGGTAAAATTATAGTCTTATATTATTAATGTTAGAGTCCAAATTGAAACAAAATTTCTTATTTTTTTGCAAGAAATTAATTTTCTTAGCAATTTTTTTTGCATATGAAATTTATATGAACGTCATTTAAATTTATAGTCCAGCATAACTTCCAAATATTTAATTGAATCAACAAATTATATTGAATAATTAAATTGAATAAAAAATTATTGAAATAACTTTACGGATAAAGTCATGTAGTAGCTACATCAAATTTTCATTCTCTTAATTTAAATACATATTTAATGGACTTTCAATAACACTAACACATTTATAAATCTTAATTCAAATTTGATTGATTATTGCATATTGCTGTATCTGAACACCATCAGTTAGGAAAAATTCGAAATAGTGCTTTTCTAAATGAAGATAAATGATTAATAGATCGTATTGTTTGATTGATCGCAACGCGCCAATTACTTGACTGTTAAGTGTAATTGTAAAATTGCAAATGCAATGAATGTAATTGCATGTAAACAATTTGATCTTGCCTTACATATATATTAATGGTGCTAAAGAGATAAGTGTTATTTAATGAAATTATTATTTGTTTCTTCTTATCATTCGCAAATATCTTGACTATTTTAACATAGTTTGCTTTGATATAGAATTATTGTAGAACAGAGATGTATTGTTTTTTTTTTACAGTAAAACAAATGAAGGTGGAAGGTCGATCAAAAAATAATGACCCGTATTCTCACCTCAGTTATAAAAGTGATTTTTGCCAAAAGTACTCTTGACGTTCACTTAAAATCATTTATTAAGCATTTTAAAATAGTTTATTTAAATTTTATAATACCAACTATAATAAAAATGTTCAAATATAGAAAAATTATTTATATTTGATGACAAACAGAAGCAAAAAGTTATTTTGAAATTAATGATAAAAGCACTTTTTTACGAAAAAGTGAGGTGAGAATACGGGCCTATGTCTTTTCTTCAAGCGTATCATAATATACATTGAACAAAAAAAATGTTCAAGTGTATCTGTGAAATTAATATAATAACACTCAAATGTTGAGATTTTTCCCAAAAATTTTCACAAGTTACTGAATCATTGAATCGGCTTGTTAAGCTATGCATCAATGACTGGCCAGCTAACTATAAGACACGTGTTTCGTTCTTTAGCAGCTCGTCAGTATGGTGCTTTGATCAATGTCTCAAAACACTGATGCAATGATTGAGTAACTTGTGAAATTTTTGAAAAAAAATCTTAAGATTTGAATGTTTTTACCACTTTGACAGCAAGGAAAAAGTGGTATAGCGTTTGGTACGGTGTCTGTAACATTTAAAAAAAAAAAATTTGTGTATAGAAATCCTTCATATAGTCCCTAGATGACGAATCTGAACTTAGTTTATGTGGGTGTATGTGTGTCCGTCGTCAGCTCGCTCGGTCGTAAGTCAAAATTTTGTGGCCGCAACTCCTCCTAGACGGTTCAACCGATTTGAATGAAATTTTCAGGATAAATTTGTCTAGTACCCAAGATGGTCATGTGGTTTTATTTTTTTCCAGTAATGCCAACTTTCCGAGAAAAAATTACTAAAGTTTTTAAAAATTCATATTGGCTACGTTATTTATCCGATTTTGATCAAATTTTCAGAAAAGATTTCCCTAGTGCTCCCATTAATTATATAATTTTATTAATATCCAGTGTTTCCAACTTTCCGAGAAAAAAATTACTAAAGTTTTAAAAAATTTATTATGGCCATGTTATTTAACCGATTTTACTCAAATTTTCACAAAAGATTCTCCTAGTATTCATATAATTTATGTAATTTTAACAAAATACAGTGTTGCCAATTTTTCGAGAAAAAAATTACTAAAATTTATTGTGGCTACATCATTTATTCGATTTTGATCAAATTTTCAGAAAAGTTTCTCCTAGTGCCCACATAAATATCTCTATATGGGTTTACCCATATACTTCTAATCTTGTTATATATTACGTTAGGGTGGTCAGATATTGCATATTCGACCAAGGAAACACGGTCAAGTGTATTTAATTTGACATCTCTGACGGCCATATTAAAAATTATTAATTCAAGTTAAGTTAATTGACAATTGCATCATATATTTTCGCTTGAATTTGAACTTGATTATTGAAACTATATGAAGAAGTGCAAGAAATTCAATGTCCATCGGCAAAATTGTCAGAAATTGTATATTAGATGATGGAAAATTTTTAGAGTAATGGAAAATATTTGTGCTACACCCTTTTGAGTACATGGCGTGTTTGTGTATGTAAATAGTTAGTCTAAAAGTGGTCATTAATTTTATATCTTAATTAAAATCAATAAATATTTCTTTATATCTTTAGCTATTCATAGATTTCCTAAAACGTAATTGATTTTATTATAACTGTTATTATTATTATAATATGTGGCAATTGTTTCAAAGATCTTTTTTTGGTTAAACTAATCTCGTTAAGCGCGGTAGTTCGTAATAAATCAATGTAACGTTTGATTATGTAATAAATCTATTGTATTTATGTAAATAAATATTTATTGTTCGTATTATATAATATGGGAGGTGAGAATAAGAATTTGTTTTGTACTTATTTATATGCAAATACGAACGATTGGGTATTAATTTGATGTGAAAATTATAAATTTAAAGTGAGACAAGGCAGAATTATTTAGTAGCAACCAAGACTAATATTATTTTAACATAGTAAAAAATCTTTCAGAACTCATTATATTAAAATAAAACTGCTTTAGGTTTAAGTTCTGTATTAATATTTGTTGAAAATCGATGTACTTAACGTACGTCTTCTTCAGAAAAACTGATACAAATGACATTTATATTAAATAAACAGAACATAGAAACAAGTATGTATGTTACAAAAATTACATAAGTAACTAGATTATAAAGTTTGTAGATTTTTAATTAATGGAAGCCAAATTTTATTTAAATCAGTGCCACTTTATACTGATTGATGTTATCTTTTTCTTTATAAATTTCTATTGGTTCTCTTATCAATCTGCTGTTAATATTGAGTGATCTTGCAATTATTACAGTATCTATAATCAATATTAACATATTATATATTCGTAAATATGGCACAAGATGAAAATGAATACTAATATTATCAATTAATTAGTTAATTAATTAATATTGCATTGTCGTCCAGTGCTGAGCTATGTTTAAAGTTTCAAGTAAGAAAGCTCATTGGGAAGTTAGTTTAAAATCAATTGCAAAATTTTTAGTAATCTATGTGTGTTTAAGATACAAAAAATAATTAATTGCAATAAAATTAACATTATTCTAATTATTTTATTTTATATTGTACATTCAAGTGATATATATATATATATATATATATATATATATATATATATATATATATATATAGGTATAATTAAGAATGTCAGAATAAGAAGAAAAAAAAAACGGAAATCTATATTTATTTAAGATACAAAGAAATAGTTATCAATTACAATTTTGCAATAAAATTAACATTATTGTAATTAATTTGATTTTATATTGTTCACATTCAAGTGCTATACATATTTTTAATTGAGAATGTCAGAAGAATGAAACAAAAAAAAACCACAATACAATAATTTCTTATATCTTTAACACCTGTTTTTCTTCTGGGCACTGATTTATCGGGTGCAGCTTCCTTATTATAGTGTTCCTACACTAAGAAACTATTTTTATTGTTGCACTATTTTTTTCTTAACTATCGTAAATAATAGTTTACTATCACTACGAACTGTTAGAAGATTGTCAGACAGCGGAATGCAATATGATAAAATATATACGTATTTGTTATCAGATTCAGTCTGTTTTCTTATGGACTTTGGATTATGATTAAATACAGTGGTACTTAACATTTTTCTTTCACGAGATATTACTGTAAAAAAATCTATGTGCCCTTGGGCACACAGAGTTTGGGGCCCTTTTAGAAAGACAAAAAAAAAATGTGAATGAAAACGTCAGTATATATTTTTATTCAGTGACTTTATGGCTATTATGGTTAGCTTTACAGAAATCGAATATAAGTAGTCATTAAAAAAAAATAAATTTTAAATAAATTTATAAAAATTTCATTTAAATATTTTAGATTTCATTAATTCATTACGAAATTTTACGCTATGTATTTTTTTGATTTTTTTTTAGATTTAGTAAAATTTGTTCACAGTTTAAAAAAAATATTTAGAAATCTCATCGGGTTTCCGATTTACATTCAGATTTAGAAATTTTAACTGCAATCCTTAGTAAAATACACATACAAATAAAGAATTGAGCTCCCCTTTTTCGGTGTCGGCACTTTGGGGCCCCTATCGAGCCGGGGGCCCTGAGCTCATGTTCCTTGAAGAAAAGACAGAAGTGAATAAAAGTCGGGGGTAACTAATTTCAATATTAGAATAATTATTACCCGTATATTAATTTCACAGATACACTTATGCACTTTTGTTTAATGTTATTAAAGGAAGCCAGTTTTTATTTGAATTAGTGCCTTTAATTAATATAACAATATAATATATATATATATATATATATATATATATATATATATATATATATATATATATATATATATTTAGAAACACTGGTTTAGTGGTAATGTTATAAAAAAATGTACGTAACATGCACTTTTTTAGTCAAGAAATAGACACCGATGCTTTATCACAAAAAAATATTATATTAGGTCTGCAAGATATTTCATAATTGTCTAACATTACGTAACAAACAAAACGATTTGATAAATGCAATTTTTTAATAATAATTTATTGCATATTGCATCAAATTAAGTTGCATTCGTATTGCAGCTAAATTTTACTTTAAAAAACCGAAGGAAATTGAATTTCCTTTAATTTACAAGCAATTTGTTCTAATTTACCATTTTTGCTAATTAATTTATTCGCTAATTACTATAATTTTTTAATATACGTTAATTCGCATTAAGCAAAAACTTTATAATTACGTTTTAATTATGCAACAAATTGGAAAAAAATGTCTATGAGTTTTAGTATAATTAATATTTATAGGAATTTTTATATATTTATTCAGATAAGTAGTTCATATTTAACATAGTAAAATTCTTTCAGAACTCATTATATTAAAATAAAAACTGCTTTATGTTAAAGTTCTGTATTAATATTTATTTAAAATATAGGATAAATGATATAAATGACATTACAGTAAATAACATAACATAGAAACAAGTTACTAGATAACAAATAAGTAACTAGATCATATAATTTATAGATTAAACAATGCAATTCTAAATTAACTTAACTTGACGTAATAATTTTATAATATGACCGCCGAAGATGTCAAATTAAATACACTTGACATTGTAGTTACGTTTGATGCTATCACCAGTTTATGTATATAGTAACTAACTGCTGTATAATAATGTCATTATTATGCTAGTAACATAATGACCTTTTTCTATATAGGCAATATGGTAAAGTAATATTAATATTATGATACGCTTGAAAAAAAAGTGTTTACTTTTTTCACTCATTTGTGACAATAATTACTATTCTTTATGCACTTGTTGCATAAATTATTATTCTAGTTTTATTGTATTAATGTAAAAAGAAAAACATTCCACATATTTTCCGGGAAAAAAATCTCTGTAACTTTTTGGTAAACTGTACCAGTTCCAGACAGAGCAAATGTCGTTTTGTAATCTCTTTCCCCGCCACATATAAGGTCGTTAGAAATCCAAATTTGGATTCTCGACTAGCTTATATGTCTAATGGTCTCCGATGAGAGGCTACTGCTATACATAACCAAATCAGCCCACATTCAGTCTGTGTTTTTGTGTTCGCATTGTATATGTTATAAGATTCTGTTTTGTTTGTGGTTTTATACATGTAATGTGGAAACTGTTTCTCAAACGTAGACGGCCTTGAAGTTATGTAATGACTGGGGGCAAGGTTAAGGGCTGCCCCCGCCTGATAAATTCTGTTTTATTACATTTTTATGTATTTTGTTTTTTTTTTTTTAATTTTATGGATTTGTTTGATAAATATATATTACATACTTTGATAAAAAATATTACGGAGTTAAATATTTTTAGCTATTTGACCACTTGAACTGTAAGGAAAAAGTGGTATAGTGTTTGGTACTCTATAACTTTTCAAAAATATATAGAAATCCTTCATATGTATGACGAATTTGAACTTAGCTTATGTATGTGTACGTCGTTCGCTTGCACGTTTAAATTTTTTATCGCATCTCCTCCTAGGCTATTAATCTGATTTGCACCAAATTTTCAGTTTATATTCAGTTAGTACCCAAGATGGTACCAACTTTCCGAGAAAAAAATTATTAAAAGTTATACTCTAAAATCAAACGGCTTTTGGTTATAGTTCTGTATTAATATTTATTAATAATCGACGTTTTGACGTACTCAGCATACGTCTTCATTAGCAAAAAAAGATATAAATTTAGCGGTGCACATTGCATTTCTTACACTTCTTCACACAAGAAATGCGATATAATGTAATATATACTTATGTAATTTTAAATAACTATTAACTTGTAAAATAGCAGCATTTTGTAATTTTTCCTGCGATAATTAACGTAATATTACATTATGTTTCTCCTAGTCCCCATAAAAATTATATAATTTTATTACCAAACAAAGTTGCCAACTTTCCGAGGAAAAAATACAAAAAATTTTAAAAATACATTTATAGAATATGTAAATTTACATCAATTTTTGTACAGCGTATGTTAAGTTATACTCTATTCAATAATTTAATCTAAATTTAACTAGGAACAAAATATGAAATTACATATTATTATTGAAACTGATAAAATATAATTATATAGTACATTAGCAAATAACAAATAAATATCAAAATATTTTTTAATAATATATCACTAAGTTTTAATAATATATTTAACAAATTGAAAAACCTTGTTAGCATTATTATTTATTTATTTTCAAATTTACAAATTATACATATAAACCAAAACTATTATTATTATGCATTTATTTAATGCTAATTTTGTTTTCAACAAAACGGAACTAAAAATTAATAAACCTCAATCGATATAAGATAAAAAATTGAAATCTGTATTATTATAAATTAATAAAAACAATTGCCAATATAATTATTATCAATTATTTAATAATAAAAACAAATATACTTATATAAAATGCGAGAATATTTTTCTAAAAAAAATTATATTTATTATCACCTCGGGTAATAGAAATATTTTCAGATATGTTAGACAAAAAAACTATGAAATTATGAATGTATCAAATTGTCCTTGACAATTTAAACGATTAGTTAACGAATTTATCGCATCTTCCGTGTTTACAAGTTGTTGTTTTTTTTTTTTTGTTTTTAATCATTTAGAAAATTAATTTGATAAAATCTTCGAAATTACACTTAACATTTGAATATTTTTTTAAATATGTTAATAATAGGTATTTTAACGCAAATTATGGTTAATAAAATATTATTATATACACCTTTAGATTTACGTATACTTTTTATAAAATTAATATTCAAAGAATAAATTTTGATTGTGTACTATAATTTTGAATATATATCTAAAATACATAATTTTTTATGATTTAGTTTAGTAAAAAATCTTTTGGAATTCATTATATTAAAATAAAACGGCTTAGGATGTATTAATTTTTTATTAACAATCGACGTTTCGACGTACTCCATGTACATTAACATCAGAAAAAATTACACAAATAACATGATAGTAAATAAATTGAACATAGAAACAAGTTACTAGGTAACAAAATAAGTAACTAGATTATAAAATTCATAAATTTTTAATTAAAAGAAGTCAAATTTTATTTAAATCAATTACTAATCATACTGATTGATGTTATCTTTTTCTTTATATATTTCTATTGCCTCTCTTAAAGTTCTGTATTAATATTTATATAAAATCGACGTTTCGACGAAACTCAACGTCCGTCTTCATCAGGATAAATGATATAAATGACATTACAGTAAATAAGAGAATATAGAAACAAGTTACTAGGTAACAAAATAAGTAACTAGATCATAAAACTTATAGATTTTTAATTAATGGAAGCGACATTTTATTTAACTCAGTGCGTTTACAGTGATTGATTTTATCAGTTAAGTTTAAGTTAAGTTAAGTTTCATTAAGTTTCGTCAAAACATCGATTTTAAATAAATATTAATACAGAACTTTAACCTAAAGCAATTTTATTTTAGTTTGTATACTGTTTTGTAATTTTTTTAAATTTTTGTAGATGAATTTCAATTTTGAAAATAAATTAAATTGAAATATTAAATATAAATATTTAAAAAAACAAATCTACTTTAGTAATACAAGTTTTTACGAAATAATATTTATAGTATAAGCATAATAACGAAAGAGGAATTAGATCATTTATGCAAATCAAAGTAGGTTGTGGAAAATGTAAATAAATCTTCGAAGAAAAATATAATCGAAAAATCAAAGAACCGGTTCGATCTGAAGGGGCCTCTGACATACTGTGTACGTACTGTAGATATTACATTTATGCCATATTAACAACATGACATCAGTTAATATGAACCGATAGCTTAACTTATATTATTCTAATCTTTGATTTGCAAATATTTTGCAATTTTAGAATACGATAATAAAACAAAATTACAGTATAATTAATAATTTTATAAAATAAAAATATTTCATTTAATTTAATACTAACATGTTTAATTGATCTGACAATAAAATTAACAGTAACAGAATTTACAAAAAATCAAATATTAAAAATATATTGCAAATTGAGAATAATAAAACAATTACTTTAATTAACATAACAAAAAAATCTTTCAGAACTCATTATATTAAAATAAAAAAAGCTTTAGGATTAAATTCTGTATATAGTACACTATAAAAAACTCGGTAATTTTACATAAAAACCCCTGGCAACTGATTTACACCAGTTTAATATGAAAATTTGTACATAATATGAATATAAAATACGTATATTTTATTTAAGTAATTATTAATTTTTTCGGTAAAAAACATATATAATATAGTAAATTAATTATTTTACTTAAAATTGCAAAATTATATTTTTTGTTTTACTGAAATAATATATAATTTTTTACTATGGTTTTTATGTAAAATGGCAATTTTTTTACTGTGTAGATTAATAAGAGAAGCAATAAAAATTTACAAAGAAAAAGATAACATCAGGTATTGATTTAAATAAAATTTGGCTTCTTTTAATTAATAATTTGTAAATTTTTATAATCTAGTTACTTGTATTTTGTTAGCTAGTAACTTGTTTCTATGTTTCGTTTGTTTATTATTTATATCATTTATATATATTTTTTCTGATGATGATGATGAGCAGTATATCGAAACGTCGACTTTTTAAATAAAATATATACCGAACTTAATCCTAAAACTGTTTTATATTAAGTACTGTAATTAATAATTTTATGAAACAAAAATATTTAATTGAATTTAATGTTAAACTGACAAATTCACAGACCATTTTTATTTTAAATACATTAGTTGATCAAAAAGTAATGCATCGAAATTTGTATATAACAGCTACACAGCTTACATGTATAAAGATAAAACAAATAATTAAAAAAAAAATTTATAGAAAATTATCAATTGCTTATAAAAGAGTATGGTAGCAAAATAATTGATGTAAATACTATAAATAACGCGTTTTCTCATAAAACATTCCATATATTTATTTGAGTTAACGTATACCCATTTCAGACAAGCAGTTATTACAAATTACATACATAATTATACAGTAATTCTTACTCTATTTCAGCATAATTAGTTAATTACTTATATTATCATATAGATTCAAATTGATCCTCGTAACGTAAATTATGTTTTGTATAAATCCTTCTTTTAAAAGAAATTTTAAAAGATAAAATTTTATTTACATATGAAAGGAATCTTTTTTATTTTCAGATAAAAAAATTCTTTGTCGTAGATATCCTACTGAGAAACATTTAAAAATTATTTAATGTTAATGTAAAATATATAATATATACAAGCATTTTAAATATTACAATATTATCTTTCTAATTTTTCTAATTTTATGTTTAAACTTGCTGTGATTGAAATGTCTTTCACATAATTTAATTAGAAGAAACTTGATAAAATGTTAATAAATTCTTACACAAAATTCAAATACATTTTTCATAATTATATTATTAAAAAATATTCTTTAATAGATAAACTTTTATAATTTACAATTTAATATTTATATCATTAAAAAAAAGTTAATTTGCAATTCCGAAGATAACTTAACAAATCTTTTTATAATAATTCACGTGTATGAAGCTTTTTCGAATAAATTATTATTATTTCTTTATTATTATTAAAATAAAACTGCTTCAGGTTCAAGTTCTGTATTAATATTTATTTATAATCGACGTTTCGACGAACTCAATGTCCGTCTTCATTTTTCCTGATGATAGCACAAAAAATTCTATAAATTCAACACATTTTGTGTTAAAATCGTTATAAAATTATAGTACAAAATCAAAATGGAACAAATTAAATCTGATATGTTAATGTTGCGATAATTTTTGCATATTTGAAGTAATTCATGTCACGGTCGCGAGGGTGCACTGTATATGCTGATTTTAACTAACATGTTTCTATAGTCAGTTAAAACTAAAATTGCAACTATAGAAACACTTTATATTTAATGTAGAACAACCTTAATCACTTTATATATATCACACTAGGGACTTTTATATTTATTACACTGTTCTGTTACTCTATTCACAGTTAACTATACCTGATAATATTTATATACCTATTTAAACCTATCTATCTATAGTCTATAAATATATTGTAATTTATTGTGTTAATATTTAAACTCGTTGTAATATGGCAGCAATTCATTCAGAATTCTGCTACAGTCTATATAGGGTAATTGGCTAAGATTTATGTATTTGCATTTTTCAGCTAAACTTCTTGTTTATTATATGTAAATCAGGCGATTAAAAAAATAGTTTCTAATGTATATTGCTACAGTACAATGCACGCCGCTTATAAGAATTGCGGATAATGTTATCTAGTATTCTAGTATTGTCATCACTTTTGCGAAAAATGGCATAGACTTATACGATTAAATATCACTGTAAAAAATTAGTGTAAATTTATATTGATAATCATAGTGATTTTACTATAGTTTTTTATGAATGTGGACGAAGCGAAAGTTGCTTGTTTGGATAGGAATGTTTGGAGGAGACTGATTACGGGATGATGAAAAGTGTTTGTGCTACACCCTGTTGGGTACATGGCGTGATTGTGTATGTATGTATGTATTTTAATAAATTATTGTAAATTTACTAGAACATTACAAAATTACATTGAAAAACAGAGTAAAATTACTACCAATATCAATGTATTACATTGATTTTTTACCTTGTAGTAAAACTCCTGACTTATCAATTTTTTCTTATTTTTGTCCACAAGCAATTAGGTACTTGCACGCGTATTTCAAGAACAAATTTACCTGAATCATATGATGTTTTTGATATAAAACTAATGCACGCGTATCATAAACCTCACATATATAACCAGAGCTGGGTAATTGGCTTTTCAGATAAACATTTCAAATGTATCTCGAATTCTAAATCCGGATTTCAGATCTGAATTGTAGGGTAACGGATCCGAATCTCAGATTTGAATATTGGATTCGGATTTTGGATCCGAATCTTTAATTATCCGAAAATCAAATATTTTAAAAATACTTTGTAGTATTTTAAATACTTTTTTAATATTTGAAATACTTTAAAGCAATTGAAGTAGATTTAAATACAAATACTAAATACTAAGTATTTTAAGTATGTATCTAATACTTTTTTGTAAATATTATCTAGCTCTGTAGTGTACACTGTAAAAAAATTCGGTAATTTTGCATAAAAATCTGGGACAACTAATTTACACCCATTAAATATATAAAATTTACAGACGTCAATTTTTACAAAATGTATGTAATATAAACGTAGTAAAATATTTTTCAGAACTCACTGTATTAAAATAATAACTGTTTTAGGATTAGATTCTGTTTAATTATTTTATAAAAAAGACCGTTTTGACGAAACTAAACGCTCGTCTTCATCAGGTCAAAATTTTTTTGTTTATGTTTTTTGACCTGATGAAGACAAGAGTTCAGTTTTGCCGAAACGTCGTATTTAGAAAATAATTAATCAGAATCTAATCGTGAAACAGTTTTTATTTTAGTATGTAATATTATTTACAGATATTTTAAAGAAATTTTTTTAATTATATAAATATAAAATACGTATGTATATTTTATGAAAGTAATTACTTACTTTTTTCGGAAAACAAACATATATAATATGGTAGTTAATTATTTTACTTAAAATTACAAAATTATATTATTTTACAAATAATTTATATGAACGATCGCTTTGCTAAAATAATACTTATGTATTTTTTTACTTTTGTTTTTATGTAAAATGGCAACTTTTTTTCCAGTGAAGATAATATTATAACATTTCTATATTTAGTAAGTTAATAGAAATTTTTATCATAATTTATAATTAAAAAAATTAAAGAAAAAAAATAATTTAGAATTTTACTCAAATCATTTTAATATATAAAGTCTATTAAAAGTTCACTTCTTCGTTCTTGACCTAATCATTATAAAATAGCGCATTAAAGAATGTTTTAAAATTAAAACAGCTTAATGAAAAATATTTTAATTGCATCTGATTAGAAACGAAACAAAAAAAAATCGTTAAATCAGAATATATCTCAATAAAACATTTGCAGAAATATTCTGTTGACAAATTGACAAATACAAATTAAAACGAAAAAACAATTTCAAAACTAAGTTGATCTTAAATTTTATTATTAATCGCTCTACTTATGATTAAAATTAATGTCCTAATAAAACTAATATCAAATTTTTATTTTAAGATGCCATCTCAATGGCACATTATGATGTCATATATATATGCGAACTTTAAAATTGAGTTTTAAATGTCGTACATATATAATACAAAAAATTAAAATGGCTTGTATTTTTATTGATAAAAGCAAAGAGTGTCTGTGTGTGTGTGTTTTTTTTTTTATATATATTTTGTTAATCTCCACATATTTCAAGGGTCAATAACATATACATTATATTGAAGTGCGAAAATTTTAAATGCAAAAACAAAAATATCTGTTACTGTATGTGTGTGAATGTTATTTAAGAATTATGGATCCAGTTGCATGAGGAAGATTGTGTTTTGTTTTTTATTTGTATTTTGTTTTTGTTTGCAGAAAGAATTTATCGGATTGCAAAGACAAGTTTTATAATTTTTAGTACGTTTATATTTGCATATTTAATTTGCATTATCTGTTATACAAAACAGGATTAAAGCGAAAAATATTTTGTTTTCAAATTTTTTAATTATAATCTGTGAAAATAACAAACCTTTAGAATTAAGTTCTGTATATATTTTATTTAAAGATTGACATTTTAATATAATTCTACGTATATCATCAATAGGAAAAAATATACAAATAACACAAATAATAAACAAAACAAGAACATTGTGGTCGATTTATCCTCGTCGCAGACGTTTCACCAAACAACGTAACTAGTATCCTCAGTGCTTGGTGACTGAATGACAGTTTCTACTTCGCAATCTGGTATATATACTACTAGAGAATGGTGGTAGGAGTATAGGTATATATACTAAATTGCGGAGCAGAAGCTGTCATTCAGTCACTATGCACTGAGGATGCCATCAACGATGTGTGACGAAACGTATGCGACGAGGATAAATCGACCAGGACATACCATATAATTAAATTTGAATTAGATTTAATATATATATATATATATATATATATATATATATACAGGTACCGGGTGTTCGTTCGTCAAGTTCGTATAGGCGTTTAACATGCAGTTTCGATAATTTGCGATATACTTCTTTCTCGAGTAAAATTCGGAAAAATACTTAGAGTACTTTTCGATAGACCATAAAAAGTTATATAATTTGGTTTTAGTTTTAATTTACTAGCATATGTCGTTTGGGCGCTAGAATTTTTATTTTTTTTTTATTTTTTGGTTTTATTTTTTTTCTCAAAAACTATGAGGTGTAGGAAAATAAGAGTGGTATGGAAAAATGCGGAATAATGAGTACTATAATGGAGTGAAGAAACTATTATTCTAGGATGCATCGTTTAGTAGAAAAAAAAAATAAAAACTGAATTTTTGAAAATTTCTCAAGGATTTTTTTCAAAATAAGACTTTTCTCAAAATTTGCTCAAAAAATTCAGTAAAATAGAGAAAAAAATTAGCTAAATAATAGCTAAGTAACTTTTTTCTTTATCTCATACTTTAAAGCCATGTATTAGATATGAAAATACTATGCAAAAAATTTCAATATTTAAATTATCCAAAATCTGAACGTCATTGTTTTCAAAATGCATACAAGCACTGACTTGTAAATGATCGGTATCTCTTTTTGAGGATTTTTACGGCAATGTATCGCGTAATAAATCATTCATAAAAAAATAATGTTTATTATACACTCACTACGAATAATAAATAATTGATGAATTAAATTTTAATTACGTATATATATCTGCATATGAGTTTGTTGTACTACATATTATATTAGATCGCATTCCATTAGGATGTGTAAGTTTATTTATATTTTATTATAACAGTTTTTGTTTTATCGAAAGATATTTTGTTTATTTTTCCTCAATGATTCATTTTTATCTATTAACTAGTATTTGTTTCATGGTCTTTTTTTAATTCGAATTTTTCACATGAATTTCAAATTTACAAAAATATATTTATTTAGAAAATGATTGTTTTGTTTTTAAATGCAGTAGAAATTTCTAGAAATTGTTTATTTCTTCTAAATCAAAGGGGTGGTCGTAAATTAATAAACATAAATAATTATATGAATAATTAATGTATTTGTGTGAAAATAACATTCATACTCACGTTGAGTTTCCGTGTAACCTTAGATCACTGATAAAAACTTTAGTTTTATCTTTGTGGTTTAAGGGAAATTATTTTATTTTATTAAACCGATAATATGTATAATTAATATTATAATTATGTAAATATTAAACTTATTTTAAAATAATGACAATTATAAATATTTAATTTTTTTTTTGCAATTTTATAATATTGGTAAATATAAAATAAAGCAAAATTGCAAATATTTGTTACAATAGCCTATATTAATTGCATTTTTAATGACTCTACTAATTTATATTTTAAATAACATAAATATTAGTCACCTATAACAGTCAGTAATTTGTAATAATTTATATTCCACAGATTATTTAAAAAAAATGACAATATATTTCTCACATTATCTGACTTATTCCTAAATTAAACAAATTAAAATTACTGTATATATAGTGAACTTTGAACTAACAAAGACGCATCTGTTTTTATTTTATTATAAATTTAAAATTTTATGATAAAACTAAAATTTTATTTTCCTAATAAATAAAATTTTTTTTTTGCATAATTTTTAAATTAGTAAGATTTATTAAAAAAAAACACTCAATTATAATATAAATACAGTAAACTCTCGATTATCAGGAGCAGCATAAAAAAAGACGGATAATATTTATTATTATAGTTGAAAAATTAATTTATATTTTGAAAAATTATTTTAAAAATTCGAATAATTTACACTGTAAAAAAAATTTGCGAAATTGAAATAATAGTAAAATTTTACTATAAAAAAATCTGTAATTTTATTTTACTACAAATATTCTGTACTTATACCTCAAAATTCTGTAATTTTTGCATAATTCATAATGATTTCATAAAGTAAGTAAAAATGACCTAATAGGTATGTAAAATTGCCTACTTTCTACAAATTGCATCACATATTAGAATTACATATTGATGGTATAACTTCTTAATTTATGTAAAATTACAACTTGCATATTAATATCTGTAATAATTCTAAAATACATCTTTTATGTAAATTTCCAAATGTATGTAATTATACCAACAATAATATTACAGAACTAAACAAATTTTATCTATTTATGGAAAATTCACGACAGCAAATTTACTGTAGTTTTATAAATTTACTAAAAGAGACTTTACCTAAAAAAAAACTGTAATATTACATACATATGTACATTACATAATGTTGGTAATAGTACCAATATTATGTATTTTTAAACAATTATATACCTAGAAATTTTGAGCATCATAGTATCTCATGGTTTGTAGGTAAAATTACATAATTTTTTTTTAGAGTGTACAACCCCCGGATAATTGAAGGTGTAATGTATTTTTTTAAAAAATATAAATAAAAATAAATGAAAATCCTACCTTGTTTGCACCACTTGAACACTTGAACTAAATGTCCGTTTTTTTTTTTACAAAAAAAATCTTTGATATTCTAAAATCGTTCCAATTTACTTAAAATTAAAAATTAATAATAATTTAACGAACAGTCCGAGATAATTCGGTGCAAAACATCCGACGAACGCAAGACCAAAAACAAATGAAGTATGTAAAATATATGTTTGTGTGTCTATTTGAAAACTGTATGTCCACAAGGTTCGAATGTCGCTTAACAACTGACAATCGGCGAGTCGCGGGCCGTGATCCAATAGAAAACTACTTCTCGCGTATACACGTTCAGGATCAAGTGTGCTTTGCTTGTTTGTTTGTGTAGATATATATATGTAATGTATGTGGATGTGAATGTATAAATACGGTGGCAATACGTCAACTAAAGCGATAAACGTGATTCGTTGTAAAAATTTATATTTTTCAATGTGATTTGCATACATACACGTTAAAAAGATAGATACATTTAGTGGATCGCGGTACATTCCGCATATTATTAATCTATTATGTTTAAAATGATTATATAGTTTGGACGAAATGCCACATAAACAATATATATCAGTGATATTAAATTCTTACTTGCAAATGACGAGTCTGACTTGTCACGAGAATTGAAATACTAGCTAATAAATTTAATTTTAGTAAATTTATTCATTTTACAATAGTTTTAAAAAAAATACAAATTAAATGTTTAATATTGTATTTCCCTTGCAAATTACATTTTCCTATCGATTTATTCAAAATGTGTTGTTAAAAAATAAATATTTGATACAAATAATAAACACTCGTAATTGAATTTTTACGCCCAATTAGTAAATTGAGTCGAAATTTTTTTTTGTATACATGTCAAAGTTCGACAATTTTTAAAGTCAAACATGTTTTTTTCTGTGGAATGTCCTGCATGTCCTTAAGGAGACCTCAAATATTTTCGTAAAAAAAATTTTATTCAATTTAATTCAAAATTGGCCGATAATTTTCTGATTTTTCAAGTGGCGCCTTTTTTTTGCCAAGTGTATATATATATATATATTAAAAATAGAAATAGGAATTCATATTTGATAAGAGTAAAAAATGTATTTTAAAGCAAAAAATAAAAGCACTTTTTCATAAACAAAAGGGGTGACAATACGGCCAACATGTGATTTTATATTGTAGATTTTTTCTATTATTTTATCCGGTATTTTAATTTTTTTTCATTTTATTACGTAATTATTAATTATTATTAATATTACATATATTCAAAGTAAATACATACAATCAGATTTTTGCACAAATATACATTGTAAAAAATTTAAGTAATATTAGGTAAATTATCACAATAAAATTATAAAATGTTGTTATTTTAACTGTTAAAACTTATGTAAAATCACGTAAATTTAAGATATTTTTTTACAGTGTATTATGACGTTTGTTTCTCTGACTCAGAGTTTCAACTATACAATTGTTTTTGTGTTGGTATTCCGTGGAAACAAATGCCAAACGTGTGTATACGTATTGGATTGTATCATCACCTATAAAGACAGATTGTCTAATAGTAAAGAAACTATTAATAATTTATATACATTAGTACGATAGAATTAGATGTAGGTAATATATTAAAAATTTAGAACAAGATTCAAAGTATCTGTAATTGGTTTTGATTTTTTTTTAATTTATGTGTTTTGACACAAAAGAAAAATTGATATTTAAATAAGTAATATAATAAATTTTATTGTAAAAAATTGTTAATTTTTTATTATTATTATATATATAATATAGTTGAACTATTAATTATTATATTAAAGATTTATAGATATATTAAAAATTTAGAACAAGATTTGAGTATCTGTAATTGGTTTTGATTTTTTATTTAATTTATGTGTTTTGACACAAAAGAAAAATATTGATATTTAAATAAATAATATAATAAATTTAATTGTTAAAAATTGTTAATTTTTTTTACTATATATACATATAATATAGTTGAACTATAAATTATATTAAACATTTTTCGTATGTAAATAATTAGTTTTATTTTTTTATTTGTTTTTTAATTAGATTTATGCAAAGGTATATTAATTTGTAATTATTTAGTATGAAAATATATTAAAATTTAATTTAAACCATAAAATGTCTAAGTATACAAATAATTACTTTTAATATTTTTAAATTTATGATTTTAAATTTATTACGCATGTGTCAAAAATGAAAAATAAAAGTTGCAAAATATTACATAAGCAAAAATTATTAAATTACATTTCATAAACAATATCTATTTTATATTTTAGATCATTAATTCAGTAAAATCATAAATTCTAAATTTTGAAAAATAATATTTTTTTGAAATAAAACTGCTTTAGGTTAAAGTTCTGTATAAATATTTATTTAAAACGTCCGTCTTCAGCAGGATAAATTATTACCATGTTAATATTTTTTGATTTTTTTTTATAAATTTATGTTAATAAACAAAAATAAACAAAATTTTATAGTAAAACATTTCTAAAACATTTATAAGTGATCAATTTTCAACGTTTACAACGTTTGCCTGCGGCTTACGCTGCATTGTTCCATTGCCAAAGCATTCTCGAAAAACAACACAACTATTAATTAAATTTTTATTTAAATCTATTCCGTGTATTTCAAGTTATGTATAATCGAACAGAATTTTTGATCAATTTTCAACGATTGCCACTATTAAAGATTTGTTTTCAATAAAATATTTATCTAATAATTCAATTAAAATCAGTAGTGACATCTAAAATATTTGAAATAAGTATGAAAGATTTTTTTCAATAAAATATTTATGTAATAATTCCATTAAAATTAATTGTACTGTGTAAGTAGGAACATCTAAAATATTAGAAATATTAAAGTTTTTGTTTTTCAATAAAATGTTTATCTAATAATTCCATTAAAATTAATCGCACTGTGTAATAGAAATATCCATTTTCGTAATCTGTCTAAAAGCAAAATTACTGAATACGATTCTGCAAATATTATACAGAATATTATCAAAAATATTAAATCTCATACATACACACACACATACACTATTAACTTAATTTATGTATGAATATTTTTAATTGATATTAGTCATCTGTTCTCTGTAATTAGAGTACTTCCTATTTTATTATGAATGATATATTTTCTAATCTGAATCACGCATCACATATATACGTTTAGTTTCTAGTAAAAACATAAATTATGATTATGAAGTCGATTTGAAATTTTCGCAATTTAGATTCGCGCAAAATATGAGAATAACTATTCGACGTAAAACAATAAATTAAGCTATTATTAACGAATCCGAATCGGTAAACTTATATTTAGTGTTTTGCTTTTAATTTTAGTTTTAATAGTTATTTTAAACTCTCGGTGAAATTATATGTTTTCAAATATATTTTAATTAAATATTTTATGGTTATTTCTGGAATAAGTATTTATTTTCTTTTTTTTATCACCTTAATTGAAGGAAAAGGATCTGTAACATTTTCAATTTTTATATATATATATATATATATATATATATATATAAATCCTTCATAGACGACGAATGATCTTTATTACTGATCTAAACATTATAGCCCGTATTCTCACCTCACTTTTAAAAGTGATTTTTGTCAAAATTACTTTTAACATTTACTTAAAATTACTTATTAAGCATTTTTTATTTTTATATTAGATAATTTTATATTAGATATAAGAAAATATATATCAAAAATAGAAATACTACTCATATTTGATAAGAAGTAGAAGAAAAATTTATTTCAAAGCAAAAATAAAAGCACTTTTTCATAAACAAAAGAGGTGAGAATATGGGCTAATAATTTTTCGAGATTTTTAACAGACAAGTACAAATTTTGAGTCTTTGTAACACGAATCAACTGATTTTATCACTTTGATTGAAAGGAAAAGGGTTATAGTCCTCGGTCTGGTATCTGTAACATTTTCAAATATTTGAAAATCCTTTGTACAGCCTTTAGATGACGAATCTCAACTTAGTTTATGAGGGAGTGCGTCGTTCGCTCGCTCATTAAAACTTTATGATCGCATCTACTCTTAGACAATTGGTGCGATTTGCATCAAATTGTCAGAATAGGTTCTGTTAGTATCTAAGATGGGAACTAGGTTTTATTTTTTTCCAGTGTTGCCAACTTCCCTAGAAAAAAATACTATAGTTTTCACAAATTTATTATGGCTACAATTTATTTTTCAACATTAATCAAATTTTCTCAAAAGATGTTTAGTGTCCACATACATTATAAAACTTTACTGTTATGCAGTATTGCTAACTTTCCGAGAAAATATTACTAAAATTTTTAAAAATTTATCAAGGCTACATTATCTATCCGAGATTAATTAAATTTTCACAATAGATTTTACGTAGCGTCCACATTAATTATATAATTTTACTGTTGTATAGTGTTGCCAACAAATTCGAGATATTTAACTGTCACAAACACACATGTTTGTGCATGGCTGCATAACATATGCATTTTTCCCTAGACGTTGCAACTGCCACTATGATAAATAGCTTTGCACTTCATTTGTTACGATTACATGTAATTTCTTTTGTTTTCTTATTCTTATGTTTATATTCGCATCAAATTACAAGACAAATGTATATTTCATACATTTGCATAGTTTAAGTGAGAGGAATTTTTTTTTATTGCGTCTACGCCTACTATTTGTGTATTACAATTGCCAAGTCATTGAAAAAATATTTCTATCGTTATTTACTG
Organism: Clivina fossor; assembly: GCA_963966155.1. Lineage (NCBI taxonomy): Eukaryota > Metazoa > Arthropoda > Insecta > Coleoptera > Carabidae > Clivina > Clivina fossor. The sequence goes on along the minus strand of OZ014559.1, from coordinate 14,893,254 downwards.
ACTGTAAATAGAATAATAACAAAAATAAAAATATGCTGCAAGATTAGCAGTATATGAGTAAACCCATATATAAACCACTTTGACATTGACACAAAATTTTAAAAACTTCGTAATTTTTTCTCTGAAAATTGGCAACACTATACAATAATAAAATTACATAATTTATGTGAGCAGTAGGAAAATCATTTGTGAAAATTTGATTAATTTTGAATAGCCATAAAATATTTTTTAAAACTTTGGTAATTTTTTTCTCGGAAAGTTAGCAAAAGTAAAATTATACACGGAGAAAAGGCATTCTTTGGAGTAAAGAAAATCATTTTCATTCCAATAAATATTTTTTTCAATAGTGGCAAATAAATATCTATTTGATTTAAAGGTATTTATTTATTACAAACAAATAATTATTTACAATAAAGAGCTTGTATATTTACTCCAAATAAATTTATTTGAAATAAAAAAATATATGTTATTGAAATTTATTTATTAATATCAAAGAAACGTTTTTCTCCGTGTATGATTTCTGTGGGTACCAGAAGAATTTATTGTGAAGATTTAATTAGTCAAATAAATAATATAGCTATAATCATTTTTTTTTTAATTTTAGTAATTTTTTTATGGGACTAGGAGAAAGTATTTTATACTTTTTAATCTGCGTTAAAAACATGGTATATTAAAAAAATTTTTATATTTAAATAATTATTGTCTAATTTTTAGTCTTGTTTAATTAAATTAATTGTAATTAATGAAGTTAATTAATTAATTTTAATTTAATATTTCTAATATTATTTTTATAATTAATATTATTATTAATTAATTAGTTATTATTGTCATCCAATTCTGAGCTATGTTTAAAGTTGCAAGTATCTAGCTCTTCGGGAAGTTAGTTCTTAAAATCGATTGCAAAATTTTTACCAAACAGACAAATAGATAGATAGTACAGAAAACAAGTTAATAAAAATATATTAAAATTACAAAGCTTAAAAATAATTTTATTTAAATAGTAGGGGTAATTTGACGTTTGGCACATTCACGGCGGAATTTTTTTTTTTTTTTTTGGTTGTTTGATAGGAAAAGTCATATGATATTTGAAATAAATTATAGCTTCCCTTTCCCCCCTATTATTTTATTAATATATAATCAAAAATATTAAATATAAACAAGCAAATCTATACATAAATTAATATTAAATTAAATGTCAATAAATATGAGTATTTATTAATATTTTAAGTATTAAATAATTTATTGGAATTTTTATATCCCGCTGTTATTATTTTATTTTAATTTGATATTTTAGTATTTACGTTATAATAAAAAACGTCAAACTTTGTCCAAAATTTATTATTTTATATAAAAACGACATGTTTTGAATAAACTTGTTGCTATATACTTGTTTATTTACTTTAAAGTCATTGATAAATTTCGATCTGCTGAAGACGAGCATTCAGATTTGTCGAAACGTCGTTTTTATATAAATAATTAAACAGAATCTCTAATTTTAAAACAGTTTTTATTTGAATACAAAATATTTTACTATGTGAAAATTTTTTTTGTTTTTTATTTTTTATCGAACTTTACCTATAATAATAATTATTTTTTTTATTTTATTTTTTACTAACTGTTCGAAAATTTTTCTATTTCATTCTATTTTCTTTTAAATAAAAATCTTTCGCGGCCCTTTCTTACGACAAATTATAATTTATTTTTTAAACTAAGTACTGAACTTTATACTTTCATTTCTTACATTTAAGGGTTCATGAAGAAAGAATAGATGTACATGGGGACACAACGCCGACCGCCTACTAGGAACAAACATAAACCTACAGGTGAAGTACCTGGATTAATGAAATATTTCCAATGAATATTGAATGATAAGGTGAGATAATTAAATTAATTAATTTGTATTTTTAAGTATATATTTATTTGGTTATAAAGAGAATATTAATGTTGAATTTTTTTTTTGTTACAGAAATTTGAGATGCGCGAGATGAAGAAATAATGAAGAGAGAAGAAATTTGGAGTTAAATTGTAACAGAAGAAATTAGTGATTAAATGCTAATAAAGTGTTGTGCGTCGCGATATATATATATATATATATATATATATTACATAGTTAATCATATTATTGTGTTTTGATAACTTAATCACATAGTTAACAATGTGATTAAGTTAGTAAATTTGTATTTTATCTTATTTTTATGAAATTTTTACTTTTTAATTATTTAATTATTAAAGTGTGTTTTGATAAACTAATTACATAGTTAAACACACACTTAAGTTAACAAGATAATTACGTGCGTTTTGATAGCTTAATCGTATAGTTAACCATGTGATTAAGTTACTAAATTTTCTATTTTTATATTGCTTATTTTATCAGAAATTTTAATTAACTTTTTTTAATGTTTTTATGGTTTAAGAAATTTAGTAACTTGGTTAATAACATGATTAATTTAACAAGATAATTAAATATATGTTAACAATTTAATCGTATAGTTAATCATCTGATTAAGTTACTATATTTGTATTTTTATCAGGAATATAAATTCATTTTTTTATGTTTTTGTTTGTTTAATCAATGTTTTAACATTTTATTAACTTAGTTAAACACATGATTAAGTTAACAAGTTAACATGTGTGTTTTGACAACTTAATCACATATTTAAACATGCGATTAAGTTACTAAATTTGTATTTTTATCAGAAACTTTAATTTAGTTTTTTTGCGTTTTAATTATTTAATTACTAAATTGTTTTAATAATCTAATCACATAATTAAACACATGATTAAGTTAATAAGATAATTAAATGTGTTTTCCGAACTTAATTACATAGTTAACCATGTGATTAAGTTACTAAATTTTGTATTTTTATATTTTTATTTTTATGAAATTTTTAAATTTTAATTATTTAAATTATTAAACTGTGTTTTGACAATCTAATCACATAGTTAATCACATTATTAAGTTAATAAAATAATTAAGTGTGTTTTGCGAACTTAATCACATAGTTAACAATGTGATTAACCAAATAATAAAATTATATACGTATTATACTATTTTTTTTTGTAATAAATGTATTTTTTTCTATTTTTCAATAAAATCCTTAAACAAAAATAACTGTGTATACTTTTGATTTTTCTCCAGTTTCTCAAATATTAAAAAAAAATAACAGCGCGTCTCATTAAATTTAAGTAAATTTTTCAAAATTCTTGTCAAATTTGTTAAATATTCTTTAAAAAATTGTTAGAAAACCAAACTTGTTATTAATTGTATTCCTAAATGAAGCACAAAAAACAGTGACCCCTTGCTGGAAAAGCTCGTAGGCAACCAATTTAACATCTATGCATTGCGGAAATGTATAAGCTAAGTTTTTTTTAACGAATTTGTGTCAGGAAAGCCTGAAATGCAAAATTTGTATCAGGAAAGCGATAAATGAAACATTTTAACGAAATTGTATTGGGAAAACAAGAAAAAAATTGAGATTTTTTTTTATATTTTATCACAGTTTTGTAGGTTGGCTTAATTAATAAGGGGGTGTTCTAGGGGGTTAATTTTTGGATATGTTGTAGTACGTATCTGGTTTTTGGGGGTGTTTGACTGTTAGGGGAGGTGCAAATTTTCTTATTTTAGCGAAATTTCCAGCCGTTTTCGAGATATTTGCGATTAAAGATTTTTTTTTGCAAACATTAATAATTAATAGCCGAGGGCTCGTACGGGGTTGGGGGTTGAAAATGTTATAGCAACAGAAGTGTTACCGAGCAGATTTCGTTATTTTTGCGAAATTTGCAGCCGTTTGCAAAATACTCGCAATTTTAGTTTTTGAATTTTTATACACAAATTTGTTAACTTTTTATCACAGTTTTGGGGGTTGACTTAATTAATAAGGGGGTGTCGTAGGGGGTTGATTTTTGGATATGTTGTAGTACTGCCATAATTGACTGATATTTGTAAAACGCGGAAAATTTTGTTATTTTTGCGAAATTCCCAGCCGTTTCAGAGATATTCGCGATTAAAGATTTTTTTGCAAACATTAATAATTAATAGCCGAGGGCTCGTAAAAATGTATCAAAATGTATCAATGTATCAAAATGTATTAATGTATCAAAATGTATCAATGTATCAAAATGTATTAATGTATCAAAATGTATCAATGTATCAAAATGTATCTAAGCTAAGGGGTTTTAACAAAATTTGTATCAGGAAAGCGTAAAATGCAAGATTTGTATCAGGAAAGCGTAAAATACAAGATTTGTATCAGGAAAGCGTAAAATGCAAGATTTGTATCAGGAAAAAGTAAAATGAAACATTTTAACGAAATTTTATCAGGAAAACAAGAAGAAATTGATATTTTTCTTATATTTTTATCACAGTTTTGAGGGGTTGGCTTAATTAATAAGGGTGTGTCCTAGGGGGTTGATTTTTGGATATGTTGTAGTACGTACCTGGTTTATATGGAAGTTCGTAAGGGGACGGCAAAATTTTGTTATTTTTGCGAAATTCCCAGCCGTTTTCGAGATATTTGCCATTGAAGATTTTAAAGTTTTAGGGGTTGGCTTAATTAATAAGGGTGTATCCTAGGGGGTTGATTTTTGGATATGTTGTAGTACGTACCTTGTTATGGAGGTGTTGTTGAGTTAGGGGGGTGCAAATTTTGTTATTTTTTGCGAAATCCCAGCCGTTTTCGAGATATTTGCGATTGAAGATTTTAACTAATTTTAAGGGATGAAATTGGATATTACATAAATACAACACAGCATCTGTTTTTAACGAACTTTATTCAACAATAAGAAAAAATACATTTCACCAAAATTTCAATTTCAATATTTTCATCAGTTTTGTTGGGGGCTTGACTTAATTAATAAGGGGGTGTCCTAGGGGGTTGATTTTTGGATATGTTGTAGTACGTACCTAGTTTATCATAAGGTTTGTAAGGGGGACGGCAAATTTTGTTATTTTTGCGAAATTCCCAGCCGTTTTCGAGATATTTGCGATTGAAGATTTTAAAGTTTTAGGGGTTGGCTTAATTAATAAGGGTGTCTCCTAGGGGGTTGATTTTTGGATATGTTGTAGTACGTACCTGGTTATAGAGGTGTGTGTAAGTTAGGGGGGGTGCAAATTTTGTTATTTTTTGCGAAATCCCAGCCGTTTTCGAGATATTTGCGATTGAAGATTTTAACTAATTTTAAGGGATGAAATTGGGAAAAACATAAATACAACACAGCATCTGTTTTTAACGAACTTTATTCAACAATAAGAAAAAATACATTTCACCAAAATTTCAATATTCAATATTTTCGTCAGTTTTGTTGGGGGGCTTGACTTAATTAATAAAGGGGTGTCCTAGGGGGTTGATTTTTGTATATGTTGTAGTACGTACCTGGTTTATCAGTGGTTCGTAAGGGGACGGCAAATTTTGTTATTTTTGCGAAATTCCCAGCCGTTTTCGAGATATTCGCGATTAAAGATAATTTTTGCAAACATTAATAATTAATAGCCGAGGGCTCGTATCAAAATGTATCAATATAGCAGATTTCGTTATTTTTGCGAAATTTACAGCCGTTTGCAAAATACTCGCAATTTTATTTTTTGAATTTTTGCAGTTTTGTTGGGTTGGCTTAATTAATAAGGGGGGGGGGGTCGGAGCGGGTTGATTTTTGGATAAGTTATAGTACATATCTGGTTTATATTTATTTATTCACAATATTTTATATACAGATAACAATATACATACTTCATAAATATAATTACATTTTGTTTTAAATACTATATTTATTAACTCTAAAAGTATCTGATAATATATTTCCAGTCAATAAATAACTTACTGCAAATAAAACATACAATATTTTCAAAATATCTAAAAAAAAATTTTTTATATATATACATTATCATATATTATAATATAATATTCTCTATTTCTTTCTCTTCCTATAACCTAGTTTACATTAATACAGTTAATAGTAGTAGACTTTGGGATAGTGAAAGACGCGCACTAAAGATAGTAATCGGTAGAGTAAAGTGAATAACACATGGAATAGTACACTCTACTCGCCTTTCCACCACCTGCACAGTAACTTCTTTACTCTACCGGAACACTACTACCAGTATAATCAGATTTATTACGTGTGTCAATTTTGTTTATTTTTAAACGGAAATTATTAAATTTGAATATGTACGAAAATGAAATGGACGAAAGTTGAACAAACTCGAAACTAAACACTCCTCTACCAAACTACTAACTTTGTGTTAACAGTTATTCTACCAAAATTAGTAGAGTGGTTTGGCGAAAAAGTATACTAATGTAAACTAGGTCTATTACTCCTCCGTCCTATTACTACTTTATGGAGGAGCGGGGGGGGGGGGGGCAAAAATAATAGTAAATCAAACAATATAGAGACGGAGCAACAGCCATATATGATTGGGATCACCGAAGTATAACATTTTCATAAAAGTCCTTTTCATCACGTGTTACGACGCTCGAATGTCGTTTGAAGGGATTCCATGTGAGTTTCTTGTGTTGCGCCATTGAACCGGCTGGACTCGGTACACCGCTAGACACACCCGAACTGCTACTGTTCGTCGAAACGGAGCCCTTATTATTATTGTTGGATTTTATTGGCTGCAAACGAAAAACAAAAAAATAATCATCAACAATTAGAAACCATTTCGCAATACATTACATCGAATTTTCATTAAAACTTAACAGAACTAAACCGAAAGTAAAACGACTGTAGTTCTGTTAGTAATCAGGAAAAATGATATAAATTTACGAAATTTTTTTCGTAGAAGTAGAAGAAATTTAACATAAAAAATAATTTCCAGTGACTTTGTACATAGAAAGAATAAAAATATTTTACCCGTAAATAATTTCTATCCATCGGCGTAACCAACTTCATACTTAGTGAATCGCCAGCATTTTTAATAAGCGTAACAACTTCATCATGCGGTGCCCACTTCACGTCTCGCTCACATATCGAGACAATAAAATCGCCTTCTTTTACACCTCCAAACTGAAAAAACAAAACAAACATTCAGCCATCAAATATTTTAGCGCCATAAAGCTTGCTTCTAAAGCTATCTAATTCTTTATTAATCTGCAGTAACAACATGACTTAACAACAATGACAAAATAATGTAAAATATAAAATTATAACAATCTAATCTGTGATGATCAGTTTTAAAATAATGTAATTTACAGTTAATATGAAATCTTCACAACATTTCCTTCAAATTCAAATTTTTTTAACAATAATTGACTGAAAAATTTTACTAATTAACTTAACCTACAATGATAACACGTGTCCGAAAAAATTTATTAAAACTAATGTCCAAAAAATACATAAACAAATAAATTGATAATATATATATTGAATGATCCATTATTGCCTTGAAACCTTCCAAATTAAAGTATTATCGGGAGATCAATATAAATTTTTCACATCTTTAAAGCAATCCGAAAGTAACTTACATCGGCCAACGAATTATGATCAACAGCAGCGACTATAACAGGCGCATCGCCCCTTACGCTAAAGCCAAAACCATCAGCAGTTCGGCCCCTATGCAGCTGAACTAAACGGGGCGCTGACCAATGCCGTTTTGCGGAAAATATCGCTATGGGACCCAACGATCGGAATAAATCCGAGACACGATACTGGGCAAAATCGGGTGCTGTTAAACTCAACTGGAACTTTGTCGATGCTAAAACAAAAATAATTTCGATTTAGTAATTTGGTAGTATAAAAAGTAATTGGTCATTCAAAAAAAATTATATTGATATTTATTTCTTTGATTAGTATCAGTAATTAATTATAATAAGTATATTAGTAGTAAGTAATAATGTTTAGTGTATGCTTTAAAATTTTCGAATTCTTTGTGAAAATGAAAACAAACAAATAATATTGTTATTTAGATTAAATTTAAAGTTAAACAAATTAAACGAATAATCTGAGAAAACAGTAAATACAAAACGAAATTACTATATATTAAATTGCTTTCGAAAAGAATTAAATTTAAACGTAGCTCATTTCAGCTAATATAAATATATCATATTTTTAAGACACATGCTTGATTTCACGAACACAAATTAAAATTTAAAGTCTCATTTAGACAGTAGTTTTAATTTTAATTTGACACATTTTTCGTTTTTACAGCGTGTTTGGTTTAGTCAAATTCTAGTACTTCTGCATAAAACTAAAGCGACAATCTGAATGAGTCTTAATTCAACTTAAATAAAAATAGTAATATCACTTTAATCCTAAGATTTAACATCATCTCTGTATACAATTGTTACTTAAGGGGATATGTATATACCTTTCTCTATAAAAGATATAAAACCGCAGTTTTTTGAGGGTTAAAGAATAGACTTTGAACTTTTGTCAGGAAAAATGCACTTTATTCCAAAGGTCGCCATTTTGTCCGGAATAAATATTTGTGGAAAAAACTAGATCAAAAACCAGAAAATATATCATACTTCAAGGGTGTCGTTTGATTTTTGTTTCAGATGAACAGAGAAGAAATTATCATTGTTATCGTGGACGATTTCTAACAAAAGTAAAAATAAAAATTCCTGAAAGAAGTTCAAAGTCGATTTGATATCTTCTGTAGTTTCGCAGAAAAAAATTCATAAAGATAGTCGATTATTTTAAGCCGAGAAAAGTGTATACCCCCTTAACTTTGTATTTAAATCGAGGTTTAAATTAAATTAAAGTTGAATTAAATCACATTAACTCAAGTCATGATTTTAATTCGCGTTTATGAAACCGAACGTTATAAATAAAAGAAAAAAACTATGTTTAAGCTAACCCCAGATTTTAAATAAATAAACGATATTTTGTAATGAAATAATGTAATAAAATGTCTTACTTTGAATATGTGGTGCATCAAGCAGTTCACGGAAATCATCTTCTTGTTCTGCCGCAGCATATGAATCGACTGTATCCTGATGCGCATCCTGTAGAACAAATTTTAATGGACGTTTACTTTTCAATTCACGACACATGCGCAGCAAACGTTGAGCCTCTTCATGATGTAGTAAAGATTCACGAAGATGTGCTCGACCTAAGACCCAAAAAAATATAATTAAATTAATGTATACATTTAATTTGATCTGTCTATAGTTTCTGATAACATAGATAAATAAAACAAAATACATCCACCTCTTTTGTTTATAAAAAATTACTTATTATCAAATATGAATAGCATTTCTATTTTTGATATACTTATACATATTTCTATATCTAATATTATAAAATCCAAATATCATATATGACAGATCCAGTTTAAATTAGTAAGATATTACTATGAATACCAACATATTTAAATTATTTTTTTAAATATGTAAATCAGCTCATAGTGAATTGGCGTAAATTACTGTAATTTGCAAAAGGAAAAACCACTTTCTCAAAATTTGTACATCAGATTGTACAAATTTTAAGTATGCTTTTTGAGATTGTATTATTTTTTTTTATTGATTTCAGGAAATTTCTAAAATTGTAGGAATTTTATTTGAGATTTTAACAAAATCTTTAATTGATTTTACTAAGATTTTAATTAATATGTACACCGGATTGTATAATTATTATATTGTAATTTGTAAAGCTAACTCACCGAGTAATTTGTGTAATTTGTACACCAGATTGTACAAATTTTAAACATGATTTTTAAGATTGTAGTAATTTTTTGTTGATTTCAGAAAATTTCTAAAATTTATTTGAATATTTACATGATTTTAAGAAAATCTTTAATTGATTTTACTAAGATTTCAATTAATGTGTACACCAGATTATATATTATATAAGGATGAGGATATTTATACATACGGTATGTATACGCAATTGGCTATTTATACATACTAAAAAAAAAAAACCTAAACCAACCTACTAACCTAACCTACCCTAAATAGCCAATTACGTAAAAATACTGTATGTATGAATAGCCAATTGCGTATACATATCATATGTATAAATAGCCACTTTCATTATTTATATAAACTCACCGAGTAAATTGCGTTCATGATCATCTTGTGGCGGTCGCATATCTAAAGGTAATGAGCCCGAATCGGCCGATGTATGTAGAAGTTGTCTCGATGAATTGGTACTTGATGATGTCGCAACACTTGTAACACCACTCAGATTAGTGGATGACACTTCCGATGATAGATCTATGAGCGCATGCGCACAATGACGATGAGCTAATCCGGCGTAATGTTCATGTTTCACGTTTACGAGCGAGACCCACGAATATGGTACGTAGTCTCGGACAGGCTCGCGACCTACAAATATTTCAATAATAATAATTAAAAAAAAATTATATTGTTCACTTTTTTGACAAGAATGACATTTTAAGTTAATAATAATAATATTATAGTAACAGTGACACCTTGTCAGATGTTTTATAATTAGTAACAAATTGAACTTACATAAGGTATTGAACAATACTCCAAACTGAGTAATTAAACATTAACTATCAAGAAACGTATATACCGGGTGTCTACTTTTTTTTTGTTACATAGGGAATACAATGCTAAAATTTTCATTTGGTGATAAATTTTCCCCTAATTATTATAGAACAAAAGTACAAATACAAAAGTTGTTTAGAATTCAAAAATGCATCAAATGATGCCAAATTTATCAATATAGGATGTTCCGATCAAGAATTAGAAGCAAATTAAAATTTCCATTTTTGCGCTCTTTACATCAAAGTGCCATGGAAATTAAACAAATAATTTCATTTCTTCTGGAGTTTGAGTTTGACAGATCGTATTTATTTTATTGTTACGTTCTGTATTATTATCATTATTATTGAAAATAATGAATAATAATAATAATAATAATAATAATAATACAGAACGTAACAATAAAATAAATACGATCTGTCAAACTCAAACTCCAGAAGAAATGAAATTATTTGTTTAATTTCCGTGGCACTTTGATGTAAAGAGCGCAAAAATGGAAATTTTAATTTGCTTCTAATTCTTGATCGGAACATCCTATATTGATAAATTTGGCATCATTTGATGCATTTTTGAATTCTAAACAACTTTTGTATTTGTACTTTTGTTCTATAATAATTAGGGGAAAATTTATCACCAAATGAAAATTTTAGCATTTTATTCCCTATGTAACAAAAAAAAAGTAGACACCCGGTATAATAAAAATATTATTTAATAAAGTAAAAACAATGTCGTTTCTAATATTTATGTATTTTTTTTAATCTTAAAACTTACCAATTAAATCGTGAACATGTCCGTAGACTTCAGCTAAATGTGCAGCTTCCTGCGATAGATCTAAACAAACATCAGATGTCCTTCGATCTCTTGATTGTAATTCAAGTTTTTCGAAAAGGCATTCTCGAGCTTGCGCCTAAAACAATAAATTTTTATTCGTTTTCTAGCCTTTTACAATAATTCAATTTTCAAGAATATTTTTACTAGTACTTTGAACTGAAACTAAACCAAAAACAGTTTTTTTGCTGAAACGAAAACCTGAACTGAACCGAGAAAAAAATATCGGTTTACATTTTAGAAACACGCGCGTTAACACAATCTTACTTTCGACGTCAATTGTCGTTTTTTTTTATTATTATTATTATTATTATTTTCGAAGTCTCGTAGCGTGGTCGCAAGTCACAATTCTTCTGACGCGAAAAAGTATTTGGTTAGCTTTTTGTGGATACTCAGTTATTAAAATTGAAAATGAAACTAGGAATCACTTTGAGGAAGGTGTATTTTTTGATAATAACTTTGCTTTTAATAATCTTGAAATAGTTTAAATGAACAGTGTTATTAGATCACTGATTAGGATTTTATAATAGTTTTAACTTTTGCTCCTGATAATAAAATCTTAGCTTTAGAAATACGTATTTAGCTTTTTTATTTATTTTATTTTCTCTTTTTGACTATGTTAAATAAATAAATAAATAAAATAATGCCATACTAACCAACATAAGCTGGACAAGCATCTCCAGCATATCGGGACCTAGATCCATGGACGGTGCATTTGTAAAATTTTCGTGTATGTATCGAAAGGTGCCGGCTGCACGTAGAAAACTATCAACAGCTGCATCTAACCCCTTCGCTGTCAGACGATCTTGTTTCGTACCGATTTGCGTATAAATCGCACCGATATTAAATAATACGCACGCTTTCTCGAATGCAACTGTACGTTGACATGATGGCACACCTAGAATACAATTCCGAATTATAACAAATGCTGTACAAATTTTGTCAAATATTTTAAACAAACAGTATTGATTGTCCATAGCTTTTAAGCAAAATTAATTTCCTAAATTTATTAAAAATATTAATACGAAAAGGATTATATTAACTATTTATCTATATAACAATTATTCATTAAACTTAATACTAGTATTCTGTATTACTCTATAAGCTCTGTAGCACTATAGAATCTTTTGTCTTTTCATATCATATGCAATTTTCTTCAATTTATTAAAAAAATTATATAGTAATATAAAGCTTATTGTTAGAAAATAATACGGCATTAAATTTCACTAAACACATATTTAGTAAATTTTAAGAGATCATTTATTGTTATATGTAATTAAAATATCAAATAATATAAAAAAACGAAATATATTAATAGCATAATATAATTAATGTTATAATAATATTCAAAATTAAAAGCTACTAATTTAAATATTAGACATTATAAAATACACAATGAAAAGAAAATTTCACTTTTCTTAATTATATAGTTATTTTATTTAAACGAATCATTACGTAATCGAGTTCTACCGAAACAATATATATAATTAACAAAAATAACATACTACTTATTTATCAATCAAATATTTTGCAATAAGAAACTTTAGTAAGTAACTAATAAATATAATTTTGCATTTGACTTGAGTTAGGTAACGCTAATTACTTATTTCGACAAAATTTACAAGTTGACCTAAAAAATACAAATCCTATCCTAATCTTTCTTGATTTGTTCCTATTTATTCCTACGGAGCATGCGTAGTATGATAAATTTCACAATACGCATGCCTAGGACAGTTATAAACTGATTCCAAACTAGGTTGGCACAAACCTTTTATCTTTCAAGAGAGGAAAAATAAAAACAACAAATCTAACTTACCAGTTAATGAATCATACCACTCAAAATAGATGCCCAACGATCTATCTGGTGGAAAAAATCTTCGTTCTACGAAATATAGTTGATTATAATAACGAAATAATAAGGCTACTCCTGTACTGTCTCGAAGTGGGGTACGCATTGCCTAAAATTAGAAGAAAAATAATTTAAATATCGAAATAATATAGAATAAAACAAAAATATATTTAAAGAAAAATTGTTCGTGATTCTATAAGATTTTTTTATTTTATCCTGCAGTATTTAGATTATTTACCTGAAATAACAATTTCATTTTAACTAATTTATATGTAAATAATGTTATTATTTAATTATGGGGTATTCCCATTCCCATTTTTGATGTTTTTCAATATTTTTTTGGAAATTTTTAGAGCAAATTCAGTAAACAAAAATTATACCGTTGGAAAGTGTATTTATTGGAGTTTTAAGCAGTATTTTTTTTTTCATAAAAATAAAATTTTCACTTTAAAAAATGGCATCAAAGTGATGGTGGAACTTACAAAATGTATAAATTTTACCCCTAAACAAAAAACAAACGGGTCAATTGTGGGCACTTTTTGAAAAAGGCCGTCATTTTGAAAATAAATGTAAAAATTATACATTTTGTAGGTTCCAACAAAAGTTACATATGTTACAAGTACTAACATCTAATTTGTTTTTGTTTCAGAAAAGTAGAACGCAAGTTTTATCTGCCACCATTGGCAAATTTGAATTTTGACCAGATCACTTTAAAGCCATTTTTTTAAGTGAAAATTTGTCTTTTTCGAAAAAAAATAATACTGCTTAAAACTTCAATAAATACACTTTCCAACGGTATAATTATTGTTTACTGTATTTGCTGTAAAAGTTCCCAAAAAAATGTTGAAAAACACCTAAAAAACGGGAATACTCCCTTTAAATAGATAAATTATATAAAAAAATTATTTTTCAAATTATTTTTATATGTATACTGTATATAAGTATATTAATAAATATTCTATCAATAAAATTTAAGAAGATTAACAGAATAAACTAAAAAAAAGATTATGTAATAATAATTTAATATAAATTTCAAGAATTTGATGAACAAGTCACATAAAAAATCTAACCATTAAATATCATATGCACAATTTTCTGTTTATGATATGACTATCTAACACATCATGTACACGAATATATCTTTCCCATGCAATCCACACAAATAAAAAATTATAGAAAATACTGTAATTTAATATAAATTTCAAGAATTTGATGAACAAGTCACATAAAAAATCTAACCATTAAATATCATATGCACAATTTTATGTTTATGATATGACTTTCTAACACATCATGTACACGAATTTATCTTTCCCATTCAATCCACACAAATAAAAAATTATAGAAAATACTGTAATTTAATATAAATATTAGTGCTGTCAATATTTGAAAAAATTGGATCCGGATATCCGGATCCAAAAAGATTCGGATATCCGAATATCCGATTCTCGAATAATTTAAGATCCGGATCTGAGATCCGGATCCGATATCCGGATCTGAGATTCGGATCCGATATCCGGATCTGAGATCCGGAACCGATATTCGGATCTGAGATCCGGAACCGATATTCGGATCTGAGATCCGGAACCGATATTCGGATCTGAGATTCGGATCCGATATCCGGATCTAAGATCCGGAACCGATATTCGGATCTGAGATCCGGATCCGATATCCGGATCTGAAATTCGGATCCGATATCCGGATCTGAGATCCGAAACCGATATTCGGATCTGAGATCCGGAACCGATATTCGAATCTGAGATTCGTCCGACATCCGAAACCGATATTCGGATCTGACATCCGCATCTTAGATTTGAATTCGATATTCGTTTCTTAGATTTGGATAATACATTTGAAATGCGTAATCTAACAATTACACAGAAACAGGTATTGTATTTTTATTTCTATTTAGTTTATAATAAAGTTTATAATTTTAGTAATTTATTATATACATGTTTTATTGGAGAATATAGAGTGTTTTATATAAAAGTAAAATTTGGTTTAACAAATAGTTATAGTAAAATAGTTATTCTGTCTAGTTATGTCTATAACTTCAATATTTTACTATACATTTATGATGTAATATAGACATGCACTCATCATACGTTTATTGATAGTGTGTAGAAAGAGACAACTTATAATAATATATGCCTAGCTATAGTCAGGTGCAGTTATTTGAGTTTAAATTTTTCAGTGTTTACGTTAAGATATTATAAAATCTTTTGTTCAGTATTTTTGTGTTGTTATTATATCACTGTTATAGTATGGTTATGGTGCGCTACACGCTATATTTTACTAGATTATTCAATTATAGTTCATAAAATTAAAATATTTCTGAATTATTAGATGAAGCAAATGAGTTAATATTTGAATTGTATAATATGTAACAAATATAAATAAATAACTTAAATAATTTGTTTAGTAATTTTGTGAATATTAAAAAATAGATACATCTTTCAAGAAACACAATAATATACCATAAATTAAAACTTAATATAGTTTATTATAGGAGAAGTATTGAATCTTTGCTTTATTTTTATTCAAAAACATAAATTGTCTTACTTTAGAGTTTACATTTTTAAGGGCGTATAAAATCAGACTATTATTCGATAGTTAGTAGTTAGATAAATAAATAATACCTTACAGGCAGCATTCATTTAAAATTACTTGTATACTAAAAAGTTAAAGACGATGATATGAAATACAAACAAACAAAGACAATCATATCTCAAATAAAGCAGCGCCCTTTACCAACCACATAGTGTTACAAAAATTAAACATTTGTTAAAAAAAAATATTTTTAATATTTTTATTTACTGTGTTTTATTTAAAATGTATATGTATTTAATTTTTTTGTCTGGATAAGAATGTTTGGTGAAAGTTGATTTCTGGTTGAATAAAAAGATTTTGTGCCACACTCTTATTGGGAACATGGCGTGATTGTATATATATATATATATATATATATATATATATATATATATATATATATATCACAATAAAAATTAATAATAATTTTAAAATAATATTTTTAGATACAAATTTTACATTTCATTAAATCAAAACCAAAAAAATATTAATTTGTAATAAAATATATAATTTAAAAAATATTAACAATCTGGAAAATTTATTGAAGATTTGACAAAATGCAAATATTTTTAACAAAATTGTATAATTTTTAACAAAAATTAAAAATTTATTCTCAATATTTGATAGTTTTTATAAATTTAATAATTTTATACTAAATTTCAAAATTGTTAGCACATATGAATCGCCAAGAATTTTAAAACAAAATTTTCAGAATTGCATATGTAAAAGAATTTTTAGTATTGCCAAAATCAGCTCTTTTAGTATTCCCAAAAACAGAACTTGTAATAACATCCATTGTATACAAAATTCTTTAGACACAATGTATATAATTGAGTACTTTTATTTCTAAGACACACTGCATATTTATATAAAAAATATATTTTATATAAAATTCTTGAGACACATTGTATATATAATTTTGATGCACATTGCATATATAATTTTTTAGACACATCGTATATAACTGCAGTCGCACACTTATTTGGCATTTCGATAAAATAATACAGCTTGTAAAATGTTTTTAATATTCGTTTAAAAAATGTGATATGTATATGATATGTTAAAAAGAAAACAGATATTTCATAACCTACTCGTACATTTATTTCAATAATATAAATATATTAAAATAATGTGTGAAAAACCTATATAAAAATAAAAATATAAAACACATAGATTTGAAACGATTCAAATTTGAAATCCGGATCTTTAGATTCGGATCCTAAATCCGGATCTGAAATTCGAGTCCGAGATCCGAATCTGAGATCCGGATATCCGAATCTAAGATTCGGATCCGAGACTCGAATTTTCGAATCTGAGATTCGGATCCGAGATTCGGATATCCGAATCTGAGATTCGGATCCGAGATTCGGATCCGAGATTCGGATCCGAGATTCGGATCCGAGATCCGGATATCCGAATCTGAGATCCGGATCCGAGATCCGGATATCCGAAAAGATAATTATCCGGATATCCGGATAATTTTGGATCCGGATCCAAAATTATCCGGATTCGGTTCCCAGCACTAATAAATATCAAGAATTTGATGAAAAAGTCACAAAAAAAATCTTCGTAACCATTAAATATCATATGCACAATTTTATGTTTACGATATGACTATCTAACACATCATGTACACGAATTTATCTTTCTCATGCAATCCACACAAATCAAAAATTATAGAAAAATACTGTAATAAATACTCTCTCACCTGTCGCAACTCCATAAAATCGGTAATCGCATCTGTATACTGATTAGCATCTTCGCTATAATGTTCCAAGATGAAATCTTTAAACGGCTCTCGGAAATCAATCTCTTTCGTTTCTTTTAATCCGAGCGGAATCATCGGCATAACAGCTTCGGAACTATCATTTTGATATAGTTCCACGGAACTATTTAATTCGGCGAGTTGTTCCTTGAGCAATTGCAGATTGGAATTGACAAAACTCAGTTCTAATGCAACTGTTTCGCGTAGCTTTCTATTGTTGGTAGCCTTGAAGAGATTTTCCGCGCCGGCACGTAACCTCAATTCTTTGTTGATTTCTTGATTTAGTTTCGAGCGTTTCGTTTGCAACTTGCCACGGCATGTTGCTATACGGGGATCGGAACCCTGTTAAGGAAAACAAAACAAATTATAAATTAATATATGAAACACTTTATGAATAAAAAAATTTCGATATATTAATATTATCGATATATCGATAATATTGTTACATGGATATTTCGACATATGAGCGAATTTAAAATTGATGAGATCCTAATTGTACACTCTAAAAAAAATTAAGTGATTTTTACCTACAAACCAGTATTTCTGGGTATAATTACTAAACTGTTGTAATACATTACATAATTTTAAAAATATATATCAGAACTATTACAAACATTATGTAATATGATATTACCAACGGAATGGAAAAGTACATATGTATGTAATATTACCGTTTTTTAGTTAGTTTCTTTTATTAATTTACATATTGTGGAGATCTTTATTTAAAATTATAACTAATGATTAATTAGTTCATTGTACTGGCGATTATTGCACTTAAATATAACTTTAAAGTTTCTTTTAGTAAATTTACAGAACCACAGTAAATATACTGTCAGGAATTTTCCATAAATAACTCCAATTTTTTTTAGTTCTGTGATATTATTGTTCGTATAATTACATACATTTCTAAATTTACATAAAGAATGTATTTTGAAATGAATGAATTACACTTAAAATATTTTATTAGTATTATTGTACGAAATATGTACTAAGTCTCATTATTTTGATGAATTGTTACAGATATTAGAATTACCTTTAGAATTTCAACAATATTTTTGCTCATATATCGAAATATCGATGTAATGATATATCGACAATTTTTATTTTTATTATCAATTATCGATAAATTATCGATATAATACTGGGCATCATAGTGTCTTGTTTATAGGTAAAATTACATAATTTTGTGTAAATATTTTTAGTAGACGTAATAATTTTCCAAATTTTTGGAAAATACATTTTTGTATTAAATCAATTTCCACTTAAATTTTTTATAAATAAATAATTTTACTTTTAAAAAACGTTTAAATGTGTGATAGAAAGTGTAAAATTATTTATGATATCAATTTTACAAAGTACAATAATTATAAGATATTTGTAAAATTTCTAATTTAACACAAAATGAAAACAATTTAATTTTAATTCGAAATACAAATTAAACACTTTCCATATAATGAACTATCATTTACTATTATTTGCAAATTGCATAAACGATAAATACGGTAAATAATTTTGCAATTAGATATTAAAATTGTATATAGTCTTTATTTTCTACTCACTGAATTTAAAATCTTTTCTTTTATTTACTTCTTATTGAATTTCCGTTTATTTATAAAAACAATAGCTAATCAACTGATTAACAATAGAATATTTACACAATCATTTGTTTTCTAAAACGAAAAAACAATAATCATATAACCAACTCGATGACAATAAAACAATCAGCAACTTTAACAAGCAAAAAGTCATTAACAATTAATCATAAAATCAATGTCTCATTCATCAAATCAGTTTATTGACCACTATCATTTTAAGAAAACTAGAAAATATATTTTTGTATTCAGGTGTGCCTTCAATGGGAATATTGCGATGATTATTGTTTTGAGCCCAAATATTTGTATATCTTACAAAACTTATACAGGGTGTAACAGAATAACTATTCCTAATTTTCAGAAATGATAGAAACAATAAAGAAACATTTTTTATTAATAAACTAGTGTCCGGCAATTTTTTTTTCTTTTTTTTCGGCAATCGATTGTACATCGTTACAACTTGTGTATCGAAAATGGTGGTCGTAACTTCGAACAATTTTTATAAAGTTTAATGCACTATTACTTCTAATAAAATGTTCCTTAACTTAACTACTCTTTGATGTTTTGATTAAGATTGTTTTTAACGATATCTAGTGTATCTTGGCACCGAGAAATTTCCGGACACTAGTTTATTAATAAAAAGTGTTTCTCTAAGTGCACTCTATCATTTCTGAAAATTAGGAATAGTTATTCTGTTACACCCTGTATAAATAACACAAATATGCATATTTGCCACAGAAAAATAATACTTTCTCATGATGCTAAGCACCAGAGAGTAAAAAATAATTAATAAATTGATAAACAATAGAATCAAATTAATAAGATAATAGTGACGGTAACCTCAAAATCTAACTTGATGACAATAGACAATCGCCAATATAACAATCAGAAGAAAAAAAAATCGCTAAACAATCAACAGATAATCGAACTTCACACGGACATTATTTGCTCGTACGAGAAACCGGGATTCGACGAATAAGAAAACTTTTTACAAAAAAAAAATCTAAAAATGAATTCCAATGATTCTCTTGCCTTACTACGAAACATCTACCCAGAAGAAACAAGTAATACAACCACGACGTATAAATACGTCAACGTACGTAATCATTTTCTGTCTTTCTCATCGACATTACACTATCTCTTTCCTGCGACTTCCTGCTGCAGTGGATGCTGCTGCACGATGACCGCGAAATATAACGGTATCTTTCGAATATACAGAGAAAGATGGAAGACGGAAAAAAGAGATATACTTGTCGGTAAAGAGTGGTAAGCGAGTGGAAAATTTGAGCGAGCGAATTAATAATGAAAATTGGTTGAGCGAAACACATGTGAATATTTATATATTGTGATTATTGAGATATATTATTTTCTGGAACATTAAATTTTCAAACTGTAGTTTTTTTCTTCGTTTTCGTTCACGATGAATAAACAAATGTTATAATTGTATATATCATTGTTAACTGTTTCGAGAATAATTTTATCAATTATAAAATAGTTTATGATGTAATTAATTTTGATATTTATTAAATAATAAATTATTTAGTTTCAGATAAATATCATATATGTCAAACTTTATAAATATTTATTAAATAATAGTATATTATTCAAATATGTTTTATCAAAACTAATAAAGACTTTCAATTATACTAGATTCGGAAATTATATTAAGAGGATAGTCCAGTTCTCCTGAGCTAAAAAAACTGTTATTTTCAAACGCGCACAGCTCAATGGGGAATTAATATTTTGGAATGGGATGAAAAGCATTTTATTATACGTCATTTGAACAACAAAATAACATCACAAATGATTTTTTTTTTGTTGCTACATGCCCGCAAAATGGCGTCGCTCAAAAGTCCTTCAAAAAAAGGTGGCCTAATTGCTCCGGAGATTGACGCCTTTTTGAAAATTAACAAAATTAAGAGTTCTGAAAGATTCTTTACTTCGGTTACACAAATTTAGTTACGTTGCAACTGGTAATTGTACATTATACATTTACACGAAATTATTTTAAATTTTTCTATAAAAAAGTGTACATAAAATATCATATGCATCTCGTATAAAAAGTGCATTTATTTTATATAAATGCATACAAATATAGATACATCTTTCTTTTAATAAAAATTTCCGGAATGAAATTTTGGTGTGTATCTTTAAAAAAAAAAACCTGCTTTTTGTGTCAGTAGCGCAAGTATATAATATCTAGACCAGAACTTAATAATATACGTTTTTCTGGTATATAATGTACACTCATACAGAAAGTTTTTTTTTCGTATCTATTTATTTATTTTTGAGCGTTTCGTTGAATATAATAATTGTTCACAAGGACACATCTGTGATGTTCTAAATATTTCGCGAGAAATATCTACACAGAATAAACAATATTTCTATTTGTTTAACTTTTTAACTTTTTCTTCCACATAAAAATGTAAGTTTTACTTTTAATACTAAAACATTTATTCAAAATTTACGAAAAAGTACTAAGTGATAATAAATTAATTAATTTTCTATTCTATTTCTATTACATAACATACCTAATCATATAATATGCGTATCTTACGGTGATATAGAAAAAAAATTTCAGAACTCATTATATTAAAATTTAAAAAAAAGCTAGAAGCTTTAGGATTAAGTTCTGTATAAATTTTAATTAAATTGACGTTTCGACTTACTCTCCGTACGTCATCAACAGGAAAAAATTATACAAATGACATATACAATAAACAGAACTTAGAAACAAGTTACTATGTAACAAAATAAGTAACTAGATTATAAAATATATAAATTATTAGTTGCTAGACCCATCAATATTAACAGTAGATTGATAAGAGAAGCAATAAAAATTAATAAAAAGATTGATAACATCAATTAGTTTGACATAACACTGACTTAAATAAAATTTGGCTTCCTTTAATTAATAATTAATAAAATTTTATAATCTAGTTTTTTTTGTTACCTAGTAACTTGTTTCTATGTTCTGTTTATTTATTGTATGTGTCATTTGTATATATTATTTATACGTCAAAACGTCGATTTCTTAATTAATATTTATACAGAACTTAATCCCAAAGTCTTTTTATTTTAAGTAAAAAAACCATATGCGATTGGTTAAAAATGTTTCCTTAGAATAAATGCCAATATTTCATTGACTAATTTTAAAATTATTACACGAATAAATTTATTAAAACATTTGGTAGTACTGGACCTTAATAAATAATAATGTTATTCATTTGTAATTAATTTCCTGATTATGATATACTTGCAGTATTATCGAAATTCTAAATTTAATTAAAAATTATACAGAACTAAAACCTAAAGCTTTTTGTTAATTTTAATATAATGAGTTCTGAAAGATTCTTTACTATATTAAACAAAATTGTACATTACACATTGCAAGTCACCCTGTATAAAAATAACAATAATATAATTTGTCCATTTAAAAACAAGTAGTCATTTAATAAAACAAGTCTAACAAGATTTTTATAAAAACTTACTTTCTTGTAAAAATGTATACTTTATTAATGCCCGTATGCATAAACACTTTCGTCAAAAATAACAGTTCGTTCAAATGAGAATTCTTAGATTCTTTCTATGTATAATTGCAACAAAGTTTCTTACGGAATCCAAGAATTTTCATTATATCGAACCGTTATTGTTAACGAAAATGTTAATACATACGGTCATAAATCTTTCATATGTACAAAAGTAAAGAAACAAAAAATTGCAATAACTTGTTTAGTACATATTAGAGCACTTGTAAATCATCGGAAATATGTTATATAAAATAACATTAATGATACTGCAATAATCTTCAAGATGTCTTTCAACATTCAACAACGGTTAGAAATATTAAGAAATGCTTCACCGATCAAATAAAGTTAAAACAAAAAGTCGCTAGTTATGTGAGCTAAGTTTGTAACGGCATTATTTTTGACCTCTATTACGCATGCGCCCATTGCCAGCCGTAGTAAACAAATATAAACATTAGTAGTTTATTAATTGACCATCTGCAGATTTAAGAACTATCTTTGTTTTCTATTTTTTACGTAAAATTATTGACAATTAAGTATGAAACGTATGTACGTTTTACTAAAATAATAATGGGGTTTCTGCACATTAAAAAATCGATTAAATATTTCTAGAACTATTGATGATACACATAAAAGAAGGAATTAGAAATAAATATATATATATATATATATATATATATATATATATATATATATATATATATAGATAGATAGCTTTGAAAAAAATAAACGTCTGAAATATTAAAACTCGTGAAAAGAGTGTCAAATTGTGATATGAAAAATGATAAAATTACTTTTTGTACATTAATTCTGCAATAAAATCTCATTATTCATCATTTAGAGGGTCAATTTAGTTACAATTTAATATATAACAACATAAGATTCAGGCATTTTTCCGTATGCCAACTCAATTTCAATCTCTAACAAACAAGGAACTAGCCAAGTTTTCTGGATCGAAAAAAATCTATTTTTCGTTTTTTGCATAAAATTAATGCTATAAGTGTGTAGAATGTGTGCCAAAACGGTTTTCCTGAATTCGAAAAAAATACTAAATTATAGCCAAAAAAGTAAGCACATATACGGCCGTCAATTAGGGATTTAAAAACTTTAAAGCGCGTTTTCTCGAAACGTACTTTTTCGTCATTGCTCCGAACAATTTTCAATCTTTTTGAACAATGGGCGTTTTCTGCTGACGGAAAATACAACTGCCTATTGACTTTAGATCCAAATTTTTGATATGTTTATTTTAAAAAAATTATCAACATTTTTATAGGGAAATTTTCGGTGAAAAATCCATTTTTTTTTTTCAAAACGGCATAATTTTGTTAATTTTCAAAAAAAAACGATAGAGAGTCTATAGCCACTCTCTTAATCTTCAAGGGAGTTCAGTAGAAACATTTTATTTTTCATTTTACAGGCGGCAATCGCCGGAGCAATCAGGTTTCCCCTTTTCAATTTAAACTAAAAATTATACATAATTTTATTTGATATTTTTAAATATTTCTATAGCAATTAAAATCAATAGAAAACCTTATAATTTTCACCGTAACAATTCTTCAGTACTTTGTTGAAATTTCAAGGTATTTTACAGAGAAAGTTAAAATTATCCATAACAAAATATAATGATTGTCATAAATTTTTTAATTGTAATTATTAAATATGTAATGCATTGTATTAAATAAATTATGCATGAAAATTAAACAACTTTTTCCCAGAAACAAATAAAAAATAATATTAATATTGGTTTATGCACCTCAATTTAATCTTAAGAGTTTGTTTCTTTTCTGCAAAAATAAATAACCAAATAAAAATATAATTTACATTATATCTTTATCTTTTTAATAACAAATAAAATACTAAATATTTTTTAATCAAATTTAAAAAAAAAAAGTAAACCGTGTCTTGCTTTACTTGTACAAATAGTAATTACAAAAATAATGATTAAAAATTCAATTGTATGATATTAAAAGAAAAACTTATCTTCTGTATTTATATTTTTATTATATAAAGAATTTGTGTCACAAACACAAACTCATTTTTAACTTGTTTTTATGATCTGTTTATTTATTGTATATTTCATTTATATCATTTTTCTTGATGATTAATTATTAATACAGAACTACGCAATCTAAAGCCGTTTTATTTTAATATAATAAATTCTGAAAGATTTTTTTTACTATTTGGAAAAGAGTTAGTTTACTGATTTTCGGAATATCTACTAAATCTAAATTATAATTTTCTATTACAAAATAAAAAATTAACATACTTGCGAGGAGGTTAATGGAATAAGATCAGGTGCCAATGATAATCCGCCCCCTTCCGAAAAGGCTCTAGCTAATAATCTATTCATTTTAACCATTTATTTCTTCCTGTTTCCACAAAATTTCCAAAATTACCACAATTTTAAATTCCAAAGTTCGATCATTTTCATTCAACTCAACAACTTTTTGCTTTATACACTTTTTTTTTCCCAATTCATTCACAACAACAACACTTATATATTCCCGATATTCAATTAAATCACCACCAAAAAAACAAAACACTGTACCGTTGCTATAGCAACTAAAACAAAATTAAACCAGAATATATGCAGGCCGTTTATCAGATGTTTTTTTCTCGAGACAAAAACACAGAAGAGAGAACTACAAACAAATTGCAATCACTTATGCAGTTACAAAGTTTTAGTTATCTTTTTTAAGAGTATAAAAAAACGCGCACAGCTGTAGATAAATATTAGTTAGCGGTACAAATTGTGCAAAATAATATTGATTTAAATATCTATATGTGTTGCAGCAGTAAATGTTAGCTGACGCGCAGGTGAGTAACTGAGCAACAACCTGATGCGAACTGATGTTTCGTTTGGGTAAGGTGAATTTTCAAGAGAAAGAGACTTGGATGTGTACTACGTAAACGAAATGACCGTTGCCGGAGTGCTTGAGAAAGCTACGATGTGCGTTCATGCACCACAGGTTCAACCAGTGCCGTAGAAACAGGGGTATGAAGTCGGAGTCTAAAGATTTTGTCAGAGATTGTTCCTAATCCAACTTTTTTTAAAATTGATTTGGAAGTTTTCAAGGCAAAAATGGACCATTTAATAAATAAGTATATATATATATATATATATATATATATATATATATATATATATATATATATATATATATATATATATATATATAATTTATTTATTTTCGGACGTTTCGATCATTGTATCTTGGCCATCTTCAGCTATGTGGTATATAACAAAAGACGAAAAAATACAAAACAATACAATTGGATAACATACATAATATAATTATACTTTATTAAATGATCCATTTTCGCCTTGAAAACTTTTAGATTAAGAAAGTGGCTATTTATACATACGGTATGTATACGCAATTGGCTATTTATACATACAGTATTTTTACGTAATTGGTTATTTAGGGTAGGTTAGGTTAGTAGGTTGGTTTAGGTTTTTTTTTTCTTTGATATGTATAAATAGCCAATTGCGTATACATACCGTATGTATAAATAGCCTCATCCTTAAATCAAAATATTACCGAGGATCAATATAAATTTATCACATTTTTTTTATTAAAACAAAACATCGACAAATTATTATTACCTACGTGAAGTTAGCACCCCTATGTTAAAAAATATTGCATAATTTTGTCCAAGTTATGCTCAGTATGTCCAACACTTATTATATTTAGTCCAACTACCCTTAAAAAGGGGTTATCATCAAGACTGAAGCAGTTATGGTTTTAAGTTACATTTTGGATTCATATTTTTATAAATAATAACATTAATTTATTATTTATATTATTATTTTTTTAAATTAAGATAAACATTGTAATTGTAAAATATTGTTTTATACCAATTATTATTATATATTATAATTACACGCTGTTGAAGACGAACATAAATTTAAAAAAGTGGTTTTGATTTTGACGTAACACTGTTTTATTTTTACCGCAAGAGGCGCTGAATACTTGCTGATACACAAATACGTCACGACGAGAAAATTCAAATTTGACATTCAAATTTAGAATTTATTTTCTTATTTATTATAAATAAGTTTGCTTTGAAACATATATTTACATAATTATTTTAATTTATAGTTTTGATTAAAGATATTTTTAAAAAATGTACAACGACCCCATTAATAATCAAATCTCTCTAAGTTACGCCACTGATAAACAAGAGAACGTCTGTTCATATTATATTAAAACACATTTTATACAAAATCAGTTAGAAGAGTTATGCAGTCAGTTTTCAAAACATTTGAAATGTACCCGTTGTTAAATCAAGAGAAACACAAGCTTAAATTAACTTAACATTAGCTAAATCATATTGTATTATACACATCAAATATCATTACCATCGTGATAAAGACATAAAAATAGTTCCTCACATACTACCAACATTTAAACTATATATATATTAGTTATACAAATTTCAAATACCGTTCTTGCGTTCAAATACATCATAAAAGAAAAAAAAACAACGAACAAAAGAATAACGATGAAATAACAAAAGCAACACGAAATAATCCAAAGTATGTACATATAGTAAACAAATGCTACTGAAAAATACAGTACAGTCAAATGTTTTTATTATTCATCATACATCGAGTGAAAAACTTGGCATTCATAGATTGTCAGCTATTTTTTTTTTACAACGACGAATGTCAATTGTTATATTGATGGACTTTCGATTGTCTTGTCTTGCTAGATTTTCACTTGTTTCATGGGGTCGATGTATCCTATAGAATAGTTCAATAAAACACTGTACTCGCGTAAAACAAACCCATAGACATGTACCTTAGGCTATTATTATATTTTTAATAGCAAATTACATACTATTGTTTTTAAATTTTAACATACGTTATTACACAAAGAAATTAGAAATACACGGCTTTCTTTTTTTTTCTATTTTTGGTAAAGTCAATAATTTATAAAAATATTATTATAATAATTATGCTTCGGATACTTTTGTTAGGAATATAAATGTTTTCAAAGAAGCCCGTTTGAGTATATACAATACTGTTTTGATCCCTACGTTAATGTATGGTAGCAAAAACATAAAAGAAAAATGACTGTGGAAATGAGACTTTTGCGTGAGATATGTGGTGTAACTAGGAGGAATCGAGTGCGAAATAAATTAGTGTATGATGAGTGTGAAATTGAAAAAAATGTAGCAATAGATGGTTCGGACATCTTAAGCAAATGTCTAATGAACGTTTAGTTAAAAAAATATATAGGTACTTATGAATGATTTTGAAAGTTTCCAAGTAGTAAGAATAGAAGAGCATGTATGAAAGGAATTATGAGTGTTGCTTGTCTGAATAGGGTTGTTGGGAAGAAACTGATTTCGAGATAATGGAAAGAGTTTGTGCCACACCCTTTTGGGTACATGACGTGATTGTGTATGTACGTAGAAGTTTTTTTTCTGTGCAATATAATAAACAGTATTTGTAATATTTAACCAGTTATAAACTTACACTACATTCTGTACAATAAAAATATTTAGTAATACTTGAGTAAGTAATATATTTTATTACGATAAACACAATATTATGTAAAAAAATTTCACCAACATTTTCAAAATTATATTTATTAACTGACCTTTTACATTAAGTATGTAAGAAACATGTCTTGCAATCTAAAATAAATAGTTTTTATAAAATTTAAGTAATTTTTATTTTCTCAAATATGTAGAACGCGTTTAATGACTAAATATTATATTACCTAACATATGTTTTGATTTAAAATATAACGGATTGAATTAAATTAAATGTTTAAAGTAAAACTAAACAGAAATTAAAATGATTTTTCTAGTAAAGTTTATTTGATTTAATGAAAGTTTTAGATTTTAGCATATACGTGAAAGGATAAAGTTATTAAAATTTATTAATATTATTACGCCAAAATTGTAAGTAAAATTATTACTAATTTTTTTTTTGTATAAAAATTAATTTTTATACTTTCTAAAATTAATTTTAATACGAAATCAATTTATTACAAAATCATTTCACTTATAAATTTCAATAAATTAATAATTTTCTTTTATTAAAAACTAGAAAAATCTAACACAAGTAAAAAATAATCGCACACCTTCAAATAAATAACCAAAATAATTTGACTGTATTTTGAAAATATTTTAAACATAATTCAAAAAATGTATTTCAATGAACGTTTGATTAAAAGAAATATATGTGAATAAATTTGAAGATATACATTTGCGTAGACGTCCGATAAGTAGTTATAGATGGTATAATTAAGAATATTTTGCGTGAGCCAATGTTTTCATATATGAGAGGTATCACGAATGTGAATAAAGCTAGAGTTGCTTGTCTGGATAGGAATGTTTGAAAAAAACTAATTTCGAGATAGTACAAAGAGTTTGTCCCACACTCTTTCGGGTACATGGCATGATGTATGATTAATTGATTGATATATTTGTAAGTAATACTAATTATTAAATAAATTTACGACAAATTTACTTCCCTTAATCTGGCAGAGCCATTATGGAAATTTGCTAAATAAATATCACCAGAATTATAGGCTTTTTATAGGCTCTTTTTTGGACACCAAATTAAAATTATAGGCCTTTTAAAAAAAAAGGCTGGGGCCTATAATTTTAGTTTGGTGTCCAAAAAGAGCCTATAAAAAGCTTATAATTCTGGTGATATTTATTTAGCAAATTTCCATGATGACTTTCACTAATTTACATCTATAGCAATTGTCATTATATTGATATATTTATACATTTTCTATTAATAGCTTTGCTAACTTTTCTCGGAAGTTGGCAAATCCACCCATAATTTTTTTAAATAAAGCGAGACAAAAAAAGGATTTTACGACATATTCTAATATTTAATTTTTTATATTTTAGGCAATTGGCTTTGCTAACTTCAGAGAGATATATTATTACCAGAGTCTATATAAAAAATATACACAACAAAAAATCCTATTTACTATTAAATTACTAAAAGGGATGTTTACAAAAAAAATAACAAGACATCCTTTCTACTGCTTAAAAAATTGTCTTCCTTGACCGGAAACAGGGAGGGCAAGTGGTCTAGTGACGTCACATCCTGACGCGCTTCGTATTGAATGTAGTCAGTCTTTTTTTCTTACATATTCTGATTCTAAAGAACACAATAGTTTGTATGCAAGATACAAGTGAAAAAAATAACAAGAAAATATAATCATACACTGCCTACTAGATGTATATATGATGTAAACTATTCATTTGTTGTAACTGTTTTTATAATATTTAATTTCAGAAGTAGTATATGTATATTTATGAAATTCATTGAAGAAACGGTAATTTAATATATCTATTATGAGCATTGTAAATAGAGTTATCTTGTAGTTAAAACTTAAAATAGTTTTTAATTTCGACGTTATTGTTAAGAAGAACTTAGTAATGTTATTTTATTAATTACTTTAATCATATATCATACTAATTTAAGACCTTCATTTTTAATTATATACATTGTTTTTGTTATCTAGATGTATCTATACAAATACATATGAAGAATGTTACTCAAAAATTTTATAAATATTTAAAATTAGTAGGTATATAGTATATATACATTTTTTACAATATTTAATTTGTTAATATTTACTCCTTATTAATTTTTTTACTACAACTGTTGTACAAAAACCAACTTCTTGCAATATTGTTGTAATTTTTAAAATAAAATATTATTTAGCAACTTTTTTCTGTGTACTTTGCAATGCAAAATATTAATAAATAGTAGATATTAATAACATCAATCACTGTGAAGGCACTGAATTAAGTAAAATTTGGCTTCCATTAATTAAAAATCTAGTTACTTATTTGTTACTATGTTCTGTTGTTATTTACGGTAATGTCATTTATATCATTTATCCTGATGTAGACGGACGTTGAGTTTCGTCGAAACGTCGATTTTAAATAAATATTAATACAGAACGTTAACCTAAAGCAGTTTTATTTTAATAATTTTCTGTTTTGTTACAATATTGTTTTGATTTTTCAAATAAATATCTTGTAGTCCGTATAATGTCCACAATTTTTTTGCGTATAACCTTGATGTTCAAGATTTCAATAATAACAGATAAATATCTTTATTTGATCAATAATTATTATATTAACATTTTCATTGTTTTAAAATGAATGAAAAAACTTTAACAAGTTTCTGTATTTCCAGTATTTCCGCAATTATAAAGAAAACTGTAAAGGCTACCAGAATTATGTCCAGAAAACTATAAGTACTTTAATTTCAATCAGTTCTTTTTTTTTATGTGTAAAAAAAATTTATCTAGAATCTACACAAAGGTGAACAAAAAAAAAACACAGACAAAGAAACACCATCAAGTACAGAATAATGATAAAAGAAATGTTTTGGCTCGTTTACTGCTAACAATGACGAATAGAATATATGTACCAGGCAGGGCCGGATTAACCTTTTGTGGGGCCCTAGACATTTTTTTTCTCCGGGCCCCCACGGAGCTGAGGATAATTAGAATTAAACTTTCACCAATTAACAAAAAAAAAATAATAAAAAAATACATAAAAATGAAATTTGACCGACTGCAGGCCGGGCCCTTTGTATGCGGGCCCTAGATATTTGTCTTTTTTGTCTAGGCCATAATCCGGCCCTGGTACCAGGACCGTACTACAGCGCAACCAATTTGCAAAAATTTTATTGATAGAAATTTATAAAGAAAAAGATAATATCAATCACTGTGAGGACACTGAATTAAATAAAATTTGGCTTCCATTAATTAAAAGTCTATAAATTTTGTGATCTAGTTACTTATTTTGTAACTTGTTACTACTTTGACTGCAAGGAAAAAGTAGTATAGCGTTTGGTACGGTGTCTGTGACATTTTAAAAAAAAAAAATAATTGTATAGAAATTCTTCATATAGCCTGTAGATTACGAATCTGAACTTAGTTTGTGTGGGTGTATGTGTGTGCGTCGTCAGCTCGCTCGGTCGTAAGTCAAAATTTTGTGGCCGCAACTCCTCCTAGACGGTTCTACCGATTTTAATGAAATTTTCAGGATAAATTTGTCTAGTGCCCAAGATGGTCATGTGGTTTTAGTTTTTTCCAGTGATGCCAACTTTCCGAGAAAAAAATTTCTAAAGTTTTTAAAAATTCATATTGGCTACGTTATTTATCCGATTTTGATCAAATTTTCAGAAAAGATTTCCCTAATGCTCCCATTAATTATATAATTTTATTAATATCCAGTGTTTGCCAACTTTCCGAGAAAAAAATTACTAAAGTTTTAAAAAATTATTATGGCCATGTTATTCAACCGATTTTACTCAAATTTTCACAAAAGATTCTCCTAGTATTCATATAATTTATGTAATTTTAACAAAATGCAGTGTTGCCAACTTTCCGAGAAAAAAATTAGTAAAATTTTTAAAAATTTATTATGACCATTTTATTTAACCGATTTTAATCAAATTTTCATAAAAGTTTTTTCTAGTGCCTAAATAAATTATGCAATTTCAACAAAATACAGTGTTGCCAACTTATCGAGAAAAAAATCACAAAATTTTTTAAAAATTCATTGTGGCTACATTATTTATTCGATTTTGATCAAATTTTCAGAAAAGTTTCTCCTAGTACCCACATAAATTATAATATTATTAAAATACAGTGTTGCCAACTATCCGAGAAATGTCAAAGTGGTCTCTATATGAGTTTACCCATATACTTCTAATCTTGTTTCTATAGGTCTCTGTCCTTTCGTCATAATTATGTAAACGCCACACAAATTTTTCGAATTAAGCTAAGATCTGCATCATAATACAAATTAATCTGTCATATCAGTAGTGAGAAGAAGATAATCGCTACGTATGTCTAACAAAATCATACACTTAATTTTCCGAAAGGACAGATCTTCATGGCGAGAACTATACTTTAAATGTCATTTATATCATTTTAAATAAATATTAATACAGAACTTGAACCTAAAGCAGTTTTAGTTTATAGTAAAAACCTACATATTTGCAATATATAATTAATCGTAGTATATTTTGCACATAAATCACTACTAATTATTATAATTATAAATTAAACTAAAATAGTTAATAACATCAGAAGCATAGATACAAATCTACAGGTAAGATGCTGTAAATCTTGTTCGCTCTACTAACTTAATTTAATAATTAAAATTCCATAATTAAATTTTTAATTTAGCATTAAAGAAAAATTTTAACTGCACACACACACATATGCACGGAATGCATGTTCTATATTTTTCTAAAGATTTTTCTACTTCTTTCTCTGTTTTTTTTTTTTTTAAAGAAGAAAATTCTTTGGTTAGTTTAACGTTTGCATGTCTAATGAGCAAATAATTATGACGCACATCAGTGCACCAGCACTGGACATAAGTGATGCATGCGTAAAGAAAATACAGATTCTTAAAAATGTTAAATAAATTTACATTATAAAACAATGTAGTTTTTATGAAAGAAAACCTCCGTTAAACCAAAGGTACTTGGTCCAGATTTGTCAAAATATACAAAATAACTGGAATGCATTACAACACTGTAAAAAATATATTTTAAATTTATGTATTTTATACTTAGGTTTTAACAGTAAAATCAACAACATTTTGTAACTTTACTGTGATAATTTATGTATTTATGAAAAATTACATTTACAAAATATTTGAAATAACATACAAAACTTCTAAAATTACATATATTTTTTACAGTGTATAAAGAAAGAAATAAAAAAATAGCTAAGTCATACAATAAATACGCGATATAGTCAAGCCAAGCAAACAAGTCTCGTGGGTAGGCCGTGGTTTGTTGTCTCTGTATTCTAGAGGTACACTCAGTGTCAATAGTACTTTGACATATAAAATATATATTTTGAGGTTATGCGATAATTTCATTTTAAAAATACTTTAAATTATCTATAAAATATATGCCTACCTTATTTCAAATAAGATTAAGTCTTAAAAAAGACTGATTTTTTTTATAAAGATGAGCAACAGCAGAGAAAATTAAGAAAAACAAACACGCGATAATCTGTCAGTTTGCTAGCTACTTTTACTTTTGTTACGGAATGTACAACGGCGGCAGAAATTGTTTTTATTGGCTTAAACTTTTACCGCCACGAATTTTTAAAATTAGTTCGCATATTTTCCGATGGACTTGTTTGCTTGGTGAAGCTGTAGACAAATAAATTTTATTTAATTTTATTTAAATTAATTTTCATGTGATTTTTTGACATTTTTAAGAAGATAAAATCCAACAGTATCCATTTTGTTTTTCAAAGCTATCAAATTGTATTTAAATGTATTCCCTATTAGCGCAAGCTATAATAAATATATTATTATTATTATATAAAAGAAAACTGTTTTAGGTTTAAGTTCTGTATTAATATTTATGAATAATCGACGTTTCGACAAACTCAACGTCCGTTTTTATCAGGAAAACTGATATAAATAACATTTACAGTAAATAAACAGAACATAGAAACAAGTTACTAGGTAACAAATATGTAACTAGAACATAAAATTTATTTTTTAATTTTTTTATTTTTCGTTTAAACAGACAGTTTTGTGAATATATATTCGTAACTAAAAAGTTAAATAAAAAAATTATTCATTAAACTGCAAAAGGATATTTTTTTATTTTTTTTTAGTTATGTTAAATTCGATAATTTTGTAATGTCAGTTTGACAGATTTGCAATTTGCCAGGGTGATAAGTTTGACAATGTCTCCATGGTGATTAAGCTGTGTAACAGCACTTTAACAATATTCACTGTTAAAATTATTTTTAATTAATAATTCTACCTAAACAAACTGCATATTAAATGTTATAGAAAAACATAATACAATAAAAATCTTATAAATTACAATAATACAAAATATTATGTATTTATAATAGAAAATTATTGTAACATAAGATAAAAATTTATTTTACAAACATAAAAATATACATTAAACGTAAATTACATTCTTAAGAAATACAATCATAATAATCTTTTAATTAATTATATTTTCAAATTTCATTTTACATATTTATGTAAATATATAGCCATATTTAAACAATGAATAATAGTTGAAGGAAAAGATTAAACACATAATAATAAATTATTAAAATAAAAGTAGCTATTTAGAAAGTTATAACAACCATTTAAAGCAAAATAAAAAACTAAGAGATTTTTACATTTTTTATTTTTTGTATTTCATCATTCGGAATTAACTGTAAAGAAAAAGAAAAACATAAATGAGCATTTGAAAATTGATAGTATTTAATATGACATGATTGAATTTCACTTCCTAGTATTTATAATTTATAAAATTGTTTATAAAATTGTAACGATTTCCTTAATTTTATTAAATAATACTTAGAAACACCTGATCAATATTGCAAATAATAAATATAAAAGCTGATTTTTTTTAATGAATGTACGTAAAACTTTCCTTATATTAATACAGGATTGGGCTATTTGTGATTTTTTTTTCCAAAAAATCAAAACAATCAGATTTTTATGAAAAAGAACAGAAAAATTTTTTTAGTTAATTATTTTTATGTATCTATTATGAATGCAAATATAATAACGTCAGTCGATATTATTACAGGATATTAATACAGGATTGGGCTATTTGTGATTTTTTTTTCAAAAAATCAAACAATCTGATTTTTTTTTTATGAAAAAAAATCAGAAAAAATTTTTTTTAGTTAATTATTTTTATGTATCTATTATGAAAAAGATAACATCAGTAACTGTGCAGTCACTAAGTTAAATAAAATTTGGCTTCCATTAATTAAAAATCTATAAATCCACATTTGTTACCTAGTAACTTGTTTCTATATACTGTTTATTTACTGTAAATTTATCCTGATGAAGATGGACGTTGAGTTTCATCGAATCGTCGATTTTAAATAAATATTAATACAGAACTTTAACCTAAAGCAGTTTTATTTTAATTTTTAATTTCTATAGATCAATTAACAGAATAAATTATCATCTAGAACTTGAAATATAAATATATAAATTCAATATGTAAGTACATATATTATTAGTTGTAATTATAAATAATCATATACTAATATATATTTCTTTATTTGCTTAGTAAATATATTTAAAAAAAAGTGAATTTTCCTTATTTGAATATATCATACGTTGGTATATACAAATTTGTATCGACTATAGTCAGTATGCATGAAAATGTTAGAAATTTCTAAAACGTACAACATTAATACTTGATAGTTAGACGTTAGGTTTTTTTCAATTTCGATCGAGTTGTTTTAGAAATGGAAGAGAGAAAGTGGCCTCGCCCGTGAAATTCAAACACTCTTTTTTTTTATTATTTAATACCCAACTATAGCAAGCTTACTGCTAGCCACACTCATTCATAATGCATGATGGTATATTCTATACCAAATAGTATGATACAAATCTATGGAATTATTCAAATTATTTAATTACCGCTAAGAATTCGAAATTTCATTTTCTTTTTTATAATATAATAATAAAATTTATTTCCATAGTCCACTTACGGTTGTATTCCGTATCATTTTCGTTAAAAT
Organism: Clivina fossor; assembly: GCA_963966155.1. NCBI lineage: Eukaryota > Metazoa > Arthropoda > Insecta > Coleoptera > Carabidae > Clivina > Clivina fossor. The sequence goes on along the minus strand of OZ014559.1, from coordinate 14,857,112 downwards.
GAAAATTCTAAGATTTCATAAGAAATCTCGCTATATAGCAACAAGAGCTGTTTTTTTGTACCGAAAAACTCAGCTCAGATCAGCAAATATCTTGAAATAATAGCTGAAATAATAGTAACTGAGTTCGAAGTTAGTGAATTAGTTCCCCCCTTACCGATACTGAGTTGCATATTTAGCTAGTGCTTAGCTGAGATTCAAGTGAGCGCACATGCGCAATTCAAATTTTCCTAGTTTAAGATTTGATAACGTGTATGATACGTTGACATTTCTATTTGAATATTTTATTTTGAAATCAAACAATAGATATCCGGCGAGTTGCAATAAATTATCAAAGCAAACAATCCAAATACATCTAATATTTTAGGTTATATCATTTGTGGAACTTAGATTTTAAACGTCTCTTTCAAATAAACTGTTTTATTTATCAATATACAACTCACTCAGCAAAACTCAGCTCAGCTCAGTTAAAAGATTTACTGATCTGAGTGGAATGTAAAAAAAAACACAGCTAAGATGTCTTAGAATCTTAGAATTTTCATTTTAACGAACCGTTATTTTCAGAGAAACGAAACTGAACCGAAAACCGAAAAAAAAAACGTTATTTTTCCTGTAACGAAAACCGAAACTGAACCAACAAAATATCGGTTTATTTCGGTTCTATATACAATCTATATATCACAATTTTATTTCAACGTCAGTTGTCATTTTTCTTATCATTTCGGAGTCTCGTAGCGTAGTCCGCAAGTCGCAACTCATCTTACACGAAAGAGTATTTGGTTATTGAAACTGAAAATGAAACTAGGAATCGCTTTGAGGAAGGTGAATTTTTTGATAATAACTTTGCTTTTAATAATCCTTAACTACAGTTCTCGCCATGAAAATTTGTCCTTTCGGAAAACTAAGTGTATGATTTTGTTAGATATACTACTACTGATATGACAGATTAATTTGTATTATGATGTAGATCTTATAGCTCAGTTCGGAAAATTATGACAAAAGGACAGATTTTCATAGTTTATATTCTCGAATTGTACATGGCGTATTATATTAGGTTGTAGTATTTTTGTTTTCTGCTTAAATCGTCATTGATAAACTAATTAAATCATTAGTTAATTTTTAAATAAAGAAAAATACATTGACCTTGCCGGAGTTTGAACCCGGGTCATTCTACTTTCGCAGCAGAAAGACAGATTTTTTGTTCTGTGTCATTCGATAAAATTCAAACCTTAGTAAATTGTGAGAAACCTATCGACGATAGAACAATGTGTTCGTTTCTTCTACCACAATTTTCATAATATAATAATAATGATGGCAAGATGGCCATTGAACTTTATAAGACATAGTATTCCGTAGAAATATCAGGGTACAGCATACAGCCAGAACTAACAACACACTCACTTAACAATTACGTGCAATGAGCCGTACGTATATTTTGCGTGCGTGAATGCGTGTTGTGTTGTGCTGCTTGCACACATCAAAGCACAACAACAACAAGAAAAGATGATGAAGAAGAATGAAGAATTGTGTAGAACTAACGCGATAAACATGGCGCCTTCCTTGTTCTCGACAGTCACGATCTGCGATCATGATATGATAGATTTGAATTTTTTGATTTGGTTATGATCAAGACTTTGGAGCTGGTGCGAAGTTGGAAGTTGAAAATATTGAAATAAAGCGGCTTTAGGTTTAAGTTCTGTATTAATATTTAATAAAAAACGACGTTGAGTACAATAAATATTAATACAGAACTTAAACCTAAAGCCGTTTTATTTTATATAAGTTCTGAAAGATTTTTTTATGATCGGATATCCGTTGTATCTCTACTCAAAATATGACGAATAAAAACGTCAAATACACTTTTAGACAGATTAATTATATCTGAAAGTTCTAAGTTCAGGAAACAAAACTAAAATTACAAATAAATTTTATTACCGAATTATTACCGTCCGACACTAGATAAAAATCAATTTTATACCTTCATTAAAACACAATTTCCGGTTTTAAAAATGCGAATAATTTTACCGAAATATCTCCATGAACTAGAAAAATATCTCAAAAATAATTTCATGCTGGTAAAAGCATAAAATTTTATTAACAATTTATTACTTCATCGAAAGCAATCATATCTTTAGCTCAATTTCCGCTTTTGCAAACTTCTCAAATAAACTACTTTTTCAACAAAAAAAAGTAGTTTACTATCTCTATTTTATGTATGTTTATATATAATTTTTCCCATTTTTAGTTAATAAAATATATTAGTAACATTACATACATACATACATACACTGTAAAAAATTAATGCATATTTACATATTCTATAAATATATTTGTGTTTAGAAAAAGTGCTACGGAAAAAAAAACTTTTTTCCAAAGGTCGCCCGCCCATTTTGTCCCAAATGAATATTTGTGGAAAATAATCAATCAAAAACCAGATAATATATCATATTGCAAGGGTACCTTTTGATTTTTGTTTCAGATGAAATATTTTTTGCAGAACTTCAAAGAAAAAGTTAAAACTCGGACGATTTCCAACAAAAATAAATATAAAAATTCCTGAAAGAAACTCAAAGTTTATTCTTTCATCCCCAGATAACCGCGGTTTGGTATCTTTTATAGTTTCGCAGAAAAAAATTCATAAATTTAATCGATTTTTTTAAGGTCAAAAAAGGTATATACTCCCTTAATTAATGAATGTAAATTTTCATGAAAACTATTAAAATCAAATAATGTGTTTTTTCCATTTCTATTTCAATCAGCCAACAAGATTCTTCAACACCATTTACATATACAAACATTTAAATACTCTAAGTTAGAAAATTTAAAATTAAAATCCAATAAAACGCACCGTACTATGAAAATCGGTTAAATTTTTAAAATACCTCATAATTTACAAGATACACTGACACATTCCTGAGAACATATTAATACGTGTAATCATAAAACTAAATTTCAAGGTCACATAACAGTATATACTAAAAACCTATTTATTACATAAATTTATATACATCTATTATATGTATACATATTTCGTCAAATATATATATATAATTTATTAATAAATCAATTTAGTAAAAATATAGATATTTAACTTAAGTTTATCTCAACAACTAAAGCAGTTTGAAATTATCTTATCTCGAATGAATTAAGTGACTTAATAAGTCAATTCAGTTTAATATAAAATTGAAATGCATGTTTAAATCTTCTTGAAATTTCAATCCCAATTGTTTATCTTCAAAATTAAAATAGAATTTAATAATTTAATACAACTTTAATATAAAAATAAACAAAATCAATTAATACACATAGCGCCTGATGCGTATGCAATCATCAACGCAGTATTGTATAACAAGTTGCGTACCTTTAAAGCGCCAATATTACAAATAAATTTTATAAATTACAAATATTCAAGAATTTTTCGAATGTGCACTATAAAAAATAAACTTATTGATCGTAAAATGGCAAAAAATTACGTCATATTTAATAAGAATTTTTGCAGGTAAATAAAAAAATATTTACCGTACATTTTAACACAAGTGCGTAAGTATTTAATTTAAAATAAAATTTATTATTTATATGTAATATCACTTGTTTGCATCATTTGTTTATTGTTTATTTTAAAAAAAATGTACTTAATTAATATACAGTATGATTAATTTTAATGGAAATGAAATAAAATTATATAAAATGGCAACAAAGTTATGTTTGTTGATGAAAAAGTGCTCTTAGTTTGTTGCTTCAAAATAAATTTTTAAAGCATATATATTTTGCTATATTTTTTTTATATATAATATCATAAAATTCAAATAAATTAATTAAAATTGCTTAATGAGTAATTTTAAGTAAACGTTAAAAACAATTTTGACAAAAATCACATTTGAAAGTGAGGTGAGAATACGAGTCATAGTGTTTTTATAGAATAAATGTAATTGTAAAATTATTAATATAATTTTCAGTTCAAATTTCAAAAGTAGTTTTATTTTTAAACTAAGTAAATATTGAACTAATTTTATACAAATCTTTTCAAATAATTATAATGTTAAAATAAAACGGCTTTAGGTTTAAGTTTTGTATTAATAATCGACGTTTCGACAAACTCAACGTCCGTCTTCATCAGGAAAACTGATACAAATGACATTTACAGTAAATGAGTTCTGGAAGATTTTTTACTATATTAGTTGTACTATTACTTACTAGTATATTTTCTATTAAAAAAATTATTTTCATTGGAAAAACATAACATAGTTTACAGTTCAAAAACACGTTTACTTTTGACTTAAAAGTAAAACCTTGGATTTAAAACAAAAAATTTCAGTGTACGTGAATCACACTGTATATATTTTTTTTTCTTTCTCGTGTACATCTGTTAATTTTTTTTATGAAAACCGCAGTAATTTTTATTAATAATTTATTAATAATGTAATAGTTATTTATTAGCATCATGAACACATAAATAATTTATCAAATATATCCTTGATTCACTCCTAGTGTGTAAAAAAATAAACAGTGCATTTTATATACATAAACAAATTAGTAATTGCGGCAATAATTATTATTAAAATTGCAAAATAATTTTATTAATTTATACATTCATCTCCAATTCATTACAATACGCCCTAAAAATCATTTGCCACCTACTATAGTATTCAAATTTCAAATAAAAATGACTGTAATTAACATCTTTTATTAAAAAATGTTAATCTAACCAGAATTAGTTAATTGCAATATTCACAATTGTAAATGTTATTGTCAAAAACAAATGTAGTACAAAATATTAAAAAATTATATCATATTTCATAAATTACTGCACAAAAATTAAACTCACTAAAAGACATGTTAATTTAAATATTTTAAACTTCGTAAGAGGAAATATGCGATAATATGTTAAACTAAATTCAAAAATAAGAAATCCGCATTTTTTATCTTTGAATAAAGTAAGAAAATACAGAGAAAAAAATATTCAAATTGCTAAAATACATATTGTAACGTCACACTCACAAATTTACACCAAAGATCAAATTACGACTAACGAACCAGATATGAATATAAGAATTAATATAATATAGAAATCTGACGTTTATAAATTTTGTTGTTATATGAGTAGACTTAAGATTCTTAAAATATGAATGAAAATTATTATTTTATACTAAAAATGATTCAATAACCACCAAATAAAATCGAATAAATTATTTATTTCTGTTCTTTATATTTTGACATTTCTATATTTCAACTCTGCGCCTGCGCTATCCCCAAGTGATTTAATAATACTAAGATTAAATTTAATGATAACGCAGGTTCAAGATCTAAAAATAAAACATAAATACTAAATTATAAATCCGTTTATTTAATTTCGAAATCTAATTCAAAAAGCGGACTACCAAAAATAGTTTCATTAAGATCATTTCAAACTTCTTTTTCTCTGTATTGTCACTTTTCTGATTGAACGAACTATACAAACTACAGTAAATATTTTCAATATTATTGGAAAATTTTACATTATGATAATAATCGTTAGTTTAATTGTTATTTTACGAACATGAAATACCTAATACAGGTATGCAGATGACTGTAAGGCATAAAATAAATATTGTTTTTGAATGTTTAAGTTAATTACCTTAATTAACAATAGCTAATGCTCATTAGAGCTAATTATTTAGAAATCTTTATCTCTACGTCATGTTTGAAAACCATTTAAAACATTCATAACAACAAATTAGCATATTTTTTTTTTAATAAACAACTATACAAGTAATTATTTTCTAAATATTCCAAATTTGATTCTGAAAATTTATTATGTAGAAGTAATTTAAATAAATATAAGATAATGCTATACATACATACATACACAATCACGCTACGTACCCAAAAAAGGTTCGGCACAAACTGGAATAATTTTTTTAATTCAATTTTAAATCCAACATTCTCGATTTTTTGCTGTTTTTTTAGACTGGCTCTCTAATATGTAATAGATTGTTTTTATCTAATATATTATTAAAATGATAATTTGTCATGCATTAATATAACAACGATAATTTAATTTTTTTAATTTTCTGACCAAAAAAATGTACCTATATATTGCGTTACATAATATTAAACACTAATTATGTTCCATACATGTAACATCAGCTAATTATATTCTGCTGTAAGTGTGTTTATGTTCAGTTGTTCTGTATATTATTATATACATATGTAAATATGAATGTATTTTTATGTATACATGTTTGTATCCATTGTAGAGCCCTGAAGAAGGCAATAGTGATTGCCGAAACGTTAGCATAGAAGAAAATAAAAATATTTAACTGACTGAATTCCGTCTACTTATTACTATATATTTTATATTTACAATTCATAATAAATACATACAAATAATTAATAAACTCTAAACTCTAACTTTCAAATTATAAAATTGAGTAATAATTATACCTAGAAATACTCGGCATCATTGTATCTCATAGTTTGTAGGTAAAATTACATAATTAAAAATTCCTGTAATATATTTGAAATTAACTAAATTAACAAAAAAATCGATATAAATTTTCATTGATCGATAATTCTGTATACAAACTCATACAATACTACAATTGTATTGAAAGCGAAATTCATTTTTTCTTCTTTTGTTTGTTTTTTTACTTGAACATAAAGGCAACGACGTGAAATTGAAATTAATTTTATTGTTTTCAAAGTTTTATAGAACGTACGTACATACATATAAATTTTTCTCCTAGCAAATAATGCAAAAGAAAGTGACCATTTAAATTTTCCTTATCAATGTTTCGTGTTTCTTATCAGCGAAATTGTTTATCAAATTTCAATGCCAAGCTACTATATATTTTGTGTTGTTTCTATTTTATCAATATGTATGTTAGTTGGTTGTACTTTACCTTCACCTGAATTATAAAATTTGTAACACATATGCATTTTCAATGTTATTATAATATTCTACATATATGTGGTTATTTATTTACAATATTTATCTGTAAGGTTGTTGTTTTATTATTTATCATATCAGACAAGGTTAAATTATCTGGAATTGTTAAGGCCCTTTGCGATTTATTGACAAGGTTAGAAAAACTATCTGAGTGTTGATAAAAATTTCATTAACTCGTAACATACTCAAAAATTCATTCAGAATTCATTATATTAAAATAAAACAGTTACATACTCAATGTACTTCTTCATCAGGAAAAAATGATACAAATGATATTTATAGTAAACATGGAAACAAGTTACTAGGTAACAATGTATATTTAAAAAATAAAGACAAACTTCAAGATGAACATAAAATGCTTGAAAATATATTTCTAATGAATGGTTATAATAAGAAGATTTGCTTGATAATAAAAAAATAATTTATGTCTCTTTGCCTTTTGTGGAAAATGATAAAATAAATAGAATTTTATCAAGAAAGAATATCAGTCATATTATTCCTCTTCAATCTTCGGCCATACAGGTCTTCTCTGTATCCTTTTAAGGGGCGATATTACACCTCAAAAGGAATTGATAAACCTTAAAACGCCTTAATAAAAGTCGTCTCATAAGCGAGATAATATTTTTTTTTTAGTTCTTACATTAAACGATTAATTTTTTAAAACTAATTAATTATCTAATTAACAAATTATCATACAAGATAAAAATACAATATCAGACTGGATCTTTGTAGATTAAATGTTGCTAAAAATTTACCTGGATATATTGGAGCATTTTTATTTAACAAATTACAAAGTAATGTTAAAGATCTCCATATAAATAAATTTATATTTATTCTAAAAGAATTTTTTTTAATTACGCATTCTACAGTGACAATGAATTTACAAATTGTATTACTGATATTTCTATTTCTGTGTATGGCTGCAAATCTAAGATGGTTGGTTATGTATATGCCTTGTTGTTTTTTGACTTAAGTTTATGATGTACTTTTTGTATTTACGGCTTTAATAAATAAGTAAATATTACTTAATACGTTAGAAAATCTTTATGATGTAAAATTTGAATACTGTAATTATTGCAAGACCAATCAATATTAACGGCAGGTTGATAAGAATGATATGAAATAGCTATTGTATTTTTTTCTGTATATATTTATAAATATAACACCCAACTAATACGTCTTCTCTTATTCTTTCCATAATTGCATTATAAATATAACCGTCCGTGACCTTCTTGAAGGTTTAACGCATGAGGCTATAAAGTATAAGACGCAGTGCATAAATTCATAAATAAATATGGATATTGAAGCCCACATATGGTATTTTTTTTGCAAGCATATGAATATATTACATAAATTTCAGTATAAATTTGATATACAAGGGGTGATTCTATAATATAAAAAGAACATATGGTAAAGTTTAAATATACGAGGGTGACTGAATGACTCAGATAAACAAGTAGCCCTCTTAGAATCCTAGACAACCCTGTAAGTAAATAGAAACACCTGCATTATCGACCCAACGTGAAGGTATATATAAATAAGAGTTCTTCAGTTATATATCAATTTTGAGTTTACCTACCGTGTTCTAATATCTGAAATAGTGCCAGTTGCGTACAAATAAGGGTCGGGGTCAAACCCAGATAATGAAGCTAGTTAGGCCGAGTGCCAGATGCGTACAGCGGTTATATAATATTTATAATACGCTATAATATCATCGCACATAATTTTTACAAATAATCAAGTCAGTATTTAATTTTAAAATTGACCAAGTTTATATTTATTGGTTTAAATTTGATTTGTGTAGATTAATATTTAATAAATTCATATCGTTTATCATTACTTTTTCGTTACTTTTTACTATATTTTGATAAATTATGCTTAAATTCGTGATGTTTTTGACCCGACCCTTGTTTGTACTATAATGGCACTATTTAATGACTGTACGCAACTGGCACGTACGCAACTGGCACGACACCCTAATATCTAGATTTTCCTTGGTAATTATATTTTTATTTATTTATTTATAAATTAATATGTTAAAAAATTCAAAAATATAAACATACAATTAAAAACAATTATTAAGTGTTATCATTCTTAAAGAATTCAAATTATAAATAACAAATATAAAATTTCTAAGTAAGAAAAAAAACTTATATGTATGTATACATACTCGTATTAAAAAAAATAAAACAAAGCCAAACCTAAAGAAAAAATGTACATACAAACCGACATTCATGTAATAAAAATATAAAGTCATAAAGCACTTTAAATATGTGACCTAGAGTTGCCAAGCCCCGATTTGCCTTAGGGCAACTTGTAAGTTCTTTCAACAATAATTATGTCAAATATTCACGTTTCTATCTCTGCACGTGAGAAATAAAAAAAAAACTTTGTTTACAAGTATAAAAGAATTTTAATGAAATGTCACTTTTATTACCGTTAGCAATAATTACAAATAAATAAATAGTTAGATGTGTTTTAAAAAAATACTGTTATATTATTAAATTGTTATATTATTAATAATAGTAAGAAATATTTGTTTTATTACTCAATGTAGCAATAGATTAATGTTATATAAAAACAAATTAAATAAAAATCTGTAATTTTAAGTTTTGATCAACTGGGATCAGCGATGGGTCATGTGGTTATTGTAAGTTGACATATATTTCTAAAACTAAGTAATTTCTGTATTTGTTAGACTTGATCTAGTGACAGATTTATGTACCAGGGTTTGCGGCCAACCACTTGCCACTTCAAGAGATTTTCAGAGATATTTTGAAGTGTTTTGAATTTTTTTGCTTCAACTGTCGTGGAAGTGAAATTTAACAAGCGTTTATAAAACTGGGCTTTAAATATTTGATTCTTGATTAATTGTTTGTTTGATTTTATTAAAAAGTTCGTTTAGTCACATATTATACATGATTTTCATAGAAAATAACAAAAATTAAACAAAATATTTTGTGATTTGTCAGAATTTCATTTTATTCTCGAATTGTATATTTATTTAATAATAAAACCCTTATAAAATATTTTTAAACACATATACAAGTTAAATAGCCTTAAAATTTGATTTACAGCTTATGTCAAAAAATAAACAGTTTCTTTTTCGTCTAAAATAAATAAAGAAAAAGTAAAACCGGAAGTTTAGATAAAAACAAGTGATTTCCGGCGAAACTTAACGGTAATATCTGTACGTTATAAGAAACTTAAGTATCAAATTTCAAAGACTAAACGACGCTTTGTTTCATATTGTATATTGACAACAACTAAATTTTATAATAAAATTATATTATTTTAAAATAGTAAATTATAGTTAACTCTTCTCACTTAAAAAATCATGAAAATAATATTAAACTAATTATTGTTTGTGAAATCTGTTAGATTTTTAAAGGACAATTTCTATATAAATATTTATGTATTTGCAAAAATAGCTGAAATCATTTTCAATTTAAAAAAATACAAATAAAACTTATTTATCTAGAAAAATCCAAAATGGGTTGGCATAAATGAAAATATTTTCCAAAAAGAAAAAGCATCCAAGTGGTAAAAATAATAAATCATAAATGAGAAATATCATAAAAGTAGATGAAACGAAAGTTGCATGCTTGAATAGAAATGCCGCAATTTGAATAATTCTACGAAAAAAAAAAGTTTGTGCCACACCCTTATGATTGCATGGCATAAATATGTATCTATGTTTAATAAGGGAAAACAAGGTTAAAAATTTAATTCCCATGAATCAAAAAAAATCCAAGCTCCAAGCTTGTAGTAGTATATAATTTGTTTATTTTTAAGAAATAAAAATCTGTCATAATTTTTAATGAAAAAAAAATAAATAAGGTAAACTAATCTCTTATCTAGTAGGTTTTGGTTATACATGTCAGAAAACATATGAATAACCACCACTTTATACATGTAATAATTATTATAAATTTGAATTTTTGGAATTTATATACATTTATTATATATACAAACGATAAAATTTACATTATTTTAAAATAAAGTAAAAACAAAACAATACTTTTAAATATTTTATGAATCATTGCGATATTTTTGTTATTTATTATAAGAACAATAGTAAAAAGTTAATTTTATTTACATAAATAACTTTCATTATTTTATTTCACCTATTTTTTGTGTATATATATTAGGGTGTCCCGAAAAAAAACCAAAATTTTCCAGTAAGGCTAGAATCGATAATTTTACATCGAAAAAACATCAGAAATAACATTTTTTACATGTTTTTAAGGAAGTAACAACTGAAATTTTCGGAAAACGCATGTAATTACATACACGATATAAATAATATATGTATTTACACGTGTTTTCCGAAAATTTCAGTTATGTTGAGGAACCTATTACTTCCTTAAAAACATGCTAAAACAATGGCCCGTATTCTCACCTCATTTATAAAAGTGATTTTTACCAAAAGTACTTTTGACGTTCACTTAAAATCATTTATTAAGCAGTTTAAAATAGTTTATTTAAATTTTATAATAACAAATATAATAAAAATGATCAAAAATAGAAAAATTATTTATATTTGATGAAAAACAGAAGCATAAAGTTATTTTGAAAATAATGATAAAAGCACTTTTTCACGAAAAAGTGAGGTGAGAATACGGGCCATTATTTTTTATGTATTTTCGATGTAAAATTATCGATTTTATCCTTACTAGAATTTTTTTATAAGGACACTAATATATATCCTTATAATACCTCTCATATACATATTAAATAATTTTGAAAAAAATCTCTACAATCTGTACATCGCTGTACAGCAAATAGTCTAACCTTTAGGCATCGCCAATGAAAACAACCGTTACGACAAAATTACTCAAACATGCAAAACAAAACTCTATACAATCATTTCATTTTAAACTTCAGCTCGCAGAGACCACACAGGAAAAACTAGCACCCATATGGGCATTACTGGCTTGGGAAAAGAGGAGTGGGAAGGGAGGTGTAAGGAGTGAAAGAGGTGTCTTATGTGGTAAGCGCGCCGCGCGTACACACAATTATCCCACATCTACATCTATCTGACGCTCTTATGCTGACGGCCTACTAAAGAAAAGAAAAAAAAAGTCCATTACGCAAGACAAAATATTAAGAAATATATAAAATGTCTGCTTAGACGCTTGGCTACATTATAAACAGTTGAAATTCGTTTAAAAATCGCTTTAAGTTTTGGCGAAAATTGTGGAGAAAGAATTTTGAATGGAACAAAAAGCTGAGATAGTTTTATTTTTACTATACATGTACGCAACTTCAAATTAAAAGTATTTAAAATTTCGACAAGTTAGTTTTGCAAACTAGATTAATCCCGGTAATAATAAATAGTAGTTAACTATTAACTCGAGAATAAATTCGAATTATGTTAATTAAATAGGATATTCTTAAAATAACTAACCGAAGAATTACAAACTATTCATTATTACTAACGATCGATTAAGAAATAGATTGATGTATGAAGAATGTGAAACTTTGATCAACTTTTGGAAAAGATCTGCCAACCGGTAATTTACTGATATCACTTTTATGTATATTACGAATATTTCGCAACAACCGAAAAAATGTATTTAACAAAAGTTGCTAAACAAGTCATAACTAACAACTTGTATTTGTAACATTTTTCAATACGGCTAAATAATTTTTTATAATTTTTCATATTTTTATGAATAATTCTGTAAATAGAAGGCCATATATATTATTTATGTCAAGACAGTTTTGTTTTAGTTAGCATGTCTACACAGTAGTTTTCTATTCCATAAATTGATTTAATACAGCAGATTTTTTATCATATCTGAAATTTCACGTCATCAAGTTACTAAAATTTAAATTTACTACGTTCACTTACATTCTATAGGCCGTTCACTTACATTCTTTACTACATTCACCAAATTCGATAACAACAAATATATAAAGATTATTTTTACAAAACTATAAATCATAATATATTTGTACTTAATAGCCTAAAACGAACTATTATAAACATTAATTTCAATTTCGGTAATATTTTATAACTAATATAAATCAAAGTTTTATATAATTTATTGCTAAAAATGTAACGCAAAATTAAATATTTCCAATATATAGTTCACACAATTTTAATACGAAAGTGTTAATAAATTATTAAAATCTTGTTTACTAACATTAAAAATTTGAATGAAATTATTTTTTTTTATATAATTCGGTTTCTACACGCTCACATAATCACAAATTAAAATTCTAATATGTAATTTTAAACATTATAAAAACGCTTCTAAGATTTCTGACATAACTCAAAAGAATTTTGAATTGAGCAAAAAATTCTTTCTATAAAAAAATGTTTTCTATAAACATAACCTAAAATTAAATATCATAATTTTTAATATGTTGAAAGTGATATTGATTTTAAAATTGTATTTACTAACACATTTTTTTTATATATTGTATTGCTAATGCAGTAGAATCTTAAGATTAAATATTTATATAACCTAAAATAACATTTTTAAATTAATATTTTAAAAGTGATATTGAATATTGAAAATATAAATATTATTTACTAAAACTGTAGACGTCAATTTTTATTCCTATTTCAGATCATGACGGTTTAACACGTCATTTATTCTCATTCAGATGTACAAATGATGAGGACCAAAAATTTGATCTAAGTGTGAAAATAAAAAAAATAATGATAAATAATTTTCAAAGCAGTGTATGAAATTACTTAATATTTAATTCAAAAATAAAACTATATTTGAACTGAATACTATTAATAATTTTAAAAATTACATTAAAATTATGGTTATAGTTTAGATCAGAAGTTGAAATTGTAATTGGTCTGCATGAATCCGTCATTATATTCTCTTATTTTAATTAATATGAATAATTATAAATTACAATATTAAATTAAAATTCCTTCTAAATCTGATTTAAGTAAAAAAAAAACTGGCTTGAAATATTTTTCTCTATTTCTAATAATAAAAAAGTAATTAAAAAACAAACAAACTGAAAACTCATCTATGCATAATTTTAATCAAGAAATTCTAAAAAAAAAATATAAATTTGTATTTGAAAAAATTTCAAGGACGTACAAATCTTTAATTTCAGATAAAGAAAAATATTATAGAAAGATAAAACTTGAAAATAAAAACCTAAATATTTAACTTTAAAAACAGAACACAATAATTGAGTTATAATTAAACGTTTTTTTCCAGTGTTCTAAAATTGAAACATTTCGAGTCCAGTTATATAAAATTTTGTTAACTTAATCAGTGATTAACTACATAATTAGATTGTCAACTGTCTTCGAAAAACTTGATTAATTGGTAAGTTAATAAGTTAATCACGATGTAAGCTAACAAATGTTTAACAATATTTTATTGTAATAACAGCCAGATTCATAATAAATCCTTGAGCTTTATTTTTATGGCTCAGAAACCATTTAGAAACTTTTGTTTTAAAACGATTAACAACTTTAAATAAAATAAAAATACTGACCTCAGGTAAATTCACTATCAAATTTATAAAAAAAATTGTGTTTACTACATTTATATCCGATGACGAATCATTAAAAAACCAACCACTGAATAAGCGAATTCTAATTTATATATTATTCACCAAAATGATTGTACACATTTTTTAATTAAACAAATATTTAAAACATAAAAGCATATAACTGTATTCTTAATAATTTAATGACAAAATTCTATTTTTAGATTTAATAAATGATAAAACTATAAAGCTGAAATTAAAAATCTAAAACAAATTTCTAACGGATACTCTAGAAATAAAAAAATGTATTTATAGAATATCACCAGATACCTAGAGACCTAAATAATCAAATATATTCAATAATAAAAATTTAAACTAATTCAAAATATCGACTACCAGCTAAAAAGAGATAGATGTACAAGGTGCGATTGTAAAGTTTCAAGACTAATTTTATTTCGCTCAAAATAGCAACACTGGTATAGCCTAACCTTCTTCTGTCTGAATGCAAAAAATTAACATTGTCAATGAGTTCATTCAGTAAATTTGTTTTTTATGTGTTAAACTAGAGTTAAAAATAAGAGACCCGTATTTTTTTGTTTTTGAATACAGAGAAAAAAAAATTGTTAAAGTTACTAAAATTTATAGTTGGTCCTTTTCCAAAATATTTTGGCAAAATTTTAGGCTTATTATGGGCTATTTAAGGCCTTAAACGCCAAAATTTGGGCTTCAACCGTTTTTCCAAAAATTTTATGGATGCCAGCTTTCCCGAAATTGAAGTCAAAAACATTCGCGATATGATTTCCTATAACATTTGTTAATTATGGGCTATTTATGGGCTCCATTTTCAATGCAAAATTATTTTTTCTTAATTTTTCTTTTAATATATATAGATAAAACATTTTCGTGGGTAAAAAGCACTCTGTTAGGACTTTTGAAAAACAAAACTTAATTGAAATACAATCCAAGTTTTCGATATATAATCATCAATCATTTTAAAAAGGTAATCATTACACGAAATAATTATAACATAAAAAATAAGAAACTTATATATATATATATATATATATATATATATATATATATATATATATATATCATACCTAAAACTTTATTGTTACACCTCGTATAAATATTATATCAATTTATAATTTGAAAAACTTCCTTATTGCTAAGAGAAACTATATATAAAATATATACACATATACACACAGAAATATATATTATATTGCTTTTATGAAATACACAGACATACATATTTAATTAGTAATTAAGAAAAAACTATCTCATTTAGACGTCATCATCATTATAATTTATTTGACCCAAACTGAACAAAGAACCCGGAATGCTCTGTTTTTTTTTCTCTTCTAGTTTATTAATCATCATAATTATTATATAGCAATAATTATTATTACAATTACGTAAATTTTAACTAGTATTTTGTATGTTTAAATTGATATCTGTTGTCGTTACATAAAAATAATTTGGTTTAATTCATCTTTAACATGCATAAAAATGATTAAATTTGTTTTTTAGAAATTATTCCATATACAGTGAGTGTTATTGATTTTATATGCAGTTCTACTAAAATCAATCACACTGTAGTGATAATGTTCAGCAAAAATAGAAATTAAATAAAAAAGCATCGCATATTTTCTAGACATACACAAGATTGATGTTCTTTTATCATCTTAAATTAATTGATTTTCCATTATAATTAAGTCTTAGAAAGTAAGAATTTGAAATGACATCATTTTATGACTATTACCACTGATATTTATAAAATAAAGAAAACTGAATTTCTTAAAAAATATTTATTTACGTTTTTATTATAAATAAAATAAAATAATTTCCATTAAAACTTTCATCATCAATAGCAAAAGATAAAGCTAAAGTCCTAATCTTTGTGTGATTTTTGACCACTGGGTACGTTGAGTATTTATGTAACCTTAAACCACTGATTAGGACTTTAGCTTTGTTTTTTACTATTAATGTTGAAAGCTTAGCTTTCGAAATACTCATATTGCTAGTGGTTTAAAGGAAATTATTTTATCGCCACAGTAAGATGATATTTTTATTTTATTTTTATTATAAATGATGAATGAAATAAATAAATTTAAATTATAAAAAAAAATAAAGCTTTTAGAAAAACTTATTTTGAAATTTAAAAATCGTTTTTGGCACAATAAATATTAAAAAACTACTAAAATCTTTGTAAAATCCTTTCAAATCATGATAAAATCAATTAACGAATTTATTAAAATCATGTAAAAACTCTACAATCTTAGAAATTTCATATAAAATTCGTAAAATCAACGAAAAATTACTACAATCTCAATAATACTCAAATATACTTGAAATTTGTACAATCTGTAAATAAAAAAAAATTAATATACCACGTTTTTAACACGGACTAAAAAGTATAAAATAATTTCTCCTAGCCTCATACAGATTTATAAACCCATACAGATTTATTACCACATACAGAAAAACGTGGGGCAATAACAGCTACTCCCTACACTCTTTACTATTGCATGCGCCCTTTTTATTTTCTGATTTATAATCTTGTTTAACTTAAACTTTAACCTAATTAATTAATTATAATTATATAATTATAATTTTCAAGTCTCTAGCTCATCGGGAAATTAGTTTAAAATCGATTGCAAAATTTGTACCAAACAGAGAAACAAACAAACAGACAGAAAAGAAAGCAAATTAATAAAAACATGTTAAAATACAGATAATTGAATAAATATAATACCATATATAAAGTGGTATAATTATGTAATATATTTACAAAAGTTTTTCTTAATTTATATGTAAATTCCTTAATTGAGAAAGAACATTTAATAGCATTCGGTAAATTATTGTTGAATACAACCAGTTTTGTAATAAAATATAAATAATTCCGTAACAAACCTACAAACCCAGTAACTAAATATCATAAACTAAATATAAAGTTGACATTGAATTTTTACAATTATTATAAAAAAATATATATCTATATTACATACGTATATGTAATATCGTGCAACGCACGTTTAAAAAACTTTGACAATGAAAATAAAAACTGAATAACAGTTTTGATGTCAAACAATTTTAAATTAACAAAACAAAAAAAAACAATTGAATAGCTAGTAAATATATGTATATTGTGTTATTATAATTCGCACATAAATAATAATAAATAAAATTAGAGGTTTTATATAATGTATTTAGAAAAAATATTAATTTTAATGATAAAAAACAAATGACGCAAGTTTTAAGAAAATAATTATTAAATAAGAAGTAAAAAGTACCTATTATAATGCTTTAAAAATGTACTAAATTTAATAATTAATAAAAAAAATTATATAATAATTATACTTATAGATGTAAAACCAAACATCTTAAAAAGAAGTAAAAAACATATTTTTTTTAAAGATTGTAAAAAAAAATTAGATAAAAATTAAAATATTTTTATCTATATTTATTATACGTCCAAGCAATAAATATTTTATATAACAAATAAACTAAGATTATGTAAAAAATATTTCTATGATTATAACAAATAAAAATCGTATGTATAGTGTAGAAAAATATAGTCAAAAATATAATAAAATTCACATATATTTTAGTTTTACCATAAAATATTTTACATAAAAAATAAATAAAATTTTATCTATTTTTATTGAACATTTATATGATCATAAAATACAATATTTTATATTCAATAAAACATTTTTATAATTCAAAAAAAATTTTTTTTCTACTAAATTAAAAAATAATACATTTGCGTAGGTTGAAATAAAACGGCTTTTGGTTATAGTTCTGTATTAATATTTATTAATAATCGACGTATTAATATTTATTATTAATCGACGAACGAAAAAAACATCTTCATCAGAAAAAAAGATACAAATGACATTAACAGTAAATAAACAGAACAACAAGTTACTAGGTAACAAAATATGTAACTAGATCATAGCATTTATAAATTTTTAATTAAAGGAAGCCAAATTTTATTTAAATCAGTGAATTTTTTTTCTTTATAAATTTTATAGCTTCTCTTATCAATCTACTGTTAAATAAGCCCTGCAATTATTACAGTATCTTCAAATTTTACAACATTAAATAAGAACTGAGCTACTAAATATTTTGAAAAAAGATACCAACTTATATTTTAATTTATTATAGAAAGTGGCTATTTATACATACGGTATGTATACGCAATTGGCTATTTATACATACAGTATTTTTACGTAATCGGCTATTTAGGGTAGGTTAGGTTAGTAGGTTGGTTCAGATTTATTTTTTTTAGTATGTATAAATAGCCAATTGCGTATACATACCGTATGTATAAATAGTCTCATCCTTTATTATAACTGAAAAACATAAATTTCTAGTAAAATGAATCATATTTCAAAACATGTTACGCCCCAACCGTGCAATTGCACTGTTTGTGAAATGGTTTCTTGTCCCGTTCATAAATTGTTTTATTTTTATTTATCCTTTTTTGTTTACACAAATTCAAAAATCAAGTACTTATTCTTCTCTAACCAGTAACAAACTGACCTTTTACCCTAACCAAACCTACAATAAGCCCAAATGTGCCCAAAATTATTTGGCACGACTTTGAATATAATTTTTATAATATTCATATAAATACACGTTTAGGAAATTAGAAATTAATTATTATTGTTTATTTGGTAGTATGTATAAAAATATACAACAAACGTGTTTATATTTTTAAATTTTAATATAAATATTTTAAAAATAATTGAAAGTTTTCCACGTACGTATAAACAAATCGAAATGTATAACAAATTATTGTTAAACATTCTTCTATATAATCAATGTTTATAAGTCAAAATAATCTTTCAAATACATATTCTCAAAATATACAAAATTAATTTTCATAAAACAATACGAAAACGTTCATAAGAATAACTTAAACGTGCGTGCCATTTTCAAAATCTGTCTAATCTTATCCAACAAAATCGTGAGTATATGTGAGAACAGAAATAGAATAAAAAATTGACAAGAAATAGAAGATTTAAATAACAAACACTATTAATTATGCTAACGTATATGTATGTACAGGGTTGGACTAGATAAAAAATTAGGCCCGGGGAAAGTTGTAAGATACGTTATATTTTATATTTTTTCTATTCTAATTTACATGAAAATGACATTACAGAAAAATAAAAATAAATTGTAAAAATGACATATAAAATTAAATATTTGTTATTTAAAATCTAAGTTAAAAGACTATTTAATAAATGACTCTTTTCACAAATTGATGTTTTTAAAATAATCAATTCTTAAATTTTCGCAAAACTTAAAGATCAGTTTTAATTTTTTGACTATCGCCGGTCACGGCTCACTGGGGAAAGCCTGGTACCCCAGTAGGCCAGTCCAACCCTGTGTATGTATGTATGTAAATTGTAGAAAGAAAATAATAATTATATCAGCTGTGAAATTTAAAATAGAGCAAACTAAGCAAAACTAAATTGCTGGCAAAGAAATCTCTGTAAAACAAAACAAAAACAATACTATTTTCACTGCCAACTGATAAAAAAGTATAGTTCCTATTTGTGCTCTATTAAATTTTATCGTATAATCGTAGCAATCTAATATTAGAATTCTGTGATATTTCTATAAATTTATCAAAGTACTTCCTCAATTGTACAATCTTAGAACTACATATGACTTTCAGATTTCATTCAGTGTTAATAAAAAACTGATCATATTACAATAGAAACAGAATTTAATTTTCTACATTTTAGGATATTTATTTGAAGCGTCTTTGTCTAAATAATTTTGCGAACTTTGATGTAAAAAAAACTAATTTACATATGAACAAGTTTTAAAATATTTTATCATAAATTTTTTTTATAAAATACTAATGTTAACAAAGATATTTAAAAACTTGAAAAATATTTATATTATAAAAGAAATATCATATTCATTTATTTGCATAGGAAATATTAAAGATAATTTAATGTTTAATTTGTATACATAAAGTTTAAAAACCTGAGATTGCAGCCTAATTAAAATGATAACAGATAAACAAATATAAATTAATCCGCTTATTCTATATATGCCATAAAGGTTGATCTAAAAGTAATGTATCGACATTACGAGTAAACTAACTTAGGATTGATTTATAAATCTAATACTGACAACTAACTAAAACACAAGTCCAAAAGTATTACTTTTGGAACATTCCTCGTACTGCAAATCCGCAAATGACTCACATGCGGGTACAACAAACTTATTTTTCAGTTTTAATTTCTTAGAATAAGTTACAACACAATGACGTTTCATTCATAGTTTTTTAAAGAAAACAAACTTATTTCTCGGTAATTTTATAATAAAAAACAATTTACCGATTAAAATTTACAGTAAGCGATATAAATTACCTTCGTAAATACACAAAAAAAAGTATTACATATTCAATTAAACTGGTTCGAACAATTGACGATCTATGGCGTCAACAAGTTTAATGTTTGATAAACTTTGACGTACGTGCATTATTATTTATCGTAATAGTAATTTAACTTCCGTGTATGCAAATAAACTAAAAACATTCGAAAATAAAACAAATGCTAATCAGTTTTACGCAACCAACTTCTTTACAAACCAAATTCTAAGTAAGCCCCCACAAAAATTCTAATACCGAGTTGAATAAAAAAATAGAAATAAAACTAAACCGTACTGGATCTCAAACAATACGAGAGGCCTTGAAATACGGAACAAATAATCAGTGATCAGAAACGAAGCGATTGAAATAACAATACCGCTAAATTACTCTCTACCGTTGCTAAATCTAAATACAACCTAACCTCGTGAAAAAAGATGCTACTAAAACATCCCATAGTTTAAGATGGCACACTTTCACTCTCCAGTGTATTCTTTGTAAAGTTCGATATTTTTTTAAAGGTTGAATGACATATCTTTATATAAAAAAACCTTACCCGTACAAAACTTCTTTTTGGTAACTCCTCTTCATCGTCATCCACAATTTGAAAATGACTGTCCTCATCACTCATATTGTCACATAATACACAAAATACACTAATATGGCACAGAAAACACAATAACAAACATTATTTGTTTAATCCCTCACATCACTGGAAAACTTTTAACATCCATTTCAAATGTCAAAACACAAATAACAAGTGTTACTTAACCAAAAAAAAATTACTAACGCGAATTAATTTCGTGTATTAGATCAGTTTAGTGATTTACCCGAGCGTGAATGAGAAATTATGTTTATTAAAATGCCCGATATAAAACTTTTCGCGAGACAAAACGCGTACAAGAGAACTTCACGTGAAATTAGGGAAGCGAAACGATCCACCCCCACCAACGGTTCAAACTAAACTGGCCGCGAATGGTGCGCAATCGTATTGCACAGGTAACAATGATGGCGCCCGCCTGCCCGCTCACACGAAACAGCTCTCCCGCCGTAAACAACTACAAACAAATGACAGGTGAAGTGTAATATCAAGACCAACTGGATAAATACTTTATTTGGAAGTTGAATTTTATAAAAGGAAAATACTTTTCCTTTCATTAAATGAAAGATTGTTAATATTTTAATTTATTTTGTTTTTATTTTCCTGAACTTGCATACCAACACCATGTTAATATTTTATTTAACAATATTAAATGAAAAATTTGTATGCCATTATTTTTACAGCTGATAATATTAATGTTAGGCTTTAATTTTATACATGCCTTATTTCAATTATTATTGGCAATAAGTTAAGTTAATAATTGTTAATTGTTATTTAAAAAATATGAAATATACTGATATTTATTTAAAAATATTACCAAGATCAGCTGGATAAATACTTTATTTGGAATTTAATTTTATAAAAGGAAAATACTTTTCCTTTCATTATTTTATTTATCACGCAACAATTTCTTAATTAGGATTAAAAAAAATAAAGCTTTAAAATATTAAATGAAAAATCTGTATGCCATTATTTTTACAGCTGATAATATTAATGTTGGTCTTCAATTTTATGCATGCCTTATTTCAATTATTATTGATTATAATTTAAGTAAATAATTGTTATTTAAAAAATATGAAATACACTGACATTTATTTAAAAATATTAACGACCAGACATAATAAAAGTACCTAATATTTTAAATTAAACAATGATAATAAAAACGATGATCTTTTATATAAGAAATTTAAAATAGATGTTAAATATGAGCAGTATTCTTTGAAAATGGTGCAAGTCCATTTTATATTATATGGAGATATTTAAGGGTTTGTATTTGAATGGTAACTACGTAAATTAATATTGACAAAATGATGAAAATTTTGAAAGATTTTTTTTTGTTTGGAAACTGTTTCATTAACTAACTTTTTGTCAAAATGGACTTACATCACTTTCAATGAAAACGGTTCATATATCTAAAAATAATTTATGATTTTCAGAGTATGAATAAAAAATAATAAATTTGAATTTGATATATTTATTATTTATTTATATTTGTAATGTTTAGAATGTGGGATTATGTGAATTTGATTTGGAAATAAATTTCTTGGATATATATATTGAAAATTAAAATAATTGGCAGTAAATATTAGGTTTATTTAATCATTTTTCTATAATACAGCAATTAAGTACCAGAAAAATCTCTTATATAGCTAAAATAATTTATAAATAGTTTTTTTTTTTATATATCTCTGGTAAGCAAGCGAAATTATTATACATATCTCGAAAATAATTATATAAATTTATTTTTCATTTACAAAAATCTAAAATTTAGGAACAAGTTCTACTATATTTTTTGGCATTATTTAAGTTTCTCTTTGGCACTAGGTATATATATAATACATAAAATTTCTTTCACATAGGAACAACATGGCTAAAAGTCCTTCTAACAACATCAGAAAAATAAATTTTTTGGCACAAAATTGTAGCTATTTAGGAAAATTATCGCTGCTTGTAGCGTAATATAAGCTGTATTATATTTTTCATCGGGGGGGGGGGGGGGGGGGGAAGAGTTTTATTTTTACGAAAAATAAATCGCTTTTAAGTAAAAATACAAAACGCGTATTTTTCGTTTATATTTATTAGCGAAAGACAAAGCGATATTATATAAAAAGTGTCTTTCGTAGGAGAGTATTCTATATTGTATCAGAATTAAGTATCAAATATTAGTATTTTTTGTCTTGTTAAATACAACACTGATTTAACGAGAAATATGTTTTTAAAAAGGTGAACACTACAATTACTTCAATAATTAGAATTTTCTTCGAAAAATTGTGCGTTTTTGAAAACTATCCAATGTTTTCGTTAAAAACATACTTATTTGATTATGTTTCATTGTTGATATTTTTTCTTTTCTTTTCAGAAATTATGTAAAATATTTTAAAAATAATATTTTCTTTTCATAAAAACTAAATTAGGCATTCCACTTATTTATTTACGATAGATTTGTTAATAATTGAAAATATTTTGTAATATTTTCAGAAAGATGTAAAAATGGAATACCTAATCTTAATATGTACAAATATTATTTATTAATAAAATAATAATCAATTGTAATAATTTATAAATAATCAAATAAATTAAGTAAATCTAACTATAAACTGTGTTTCAAATTGGAACTTATAAAAATGTACACATAACCTATTAATATCAAATTGTAATTTATATAAAAACTATAATATATATATATATTAGGATGGCGTTATAAAAAAAAATCCAGTAAGGCTAAAATCGATAAAACATTAGAAATAATATTTTTAGCATGTTTCTTTAAGGAAGTAACTGGTTCCTCAAAACAACTGAAATTTTCGGAAAACACGATATAAACGATATATGTATTTACACGAAATTTATATTGGTTTTTTTTTATAAAGCCAACCTAATATACATATGTGACCAATAAAAATTATTTGTTTTCCAAAACTGAAATGAAACAAATTACCTCAGACTAGTGGAATTACTAGTAATACATGTAGGAATCGCATTCGACCATTTACCATTTCGGAGACATTTCAACATGCCAGCACCGCGTAACATCAAACCTTCATCGCATGTGAACGTAATATTTTCGCCGATTTTATAGAAGAATTTCACGGCAGACATTCGACCACTTATCGTTGTACCCGGATATGAACAGGCCTACGATATAAATTATTACTTTATTTGCATAATAAATTTAACATTTTCGTTAAATAGTCATATATATTAATTACATAATCTTACAAATTTATCAATTACAAAATATGAAGATTAATTGAGAAATTTATCGTTTTCAATGCTTCAATTTGTTTTAAATATAAATATAATTTATTTACAAACAAATGTTAATTGAGTTTTATTAATAATAGTAATTTTTTAAATAATAAGAAAAAATAAGTCATGTAATCAGGCGACTTGTTACAAAGTTATATCAAAACATATATAATCACGCCATGTATCTGTGGGGATCTGGTACAAATTAAATTTTTTTCTTTTCACATTAACAATATCTTTCATACAAACTTTTTTATTCTTACCACTTGGAAACATTCGCTCACGCAAAACATTGAACGTACCAGCATTTACTCGCTATTCAATTTGATAATATTCAAAATACAAATAAAGTTCATCCGAATAGCGAAATAAATTCCAAACCCTCATCACTCAAACACAATGTATTGTAAGATGGCCTATTCTCTAGATTTTGTTTAATTTATCTACCTGAACGCATTTCGGGAGAGGACCAGACCATCTAGAATTATCCTGACAAGCAATTATTGGTTGTCCTTCCATCATAAAATCAGGATTGCAATTGAATTGAACTACATCACCAGCTTTAAATGGTCCCGATCCTTGCATATATCCATTTTCTGGAATGCCTGGATTGTCGCATTGTACCTCTGCAAAATATCATATATTTATAATATTTTTTTTGAAATTAAAATATTAACATATTAAAAAAAAAACTATTAATTTATAGTCAGTTTTGTAAACTTTGTTAAGAGTTCTTTAAAGATTTAAAATATTTGTTTCAATGCCGACTAATTTTACAAAACTATTTATTATTTTAATATTTTTTAAGTATTTTGTTTCTAAAAAAAATCTTATTAAATAATACAAGTAATAATAATAATATGATGTTAACACAATGACCAGTTGTTTTTTCTTTTCCAAAATTAAGTCATATCTTACATATTTATTATAATTATATTATTATCTAAATAATAAACATCAATCACATAGTTAAATTAACAAGATTCTAAATTATAAATAAAACAAAACATATTAAATTTTGTTTTCAAAATAAAACATGATAAAAATTATATATTTATTTATATTTCTGATTATTCGATAAATGATTTGATCAGTAGATTGATATTTAAAAACTAAACATTATTAATTAATTAAAAGATGTATTCATGACAGCATTTTACTTTTATAAATTTTTAATCAAACATCTAGTATTTTATTTGTTTTTGTAATCAATCATCGAAACTTTAAAACATTTTAAAATTGACTCAACCGTCATTTATTGTACCTTACTAAATAGTATTAATTCAAAAATATGTAAACATCGATTGCAGACATATATATAAATTTATCATGCGCCATGGAAACTAACCTGTACAACTTGGAAACGGAGTGGCCCAATCGCCTGACGATATGCATACAGTTTCATGTGGCCCGCGCAGACCATAACCCGGTGTGCATGAGAACACAGCCCGGCCGCCAACCTCACGCGACACCAACGATACACGAAGATGCGGTCCGAGTTCACCGCCTCCTGGCGTACCCACCTCACCACATTCGATACCTCCACGGAAGCACACACAACAAAACATAGAACACCCAATTTCCATGCAATACACTACTTTCTCCATTTATTTTCAATTCAATTTGATTATATTTTTTTGCAAAATTTTGTTATAATAATCAATTAAATATATATTAATAATAAAACTTTAATATAATCTAATATCGAAGTCATTTTTAATCTGATCTTAAAATATTTAATATTTATCAAACATAATATAATGAACAACTTTTTTTATAAACAAGAAATTACTGCAATGAATCATATTTAATTTTGTAAAGACTTCGAACAATTATTGTAAATTATATATCAAATATAACTTCAAAAACTTATCAACAAAACCACATCAAATAAACATAAAAAAAAAACATTAAAGTTGCATAACATCTAGCTTCATCTATTAGACATCAAGTGGACAATATTTGGACAATTAAAAATTTGATTATAAAACTTACTTTCACAAATAGGAAACGGTGCACTCCAATTACCGGATGGAAGACATGTTATTTCCGATGCACCAATCAACGAATTCCCGTTTACACAACTAAACTGTAAACGAGTATTCATTTTGGTATCTTGTGAACTTACAGTTAGACCGCGTCGATTTGGAATTTCTGGACAATGCATTGCTGAAAAAAATATTGTGAAATTTACTAATAAATAAAATATTAGAATTTATTTAATTACCTTTGACTATGATTTCAACAGAATGCGTATGCCTTGCTGGTGTTATACAAGTAAATACTCCCGAATCATCTTTCGCTGCGTGATAAATCGATAGTCGATATTCTAATTGTGGATCTCTTCCAGAATCTGTAGTCCAACCTTCGGGATATTTTCTATAAATTAAAGACAAATTACAAAATATTTTGTCTTTTTCTGTCGAAAGACTATTACAAAAATACTCTGTAAGGCTATAGATCTTATAGCTGTGATCAAAATAAACCCATTCGTAACTTTAACCTTATTCTAATCTAATATTTGATAGTTACCTGTAGTCATGGCTGACGTTCCATTTCGGAATGCCAAATCGTCGTATCCAAAGGCATTCCATGTGCAAAATTGTACCGGGATAAACAATTAATTTGCCATCGTTGGATTGTGCAATTGGTCCAGCTTGATGTCGGAATAATATCGTCGGTGGTTTTTCCATAGCATAATCGTTCTCTTGATTTAAACCAAAACAGGCCGGTTTTTGACCATCCCATTCGCCGCCTATGCATCGACGTTTGTTTGAGCCAATCATCGCATATTTGCCTAAACAAATTGTTAAATAATATCATTAAGAACGAATTTCGTTACATAACTTTACATTATATAATTTTCATGCGTTGAAACTTTCGGAAAAAAAAGACATTTTTAGCATTTTAGACTATGAAAATAATAATAATGAAAAAAGATAAAATGGAATATGTGATACCTAGTGTTTATAGCTTTAAAATCTATTTTGATAATTTTTTTCTTTTTCTTCTTCCAAATATTTAAACGCAAAAACATCGTATAATATTATTAAAACTATAAAATAATTATAAAAATAAACTGTAACGGAGATTTTTAATAATTAACTTCTTGATCTGATTTTACAAACACTGGTTAAATTTACTTCATAAGTAAATATTATTCCCCTACTAAATAAATCTTAAAAACAAATGTTATGTCAACGGTTTAATTCTAGATTATTATTTATCATTAATAATAACTTTTTTTTAAATACCACTAGACAAAATTTACTAAATCTGTAAAGAATATAAATTTACTTCTAAAGTAAATCTAAATAAAGTGTTTATAAAACCGGGCCCGAAATATTAAAAAAAGTAATCGCTCGAAACAGATGCTCATTTAAATCTGCTAACCTATATCGATGCATCGGCTGACTAAAATAGCACCGGGAGGAAATTCAACAATATCTTCCCGAATTTGTTGATCATTATAAAAGGAAACAACATTTGGTTCTTGATTGCGAAATGTACAAGTATTATTATTGTTGATTATTGTACTTTGAATTAATTCATCAGCATCTAAAACAACAATATATAATATTAGCTTATTTAACAATATTTACGACTCATTTAAACTGTTTTTTTATTAAACTAAACATTAATATAATAATAATTACGAATTTTTATAATAAACTTATAAGTAATTTAACAATTTAATAAAAATAAAACTACGCATTAAAACAGAAATTATTTCAAGATAAGTAAGGAAGCGTAAATAAAACTTTAGTTAGTGAAATTAAATAAATACCACAATTCAAAGATCGTCCAATCCAGCTACCATCTTCACAAATAATCCTCCAAGTAGTCTTCTCACCCATAATACTCTCAATACAATGAAAAGTAACTTCGGTTCCATCAGGAAAATTTCTTTCATCTTCCACAATCGGTTCCCCGTCTCTATAAACCAACGATCCCTGCACTCTTGCTGGAGGTCCACAAGACCTCGACAATCCCGTTCCAAAATCCAATACACTTATATCACCACCCTTAATAATATCGGAACCGCCTAAATAATGCGGTCCATCGTGCGTGATATTAGCAACAAAATTAGATCGTTGACGGCAAGCTGGTGTTCGCGGATAAAGTTCACCTAAAATACATTCAACTGGTTGTGCGGTAGATTTACTATAGTCGTTGTCGCATTGAAAGGTAACCGATGAGCCATTAGCAATCATTAAACCAGGTCGATAACCGGACAGATATTGACCATTAGCTATTTGTGGTAGTTGACAGGGTGCTGCTAGGCAACGCGGGAAGCTGGTTACAGTCCATTCGCCGTGCCAACAACGCAGATTGCTTGGACCCTGCAAAATTTTATAGTTGCAACTACAATAATTACATACCAAAGTTGAGAAAATATTTTTATAACCAACTTGAAAGTGCAAAGTTATAATAGTATTCTCAATCCTAGTTTACATATTATTTCTATTATTTTAATATTTTTATATTTCCTAAATAAGTAAAGCTTGATATAAATGCTATTAAATAAATAAATAATTGTATTAAGTTATAGTGTTTTGTTTTTTGCTTAAATCGCCTTTAATTTTAATCATTAGTTAATTTTTGAATGAAGAAAAATACATTGACCTTGCCGGGGTATTTGAGGAAAAATAATTTCGGGATAGTGAAAAGAGTTTGTGCCACATTCTTTTTGGTAAATGGCATGGTTTTATATGCATATGTAAAAGAGAAAAATGTATTATTGACCTAGATGAAGAAAATTAATTTCTCAAATTGGAAACAATGGTAAGATAAGCTAATAATGAGAAAACTACATTTTTCTGTGACATTTATTATTAAAATGGTTTTTATTATGACATGTTGGTGTTAGTGTTTTGTTTTTTGTTTTTGTATTTATTGTAGAGACCTGAAGAAGGCAATAGAGATTGCCGAAACGTTGGCTTAGTAAACATAAAAAAGACTGAATTCCGTCAATTACTAATTATTAATTATTTAAATATATTTTTAATATTTCTTACCTGAATATTGTAACCAGGTGAACAAGAGAACTCAACAACTTGCCCATTTTGAATATCAGCAGTTTCATTCAAGAGATGATTCGTATCAGATGGTAGTAAAATTGTTGTTGATACCGTTTGTTGCTCGGACGATAATTTATAGAAACCATTTGCCGTTACCGGTACATGACATGGTACTAAAATCATCAAATTTATTTCTCAACATTTTGCCCATATTCATAGCCCCTTTTAGAGCACTTTTCAAGTCAAGATTTCAATATTAATTCTTGCTTTTTTATATAAATTAAATATCTTTTTTATTATATTTAACATTTTAAAATATAAATAATACTAAGACAGCTCTAATATTTTTTAAATAAATACTTTCATATTTACGCACTTTTATCTACAAGAAGCTATGAATACGGGTTTTTAGTTGCAAAAGAAAAAATAAAAAAATATTTACATATGGAACAAATTGGTTTCTGCGGTTTCCAGCGTCCTTTAACACATTTTGCTGTTGTATTAACTTCCAGATTCAAAACGTAGCCCTTGCCGCAAGCGACACGAACAATTGTACCAGCGCTGAATGTAACATTCGGATCTTTACCGTGTTTAACAATCTCGACATTTACGTATTGTTCGGTTGAGATATTTTCGCAAGGCGATCTGTTCTTAATTTTGATTTTTTCCTGTTGAATTCAATAAAACTATAAGTTTTTTTCTCTACAAAATTTGTTTTATATGAACTGAAGATTTGTTTTAACTTATCAAGCTATACTGCCCAATTTGTAGACTCATATATTAATTAAAAATTAGATTAATATTTGTGTTGTTTGAAAATGACTTTTAAAATAAAATTTGAATGAAGCCGTTTTATTTTAAATATATTTTGTCAAATGTGCTGTAAGCATGAATTACATTTTCCTTAACTTAGTAAAATCTTTCAAAACTTATTATATTAAAATAATAAAGCTTTAGGTTTTAGTTCTGTATTATTTTAATTTTATTATTGTATTTTTATACTAGAAACTTGAATGGAGATCAAATGCAACTTTAATAGAAATTTCTGATTATATTAATTTTAACTAAACTTGAAGGAGATTTTTAGATAAAAAAAATTACAGCTTCAAATTATACAAACATTACTATCTTTCTTTATTAACTAAGCAACAAATAATCAAGTCATTCATGAAATACGGCTTTTCAATTAAAGTAATATCAAATGTTCTTTTATGAAATTGGTTATAATTTAATTGAAACATTTGACCTACTTTTTCAAATCCAGTTTGTGGTCCCTTCTTTCTTCCTTTATTATTATTATTTCTTCTATTTTCGCTGTTATTTCTTCGTACATTCTTCAAATTATTAGCAGGTTGTCGTACACTAGTACTGGCGCCCATTTTTGCTTTGGGTGAACGTCTACCTCTATTTTTAATTTGTTTGATCAGTTCGTCCCATTTACTAATTTTATCTAAATAATTAGTATGTTCTTTTTCTTTAATAGCACGCCTTCGTCGACGGTATAAATATGCTGAACGTGAACCTAATAATTTCACACGATAACGATGCATCATAATTGATCGTCTTCGGCGGCTCCATCGAAGTCTCGGATGTTGTCCCGGCACACATCTGATAATGTATTTTTTTGTACAATTATTTTACATTTTTAAGGGGGTATTCTCGTGTGTAAATGTGTAGATAAATGTGTATTTGGCTGCTTTGGGTACTTTTGCTAAGAATCTAAATGTTTACAAAGAAGCTCGTTTGAGTATATACAATGCTGTTTTGATGTCTACGTTGTGATGTGTGGTAGTGAATGTTGGATTTGGATGCAAAAGCATAAAACGGAAAATAACTGCTGTGGAAATGAGATTTTTACGTGAGGTACGAAATAGACAATAGTGTGAAATTGGAAAAAAATGTTGTAGCAAAAGTTGGTGTTAATCAGTTAAGATGGTTCGGACATCTTGAGCGAATGTCTAGTAAACGTTTGGTTAAAAAAATATACATGAATGATTTTGAAGCTATACGTTCGCGTGGACATTCAATGAACAGTTGGAGTAGTACGATTGAGAGAGTGGCATGTGTGAGTGAAAGTTTTCAAATAGTAGGAATAGAAAAGCATGTATCGAAGGTTTTATGAATGTGAATGAAGCTAAAGTTGCTTGTCTGGATAGAGATGTTTGAAGGAGGCTGATATCGGGATAATGCAAAAAGTTTTACCACATCCTTCTGAGTACATGGCGTGATTGTATATGTATGTATGTAAAAAGGACTAAAATATGTGATTTTGCTCAAAACACGAGCAACAGATATTAGATCTTGTATTTTCTTTATTAGTCTTTATTTAAAGAAAAATAAACTCTCATACGATCAAATTAATATATTAATTATATAAATAAAAACACACAAATAAGAATATGAAAAATTCTACTTACCTTGGTAGATCTTTCGGACTCCAATGTCCGCCGATACAAGTGGCCCCAGGGGGGCCCTCCAACAGTACGTATCCTTTATCACAATCATACATAATCTGTTTATTATTAACTACTTTCCGTACATATGGCCTGTAATCATACAATCCCATATTACCGACAAGTAATACTTTTCCATTTTCAATGTAGCCAGGAAATGGACAATACACTGTAAAGAAAATAGAGAAAAAACAAATGTCACTTCCAATTTGTTCAAAATATCTTTATTGATTAAAAATGGATTACAACACAACAAAACACAAACAAACAAACAAACAAAAAAAAGACAAACAAAAAACCAAACTACAAATAAAAATATAACAAAAAGTTTTTTTAAAATAAAAAAAATATAATGAAATAAGGAATGTGTAAAATGTGTCTTCTAACCTTCCTGGCAGTATGGAACCTCTCCGGTCCAGTTTCCAAATGAACACTCGACGAAATGATTTCCGCGCAATGTGAAGCCATCTTTGCAACGGAACCGAGCACGCATACCGTGATCCATTTTTGGCGCAATTACCATTCCATTCTTTGGAGATCTACAGGAATAAAAATTGTTATATATACATGAATAATAAAATCATTTATTATATTTAGGATCAGTTGCATAAAACTATGTTAACTGAATCAATTATGTTCCAGTAAATAATGTGAACGACTTTATATTAAGGGGATATTCCCTTTTGTAGCATCGTTTTTTTTTAGGTGTTTTTCAACATTTTTTTGGTAACTTTTACAACAAATACAGTAAACAAGGATTATACCGTTGGAAAGTGTATTTATTAAATTTTCAGCAGTATTTTTTCTATTCAAAAAAAATCAAATTTTCACTTAAAAAAATGCCGTCAAAGTAATCAGGTCAAAGCAATCTGGGCGAAACACAAAAAGAGCTATCTTTTCCGAATGGCATATACGATTTATTCAAGCGTTTTAAACTAGAAATTTAACTAAAAATAAATAAAAATACATGTCAAATAACCTTAACCAGTTACTAACAGTTGTTAAATAGTATGTAAATTATTTATATTTGTTACGTGATTTGTGAGAATTAATCTTTCTTTGGTCGAATATACTATTTCTGACCATTCTAGGCGGTGCACATTGTATTTCTCGCACTTCTTCGCACATTTTCAATAATCAAATTCAAATTTAAGCGAAAATAAATAATACAATTGTCAATTAACTTCACTTGATTTAATAATTTTTAATGTAGTCGCCGGAGATGACCATGTTTCTTTAGTCGAATATGCAATTTCAAACATTTTCAATAATTAAATTAAAATTCAAGCGAAAACAAACAATACAATTGGCAATTAATAATAATAGACAATATGGCAACGTAATATTAATATTGTTACACTTGAAGAAAAAAATTAATTTAACTTCAAATTAAAATGTGTTTCCAAAAGTTAACAACAGATAATAATAAAATCTTACTTAGGCATATGTTTGCAACGTGCTGGAACACAACGTGGTATTAAAGTCCATGTTCCGTTATTACATGTGACTGGTGTATGATTGGCCATTGGAAATTCGTAATTTGCTTGACAATCCACTGTCAAATTTTGTCCGTGTTGAACAACAGTTGATGGATTCGTATGTTCCTGTTGTGTTGTATCGTTTGCTTTCAGTAGAAGAAATACTTTGCCTTGTGATAACTGAGGCACCACGCATGGAGCTAAAAGATACATTAATTATAATTTGAGAAATATATAATTGCACGACAAAATTGGTATTTCAAACGAAAAGTATGGCACGAGAAAAATGGTAAAATTTAAAATTACAGCAAAATTGCAAATTTACATCTAGATCGAAGCCGCTGTAGATTTTTTTAAAGATGTACAACATTTAATTACTTTTTCGTATTTGAGAAGTAAATAAAACATTAAATTTTATACGAAGCAGTAAACGGTAGACGCAAGTGTGCAAATTGAACAAACCTTCATACCTAACATTTTGAAAATTATGTTCCATATTTTTTTCTTAATAAGGCCACTATTTATTTATTACATTTCGTAAATTTTATTTAACATAATATGAATACATAATTAAGGGGCACACCACCTTGAGAACTCTGAAAATATGTAAAGTTTGGGATTTTTATTCGGGTAGATAGAATAAAGCAGATGTTCCGTAATTTTTATATGTTTTTTTGAGCTTTATTTGGTCTAAAATTTAGAAAAGTTTCAATCAAATTGGTTGCAGTGGTGAGCTGTAATTCGCTCATTTGTGGACTCGTGTTTAAAAAACATTGGTCCGTTGTCCAGACTTCCGTGCAGCACTCAAACACAGAAAAACATTTTTGGTTACTTTGCCCAATAGTAAACTAAAAAATCTAGAATGTAGAATAGGATTATTTTGAAATTCATAAAATTACCAAAATGGCAACATTTTGAAAAAAAAAAGGTTTTTTTTTCATATAAAAAAATCAACTTTGAAAGCATATAAAAAATCGAAAAAAGTAGATATCAAAAATATCTTACTCTACATCCTAGAGAATTTAATTCTCTTTTTTTTTAGACTGATAATCAAGTTAATTAGACCAATAGTTTCCAAGATATCTTTTGAATAAGTTATAAAATCATGGTTTCTAGTAAAATTTAAAATTTCAGATACCCTATCTGTAACTCCGAAACAAGTTCTAATTTCGGAACAGCAATCTAGCCAAATATTCTACACATTATATGCTTTCAAAAAATATAAAAATATAAATTTCAGAGTGGTGTACCCCTTTAATAAAACATATTTTTCATTTAACTAAGATATTGAATAAATAATTTTGTTCAAATATTTGTACAAATATATCAATTTTATAGTTTTCTTTAAAGCATCCATCATTCATACGATATTTCAAAGAAAGATCAGCAAAATATTACAAACAACCAATATAGTAATAGTAAAGAAGTTAAAAATAGAAACAGAAATAGATTAAGAATAGATATTATGAATGATGTAGATGCTAAGAGAAGACAGAGGAGAAAAAACAGAAAGGAAAATAACAAAATAAATTCTCTATTCATGCGTGCCACTAAATCAAGTGGAAACATATTTATATTGTGATAATACCTACCAAGACATTTCGGTAGGGGATACCGCCATTTTCCGTCAATTTGACAGACAGTTGACGTGTGTCCTTCAAGTGTCATACCATCATGACAACGGAAAATTATTGAAGCACCCAGACCAGTGCCAGCTTCGATGTTTTCCAACCAGCCGTTCCACAAACGGCCGGGATGACCACAATTTATTTCTAATTCATATTGTTTTGTTTTAATTTTATTTACAATTACGTACATTGTATTTTAATATTAAATGTTTTATTATCACACACACAAGAAAAATAACTATATTTTCTATTCAGAAATTAATTAATTCCTATAACAATAGTTATAACATTTCTCATGGCCAATAATACAACAGAAAATTATATTTTTCGATCTGACATAAATGAATCACAATATGAAAATAGCAACTGCGATAACTACTTAAATATTTTAATTTTAAAATATGTTTTAGTATATCAAAACGAAACATTTTAATTAAAAATTGAACAGAACTACAACCTAAAGCTTTTTTATTTTAATTTAATGAGTTCTGAAAGATTTTTTACTATGTTAAAAAAAAATAAAATAAATCAGCTTTAGGTAAGTTCTGTATTAATATTTATTAATAATCGACGTTTCGACAAACTCAACGTCCTTCTTCTATGTTCTATTTGTTTACTGTAATTTGTATTAGTCATTTGTATTAGTGTTCCTGATAAAGGCGGACGTTGAGTTCGTCGAAACGTCGATTATTAATAAATATTAATACAGAACTTAAACCTAAAGCTGTTTTATTTTAATATAATGAATTCTGACAAATTTTTACTCTGTTAAAAGTCATTTAATTCGCAATAAAATTTCTAAACAAATTTATTATTATTATAATTAATCAATGTGTATTCTAATTTCTAAACAGAATATAACTAGATTTTAGTGCAAAACTACATCTATATAAAAATAAATTTTAATTAATCTGGAAGAAATTCAGATACAGATGAAGAAAGTAGATGAAGAATCTTTGCTGATCTTTCAAGATAAAATAAAATAGAAAGGAAGATTGACAAACTTCAAACAAATTCAAAGGTTTAGAGAAGAATATATATATTTTTTAATTCTTTTAACTATTAAGATAAGAGATAAAAAAAACTCTTAACTAACCTTTACAAACGGGCGCCTGGCCAGTCCATTTCCTATCAGCGCCACAACGACGTGTTCCTTCACCAACCAAAGTATAGCCGTATTTGCATTCGTAGGAAACGACACTATTGTAGCTACACGATGTGTAAATAGCCTTTCCGTTACGGGGATTTTCCGGTGGAGCGCATTGAACCGCTGTAACCACTAGACAACAGGAAAGCACTGATAGAATTGGATGGTCTTAACTTATATAAACACATAGGAGAGATACTATTATTTTTAGTAAATATATTCAACTTTAGACAAAATAAAATACAAGTTTAATATAAATCTTAAAGCGGATACAGACACACAGTTTTTTTTTTAATAACATTGTTTATATACACATTTGTGACTATTATTGTATTATATTTTTTGTTTTTTTCTTCTACTTTTTATATATTTTTATATTATATGTTTATATTAATTATATATATATATATATTTGTGAATAGCTGTATTTTTTAGCTAAATAAACGTCTATTATTATTGTGTGTGCAGAATTTAGACGGTAGTGAAAACCAGAGCTTCGAACCGAAAATCGAGAAAAAAACTGAAACCAATATATATTTTTTTCTAATTGAACCGGAACGAAAATATATAACGGTTCAAAGTCCTGGTAAAAACTTTACAAACTGAAATGTCTACATAGTTCCGTTTTTGTACATTCTTGAACTTTACCTTCCATAAACAGGAAATCATGAAGAGTTATTTAGTTGGCGAAATTCGAAAGAAAAAAGTACATTTTAAATTTGAGTTAATATAAATTTATGTATTGAGAATTTAATATTTGAGCTACTTACAGACGCATGTAGGAAGTTCTTTCGGTGACCAAGTACCATCAGCCTGACAGAATCGTTCCGCTTTACCGACCAGTTCAAAGCCTTCAGCGCAATGATAATTCACTCGGCATCCATATGTATAGCATTCACCAGCATGCCAACCGTGAGCAATATCTTGCGGTGCCCCGCAAGATTTCGGTTCACATACTATATCCGGACCGTACCAACTTGCCTGCAAAATTATTCTCTATCAATTTCAATATCTAATGTCTTAAATACAGCTCCATAATTGATCCGGAGAAGCCTATTTAAGTAAAGTTGTGCGATCATTGAAATTTGTGATCGATCTTTGATCTTTGTTTTTTTGATCGATTATAATCGATCAAAGCATTGATAATAATAATAATAATAGTTTATTAATTAGATTACGCTAGTAAATACAATACAATACAATGAAATATTACACATAAAGATATTAATCAATATATTAATACAATCAATAATTTGCTTTTACCTTTTCATGGTAATATTTTTTAATTTCCAATTTAAATGTTTTTAAATTGTTAGTTGCTTTAATGTATGTAGGCAAGTTGTTATAATGTATTAACCCTTTATGAAATAAATTATTCGTGGCACTAACTTTAGTCTTCTTGGAAATGTAAAAATTATTAGCATCTCTGATGTTTTAATTATGTATGCTATGATTTTAAAATAATTTCTCCTAGCCCCATACTACTAATATAATTAATTAATTAATTAGTTAATATTGCATGGTCATCCAGCTAGCTGAGATATTTGTAAAGTTTCAAAAGTCTCTAGCTCATCGGAAAGTTAGTTTAAAATCGATTATAAAATTTGTACGAAATAGACAAACAAGGAAAGCGAGTTAATAAAAACGAGTGTAAAATGAGAAATACCTGTCCATCAATAGCTAGACATTTCGCTCGTGAAAATCCATCTGTTTCATAACCATTCATACAATGATATGTTAATGTTGAATCCAAATCAAATGTTGTTTGTTCGGGCAGAGCATTATGTCTCGCATGGTCAATATTTGGTGGCGACAAACAGTAAACTTGCAAAAACAAAACAAAACAACCAGTCAGTTAATTAAAATTAATGGATTCTCGTAAAATATTCGTTGTTTTCGTATTGAATCTATTTTTGTAAAATAATCGCAAATTTTAAGTCATTTATAATAATAATGACTATATTATTTTTCAGCTAAAAAACATCGCAACATATATGCAGTAAAATAGAAATAATATAATTAAAAATTTATTCTAAAATTAATATAACATAATGATTATTAATAAAATAAGAAACTTACTGTTTTGTTTGCAAGCAGGTTGCGAGCCAGCCCATTGTCCATCAGCTTGACAAGTCCGGCTCTGCAGGCCGACCACGTGATAGCCATGCTGACACGTGTACGTTGCACGGTCACCGAATAATCGACCTGTCACGGTAACACGACCTAATTCCGGATCTGTTAATTCGGGACATTCGCGATCTGAAACAAAAAAGTAGCAGAAAATAAAATAATCGAGATACCAAATAATTGTATTGTCAGTAAATTGTCACTTTAATTGGAAATTTTTCAAGCTAGAATTTTTTATTTCATTTTTATCGTTAGATAAGTGGAAATAATAAAAATGACATATATACATATGATCAGAAATAATACCAATAATGTTTCAAATATCTGAGTACCAATTAAAAAATTCAAATACAAATATTTTGTTTGTTAAAATCTAACCTACACAGTAAAAAAAATAGCAAAATTACAGAAAAATAGTGGTAAAATTTTACTATAAATATTCTATATTTCTACCTCAAAATTTTGAAATTCTTACAAAATTTATAATAATCACGTAAAGTAAATAAAAAATGACCTAATGAGTTTGTAAAATTGCTTACTTTCCGCAAATTGCATCACATACTTAATCTAGAATTACATATTGTTGGTATAACTTCTTAAATTATGTAAAATGTACAGCTTGCATATGAATATTTGTAATAATTCATCAAAATAATGAGATTTAGTACATATTTTGTGTAAATATAAAAATTTTTAAGTGTAATTCATTCATTTCAAAATAAATCCTTTACGCACATTTAAAAATGTATGTAATTATATCAACAATAATTTTACAGAACTAAACAAATTTTACTTATTTATGAACAATTCCTGACAGCATATTTACAGAATATGTAAATTTTCTAAAATACATATGTACTATATCATTAAACATAATATTTGTAATAGTTCCGATATTATATATTTTTAAACAATTATCTTAAAATTACAGCAGTTGAGTAATTATACCTAGAAATATTGGGCAACATAGTGTCTCATGGTTTGTAGGTTTTTTAGAATGTAAATCTTATTTAAATTTGTAACAACTAAATAAATATTACAAATGAATTACTTTATATTTGAATTTGATTAAATGATTTAATTAGCTTCGCTTGTTTTTGGTAAATATTTCATCATAATATCAACTAATTACAATTTCAGAGTAATTTACTCGAGATCACGGCTTTTCAAAAAAATACGAGGTCTGTACGTAGTCAAGTCAAATCAAAAAAACATAAAACTGTATCTAGACAATGTTTGCACCAGATGTATTTGACATATTGCAGACCGCAAGGCGTACCCATAATCAACTCATAAAATCATTAATTATATTTTTCTAAAGGCGCAAAAACATCACTTTCGAAAAAATACAGAAGAAAATTTCACTACGCACTTTATTCATATAAAACAAAAATTATACATAAAGAAACCCGTTAAAGACAATAATTTTTGTTATAGAATTTAAAAAAATTAATAAATCTGTATTATTTGTAATTTATCAAAAATACTTCGGCGAAAAAATAATTGAACAATAAAATTGGTTTACGACAAAATTAGTATATTAAACGACAAATATGGTCCGATAATTTCTAATTCTAATTCTAATCTTCTAACAAAGTCTCCTATTTATCATATATGTCTCACTCAT
The DNA here is from genome assembly GCA_963966155.1 of Clivina fossor. Lineage (NCBI taxonomy): Eukaryota > Metazoa > Arthropoda > Insecta > Coleoptera > Carabidae > Clivina > Clivina fossor. Next base: position 14,816,980 of record OZ014559.1, on the reverse strand, counting down.
AAGTTAGATAAGTTTAATAAATAGAATCATTTACAAATTGTACATACTTAATGTTTTTATAAGTCCATGTTAGTATCGTTTGCGCAATTTAATTGAGCTGTTGCATATTTGGTGTAACTAAATAAATAAAAATGAGAAATTCCACAAAAAAAAATAATATATTTTAATGCTGGAATATTTTGGATAATTTTAGATCCGGATCCAAAATTATTCGCATATCCGGATAATTAGGTTTTACCCCTAAATCAAAAAAAGGGTCAATTTTAGGTAATGTAAAAATTAAACATTTTGTAGGTTCCAACGAAAGTTACATATATTACAAGTACTAACATCTAATTTGTTATTTTTTTCAGTTTTATCTGCTACCATTTGGCAAATCTGAATTTTGACCTAATCACTTTGACGTCATTTATTTAAATAAAAATTTGACTTTTATGAAAAAAAAAATAGTGCTCAAATCTTCAATAAATACACTTTCCAACGGTATAATTGTTGTTTACTGATATATTTGTTGTAAAAGTTCCCAAAACAAAATGTTGAAAAACATCTAAAAATCGATACTACAAACAGTAATAACCCCTTAAGTATTTCTTTGTTCATTTCAAATCTTCTTTCAATAATACCAAGTACAATCATAATACCTCTTCTGATGCTACAATGTCGGAAAGGTAAATAACTCTGATCGAATTTCAAGTTTCTATACCTATCCTTTCCAACCACTTCCAATGACATCATGCTTGAGTTGGACTACATATCGAAAACACCCATAGAATTCGTACGATATATAGACACGATGAAACCACACTACCAACCCTTAATACGTCATTTGTGAACGGGGTGACATGTTACCATTTGCTGAAACCGATTACCGGTCCTTTTGTGCACGAAAAACTAGTGCACACACACACAAACATACGTTCTACGTTCACACACATCAGCTGTCAGAAATTCATCGATGCATTTTGGTTGGTGGGTCTGCCTATTCAGAGGAAAGCTCTCGTGATTTTAGGTTATTCATGCAAAATATTGGATGCTCTATTATAGAATTTGTCCGAATTCGTGTTGAATAGATTTTAATGTGAGTCTCTCTCTTCAAATAATTACTCGATCGTGGAAGGCTTATAGTTTTCAATCAGTCAAGTGAAAATTTTGTACTGTTTGAAATGGACTTACTGTTAATTTTCGCGCAGCACTATTATATTAATTATTAATTGTAAATTTAATCGGATGTAGTAACTATTATATAGAACTAAATATTGTAATCGAGATTGAGTTTGTAGTCGGTTCTTGGTGAAACATATTTTTAAATTATAACAAAGGTTAAAAATAAAATAAAAACCACAAATACTTGATTGTTTCACTATATATATTTTACTATACGTAACGATCGTTTCGTCTTCGCAGACATCATCAGACTCATCAGACTCATCATCAGAGTCTGATGATGTCTGCGAAGACGAAACGATCGTTACGTATAGTAAAATATATATAGTGAAACAATGAAGTATTTGTGGTTTTTATTTTATTTTTAACCTTTGTTATAATTTAAATATTGTATATATTTGTTCACATTCATAATGATTGATAATAATTTATTTATTATACTGTTTATAAATTTATAGATAATGTATACACACTGGTAAAAAAATAGCGAAATTTAAGAAAATTGCTTACTTTCTGCAAATTACATCACATACTTAATGTAGAATTACATATTGTTGATACAATTTCTTAAATTATGTAAAATTACAGCTTGCATATTAATATCATGTTAATTCATCAAAATAATGAGATTTAGTACATATTTTGCGTAATAATACTAATGAAATATTTTAATTGTAATTTATTCATTTCAAAATATATCCTTTAGTAAATTTAGAAATTTATGTAATTATACGAACAATATCATTACAAAACTAAACAAATTGTAGCTATTTATTGAAAATTCTTGACAGCAAGTTTACTGAAGATATGTAAATTTACTAATAGTGACTTTACTAAATAAAAAACTATAATATTACATACATGTGTACTTATCCATTCTGTTGGAAATATCATATTACATAATGTTTGTATTATGTATTTTTAAATAATTATAAATATATAGCAGATGAGTAATTATACCTAGAAATACTGGGCATCATAGTGTCTCATGGTTTTCAGATAAAATTACATAATTTTTTTTAGAGTTTGTTTTTATATTAATAGTTCTACTATCAGTCATAACAAATTACAATTTGGTTGTTTATTACAAGTTTAGTTCAAATCGCTTTAATGTGTAAAAATACTAAATATCAAATATCCACGACTGTCACTGTTAGTTAAAAAAAAATCGAACGGAAACAAAAGTCCGGCTCTGCCTTAAATTACATCCCCTAATCTAATCTAATTTAACTTAAAAAAATATTATGACACGTTGCGAACCATTAGCTGAGCGGGAAAAAATTTGATCAGGTCACACCAACTCTACATTAGCCCCCCAAAGCACTACTAAGGCTCCAAACACTCACATCAAAACAAAACAACAACAACAAAAACCCACAATAAAATACATTTCCTCTCAAAAACTCACATGTGATATGTGACAATATATCAGATCAACCATATTATAGATAGACAAGCAGCCGTAGGCTAGTGATAGCGTGTTAAATGTCCCTGGTTCGCGCCGCGCTCACAATTAAATATTAGTTCTGGTATTAAAATTTTGAACCACTGAACTGATATCGACTGAGTCCTGAGTGGTTTGGAACTCACTATAAGCTGTAGGTCCCTGGCTGTGGGATAATAAACCGCACCATTGATAATGTAAGTAAAAATTGTTAAAGAAACAATGGCTCGTATTCTCACCTCATTTACAAAAGTAATTTTTGCCAAAAGAGCTTTTGACACTTACTTAAAATTATTTATGAAGCACTTTATAATAGTTTATTTAAATTTTATAATACCAAATATAATAAAAATGATCAAAAATAGAAAAATTATTCATATTTGATCAAAAACAGAAGCAAAAAGTTATTTTGAAATTAATGATAAAAAACACTATTTCACGAAAAAATGAGGTGAGAATACGGGCCTATATGTTCAGCTTCTCGAGTTACATAGAGGCTACTGCCTCTATGTTCCATCTAGGAATTATGGGAACACAATGTTTTGATATATTGGTCTAGCAATTATTACCGTATCTTCAAATTTTACATAATGAAGATCTTCTAAAGCATGTTCAGCAATAGTAGATTTATTTGGTAATAATTGCTAACCCAATCAATATTAGCAACAGATTAATAAGAGAAGGAATAGAGATTTATAAAGAAAAGAATAACATCAATCACTGTGACGGCACTGAGTTGAATAAAATTTGGCTTCCATTAATCAAAAAACTATAATTCCTGTGATCTATAGTTACTTGTATGTTAGCTAGTAACTTGTTGCTATGTACTTGTTATTTACTTTAATCATTGATAAATTTTTTGACCTGATGAAGACGAGCGTTTAGCTTTCGTCGAAACGTCGTTTTTATATAAATAATTAACAGAATTTTATCCTAAAACTGTTTCTTATATTAATACAATGAGTTCTGAAAAATATTTTACTATATTATTATTTTCATCCATTTTTTAATCGAGTACGTATCTATATTTATAGTTGATCTGTTGATACCATAAAGGTGTTTTCTCTTGTACCTTTTTTATCATCTATGATTTGGTTTCTTTCTCACCGCGAAATTATACACGTACAGAAGCACACTGTACGTCACAACAAGGACACAGAACAACATAAAGGCGAAAACAACATATAGGACATATGAGGAGGAAACAGATGGAGCAGAGTAACCGTAGATGAGAATGAAGGACTGATAATAATTCGGATAAAGTTAATGAGAAAGAGAGAGAGAAAAAAGACTCATTTACAACTCTGGTTTTAATTTTACACAATTTTACATATCGATGAAATTACTCAGTTTCACAAAAACGTATCAGTATAAACGCATATAGAATATATATATTTAATTTTACTGCTTGAAATTATTTGTTTGGAAGATATTTGAGGAGCGTAAAATTTTTAGTTAGTGATGGTATTACATCCTATGGGCAAAGACGCGTCCCAGGGCCGTATTTAAGCATAGGCTACATAGGCTGCAGCCTATGGGCCCGCACCACAAAGGGGCCCGCACCACACGTTTCAAATTTAAAGTAAATAATTGTTTAATCAATAACCTTTTAAGTATTTTACTTAAATTTTCATAAAACAGAATAACCCGACTTGCAACCAGTGACAATACACTTCACTAGTACATACAGCTTGATTAGTACTAAGTGTTAGCGCAAAACCAATTAGCCATTAAGATTATTTGATATTTTCATTTCTAAGTTTATTATTTATTTTTTTAAATACTCTATTTCAATTAAATAAATATAAGTAAAATTTACTTGTTTGTTACATTCCTTTTTTATCTTGCATTTTCCTAACATGTTTATTTAAAATTATAAAATCACAACCAATCCCCCCTCGTAAGGGCCCGCACCACAGGTTCAGCCTAGGGCCCTACAGATCCTAAATACGGCCCTGTCGCGTCCATTAAGGCAAATTCGATATTCAAAACGCATATTGTTCTGTCTAAAATAAATATTAAAAGTTACTTGGACATTCAATATGTTTTTTGTCCATGTGCACATAATGCACTTTCAGATTTAATCAAAAATGTGTCAGTTTCTGTCAATGAATTTTGCCTCTTTCTGAAAATTATGGCATTTTAAAAGTCTGCTCCTCATTTGTAAATATTATGTTTGGCGAACACTAAACTGAGATTACCCTACCCCGTATTCCCATCGCATTTGTTTATAAAAAATTGCTTTTATTTTTTGCTTAAAAATACATTTTTACTTCCACCTTTTATCAAATATGAATAGTATTTCTATTTTTGATACATATTTTTATATCTGTTATTATAACATTTAGATAAACTAATTAAAATTGCTTAATAAATAATTTTAAGTAAACGTCAAAAGTACTTTTGATAAAAATCACTTTTAAAAGTGAGGTTGAAATACAGGCCATAGATTTTTACTGCGAGAATGCTATATGAGAAGTATTTTCTACATTTTCATGTCATTTTGATATTTTAAAAAAGATGAAATTTGTATCATTTTTCCTGATGAAGATGTACGTTGAATATGTAGAGACTACGTCGATTATTATCAATAAACAGTGGCGTAGCCAGGGGGGTATTAGGGGGAGTTGAAACCCGCCCCCCCAAGAACCTTAACGGCCAAAAACATACGTATGTGAAATATGAAATATGTTATTTTACTTTCATTTTTATAAAAATAACTTTTATTGACACCCCCCCCCCCCATGACAAATTTCTGGCTACGCCACTGTCAATAAATATTAATATTTTAACATAATGAGTTCTGAAAGATTTTTTACTATGTTAATTCAGTTTTGCCCATACACTGTACAATTTTTACCAGGCATTTTACTACAATATTACTTCTTGATAAACACTCTCGTATCATCATTGGCCTTAGCAGCTAAACATAAGTTGTGAAACATTACGAAATATTGCCAAATATTTTTTCTCCAACATGACTAGTTATAGCCATTAAATTGTTAAATGTGTTCAACGTGGTAGAAAAGTGTGAATGACGCCTAAATGTACGGAAACAAGAGAGTAAGTTACGCTCTTGGAAAGAAAAAGAGAAAGAGAGAGAGAGAGAGAGAGTGAGTGAGAGAGGAAGACAGTGAGAATAAGGAGTATTATCTGAGTTGGTCCCGTTTCATCTCTAACGTGCAAGAAGATGAGAAACAAAAGCCGGTCGGATGGGGACTGACATCAACTAATTTCACGTCTGACCTACGATCCAGTAATGGACTTATTCCCTATATATAGATATTCGACTAAATTCATTCGCCAATTACAATAATAGAGTTAAAAAATTTCTCAGATAAGTTTCGATGCTTTTCGATTCTGATTTTAAATAAAATATCTTAGGCCCGTATTTCCCAATCTCTTTTGTTTATGAATAAGTGCTTTTAGTTTTTGCTTCAAAATAAATTTTTACTTCTACCCCTTATCAAATATAAATAATATTTCTATTTTTCATATATATTTTTATATCTAATATTATAAAATTCAAATAAACTAATTAGAATTGCTTAATAAGTAATAATTGTAAGTAAACGACAAAAATCACTTTTAAAATTGAGGTGAGAATACGGGCCTGAAATCTTTTTATGACTTACTTTCAATATTTAAGTAAATTTAAAAAGTATATAAAATTAAATTATTGAAAAATTGCCTTTGTCAATATTGGGTGTCGCGTTTTAATTTTTCCAGCAGAATATCTTGAGATGAGTGCGTTCAATCGAAAAAGTTGCCGAGTGAAAAGTGTTGTGGTTCGGAGGGAGACATTTTAATTTGATGATTGAAAATGTATGAAGAAGTGCAAGAAATTCAATGTCCAACTTTCGTTGGAACCTACAAAATGTATGAATTTTACACCTAAACCAAAAAAAACGACTCAGTTTTAAGAAGGCCGCCATTTCGAAAATAAACGTAAAAATTATATATTTTGTAGATTCCAACGAAAGTTATATGTATTACAAGTACTAACATCTAATTTGTTTTTGTTTCGGAAATGTAGAACGCAAGATTTATCTGCCACCATTGGCAAATCTGAATTTTGACCTGATCACTTTGACGCCATTTTTTTAAGAGAAAATTTGACTTTTGTGCAACAAAAAAAAACACTGCTCAAAACTTCAATAAATACACTTTCCAACAGTATAATTATTGTTTACTGTGTTTGTTGTAAAAGTTCAAAAAAAAATGTTGAAAACACTTAAAAAAATCAATGCTACAAACGGGAATACCCCTTAAATAAATCAATCAATATGTAAATTTACATTGATAATTATAGTAATTTTACTGTAATTTTCACTGTAGTTTTAGAATTTTTTGATAAATTTGCAATAATTTATTAAAATTACTATAAAAAACATAGTAAAATTATTATAATTATCAATGTAAATTTACATTGATTTTTTGTAGTGTAATCTTTCAATATTTCGCATTAAAATCGTAAATTTTACTTAGTGCCCATTTAAAAACACCTAACCTACTATTTTCTAAGTCCGGTCCTGTTCACAAACGATCCATGTCTACTGCCGCGGCAAACGATGTTGGTTACCCGAACTCGTCCCCTTGGACGTGCCCGGAAATTAGTCCAGATATCTCCCACGGGACGTGGCGTCACCACTATATACCTGCTCGCGATTCGGCTAATACATAAGCGCGCGCACCAGTCATATGATCTACTTGCTTTTAACGCCCTAGGTTCTATAGAAAACCGAACCTAGGGAGTGGTGGTGGAGGTTGTAGCTTTGTAGTTGGTATGAAGATGTCTTTTTAGGGATCGTGTCGTGTCAATGTGTCGGTCAAAGAAAACCCGACGGCCGGTAAAGTTGAAATTTAATCGTGTTAGCGAGTGTAATGTAATTTTGATCGGACCATATATGCAGATAGGATTCGTTTATTCAATAATGTTATTTCGAATATTTTTATTTCATTTTTAAGTGGATAAATTGATATAATGTAATTTGTAATGTAGGAACCAGAGATTTAAATTTGAAGATCTTTAGCTTAAATGAGACTTTAACTTAAAGAAATTTAAATAAATCAATTATAAACATTCATCTTTAAACTTAATAACCATTTAAAGTATTTTATTTCTGTATTGGCAATGTATATATTTAATTTCTACATACATACATACACAATCACGCCATGTACCCAAAATAGTGTGGCACAAACTCTTTCCACTATCTCAAAATCAGTTTCCTCCAAACATTGCTATCCAGACAAGCAACTTTAGCTTCATCCACATTCATAATTCTTCTCATACATGCTCTTCTATTCTTACTACTTTGGAAACTTTTTATCTCTGATGATGATATATACGTAGAGTATATCGAAACGTCGATGTTTAAATAACATATATACAGAACTTAATCCTATAGTCTTTTTTTACTTTAATATAATGAGTTCTAAAAGTTTTTTACTGTTTTCTTTTAATATCATTAATAAAATTCGCATCATTTTTCATTTCATTTCATATATTTATCCGCAATACAAATTTATAATTTTTAATTAAATAATTCGAAAATAAATTAATAAATAAAACACAAATAAATAAAACGTATAATATTACATTATATATTATTTAATTAATTTTCCATTTAATTAAACAAAATCCATAAGCCACTTTATGTTCATATAATTAAATTTTGAAATACCTGTATAGCCTACAAATATACATAATTAATTTTATATAATAAATTATTTGAAACACAATATAATTTATAATATTTGTTACTATTTTATGATGACACAATTTCCAATTTTCATTAATTACTATTGAAGCAAGTTTTGCGTGAGCGAAAGTTTCCAATTAGTAGGAATAGAAGATCATGTGTGAGTAGTATCATAAATGTGGATAAAGCTAGAGTTGTTTGTCTGGATAGGAATGTTTGGAAAAAACTAATTTCGGGATAGTGAAAAAAGTTTGTGCTACACCCTTTTATTTAACTTAAACTTTATTAAAATAAAATATTTCAATGTATTTCAGCAAATTTAGCTAACTGCGTGTAGAACACTTTAAAAAATTATATCTTAAATTTATTTAATTTTACAGAGGTTTTAACAGTAAAAATGAGAACATTTTGTAATTTTACTCTAATAATTTACTTAATATTACATTATTTATTAAAAATGACATCCAGAAAATATGTAAAATTACAAAAATTATACAAATTTTTTATAGAAATAAATACAGAAATAATTTATTTTTGTCCATGGAAAACTTTCATATTGCAAAGTTTTTCCCTTAGCTTATGACATGCTTTTAAGTTTTCTCCGACTCAACCCCTTAACCGTTTTTTTCTAATCATCCCCTTATCTTATCATTTTTAATTAGAATCAGCGATTTATTTTACACGACGATACTGTCTATCTGTCGCAGGAATTGGCGTTCAAACTGAAACACACTCTTGAAATGACCTACTGAAAGTTTTATCGTCATGAGTTTAATTTAAATGTAAGCTGTTCCGGCGGATAAAAAAGGACACTTTTTAACTGCTTCCGGTTAAATGTGTCGTATGTTTCGCGTACGGCTGACATTCTATCTAGCTTCAGTTTAAATTTGTTTTTTTTCCTCTGTCTCTTTTTAATAAATGGACGTTCGCAGCGAGAATTAAAAACATCAATATGGGTAGTTTAAAGTGTAATTAAAACAATTAATAATCATGATCAACGTTACGCAATTGTCAATTTACAATTGTGACACTTTTAGGAAGATTGATTTGTAATTTAAGGCATTGTTTTGTATTTTTTTTTTAGAAAGAATATTTAAGAATTTGGTTATTGCACATTTTTTTTAATCAAAAATATACATTAAAATAACTACGCAAATATATGTTTCAAAGCAAAATTATTTATAATAATTAAAGTATAATGTCAAATTTGAATTTATTCGTCGTGACCTATTAGTGTATTAGTAAGTATTTAGCGCTTTTTGCGGTAAAAACAAAACAGTATTGCCTACCTATATATCTGTTATGTCAAAATTAAAACTATGAGTTTCATTTAAAAAATGTTCATCTTTACAACACATAATTATAATATACTGGGTGTCCCATTTTAATCCGCCACCTGCAATAACTTTAAAATCGTGCATCGGACAAAAAAATGTTTCGGATAAAAAGTAAATGGTTTCGAGGGGGACATCTGATGCAGAGACCCTTGCCCCCTCTGGACCCCCTGAGGGGCGGGAAAGGGTGGCAACTTTAAAATCTTAAATAGAACACCCTATTTTTTATTGTAGATTCTGATAGGCCATTAAAAAGTATGTAAATTTTATTTCAAAACTTTTTTTTATCTTTGATAGATGGCGCTGCAAACAGCATTGTTTTCTCAGTTTATCAATCTTCAATTTGAAAAAAAAAGTGTAACTAAGTACAATATTCAAGATTTTTTCAGTTCTTTGGGAAGAGGGGGGGCAAGGGTCACTGCATCAAATATCTTCCTCGAAACCATTAACTTTAAGTTAATGATTTCGAGGGGTATAACTTTAAGTTAATGGCTTCGAGGGGATATCTGATTCAGTGACCCTTGCCCCCCCCCCTCTTCCCAAAGAACTGAAAAGAACTTGAATATCGTACTTAGTTACACCTTTTTTTTTCAAATTGAAAACTGATAAACTGAGAAAAAAATGCTGTTTGCAGCACCATCTATCAAAGATAAACAAAAAGTCTTAAAATAAAATTTACATACTTTTTAATGGCCTATCAGAATCTACAATAAAAAATAGGGTGTTCCATTTAAAATTTCAAAGTTGCCTCCCTTGCCTGCCCCCCAGGGAGACCGGAGGGGGCAAAAGTTTCTGCATCAGATGTCCCCCTCGAAACCATTTTCTTTTTATCCGAAACATTTTTTTGTCCGATGCACGATTTTAAAGTTATTGCAGGTGGCGGATTAAAATGGGACACCCAGTATAATAATAATTGGTATAAAACAATATTTCATAAAAATAAACAATAATTTTTATAATAATCTTCAGACTTTCACGGCTGGTATCCATTGATTTTATAGAATATTCCGTGTAACGTAAATTGAAGGTACAGTTCGAATGGATAGGCCAGCCAGAATCGGCCAATGGCGTAACGGCACTTTGTCACGAAAGCAAGAGTTCTCGTGTTCAAATCCCAGCGAGGCCAATATATTTTTACAAATTTATTAAATTTTCGAATTATATATTTTTTTAAATGTATAATGAATAATAAATAAATAATAATAAAATATATAATTCCAATTAATTCGTGCATATAAGTTTAGTTTCTAGTAAGTGTTTAAAATATTAGTTGGTTTATAAAAAAACAATGATGATGTCAAATAACAGTCTTGGTATAAAAATTGAGATTTAGATTCCGTCTTGAAATAGTATAATAGTTTGAACTTAAATCGGGGCTGAAATAGGAGGTATCGGTGGAAGGGGGGTGTATGAATGTTTTAAAGCGACAAGCTAACAAGGGTTACTAGTGTGACACAATGTCAGATATTCTCTACTAGTCATCGCTTTTCCTGATCTTTCCTGCACACAGCAGGATTGCAATGTGACAGTCTCAGTAAGGTTGAATCAAACAATTCTGCGGCCGATTAACAAAATCAAAATCTTGACCGAAATTAAAATCGGACAAAATTTATTAATAATTGACGTACTCTAATGTACGTCTTCATCAAGAAAACTGATACAAATGACATTTATAGTAAATAAACAGAACATAGAAACAAGTTACTAGATAACAAAATACAAGTAACTAGATTATAAAAATAAAAAAAAAAAATTTAATATAAATTTTTAGAAAGTAGCTATTTATACATACGGTATGTATACGCAATTGGCTATTTATACATACAGTATACATACAGTATTTATACATACAGGGTAGGTTATTTATACATAGGTAGGTTAAGTTATAACTTAACCTACCCTAAATAGCCAATTACTAACTAACCTACTATAGTAGGTGAGTTTAAGTTTTTTTTTTAGTATGTATAAATAGCCAATTGCGTATACATACCGTATGTATAAATAGCCTCATCCAAATTTTTCATTAATGGAAGCCAAATTTTTAAAATTTTTATGATCTAGTATCTAGTTACTTATTTGTTACTTAGTAACTTAAAATAAAACTGCTTTAGATCAAAGTTCTGTATTAATATTTATTTAAAATCGTCGTTTCGATGAAACACAACGTCCGTCTCATCAGGAAAAATGATACAAATGACATTACAGTAAATAACTTATTCTATGACAAATACCTAACAAATACCGGTATTTGACGGTATCCCGAGATTCCGGCTTTCACAGTTCTAAATATAACATATTCCCTAAATAATGTACTATTTTTAATAAGCAGAATAAAATATTTATCGTAAATCTGATACAAAAACCCTATTAATTTCCACTGAGATAAATTCAGTCTAGAATCTTTTCAATCAAACTTTATATCGAGCCTCAAATCTCTGTTTCTTCTTCAGCTGATATGTCATGTCAGATTGTCCTAGATACTTCACGACGCGGACAAAAGTTTGTGGTGCATTCGATATGACTTCCGGGAGGATATGAACGGAGGCGTGTTTGAAAGGATTATTAGTAAATTTTGTAAATTCCTATGTTTGTCGTCATGCTTTTTGATGCCAGGAAAACGATGCCAGCTCGAGATTTTCTCCAACGACGAAAACTGGATTTATTTATGATGAAATGTAAATACTTAAATGCTAATTTACGGATTATTGCTATTTACATTTCAGATTTCATTACGGCTGCGCGAAATCTTTTGAAAGAAAAAATTTGATAAAAAGGTTTCTAAAGAGAATATAAATATATTAAAAATTTTATTTCATCTTTTTCGAAATGTCGTATTTTTAATGTAAAAAAATTCTGTATCATTATATTCAAATAAGATGAGTAAATTTTTAAAAAATTATCTATTTAATTAGATAATCATAATGAAATTGGTTTTTTTTCTGTTTCGGTAACTAAATTTTGGTAATTACAACAAATTTCATTTTAGTGTGTATGCTATTTTAACCGTTTCGACGCGCAACACAAAAAACAATAGGCTCTAAAAAGTGCAGTTTTGCCACCAAAAATAAAATGTTCCAAAAAATTTTAAAAACATTTTTTTTATTATATACTTAATGTAAAGCAAATAAAATATTTACAAAACATGGACGTCGCATGGTTTTAGTTTTGAAGGGGGTAGAAATAATAAAAAAAAGAATTAAAGAAAAAAAAAAGACGGCAATTATTAAATAAATTGAACTTTATTATAGTAACAGTATGGACATACATACATATATGTATATATTGCATGTTTGCATGTAAAATTTAAAACATATTTTTTACATGTCTCATATATAACAAAAAAAAAAAACAAAGAAAGAAAATAGTTCCAAAATTACTCTTAGACAATAGTCGAATTATGCGTTCAACGAATACATTTTTCATAAGCCGTGGACTATAGTCGATTTACATTGTCCTATTCTGTCGTTAATTCACCTTTTCTCAGCGTTCATAAAAATACACACACACACTTATAATTAATTTGTATTATTTTTTCTTAATTACTTTATAAGTCGTTTTTTGTTTATTATGTTTGTTTTAATGACAGTGCTTCTAAGCGAACAAAGTCTCTGAGCAGGCGTGTCCGAGATCACTTTGAATCTATAGTAACGAGTACAAATATAATGTTAATAAATGCAATAAAAACCTAACTGAAAAACAACATTACACAATAAAATCATACAAATATCGACCTGTCAAATCACATTATTAATGCGCAGACTGTACGATCGTTTATAATTGAATTAAATCAACTCCGCTTAAAAATTTTAAATTTAGTTCACATATTTTCCGGCAGGATTTTGTTCGCTTAGAAGTACTGTATAAATAAATTTTTAATTTCATCTGAAACATATTATTTCTTCGAATTCCATATTGAAAATTAATACCATTTTCCAAATAAACTTCCTGCTATCACAAAAAAAAAATAAATGAAAACTTAAAATATCTAACAACGATGATAGTGAGGGTAGATAAATATAATAGAATTTTTTTATACAAAATTAATCTCATATAACGGTTTCTCGTTCTACCTTACTCTAACGGAACTGGTAATCTCACTCAATTCAATTCGTATAAAAATTGCAACTGCTTAAAAATAAATAAACCTCGCGAGTAGTTTTTCCCTTGCAAGAAAAACGAAAAACTAGCAACAAGCAATTCTAAGAAAGGTTATTTTCCCACAGCCAGAGTCTTGTCGAGTTCCAATTTACCGAAACGAAATATCGTTACATAAAAATACAATAAGATAGGATAGTTTTTCCGTCTTGCCTTTCTGGTTATTACAAGAGTTAAGAAAGTGACTGTTATTATTTGTTGAAATTGACCATTTTCGATATCTATTATTTATAATACATGAATTTATTTCGATGTGGAAATATATGTCATGAAATACGGAACAGTCTCAAGCTCATCTCCTATACAGAGTGGTCATAAAGTTGGTAAAAATAAGCACAAAATTGTACATAGAAATAAAAAGGAATAGCTATAGATTTGTCTAGTTTTAATTCAATATAATAATAAATTCTTTTGACAAGAATATATATATATATATATATATATATATATATATATATAAATAAAAACAACTCAATTCATTATGCAAGCATTCAGAAATATTTTATTTCCTTCTTCAGGCCCTAAATTATAACACAAAATAAATAAAATGTAATTACAAAAAACAAAAAAACCAATTAACTTACAATGGCAGAGTTATTTGCAAAGTACTAAGAAACCATGTGATAGAAACTCCTAATTTATCAATAATATTATTGCAAATGTAACAGATTTAAAGTTGAAATGTCAAAACGTTGTAATAATTTTGTTATTTCAACTTTAAATCTGTTACATTTGCAATAATATTATTGATAAATTAGGACTTTCTATATATTTATGTTAAAATAAAATTACAGATTTTAATAGTAAAATTTTACAACTATTATTCTGTAATTTCGTTTTTTTTTTTTACAGTGTACAGAATCTACTCAATAAAATATATTTAAGTATATTAAATAAAACCGAAAACATTACCATAAAAAATAATGATATAAATGATTTATGAATATATATATTGACCATTATCACATAAATTATTGAAATTTTTGCAGTAATAAACTATCTGTAAACACCTCATAAAACTGTCAAATAAAACGCGAAATATATCCGATATGAAAAAAACAAACAAGAAATACGTCGATATGGCTTTAGGTATAACAATATTTTCTAGATTTTCCTGATGGTTATGAAATACGAGTACGTCTTATTTTCCTCTCTTGTGTTACAATGCTATTTTCAGTTTTCCCAAAAGAAAACGAGAGCTTTAAAAATGTCACTTATTGTGTATTTATGTTGGCATATACAGGATGAAACAGAATAACTATTCCTAATTTTCAGAAATAATAGAGGGCACATAAAGAAACATTTTTGATTAATAAACTAGTGTCCGGAAATTTTTTTTCTTTTTTTTTTTCGGCAGTCGATTGTACATCGTTACAACTTGTGTATCGAAAATGGTGGTCGTAACTTCGAACAATTTTTATAAAGTTTAATGCGCTATTATTTCTAATAAAATGTTCCTTAACTTAACTACTCTTTGATGTTTTGATTAAGATTGTTTTTAACGCTATCTAGTGTATCTTGACACCGAGAAATTTCCGGACACTAGTTTATTAATAAAAAATGTTTCTCTAAGTGCACTCTATCATTTCTGAAAATTAGGAATAGCTATTCTGTTACACCCTGTATATAAATTTCCTTCAATCGACAACGAACAAAATATCAAAGTATGCCATGTTAGATACGAATCTATAGCAACAGAAAAAAATGTATATTTACGCGTGGAGATGGGTGGTTGGTAGTCATAGCAACCTGCTGCACAACAAAATAACAACATGGCTTTGGTAGAATGTGTAGAATATACTCGTAAATGTACTTGATATGATATAGCATATATGAGAATTCGAAGTGATATGTGTTACATATTTCATAACGTATATAGTGTAAAATCGAACAAAATTGTTCATGAGTGTTATTTGGTGACTGGCCAGTTTAACCATAGAATATTATTGTCTTCAGCAACTGATCAAAGCACCATACTGACGAGATCTTATAGATCGAAACACGTGTCTATGGTTAAACTGGCCAGTCATTGATGCATAGCTTTGTAAGCCGATTTAATGACTGAGTAACTTGTGAAATTTTGAGAAAAAGTCTCAACTTTAGAATATTACATATATTGTGTTTGTATTTTCCGGAAAAATATAAAAATATTAAGATGGTTCGAACATCTTCGGCCTAATGAACATTTGGTTAAAAAAATTTATATGAATGATTTTGAGGCTATACGTTTGCGTGGACATCCGATGAGTTGTTGGAGTGGTATGATTGAAAGAGTGTTTTGCTTGAGCGGAAGTTTCCAAGTAGTAGGAATAGAAGATCATGTATAAGAGGAATTATGAATGTAGATGAAGGTAAAGTTGCTTGTCTGAATAGAGATATTTGGAGGAAGCTGATTTCGAGATAGTGGAAAGAGTTTTTGCCACACCCTTTTGGGTATATAGCGTGATTGTATATGTATGTATTAATGTGTTTATTTTCTTTACTTTGATTATTTAGCTGTTTTATCTAATAAAGTCAATTTAGCATTTATTTAAATTAGTTCCATTACCTGACTAGATAAACTAATATACAATTAAAAAAATTTAATAAATTTGAAAAACTGTATTGATCTCGCCGGGATTCGAACCTGTCGAATGTTTTCACCAAAACAAAATATGTTCAAAACTAGATTTCATAAAATAAAACTTAAATGATAATATAATAACCTAATTCAAGTTACTCAAATTTCAATTCAAACATCATATCAACTAAATTAAATTCAAAATTCAAAACATCATAACCAAACAGCCCTAACAAAGCGCAACAACAACAAAAAAAGAAGAAGAAAGATATGGAAAATAAATGAAAATGCTCTATTTTTCCAATGAAACGTTTATCCGAACTTTTCCCACTCTGTCAATTTGATAAAGAGACAGACAGCCACACATCGCGTTGGTGTCGAGGTTTAGCGGGTCTGAATGTCCCCGGTATCATAGCATACACTGTCAAAAAAACTTGCCATTTTACATAAAAACCATAGTACAAAAATTACATATTCGGTCTGATTCTCTAACAAAGTTGCTAAGTTTTAGCAACGTTGCTAACAACTATAACCAATGGAAACAAATATAACAGTTCTCATTTTAATTTTTTATTTAGTGTCAGCTAATATGATTGGCTAATGTTGTTAGCAACGTTGCTAAAATTTATTTCAGCAAAAAGATGGATTAGATTACATTTTCCATAAAAATAATATGATTTTGTAATTTTAAGTAGAATAATTAATTTACTATATTATATATTAAAATAAAACTGCTTTAGGTTAAAGTTCTGTATTAATATTTATTTAAAATCGACGTTTCGATGAAACTCAACATCCGTCTTCATCAGGATAAATGATAATTATAAATGACATTGCAGTAAATAACAGAACATAATAAGTAACAACAAATAAGTAACTCATACAATTTATATAAATTTTTCAATTAATGGAAACCAAATTTTATTTAACGCAGTGACTTCTTTATAAATTTTTATTGCTTGTCTTATCAATGTGCTGCTAATATTGATTGGTCTAGCAATTATTACTATTGATTATTATTATTATCGATACTGTAATAATTGCTAGACCAATCAATATTAGCAGCAGATTGATAAGAGAAGCAATAGAAATTTATAAAGGAAAAGATAAGTGTGACTGATTTAAATAATAAAATTTGGCTTCCATTAATTATTAAAAAAATCTATAAAAATATATAAATTTTATGATCTAGTTACTTAATTTATTACCTAGTAACTTGTTTCTATGCTTTGTTATTTACTGTAATATCATTTATCCTGATGAAGATGGATGTTTCGTCGAAACGTCGATTTTAAATAAATATTAATACAGAACTCTAACCTATAGCAGTTTTATTTTAATATAATGAGTCCTGAAAGATTTTTACTACATATTATATATGTTTTTTAACGAAAAATTAAGTAATTACTTACATAAAATATACGTATTTTATATTTATATACACTACAAAAAATTTATGTAATTTTATGTTTTGTAGATGTAATTTTCCAAAAAAAAAAATGTAATATTACGTTAATTATCATAGTAAAATTACAAAATATTGTTAATTTTACTGTTGAAACCTAAATTTTTCCTGTGTCGTCCGTAAATTTATACAGGATGTAACAGAATAACTATTCCTAATTTTCAGAAATGATAGAAGGCACATAAAAAAACATTTTTTATTAATATCCTAGTGTCCGGAATTTTTTTTTTCTTTTTTTTCTTTTTTTTTCGGCAGTCGATTGTACATCGTTACAACTTGTGTATCGAAAATGGTGGTCGTAACTTCGAACAATTTTTATAAAGTTTAATGCGCTATTATTTCTAATAAAATGTTCCTTAACTTAGCTACTCTTTGATGTTTTGATTAAGATTGTTTTGAACGATATCTAGTGTATCTTGACACCGAGAAATTTCCGGACACTAGTTTATTAATAAAAAATGTTTCTCTAAGTGCACTCTATCATTTCTGAAAATTAGGAATAGTTATTCTGTTACACCCTGTATATTAAACTGGTGCAAATCAGTTGTCCCAAGTTTTTATGTGAAATTACCGAATTTCTTTCACAGTGTAGAGCGACCGAACAGAGCGACATATCAAAGCTAGGAGTGGAATGAGTGAAGCGAGCTTGCAACGCGGGTGTTTTACGCCTGTCATTTCGAATCTATCGTAATACGGGCGTCAAGTACGTTTGGAAAATAATAGACGGGCGCTATTCATTTTCGAAAATGCGAGACAATGCATTTGTGCGTGAAAAATAAAATTAAATAAATTTTTCGATGACTCTTATAACTGCTAAATTATTTACAAACTCGATGGTGAGATTACAGGAAGTTAAATAAATTGATTGTTTGTCTACTAATAACAAAAACAAACAAAAAAAAGTTTTTAATTTATTAAAGGTCAATTGGACATTTGTAAATAATAAAAACTCAAAAGTACCATTTAATTATATATTTAGTGTTAAAATTTCTATTTCTGTACGAGATTTATATTTTTTTTAAATATATCACGAATTATAACTGTTGTTATAATAATACTGTAATTTTTATGTATACATACAGAAACACGCCATGTACCCATAAGGTTCTGCCATAAACTCGTTCCACTATACAAAAAGTAGTTTCCTCTAAACAGACACATTTTTTCGTACGTCCACGCAGACGTATGTCTTCAATATAATATAATATAATATAATATTATATAAATAATATATGTATCTGATAGTTTATAACTTAAAAACGTACATACATACACAATCACGCCATGTACCCAAAAAGATGTGGCATAAACTCTTTTCACTATCCCGAAATAAGTTTTCTCCAAAAAAAAAAAAAATTAATTTTATAAAAAATATCGGAAATGTCCCACTTTATACTATTTTTCCGCATAGCAATTATAAATTATAAAAATGTCCTATAATTTATTTTATAATTTTATTTTAAAAATTAAAACAATATATTAACATAAAATATTTTGCAGAACTAATTGTATTAAAATAAAAAACTGTTTTAAGATTTGATTCTGCTTAATTATTTTATAAAAACAATGTTTCGACAAGACTGATTATTATTATTATTTCATAATATATTAAATATATGATACTGTCCTACTGTCCTACTGTGTCCTACTAAACTATTATTGTTAGTTGGAATATCCTACTCTGTCACTAGAAACATTTGGTATCCCTAATAGTAACTGCACTATAAATATTTGGTAAATTTAATAAATGAACAAATTAATCAAAGCCGGCCAGCATGGCCGAGAGGTTTAGGACGTATGTCCGACACCGTTCGTACCTGGGTTCAAATCCCGCTTGGCCATGAATCTTTGTGTGATTGTAAAAACTGGAATATAATTCTTAGTTATATGCTGACTAAAAGCTATCAAGCTATGGCCTAAAAGATTATTAAAAAAATAATAAATCAAGTCTATTAGTTGCGCAAACATCACGGTTGCATAACATCAAAATAATCTTTATTTTAAAATTCAACTTTTAAACCTAAGTCATTGAACAAAGTTCAAACGGAAAAAGAGTTTACAGTGACTGATTCTAAACAAAACAAAAAAACATTACACGAGAAAATATCTTCAGTTTTTCGAACATAAAACGCGCGACATATACAAAACACACCTTTTAAAATAAATGACTTTGTCATTCATTAATGTAAATGTTTTGGCCCTGTCACCGGTATAATATTCAAAGGCAGAATAAACACACAGACACACATGCACTCATCGAACACATACCAACACATTCAATTCGTAAAGTGAACACTTTCAAAAGGTCCCTTAGCTCTCTCGCTGTGTTTTGTCTTCCCTTGAGGAGTACCAAAGGTACCAACACCACACGACAAACAAGGAAACAATCCCCTCAGCCATCCTTCCCACCGTTGGAGAGGAATCGATGTTTTCAGATGTGAATCTGTGATTAAATTCGACAAGAGTTTGACTAACAAACATACAAACATACACACACAGTCGTACATACCACAGCAATTCGCCGGTTGATGAAAACTTTCAACTTAACACAATACCTTTTCGTTTAATTAAATTAAAATTGAATTATCGTTTACGAAATTAATTCGTGGAAGTATAATATTAGTAAAAATATATTTGGATATGGCTTCCTGTAAAGCTCAGGAAATATGCTAAAAATTGACAAAATATTTTATAATATATATCATACCGGGTGTAGAAATGAAATGTGAACCATAGGGATTTCAATGTTATTTTTTAAATACGGCTGTATCTCTTTCCCTATTGACTTTAGAGCAAATATTTAAATACAAAACTTGTTCAAAATGTGAAAATGCATGGTATAAAGTCATTTTTTTTAACATAAATATTAATATTTTACGATATACAGGGTTAACCACTAAAAAATGAGCTATAACATTGGGAAACGGGAATAATATCGAAAAATGCGGAATAATGAGTTCTATAATTCGATGAAAAAATCATTGTTCTACGATACTTCGTTTAGGAGAAAAAAATTAAAAACTGATTTTCGAAAAAAATGCCAGTGGTCCCCCCTTATCAACTTTTCGAAAAATCAGAAAAAGGTGAATAAAAAATTAAAGAAAAACAGGAAAAAAAAGTGTCTGGTACAAAAAGTAGGATAAAAGAGTAGACAACGAAAGCCAGTGTTAAAATATCCAAAATCTTTTTTTTTTTAAACAAAACACAGGGGTACCCCCTTACGAAATTTTTCAAAAATCAGTTTTGAATTTTTTTCTCCTAAACGAAGTATCGTAGAACAATTATTTTTTCACAGAATTATAGAACTCATTATTCCGCATTTTTCGATACCATTCCCGTTTCCCAATGTTATAACTCATTTTTTAGTGGTTATCCCTGTATATCGTAAAATATTAATATTTATGTAAGAAAATTGACTTTATACCACGCATTTTCACATTTTGAACAAGTTTTGTATTTAAATATTTGCTCTAAAGTCAATAGGGAAAGAGATACAGCCGTATTTAAAAAATAACATTGAAATCCCTATGGTTCACATTTCATTTCTACACCCGGTATAGTATATAATAGAAATAAAATTCTAATTAACATAGTAAAATATTTTTCGAAACTCATTGTATTAAAATAAAAATTATTTTAGAATTAGATTCTGTTTAATTATTTTATAAAAACGACGTTTCGACGAAACTGAACGCTCATCTTCATCATATCAAAATTTATCAATGATATTGATAGATTTTAATCTGATGAAAATGAGCGTTCATTTTCGACGAAACGTCGTTTTTATAAAAAAAATTAAACAAAATCTAATTCTAAAATAGTTTTTAAGAAATTGTAATTATTTAATGAGCATGTTAAATGATTACTCATCCGAATGAGTAATAATCATTACATGCTATACTTTTTCTACGACTATACAATAGGTAATTGCAGCAGTGTTAACTTTATCAAAATTATCATAAATTTAACATCTGAAAACTTAGGGTTTTTTTTTTATGAATTATTTAAAAAGGAAACCACTTATATCAGTATAATCTGCTATACAAATTAATTAAAATTCCTTAAAACCTTTGTAGAATTCTTTAAAATCATAGTAAAATCAATTGAATATTTTCTTAAAATATTGTAAAATCTCGCTTAAAATTCCTACAATCTTAGAAATTTCGCATTATATCCGTAAAATCAACGAAATATCACTACACTATCTTAACAATTATACTTAAAATTATACTAAAAATGTAGTTTACAATGTAGTCACAAATTTTTTAGTTCTAATATGTTGAAAATATATTTCATTTCCTCCTTGAAGCGCAAAAAATTTGATAATAATAATAATAAAAAAAAAAAACAAGTGAAATTTCAATATGGAAACGAATAAATTGGTAATTGATTGATGAAAACTCCTGACACATTGCCTGGCATTTATTAGTTAGTTCACCAAATGATGATAAATTCGATTCGAAAATTTGTTTTGAAACGGAATAAACGAAATTCCATATGTGATATGGCGTAAAACAAATTTATTCTTTCAGATTCTTATTTTTCTACGGTAACATGTTATTGAACTCGTAATTTTACTCTAAGGTAACCACTTTTTTATTTCAACTGATCCGGAGATTTTTGATGACGGAGAGAGGTAGATTAGAAAACTCAATATATTAAAACTATTATTTTGAAATATAAAAACATTCTAATTTAAATACAATCATAAAATTTTGAAATTCGTTTCAACGCTTATACATTAAACTAAATAATATTTTGATTTTTACTATAAATTTATCACTGATCATAGTAATAACTTACTTATTTTTTAAACTTAAAACTATATGACTGTATCTAAATTCAGTTTAATCCAAAGAATACAACAAATAACCCGAAGACCGGAAATTTAATTGAAAAACCAAAGACTCCGGGTAAAAACCAGAAACTCCAGGTAAAAACCGAAAATTCCAGATTAAAACCGGAAATTCCGGGTATAAACCGGAGGCTCCGGGTAAAAACCGGAGATTCCGGGTGAAAACTGGAGACTCCGGGTGAAAACTGGAAACTCAGGGTAAAAACCGGAGTGGTGGTCACCCTATATACCACGGAAAATGTTAAAAATTGTAATACTGTACATGAATTTAAACAAAAAATGAAGCTGTATTTGAAAGTATAGATTCTTCGATTCTTTCTGTAAAATTGATATTAATCACAGAATTGTTAATATATTAAATTGTAAATATAATATATATTTTATAATTTGTATGTAAATATATATTTTTATATATTTTGTATATGATTGTATAAAATAACTTTTTAATAGTTAAATAAAATTATTATTATTATTATTAATAATAAAACTTTAGTTTCTTTTATGTTCATATGACATTTTTACTCGAAGTGACCTCCCTAAGAAACTATTAAAATTTGATACACTCATTATAACTCACCCCCTGTATATTCGACAATAAAAAAATATATCTTGTTAACAACAGATTTCTTTTTCTTATTCTTTCATTTTATAAACAACATAGTAAATTTAGTTGTGCAACTAAATAGAATAGAATCTATATTCATCTGACATTTTTGCCTCAAAATAATCTCCCTAACAAATTAATAATATTTCGTTAAATTCATTATAAATCACTCGGATATAATATAGAAAAAAACTTAAAATCTTACCTGGTTTAATACAGCTCATCCCGCACGCCCCATCGCACAGACACTTTTTCTTCTTGCTCTTACAATCCTCATCGCTGGAACACTTCCGCAAACAGGTCTGTCCGAGTAAGGTAGCCTGCTCCTCATCCCTAGGACATAGTACCGATGGCGAATTTCTAGGATTCTTGTAAACGCGTCCATCGTCGTCCGCCTCCGTAGGCCTACCGCTTCCATTCTCACCGTCCGAATTCGGATGACTGGACGTTTCCAGCGAGTCATCTTCATCGGAATCGAGATCGTCATCGTCTAGGTCTGGGTCTGGTGATGTGGTTGGTGTACAGGTTACTGTAACAAAAAAAAAATGGTTGGTTTTACGATTTAAGTTGTTTTGTTCTTGTTGATGTACGGATAGTAAAATATTCTCAATTCTCATATTTTGTTTCACGTTTGTGATTATGGATGAAAATAAAATTGAAAAAAGTTATTATCATACACTGTAAAAAAAATAATAGCGAAAGTACAGAAAAATAGTAATAAAATTTTACTATAAAAAAATCTGTAGTTTCATTTTATTTTAAATACTCTGTATTTCAACCTCAAAATTCTGTAATTGTTACATAATTCATAATAATCACATAAAGTAAGTGAAAATAACCTAATAAGTATGTAAAATTGTTTATTTTCTGCAAATTATATCCCATACTTAATGTAGAATTACATATTGTTGGAATAACTTCTTAAATTATATAAAATTATAACTTGCATATTAATATCTGTAATAATTCATCAAAATAATGAGAGTTAGTACATATTTTGTGGAATAATACTAATAAAATATTTTAAGTGCGTAATTCAGTCATCTCAAAATACACCCTTTATGTAAATTTAGAAATGTAAGTAATTATACCAACAATTCTATTACAGAACTAAACAAATTTTACCTATTTATAGAAAATTCCCGACAGCAATTACTAAAAGGAACCATAATGTCTTATGATTTGTAAATAAAATTAGATAATTTTTTAGAGTGTAGTATAAATGATCTTTAAATCACAATTTATATTCGATTTCAAAGAAATTACATTATAATTCCGAAAAATCCAATTACCCCAATTTGATCCTGAGCCATTTTTGGACAACATAAACCACATCATAAACAATATAATATTTCACTCAATAAACATAACCCGAAAATCATCGAGATATTTGCCGAAGGAATGAAACAAAATCGCATATCCGTTTTCTGCTCACGTCTTCATCGTCAAAACATTCACATTTTCCCTTCCCAGCCCCCCACCCCCACCAGCGATTAACATTGGGGCTAGGCACGACACGAAGCTGACTGGCTATCGTCAAATCCCCTACAAGTTCCGAGGATTACCTTTTGTAATACAAGCAGGACAAACAGGAGTCCCTCTCGCCAGTGGTGGCGTTAGATTTTCAATTTTTGGGAAAAAGCCAACAGGACCCCAGACTTTTTTTTAAGAGGACACACATTTTAATGAAATGGATAATAATTTTTGTATATATATATATATACAGGATGTAACAGAATAACTATTCCTAATTTTCAGATATGATAGAGGGCACATAAAGAAACATTTTTTATTAATAAACTAGTGTCCGGAATTTTTTTTTTCTTTTTTTTTTCGGCAGTCGATTGTACATCTTGTGTATCGAAAATGGTGATCGTAACTTCAAACAATTTTTATAAAGTTTAATAGGCTATTATTTCTAATAAAATGTTCCTTAACTTAACTACTCTTTGATGTTTTGATTAAGATTGTTTTTAACGATATCTACTGTATCTTGGCACCGAGAAATTTCCGGACACTAGTTTATTAATATAAAAATATTTCTCTAAGTGCACTCTATCATTTCTGAAAATTAGAAATAGTTATTCTGTTACACGTTCTGTTTGTTACAATATTTATTTTGTGTTAAATATATCTAGATATTTTAATAAAACAATTATTAAAAATTGTAAAAATTGTACTGACATACTTATGTCCAAATCCGTCAAAAAAATTTTTGATAAAAATTTAATAATTTGTGTTCAAAAACGAGAAGCTCTTTATAATTTTAAACATGTAGATTACCGAAATAACATTCTAAAGGCACAATTATTATGGTATGATATAGCAAAAGAAACAAATTCGGATTTGACATAAGCGAAACCAGAGACACTTCATACACCGCAATGAAAATAAAACATAAACTTTGAAAGCCACACTTTCCACACTTTTGACACCTCAATGAAAACAAGGCATCTATAATCTAAAAATTTCCTTTAAAAATTTACAAGGGGAGTAATCAAGAACTACATTATAAAAAAATCATTATAAATTTACATTGCTAATTAGTAATTTTAATTATATAATTTTTGCATAAATTTGCAATCATTTATTAAAATTACAACAAATAATATAGTAAAATTACTATGATCATTAATGTAATTTTACATTAATTATTTACAGTTTAGAGTATATTTTATGTGGACCATAGTCTCCCCTGGACCGGGCGCTAGCGCCGCCACTGTCTCACTGTCTCTCTGCCAGGATTAAGGATGATTCCTAAGCAGACGCGTCGATATGATAATGCTTTGTTCTGCGTCGTATTTTAATTGAAGATCTAAGCCCCCACCATGAAAACGGAGCATGCGAGAGGTATTGTAAAAGATTATGTTATTATAGTATTTCTCTCCTGTCCCAGAGCGTTTCCGTTTTAGTTAATTTGAGAATTAAGCAATTCGAATGCGCGCGATGAAAATTTACTAAACTATTATTTATGTTTATGGTTGTATTTACCGTTAATTTGTAACGTTGTTATATTTTGATATAATTGTATGATTTATGTTAAATTGTGTGCAGATGTTTGTTAATACGTTTGTTTATAATTAGAATACATTTTAATGCAATATTTTTAAAGATACACTAAAAATATTTAGTAAACATTTAATTTCTAAGACTGTTAAAGAAACTGTACTTTATTTCACTATTTCTGTGTGCGTAAATTATTTGTTTATGGTAATGAAAAAAAATCTGCTGTGACCGCAACGTATTAAATAAATTTATGAAATAGAAAAATTACCGAATTTTTTTTAACAGTGTATATTGAAATGTCGATTTTTAATTTTACGAATATTTCGAAAAAAATTATTTAACAAACGTTGCTAAACAAGTTATAACTAACAATTTTTATTTGAACATTTTTCGATATTTTATATTTTTGTGATAGAATTCTGTAAATAGGAGGCCATATTTATGTCAAGACAGTTTTGTTTTTAGTTAACATGACTATACAATCGTTATAGTCGTGTTAACTAAAGTCATGTTAACTATAGTCATGTTAACTAAAAACAAAACTGTCTTGACATAAATATGGCCTCCTATTTACAGAATTATATCACAAAAATATAAAATATCGAAAAATGTTCAAATAAAAATTGTTAGTTATAACTTGTTTAGCAACGTTTGTTAAATAATTTTTTTCGAAATATTTGTAAAATTAAAAATCGATATTTCGATATACACTGCAAAAAAATTCGGTAATTTTACATAAAAACCTGAAACAACTGTTTAATATGTAAATTTACAAATGTCACAGCATTTTTTTTGCATAATATGAATATAAAATACGAATATTTTTTTTGTAAGTTTGCTTATTGTTTCGGTAAAAAAAAAACATATATAATATGGTAAATGAATTATTTTACTTAAAAATACAAAATTGTAATATTTTTATAGAAAATTTATCGTTTTGCTGTAATAATATGTAATTTTTTTTTACTACAATAACTATTTTTACAGTGTACTCTACGTATTAATGTCAAAAGATAAACTTTTGTTCTTGGGTTCTTGATTAATTATAATGTTATTAAATTCCCTATCACGTTCGTTATAGTTTTTAACAATGACGCGTTTCGACTTTTCAGTCATTTTCAGATTTTCTGATCTTGGTCTTGGTCTGATCTTGGTCAAGATCAGAAAATCTGAAGAAAACTGAAAATTCGAAACGCGTCATTGGTAAAAACAATAACGAACCTGATAGGGAATTTAATAACATTATATAATTACTCTACGTATATCATCATCACAAGAAAAAAAACTTAGTTAATCCTATAGCTTTTTTATTTTAAATGTATTATTAAATAGAGAAGTGTTGAAAAATATTGTAAAAAAAAATATTGGTTTTGTGGTTCGTTTACATTTCATTTTTCAATCGTATATCGTATCAGGTAACCAACAAAATGCAAAAGTATTCAAAAAGCCATTTAATATTCATACGTATGTAAAGGTATAGAAAATATCGATCGGTGAATTTCTATAGTTCGACACTTTATCAAAAAACTTTCTTCTATCGTTTCTTCCAAAGTTCACTTCTTACTGATAACGAATAATGTTCCGTTCTAGATTTTAGTTTACATGAGTGCACCTTCATAAAAAAACAACTTCTGATATCAATGAAAATATTACTGTTTTAATGTCTTTAAATATAATAAATATTTAATTATTTTAATTAAAAAACATATGTTATTAAACCATTACATAAATATTACTTTGGAAATGAATAATAATATAATTAATTTATTTATATTTATTTTTTTGGACGTTTTGGTCATTAAATCATCGCCAACATCACCTACATAATATATAAAAGTAAAATATAAAATAATACAATATTATATTAATACAATTAATATGAAAATATGGTATAGTCTTCATTAATTTTTCGGTCACATGTTATCCTTTTTAATTGTCAAAAATCAATTGTGAAAAATATATATTTGAATCAGATGAAAATGTTGTGAAATTTTATAAATATGAAATAATGTATAATTGTGACATTTATTTTCAAAATAGCGGTCTTCTTAAAAAAGTGTCGAAAATTGACCCTTTTTTTTGGTTTAGAGGTAAAAATTATTCATTTTGTAGGTTCCAACGAAAGTTACATATGTTACAAATACTAACATCTAATTTGTTTTTGTTTCAGAAATGTAGAACGCGAGTTTTATCTACCACCATAGACAAATCTAAATTTTGACCTGATCACTTTGACGCCAGTTTTTTAAGTGAAAACTTCAATAAATATACTTTCCAACGGTATATTTGTTATAGAAGTTCCCAAAAAAAATACCTAAAAAATTGATGCTACAAACTGGAAAACCCCCTTAAACTAGACAAATATCTGCAAAAACTTTTACGAATAAAATCCTTGAAAATCTCTCACAATAAATAACTTCTAACCGGGCAAATTGTTGAAAGACATCAGCCTTAACGATAGATAAATACAAAATAAGTAAATAATCTGCACTATAACCTCAATCCAAAGATAACAATGCGAGAGAGTCCTTCGACCTTACGACTGAGAAATTACAGATAATCTCGGGCACTTACCGAGAGGATCAAACCCGTGACTAAGACATGGCGGTTTCAGCGCGCACGAGGAAACACAAAAAAATAAACCTAGTGAGAGAAAGAAACTGTCCGATTTTTATTCTTTCTTATTCTCGCTGGGGGACCTCGAAGTGCTCACAAGTCGTTCTTTTAGTTTATATCTAAGTAGAGTTGAAGCTTGAGAGATTCGAAGATGGCTACCACACAAATTATTTTCAGGAGAGAGGATAGAAAACGTGGCAATTATAGTGAGGGGAGTTTCCAGAAGAGGAAAGTAAAAAAAAATATAATGAAACATAGTAGCATTCATCTTAAGATTGTTCTGTTTTTTCTTTGATACTTTTATGTTTCCATTTTTGATTTTGTTTGTGTTTTATAATTTCTGTTGTAATCGATATGAATTGAAAAATATTTTCAAAAAAGTTGTTTCGTCAGAAACATAAAAATAATAATTGCAATAATTAAGAGAAGCAATAGAAATTTATAAAGAAAAAGATAACATCAACAATCAGTGTGCTATAGCACTGACCTAAATAAAATTTGGCTTCCTTTAATTAAAAATTTATAAATTTTATGATTTACAATTTTAAAAAAAATTCGGTAATTTACCATAAAAACCAGGAACAACTGATTTACACCAGTTTAATATGTAAATTTACAAATGGTACAGAAAAATTTATAAAAATGAATATAAAATTCGTATATTTTATGTAAGTTTAATTACTGTAAAAATGTTAAAAAAAACTTAGTTTCACAAAAATATATTACATTATTAACGCAGTCTTATTTAAAAAAATTAACCAAAATGTAACTGGTCAAAACCGGTTAAAAAACTAAAATCGATATTAAAATATAGTTCTCAATACTGATTAACCATTAACCAATATCTTTACCAGTTACATACTTTCATTTTAAGAGAACGTAACTCTCATAAGAGCAGGTCTAAACAAATAAACTAAAACACCTAAAAACCCAGTTTATAATACCAACCAATGAACCTAAAAACTTAAAGACTTTTGTTCATAAAAAAATGCTTTTATTTTTTGCTTCAAAACAAATTTTTACTTCTATCTCTTATCAAATATGAGTAGTATAAAATTGCTTATTCAGTAAGTTTAAGTTAAAAGTAATTTTGACAAAAATCACTTGTAAAAGTGTGGTGAGAATACGGGCCATAGTCTTTCAAAATAACAAAAAAAAAACTCTACACAACATAATTTCAAATTCACCAATAATAAACACTCCATACATAGAGTCCTAAATATAACCATATCAAGATCCTAGCATAAATAAGGTACAGAGAGGCAAAAAAAAATGTACAAACTCCTCTGATTACACACATACACACAAACACACCTCAAACGAGGCTAAAAGAAAAATAGCGTCCGTGAAAAGAAAAGAAGATTCAGAAGAAAGGAAAGCGTTCGGTTCCGATAACGCCACGAATAACGGTAGAAAGCCGTTACAAACACGTTATCAAAATAGAACAGTACCTTTCTTCTTCGGGAGAGGAAGACACGCCACGCCAGAGAATACGAGAAAAACGTACTGATATGCTGCAGTGACGCTCAAACAATATTATCTAAATTACAGACAATTTTTTCTTTGGGTGCGAACAAGAAAAAATGTACTGCATGGAAAAATTCTATAGACATGCTTGTATTGTGGAAAAAAAAGCGTCTTTATTTTTATCGCAAAATATACAAGAATATATATTTATAAAAAAAAATAACTAAGCTAATTTCATTTAGTATCAGTTGCATAAAGAGATGTTAACTTAATAAGATCATTAATATACTACACTAAAAAAATTCAGTACATAAAACGCGGAGCAATTAATATACACCAGTTTGATATATAAATTTACAGACGTCATAAGAAAAATTTTACATAATATGAATATAAAATACATATATATTTCTTGTAAGTTTATTTACTTTTTCGATAAAAAAAACCATATATGTATATTAAGGTAAATTAATTATGTTATTTAAAATTACAAAATTATATTATTTTTACAAAAAATGTATGTAAACCAACGAATTTGCAGAAATAATATGTAATTTTTCACTATGATTTTTATGTAGATAGAATACTAGAAAAAACTTGGTTGAAAAAACAAGTTAAAAATTTTACCTGAGTTCATATAAATGTATATAATTTATGAATATTGTTCATTTCATTAAACATGAAATTCCATGATAATTTTGTTTCCACCAGGTACTACATATCACGCTAATCAAGAGCATCGTCTCAGCGGCCGAGTGTTTCCAACTCGGTGAGGGTTGGACTTCAAAATTATAGCTGATATATAGTATGTATTATATATATATATATATATATGTATATAGTATGTATTATATATATATATATATATATATATATATATATATATAATACATACATAATATAATATATACATAATCACACGGAACAAATAGTTTCGTTATATAAAAAATTGTTGAAAATCACATTTTGTTTTGCCATTCACATGTATTTCCCCCATTAAATTTCCGTTTTAATTTTCAATAGACGAAATATATAAAGTTCCAAACAACACTCATTCCAAATTGCAATATTATAATTTGTAATTAAAATATTTAGAAACTCTGTTATAGAAGAAATAGGTCGAAAGTCAACACCGGAAATACCTTATATCAAAACTTGTCACTAAATACACACATACGTTACATATGTAAGCTCATATATATATATATATATATATATATATATATATATATATATATATATATATATTTGTACAGAAGATGTAAAATGACAAACGCTCTGAAAATATGTAAACAATCATATACATTGCAAATATGATCCTTGCTCTGTATATTTTAACAGGCGATTCGATGAAATGCGACGTCTTAGAAAATATCTTCAAGCAATCTTATATCAAAGCCACACACAATATTATATTCAACTTTAAACCGAGGTAAATTAAATAAAATATATCTAGGTTAAGTCTACTTAAGAAAACAGAAATAATTTAATAATATTTACATACATACATACACAATCACGCCATGTACCCAAAATAAATGTGAAACAAACTCTTTCCACTATCTCGAAATCAATTTCTTCCAAACATCCCTATCCAAACAAGCAACTTTAGCTTCATTCACATTCATAATTCCTCTCATACATATGCTCTTCTATTCCTACTACTTGGAAACTTTCGCTCACGCAAAACACTCTCATATCACTCCTAGCTACTCATCGGACGTTCACGCAAACGTATAACTTCAAAATCAATCATATAGATTTTTCCAACCAAACGTTCATTAGTCATTCGCTCAAGATGTCCGAACCATCTTAACTGATTAACACCAACTTTTGCCACAACATTTTTTTCTTCAACTTTATTTTATATTTATAAAAATCACATTTAATTCTTAATTCATTCAACAATATTGTCCCCACATAAATATCGGAAACAAAAATACAATAAAAAATGCAAAGATAGTTGTTTTGGGGCGAGTCCAGCACTGGCATTTTTCACGAAATATCCTCGAGAGGAAAACGAGCAAAAAGGACCTTTATGAGCAACACACAACACCGTCACATCTCATATGTAACCGGTAAATAATTGATAAAATCAATAAAGAAAAGAAGAAAGACGAAACACATGTCAGATATCCTGTGAATATTTGCTCACGTTAGGGCAGGACAAAACCTCGTCCTATTACATTTCCTTGTTGTATGTACACAGTGTCCCATGTTACTTGTTTCTTTCAACTAAACTATTGTTACAATTTTTTTTCAAGTTCGATAATAAATAAAACGCACTGATTTATTTAAACGATGATA
Organism: Clivina fossor; assembly: GCA_963966155.1. Lineage (NCBI taxonomy): Eukaryota > Metazoa > Arthropoda > Insecta > Coleoptera > Carabidae > Clivina > Clivina fossor. The sequence goes on along the minus strand of OZ014559.1, from coordinate 14,784,298 downwards.
AATAAATAAGAAAATAAATTGTTTATTAATACAAATAAACTAAAAAAATGCTACATCGTACGAAATATATGTAAATTAACATATTTTAAGAATGTATTTTTTCAGAAAATATATCATATTAGGTCAATCATCATTGTAAGAATTGCAAAATTTACTGTTAATAGTTATGTAAAAATCACATAAATTTATATTACATTTTTTATAGTGTAGTTACAAAAACAATGAACTATACATTGTAAAAAATCTTTCAGAACTCATTATATTAAGATAAAACGTCTTTAGGTTGTAGTTCTGTATTAATATTTATTAATAGTTGACGTACTCTACGTATACCATCTGCAACAGGAAAAATAATACAAATAATATTCACTAGTTACTTTTTTTTTTTTACTACCTAATTTATTTCTGTGTTCTGTTTAAGATAATAAAAAATCTTTCAGAACTCATTATATTAAATTAAAACTGCTTTAGGTTAAAGTTCTGTATTAATATTTATTTAAAATCGACGTTTCGACGAAACTCAACGTCCGTCTTTATCAAGATAAATAATATAAAAACATTAACTTCATTATATCATTTATCCTAATAAAAATAAACGTTGAGTTTCGTCGAAACGTCAATTTTAAACAAATATTAATACAGAACTTTAACCTAAAGTTTTCCAGATGAAGATGTACGTTGAGTATCAATTATATATAAATATTAATACAATATTAATCAATCGAACGCCGTTTTCTTTTAACGAAATATACAATATTAGGAACATAAATTATTTTAACTTCAATCACGAACTGATTTATACTAATTTAAAAAAAAATAAAGTTTACTGGAACCACAAACACGGACCAAACTCAAAAAAATCTCAAGATGAATGAAAAGTCGAAACACGTTGTTGCTAAAAACAATAACGAATTTAATAAAAAATTTAATAACATTATAATATAAAAAATATGATTTTAATCATTGCGATCGTGTAAAACTGTTTTCATTAACTAAACAATACTCAACTTATCATTTATTTTCTTCTGTCATTCGAATAACAAAATAGTTTACTTCAACAATTCAAGTAAATTTGGAGCAAATATCACACTGTGTATACAGAACAGCAGGAAACCTGCTGGTGTCAGGTAAAGTAAGGTAAACAAGGTCAGTATGCCAGTACGGGTAGCTTTATGTCCTCATTCCGCCGTGTCCTGGTGTGCTCTACAGGGAGCTGTAAATGCATTATATTCTCCATTCCAAAACAAGAGAGTGTTGTATGACTGGTTGTATGTATACAAAACATACATATGAGTTTATAGTTGCATGAGACATACGCCTAATGCTTATGCAACTAGTATAACGTGGTACACAATGGTAATACTGGTTGCCTACACAAGTTTTCAGTTTTTGTTTTTAATCATTGAAACTCTTGAAATGATTGTTAAAATGTTTTTGTTTTAGAGAAATTGTGACAGGAAAAAAACATGCATTAAAAAAAATATTACTTTAAAACCAAACTTTTTTTACTATTAATTCAAATGTAAACAAACATACTTTCTATCTGTAAAATTGGATTTTTATAGTAATTTTTTTTTTTTAATAAAAATAAATAATAGTAAATTACAGTATAACTATTTTCATAGTTCTATACGAAATTATTCACTATTTGGTTTGGAAACACAGTATTTTCTAGGAAAAAATTGAAGTTCAAATTTATAAATAAATTACAATATATACTCTAAAAAAAATTATGTAATATTATCTACAAACCATGAAACACTATAATATCCAGTATTTCTAGGTATAATTACTCAATTGCTGTAATTTTCATATAATTGTTTAAAAATACATATTTGAACTATTACAAACATTATGTAATATGATATTACCAACGGGATGGAAAAGTACATATGTATGTAATATTACAGTTTTTTACTACAGTCTCTTTTAGTAAATTTATAGAACTACAGAAAATTTGCTATCACAAATTTTCCATAAATAGGTAAAATTTATTTAGTTCTGTAATATTATTATTGGCATAATTACATACATTTCTAAATTTACATAAAGGATGTATTTTGAAATGATGCATTAAGTACGACAATTCATAAAAAAAGTTTCAAAATTTATTTCTTATACCATAAAAACCCGATTTTACATATCAAAGGTATGATTATTTTTGAATTAATAATATAAATATTACTTATTATTTTTTAAATTTTACCAGTCGACTATTTTCCAATTTAATAACAATCTTATATTTTTGAAAATAAAATACAAAATTTTTCGTAGACTAAAAGTGCAATGAGTTTTAGTTTATTTTGTGTAGTAAATTTTAAAATAACACATTTTTTTTTTAAATCATTAATAAAAAAAATTATCCCCTATTTTGTCGACAGTAGCGAGTGCACTGGTAATAAATTCTTTTGTTTTTCTAAATTTGTCTTTCAGAAGTATTTTAAAAATTTAGAACCGAAACTAAGTACCGATAGAAATTTAATAAAATATTAAAGTGTCAATAAAACGAAATGAACGTTTAAAATTGCCGACTACGTTTTTTTGAAATATCAATATTTACTCCATCTATTGAAAATATATATATATATATATATATATATATATATATATATATATATATATATATATATATATATATATCTCATCGTGCCAATCTTATATTTTCAAAATGAACAAGAAAGTTGCCAAATATTTACATATCGTCTTCCCAAATATGCAATATATCTACTTTCATATTTCATATATACAATGATTATTTTCTACTCCTGTTATATAATATATGCATTATATATGCGTTTCATAAATCATTAATCAATATCTTATGATCAATAAAAAAATTTAAAAAAACAGTTTGTAGTCAATCATAAGATTGCATTTGAAATATTTGAATTTTTGAAATTTTGAGTAGAATAATATTTTTTTTTCAATTTTTCAAATAAAATTCTATTGGAAGAACTGTAAAAAATTTATGCAATTTTACATGTTTAGTGAATGTAACTGTTCATAGAAAAATGTAATATAACATAAATTATCACAGTAAAATAACAAAATATTGTTATATTACTGTTAAAACCTATGTAAAAATATATAAATGTAAAATATATTTTTTCCACTGTGACAGAGTTAGTAGAGTAGCGGATTGACTATCCACACATTTTAATCAAGCTTATTTATAATAAAGTTGATGCACTCAATTTGTTAAGTAAAATCAATTTTTCAGTATAATACATAAACTATACAGCAATCAAAAAATTTGCGAATTGTACTAATCCTCAAGTCGAAAAATAATTAAAAATTAACAGATCAATTCTGTTAACAAGAATAATATAACAATATTTGTAGTCGAATATTAAAATAAATAAACAATAATAAGAAATATAATTGGTTTTTTTTCCTTTAAGTTTTTTTTAAGAATGTACGAAAAGAAACAATTGAGACGTAAAAACTGAAGAAACTGGAAAATACCACCGAAAGCTTGACACATAGAATCTTAAATAAGACTTCGATTCAAACACCTAACCTTTGATTGTTAGGCAAATATTATTATATTATATTTTTATTATTATTATCAGTTAATTTCAAATTAAATTGTAATTTTTAATATCATCCAATTTTAATTTAATATCTATCTGAAAATTTAATTTCACTTTTAAATCATTTATTTTCGTTGTTATTCAAAAACGATGTTTGAAATAAAAGTTTTCTTTTTTCGTTTCTTTTCGTTCGCTTTTCGTCGTACATTTACAGATGGTTAGTATTGAAAGTTAATGAAAAAGTTGTACCGATTGATTAAAGAACCTTTTACGAAAGCTCGGCCACGCTTAGTCGAGCTTACAGAGCTTTTACTGCGTCTATATATATATATATATATATATATATATATATATATATATATATATAAGCTATTACATTACAACCGATGAAAGAAAACGATGTATTTGTGGTTACCATTACAACTAAAGGAAGGTTCATTCACTTATTGTTAAGTACTTCTGTCCTAACCTAACTTTTTCTTATCTCAGGATTCATTTACAATGAAACTTAGAAAAATTACAGTAATGCAAATAAGAATATCGAGACAGCAACACTTTCTTGTACCAAGATTCAATTCTAGACAAAGTAATTTGTTTTACTGTACATCGAATAGAACTAATTTGTACATGAAATGTCCTATTTATAATATGTGTCACTTTTATAATGTATTAAGTAATGCTGTTGACATTAATTTTGAGTCAATTAATTCAATATGCAAAGTTGTTAAGAATGTTCTTATAGATTAATTTTTTTTGTGCACTAATATTATTGTTATTTTTCTGTAATTGGGTATTCTACCTGTTGAAAAATAAATTATTATTATTATTATTATTATTATTATAATGATTATTACTGTTGAAACAACAAAATGGCAATAATTTCTATAAATTTATTTATCGGTTCCCAAGTTTTTGCATACACATACAGAAATATATTATAAACAATTTGCAATAATCAAAAAATAGGTGACAGACTTTGTGGGAAAGACAATAAGCCATAAACTTACATATACTTGTAAAATTAACAATTGATTTACTAAAATTTATTTAAACAATAGTAAACCAAGTTGTTAGTACGTGAATTTTTGCACACACGCAAATAAATATATTATAAACAAATTTTAATAACCAAAAATGCTTACAAACTTTGTGGATGACTGCAATAAGCCATAAACTTACATATATTTGTAAAATTCACGATTGATTTACTAAAATTTATTTAAATAATAGTAAACCAAGTTATCGGTTCGTGAATTTTTGTACACACGCAAATAAATATATTATAAAGAAATTGTAATATCCAAGAAACGCTTACAAACTTTGTGGATGACGGCAAAAAGCCATAAACTTACATATATTTGTAAAATTTGCTGACTGATTTACTAAAATATGTTTAAATTTAAATAATAGTAAACCAAGTAGTCGGTTCTTGAATTTTGGTACACACATGAATAAATATATTATAAATTATTGTGTTGCTGTTTTCGCGTTGGTTTAAATATTTACAATGCCACATATAGACGGTATAAAATATAAAATAAATTTATGTAATTTTAAATAACTATTCACAGTAAAATAGCAACATTTTGTAAATGTTACTATGATAATTAATGTAAAATACATTCATAGAATATGTAAATTTACATTAATTTTTTACAGTGTACTAGTATCGACATTATTGTTGGCCAATACTACCCCTCATTGTAAATAATCCTAAATCCGATACAATGATAACAACAACGTAATGAACGAAGAAGCAAACAGACCGCAATGTTTTTCCTAGATTTAATTAAACCTATAGACAAAAGTAGTATATAAGAACAAAAAAGAAAAAATAACTTTAACCGAAAGAACAACCATAAACACACACACCACAAAGTCTTTCTCTCTCTCTTTACTTTACACTTTAATTACGGTATACTTTTCAATTTGATAAAATTTCGCGGCTATTGTTCTAGGAGGAATCAGTACGAAGAGTTGAAGAACCATCACTGCCTTTCCCATTTTCCTAACGTAAACCTAGAAGCAGCCGTGCCACGTACTGGACTCAAATGATATCGTTAGTGTTTTGTTTTTCTTTCCCAAAAGCGTCCAAGTTTTGTTTCTTCATTTTGTTTTTATTTCTTATTGTTTGAATTTAAACTGGGTTATAGAGGCAAGAGCTTGGGAGGGAGGTGTTTTTGTTCAAAAACCAATTTGATGCTTTCCTTTGCTTTGTGTTTATTTTAATGTAAAATAAGTTTTAATTCGTAAGGTTTTAATGAATTTTGTCAAATGCATGCATATTTGCATTCAAACATTTATCATTTATTCACTTTTAGAAAAAATTATATTTTAACAAGTTTTTATTAACTCGCATTCTTTCTTGTTTGATTGTTCGGTACAAATTTTGCAATCAATTTTAAACTAACTTCCCGATGAGCTAGAGACTTGAAACTTTAAACATAACTCAGAACTGGATGACAATGCAATATTAACTAATTAATTAATAATGTTGGAAATATTAATTTTTATCTTGTGCCATATTTACGAATTCCGTACATTTGTGTATTTAACAAAGATATTTTTCAAAATACAGAAACTACAGAAAATACAGAACACACATTCAAGACTAAAAAGCAGAAAATAATTATTTAATTAAAAAAATAATTTAATATACCACGTTTTTAACACGGACTAAAAAAGTATAAAATAATTTCTCTCACTCCCTTACAGATTTATAACCCCATATAGAAAAACATGGGGCACCGACAGCTACTCCCTACACTCTTTACTATTACCTATTATTAGATTATAAATTTGTATGGGGCTAAGAGAAATTATTTTATACTTTTTAGTTCATTAAAAACGTGGTATATATATATATATATATATATATATATATATATATATATATATTTATTTATTTATTTGAGTAATTATTTTTTATAACTAAATTTTTATCCCAAGACTGTCATTTGTTATCATTATTTTTTTTATACAGGGTGGTCCAGAATTATGTACCGTAATTGCTAGAGATGATAGTACGTTCAAAAATAAGGGTACCTTTTTATATACAATTTTTTCCAAAACTCAATAATAAGGGAGACAAAATCGAGCAAGAATTTACAAACTTACAAAACAATGCTGTAACATTAAATGGAATAATGCGTTAACTAAATAAAAAAATTAGATTGTTTATACAACAAAATGGAGGACATTTTGAACATCTGCTATAAAACATTATTTTGGTGACTAATTAATATTAGTATTGTATGATTCTTTTGCAAGTTGTAAGTTTTCATTAAGTTTAATTAAAGTGTTAAGTGTTGAAAAATGGTTTATATTTCACCCCTTTACAGGATTGTATCTCCCTTATTATTGAGTTTTGGAAAAAAGTGTATATAAAAAGGTACCCTTATTTTTGAACGTACTATCAGCTCTAGCAATTACGGTACATAATTCTGGACTCGATATTAATTTGATTATCTTAAATTATACAAATGATTACTAAAACTTCATTCTCGACTTACAATTAGTAGTTAATCTCGGTTCATTATTACTATAGTTTGTAAACGAGACATGGTGCACAGCGGCAACTTTGTAACAATATCTGTATATGAGCCGTGTTTGAAAAGTTCACATATATGTATGTATGTAAATATACTCTAATAATAAACTTCTATTAAAATTGCATTAAAACTATCCTTCTAAATGTAAACACATGGCAAACCGTTGCTATGCAACACAAAACAAATAAACATCGGGACCGGGGCTGAACAGCCAGAAAATAGGAGGCACAAAAGTCATAGAGTAACACCTGGTCGAAAACGCAAAGTCTAATGATATTTATCTGCAAAGGATTGTTTGTAATATTTGTCTAGAATTTCTATGCTGCAAAATTAACAATAATTGCATATTTTATTTTTTAATTAAAATCGTACAGTATAGAATGGGATTATTGCACATTTTTTTCATTTTTAATTCTTTAATCAAAAATATACATTAAAATAACTATCCAAAAATAGGTTTCAAAGCAAAATTATTTGTAAAAAGAATTATACACACTTACATACATATATACATACAAAATAACGTCATGTACCCAAAAAAATGTGGCACAAACTCTTTTCATCATCCCGAAATCAGTCGCCTCCAAACATTCCTATCCAAACAAGCAACTTTCGCTTCATCCACATTCATAATTCCTCTCATACATGCTCTTTTATTCCTACTAGTTGGAAACTTTCGCTCACGCAAAACACTCTCAATCATACTACTCCAACTACTCATCGGACGTCCACCTGCAAACGTATATACCATCAAAATCATTCAAATAAATCTTTTTAACCAAACGTTCATTAGACATTCGCTCAACATGTCCGAACCATCTTAACTAACTAACATTAACAGCAGTCATTTTCCGTTTATGCTTTTGCAACTAAGGCGTTTTAAAGTTTATAGACTCCTTTTGAGATGTACTATCGCTCCTTAAAAGGATACAGAGATACCATAAACATCTTTTAAATATCAACGTTTCGATATACTCTACGTATATCATCATCAGGGTAAAATATATTTGTATATTAAAGTAAAAAACTATTTTCCGATAAAAATCTGTTTAATTATTTTATAAAAACGACGTTTCGACAAAACTGAACGCACGTCTTCATCAGATTAAAATTTTTACTAATGACATTTAAGTAAAAAACAGTACATAGAAACAAGTTACTAGGTATTATAAGTAACTAGATCATATAAATTATAGAAAGCCTTAAGTTAAATAAACACACACAAGACTAATCAGCAGAAAATAATTACTTAAATAAAAAAAATATATATATATAAAAAGTATAAAATAATTTCTCCTAGCCCCATACAGATTTATAAGACCCACAGAGATAAACGTAAGGCGAATGCAATAGATAATAAGTTAAGAAGAGTGTAGGGAGTAGCTGTCGTTGCCCCACGTTTATCTCTATGGGGTTATAAATCTATATGGGGACTAGGAGAAATTATTTTATACTTTTTAGTCTGTGTTAAAAACGTGTTATAGTCGCGACAAGATAAAAAGATAGGTACTCACGTGATAAAACTTAACAACATGAAACTCACTAATGAACAAAATTAATTTTATTCTATTCTACATATAATGAACTAAATCTTCTTGAAACTATTTACGTATGTTATTTTAATCAAATTAAAATGTAATATATACAAATATATCGTATATTATTGGATTTTTTTATCGAAATCAACTTATTTATTTTTGCTATATTTGGCAGCATTGATTTTCAATGTCAAAAGTCACAGTACGTTTATATTAGTTCATTTGACGTTATATTTCGAATATGTATTTTTGTAATTTATTATGGCAAAAAGATGGTCTAGGCGAGATGTCAACAGTTAGTTGGCAATTTAAATTCATATTTTGAACAAGAAAAGGAAAATAATGAGCCATTAATGCCCCTGTCTGCTGTACGCGAGAAGCTCATATAATCATAGTAGTGAGTGACGTTATTTGCCTAGTGACAAAAATTGATGACGTCCCTATCTTTTTATTTTGTCGCCACTATATATTTATTTTTTTATTTAAATAATTATTATTTTAAGAGACATATGTATTTTATATGTTCACTTGAAAACGATCCCGTGCATTACATTGTCAATAGGTGTCGTTACTGTCGTACGATGTTTCTAGATTGCAATTGTTTTGGCTTGAAAGCAACGGGATAGCAGATGATGATTGTAGAACAAATATACATTACACTGTTTTATAATAAGTCATGATGCATGCCAAGTCGGCAAAGACGAGAACATTTTCAAAGATAACGCGGGGCAGCAGGACAGCGGCAGGATTACAACGCTCATAGTCGAGAGAAAGAGTTAAAATATATTTAGAAGACGACGCGCTGTCTAGTCATACTGCCACAAACTGTTGCCGCCGCCAAGTCTACAACTACTAAATCTAACGTCAGTTTGTTGTTACGTTTGCATATTCACAAATAGTATTCGCCTACAGAAATAATTACATACTATAGTGACGACAAAATAAAAAGATAGGGACGTCATCAATTTTTGTCACTAGGCAAATAACGTCACTCACTACTATGATTATATGAGCTTCTCGCGTACAGCATTAATGGCCCATTATTTTCCTTTTCTTGTTCAAAATATGAAATTAAATTGCCAACTAACTGTTGACATTGCCATGTTTTTGCCATAATAAATTACAGAAATACACATTCAAAATATAACGTCAAATGAACTAATATAAACGTACTGTGACTTTTGACATTGAAAATCAATGCTGTCAAATATAGCAAAAATAAATAAGTTGATTTCGATAAAAAAATTCAATAATATACGATATATTTGTATATATTACATTTTTATTTGATTAAAATAACATACGTAAATAGTTTCAAGAAGATTTAGTTCATTATATGTAGAATAGAATAAAATTAATTTTGTTCATTAGTGAGTTTCATGTTGTTAAGTTTTGTCACTTGACAAATTCGAACTTTTATTCATTTAATGATGAATTAGAATTTTTAGAATTTAGAATTAAGAAATTTCAAAATTCGAATAAAAGAATATTATAGAAATAGACTGAAATAAATTATATGTAAAATAAGTACAAATTTTAGGTTACCAATGTAGATACTAGATTCTAAATGTAGATTTAAGGGGATTTTTATAACCGTACATATTATTTTATATTGTTCATTGTATAACCTTTTTTAAGCTAAATAAAGTTATTATTATTATATATATATTATATACAAATCGAGATTTTTGCAGATAAACACAAATTAGGTTTATAGTTACACGAATCAACTGTTTTTAGCGTGATGTTCGTCTGTCGGTCTGTGGACTCGGGTAGAGCAAATTCGGTTGTACGGATTGTTATAAAATTTTCATATTTAAGCTCCGAAGGTAAATATCTCACTTTGATCAACTTTTGGTAAAGATCTGCCAACTGAAAGTGGTAATTTACAAATGTCACTTTTACGTGTTTCACGAATATTTTACTACAGATATATTTCGAAAAAAAAATGTATTTAACAAAAGTTGCTAAACAACTAACAACTTTTATTTGGAATATTTTTCGTTACGGCTAAATATTTTTTTACCACTTTGACTGCAAGGAAAAAGTGGTATAGCGTTTGGTACGGTGTCTGTAACATTTTCAAAAAAAAAAATTGTGTATAGAAATCCTTCATATAGCCTCTAGATGACGAATCTGAACTTAGTTTATGTGGGTGTATGGATGTGCGTCGTCAGCTCGCTCGCTCTGTCCTCAGACAAAATTTTGTGATCGCAACTCCTCCTAGACGGTTTGACCGATTTTAATGAAATTTTCAGGATAAATTTACCTAGTGCTCAAGATGGTCATGTGGTTTTATTTTTTTCCAGTGTTGCCAACTTTCCGAGAAAAAAATTACTAAAGTTTTTAAAAATTAATTGTGGCTACATTATTTTTAATAATTTTTCAATCATCCTTCTTATTGTACAATATAACTATTTTACAACTAAACAATAGCTATTTTTGTTTCACCATATGAATGTAGCATTCGAAAGTAGGCGTTCCGTTTATAAAATACATACACCTCGCTAGACAACATCAGAACCAAACACACACAGTACGGAAATAGTACGCAGGGCTGACTAAACTTACACAGTTACACTTCATACCATACGCATCATACCTGAATATGCTGTCTCCCAATTTAGAATAATCGTATTTTTTTTATTCTATTTTCGTTTATTTTTCAACAACAAACCGAAAAATCTCTACACCAGTAGATACATATTTCAATATTTCATATACAAACTAATTGTCGGAATTCATGCAAACCAATTTCAACTACGCTTTCAATTTTAGTTACGAGTTAAATTTTAATTGCTTTAATTGATAACAGGTATTGTTCATGCAGTATATGAAATGTGATTAATGTCGTCTAACTTATTATAGTGAATTTTCTTTAAAATAGATCATATAGATAATCGTGAAGATGAAATAATAAACATTTTGATATTTTTATTACCATTTTTAAACTAAAAATATCGTCCTAGGTCTAATATATAAAAGATAAAAGTTGGTTATCTTTTAAGTTAAGGGAAAATTAAGTTGTACTTGAATGCTTGAATGGATGCATACGGCAACATATATTTATTTATCTCTTAAGCGAAATTGTAGTTGTAGTTTAAATTGAAACTGAAATCCAGCATAAGTAAACATTCATACAGAATAATTTTATTATATGCGTAAAATGGAAAATTATTTGATACATGTAAAAGCTATTGTATATAACACTAACTTTTTCCATAGATTTTATGCTATATATTATTTGGGATTTTTTCAAAAATTAAATATACTGTGATATATTTTACTCGTTCTTTATTCCGACCAACATATTACATATGATAAGAGAGGTATAGTAATCATACCAAATTTGATATATCGAAATTCAATACAGATAAGTACAAATTACACTTATAGTAACACGAATCAAGCTGGCAGACATATTTTGGCAGAATGACGTGAAATTATTCTAAAAATTTTAGACTCATTATTGGCTATTTAAAGCCCTAAACGCCAAATTTTGAGCTTCAGCCGTTTTTTCCAAAAATTTAATGTCTGCCAGCTTTTCCGCAAAATTAGCAGAATCCCTAAAAACGATTTCGAAAAAACTCGCGATATGACTTCCTAACATTTTATAATTATGGGCTATTTATGGGCTCCATTTTGTAAATATGTAAATTAAAATATAATAAATTAAAATATGTAAATGAGCTCCAATTCTGTAAATAGGTGGCATATTTATGTCAAGACAGTTTTGTACTACAGTAGTTGTTATATAAATTTTTCCATTTCATTTTACTTAATACGATAATGTTCGGTTCTGTGGTGACCACAGCAGATTTTTTTCTTCGTATCATCAATTTCTTTCATTTCGATGTAATAGGTTTCTATACTTTTTATTTAGCAAATGTAAGATAAATTTGATAAAGGTAATTTAAACGAAATAATATAAAATTAGTATTTTTTTTTTGTAAAATTAAATAATAAATTAAAAAATATGAAACGATTCTATTTTAATAAACAAATTCTATAAAAATTATCACTGTATTTTCATAAATTGTAGTTTGAAATAAGACATATTAGACGTCACAAAATTATTAAAGTGATAAAAAGCTAAACAACTAAAAAATCTTTAATAAAAATTTAAAAAAAATCCTTCTGCTCATGTAACTTCTAACGAAATTCGCAATCGAATTACAGTTAATAGAAAATTTGTTACACCCGAAAAAAGTCACATTCCCAATACTGATATTAAAAACAATAAAAAATCGAAACAAACGCCAATCGCGTCACTATATAACATCATCAAAGAAGACAAAAGACAATCTAAAACAATGCAATAACATCACTATGAGACAAAAAAGAAATATAGACAGATATAACAACACATCTTCGGTGTCTGTTATATTAAACAAAACTGGCCCAACGATTTGCTAACACTATAGTGTTATATAGAAGGGGTGGGAACGAATACACAGACCTGTCTGTGTGACGATATTAAAACACATTCATCTTGGTTGACTGTGACATGTTGCAACAAACATCTTTGCTGAAGCAAGGGATGAAATCGGTCGTTCACGCTAAAAGAAAGATCATTTCGACGGCGGGGCACTTTCTTTTCATCTATTTTTCTCGCAGTCTCTATGGCCCCCTAAATTTGTCCCGAAGGCACGTCAATGAATCCGAACTCTGTAAATGTCCAAGTTCGAAACGAACAATAGTAAAATGTATCGGTTTTGTTTTTATAAAAATTTACGATACACACGAATTTATTTTATTTTGAAAGTGTTTGCCCGGTTTGCATAAAACATTGTTAAATATTTTGTACTTATCAACTGATCACTCAATATCGGATCTGTACAAGTCAGCCAAAATTTGTTGAACCTATCAAGTATGATTAACCCTAGAATGGTAACGCTAAATATTATTACATGAACGGTAACGTGGCGTCATATATGACACCATCCAAAATAATATAATTAGACACATATAAATTACTTTCTGAAGCAATAAAATGTATTTAAACAAATTATAACACACATTTTTACATTATCATTAACACATTGTGTACAGATAGGTTGTCTATGTTCTGTAAATCACATCTTCTTCAGCAGAGAACCCGTCATCACACATACTGTCTTGTAATATTTCATCATCATCTTTTTCACTTTCCTCGTCCATTTCTACATGTAAATCATCAACATCAGTTTTACCTCTTTAATAACTACGTATTATCTCTTCTAACTCCGCATCTGTTAGTATTTTATTTTTACCAGCCATATTTACCATATACACAATTTATAACCGGAATAGTAACGTGGCGTCGCATGTAACTCAGACAAATCTGACAGGTACCAATAGACACTGACATTAACGACATTTCGCGACAATAGTTAGAACTAGTATAACTAAAGGTACAGAAGATTTCAATAATATTGAGTACATATTAAATAAAATTTTGGCAGTTATGATATTGATGGCGTCGTATATGACGCCACGTTACCATTCTAGGGTTAAATAAAATAGATTATTTTATAAGAAAAATTCAGTAATTTTACGTAAAAACCTATGGCAACTGGTTTACACCAGTTTAATATGTAAATTTACAAACTAAATTCAATTTTAAATTGTATAGAAAGTGGCAAATATTATTACACACATTAAACTGTAGCTAAGCGTACCCCTTAACTGCTGAATAAATAGATTTTAATGCGAGAATGCTGTACAAGAGGTATTTTCATCATTTTGATTTTGACATTTTTCAGAAGACGAAATTCAATATTTCAGCGAAAAAAAGTTCATTTTTTTCAAAACTTATCTACTATTTATATTTTTTTTAATGTGATACATTGCATATATAATTGAAAACCTAAAGAAAATTAACTACTTGTGTTCTATAAAGCTGAAAATTTGTCGCAATATACCAAAGAACAAAATCACATATATTTTCTCAACCCTCGCATCATTCACAACACCACCCCCACCCCTCAATAAAACACGCCGAAATAGGCAACACGCAAAGAACAATAAACGTTTGAGATATATATATATATATATATATATATATATATATATATATATATATGTGTGTGTGTGTGTGTGTGTGTGTATATATATATATATATATATATATATATATATATATATATATGTGTCTTTGTATCTCATTTGGTCTGTCTTCAAAGCTCTCCTTCAAAGCTCATATCAACTTGGAAGAGACGATTTTCAGGATCTCTGTTTGTATGACGAAAGTGGCTCATTTTTCTTGTCAGTATCAAGCGATTTGAATAATGATTTAAATCATAATTTTAACCATAATTTTAAACATTTGATTTTTTTTAATATTAATCATTAATTTAAATCAATTTTAATTATTACTTTTTTAATTTTTGGATTTTAATAACACTGTAAAAAAAAATCAGTGTAAATTTACACCTACAATCGAAGTAATTTTATTAAATATTTATAAAAAACAAAAAATATAGTAAAATTACTATGATTATCAATGTTTTATAGTAAATTGTTTAGTTAAAATATCTAAATATATTCAGCACAAAATAAATATTGAAACAAAATAATATATTATTACAAGCGTTGAGTTTCGTCGAAACGTCGATTATATTATTAATAGTATAACATTATACGAAAAGTAAAAAACGATCTTTATTGTATTGAGCTCAAATACTTGCAACCGAGACAGACTCGAGACCAAACAATCTGGGTGAAACATAAAAAAAACATTCTGCTCCAAGTGGCGTACTCTATTTTATACTCAATCGTTTGAAACAAAACTATACTAAAAATAAATCCAAATACACTCCAAGTAACCTTAACCTTACTAGCAGTTGTAGAATAGTATATATACGTCGATTATAAATTAATTTTAATACAGAACTTAAACCTAAAGCAGTTTTATTTTATACACTGTTCGAAAAAAAATACCCTTATTAGTGCCTGTATAAGTCCGTTCCCTAAAAAGGGTAAATATGATTACCCTAAATAGGTAAATTCAAAAGATTACTTTATTATCCCAGAAAAGGGTAAAAAGGCAGTTATTTACCATTATTTCTCGTATTTTTTGCTCTTCCATTAAGGTAAAAATTCAAATATTTTAAAATACACAAGAGCAGGGCAATTTTTTGCACTAATAAGGCTACAAATTCAATTACCCTCAAAAATTTTTACTCTTTTACCCTATTATTTTGAACAGTGTAGCTTTCAATTACAAAATTGGATCTAAATAGTTAAACTACAATAATTCTATGCCAACAGAACATTCTGTACAAAGCGTGGTCTGAAAGTAGAAAGATGCGAACACACATGAAGAATATTTGAGGTGGGGTGAGGGGTAGGGGGTGATGGTGTGTTATTTCATTTTAGACAAGATGGGAAAGAGCATGCGGAATGAAATTTTCTCGCGTTCTCACCAAAACGAGATTCGGGTGCGAAAGTCTGTGAGATTTATTAAAAAAGAAAAAAAAAGAAAAGCGTCCCGGCTGCCACATCAGATCAGTTCAACTGGCACACGCGCGCCAGGATTTGAAATTTGGAATTTGATGGCGACATGGGTAATCGGCACGAACATATATGAGATTTTCGGTTTAAACGGGCTAAGGGAAACCTTAGGGATTTTTTCGGCTTTTGTTAGGTTCAAAATGTCTTGCCAAGTTAGCACTTTGTACACACACACACACACACACACACACACGAAAAACGAATAAAACTATTGCATCATTTAATTCAAAAACAACAGATGTAAACTTTTGTTATTGATTCTTGATTATAATTTAAATTTGGAAGGTTTAAAGATAATAATGGATCATTTTATATTCTATAAAAAGCGAAATAATAGTAAAATTTTACTATAAAAAGTCTGTAAATTCTGTTTTTCTACCTCAAAATTTTGTAATTTTTTACAAAATTCATAATAATCACATAAAGTAAGTATAAAAATAACCTAATAAGTATGTAAAATTGCTTACTTTCTGCAAATTGCATCACATACATACTTAATGTAGAATTACGTATTAGTGGTATAACTTCTTAAATTATGTAATATTACAGCTTGCATATTAATATATAATTCATTTATATTTATTTTTTGGACGTTTCGGTCATTAAATCATGGCCATCATCAACTACATAATATATAAAAAAAAATATATAATAATACAATTAAATTACATAAATAATATTATATTAATACAATTAATATAAATATATACCAATAGATTATTGTATGATGAGTGTGAAATTGAAAGAAATGTTGTAGCAAAAGTTGGTGTTAGTCAGTTAAGATGGTTCGGACATGTTGAGCGAATGTCTAATGAACGTTTGGTTAAAAAGATTTATTTGCATAATTTTGATGGTATATGTTTGTGTGGACGTCCGATGAGTAGTTGGAGTGATATGATTGAGAGTGTTTTGCGTGAGCGAAAGTTTCCAAGTAGTAGGAATAGAAGAGCATGTATAAGAGGAATTATGAATGTGGATAAAGCGAAAGTTGCTTGTTTGGATAGGAGTGTTTGGAGGCGACTGATTTCGGAATAATGAAAAGAATTTGTGCCACACCCTTTTGGGTACATGGCATGATTGTGTATGTATGTATGTATGTTTTGATTAATTTTTCAATCACATATTATCCTTGTTGATTAAGTTAATAAGATAAATTGTAATAAGTCAATTGTTAAAATTCAATCTAAAATTCATCTAATTCAAATATACATTTTATCATTTTATTAATTATATAAAATATTTTATATCATTTTATCTAACATGACTATATTCCATACAGGTTTATTTTATAAACCCTAATATTCAGCAATTAGCAATAATCGTGTAATAATACGTGTAATAATTAAATTTAAAATTAGTCCCATAGAATCTAGAATATTCTACATCTGTTAGACCCCTCGTTATTATCAATTAAGTAAGAAAATGTCAATTATATAAAACAGATACAGATCACCTAAAAATAATCCAACTATATATACAATAACATATTATTCAAATTATTACCTCTTACTTAACTATTTATATGTATTAAATTATACCAAAATTACACTGTATGTAAGAGACGTATATTTTTTTTTTTTCATAATTGGGCAATAATTCAATTTCAGAATTTAGAACCTAACCAATATCGGATTTGCGTTATTACAATTTTTAAATTAAGTTTGCATTTTCAAGTAACATCAAAAGAAAATTTGTAATCAAGTAATTACACAATTAATATAACCTTTAAACGAGTAATTTGTTTGTAAATTTTAGTACGGTAATAACATATAGAGCAGAGAAATAACTCTCTATTAATTTCCACAAAGCAGATACTTGAAAAGTCTGCTGTACAAATTAATTTAAATCACTAAAAATCTAAGTACATTACATTTTACAAACATCTACCAAATTATATTAAAAGCATACTTAAATAAAATCAGAAAGAAATTTCAAATAATTTAAAAGAATTTTTAAATCGATATTAATATTTTTTAGTATAATTTTATTTTTTTTATTGTATGTTTCTACTGTACTGAATTATTTTATATATATACATATATATATATATATATATATATATATATATATATATATATATATATATTTGAAATATTTCTCTTACAACATATTTGTTCACAAAATGATAAACCGACAGTTGATTGACGTTACAAAAAAAGTGCCTAACACTAAAAAAATTGCGAAATTACAGTAAAATAATAGTAAAATTTTACTATAAAAAATCTGTAATTTCATTTTACCATAAATATTCTGTATTTCTACCTCAAAATTCTGTAATTTTTTACATAATTCATAATAATCATATAAAGTAAGTAAAAATAGCCTAATAAGTATGTAAAATTGCTTACTTTCTGCAAATTACATCACATACTTAATATAGAATTACCATATTGGTGGTATAACTTCTTAAATTATATAAAATTATCGCTTGCACATTAATATCTGTAATAATAATAAAATACATCCTTTATATAAATTTCCAAAAAAGTAGCTAAATTACAGAAAAATAATAGTAAAATTTAAAAAATTAATGATCTTTGACAATATATACCAGAATTTATAAGCACGAATTTTACTTTTATTAACTTAAATTGTATACAAATGATTACTAAAATTTATCATTATATTATATATATATATATATATATATATATATATATATATATATATATATATATACATATATGTACTTTTCCATTCCGTTGGTAATATCATATTATATAATGTTTGTAATAGTTCTGATATTATGCATTTTTAAACAATTATATAATGTATACAGGGAATCATAGTGTCTCATGGTTTGTAGGTAAAATTACTTTTTTTTAGAGTGAATCTATAAAAATCTCGAAAAGTTAAAAATTGACGAGTAATTGTAATATGAGGCTAATTCTTCACATAAATTACACGTTTAATCAACGAAAAACATTTGAAATATGCGAGTTATATATGTGTCTGAAGTTTGTTAAACGTCAGTCAAGTTAGCACCCCCCATTCTCCAAAAATAAAAACAAATTAGCTCACATTTATGAGCTATTTATGAGCTATTTTTGAGCCACATTCAAAATTTTTGAGCTGCAAAACTATGCATGAAAAACATGTTTTTCGATGGGGGGTGCTAACTTGATTTCAAGTTAGCACCCACGCTATCAAAAATTTTTTAAAAATTAAAACAAATTAGCTCACATTTATGAGCTATTTATGAGCTATTTTTGAGCCACATTCAAAATTTTTGAGCTGCAAAACTATGCATGAAAAAAATGTTTTTCGATGGGGTTGCTAGCTTGACTTCAAGTTAGCACTCACGCTATCAAAATTTTTTTAAAAATTAAAACAAATTAGCTTGCATTTATGAGCTATTTATGAGCTATTTTTGAGCCACATTCAAAATTTTTGAGCTGCAAAACTATGCATGAAAAAAATTTTTTTCGCTATCAAAATTTAGCTTTAAGTTTACATGAATAATAATAATAATCCTTATTTAGTTCAAATGCTTTACCAAATACAAAATAATAATATAAAAATACTAATATATAAATGTAAATCATATAGAAATATTTTTAAATTTATTATAAACATAAAATACTTTATTTAAATAATAATCCTTAAGGCTAATTTTGAATATTTTTATATGTAATTTCTTAAAACTATCAGGTAACTTATTATATATTTGAACTCTTTTAAACAGTAATGTATTTTGTCCTTGTTTAGTATTTTTTTGAGTAATATAAAATTTATTCTTTTGCCGAGTATTATGATTATGTACATATTCAGCTTTAGATAATTTATCTTTAAAATAATCAGATTGAGGACCTAATTTTATTTTACGGATTAATATAATTATTTGTATTTCCATTAATTCTTTTATATCGCACTGTACCACTGTAATTCTTCTAACATTTTTTGTATATTGGTATATCTATAGCATTTTAAAATTATTCTCATTGATCTGTTTTGAAGTAACTCTAATTTATTTATATAATTTTGACTAGTTAGATACATTATTGAGCCTACAAAATAAAAATGCGGACAAATTATTGTATAAGAGTTGATTTATGAGTTACTTGAGAAATACAAAAACTGCTTTCGTGCTACATATTCAAAATAGAAAAAAATTATTGTTTAATAATGTGCTAATAAATTTAGGTTATGTTAGCACCCCCGCTTTTAATTATAAATAAAATGGGCAATATTTTACATGAGATTTATGGACTCTTTATGAAGTAGTTCTGAGTATCGAAATTTATTTTTGTGCACCACTTTGGACACTCGAAAATTCACACTGTTCTGCCCGTGCGAAGAATGAATTTTCGAATTTATAAAATAGAGATCAAAAATAAATTTCGGCGCTCACAAGTAGCTTTTAAAGTGATCAAACACTTTTTAAGAGAATAAATTGGTTTCAACCAATATCCAAATAATAATAACAATAAATAACAATAACAACAATGCATAGTATTGCAGCTCAAAATTTTTGAATGTGGCTCAAAAATAGCTCATAAATGTGAGTTAATTCGTTTTAATTTTTGGAGAATTTTTGATAGCGTGGGTGCTAACTTGAAGTCAAGCTAGCAACCCCATCGAAAAACATTTTTTTCATGCATAGTTTTGCAGCTCAAAATTTTTGAATGTGGCTCAAAAATAGCTCATAAATAGCTCATAAATGTGAGCTACTTTGTTTTAATTTTTAAAAATTTTTTGATAGCGTGGGTGCTAATTTGAAATCAAGTTAGCACCCCCCATCGAAAAACATGTTTTTCATGCATAATTTTGTAGCTCAAAAATTTTGAATGTTGCTCAAAAATAGCTCATAAATAGCTCATAAATGTGAGCTAATTTGTTTTAATTTTTTAAAATTTTTTGATAGCGTGGGTGCTAACTTGAAATCAAGTTAGCACCCCCCATCGAAAAACATGTTTTTCATGCATAGTTTTGCAGCTCAAAAATTTTGAATGTGGCTCAAAAATAGCTCATAAATAGCTCTTAAATGTAAGCTAATTTGTTTTTATTTTTGAAGAATGGGGGGTGCTAACTTGACTGACGTGTTTGTTAAAACGCACGGACGCGCGCGTCGCGGCGCTCCCTAGACCAAATAGAAAAGAAAATTCTTCTTCAACGAGTTCCGAAACTAAAACGATCTATTACTCCCAACTGTTCATACAACGTTACACCACGTTCGCATCCACCAAAACTATGATTCTTAAACTCTTAAGCATCCCCCCTAATAGTTCGAGACTTCGTCAAACCCTCCCCCGACAAAAAAAGTACCTTTTGCGTTCTCTATGGTAACAGCTACAGTTATCATTTTCTAATTTGTTAAATTATAAAAGTTGTAATTTTTATTTTCAAATAATTATAGTGTATACAGTATTTTCAAATGTTGGAATAAATTTATCCATGCAATAATTTTAAAATTAACATAATAAAAAATCTTTCAAAACTCATTATATAAAATAAAACTGCTTTAGATTCAAGTTCTGTATTAAAATTAATTTATAATCGACGTTTCGACGAAACTCAACGCTTGTCTTCATCAGAATAAACTGAGTTTTTCCTGATTAAAACGAGCGTTGAGTTTCGTCGAAACGTCGATTATAAATTAATTTTAATACAGAACTTAAATCTAAAGCATTTTTATTTTAATTTTAAAATTAGCCAATTTATTCCGAAGATACATTTTTAGCCAAATAAATGTAATTTTTTACTTATTAAGAATAAATGTTGGAATAAATGTATTATTGGAATAATTTTAAAATTAGCTAATAAAATTTTAATTAATCATTTATTCTGAAGATACATTTTTTTAGCCAAATAAATGTAATTTTTTACTAATCTTAAGAATAGTGCACACTGCTTAAGCCCAAGTATTTCCAAATATTGGAATAAATTTATCCATGAAATAATTTGAAAATTAGCTAATAAAATTTTAATTAATCATTTATTCTAAAGTTACATTTTTAACCAAATAAATGCAATTTTTTTTGCCAATCTTAAGAATAGTGCACACTGCTTAGATCCAGTATTTCTAAATATTGGAGTAAATTTATTCTTGGAATAATTTTAAAATTAGTGAATGAAATATTAATCATTTATTCTGAAGATACATTTTTAATATAATAAATGTAATTTTTTACTTATCTTAAAAATAAATAAAATTATTGAAATTACTGATAATGTTATCAATCGGGTATTGTCATAACTTTCGCGAAATACGAAATGTATTACTCCATCATTTATAGTAATCATGATTTCGGTTTATGTTATCATTAACTTTTTTATTGTCTTATCCCCAAATATTTCCTATTTGCGATATGAAAATGTAAATTTCTCTAAAAATATTGCGCGATGATGTAAGAAAAAAAGTTTTAAATATATGACGAAATAAGTAATTTTAAAAAATATAAACAGCGTAGAAAGACAATCATTTATATTTCAGACGATTTCATGAAAGATACTGAAAACAGAAACAACTTCGAGGCGAATGAATAAAATGATTTACGATGACTTTAAATATTGTCCCACGCTCTTCAACAAAAATATTTCTATATTCATCTTCTTTTACTTCTTCTAGAAATGCAAAACAATATTTTTTTAAAAAAAACTCACGGAATAATTTGAAGTTTTCCGCATTACTTTAATGTGTCCGCATTTTAAATTCTAGATATATTTAAGATTTACATATATTTAAATTTTCGGTTTCAAATAATTTTGATATGAGAAAATAGTTTGTTTATAACAGATTTCAGAAGCCTATAATTTACAAAAATTTTAGGAAAAATTATACCTATTTTGAGTATGTAAAAAATAATAACAAAAAATAATAACAAAATTATCCATATTTCTCAGTTATTATTCAAATTAATGATTATAATAAACATTAATCTTCTATATTAAAAAATAAAAGAAAATATGTAAAAGTATTTTAATTAAATTTTTAGTAACATTATACTTTTAATGCGATTATGTAATATTAGACATAAAATGGTGGTTATTAGATTTCATATATTAATTATCCTTATTAAATTAATGAACATAGTTTGCCTTTTATAATTAGAAAAATAGTTGAAAAAATATAATGATTAGACCTCGGATTATACGAAATATGAACCAAATTACAAAGTACAAAATTAACCTATTAATTTTGTAAAAGTTATTAAATTAACTTTATAACAGAATCTTAGTTTCAACAAGTCGTTTGACAAATAAATTGCAGAACAAAACCTGATAAAAAAATCTATCTTTAGTTAATAATTATATTTAAATTAAAAATATCATATAATCATTTTAAATATAACATGTTAAAAATAACTAAAACGAGTAAAAAAATATAATAAAAAAAATTAGTTAACAAATTTAAAATAGAATTTGTCTTGTATAATATTAATGTCACATGGTACGGTTATCTTACAAGCAAATCAAAAAAATTTGAATGAATATTATATTATTCAAATGCAAAACGTCTTTTATCATTTTAAACAGTTGACAAACGAAATAAATTTGAATGTAACGTACGTCATCATTTGGCAAATTACATCTATGAAATGTGATTCTAAACCACTAACCCATTATTTAACCACTAACTATAAAATAGCATTAGTAGAGCCAATATATATAATCCAATCCCATATAGATTATTCTATTCAGAAACTTTATTCATTCAGAATTTACTATTTAAACAAATGATATTTTGTTTAAAATACGTTTTATTAAACAATTGACAAATGAAATGAGAACAAAAATTGACAATCAACTTACCATAGTTCAAAACAACTGACAGTAGTAAGAGTAAAACAAACTCGCGTAACATTTTTGTCATTTTATTTTTCGGACGAAAATTTTACGAAATTACACGCATCTCGTGTTGAAACTAATTAATCAAATGTTTAGTAAACAGTCCCAACCACTATTTCGGTATCACCAAAATACACGGATATTACAAACAACAAACGCGAGGCATCAAAAGTTAAATTAGTTTCCAAACTTCAATTAAAATGTACCACAAACTGAGCAGTAACTTTGATAATCGAACATCGTCCGTGTTGGAAATTGTTTTTCCAATATGTGTGTGCAAAAAAAAACCAAACAAACAAACTAGAAACAACTGACGATCTAATAAAGAATAAACGAGAGTTTGAAAAGTTTTTCGATTGTTTGTATTTCTCGTGGTGCTTTTTGACGTAACAAATAAAATCGCTAAAACAGCGCGCAAATTTACCTTCTACCTCCCACTACGGTATGCGACTGACTGATATATTTTGGCGCGGATATGCTTAGTACAGAACTCGCTATTGCGATGGCGCTGTTAACGTTTTTCCAGTAAAAAGAAGATGAAAACATGTAGCTGTCATTTGTTGAACACATGTTTCAGTTCGTATTTATAGGTTAGAACTAATAATCGTGTAAATATTTTACTACAAACAGCTATAATGGGGGTAGTAAGTCTTATAAATGAAAATATATTTTTATTTGTGTTATATTGTCAACATTTTTATTACAGAAAAGTAAAATATCAAAAGCGAAACGAAATAACCAAAAGAAAAACAAACTGGTGAAAAAAGGAGTGATTAAAAGTTCGAAAAAGGCTAATAAAAAACTACCAGCACCTGAAATACCTAAAAAACCCAAAAATATCGAATCCGATTCGGAAGAGAGTGATCATGGAGTGGATATGCTTGGAATGGTCGAAGAAGAGGATCTATCATTCTTGAAAGACGCGATTTCTAATAAATCTTATTCAATTTTGAATAAAGTACGCTATTCACGGTAAGTTTACTATTTATTTAATTATTCAATCATTATTTCAATTCATGGTGTATATACATACAGTGTTGAAAATAAAGACAACAAAGTTATCCGTAAACGAAAACTAGATGCAATTGATGATGATACTTTGGAAGCCAATTATGAAAGTAGAGAAGTGGACGATGTGAAACTTAAAAATTTATTACCAATAAAAACAACAAAAGGAATTGTTCCGAGATCTATGATTGACAATTCAGGTTAGTTAACCAATATCAATTTGACATTAAACAAAATACTAAATAATAATCTCTTATAGAAGAGAGGGCAATTGAAGAACCGGTCGAAGAGCAAACGGAGCAAAAAGAAGACGCAGATGATGAAGAAGAAAGCGATAATGAAACTTTCGAACTACCTACAGAAGATTTTGATCCCACTAAACCGGTGTCAACCGCAGATATGCTAGCAGCTCGCCAAGAAGCGTTGAGAATCAGAAAAATCCATATTGGTACATTAAGTTCAGGATTATTAGAAAATCCCGAAGAAAAAGTTACTAATTTCAAAAAACTTTTATTTATTATGGACGAAAGCACAGCGGAAATTTATATTACAGCTCGAAAACTAGCAATTGTTTCTTTACTAGAAGTATTTAAAGATTTGTTACCTTCGTATGAAATTAAACATCAGAATACCGAAGATGTAAAACGTTAGTTTATTTTTATATTTATTTAATTGTAAAATTACATATAAATACCTTCTATTTACAGTGAAGAAAGATACGTTAATGTTACACAAATACGAAACACTTTTATTGCAATATTACAAGAAATATTTACAAAAACTGGAAAAGCTCGCGATGATTTTAGTGAAAAAACGTGGCGATACTAGAAAACATAGTCAGGTAATTAAAATTTGTTATTATTTCAGTAATTTATAATTAATTTAATAACAATATTATAGAGTGATTGCCAATTAGCAGAACTAGCAGTACATTGCATGTGCGATTTATTACTAACTCATCCGTATTTCAATTTTTCGCAAAATATTGCACAAACTATTATTCCGTTTTTAAACCATCGTTATGCACCAGTTCGAGAAACTGTTAATCAATGCTGTAAAACCGTTTTTAAAGAAGATAAAAAAGGAGAAATTACATTAAAGGTATTTAGTTAAAAAAAAAAGATATTTGTTCCGTAATTACTAATCGATATATTTTTTGAAGATATTAAGGATAATAAATCAATACTTAAAAACTCATGCTCATAACGTAAACGTGGACATGTTGGACGTTTTATTAGCGTTAAAAATAAAAGACGTTAATTTAGACGCAGAAAAGGAACAGGAATTAAAACAAAAGAAACTTATGTCGCATAAACAACGATTGTTACAAATGTCGAAAAAAGAACGTAAAGTATGTTAAATAAATACATATTTCTTTTATTTTAGTTCTAATTTTAAATGTTTTATTACAGCGTAA
The DNA here is from genome assembly GCA_963966155.1 of Clivina fossor. Lineage (NCBI taxonomy): Eukaryota > Metazoa > Arthropoda > Insecta > Coleoptera > Carabidae > Clivina > Clivina fossor. Next base: position 14,757,969 of record OZ014559.1, on the reverse strand, counting down.
GAAACAATTGGAAGAAGTTGAAAAGGAAATGTTAGAAACAAAAGCACAGGAAAATAAAGAAATCAAACAGAAAAATCTCACGGAAATTACGAAAATTATATTTGGAATCTATTTTCGTATTTTGAAAAGTTCGCAAAATACAAAAGTATTAGGTGTTTGTCTCGAAGGACTTGCAAAGTAATTTAAGCAAATATAGGCCCGTATTCTCACCCCACTTTTTCGTGAAAAAGTGCTTAAATTATTAATTTCAAAATAATTTTTCTATTTTCGATCATTTTTATTATAAAATTTAAATAAACTATTATAAATAAGTCAAAAATCACTTTTATAAATGAGATGAGACAACGGGCCATAATTATCAAATAAAATGAAGTATTATTTATTAATATCAAATATATTTCCAGATTTGCTCACGTGATAAATTTAGAATTCTATTCGGATTTAGTGAGTGTGCTAAATAAGTTACTGAAAGAAGATTGGTTAGGTTATCGTGAACAACTGCATTGCATACAAACCGTTCTGATAATGTTAAGTGGACAGGGCGAAGCCCTAAACTTAGATCCATCTAGATTTTACACGATATTATATCAAAATCTTTTAACAATTCATGCAGGTCGTAATCACGAACACTTCCTTATCGTTTTACAAACGCTAACACAAGCATTACTAAAGAGACGAAAAAAAGTCACTCACCAACGACTGATTGGTTTCACAAAACGTATATGCACATTAAGTTTACAACTATTACATAATGGAACGTTAGGAAGTCTGGGAATGATAAAAAATATAATGCAATTGAATAAATATATAGATATTTTATTAGATTTGGATACATCGGTTGGCGATGGCCGTTTTTTCCCTGAGATCGAAGATGCGGAATATTGTAACGCTTCGAATACGGCCCTGTATGAATTAGTTCCACTTTTGAAACATTATCATCCAACGGTTTGTAAAATGGCGAAACATATCGCTGTTGGTGTGCCTGCAACTGGCGATGGCAGTTTACCGCCCGAATTAGGCAAATGGTAAACAGAACAAAATTATTTACAATTTGCAAAATCTTTCTTATAATGCATACTTTTGATTTGAATTTATAGCTCGCCGGAAGAATTATTCGAAGATTTTAATCCGACAGATGTTGTGTTTAAACCGGCAATAGCCGTTCCGAAAAAATCACAGCCGAAAGCCAGACCAAAAGCACACGAGTTTTCCGATCCAACATTTAACGATTATTGTACAGAGATTACAAAGAGAAAAATGCTTAAACAAGATTCTGGATTATATTTTGCTATATAATGTTTATTAATAGAAATATTTTTATTGTATAATAAAGAATTTTTCAAGAGTTAAATAAATTGTTTTTTTTTTTTATTTCGTTATATCAGACTTTTTAAATAATCGTACAATTGCTTCTGAATACAATATAAATAAGATTGATAAAATCATGATGGTTTTAATAAAAGTGTTTGCATAATACTAAAAATATTATAGTTCAAATAGTTCAAAATTATACAATTCGCTAGAGCTTAATTATAAAATTATTATTAATTTTAACAACGAATAATTAGTTAACATAGTAAAATAATTTTCAGAATTCATAGTATTAAATAAAACAGTTTTAGGTTGAAATTCTGTTATTTTAATAAAACCATTTTCGACCAAAGATTAAACGGTCGTCTTCATCAAGTCAAAAAATTATAAAAATATAATTTTTTGACCTAATGAAGATGAGCGTTTAGCCTTCGTCGAAACGTCGTTTTATTAAAATAAATAACAGAATTTCAACCTAAAACTGTTTTTATTTACCGAATAATTATATAATCAAATCCGGTTCTTCAATTTATGTATATATTCAAACACTTTCCTGACGCAGTCAAGATATCTCCTACGTTTTTACGTTTTATATTTCATGTTTTCAACATTATGGAATTAATACAGGTTTATTTCAATCTATCATCATGAAATCAGTTCACAACAGTCTGAGGCATGCGTAATATAAAATTAGTTTGCTTCGTAGGGATTGCAAACTAATTCCATCTGATTTTACGAATTGATATATTTTAAACGATTTTCGCTTAGAAAAATAGAAACCTACATTATTCCTATATAAAAAAAAATGTAATTATAAATCCTCCTGAGACAAAATTATAATTTGCTATCACTATTAAAAGTTTGTAAAACAAATCCCTGAGAAAAATGGCAGTGTCTAATTTAAGGTTTGTTAAAAAACTAAATCCTACCTTAACGGTAACCCGTGCTGTCGTGTACCAACGAGGGGGTGGGGAATGATCAAAGATCACACATTTCAACCTGACTGACTGACTCACCCGACACTGTGACAAATTCGACTGTGAAGTTTCTGGTCAGAGACTCGATGTGCCACGAATCCTGAGCAGAAAACACAGTCTCCAGTCAACACAGTTCAACAGATAATCATACCCAAATCAGTTCCAAAAAAAAATTTGCATTTTGGAACATCCAGGCACAGAGTATAATAAATATATATATACTTTATAATTGTCAAATACAAAGAAACACCCAACGCAATCCTCAAGACACATAGAAATAATTAAATAATAATAATAAAAAATTAAGAGCATCGAGACAAACAAAACAATGTTTTATATTATATTTGCTCCCATTTTGTTTGTGGATTGCGAGGGAAATATAATTAAAACAATTGATACTTAACATGTTTATGTCAGATAATCCGCACATTATAAACGAAGATAGTAGAAAAACACATTTACCAAAAAAAGCATTTGTTTTAAAGTAAATAAAAATTAATGTAAAAACTAAAATTAAATAAAAATAGGGCACACATATTCATGTATAAAAATATTGGAGATGTGTATGTAAACAAGATACAATAAATATTATGTTAAATACAGCAAATTCTGATAAATACATATAATATAATCAATATTTATCTTAAAAAAAAAAAATGTAAACGAAATAAAAAAAAAACGATCAAAATAAATTAAATAAAATGATTAGTGCTAGATATACATAAAAAACAACTTCATAATAATATACAGAAGCATGCTGGATTTCTGGAATCTAGAAAATACAAACAAAATACTGCATATATTTTTGTAATTAATATTTTTTTTGTGAAGTAGTGCAGAAGAGAAACGCCGAAATCTGGAACAAGTAATCAAATCAAAAAAAAAAAAAAAGATTACTCGTTCAATATTTTTGTTTTTATAAGCTTAAGTGACAAGAGCTGTGCACATGCACTAATATATTATTTTAAATATGTATTTTAATTATGAAGACAATATTATTCGACATAGACATGATTACAGCATAGTTTATTATCATTTCTTTAGTTCTACAGAAAATAATAAACCGTGTTTTCAGAAAAAAATTTCAACTAAAAAAACATCTCTAATATTTTTTCTGAGAACTAGAAAATTGCAACTACAATTATCACATGAAATATTAAAACATTGAAACAATAATTTTTTTTTAATACTTTAGTTTTGTGTTTTTAAATATTTCGAAAATAAAAACTATTGTTCCAAGGCGAAAAATAGAAAAAAGCAATAAGCAAAAGCTATGAAATAGATTATAGAAGTGTTGTTTGTTGCACACAGACCTGCTTAAAATTTGCTGAACAGTTGATTCCATTTTATATATAACACACAAATTAAACAAAAACAAAAGAGACGAGAACATCTCTCCAGGTTGATATGAAGATAGTTTTTTTCTAACAAAAAAAGAAATACAAGAAAACGAAAAACAAAAATAAATAAAATAAAAACATATTTACCATTTCGATCCGGCGACCCCCTAAATATGCACTTTACATTTTTTATAATATACAAAATAAATATTCAAATCACATACATTATATAGAATTATAAACGGACATTTTCAAAAATATTACAGTTATTATAAAAGCGAAAATACACGAATATATCAAACACGGAAATAGAAATATTATTTGATTATGTAAGCTAAATAAATTTATTAAATTTTTAAAATGGATGTAGTTTTGAGGTAATATCCAAATCTGAAAAAGAGACATGAGAGAAACAAAAGCAAAAACACAGAAAATTTTTCTTATTTTAATGTCTTCGTGACATAAATAATACACAATGGGTTACATAATTAATTCCGCGATTAAAAACTGGCCCTTTCTATTACTGTACATTCTATAAAATAGACAGCAGCACAAATGAATTTTTCAAAAAAAAAAAAATGCAATTTCATTTATATCATTTTTTGTTACAAAAAAAAATTGTTATCTGCAAAAATTAAAACTATTCAATTGAACTACTGTCAAAATTGAACAAAAATGCACCAGTTTCCAATGCAGACGTTTTACATAGCATATAAAATTTCTAACTATTTTTCGAAGTGAAAATCACTCCCAATTAAATTAATCAACTATGAGTGCTGTTAAAATAATACTGTCTTTGGACAATTAAACTCAGATTTACTCTGTCAGTAATATACGAGAACCGATCCAAATATAATGCTCTCCCAAATTGATATCTTAAATAGCGAACTAATTAAATTAAAACTGAGCATAGTGAATAAATAGTTTGATATTAATATTTATTAATAATCGACGTTTCGACAAACTTAACGTACTGATACAAATGGCATTTACAGTAAATAAACAGAACGTAGAAACAAGTTACTTAAGTAACTTGTTTTTCTATGTTCTGTTTATTTACTATAAATGTTATTTGTATCTTTTTTTCCTGATGAAGACGTACGTTGAGTTTCGTCGAAACCTCGATTATTAATAAATATAACCTAGTAGTTTTATTTTAATATGAGTTCTGAAAGATTTTTTTTTGCTATGAATTTACTTGTTAATAAGCTTCAGAATTTTTTTCCCAGAGATACAAAGTTCTTGACGAGATAAATCAATGACATCTTGTAAAATTTAAATTTGTATCTTTGTTATAAATTCAGGAAATTTAACAATAAATTATAAAGAAATACTATCTTACTTTTAAAATTTTATCAATATATAATAACTATATAACTTTGAAATCTTTGGACATGTTAAAAATGGTTATTTTTTGGCAAAAAAAGTGACATGGTTTGTACATTTTATCCATTACAGACACTAATACAAATTGCTCTCGTGTATTAAATAAAATACGATTATAAATAAAATAATTATATATAAGGTTATATAGTATTTTGTTCTTTGTTTAAATCGCCATTAATTTATTTTAACAAACTAGTTCAATCATTAACTAATGATTTGATTAGTTCATCAAAATAAATTAATGGCGATTTAAGCAAAAAACCAAATACTATAATCTAATATAATAGATGTTTATTGTTTGATGTAAAATAAAATATATAAAAATTAGAAATTGCAGGATGACCATCCCATTGCGATTTGCTTCAATAAATCTTTTAGCGTTTGTCAGAAATTTTAAATACAATTTCACAATAGTGATTTCTCAATAATATACAATAAAATACTATACCAAATTTAAATTTAATAAGTTAGTTACTAATTTAGATATGCTTTTGGAGATATTACCATTTGTTTAAAACTCGTATAACTAGAAAATTAAATAAAATATACAATAAAATGACAGCATTATTTCACTACTCAAAGTATTAAAAAAAACATTTAATCGATTAATAAAGAGGCAAATATTTTTTTGTTAGGGGGAAATATTCATAAAATCTTATCATTAAAATGGTTCGGTTATTTTTTTTTTTTTTTATCTCAAGACTTAAATCTAATATGACTTTTTATTGAATAAGAATCTTACCAGCTAGTGACGAAGACAATAGATTTGATCAGATGTGTCGTTCGCAGTGAAATTCGCCCCCACATTTTGCGTGTAGAGAGGAACCGCGAGACGCCCCATTTCACCAACATCATTTTTTACTTATTTTTATTTTTTCTTTCATAACAATTAATATTACGAAATTCAATTTATGATTTTCATTTAATCAAATGTGTGTGTGCATACATGGCAGAATGTGACATAGATATTATATATCAACAATAAAACAAAAAAATATATATATAAATATCATTCGATATTTTGTTTTTCTGCCTTGTGAATCCGAGATATCGGCGAAGCCCTAATACATAACCTTACATAATATTTAATATTTAAAAAATAACCAAAGAAATACATTGTTAATAATAAAGTAATAAGTGAATTAAATGGTACATAATAAAAAATATTTCAAAGCACAATTATATAAATATATAGATTATATATGAAAAGGCCAATAAATGTGTTTAAATATAAGAAAATATTTAAAATGTTCATGTTTTTCTTTTCAAAAGCCACATGAGATCAGAAATAAATTAACATAATCTTAAAAATAACCGACTTACATAGTTATAATTATTTTCTAGAAAAAAATCAACTGTGATAATAAAGAGGGGGGCGGGAAAAAATAAAATGAAAAAATAAAAAAATATATTGAAAAAAATTGAACCGCGCGGATATATATATTCCACACGGTTATTAAAGGAAAAAAATTTATTCTTATTATTTTTTACGATTAAGATGTTTTTTAGTTTAGTTACATAATTTTTTTTTTTTTCAAATTACATTATTTTTTTGTTTTCATTTAGCTAATTATCTAAATCTTACACTCTACTTGATTTGTTTTAAAATTAATATTTTAACAAGATTATTTCAAAATCTATTATAATTTTTTGCTTGATTTCTTGATTAGTCGGCGGGTTTTAAATTGTGTTATGTTTTGTGATTAATCTATTTTTTTTTGTATAAAACTGTCATTTTTATGACCAAAAAAAAAAAAAAAATTAGATCCACTTAGCTCAATCACGGGCGAAACTTTATAAAATTAATTTTCACTTTCAGAAATATAAACATTCATATATTTTGAGCAAATATTGTTAAAACTGTGATTGAGGTAAAATTTGTGTGGAATCAATCGATATTTCGCCCCTATTTCAATTATTTTCTTAGGTTTGTTCAAGCTAGTTCGGGATCAGTTCACAACTGTATAAAGCATGTGCATTGTAGCATGCTTTGTAATAATTACAAATCAATTCGATAGTTGACTAAGAAAAGAAAAAAAAAGAACCTTTTAATAAAATCATTTCATATAAGGTTTGTTTCCATCAGCCTACTATCAAATTAAGTTTTGGGAACAACTGTACATGCTCCATACAGTTGCAAACTAGTTCCGTAATTAGTAGACACAAACCTATATTTATTTCATTGCACGTAAAAATTACGAATCATTGATAACAGTTATATACAGAATTTTATAAAATAAGTCAATCGATCTTTACACAATATATTTTTCCAAAATACTCGTTTTAAATATGCTTAATAAAACGAAACGAAATAATTTTTAATCATTATTACATTTTTTTTTAAGTCAGTATTTATTGGTTGTGTTTGGAGTCGTTTTAAAAAGTATATTTTTCTGGGAATGGAAAAAATAAATATTGTAAAAAAACAGGTAAGACTTATACTATAGATAGATGTGTTTCATGTAATAGTTTTTATGTAATATGTAATGTTCTTTTTGTTTTATATATAATAATATAAATAATAATAAATTGTGGTAACAGCGCACAAGAGCGTTCTGGTGCCATTTTTTTTTTTAAACAAACTTCGGCATAAATTCAGCTGGTAGACTGGAATCTGGGCAACTATTACACATCTGTAAAATGACAACACAAAAAATGCTTGTAGCGCTGCCAGCGATCCGCTTTGCCTGCAATTTTTTTTTTATTTTGATATGGTATATTGGACAAAAGAGTTCAAAATAATAATAATAAAAGATAGTATATAACAAGATTGATCAAAAGAATAAATGCGTAATCATTCAAAAATAATCATACATTCTATTTTACATTCACACACAAAACAGTAAAATAAATCAATAATGGAGCCCTGTTGTATACATATATATATATAGCTAATTCAAACATACATAAATATCAAGAAAAATCATAAAAATGGCAATAAATTTCAATCGGTGGGAGAACGATAATAAGTAAAGAGGGAATTATGGGTACAAAAACAATATATATATGTAAATCACAACAAAATGATTTGCAAAAAATAATTTTGAGAGATAATAATAGATAAAAATGGTGAATAAAAACTCACGTTCATTGTGTTTATTCTAATGAGGTGCAAAAAATTGAGGGCCATCCCTCCTCAGGCCCTGGTTTTCTGGAAGATTAATTTTCTGGAGCGCCCGGCTGGCCGTAACTGTATGCCGGGAAATTGTATTGGCCTTGTGGGGCAGGCTGGGGTGCGCCTGGTTGCTGTTGCGCCGCATAGTAACCTAAAACAACACAACAATTTCATTTTGTTTTTCTTTTTTATGGCAATAATGTACATATTAATCAAGATAATCTGCGTTCAATACACAATTATTTTAAATGTAACTAAAATATAAAAATTTTTTTTTTCTTATGTAATTATTTCTTTTTTTTTAACATTTATTGCAAATTTGCATAACTAATTATTGATGTGTTATACAATCTTACTATTAATATTCTGTAATATTTTTGTCCTGTTATTGTACTTTTTCTTTTGTTCAAATAAATAAATTAATATTTACAATTCAAAATAGAAAAAAATCCATCACTTATTTTTTTTTTATTTAAAAAATCAAAAATTGTGTTAAGTCTTCCATCTCCGGAAAACGTGCGATTTTTTTCTATTTGTTCCTAATTGTAAGAACGCTTAAGAAATAAAACGAAGAATGAATTACCTGTAGCTTGTGGATAAGCACCGTAAGCAGCTTGTGCTTGTGGCTGTGGTTGGAATTGGGCTGCTTGTACGCCACCTTGAGCACCAGGCGGTTGTTGGCCACCAGCTGCTGTTTGTGTCTAAACACACACACACAAAACAAATTCAACATCATTAACAGTAGATTGATATAAAATTAAACAGAACTTAAACCCTAAGCTTTTTTATTTTAAATTAAAAATTTACTTTTGATTTCGAAAAATAATCAATTGAGCCATTTAATTTGAAAATTAAATAATAACGTTAAAAAAACAACTCTTACAACTATTTTGTATAAATCTCTGCAATTGAATTTATAGAATTTTATATGCGCCGTGGTCGATCTATCCTCGTCGCTGACGTGTTTCGCCATATATCGTAGATGGCATCCTCAGTGCTTGGTAACTGAAGATGTCATCTACGATGTATGGACAAACACATCTGAGACGAAGATCGATTGACCACGGCGCATACCAGTCCAAAAAATTACATAAATTCAACGGTTACCGGCCATGATAGCCTGACGATTACAATATTTATTTATTTATTTCTGATGGGCGAGGGAAGGAGGGGATTATTTAGCAAATGCTTAAGAAAAATTCAATCTGCTGCTCTACTAACCTTATTTTTCATTTGTGCTTCGATTGCTTCCGCCTCTTTAATTTTTCCAATACTACGATAATACTCAGCCCATTGGGCGCTATAATCGGGCTGGCCGGCTGTCGCGCCATTTGCCGTCGCTGCACCTGCTACGGTGGGTGGTTGAGTACCGGCTTGTGCTTGCGGTGCCCCACCCGCACCAGGTACGACCGGTTGTTGTACGCCTGGTTGACCACCACCAGCTGGCTGACCAGCACCACCCATACCTGCCATACCAGCGGCAGCCGCGGCTGCTTTTGTTTTCGCTTGCTGTTCGATCATTTCGGCTTCACGATGCATACCTAACGATCTGGAATTGTTTTGTTTTTGGCTGTTAATTATACAAGATAAATCAATTGTAAAAACAGATTATTTTTTTAAAACACACACAAATGTTATAGTACAAAAGAAATCTTTCAGAAATCATTATATTAAAATGAAACGGCTTTAGATTGTAGTTCTGTATTAATATTTACTAATAATCGATCTACTCGACGAACTCAACTTAATCAGAAAAAATAATATAAACAACATTTGCAGTAAATAAACAGAACATAGAAACAAGTTACTACGTAACAAAATACAAGTAACTAGAAACTTGTTTCTAGGTTTTTGTTTATTTACTATAAATGTCATATGTATCATTTGTTCCAGACGAAGACGTACGTTGAGTTCACGTCATTTTTCCAAGACATACGTCGATTATTAATAAATATTAATACAGAACTTATTTCACCACCGATGAATAAGTTGGAATAATGAATCCATCCAGTAAATTTATATATTAAATTAGAGTTAAAAATAAGAGACACATATTTTTGTTTTTTAATAAACTAAACAAATACAGATAAAAATATGTTAAAGTTGTAAAAATTTATATTGTGACGTCCAAACAAAGAAACACTGTGGTATACATTGAGTATTTCTGTAACCTTAGATCACTGATTAGGACTTTAGTTTTAACGTTTACTACTAATGAAATACGTACATAGGTATTTTTAAAAAAGGAAATTATTTTATTAACTTTATTTATTCTCACTTCAGTTATCAAAAATAGATTAACCGGGGGGGTGGGGTTAAATGAACTATCACTAATGAAAAACAAGAAATTGTATAAATAAAAATCGTAAAATTACCTATAATACTCGGCCCACTGCATACTGTAATCGGGCTGGCCGGTTTGTGGATTAACTTGTACGCCTTGTGCACCAGGTACACCACCCATTGCATTACCGACACCGGGTGCGGCTTGTGTTATATCTGGTTGTTGGCCACCACCAACGCCGGGACCATGCTGCCATTGTTGCTGGTAGGCAGCAGGACCGCCCCAACCTTGCGGATTGTAGCCCTGCGGCGCAATACCGGGATAAGTTGCTGTCTGGGGCATACCACCGCCGCTTGTGCATAGGAAATTTAGTAACTGCCATACAAATCAAATCAAGTTCAAAATATATATATATATATATATATATATATATATATATATATATATATATATATATATATACATATAGTTAACAATTTTCATATGTAATTAATTAACTTATTAAATTTGTAGCTAAAGCATGCTCAATAATACTGTCAGTTATAGTATTTATTTTGATGAACCAGTAATTAAATAAATCTTTAGTTAATTTTTCTTCATTCAAAAATTAACTAATAATTTATAATTAGTTTATCAAAATAAATTAATGGCGATTTAAGCAAAACACAAAATATTATAACCTAATATATAATACGACATGGGTAATTAAGAATATTAAAAAAAAATACTGTAAGTATTTAAAAATGTTAAAGTATTATTGTTCGTGTAATATTTTGATATTTATTAGCAGTACTGTCAGTATTACTGATCAAAAAATACTAACAGTATCAAAATAAAACTGATTTAGGTTGTAGTTCTATATTAATATTTATTAAATTATCTAACAATTTAATTAGTTCATCAAAATAAATTAATGGTGATTTAAGCAAAAAACAAAAATACTATAACCTAATATATATAATACGCCATTTATAATTAAGAATATAAAATAAAAGAGAGTATTTCTCTAGCAAAAGTTCTCCAAACTTACCATTTGCACTTTTTCACTAATAATTCGCTTACAATTCTCGACCTGTTCGGGTGCACCACGTATAACAAAAGTCTTATCCGAACCGGCTGTTGTGGCAGTCGCACGACGATCTAGCTCACAATGTGCACCCGATTGTTGATTGATCTGTTTTATTGTTTCACCACCTTTACCGATTATTACACCGCATTTATTCGATGGTACAACGAATGTCACTTCCATTTGTTGTTCGTTACGTTCCTGGCCCCAACCGCCGCCCGGCGCACCGCCCGGATTACCAGCTCCATAGTCTTGACCGTTACGTGGACCACCAGGTCCCATACGATCGTAACCACCACCGCCGCCTCCACCACGATCGTTACGACCACCACGACCATTATTACGGCCTCCACCACCACCGCCGCCGCCACCACCACCATTTGAACCTTCATCTCGTCGCTAAAAAGAAAATTAACAGTTTTATTGTTTATTTAAATGAATAGGAATATAAGAACATGCATGAGAGGGATTATGAATGTAGATGAAGCTAAAGTTGCTTGTTTTGGATAAGAATATTTAGAGGAAACTTATTTCGGGATAATGGAAAGAGTTTGTCATACACCTTTTGGGTAGAAAATGACGACTTACAATAACGCTATCAATAAGTTCCTCTATCCTCTGTCGTGCCATTTCAACATGTTGCGGCTTCCCCGTCAATAAGCATCTTCGATCACCAGGTCCTTCGTCGCGTCCCTGTTGAAACTGTACTCGTGCGCCAGTCTCCATTTGTATCTTCTTTATCATATCGCCACCTTTTCCGATAACAACACCAACAGCTGCACGAGGCACTGCTACTTCAACATTATCAGGTCCACCACCACCGCCACCCGGCCCACCGAAATCATTGTAGCCACCTGATTTAACAAAAAATACATTCAGGATTCATCACTAAACGTGTACTTTCGTCAGGGAAAATAGACGCAATGTACGACGGCGGATTTTCTCAAAATAGTTCAGACATATAGGCCCGTATTCTCACCTCATTTATAAAAGTGATTTTTGCTAAAAGTACTTTTACTTAAAATTATTTATTAAGCACTTTATAATAGTTTATTTAAATTTTATAATACCGAATATAATAAAAATGATCAAAAATAAAAAAAACTATTTACATTTCATCAAAAAAAGAAGCAAAAAGTTATTTTGAAATTAATGATAAAAGCACTATTTCACGAAAAAGTGAAGTGAGGTGCTATAAAATTTCACCAGACACAAAATTTAAAGAAGAAACAAAAATTAACAGAGTAAAAATCCTTCAAAACTTCATTATATTAAAATAAACAAGCTTTAAGTTTTAGTTTTATTTAATTTCAAATTAAAATTGGACGTTTCGATATAGATACTAACACAAATAACAAACCAGTAATTATTTTCTAATCTCACCTCCTTGACCTAGACCAGGCCCACCGCCCCGTCCACCGCCACCTTGATCATCATTCCGTCCGGCTCCACCACCGCCGCCCCCACGTCGATTGTACGCTTGCATTTCCTTCTCGGCGATCAGTTCGTATACGAGTTGTTTCGCATATTCGACTTTCTGTTGATCGCCACTGATACGCAACGGTTTCTCTTGTTCCTGATTCGGACCGTCTTGAATAACAACCATTTTCGCACCAGATTTCTCCTGGAGTTGTTTTATGGTTTCACCACCTTTACCGATAATCAGACCGACTTTGGGACCCGGCACCATTATTTCGATCTAATAAATCAAATATAATAACAGAGATAAATCAAATCCAATCCAATCTGTATTTAACATTCACGATATATTAATTTTTGAATATTCTGTTCATGTGTAATAGATTAATTTAGTTACACCAAACAGGCAACAGCCCAATTAACTGGCGCAAACTTATAAAATATAAAACATGAATTTATCTAAAAAAAATCACTATAGTTGTTATTGAATGAATGACACATATAATAAATGTGAGACTTTATTAAAAGATTAGAATGAGCAATTGGCAGATAAAAAGTATTTGTACGTCTTGCAGAGGAAGGAAACGAAAATATAGTTGAGAGAGTAATGCCGAATTATTAATTAACTTAAAACGAATAGTCAAAGATTCTGCGAGATTGTAGAGTATGAAATTGAAATAAATAAAGCAAGTGCGAGTAGAAAAAATATGCTATTTATATCGTATTACATTGCTACATTTTATCTTCCATTTCGTATGAACGACTGTAAAATTGTTTCTTAAATTCAATGCCCGTTTATAGATTTTTTTTATGTCTTGATTTAATTTAGAAATATATAAATTTTCTTGACACTATTATTAACATAATCAGATTCACGTAACAAATAAATTTATTGCATAATAAAATTGTTTTAATGCTTAATAATAAAATTGCATACGATTAATATTTTATTACAGTATGCATTTCAATTTATCTAAAATTTATTATTTCGAATCATTTCTCTTATTTATGTAATTATAATTAATTTTAATAATAAAAAACAAGGTATATATTTAATAATGATTTAATATAAACTTGAATATAATTTACATAAAATGAAAAAAAAATGTATTATAGAAATAATGTCTTCCAAAAAGAGAAATCGCGATATTTCTTGTTGCATGAATCGTTTAATTTTCTGTAATCTAATCCGGAAAATAAATACCAAAATTTTCAATCTATAAAATTACATCATTTTCGTTATTATTATGAATACTGATAAGAAATTTTATTTCTCCATTCAACGATTAAAAAAATATTATTTCCATTTTATCAAAAATACTGGAAGAGGAAAAATGACAATAAATTTATTAGAGTATTAGATTCTTAGATTAATCAATCCATCGATTTTAATTTACAGAACTGATTTGGAAACGAAGCGTAATTACCAACGGTTACACATCAATCGTTGAACAGAGAATCAAAATTAGTAAATATAAGGAGATTGAAAATTTGTAAAAATAATTCATTTTAATTTTAGACTAATATATTAGTCATCCTCACAAACGCATAAAATAATATAAAATTTAATAAGAGTATTCGATAAGCACACTTGCGTCATTTATTTACTTCTGCGTCAAAGAAGTTTATTTTATTCCCTTTGCAAAAAAAAATATACAGCAGCTCCACTTAAATGTTAGTTTCTAATTTCGCCATAACTGTTCCATCAAACATTTGTAGTAACTTTTCTTCCAGTCGCAACGCAAGAATGCAAATCGAACAAACCTAATATAAAGTTTGTAATAAATGATTTTAAACCAAGGACTGATTTGAAATATCAACAATTTTCAGTTTACTAATTTATACTTGTATATGAGTCAATATGAATCAAATCAAAATTACCAAAATATCTCATACTTACATGTGAAATACCGCCTCCACCGCCGCCGCCGCCACCACCACCTCCTCCTCCTCCTCCTCCTCCCATACCCCCACCGACATTACCACCGCCGCCGCCGCCGCCTCCGCCTCCACCGCCGCTCATTTCACCCATCGGGCCATAGCCTTCGGTACGTCCCCTTTGATGGACGATATTCATGATCAATTCTTTCGCTCGATTAATAGCTTCACGCGATCCGGCCAACGAACAAAGCCTTTCCGGTTGACCGGCACTATCCGGCGCCATCTGTATCTTACATCCACTCTCGCTTTGCAACCGTGTTATCTGTTCGCCACCACGTCCAATGATCAAGCCGACCATCTTATCGGGGACCTTGATGTCTTCGGAGACAACGGGCCCCCCGAGGCCGGGGCCGGGACCCATGCCACCAGAGCCTAGACCACCTAGACCACCGCTACCGCCTCCAATACTACCACCACCACCACCACCGCCGCCGCCGCCGCCGCTTCCGTGCTGCGATTGAGCGGCAACGCGTGCGGCAACTGCTGCAGCTTGAGCGGCGGCCTGCACCGCCGCCCCGCTAATTGCCGATTGATTGTTGTCCAAACCGCCGCCGCCGCCGCCACCACCGGCGACTTTCTTTGCTTCCGGTTCGTTACCGTCTTCCAATGGACGCTTCTGACTGTTATTGGCTGTGCCACTTGGGTTGATTTTTGCTGCGATCTAACCGAGAAAAAGAATTTTTACAAATTTTAGTCAAAACTGTTAAAAAAATATAAATAAATAATATATAAATATTAAATAATGACAGATAACTACATGTGTAAAAAAATGAATTGACGTAAATTTACATATTCTATAAATGTATTTTTATAGAGAAAATATAATATTTCGTCAATTATCACAGTAAAAATTACAGAATATTGCTATTTTACTGTTAATAGTTATGTAAAATTACATAAACATATATTACATTTTTTACAGTGCAATCACTTCATTATTATAATTTACAAATAAATCATTAATTGGAAAAGTAAAGTATAACTGACATTTTTCCGAAGGAAATACTATTTGTACAGTCTAGTGTACAAATCATATAAAATCTCGAATAAAGTCCCTAAAAATCTTTTAAATTCCGTATAATCAATGAAAAATCATTGCAATACAATCTCAGCAATCATACTTCAAATTTATACAATCTAGTGTACAAAATTGGAAAAAGTGGTTTCCCTCCTTCTAAAAACTGAGTTATTACTTGAAATACACTTAAAAACTCATGTTTTAACAAATGAAAATGTATTTTTAATGCAAAATTTCTAGTAAATATAAATTCATACCAAAGAAACAATTATATTTCGTCATAAGAATGTGCATAAATATAAAACTGTAAATGTCAATTTTCCACTGAACGACTCAAATACGAACTTGTAAAATTATGTACCCTGTAAGACACTGATATTTGCTTCAATTCAAAGGCGTGTCATTGCCTGTTTGATCACTATAGGCATATAACTTTATAATAAATCAAAACTAGTTCAAACATCATACTATTTATCCTTTTAACAAATAATTTACAAAATTTATAAACCTTTTATTTTACAATTTATTCAACTACAACTTACTGAGAGCCAATTATACTTTTCGTAATCTGTTAAAGACTCCGAATTTAATATCTAACTTTTAAGTTCAAATTACAAAATAGAACTTCAACATGAAAAGATAGAATTAACCGTCAATGGAATGAAAAAGATCATTGATATTTATTCGTAATAATTGTTAGTTATATAAATGTATTGGTTATAGAAAATTACTATGAGTTACATATATTTTAACAATAAAACTGCATCAATTTATTTGACGAAATTAATCAAATATAACCAAAAAAATTTATATAACATTTGACTACCAAACACAAGTTAACCTATAGATATTTAGCTTTTTGATAAGATATATTTTTAACTAAATAATGATATTTTGACAAATATCATTTTACATAAATAATTTTTTGGCAGAACGCCTTGGCACTAAGCATGATAAAATTTTATTTTTTAAAGATTTTAAATATCGATAATTTGTTAATGAATTGTATAAATCAAAAATATATAAGTAAAATTAATATAAAAACTTTTAAACTTGATTTTATTAAATATTTCTATTCAATTAAAAAATTTCAGGTCACATGTTAGTATACAAACTATTTGTCAAATGATATTGTAAAATTTCAATTTCACAAAGTTTATCAACTCACTAACATGGTTTAACCAAATTCTTCAACTACTTATAGAAAAATTCTTTTAATCATCGTAATATTGCTTTACAAAGATTAAAATTCACAAAGAAAAAACTACGCATTAAAGTAAAATACATATTTTTTTAATTAAAACAGCAAACGCAGTTGAAATAAGAATAATAATTAGAAGAAACATGTTACAAACTAATGCTGATTATAGTATAAACATGAAATATCGAAATATACAAACATTTGATAAGAGTGAATTGGAGTCCACATCAGGGCATACTATAGTCACCATAATTCACAAAAATTTCTTCTCAAAAATACGCCACACGAAAGTATAAACAAAGAATAACAAATAAACTAGCACTAATTTATTTATGCAATACATAAATAAAGCGTAAATGATATAAGCACAAAATAGAAACTGGCGCGGCTTGTCAACTATGGCGACTCTTGACAGAAGCGTCAATGAAAAACTTAGCGATATTTTTAATTTCGATTAAATATTAAATGATAGAAAAACAAGTACCTGCTTGGCACGTTGTAGTGCTGCTGCAAAAGCAGTAGATTGAAAATTCTGAGGCGGAGCTACCGCTGAATAATCACTCATGTTGGATCATCAAAACCGCGAACTGGTAATGGCGGTCTGCTTTCTTATTTCACTTAGATCATAAAGTATAAACTAGATGTAAGGTATTGGGAACGCTTAAGACTGAGAGAGACAGAAGATCGCCTGAAACAAGCATTCTGCGCAAACTCAAGAATTCTTGAGTCAGTGGCGTATCTGAAACTTTTTAAATTACAACATGCACTTAATAAATATATAGTTGATAAATATCACTGAAAGTAATGTCTAAGTAATGTCTATTATTTTTAAATAGGTTTTCTTATTTAACATTATGACTTCTGAAAAGTTATTATTTCATTAATAAAAACGAATTTATGCCTAAGTCCTAGTCAAAGCTATAATATTAAAAAAAAATTACATTTTAATATATCAAAAATACTAATATATATATATATATATATATATATATATATATATATATATATATATATATAAATGCAGATAATATTTCAATATTCATTATTTAATCGTAACATGTAATATTATTACAGAAATTACTTTTATAAGTTTACAAAAGGGATAAAATGTATTTGTAAATAAAATAGATAAATGTAAAATATTTATAATTTTCTAAATAATTGTCTACAAATTTATTAACATCGAAATTAATTATATTAATTGGTTAAAAATATTATATTTTCATACAATATTTTCATATCTTTCTATTTCCTCTTTAATATTTAAAGTAATTTATTGTTTTATTTTATTTCTTCTCATTTCAAACCTGCCCCATTCTGAAAATTCTGTACCGCGCGACCATGCTCTCCTTCGCGTTTGCGCAGTTACGTTGATTCAGGCAAAATCATTCTTTCCTTTTCTTTTTCACATTATACTATATATGTGTCTTACTCAGGCATAAGCGTTCCCAAAACTTGCACTATACAACATACCCCTTCTTACATCTAGTTTCTACTTTATGATCTAAGTTATTTCACTAGACAGTAGTACCAATCTTACTTTTACATATCACGAAAAACTAGTTTCTAATTATATAAACGATTAAAATAAATTTGCACGTAATACGAAATAATATTTTTTTATTTAATAATTTACAACATATTTAATTTATAGCAAACACAAATTTTAAATAATAGTTATCTATTATAAAAATATAACATAACATAATCCAACTTCCCTAACTACTTTAGGCGGGTATAGATTTTTTTATAAATCTATATTTCGTTTTCTTTTTCCTTTTTTTGTCTAAACTACAAAATCGATAATCTAAAATTTTTATATATGATTTAAAATTATATTATACTATTAAAAAGATTTTTTTTCTATTTAATTAATGTTTTATTATCAAAATTTACAAGACTGCTGCCACACCCGACAAAACAAACTAAATATTAAAATCTGTTACAATGATATTATTATAAATATTTTAGCTTTATTTTATACTATATAAATGTACAAATTAAATTATAATTAAAATGTATTCGTTACTTTGTAAAAAAAAGAATATTTAAATCTTTCATAAACTTTATCAAACGAATAACACAACAATTTAAAAATATTTGTATTAAATTGATTTACTTTTTCGTTCTTACTTTTAAATTCATAACTAATCTTATATGTAATAAATATTAATATATAGAATTATTAGGGTAGGATTGAATAAATATAATATTTTTCCAATAAATTTATTTAATAAACCTTCACAAAAATGAGAAAAAGAAACAAAACAGAAAATAAAGTGATACATGCTGAATAAAATTAATAATAATATAGTATAACAATACATATCTAAAGTAAACTTAAAAACTATACTAACATTAAATAGTATTAAATTAAATTAAAAATTAAAAGAAAACAAACACAAATAACAACTAAATTATAAATGTATTTTCTTAAACTGTAAAAATCATAGGTAACTAAATTCCACCTTTGGGCAAAACTTATAGAAATCACAACAATAAATAAACTACATATATAATAGGTTAAACTAACAATAAAGTAACATGCACTGAAAATAGTAATAATAAAAAACTATCCGACTAGACATTACAAACTTCAAACACAAACAAAAGACACTCACAAAAAAAAACACATTTCAAAAACTAAAAGAAGACAGTAAAATAACAGTTGATAACAACAATCGGAAAAACAAACGTTATTTCACTAGAAAAACTTAATCTTAATAATTAATAAATTACCTTTATCAATCAACAGTTAATTTCTTAAACGTACCATCAATACCCAAACCCAATTCTTCGTTCATTTCCGTAAACAATTTGCAATCTTTTTCGTTTATTTCGATATACATATCATCTAGAGCTAAGATTTGATCGCGTCTTTCCTTTAATTTCTTTTTTAATTCTTCGATCATATCGGCTAGTGGAACAGTGCCGCCATATTCTTTCGGAAGAAGTTTCGGATCAATTTCGGCGTGAAGTTCGTCCAACGATTTATAAATCTGTAAACAATATTTTTAATTAGAACAATTCATTTATAAAATAAGATAATAAAATAATATTTGCCTTTATTCTGCTCTTCAATTTCTCACTCAAAAGCGAAATTGCAAATTCCATTAGTTTGGATGCGCTAGATGGAATATTGATGAAATGATTTGCTTTATGTCTCATTGGTGTTGAGTGCTGAAAAAATAATATAAATAAAAGTTCCGAATTTAAATTTTCAGCATCTTCAGGCTTTCACGACCGGTATCTATTGAATTTATAGATTTTTTTTGGGCTAATATGCTGTGGTTGATCTATCCTTGTCACAAACATTGCATTTTTAAAATAAATAAGTATTTACGAATGAATACAATTTTTAAGGGACTTCTAATTTAGAATAATATTAACAAAAATACTTTTTTTTACATTCTTTTAGAATAGATATAAATTAAAACAATAAACAATATTAAAGGAATATTATACTGGATTAAATTATAAGTCCTTGGTATAGATTTTTAAAAACTCAATTCAATTTCTCAAAATAAATTCTATCCATATATTGCACTTTTTTTTATTTTGAATTAATTCATGTTGTTACTGAAAATACTTTACAAACATAATTTGTTATTCCCAACTAGAAAGATTTTGAGTTAGTGAAAAGGCGAAAATGGGGATAAAAAATAAACGAAAAATTAGGTGTTTCGTTAGTTATTCATTTACACAACCATTAGCATAATAAATAAAAAAAAGATCTTACTGTGGCGAAATAAAATTATTGTATTTTATTAATCATTAGCATTATAATTAAAATTAAAATATTTTTTTTTTTTTTACATTAATATCATATTTTTATCGTAATTATATAGTTAAAATATTATTTAATTTTATATTTCATGATTTGAACGTTTACATCCAAGCATACAGTTTTAATTTGAACAACTAGAAATAGATTAGGCCCGTTTTTATAATAAAACACTATCAGAAAAGTCGACTTTTAGCTGACAAAAAAGCATTGATTTTAAATTCTACTGGCATAATTATTATTACTATCATTTTTTGTCAATTGTTTAAATTCATAATGGCATATTTTAACCAATAAACTTTGTTTCTTTGTCAGCTTAAAGTCAAATTTACTTGAAATTTTTTTTGCTAATTATTATCTCATAAATAATTATTTTAATTAAATTAAAATAAGATAATATACCACATTTTTAACATGGACTAAAAATTATAAAATTATTTCTCCTAGCCCCATACAAGATTTATAGCCCCATAGAGAAAAACATGGGACAACGATAACTACTCCCTACACTCCTTATTATTTTATTTTCTGTATGGGGTTAGAAATCTGTATGGGAGGCTAGGAGAAATAATTTTATACTTTTTAGTCCGTGTTAAAAACGTGGTATATTAAATTTTTATTATTAAATAATTATTTTCTGCTTTTTAATCTTGTTTAACTTTAATTTTAACCTAATTAATTAACTGTAATTTAATATTTCTAATATTATTAATTAATTAGTTAATATTGTATTGAGTTATGTTTAAAGTTTCAAGTCTGTAGCTCAACGAGAAAATTAGTTTAAAATCGATTGTAAAATTTGCACCAAACAGAGAAACAAACAAACAAGAAATCGTGTTAATAAAATATCAATAAAAAAAAAGAATTACTTGAATACATCGTAGCATATTTCTAACATCGAGTAACGACCATAACGAAACATGCGCCATTGTAAATCCGCTTTCATCGTTAATATAAGTATAACCCTGTACTTGATTCACTTCATCATCGCCCAATGTTTCCGTTATCAATCCATGCACTTTAGCCATTGTTCCCGCCGTATGCTTGTGTGGATCAAATCGTCCCACATTGCTAAAAATCACGGTACGACCGCGATCTTTCTCCAATAGTGGAACTAAATAACCAGACTGCACCACATCGGCGATCTCTTTATCTTCGCAATCCAATTTTTGAAACCATTGCGGATATAATTGACGTATCGTTAAATATCTTTCTAGCATTTCGCATGCTTGTGGAACGCTGAATTTTTTCGTTCGTAGGAAACGGAGCAGGAAAAGTGTGTCTGTAAATACAAAAAAAAGGTTAGTTGTAAAAATATGAAATAGAAAGTTGCGCAAAATAACTCGTTACCCAAATAATAAATTAACTTCAGTATGCAATATGTAATTAGTTTTTTTTTTTTGTCGCGCATTGTAAATAAAAACAAATATTATTAAAGTGCTCATGCTTTAATGTTAAAAGAACAAGATTATTTGTTTTACGAAATTGTGTTTCGTAAGAAATAATTTTGTAATTTTTTTGTTCTATTAATGAAAATTATGATTTTTTTTATTCTTGTATGTATTTTGTAACAATTTGTGATTATTACAATCTTGAAACTACAAAAAAAGTTTCGAACAGTATCTTTGATAAAATAAATAATTAGTAATTGACGGAATTCAGTCTTTTTTATGTTTTTATTATCTACTAAGCCAACGTTTCGGCAATCACTATTGCCTTCTTCAGGACTCTACAATATATGTATATTGTATATACATATAAATACACACAAATATACATAAAATAATAAATATAACAACAGAAAACAAAAAACACTTACGGCAGAATATTTTAGTTGGTTTATTTATCTAAAATGTTTTTTCGACATGCATTTTATCAATTAATGTATTTTTGCGTTATATGTAAAACCAACTGTGTTTTTGTTTTCTGTTGTTATATTTATTATTATATGTATGTATATGTATGTATTTATATGTATACATATTTGTATTCATTGTAGAGCCCTGAAGAAGGCAATAGTGATTGCCGAAACATTGGCTTAATAGATAATAAAAATATATAAAAAACTAAATTCCGTCAATTACTAATTATTTATTAAATATTAACAGTTCACTATTTTTTCTAATTTAGCATCATTGATGTTTGGTAAAAGTAAAAAAAAAAACGACACTTTTGACTTACAACTCTAAAATTGTTTTTATTTTTTATTCTCTTTCGATTTATATAAAGGATATAAGTCCAATCTCTCATGTTCCGTATTAAAGACTTTATTCAAAATGAACCTTTTTGATTATAATTGAAAAACTTTAATAGTCATTTCCGAAAAACTTATTAAACTGACTTTTTACCCTTCTTGCCAGATTACAAAGAATTCAAATTTAATAAAACAATACGAAAACAATTTATGTCCTCAAAATAGTTCCGTTTTTTATTGTTACCTAGTAACTTGTTTCTATGTTCTGTTTATTTACTGTAAATGTTATTTGTATTATTTTCCCTAATGAAGATGTAACGTTCAATACGCTGAGTTCGTCGATTATTAATAAATATTAATACAGAACTATAATCTTTAGTCGTTTTATTTTAAAACAAGTAGATAGTAAATTATATTTTTTAAATATTATATTACAACACACAACAATTACATAAATGTATTCTTAATAAATTACATTTAAAAAAAAATACATTTCCACGTAGCACCTTAAATATATTTTTTGAAATTATTATTTTTTTTCAAATTACGCAACTAGACAATTAATTTTATTATCTATATCATTTATTTTTGAAAATAAGTAATTAATATTATACAAAATATAAATTAAACAATTCAAAGAAATTTTTTATTATTACATTTAGTTATATTGAAAACAATAACTTGTTAAAATAAATAATACATTGTTCTTGTAATTATTTTTCGGCATTTGTTTAAATTTTGTTTGTTAGTACATTTTTATCACTTGTTAAATTTTCTTTATGAAAAATCAAACGAATTAATAAAAATTGTTTTTATATTCATAATATAAGTAAATAAATAAAAATGTAATAAATACTATTCAGTATAACTTGCAAATATTATTTCCAATTTAATTTAATAAATTCAATTAAAACAATAAATACAATTTCAATATTGAAATTATAACAATGTAAGAAATATTGTAAACAGAAGTGCAGTGAAAAATTTTGAAAGCATTGTTCTCGAGTGCGAGAGAAGTTAATTAATATTTAAATGGCTTTAGCACCATTTCTAGGATGACTATTGTTTTGTTTATTATTATTGCTGGCGTTACCTTGACAACCCAGCATATTTAAATCGTGAAACATCCAAACAACTATTTGTATTTGTTACTGTATGTTGTTTCAAACTGTGTTGTAAGATGTTTGTATAAGTCTTAATTGTAGAAATAATTCTCGGAGTAATACAGTTGAACGGAAGTTTTACATTTTCTAATCTATTGATTTATTAATACTAGATGATCAATTTTACTTACTTAAAGGTCGATTTCAAAACTGGAAAAAAAGCAACGATTTTAAATTTAACTGGCATAAGTATGATTGCCTTCAATAAACCTATTATTTTTTTCGGCAATTTTTCAAACATCTAATTGCAAAATTATTTGTTTTCTGCTAAAAATCGACTTCAATTCAAAGGTTTATTATAAAACTGGCTGTAGGACTATTTATGGTTTTTTATTTAGCGAAATCAATTTTATTTACGGAAAAGTTCTGTTCTAAAATAATCAATAAAACTATTCTATATAAAGTTATACGAATTTAATGTTTCTTTTCACTATTACATTAATTTCATTCATACATTAATAAAGTTACTTAATAATTTCAAATTTCACTGAACAATATTTGTAATAGGTCTTTACCCCTGGATATATCCTATTTTTGAGACCTTAAATTTTCGTCACGCCGGATTTTTAAAACATGCAAAAAATGTCTGAATTTTTATTAAAATTTTGCTTATCACTTACAGCGGAATATTTTAGTTGGTTTTACATATAACGCAAAAATACATTATTTGATTAAAAGCATGTCAAAATAAAAACCATTTTAATAATAAAAGTCAATTACTAATTATTTATTAAATATTAACAGTTGACTGTTTTTACAATTTAACTGATTTTTTTATTAATTATTTTCTGTCTTTCAATTAGATTTTCTTTCGTTCAAGTTTTATTCATATGTCATAGTAAATCATCTAGCCAAAACTAAACTAATGTAAATCAGAAAGATATATTCAAGTTCATTTGACTTTCTATAATATGAATATATATATTCTCAACTTGAAGAGTTTTGTCTGCTCAACTGTATAAAATTATCAATAGATTTATTTACCTGTACGACATCGTTTGATGTTCGGATGTTTCGCGATCCATTCTCGCATTTGTTCTAAACTTTGATCACGTATATTCTCATCTTCTCTTAATTCTTCTAATGCGATCTTTTTTACATCTTCGGGTAACGTACAAACGTAGGGTTCTGCTTGATCAACTTGTCCGCCAAGACCCATTTTTTTCTCTTCAAATTTCTTTTGTTTTCTACAGGAAGAAAATAAAATTAAAATTATTTATCATATCAATATTAACATAATAAAAAATCTTTCAGAACTTATTATATTAAAATAAAATTACTTTAGGTTTACGTTCTGTATTAATATTTATTAATAACCATCTTCATCAGGAAAACTCATACAAATGACATTTACAGTAAACAACAGAACATAGAAACGAGTTACTAGGTAACAAATATGTAATTAGATCATAATTTTTTTTCCTACTATGTTATGTTAGTATCTTTTCCTAGCAATAAATTTTATTTAACAAGTTTACTTAGTGTTAATGAAACTATAATTTTTTTTTATAAAATCTATAAAAAGATTTACTTTTATTACTTTTTACTGAACAGAAATTATAGTTGTAAAAAGTTATATATACCTATACACTGCTGTTTAGCATGTGTGTGTGTGTGTATTGGTGAATTAAATTGGGTCAAATCAAGTAGGCATTGCATTGCCAATGAAATCTTCCAAACAACAAAACCGAAGAAAGCATTTCACTTTCTTCAACAACTGCGCGACGACTTTCTATCTCCACGGGCAGCATTTGCTATGCAACGACACACTAACAGCTAACCCATAAAATCAGCGCGCAAAGACGGACGAAAATTTTTCGATATGACACAAATTTCGTTTCTGATTTAGGAGAAAAATCTTATGATCTACTTGCTTATTTGTTACGTCTAATATATAATAATTGAAATAAACGTACAGTAAAATTACAAAGTTAAAAAATATATATATATACGTCGAGAGGGAAACCATTTCTTCAAATTTTGTACACCAAATTTTACAAATTTGACGTATGATTGTTGAGATTGTAGTCATTCCTGGTTGATTTTGCTGATTTTATACGAAATTTCCAGGAATTTTAGGATTTTACAAAATTTTTAATAAATTTTACCATGATTTTAATAAATGTGTACACCAGATTTTACAAGTGGTTTCCCCCTCGATATACATACCTATATATTATAAAATAAGTCATAAAATTTGCAAAAAAAAAACGTGAAATATTTATATGTATAAATATGTGGTTAAATATAAAAAAAGCTCTAAAAATTAAACATAAAAACTATTTTTTTTTCACATGTCGTGTGACACGCTTTTCCATATCAATTATTTAAATTTTGTCCCTTTTCTATGACCCTTTGAGTTTCCTAGATTTCCATAAAAATATATTTATTGACAAGTGCTAAATATAATATTCAATAATATTATAATTAACATATATCTAAATCTATTTTCGAAAACATGTATATTTATTTAAAAATTCAAATAAATTTACTTGCACATATACATGTTAACGTTATGTATCAAATAAAATTGTGACATAAATTCTTTCCACTAAATCAGAAATCAATTTATGTCTATCCAGTTCGTTTCATCAATATTCAAAATACGTCTCGTATACATGCTCTTATTTTTATCACTTGGAAACATTCATTTTTAAAATAACTATGGCCATTATTCTCACCTCATGTATAAAAGTGATTTTTGTCAAAAGTACTTTTGACGTTTACTTTAAATCATTTATTAAGCACTTTATAATAGTTTTTTTATATTTTATAATTCCAAATATAATAAAAATAATCAAAAAGTGAAAAACTATATATATTTTATGAAAAATAGAAGCAAAAAATTATTTTGAAATTAATGATAAAAGCTCTTTTTCACGAAAAAGTGAGGTGAGAATACGGGCCTTTGTTATTTAATTCTAATAAAACAGTTAAATTTTAGATGATTTATCTATTCAATTAGATAATATTCTCTATAAAATTACTTATTATTAATTACTCTTAATTAGGAAAAATATCGAATTATATTAGATCAAAACACCAAATGTAATTTGTAATTATTCTTGCATAACATATTTCATCTAATATGATTAAAAAGCCGAAAAATCATATATTTCTTTTGAGTAAAACAACTAATACATTTAGATGTATATATTTTTTCCCCTGTGTTTTAGTATAATTAGTAAATTACTAACTGAATTATAGTTTTCAGAGTTATCACTTTTTGCTCATTATATATATATATATATATATAAAATGAGCAAAAAGTGATAACTCTGGATATATATATATATATATATATATATATATATATATATAAAATGAGCAAAAAGTGATAACTCTGGATATATATATATATATTTATGTTAGCTGATCCGTGAAAAAATACAACATTATAAACAATTTCAACACAATAAAATATTTATATATACAGAGGCAAAATTATATACTGAAATATTAATAATAATAAAAAAAAATTTACCTATATATATATATATATATATATATATATATATATATATATATATATATGTATATATATATATATATATAAAAAATGTAATTATAAAATTTCTAGTAAATGTTCATTTTTAGATGGCCTTTGACAAAATATTGATATTGCAATTGTTACAAATCACGCGGTGTACGCAACAAAACAAAACGCTATCGCCTAATAATCTATCAAACAAAAATTAAACAATAAAATAATTTTATATTAATATGAGGTCATATGAATACATCTAAGCTATAGAAAATTATATAAAATTTTCAACTACGATACAAAAACATAATTATATTTAGGATTGTTTAAAATTTTGATTGCGAGAGTTTCTTAAAGTATTTGTAAAAGAATCTGAATAATATCAACCTATAAATTATTAAATCTATATCTTTAACACAGTAAACAATCTTTCAGAACTTATTATATTAAAATAAAAATGATTTAGGATTTAGTTCTATATTAATTTTAATTAAAATTAAAATATCACTAATGTATAATAAATAACAATTACATAAATAAATTGTTATTTTCTTCGTTCAAAATTTTTTTCAGTTAAGTAATTTTTCTTTTTATCAAATGTTCGAAACAAATTTCAATATCTAACATCTAACCCTTTTTGACTACCTTTCCCATTAAATTCAATCCATTTTATTATATTCCAGTTGTCATTTATACAGGGTGTAACAGAATAACTATTCCTAATTTTTAGAAATGATAGAGTGCACTTAGAGAAACATTTTTTATTAATAAACTAGTGTCCGGAAATTTCTCGGTGTCAAGATACACTAGATATCGTTAAAAACAATTTTAATTATTACAACGTCAAAGAGTAGTTAAGTTAAGGAACATTTTATTAGAAATAATAGTGCATTAAACTTTATAAAAATTGTTCGAAGTTACGACCACCATTTTCAATACACAAGTTGTAACGATGTACAGGGTGGGCAAATTTGGAAGTTTTCATAGGGGAACTCGAAAACTGTAAGAGATTTGGAAAAATGGACCGCGCATCCTCGATCGCTTTTTTTGAGAGAAACTCAATTATGAAACCAAAAATTAGCTATCGTCTTTTGTTTTCGAGTTATGGCGAAAAGTTCGCTTTTTTCCGTATTTTGATAAATGGCGATATCTCGATGGTTTTTTAAATTAGATGAAAATAATTTTCACATTCTTAAGGCACTTTTTTGAGTAGAATTAAATGGTCTTAACGGATATTATAAATCTCCGTTAATTCTCGGGTTATAACATAAAGTTGTGTTTTTTACAATCGACTGCCGAAAAAAAAAAAAAAAATTTCCGGACACTAATTTATTAATAAAAAATGTTTCTTTATGTGCCCTCTATCATTTCTGAAAATTAGGAATAGTTATTCTGTTACACCCTGTATATACAGGGTGATTTATGACGTCGGAGAAAAACTACACCGGATGATTCCTATGAGTAATCTAAATATAAAACTTCAAATAAACATATGTCCGAAAATGCTTTCTATAACGGAACTGTAGCCGTTAGAAGTTTATTACATGTAACATCAATCGCGTTAGCCTTGTTTATTATATTAAAAAAAAAACAAAAAAAATCTATCTGTCACAATAATTTTCTCTGACATCAACATTAAATTAATTATGGATGAGTTCACAGTACATGAATATGATGATATAATTTTTATTTATGGATTTTGTGATGAAAATGCATTTATCAAGAGAATACCACCGCAGTTTTATTTTACTACCATGCTTTAAATTACTACCTTAATTATTGTTTTTGTTTTTTCTCCTGATTTAATAAATAAAGCTAACGCGATTGATGTTACATGTAATAAATAAAACTTCTAACGGCTACAGTTCCATTAGAAAGCATTTTCGGACATATGTTTATTTGAAGTTTTTTATTTAGATTACTCATAGGAATCATCCGGTGTAGTTTTTCCCCGACGTCATAAATCACCCTGTATATATATTTCAAAAAAAAAATATTTGATAAAAATAAAAACCGAATAATTTTTCAGTAGGTAAAATAGATAACATTATCTAGCACTTAAAATGTCAATAAGCGTTAATTCATATTCTAATTATAACTTCAAATATATTCATAAAAAAAATTCTCGCATACAGATAAAACTATAAAATAAATCAATTAATTTTTGTTAAAACAGTTGAAGTATAACTTCTGATTGTATATCACGAATAACATATTAATATATGTATATATATATATTATTTAACGAGCATGTAAGAATGGTTATTACCCATGAGGATGAAATTTACGACACAAACTATAGCTGAGAGTCGTCATTACATGCAAGCTATAATTTTCATTTAGTATAAAAACTAAATTAATGATTAGTCTATATAATTAATTATTTGCATATATCATTATTGCAAGTATAAATAAATGAAATCTAATTTAGTTTAACGTAAATGTCAGATTAGCAACCAGGAAGACATTTTTCTTTAAATAAACAAGGATTATTTGAATATTAAGGTTATGTTGAGTTTTTTTTCCACTGTACTTTGTATGATCCAATCCTTTTACTTTTAAAGTAAATGTAAAAATTGTTTATTTCTTAATATACGTAATAATGTTAGAAGGACAAAAATATTAATATATTCCGTTAACGTTATTTGTTTGTATGTACATTTCTTAATAGGTAATTTTGTTATTTCAAGAAAACAATAATAATAATTGTAAAATCAATTAATATTATCAGTAGATTGATAAGAGAAGCAATAGAAATTTATTAAGAAAACGATAACATCAATCGGCGTGATTAGTAACTGATTTAAATAAAAAATTTATAATCTATACTGTAAAAAGTTGCCAATTTACATAAAAACAAAATATTACTATAATTACAATGATTTTTTTACAGTGTATTATTTTAAATTTATAATAATAAATTCGAGAAGCTGAACATTTTTACTTGAAATGAAAGAGAATGTTTTCGAGTAGGAATAAAAGAGCATGTATGAGAGATATCATAAATGTTTATAAAGCAAAAGTTACTTGTCTGGATAGGAATGTTTGGAGAAAACTAATTTCGGTATATTGGAAAAAAGTTTGTGCCACATCCTTTGGGTACATAGCGTGATTGTACATCCATATATTATTATAATAAACTAAAATTCTATGTACTTTCATATACTATAAAAAAAGTTGTCTTTTTACATAAAAATCATAATAAAACAATTACATATTACTTCAGCAAAACGATGGTTTATATAAATTTTCTGTAAAAATAGTATAATTTTCTAATAATTAATTTACCATATTATATGTGTTTTTTTTACTGAAAAAATAACTAATTACATAAAATATACGTATTTTATATTTATGTAATGTAAAAATGTTCCTTAAAATATCCGTAAATAATATTACATATATTTTGTCTTTAATTTACATATTGAACTGATATAAATCAATTTCCCCAGGTTTTTATGTAAAATTGCCAAAATTTGTTTGTACAGTGTAGTTACTTATTTTGCAAAACAATGGCTTATATAAATTTTCTGTAAAAATAATATAATTTTCTAATTTTAACCAAAATAATTAATTTACCATATTATATATGTGTTTTTTTCACCGAAAAAGTAAGTAATTCTATAAAATATAACGTATTTTATATAATGTAAAAATTTTCCTTAAAATATCTGTAAAATTTTTGTAAAAATACTGACGTCTGTAAATTTATATATTTAACGGTGTAAATCAATTGCCCCAGATTTTTTGTAAAATTACCGATTTTTTTTTGTACAAACCTAATAACTTGTTTCTACGTTCTATTTATTTATTGTATCATTTTTACCTTATAATGATTTTTTTAAATTAAAATTACTATAGAACAAAATCCTAATGCCATTTTATCTTTTCTAATTTTACTGTACGTCAAAATATGTCTAAGTAGAAATTAATAGCAACAAATAATTGCACATTCATTAATTTGTCTTGCTCTAACACACAAATAGCACACACACACAACACACACACACATATCTATAACAAAACAAATATAATATAATGATAACATGGTCTATAACACAAATTAAAATATTTTAATAAAATAGGTTATACCGCATATCTGAACAATGGTAAGTATTTCTCGTTTACTGATTAACGAAAAACAAAAAAAAAAAAACATTAACATTTTTTCGCTTTACTATTAACGGTCACAGTAACGAATAATATGGGTCAAGAACAGGTCCGTCTTGGCCCCAAAAAGAAACAAAAAAACAAAAATGCAAAACGCAATTTCTCTTTCTTGATCGACCTAATATAATATTTACAGCGTTTTACTTGTATGGAAAAAGAAAGTTAATCAATTCTCATATTTTGTTTCACATTCGTGGTTATGGGAGATAATAAAATTGGAAAAAGTTATTATTATACACTGTAGAAAAAAAATAATAGCAAAATTACAGAAAAATTTTACTATAAAATAATCGGTAATTTCATTTTACTATAAATGTTCTCAAAAATCTTTAATTTTTATATAATTCATAATAATCACATAAAGTAAGTAAAAATGACCTAATAAATATGTAAAATTGCTTACTTTCTGCAAATTGCATCACATACGTAATGTAGAATTAAGTATTGTTGGTATAACTTCTTAAATTATGTAAAATTACAGCTTGTATATTAATATCTGTAATAATTCATCAAAATAATTTTATGTGTAATTCATTCATTTCAAAATACATCCTTTATGTAAATTTAGAAATAATATTACAGAACTAAACAAATTTTAGCAATTTATGGAAAATTCCTGAGAGCAAATTTACTGAAGTTCTGCAAATTTACAAAAAATTACATACATATGTACTTTTCCATCCCGTTGGTAATATCATATTACTTAATGCTTGTAATAGTTCTGATATTATATATTTTTAAACAATTATGAATAAAGTTACAGCAGTTGAATAATTATACTGGGGCATCATAGTGTCTGACGAGCTGTAGGTAAAATTATATAATTTTTTTAGAGTAGATATTTTTAAAAAAAATTCTATTAAAAAATATCGTATTTACATTTTATCTATTATGCTAGTAATTTATGTTAAGTAACTTTCGATATATATTATCAAAAGATAAATTAATTATTTAAATACGAATATGTCAAAAACTTGAAAATATTAGATATTTTAGAACTATTACACGTAATATCGTCAGTCGATTTTTTTGTTTGTTCCATACACGATTATTTGGTCAAATTGAGGTTATTGCTTATTTTTGGCAATATTTGTTTGTTTTTTATCTATTTAAACAATCGTGAATGTTATAATTTTAATAGGTTTCGGAAATATAATAAATTCTAATTAGTTCCATTATCCTTAATATACCTATATAAACAATTCATTTCAGAAACTTTAAGGTTTTGCGAAAAATATGGAATAAATAAGAAATCGAGTGATGATATTTGACATTTTCTGATAAAAAATTGACAACACATCTAATAATAATGTGTTTTTCATGTCGATAAAGCATATTTTGGCAGAATGACGTGAAATTATTCTCAAAATTTTAGGTTCATTATGGGCTATTTAAGGCCCTAAAAGCCAAATTTAGGACTTCAGCCGTTATTCCAAAAATTTGATGTTGACCAGCATTTCCGTAAAGTTAGTAGAATCCTTGAAAACGATGTCAAAAAACTCGCGATATGACTTCCTAACACTTTTTAATTCAATGCAAAATTATTTTTTCTTTATTTTTTTAATATTTCAAATAAAAAAATAAAAAATGACGTCAAACTAAACAAAATTTTGAAAATAATTTAGGCTCATTATGGGCTATTTGAATCACCAAACTACACATTTCGAAAAAATTTGTTTACAAAAAATTGAAGTCACAATTTTATTGAGTTTAATTTTAGTTTTTAACTTACTAGAATAATATTGAAATATTAAAACAAAAATTAAAATAATTTTGCATTGAAAATGGACATCACAAATAGCCCATAATTTTAACAAATGTTAAGAAATCTTATAGCAAATGTTTTTGACTTGAATTTTAGAGATTCTGCTAACTTTGCCGCAAAGCTGGCTGGCAGTCAAGTCTAATTTTTTTAAAAACAAATTTTTGAGAAATCTGTAATTTGGTAATTCAGATAGCCCATCATAAGCTTAAATTGTTTCCATAATTTTATCGAGTTTAACGTTAATTTTTATTTTAAACTTACCAGAGTAACTTGAAATATTTTATAAACAAATTAAGAAAAAATAATTTTGCATTGAAAATGGACACCACAAATAGCCCATAATTTTAACAAATGTTAGGAAATCATGTCGCGAGTGTTTTTGACATCGTTCTTAGAGATTCTGCTAACTTTACAGAAAAGCTGACAGACAACAAATTTTTGGAAAAACGGCTGAAGTTCAAAATTTGGCGTTTAGGGCCTTAAATAACCCATAATGATCCTAAAATTTTGAGAAAAATTTCACATTCAGCCAAAATATGTCTGCCAGCTTTATCAACGTTGGTAACACTGTATTTTACTATAATTTATATATTAAAATGGTGAAAATTAATTGCTCCAAATTTTTATGTAAAATTACCGATTTTTTTTTAAGAGTGTCGACTTAGTGTAAGTTCTATAACAATATTTATTTAAATAAAACTACTTTAGGTTAAAGTTCTGTATTAATTTTTATTTATAATCGACGTTTCAATTTGTATCAGTTTTTCGAAACTAAAAATAAATATTAATACAGAATTTTAACCTAAAGCAGCTTTATTTACTATAATAAGTTCTGAAAGATATTTACTATATTCATATTTATTTATGCTGACGTTTCGTCATATCATACCTTCTGCAATACAAATACAAAATATAATTTTAAATTTGAAACAACTTAACGAAAAAAAACTGATCTCATTTCAATTAAAACCTCTTTTTCTAACCTAATTTCAAAATGTAAATAATCAGACACGTATCGCTAATAAAATAATCATAAAACTAAAAATAATAATTTATTTGACTTACCTTTATAAAGCGCGTCCGTTGAACAATTTTGCCAAACGAAACAAATAATAAAATCAAGCAGCCTTTAGAATTGGGAGTAGGATCTTGTAAAGTCAGGCCAGCGGTGAGTGGATTTGTCACGGAAGGTGAAAAAATAAACAAAAGGCCGAGTGCCGAACTGTAGTCCGCGCGTTTCCAAATCACACTGACAATTCGCTAGATTCAGCTGGCAAAATGTGAACTTTCTCTAACCCAGATATGGTAGGAACACACCGCGCACACACACTGACGTGAATACGTAGGGGACCCAATCGCGAGCAGCCGTAGAAAGTTTTTAGCTTTTTCGCACACACACACACACACACACACAAACACAAAACGAACGAAATTATTTTTTTCAATTCTTGTCACTGGATATCTTCGATGGAGAAGATGTTTACGTGTATCGGAAGATTAAAATCGTTTTGTTAAAAATGAAAGCACGAATTATTTGTTTTGTGTTAATTAAAGATTACACTGTTCAAAATAATAGGGTAAAAGAGTAAAAATTTTCGAGGGTAATTGAATTTGTAGCCTTATTAGTGCAAAAAATTGCCCTGCTCTTGTGTATTTTAAAATATTTGACTTTTTACCTTAATGGAAAAGCAAAAATACGAAAAATAAGGGTAAATAACTGCCTTTTTACCCTTTTCTGGGATAATAAAGTACTCTTTTGAATTTACCTATTTAGGGTAATCATATTTACCCTTTTTAGGGAACGGACTTATATAGGCACTAATAAGGGTATTTTTTTTCGAACAGTGCAGTTGTATAAAAACGTTATTAAATATATTGATACACCAAGCTCGGTTTTTGTGTTTTTAGTAGGGCCCGAAGTTTATGAAGCCCAAACCGACCCGAACCCGAAATTTAACCGATTCAATCAACCCGGCCCGAGCGCGATGCTCAAACAGCAGTAATAAAAGCAAAACATATATACATATATTAGGGTGTATCGAAAAAATGTTATTTCTTCGGCGAGAGCAAAAATTTGAAGTTTCTGATCAGAAAAGTTCTTTTACGCAAGCCGATTCGAATATTAAACAATATCTGACAGAGCCGTAACTCTGTGTTTTTATGTATAAAAATAAAATATTGAAAAAATTTAAATAAAGTATTAAAAAAAATTGAAAGATTAGTATTGAAAAAATTCTTATGCAAGCCGATTCAAATATTAAACAAAATCTAGAGGGCGCACCGCGCGTTCTAAAATGCCATTTTTTGGACTTTTTTCGTATTATGACCTAAACAGATATCAATATTTTATGTGACCAAGCCGTAATTCTGTGTTTTTATGCCCACAACAACATTTTTTGTCAAGCACTGTAAAATACATGAAAACTAACAAAGATGGGTTGAAAATTACCGAAATTAGTATTTTTGTTGCAATGCACTGAAAAACAGCTTTTGCAAACGCTTACAAATACTTCAATACTAATTTTTCAATTTTTTTAATACTTCATTTCAATTTTTTCAATACATAGAGTTACGGCTCTGTCAGATAAATTATTGATATATGTTTAGGCTATTACATGAAATTTGTTACTCCCACCCGCCAAAATTATCCCAAATAAATTAAAAAAAACTCAGAAAAAAGCTATAATGATTAAGGATTATTAATCATTATAGCTTTTTTTCTGAGTCAGAAATCATATTTTTCAAATTTTGGACTACTAAAAAGCATATTTCATTAGCTTTTTGGTGATTATTTTAAAATATTTTTAAAGTACCTAAATACAATAAAAGTTATATCTAAATAGGCGATTTCCCCATTTAAGCTAAATGCAAATTTTGAGCCTTCAACAGGCACGGGTTAATATCATCTGACAGGTCTGGGAAGTGTATGGACATTTTTTTTTATTTATTTGGAATAATTTTGGCGGGTGGGAGCAACAAATTTCCGACTTTGCCAAAATACTAAATTATATTTGCAACATTTCACCTAATTGCAAATTAAAAATGTACTCAGAAAATGTGCAACTAATTATTGCAATTACTTCCAAAAATTATTAAATTATTAATTTCAATTAATTAAATATCAAAATTACTGTATTCTGTTCATATAATACCTAATTACAAGTTCTTCAATAAATTCGTTTTACATATGACAGATTTTTTTAATTATCTATAATAATTAAAATCACATATAAAAATGATGTCTATAAATTTAACGTAACAGTTTTTTTTTTGGCTAGTTCAACGTTCTTCACAAATATATATATATATATATATATATATATATATATATATATATATATATATATATATAAATTTAATTGTACGTCTTGAAAACGTTATATTTCAAAAGTTTGTCGACTTCCATAATCAGAAACCCGTATCATTTGAACTAAATTCGAAATTTCTTTTGCAAAAGCAAACGTGTTACAAACTCACATGCATGCGCAATTTTTTCTTTATTTCTTTTTTTATTTTTGGTTCAATTCTTTCGCGATTTTCATCCAGTAATTCTTATAATTACTGTGGTATATGCGTTTGCGAAATTAGAAAGAAAAAAATATTAATAATAATTACTATATACGCAAAGCTAAACAAAGAAGTTGGTAGTTAAAATTATTCTTAACCGAAATGCTCACAAAAAAATACAAACAACCAAGTGTGTCAAAAATTTATGACAAAATATTGTAATGAAAACAATGTAAAGTAGAAATACGACAGGGTCGCACTAGCTTTATTGCCCACATCAAGATTATTATTTTGTAAATTTTAATATCGTATTTGGTACAAGTTTCAGATCAGTGAAGTGAAAGAATAATAAATAGGATCAAAATAGCAATTTGTTTAGGCAAGTAACAAAACTATTATTGGGCAAAGAAGGCCATACAAGACTGGTCAATTGTACTCAGCTAACAGAACTGGGCAGTAGTTTAGCTACTTTTATTGCTAACTGTAGCTGTGCTACAAAAAATAAAAGTAGCTGTAGCTTGTAGTTACAAAATTTGTCGCAAGTAGCTTATGAATAGTAGCTAAAACATAAAGCTACCAATTGTAGCAACATTTAGTATCTTGTAGCTACTTTTAGCAGCTTATAGCTGCTTTTAGCAGCTTATTACTACTTTTAGTAGCTTAGAGCTTCTTTTAGTAGTTTATAGCTACTGCTATTAGTTTATAGCCATTTTTGGTACACTGTACAAAATAATAGGGTAAGAGAGTAAAAATTTTCGAGGGTAATTGAATTTGTAGCCTTATTAGTGCAAAAAATTGCCCTGCTCTTGTGTATTTTAAAATATTTGACTTTTTACCTTAATGGAAGGGCAAAAAATACGAAAAATAAGAGTAAATAACTGCCTTTTTACCATTTCCTGAGATAATAAAGTACTCTTTTGAATTTACCAATTTACGGTAATCATATTTACCCTTTTTAGGGAACGGACTTATATAGGCACTAATAAGGGTATTTTTTTTCGAACAGTGTTTCTAGTTATTTATAGTAGTTTATAGCTACTGTTACTAGTTTATAGCCACTTTTCCTAACGTAGTATTTTATATAAAAATTCCTCATTTAAATTAACAAAGAAATATCATTTAAAGTTGTTAATCTATAAATACAATATAAGAAAATAAAAATATTTTCTTTTTCTGGTGCAACACTAAATAAGTCAACTATTTTTATGTATATTTCATATTTTTGGCAATGCATTTTTTGAATAGTAGGTGTTTCTCACAAGGACGTTACATTTTAGTAGCCCAAGATGCTAAAATATTTTATAACAGCCCTGTTACAAAATAAAAAGGAACAATATATAGTAGCTCTAAGATATATTAAAAAGTAGCCTAATAAATAGCATAAAAGTAGCTTTAAAAATAGGTTAAAAAGTAGCTTAAAATTTGACTGCTACTTTTGTAGTAGCTTATAGTTGTAGCTACTCTTGAAAAAAGTAGCTGCAGCTTTATAAATTTATAAAGAATAGCTTGTAGCTGTAGATTGTCTACATTAATTAAGGAGTAGCTTGCCCAGCTCTACCAACTAAACTGAGATAGTGAGATATAAAGCAGATAATAATAAAATTATCATTATCTATTATAATTTTCAAAACAAGAAACAAAATTTAAAAAGAATTATTTAAAATTAAGCAAATTACTTGATTTTCATTATAGATAAAGTAAAATTTTAGAACTTATTTCGTACAAAAATAAATTATATAATTTGCATAATTAAATAAAATATACATTTATATTATTTATATCTAAATTAGTGAAAGATCTTCCTTCGTACAAAAATCAACTTTAAATTTTTAGACCCGTATTCTAACCTCTTTTATAAAAGTGATTTTTGCTAAAAGTACTTTTAACGTTTGCTTAAAATTATTTATTAAACACTTTATAATAGTTTATTTAAATTTTATAATACCAATTATAATAAAAATGATCAAAAATAGTCAAATTATTTATATTTGATGAAAAACATAAGCAAAAACTTATTTCGAAATAAATTATAAAAGCTTTTTTTCACGAAAAAGTAAAGTGAGAATACTGGCCTTAGATATTTTAAAACAAATATTTATTATAACAAGATTAGAAGTATATGGGTAAACCCATATAGAGACTACTTTGACATTTCCCGCAAAGTTGGCAACACTGTATTTTAATAATATTATAATTTATGTGGGCACTAGGAAAAACTTTTCTGAAAATTTGATCAAAATCGAATAAATAATGTAGCTACAATAAATTTTAGTAATTTTTTTCTCGGAAAGTTGGCAACACTGTATTTTGTTAAAATTACATAAATTATATGAATACTAGGAGAATCTTTTGTGAAAATTTGAGTAAAATCGGTTAAATAACATAGCCATAATAAATTTTTTAAAACTTTAGTAATTTTTTTCTCGGAAAGTTGGCAACACTGAATATTAATAAAATTATATAATTAATGGGAGCACTAGGGAAATGTTTTCTGAAAATTTGAACAAAATCGGATAAATAACGTAGCCAATATGAATTTTTAAAAACTTTAGTAATTTTTTTCTCGGAAAGTTGGCATTACTGGAAAAAAATAAAACCACATGACCATCTTGGGTACTAGACAAATTTATCCTGAAAATTTCATTAAAATCGGTTGAACCGTCTAGGAGGAGTTGCGGCCACAAAATTTTGACTTACGACCGAGCGAGCGAGTGAGCGAGCGAGCTGACGACGCACACACATACACCCACATAAACTATGTTCAGATTCGTCATCTAGAGGCTATATGAAGGATTTCTATACAATTTTTTTTTTTTTTTGAAAATGTTACAGACACCGTACCAAACGCTATACTACTTTTCCTTGCAGTCAAAGTAGTAATAATTTTTACTTTACCACGATAACTTAAAAAAACGGAAAACATAAAGAAACATATATTTCCCTTAAGGGGAGGTACCACTCTGAAAATTTCAAAAAATCGATTTTTTTTTTTTACTTAAATGTGTTTTTTGAACCCTTTAGAACCAGGTTTTAAAGTATGGAAGCGAAAATCGCAATAATAAATGTGCAACAAAGCATTTTATAGAGAGCGCTCAGCAGCGCTCTGCTTGAAACTTGAAACTTTAAACGCGTTTTTCTAGAAACTATGTTTTTAAACTGCGTTGACAGCATACAAGTCGCAATTTTTGTCCGATTAATTTGGAATTTGGGGAAAATGTTGCCAAAACTTCAACTTAGGGATCAACTGGTCATTTTTTTGATATGTAGTTTTTTCGATTTTAGCGACCCAAAAAAAGGACGAAATTTTCAAACTTTTTTTTCAAATGAGTATAACTTGGCGAAAAATGTATTTTTTTGAAATCCGGCCAGTTGATCCCTAAGTTACAATCTACTTTACATTTTAAAAACAAGAAAATTTATTTCAAATGGGAATTGAGCGCTCCAGCCTGTCAACGCAGCAGCAGTCTTTTTGGGACATAGTCTTGGTTCGGAGGTTGTAGCGGTCGCAATTGGTTACAAAAAGGCTTCGAACTATTTGAAAATATAGAGGAATATGTGCCAAATACATTGTAAAAAAAGTAGTAATTTATTTACATTCCTGTGCCCAAAATTAATTCGTGAAAATAGCCTCTTTTTTTTAGTATTCAGGGTGGTACCTCCCCTTAAACCACAAAATATATTTTGTAGTTTAAGGGTATTTATTTTATTTTATTAACTTTTCGCCACAGTAAGATCATATTTTTATTTATTGAGAATTAGTAGTTTGAAATTTTTATCATAAGATCGTTAAAAAATTTTTTTAGTACAATCCTGTTGGCGCACCAAAAAAAAAAAAATTAATAATGTATATTGATGAAATACAATACAATAATGAATAAACACAAAAAAAAATATGAAAGAAATTGTGTTAATGTAAAAATAATAACATTAAATTACTTTTCTGCAAATCAAAATTCGATTTTCTTTCGTTATTTAATTTTATCTATTATTTTAATTTCGAAATACATTGTTACCTTGTACATTTTATTTAAATAATAATACTATTGTAAAATAAAACGATTTTAGGTTGTAGTTCTGTATTAATATTTATTAATTACTGGTCATACTGATTAA
The DNA here is from genome assembly GCA_963966155.1 of Clivina fossor. Classification (NCBI taxonomy): domain Eukaryota; kingdom Metazoa; phylum Arthropoda; class Insecta; order Coleoptera; family Carabidae; genus Clivina; species Clivina fossor. The sequence goes on along the minus strand of OZ014559.1, from coordinate 14,716,731 downwards.
TGTTAGCTTTTTCTTTATAAATTTCTATTGCTTCTCTTATCAATCTACTGTTAATATTGATTGGTCTTGAAATAATATACTCTAACGCATGTTGAGCAATAGCAGATTTATTTGGATGATCTAGAAGTATTGACCTATTATGTTTTGTCAATTTAGTAGAAACAGTTCTACCTGTCTGTCCAACATAAACCTTACCGCATTCGCACGGAGTTCTTATACAGGGTGATTTATGACGTCGGGGAAAAACTACACCGGATGATTTCTATGAGTAATCTAAATAAAAAACTTCAAATAAACATATGTCCGAAAATGCTTTCTAACAGAACTGTAGCCGTTAGAAGTTTATTACATGTAACATCAATCACGTTAGCCTTATTTATTATATCAGAAAAAAATAAATAAATAAATAAATAATAAATAAACTTCTAACATGCAATAAACTTCTAACGGCTACAGTTCCGTTAGAAAGAATTTTCGGACATATGTTTATTTGAAGTTTTTTATTTAGATTACTCATAGGAATCATCCGGTGTAGTTTTTTCCCGACGTCATAAATCACCCTGTATATACCCGAAGGTTGAACAGAAATAATATCTTTTACACTATTCGACATGCGTTGCAATTTCTTGTGTGAAAAATAGGAAACTTTAATATTCTTTCTTGATAAAATTCTGTCTATTTTATCAGTAACATTTTCCACAAAAGGCAAAAAAGTGTAAATTATGTTTTCATTACAAACAAATCTTCAACAGCTCTAAATCTTCTCGGATGTATTGCTTTCTTGATAAAAATTTTGTATCATAACCATTCATTAGAAATATATCTTTTAGCATTTAATGTTCATCTTGAAGTTTGAAGACGAACGTTGAGTTCGTCGAAACGTCGATTTTTAATAAATAAATTAATACAGAACTTAAACCTAAAGATATTTTATTCCTATTCCTATCTCTTGGAAACCACTCTCTCAATCAAACTACCCCATCTACTCATCGGACGTCAACGCAAACGTATAGCTTCATTATTAGCATTAGCATTATTATAATATTCTATTAATAATAACATAAATACAATCCTCTTTCTAATACTTAAAATAATTGTAATTGTAATTACTAAATGACTCATGTCACGAATTTAATAGAAATCATCTTTGGAAATTAAAAATTTCACTTCTATAAATCGTGCCATAATATACGTATTACTTTATTTTTTGGTCTAATTATATTGTCACAATTTTGTTTCACCTTTGTCGATTGTTTTTGCGCGACGATACACACCGTGTTTTGTTTCCAAATAGTGTTTTGTTTTTTTTTTTCGTGTTTCATCATCCTTGATCCACCTAAGTCTCATTAAATTTCCGAATATTTCTTTCTTAAAGTTTCCAAAGCTGTTTCTCGCGTGCAAACTATGTTTTCGGAATTTTGAATATGCGTTTAAAACTGGACACGATTCTTTTTCGCGTCTCGCAATATTTGTAATATTATCCGTGACATGCATTTATCGCCCCCCCTAATCTCTGCCCCGTTTGACAGCTTACCGGGGGAGTCAAATATTTTTATTATTTTCTATGTATCAATCCTTAATATGTCACAGCAAATGCACGGTATTTATGAATTATAGCGTTCGAGAAAAATTAGAACACTGAATTTATTATTTGTTATTACACCTTGTATATAAATGAAATATAAATACATACAGGTATTTTATGAACGGATATTTTGATAATATTTACAGCTTTTGATGTAGAACAAAAGCTTTGAAATCGTAGCGTAAAACCAGTTAATTAAACTGGTAACCAAAACCGATATTTTCAAATCCTTAAAAACCGATATAAATTAAGGGAAGATTATTTTATAACCTATAATTAAATATTATTTTTCTGAAAATAAATAATGATAATTGTTAATTATTTTACTATTTTTATCAAATATTTTTTAAAATGAAAAACAAAAAACAACAGTTTAACAAAAAATATATATACATTAATAGCTTAAAAAAAATTTGAAGATACTGTAATAATTGCAAGACCAATCAATATTAACAGTAGATTGATAAGAGAAGCAATATTATAAAAAAAAAAACAGTGTAAAAATTATTTTATTTTCAAAAAATATTGTTACGTAAAATTATTTTTGACAAAACAAGGTAATTATCATACTGATAATTATTACATAATATTGAAATATCAATATCTAAATGACTAAATTTAATCTGAAATTTCTTTTTATACAGTTTATGTAAGTTTCGTTTACGTTAAATAATACTGATATATAATATCTATTTTTAATTAACTATTCTATTTTTTCAATACTGTCTTATTTTACACTGTAAAAAATGAATGTAAATTTATATATATTCTATTAATGAACGTTTGGTTAAAAAGATTTATTTGAATGATTTTGATGGTATACGTTTGCGTAGACATCTGATGAGTAGTTGGAGTGGTATGATTGAGTTTTGCGTGAACGAAAGTTTCCAAGTAGTAGGAATAAAAGAACATGTATGAGTGGAATTATGAATGTGGATGAAGCGAAAGTTGCTTGTTTGGATAGGAATGTTTGGAGGCGACTGTTTTCGGGATGATGAAAAGAATTTGTGCCACACTCTTTTGGATACATGGCGTGATTGTGTATGTATGTTTGTAAATAATCACAGTAGAAATGACAAAACACTGCCATGTTACTGTGAAAAACTATGTAATAATACATTAATCGAAATTACAGTTTTTACAGCGTAGCGTTGTAGAATATACAATGGGGTCGTGGTATATATTTTTTTAAGTTTCTTAATCAAAAATATACATTAAAATAACTACGTAAATATATGTTTCAAAGCTAAATTATTTATAATAAATAAGAAAATAAATTCTAAAGTTGAATTACTGTATCAACAAGCATTCTCTTGTGGTAAAAACAAAACATTGTTGCCTATATTTGCTATGTCATAATCAAAACCATGTGTTTTTTTGAAAATTTATGTTTGTCTTAAATAATTAACATAAATAATTACAGAATAAAAAAAACGTGGAACACTGCACACACATACACTTAATTTCTAAATATTGCAAAAGAAAAACAATTAACGGGAAAAATGTAAAACTAAAAGCGTTAAGATTGCAATATTTATTTAAATGAAAATAGGTTTTCTTTACAATTACATTGAAGAAAAAAAAATAACACTTACAAACAAGTTTCAACAAAATTAATTAATAACAACATTACCAAATAATTATTACTGACAGAGAATATTTTACCCGACTCCATACAATAAGAAATTATCCGAAAAAAAAAAGACAACAGAATATTTTTAAAAATCTTCTGATTAACAAACAGTTTATTAATTACATTATTCTATTGTTGTTCAACTGTTTTTATACATATCAATGACATCAAAATCAATTTTGATCATTTGATGCTTGGGTAAAATCATAAACAAACTTCAACTTTTACAATTTACTAAAATAAAACTGCTTTAAGTTAAAGTTCTGTATTAATATTTATTTATAATCGATGTTTCGACGAACTCAACGTCCGTCTTCATCAGTATCTTCATGATATAAAATTCGAAGATACTGTAATAATTGCAAGGCCCAATCAATATTAACAGCATATTGATAAGAGAAGCAATAGAAATTTATAAAGATAACAACAATCACTGTGAAAGTGGGCATTGAATTAAATAAAATTTGGCTTTCATTAATTAAAAATCTATACAATTTTATGATCTAGTTACTTAGTAACTTGTTTCTATGTTCTGTTACTTACTGTAATGTCATTTGTATCAGTTTTCTTGATGAAGGCGCACGCTGAGTTTCATCGAAACGTCGATTATAACAAATATTAATACTGAACTTTAACCCAAAGCAGTTTTATCTTAATACAATGAGTTCTGAAAGATTTTTTACTACGTTGAAAATTTATCTAGCAACAAATGATCGACTTAACTTTAATATCAGTGATATATTTTATACGTCACTAAAAAAAAATACAATAAAAACATTTGAAGTATCACGATTACAGAAACAAAAGAATATTCTGTGAAAAAAAGTCCAGTTAATTTTGTTTATATTAAAAAATAGTTTTATTTATTTTACAGTTTCATTATTTATTTCGTTTTATTAACTGGAATTTTTTGAACAGAATTAAAAATGAATTTATATTTAATTAAGAATTATTTTTTTCAATTGTGTTATACACGTTAATTAAGAAAATGTTTTACAACAAACATTCGTTTGCTAAAATTAACGAAGCGAAAATTGTCCAATTTCAAGCGCAATTACCTCGAATCAAAACTGAAAATTTTTAGTAAATTTCGATTGTATCTAGTACAGATCCGGATTAGCCTACATACACAATTAATAATGAGATTATCACGTATAGTAAAGTTTATTCGTCTACATCTAAATGTTGGATTTGGCTGCAAGAGCATTAAAGAAAAATGACTGCTGTGGAAATGAGATTTTTACGTGAGGTATGTGGTGTAACTACAATAAAAAAATATAAGTATTTTTTTCCTACAAACCATAAGAAACTATGATGCCCAGTATTTCTAGATATAATTACTCAACTGCTGTAATACATTACATAATTATTAAAAAATACATAATATCAGAACTATTACAAGCATTATGTAATATGATATATTACCAACGGGATGGAAAAGTACATATAGTAATAAAACTAATAAAATATTTTAAGTGTAATTCATTCAATTCAAAATAGAAATATATGTAATTATGCTAACAATAATATTATAGAACTAAACAAATTTTAGCTATTTATGGAAAATTCCCGACAACAAATTTACTAAAGTTCTGTAAATTTACTAAAAAGAGACTTTACTAACAAAAAAAAAACTAATATTACATACATATGTACTTTTCCATCCCGTTGGTAATATCATATTACATAATGTTTGTAATAATTCTTATATTATGTATTTTTAAACAATTAGCAGTTGAATAATTATACCTTGAAATACTGGACACATCATAGTGTCCATGGTTTTTAGATAAAATTACATATTTTTTTTTTAGTTACAGTAACAATATTTTTATATTAATTTATTGATGATCTCATTATTACAAAATATAATTTTTATTTACTAAAAATTTCCGTTGAAATTCTACTGACACAACAAAATACATGTAATAAATTACAATTATTTACTAAAAATATCAATACATTTTTGGCTGAAATTATTAGTAAATTTATTGTTCCGGTCTAATCCATTTACACATAATCATTCCCCAAAAAAAAAAAATCACTACATATATTTACTAAAAAAATTCAATTAGTTAAAAAAAAATAAATTAATCATAAACATTTGCTAAAAATGAATAAATTCACAAGATTAAAATGTACTTTAAACTAAATAAAAAATATATATGTATATGAATGTGTACACCCCTGAATTTGTAATTATAAATTAACAATTAAAACCATGCAAACAAACTTTTAATTAATATAAATAACAAACATTCACCACAGAAGAATAAAAACCTTAAAAACACATCCCAATATATAAGATTTTTTCACTAAGATTTGTATATACTGGAAAAAAATAAAATTAATAATACGTGTCTTATATTTGGTATGGAAAAAAAAAATTACTATAAAATTAAAAATGATGAAACTAAAAACATTCGTTTAAAAATTCATACTATCACGAATAGCCATAGCCTTGAATATAAAATATTAAACAATATTTTGTTCAACAATTAGATTTAACACGGGCAATAATTTGATACACGGCTTATTTTTTTGTAGCTTATAATTGGGTCAAAAAGCAAGCTTATTTTTATTTCATTATAACTTTTAACCTGATATACTAACTTTATGAATTTTTTTCTGCGAAACTATAAAATATATCAAACCGCAGTTTTCTGGGAGTGAAAGAATAGCCTTTGAACTTCTTTTAGGAATTTTTATTTTTACTTTTGTTGAAAATCTTCCGAGTTCTTACCCTTCCTGATAGAAGTTCAAAGTCTAATTTTTCATTCCCAGAAAACTGCGGTTTGATATCTTTTATAGTTTCACAGAAAAAAATTCATAAAGTTAGTCGATTTTTCAGGACGAAAAATATATATATTCCCTTCTTAAGAAAATTTGATTTTATCATAATTTTAAATTTTGTTAAATTTAGTTGGTTATAAAACAGTTAAATCTAATTGTGAGATAATAAAATATTTATCACGAAAATTGAATTGTCATTATTCAGTAGCAATAAAACAATTTTTATATTAAAAAAATAATAAGAATTTAAAATAAAACGGGTTTTTAGTTTAAGTTCTGTATTAATATTATTAATAATCGACATTTAGACGAATTCAAAGTCAGTCTTCAGTTTTCCTGCTGAAGACGGACGATGAATTCGTCGAAACGAAATATTAATACAAAACTTAAACCTAAAGCCGTTTTATTTTAATATAATGAGTTCTGAAAAATTGTTAAAAAGAATTGAAATTTCTTAATTTTAATAAATTACATCGATACCTAATTTTGCATAATAAAAACAATTCTAAAATTTATTTATTATATAAACAAAGAAATTTGTCCATAACAATATTATTTATTTATTATTTTAATTAAACAACAACAAATAAATTAAGTACTAATTGAAATTCAACAATGATTAAATTGATTGTAGTGAAACAATATTTGACAATTCACCGGGAATTTAGTGTTACTAATAATTATCAAAAAAAAAAATATTCATTATATGTGTGATTTATAGTTTAATATAAACATATAAATAATAAGATTATTGCAAATTTACGAATGATGTCATAATAATGCTACTTTTCTAATAATCAGAGGCGGTTTAACAACAAATGGGACCCTGGGCGGTGAAACTTTGTGGGCCCGTACATAATTATTTAAAACAATTTATCAATATCAAATATTCTGGTAAAACTTTACTTCTTCAATCTTTCAATCTTTGGAAGAAAATCGATTATATAACCGTAAAGTTTAGCCAATATTTTTCTAAATAATTGTTCGAAAAATCTTCACAAAATAAAAACTTAAATCGATTACTTTATTATAAAAATTCGCCGAAATTCAAGAGGTCCCCCTGCTTAATCCACCCCTGATAATAATAATGAAGAAAATAAATTTTTGCTTAGATGAAAAAATATATTAAGACGAGCGATTTCACAATAGGAATGTATCTAAATATTAATAAATGCTCAATTTATCTATTTAAAACAAAAAAAAATACCACAGTTCAATCATTTACAGATACATAAACTAAGAAAAAAACTTGAAATCACAAAAGCACTTTTGTATGTAATATTTTCAGTATTTCGAAATGCTATGACACAAAAACATGTGGCGTGAGTAAATAACTATTTCCACTCTGAAAAATTGATCCAATTAAAGAATTTTTGTTTCTTTTGTAAAACACATTACACAAATATTACATTACTTGATTATCTGATAACTGTGAACAAATTTCTTAAAACTTTTGCCACATGAAGATTAGTAGCAAAAATATTTGAATTATGAAATCTGAATATTATTATTAAACTGCACAAAAACGAATTATTATCTTTTTCTTTTTTAGTTCACGTGTTTTAATTATATAAATAGATAATATACATATATTATTGTATATAAATAAAGTTTCCCATTTATAATAAATCTTTATATTTATTATTTCGATTAAAATTAAACAGTAACTGCAAAATTCATATTTTATTTTTTAGTTATTAAATATATAAGTTAATTAACCTCACTTTGTTGTCAAATGATTGAATCATCATTATTAATTTTTTGCCCGAAATGAAAGTGCAGTTTTTGTTTTGTACTTGTAACAATGACATCATTGCATGACTTGGCCACACACAATATTACTTTTCTCTAATTTATACATAGATAAATTTACAATATACACATAGAAGAAAATTCGAATTATTATCTATTACAATAATAATTTGAAAAGACTAATTTATTATTATTTTACAAGCGTATTGTTATCATCAACGCTTGTTAATGATTTTTCTGTACTACTCTGCGTATCAGACTTTATTTTAATTTTCTTATATCTCAATCGTCTTCTCCGGTACGAATTATCTTTGGATTTTTCTGTTTCGGTTGCTTTGGTTTCAATGCTTTCAGCATTATCGGAATTATCTGAATGCTCTCTACGCATATGCGATTCATCTAGATTATTTTCTACAATTATGTGACTAACGTCATTGTATAACGGCTCCGTACCACCGGTAATTTCATTGCTATTCTCGTTCGTTTCATTCACCGAATACACCGATTTCGGTTCATGAACTAGAGCGATATTTTTCGCTTGTTTATATTCGTTCTCAATCTGCATAGTACTATCGAAACTTACCGGATGTTTTTTCGGTTTTAGGGGCGGAATGAAAAATTCCGGAACACTATCCGAGCATGCTACGGTCGGCGGTGATGTTATTTCGTAAGCGCATGGAATCGCTGAAACACTCTGGCTACGTTGTGGCGGTGACGAAGAGATTTTTATTCCGGTACGAAGTTTAACTTCGGGTCCACCGCCGTAGATCTGATGGAAGAAATGCCAGAGTTCTTCGCTGATCTGCGAGTAGTCGGAACCGGGTTTTACCGTTTCCGGTTGACCGGACTGTATCGGTTGATTGACAATGTTTGAGTTGTCAATGGGACCGGGTGGATCGGTGGTACGAGTACGCACAAATGATTGCCATTGACGGAACCAGTTCATTGATAATGCGTAGACTGTTGTCGCTGGTGAATCCATGTTCTATAATAAAGGGTGGCTATTCACCTCTGATTTGTTTTTCTCGCACTTACTTCACATAATATTAAATAAAAATCATCCTATATCTAAAGTATGTTTATACTACAACCGATATTTCAAAAATATATGAAAACAGAAATTGAGAAAATAGTAATTTTGAAACTGATACATAATAAATAAATTCAAAATAAATTTATATTTACAACGTTCGTTCCTACCCACATGATACTAGTTTGATACAAACTAATTCCATTTTGCGCATGAGTCGGACAGATGTAAGCTGATTCCAAATTCATTTAATACTAGGTTGGAACAATTAATCTAATTAGAAACCAAAATATTTGCGCCAATTTTGTAGAAAAATATAAAATTTAAACACACAATTGGAAATTTGGAAAAATAAAATAAATAATTTTCTAATTACTTTCAAATTAAAGTAAAATCAAATTTTACAAATATAATTAATTTACACATTTACAAAAAAAAAAAAAAATCAAATACAATTTATAAAAATTACACAAAATTTTGAAAAAATATAATCATTCCAAACTGGAATTCGTAAAATTAAACAAATTGCAAAAACAATAAAAATTATTACATCTAAAAAACCTAGAAAATTCTAGAACTATAGAAAATATCAATTGTATCTCTAATTATAAAACAATTCCGCCTAATATACTTGTAAGCTTTTTCAGTAAAAAGAAAAGTAAATTATAAACAATGAAAATAATACCGTCATTTTTATTATCATATTCACTAACCTGGAATTCCCGGTGCAACTGCATAAATGTTTCCATTTCCATATTGATGCGTTTATTCAATGCTTCGGCAGCTTGCTCACAAATCGGACAATCATACAAATGATTACAAGCTGGTCCACCGCCAAATCTAAATATTAGACCAAAAACATTCAAATATAGATCACGATGAAACATTAAATTTATAACTACACTACATGTAGCTTAATAAAATAAAATAATTGCCCTTAAACAATAATTAAAAAAAAAAGCTATATACGTTTTTCGGAAGCTAAACAAAAGGTTTTCAAAAGGTCAAAAAGGATTATGAAAGCTTAGCTTTCGAAATCCGTATTTAGCTTTTTTCAAATTATTTGATTTTATTAGCTTCGTTACAAAATTGAAACGATCAATTCGTGCCACTGTATTTGTTTATGATATTACCAATTTGAAAACTTACGTTTCGTAAAGATATTCCCAAACTGTTTGACTAACAATCGTTATCAGCTGATCGACATGTTGTGCACGATCCGGTTGCAGTCCGCCATGTTGACAAAGGAAATCACTATTATCGATCGGGCCCGGTTCAGCAAATGTTCCAAACTTATTGATCCACTGACGCGATATATAGAACTTCATCTCACTCAATTCGGCACTAGCTTCCATTAGCTCGCAAGCACGCTGCCGGCATTTTGACATCGCTCCATTCGATTTTCTATCATTAAATCATTAGTTTAGAAATTTAGAGTGACTGACTTTTTCCAGAAATTATCACTTGACATCTAGTTAGTAATAAAAATATCTAGAAACTAAATTTGTACCAAAAAGACAAGTATTTTTCATTATACGAAATAAATACAATAAATAACTAGGGAATCTCATGACCCTTAAAGGGTTACGTTTGAAGTCGAAAATAGTAATTAAACATATAAATATAATAAAAATAAATAAATAAATAATAATAAAATATCAATTGCACTATTATATATTACTCAAAAGCAACACTTCTATCATCAGTAGTGTACATAACTTCACACAGCTGTCATTTGACATTTGCATTATAAACATAATTTGATTCAAATTTTTGAGAAGCAAGATGAAATCGTAGAAAGATGAAACTTGCCTATTCTCAAATAGGGAATGAACCATTAAAATGACAGGGGGTTTAGGAGGAGATGCTGGAGAAACATACATACAAACATTTGACAATTAGAGAGATTAATTAACTTACCTGTAGAATAATACGTATGCTTCGCAGCCAAGAATTGTGTCGGTATTGACGCGTGTAACATACTGATCGTCAAATTCGTACCATGTATCTGTTGTTGTATTCAACGAATAACACGTATAGTGGCCGCCACCAGCTGTTCCGTGATGACATATAACACTAATCAAATCATAGCTGCTCACTGAACTTACACAATCTAAGAAAAAAACATTTTTTTCATCAATAAGTCCGATAGTGTTCATATGATATGGTGTTTAGTTTGTAAAATGTAAACAGAAATATTGTTATGGTAATTGTTAACTGTAAATACTGTTGGGCTTGCTCAGTCAATGTTGTTGTTAATTGTTATTTAGTCTTTAAGGTTGTTATACATAAATCTAAGGTCAAACCTAGACCCGTTACAATATAATAGATTCTGGGTAAAATATTTGATAATTTTTATAAAATATAGTCATTTTGCAAAGTCTCAACAATTATTTTAATAATCCGTTATATTTAACAAAACAGTTTTATGAATAGAGAGATTAGTTTTTGAGAAAGAAAGATATAGATAAATAACAAACCTTTGTGTAAATATGGCCGCATATCTAAGCCAGTTAACGGAAACGATACTTGACTGGATATTTTCGAACTAAACATTAGTTCATGCCGAAAACGTTTCAAATGAATGCATAACACTTCTGGTAAATCGATCACTTTGGAGAATTTCACGCCATTGCGTAATTTGTTACATTTCTCACAACTAAAATAATAATAATTATTATTAGTTAACAGTAGTTAAACAAGGTCCGCGTCAGTTCAAAGTGTGTTTCCACCACTTCTTCCATCTTTAGATTTAATTCCTTCTTGTTTTAGTGTTGGCTACAACATGCACTAGACCCAGTGCAACCCCCATGTTATTTTATGTTTTTCAATGCAACTTGTTTACAAGAAGTTGAGGATTCTCGAAGTTTACTCTAAATTTATTTTTAAGACTGCTATTGTGCTCTCACTAAGTCTAAAGAGAAAACAGGGGGTGGAAACACAAGACAAATCCACATTTTGGACTGACGCGGACCAACAACTTTTGCTGAAGAATGATCACTCCGATTTCAAATGACCTTGAAGTGGTTTTAAACTCTCCTTGTTTAACTACTTATAACCTAATAATTTTGTTATTACATAATATTCAAAAACAAGTTTAAACAAATATAACAAAAATAGCTATTCAATGAAGTTACATCATACAAAACGTTATGAAATAGAAATGCGTGCACAGTCCAGTCATTAAAAATAAAAACTTAACTAACCTGTACATATTATCTCCCTTGAGTTCGTCGGCACTGAAAAACGCAGCTAGACAATCATGTAAACTAACCATCGGTCCATAGAACCAACTTTTCAGCCATATCCAAAGCCATGCGACCCAACCATCTTGACTGCCGGGATAAACAGCTTCCGTACAGGTTAATGCACCACCACCCGCAGCACCTGATCCCGAACCACTCTGCTGCTGCGAACCGCTACTCGACGCCGAACTACCGGAGGTTGTTTTCGTTAAACCGGTACCGTGCAATACCGCTAAATGATCACGATTTGGTATTGGTAGTGATAAGTCTTGAAACGTTTCGACGCGAGTTGATATCTAGAAGATAAATTATTGAACAATGTTTAATCTACGTTATTTTATAGAATTTATCGGAGTTTGTTAACATTTCCACAAAATAAAACACAAAACATTTGTAAAGATGTGATGTTAGAGATGCTAATCGTATCAAGCATATAAATTAGGCATCTAAATAAAAAATTAAAAAATGTGAGATGAGTCTAATTCTTACCCTATCACAGGTGAGGCACTGTACACTCGACAACAGTTTCCCATCGAAGACATCGGAAATAATTGATCGGTATTTAATAGATTTCTTAGCACCACTACTACTAGCGCCACCAGCACTATTTCCCAAACCACCGGAACTAGTTCCCGGCTGAGCATCAACCACAACAATGGAAACGGGCGGACTTAAACTGCGCTGCTGGTTGCGATGTTGTTGTGCCGATGTAAGTTTACTGCGTAAACGTGCATGCCGTCCGGGACTTCCCGAACGGGATAAGCGTCGTTTAGCGGTAGCAGATACACGTCGACCACTTTCCGACTGGGAACGTTCGGTGTCATCGCTTAACGAGGACCGTTCACTTACGCCTACCAAACAATATTTAGCGATTTGAAGATATTTATATAATAATAAATGTAAATATAGGGTTGGTGCATAATTATCAGGCGTTTTTTAAACAATATTTATTATGAGAAAAGAAAGAAGCAAAAAAAATGTAAAGTATAATATGACAGGGTGTATAACGGAAAATTGAAATAAATTTCCCGTATAATTCCCGCTTTTCTCCCGTATATTTAAAAAAATTCCCGTATGTAAATATACAAGTTTAACGATAAAGGAAGTTAAAGAAGTGTTAAATCGAAGTTATTTATTGCAAATATTATATTTATTTATCACAATTACAGCATGGAACATGAACTATCGCAATCATCAAATTATAATTCCATCTTCTTTTTCTTTATTTCTTCTGAAATTGTATGAAAATCTTCCATCATCAATCGCTTCCTTCGTTCTAAATCTTTTATGTGCTTTTTTTTTCAATTTCCTTCTTGCGCTGTACTTCAAGAGCCTCCTTATATTACAAATTTTTTAAAAATTCACACACAACGAAAAAATTCCTAGCATAATTCCCGCTTTTCTCATTTTTCGCGCCCGTTATACACCCTGTATGAGTATGATTATTGACCAGCATTTTTATAACTTGAAAAAAGTAAACAAAACAGCAATTTTTATTAACAAATACCCCGCCTACAAAAACGCCTGGTAACTATGCACCAACCCAATAGATTGTAATTTAAGATTTACAATATCCGACATATTTTTATTTAAATAAAAAATGAAAACTTAGTCGCTATACCAACAATAAACTATCAAATAAATAAAACTGACCGTTTTTCTTCAATTAACTTCATTATTTGATGTGTATGACGATTGGCAAAATATATGAATAACTATTTGTAGATTTATTTCACAGCGATCAAATCGAACATAAAAGAAATAAAAATTAAATAAAATTTACCGTTTTTTTTTTCTTTGTTAAAATATTTAATTTTTTTATTAAGAAAATTAAAAAAAAACAATTCATATATTATACACATTTATATTTGTGAAAAAAATTTTTTTCTCAAAATATGAATGAAGTATAATAAATGGCATTTCCTCTCACCTGAATCACAAGTTTCATACTCCCCCTCCGATTGGCTAGCACTCGCACTAGTTCCCTCACAATTCACCGCCTCGTAGTTGGTCGCATAGCCGTAACCCTGTTCGGTTATTGTTTGATTTACACCGCCACCCTCCACTGCCAATGCGAAACTATCCAATGTATCACATGAACCGGCTGCTGCTGCAATTTGATCACCAGCTGATGCGGCCGCATTCGACGATTGATTTGTCATACCGCAATCGATAACAGTTTGTTTTAGTTCTTCGTGCAATTGATCCATGAAGCAACGTAGGAATTCTTGTGTGTCGTGTTGGTGATAGCCACGGAACATTGAATGCACCTAGATTTTTTTTGTTTTCATTATTATATTACTTACTGTATTATTGTATAAGGCGTATTCAAGTAGATTAAAGTAATGTGTAATTGTAGAAATTGCCATTAGTGCATCAAAATAAATTAATGACGATTTCTGCAATTACACATTATTATATAACCTTATTTAGTGAATAAAGCTAGAGTTGCATGTCTGGATAGAAATGTTTAGAGAAAACTAATTTCGGAATAGTGAAAAAAAGTTTGTGTCACACCCTTTCGGGTACATGACGTGATTGTATATATATTTATGTATGTATTTTAGTCGAATAGAATATTCTAGAACAATGATTCCCAAAGTGGTCTATATTGTTTATTATTTTATAATAATGAAGTTATTCTTGAAAATACTTTGGCCCGTATTCTCACCTCATTTATAAAAGTGATTTTTGCCAAAAGTGCTTTTGACGTTTACTTAAAATTATTTATTAAGGAATTTATAATAGTTTATTTAAATTTTATAATACCAAATATAATAAAAATTATCAAAAATACAAAAACTATTCATATTTGGTCAAAAACAGAAGCAAAAAATTATTTTGAAATTAATGATAAAAGCACTATTTCACGAAAAAGTGAGGTGAGAATACGGGCCGTTATGATTATGTGTGCATAATTTTATTAACACATATTGACTTTAGCTGTTATTAGCCAGAAACAATATTTTATATTCACTTTAAAGTGTATTTTAGACGATACAAAAACATCAAAAATATCCATGACCTAAGCGAGATTCGAACTCGGGTCCGCACAAGTACAAGCTGTGTCAGACACACGTTTTAAACCGCTAGTTGTTGACCAAAAAAGTTAATTATTATATGAATTTTTTATCTAATTATAAACTCAAGAGAATTACAAATAATTTTATTGTATAGTAGATTCGAATTGAACTTATTAGGAGATTTTACTAGTGCTTAACTTACGTTTCGTATTCCGTACAATATTCCCGATGGTACAACATAGCCCCTCGTCTTCCGATGCCACATATCCTTAATCAGTCTCTGATAACTCCTACTCAAACCCGGTTTCCTTCCTTCGCTAGCCATCCGCACACTCGCACCACAATCCAGAAAATAATTCGTCAACGGCGGCGTATTACTCAACGCTTGCAGTGCCGAATTCATATAGCACGTATTACCAATATTCTGTAATCCTACCAATCCCCTGGTTCGATTCGTTCGATCCCCATCATCATCGCTATCGCTACTATCGCCCGCACTATCACCTGACATACCCACATTCAATCCAACGTTCCGATCGAATGCGAATACGGTGTGCGAATGCCCGCTACCCCCTGCCGTAGCGTTCCGGCGGTCGAGACTTTCAGCGCGTAATGTGGCGTAACTACCCCGGCCTGAATCGTAGCTTTCCCGGTCGCATGTACGAGCCGATTCTCCATCGTTGTCGCTGTCACTAGAAAAAATAAAAAATAATTAATATTTATTTATTTATTTCATTATACCAAAAAAGGTAACAGCCCAAATGATACAAACATAGACTTATAAAATATAATACATAAATTTATCTAAAAAAAAAACATTAAGTGTTTACAATTTGTAAATAATTAATAAAAATACGAAGAGAATATGAAAAAATATCTATAGTTAATTCGAACTTATTAAATAAATGACACATATGATATAAATGTGAGACTTTGTTAGGTTAGAATGAGCAATAGGCAGATGAAAAGTATTTGTACTTCTTGTAAAGAAACGAAGAAGAAATTGTAGTTGAAAGAATGTGTATCATTTATATCAAAATCACTGACAAAAGTTTACTTCCACTTGATACAATCGAAATCTCCACCCCTTAAGGAGGTATTTTCGTTTGTAGCATAAATATTTTAGGTTGTTTTTCAATATTTTTTTTGGAAACTTTTACAACAAATACAGTAAACTACAATTATACTGTTGGTTAAGTGTATTTATTGAAGTTTTCAGCATTAACTTTAACATGTTTTGTATTTGAGCTACGTGTCTGAATATAGCAATCAGATAGCAATTAGAACCGTGTGAATTAATGTTAAGAATATGCATATATCACTTATTCTATGATGCATATTTCTATAAATTCACCTGAGTTGATATCACTTGATCCAAAATCATTTATGAATCATTAAATTAACTTAATATCAAAATAATAAATTTAGTTAAATAATAATTATTAAAAAAAAAACAAAAAAACTCACCTATAAACAACCGATCTAGGTTGAAGTTTAGTACTTTTATTATCCATAAAAACTTCAGTTTGACAAACATAACACCAAATGCGTTGCGTTGACAAATTCATGTGAATGCAATGTGTAGGATATTTCTACAAATAAACATTGTTAGAATATAATTTATATAATATATATTGTTGTTATAATTAGAATTAATAAAAATATTTTATTTCGTATATTTTTACAATAAATACAAGTGAAAGAAACGTAAAAATCATGTTAAATATTACAGTGCCATCCATGATTAAAATGCAAAACCTTTTAATATATAATTTTATTTATTATTATTTTTGAAATATTTTTATACAAATACTAAAATTATTTTATTTAAAAATTTTACCAAAAAATTAAAAAACTACACCAAGCAACTGACTAAATATAAATTAATATAACATAAAGATAAAACTTAAACACAGCTTGCTTATACCTAATCAACAAATACTTAATTATAAGTAAATGGTTAAATAATTTACTTACCCGATTATGTAATGTACTGTGATCGTTAAATTTTTCCGAACAACCTACTCGTAAACAATCCCGATATAAACAAATCCATAAATTTGGCCCATAACAAGAGCAATCACTACACGATGCATTCTAAAATAATTATAACAAAGTTAACTAATTAACGATCAGAAACACTTTAATTTAGATAAACAAACTAATTAGTAAATAATTTACCTCCTTCGATTTGACTATTTCGTGGACAGGAATGTTTGAAACTGTAGTCATATGACTACAAGAATATCGAACTGACATTTTTCACCTGAAAATAAATCAAGAATATATTCACTGGTATAATCGAACAAAAGAAATTGTATACTAGTTATGCGTAATAAATATTTAATATTACCGATGACAAATGAAAACTGGAAAATCTTAGGTTATAGTTTCGTTCATAATTAAGTGGGTCAAGAAGTAATACGTAAATAGTCTAATTTAATAGATAATGACTTAAATATTCATAAAGTATAAACTGAATAAGCATATTTCGATGCAAAATAGAAATAAATTAATTAAATATTAACATGACATCTAAATACCTTGGACAGTCGCAGTTGAATAGCAAGTTTACACTTTCACAGCTAAAAGTGTGAAAACTCGTACAGATGAAAATGATAATAATTTGCTTGAAAATTTATCTTTACATGTTTGACAATTAATTTAAATAAAAGTGTTAGATAATTGATTTAATCAGAAGATTTTTAACACATATCTGTTTGTAATTGTATAATGTGCTGACACCTGTAGGATGACATGTCAAAATTTATGCGCCAAATTTAAATTTCTCATCGGATGGAACATAAAAAATATCGTTACCATAGCAATCAACAAATTATTTATTTTTTGATATATAGATCAGTATTTTTGACATTTTTTTTCTAAATAATAAATATAACAATGTCTACTCCAAGTTTTAGTAAAAATAGGTAAATATTAATAAAATGTTTTCATATTGTAAACAATCTTCATACTATTTTTATTTTGTAGAGTTTCAAATTGTGTGCACAAACCCAGTGCTAAAACTGTTATAGATTTATTAAACCCTCCTTTACCTAAAGATGGAAAGGAAAAAGTTAATGCATATACCATTGCTGGTATTCAAACATTATTTGTACCTAGTAGAGAACCAATATTACAACCAAAATTATTTGACAAAGATGAATATAGTCGTTTACGCAAGCAATCATACGTAATATTATTAAAATATAAAATGATATGCAATTTTAAAAGATATGTTTATAGGTAGTAACAGATAAAGATCGTATAGCAATGATAGAGGAAGCAGAAAAACAGCGTCGACAAAAGGATACTGAAAGCAGTATTCGAAAAGAAAAATTACGGAAAGCACAACAAGAACAAGTTTTGAAAGAAGGAAAGAAATTAACTGAAGTAAATTATAGATATTAATAAATAATAAAAATATATAAAATAATCTACTCACTAAAATAAAACTGCTTTAGGTTACAGTTCTATATAAATATTTTGTTAAAATCACCCTGATGAAGACGAGCGTTGAGTTTCGTCAAAACGTCGATTTTAAATAAATATTTATACAGAACTTTAACCTAAAGCAGTTTTATTTTAATATGAGTTCTGAGAGATTTTTTACTATGTTAATATCTACTTACTTTTAGATGGAAGCTGACGCAAAAGAAAAAACATCTTATCTTCTTAAACGTGCATTTGATTTGCGTCAAGAACAGGAAGATGAAGTTAAACATGCTAATCAGTTAATTTTAGCTTCCAAATGTCTTGCTATTAGAGCGGCTCAAGTTAAAGAAAAAGAGGTAAAATTAAAATAACACAGTTATATTCTAAATCTGATATTTATTAAAAAAAAAATTGTTATTAGATCATAAAAAGAGAGACAGAAGAAGAAGATAGACGTTTAGATGAAATGATGGAAGAACAAAGAAGAAAATCATTGCAATTAGAAGAAAATCATAGAATGAAAGAGAAAGAGAAAAAGCAAAGGTAAGAAAAATTTAAATATTATATTATTACTAAGTAATTTTAAATTGCCAAACCTACAATATAATAAAATCAATAATATTATTCAAATAAAGTTTTACGAAAATACTGAAAATACCTATACTATTGTACTTAAGCTTTTTTTTATTCCAAATAAAATTTAGATTTAATTTGGTTTATCAACAGTTTTTCGAATGGAAATATAACTTTTGTACAAAATATTAATGGTAAATTCTATCACAGGTTTGTTAACGAAATGATGCAACAAATTCACGAAAAAGAAATCGAAAAACTGCAAGAAGGTGAACGCATCGAAGAGGAGGCGAGAATGCAGAATCGTGCATTGATTCAAATGCAACGCGATGCCGAAATAGAACGACAACGTACGCTGATAAAACAGGAAAAAATGCGCGAAGAATTAGCGAATGCTAACGAACAGATCGCTCTCTATAAACAAATCGAGAAGGAAGAGAATCGAATCGCCGAATTGCGTGTACGGGAATTTATGCGAAAAAAGGCCGAACGCGAAGCAGCGATTGAAGAGGAACTGGAAGAAGCACGAATCGCTAAAGAAAAAGAAACAGCAAGACTCCGTGCTCTGCAAGAAAAAGCTGCCGATCAACAAGCAGCCAGAGATGAAATGAACGCTCTTCGGATACAAGAAGAGGTGAATACAATTTTTCGTTTAAGAGTTTAGTTTAGTTTAATCCCGGCGAAGTAAATACATTTTTTTCAATTTGTCACTAATTTAAATTAGTTCATTGTGATGATCAAATCATTTAGAAATGTTTGATTATTAATTGTAATTATTAAGAGTTAAAATACGGCAATCGTCACTAGATAGATTTAGAAAATCTATCTTGAAACACGGATTGTCTTAATAAATCGATAATTTTAATAAAATGAAACGGCTTTGGGTATATTCCATTTAGAAATAAACAAAATATCTTTTAATGCTATCGAGATATAAAGAAAATTGCAGCATATTAATTATAATTTCGGTAAGTTGAGTAATTCATTATACTTATATACAAAGATTTTTAAATATATATATATATATAATTATTTATAATGAGAGCATATTGAAGTACGGTATTTAATATGCTTATTTATTGTTACCCGTAGTTAAAGGATTAATAAATACAGTTGAATTAGCGAAAGATGTCTTTTGTATTGTTAAGTGAACGAATTAATATACCATTTCAAAATTGAACGAGACACATTTACCTTTTTTTAGAAAACTATTTCAATATGTTGGCAACTAAACGATTTTATTATTAAAAAACAAACCTTTTTGTGATTGTTTTGCGTTTAAATTTGATATTTTGTAAAAATAAAAGTAAATTTAATAATAAAAAAATATATTTAACATTAATATCCATATTGCACTGGCAATATATCCTAAAATATTCAACCAGATTATGATTAAGTAATTTTTACTTTATTCTCGTTCAAATCTTTCGCAAATTCAACTTTATTTTGTAATAAAATTGGGAAACTATTTACAATGAAGATACGGATAAAAAAAATAGGTTGAAAGAGAATGGCGTAAAAAAGAGAAAGCTGCTGCTGAAAAGAAACGACAAACTGAAGAAAATTTACGAATCGCTCGTCGAAGACAGATTGAAGATATACGAAGACAACAAGCCGTGGAACTTGAGCGAGAAAAACAAGATTTCTATAAAGTTGTTGGAGTGCAAAAAAGCTTACAACAGGTACGAAATTTATACTTAGAATATACTGAAACACATAAGTAATAATTGCAAATGATGTTGACAGAAAGAAATTGAAAAACAAGAGAAACGAAAACAAGAAAATATCAAGCATCGTCGTGAAATTTTACTGCAAGTGAATGAAAAAGAAAGAGAACGAATTAATACGAAGAAAGAGAAGTTCGAAGAGGGCGCAGCCCTACGTGCCGAACAAGAATTGCGTAGTAGATATATTAAGCAAGCGCTGAAAAGCAAAATGATTAAATTACGGTATATTCACATAAATATTTATTTGTACCATTTCATATGAAAGTAACGTCACTAAGGGTCGGCTGCATAAAACTTTTTTAGCTAATCATTGTCAACTAAACAATGAATCAATCAAATGTTTCAAAGACAATTAACAATCCAATTGATTAGTTATACGTAACGTCACTTTTCTATGATTTAGTATAAATAATATCAAGTCAATTCCATTAAAACATAACATTTACTTAAATTTATTAAAATAATTAAATTGCAAAATACAATCTTATGAAATTTTAATCATTAATTTTAACAGTATGTATCCTTTTAGGGGACGAGAGTACATCGGAAAAGGAGTCGATAAACCTTAAAACGCCTTAGTAAACTTCGTCTCATAAGCGAGATAATAATTTTTTTAATTTTTATTTGTTTTAAACTCTAGTAATCTACTACTTAATCAGCATTGTCCACTAGCAAAGATGTTCGAAGTTGTTATTGATAACAACTTTACCTGTCAAATAACAAAAGTAATAACAATTGAACAATACTGATTAATTAGTAGATTACTAGTGTTTAAAACAAATGAATAGTTTCCAGTAAAAACTAAAAGAATTATTATCTCGCTTATGAGACGACTTTTACTAGGCGTTTTAAGGTTTATCGATTAATTTAAGGTGGTACTATTGCCCCCTAAAAGGATACAAATACCCTGTATTTCCAGTTTTGAATAATTAATATGTGTACTTTTTTATTTTCAGAAAGAACAATGTTCCCGAAGCAGTTGTAAAAGATATCGAAAGGCAATTAAAATTATAAATTCATATTCCGAAATGTATTTTATTATTTTTTTTTTTACAAAATTATTTTTACATATTTTCATTATCAAATTTACTTATACATTTATTTAAAAAAATATTAGTTTTTCTCGCACACATTTCAAAATAAAATAAAATAAAATCATATATAATTAAACACATTGATATTTTTGGAACGATTAATATTTAGTTTGTTCCTACCAATTATTTTGCAACTGAACCGGAGGTTTGTGCAGTATGGCAAATTACGCATGCCTCTCAGACAATTGTAAACTTACAAAGCCAGTTTCATAATAAATTGTTAAAATTATTTTAAAATAACTAAGTATAGTTTCACCGATAAAATAATTAACTTTCTATTAATTTTATATTATGAAACTGACTTAAACGCAAAAAATAAAAATTAACTAAAACTAATAGACTGTTTTCAATTTGAGTAAATTCGATTTAATAAATAACGAAGAAGTATAAATTAAACGTAAATTGAGTTCAATATTTAATAAACTATTAATACTAAAATTATTTTAATCAGCTCATATTCCATCAACAAAAACTATTTCAACTTACAATTAGTTAACAAGACAACAAACTTTAAACTGTTTCGTTTTCAATTCGATTTTTATTATTATTTAAATATTTCGTTTAGTTTATAAATAACGATAAACATTAGAAACTTATAATAAAAAAAAAGGATCAGTTTAAAAATGCCGGATTCAACTTTCTAACAATCAAAACAAACGTCAAACATCGATGATATTTTTTGTTTAAATAATAATAGTTACGTTTTTATCATGAGTTGTAATTTAGTATTAAGTTGTAGTTCAAATTAGTCTGCATGAATCCGGCAAAACTATTTCAATTCACAATTAGCTAACAAGACAGCAAACTTTAAACTGTTTAGTTGAAATTGTTCAAAATGGTTTTGAACTCACTTTTTATTTGCGAATAAGTTTCTAATATTTTCTGTTATTTATAAACTAAATATTTAAATAATAAAACAAATAACAATTTAAAGTTTGTTGTTGTGAGTTGAAATAGCTTTTGATGTCAAATAAAAACTGATCAAAATATTTTTTTTATTAAATTTGGAGCTCAAATTACGTTTTAATATTACTCAAACTGAAACAGTTTATTAGTTTGTTACCACATTATCTACCTGTATCAATAATTAAAAAAAGAAGAAGAAAAAAAAAACACTAACAATAATCATTGAGAACCGAACATATTAACAACTTTACTAAGATTGTCTCTGAGTGTCTTCAATTGTTTTTGTGTTTCATCGTCAAGATCGGGTATTTCAGACATACGTAATCCACGGCTAGGTTGTAACGAGATAAGACGACCATCTCCTAGTGGAATATTCACATTTGCACATATATCAGTAGCGATTGAATTTACCATCAACGGGCTGCCGTCTATCGATACAGCTAATTCGCCATGTTTGGGACGTCGGAGCACTGATATTGGTGCATTTGCCTTTATCTTTAAAGTAGAAAATTAATGTAATAGAATAATAATAAATAGTAACACATAGTAAAAAAAATCTTCCAGAACTCGTTATATTAAAATAGAACAGCTTTAAGTTGTAGTTCTGTATTCATACGTTGATACAAATGACATAATAATAATTAAATTGGAAAAAATACTCGACAGTTAAATTTAATAAACGGTTAAACAAATTAAAAAAAAAAAAAGAAAGAAACGATTACCTTTGGTGTTATAAATCCGGAACTAGGCGCTATCCATCTTCTTTCACTTGGCGTTTTAGCTGGTGGCATTTGAATTGTCACATTTTTATTGGTTTTCTTCGTCGTAGTCGAACAACTTCGCGAACGTCGTGTTTTACCGATGGTATACTGTGGTTGCTGCACTAGTTTACGTGATCGATTCTGTCGATCCACGCTTGCCGAACGCTTTGATTCGCCAGCTGTAAGATAACCTTTTCGAGTGTGGTTCCGGAAAGAAAGAACGATTCCACAAAATGATGTTAGACACAGATGAGGCGGGATGAATATTAATTGAAAAAGAAAGAATAGAAGCAATTGAAAATTTTTATAATTACATATATGAATCTTATTATTTTGGACAGAAATATTTTATCATAGAATATGTTTTATGCATGATAAGTTAACTTAAGCGGACTCTGAAAATAAGTAAAGTTTGAGAATTTTTTTCAGGTAGACAGAATAAAGCACATGTTCCGTGGTTTTTATATGTTTTAGAGCTGTATGTGGTCTACAATATAGAAAAGTTTCAACCAAATTGGTTGCAGAGGTGAGCTGTAATTCGCTCATTTGTGAACTCGTGTTTAAAAAACATTGATCCGTTGTCCAGACTCCCGGGCAGCACTCAAACATAGAAAAACATTTTTGGTTACTCTGCCCAAAAGTAAATTAAAAATCTAGGATGTAGAGTAAGAATATTTTGAAATTCATAAAATTACCAAAATAGTAGCATTTTGGATAAAAGGTGTTTTTTTATAATACGGGGATTAGAAAATAGTTTTTATTTTGAACTGACTAATTTTAATAGACTTTAACCAAATTGTATACTGGTTTGTAAAATGGTTTCCTTCTCAGAACGTATCAAAATATTTCACTTCAAAATTTAAAAACGAAAAAAATAAATTTATTTTCATATTTTAAAATTTTAAATATTACTTTGTTTCGTAATATTAATTCTTTCTAATTTAATAAACCATAGAAAAAGCTAATAGAATAGAATCCTAATACCATAATGCGGTGAATTATGACGAGTTACTAATATATACAAATAAATATATACAAAATTAGTATAACTTGCTAAAAATTTATTTAAAAATACACAAAACTGTACGTAAAGATAATAAAATGTTTGTACTTTTATAACAATAAACAATTTACAAGATTAAAATAAAACTGCTTTAGGTTAACGTTCCGTATTAATATTTATTTATAATCGACGTTTCGACGAACTCAACGTCCGTCTTTAGCAGGAAAACTGATACGGACGTAGAGTTCGTCAAATAGTCGATTATAAATAAATATTAATACGGAACTTTAACCTCAAGTAGTTTTATTTTAATATAATGAGTTCTGAAAGATTTTTTACTATGTTAATTTATAAAATTTTAGTTTTTTTTTTGTCCATACAATAAAACTAGGAAAAATATATATGAATCAAACTGTACCTTAATGAAAAAAAAAAAAGATAGTTGAACATAAAGTTATTCCAAGTTACACTAAATCAAAAACCATTAAATCAAGCTATTATATTTAATAACTAAAAATGTTTACCTTCATCATCCTGTGGTTTTCTAGTGCTCGTTAGTAAAGCGCTATCAATATTTTTCAAAATCGATGCTGTATCGAAAAATGCAGTGGAATTGTTTGATGCATACTTTTCTGCTTTCTACAACAGAAATTAATAAATATTAACACATTTAAACCGGCGCTGAATATTTAAAAATATATATATATATATATATTTGCCGAGCTGAACATGTTAATAAACTAATTAAACAAACTCACTAAATCGTCTGGAGTTTTATTTGTTATATCCGGTCCAAGTAATGCTAAGTTTTCGAAACACATTCGATCGATTGCATCTAAGCTAGTTCTATGCATATAAGCCATATGTACAGTTATCTCTTTTAGTTCATTAGTTATAAGTTTGTCCCATTTTTCATGCTCTTTCTTCACTTTCCTGGCAGCAGTTCCAGCAGATTTGGATTTGCTTGTTCGTTTTGTGCCTGTCATCCTAAATATTGAAATTATTTAAATAAATGTTATAGCATTCAAAGATTGAAATTTTTTTTCAATCAATTATTCAACTAATTTTGATACTTATTAAGTATTCAAGAAGATAAATTGATGAAATTTTCGAGGTTATACTTCCAACACTTTATTAAATAGTAAGTAAAATACCTGAAGTATTTGTTGAAACACTTATTAAATTACTTTTTTTAAATCTGAATCAATTTTTTTTAAAACTATGAATTATTTGACAGAACATGAAACACAAAACATAAAAGTAACCGTTATATGCCAAATCCAAATACTCCCTCGACAGATTATTCAAATATATTTCGGTTCTGATTGGCTGAAACCGCTGAAACTTTCAGTATTGCCAACCTCCTAATATAAAATAAATATTCTTTAATTTGTACAAATTATTTATAATTTTAATTAAACTATATAAAAATATGTCTTATTAATTGTAATATTTATTTTATATAACAAACCAAACTTATATTAAATTGTAATTTTACAAATAAATTCATATTGATTGATATACAGCGCATAATTTAAATGATATATAAGTACAAAATATTTTAATAATTTAATTTATTTTACTCACAAATCAAACTAATGTTATTAAGACTAATCTTTTATTAAATATATACTTAAGTTGAAATACATTACAACAAAATGTTTTAAGAAAAGTATCGTTACACTATGTACGATTAATTTTAAACTTGTGCATTTATTTTTTTGTTTTATTATTATTGTTTATTGCGTTTTAATAAATAGTAAAATAATTTATTAGTTTTTTTTCTGTCTAGATTTACATTGTAACGAGACGCTCATGTGGTCGGACGCTATGACGTCACGATGACGCGCCTGCTCTGAATTCGTCCCGACGCTCTCCAAACATTGATTATTTGCTTGCGAGCGAACCATGACTGCACAAGTATCAGACGTTTATTTTAAAACCGATACAAATTAAAATACATTTATTAAAACGTTGTGTACACGAATAATTTTCGTAATCAAAATATTTACGAGTAACTGATTGAGGTTAATTCAATACAATCAGTCAGAAATACTACTTATTTTTACGACTTTGAAAATAATTGTTGCATTGAATCAACATTTTTCCGGTTCAAAAAATCTAAACAGTATTTGTGCTATTGAAGAATTGTCGAAATTATTGAATTAAATTGTGTATTTGTGTTGTGCTAAAACAAGTGATTGTTGTCCGATTGATTGCAACAATAAAAAAAAAACTTACAAAATGTGTGTGTTTCGTTGAAATTGTGATGCGACTATAAATTGTTTAGTTCAGTTTTAGTTTTGAATGTACCATGTAAAAAATAAAATCATGGAGTGTAAAATTGTTATGAAGAAACAATGTTGAACAATCTAGATGTTCGATGTGGTTAAGTGGGTCCCGGGACATTTAGTTGTGGCGAAAACGAATCAAAAATGGGAAACTCGTGCAGCAGTGGTCAGGCACATAAAGATAAGGACAATATGTCCCAACGTTCCGAAGAGTAAGTTCGGAAATATTTTCCGCATTAAAAATAAAATAGAAAATGCCAACATTCTGAAGGTCCCCCGGGCGTTATTTTTGTCGTTCACAATTTTCGAAAAAAATGCATTTCGCGATATTATTTATAAAGTTTACATATTTACATGAATTTCTCTTGAAAATTTTATAAAATTTATGTTGTTTAAAACGATTATTTTTCGTAATATTATTAGCCAAAAATATTCGCCAATTCTATTTTAATTCGTTTTTGTAGGCTGATGCCAGATTCAAATTCTATGCATTTATCAGCATTTAAAATAAGGTTGCCAAAAAAACAAACCATTTATTTAAACATTTGAAATTAACGCGATAACGCTAAAATTATTATAACTAAAACTACGCAGCAATGACACTTGTAACAAAAAAAAACCGACTGTCCCGGGTTATCAGTTTCCGTTCGCTTACAATAGATTCTAATTAATAATAACAATTATTTCAAAGTGAAATTAATAGTTTTATTGACCAAACAAATCAAATGTCTGTCGAGAAATGTAAATAGTTCCTTTACTATGGGATAGAGTACTAGAATAGCGGGTTGGTATGTGTGTGAATGTGTGTTTGCAAGTTGGAGGAGGTGAGGAGAGTAACGCAGGAGAAAATAGCGGACAAATTGGTGGGGAAGAGGTTATTTTGACGTCACACGACGCCGTGACGTCAGTAGGCAGCGCTTATTACTTACCCATACACGAACAAAATACACATGCGACCTATATATTTTTCAACAATGCAAATCCACGTAATACTTTTTCTTTTCTCGCAAAAGCATATAAAAATTACAAATAAGATGGAAAAACTTTGTTGCTCGACTTAACAGTATATATGTATATATTTATATTTATTTGTAAATAAATTCTTAAATACTTCAAAGTATTTTAAATAAATTTTGCTTCTTTTCATAACAGCCAATACTGAGATCAAAATAAAATTTGAATAAACAAAATATTTTTGTTAGCAAATATCTAAATAGAAAGATTTTAATATGAGGGCACAATATTTCAAATATATTCTAAAATTTATAAATAAAATCGTCAAATCGTAGTTTTCGTATTTGTCAAGAATTTCCGTGTTTTTCCAATCGAAAACTATATTTAGAAATTTCTTTTCTTATTCACGAAAATATTTATATATATAATATCGAAATATACTAAAAATATTACCAAAGTATTAACAGAGTAAAAAATCTTTCAGAACTCATTATATAAAATAAAACGGCTTTAGGTTTGAGTTCTGTTTTAATAAATATGAATACAGAACTTAAACCTGAAGCCGTTTTATTTTATAGAAAAGTATCGTTTTTGAAAAAAGAAATACATGTAAGATTATATTATCAGTTAATTATTTTAGCGAGAACATGAAATAAATATTATTGTTAGTTTAGATTATTTTTTATTATTATACGAACCAATAAAAAAAAAAAAAAAATAGAAATATAAATGTCATTCATGTCGAATCGAAAAGTTCTATCCTTGTTATATATAGTCGTAGAAATATTATCTATGAGTTAATTCCGTATATTTTCTGCAACTTTTTTTAATCTTTTATGACCTAAAAAAATCAAATTAGAAAATTACGGCCTCATTTTTATTTAATTACGTGCTCATTGTATAATATTATTATAATAGATACATAGTAAAAAATATTTGACGCTATCTAGTGTCCCCATTCTAGACAAAAATGTCAAAAAAATATACACTTATTGGTATTATACCAAAAGGACACTAAATTAAATTAAAACCAATAGTTTTTGATACTATTGTAAAGTGTAATTTATACACAAAATTAAAGTAATTTTTTACATATTATGCAAATTTTTTAAATACTAAGACCCGTATTCTCACCTCAAATTTAAAAGTGATTTTTGTCAAAATTACTTTTAGCAATTTTAATTAGTTTATTTGAATTTTATAATACTAGATATAAAAAAAAGTATATTAAAAATTGAAATCCTATTCATATTTGATAAGAGGTAGAACGTAGAAGTAAAAAATTATTTTAAAGTGAAAAATAAAAGCACTTTTTCATAAACAAAAGAAGTTTGAATACGGGCCTAAGTCCTACAGATTTTTTACTGTATCCACACCATACGTTTTTCATACGCTCGAAATATATATAAAAATGTATGATAAAGAAGAATCACATATCGAGCGTATGAAAAAATCCTTATGGTGAATCCATAAGTTATTAAATACAATTTGTCCGCAATAAATATCAGCGCATAGAAATAATTTCAACAGATGTTTATCTTTAAGGTCATCCAGTTATCAGGTAACAATCAAGAAACCGTCTATAACAACCGAGAAACAACAGGCGATCATCAACAATGTGCTGCTGCAAGAGAATAAGCAACAACAACCGCAACATACCGGCATTATTCTGGAGCCGACAACCGCGGGACAACCACTCACAACAGTGGCACCTACCACGGTGATGAAAACCTGTTTGTCACGAGTCCCAAAAGGTATTGCTACATCCAGCATCTCAGGTATTCAAATATGTGGCTCTATATTGACAAAAAAATATTACGGAGTTAAATATTTTTAATTTTGTAGATGGAAACATGTAATTCTTTTTAGTTAAATCTAACTAGAAATACAAATATTTGCTGTGCAGAGATTAGAATTTTTGAAAAGAGTTATTAAAATAACAAAACTTAAAGAGAGAGTAAATATTATTCATAATATTTTCTAAATCAACCCAAAACATTAATATAATAACTACTACTTTTTTTATTACATCCGAAATTAAAATTTTAACTCCTTTTGCTTAACTCTGACATTTAATTCCAAAAGTGGATTCTCTTAAGACCATTTCTAAACTCCTTGTATTCTATGTATTTTATTTAATTGATAAGAAACAAATCATTTTGAATTGATGTAACTGTTGACATTCGATAGAATATTTTCACAAATTAAATGGATGAAAATGAAAAATTTCATATAAATATTAAAGTTGTAATTTTGAAAAAAATGATTTTCCTAGCTGATTCCATGTCTCTGAGTTCTCCACCTGGTACACAAAGTCCTAGAGAATTTGATAAATTATACGAGAGTTCCGTTCCGAAAGATGTTCAAAATTTAAGCGAAAATCTTCAACATCTATTAATGGGCCGTATCACACAAGCCAAAACCAATTCGAAAACTAAGAAAATTGTTATTTATGTATCTGCGGCTGACTCACAAGGTAATGCCCAACGAAAGACACTAATTCGTTTCAATTAATTTTACACGTTTTGAAAAACTATTTTTCCAGATTGTTGTGTAGAGAAAGGTGCTTTGCACAATACAGTGTATCCAGAATTACGAACATACTGTCGGGAGAAAGGTTACGAATTACATATAGTCGATTTGCATTGGAAGACATTTTTGGAAAAGCAACAAGATCATGATTTTCCCGAACTATGTCTTGGAGAACTTCAAAGTAAGCTCCCCCATTTATTTTACCTATCAAATTTTAAAATTAATACCTATTTTCTAAACTTGTAGGACAAATGGAAGTAGCATACATAATTCCAGTATTATTCCTAAACAATTCCTTGGGCACACCACTACTGCCCATAACAATAGAAAGTGCCGATTTTAAAATGGCCGTTGATAGCGCAAAGAATCAATCAGCACAAACATTATTATCAAAGTGGTATCAACTTGACAGCGCTGCACAACCACCTTGTTATCGTTTGCAACCTATTAGCTCACATATACCAGGATTTAAGGTAATTTCTCAACATTTAATCATATAAAAATAGATTAAATTGTAAAAATAGTCGACTGTTAATATTTATTATAATATTATTAAATTCCCTATCAGGTTCGTTATTGTTTTTAACAATGACGAGTTTCGATTTTTCAGTCATCTACAGATTTTCTGAGTTTGGTCCGTGTTTGTGTTTCGAGTGAACTCGAAGAAAATCTGAAGATGACTGAAAAATCGAAACGTGTCACTGCTTAAAAACAATAACGAACCTGATAGGAAATTTAATAACAGTAGAATTAATCATAACGCAGGTTCAGGACCCAAGAACGAAAAGTTTATCTTTTGAGATTAATGTTAATATTTAAAAAATAATTAGTAATAGACGGAATTCAATTTTTTTACGTTTTCATTATCTACCAAGCCAACGTTTTGGCAATTACTTGCTCTATTTGATATCAAATAATGTGTTTTTGAGTTGTATGTAGAACCAACGAAAATATTCTGCTAGCACTGAAGAAGGCAATAGAGATTGCCGAAACGTTGGCTTGGTAGATAATAAAAATATTTAAAAACAACTCAAATAGTATTTGAGTTAAATTTTATTCACAAACATGTGTCTGTCTATTTATTATAAAATACAATTGAACATTATTATTTTGAACAAAAATTTTAGATTCGATAAACTATTTTTTTATGAATCTTAAACAAAGAATTAACCATAATCTTTCAACAAAAATTTAATTGGCTAATACATTAAATATTTGTTTTGTTTCATAGTTTCAATAAAAAGTAAAATAAACATTTATTAATTCTATAAAACTACATAGCTTTTGCCATTTTCCTTCAAATATAAAAATGATTAATTAAGAATTATTGTTATAATATGTCAAAATAACCACCAAATCAAATTTAGTTATACATTATTTCTGATAATTATAAATTAATTACAACCTCTATTATTTTCTTGTATATACAGTAATTTCGAAATTACTATAATTACAAATAAAGCGTAGGAATATGAATCTATAATTTTAAAATCAATAGTTTCTTGTTAATAATTACAGAATATACCAATAATGTTAACAATGCATTTAATTTTATTACAAATTTTATATTCCGGAAGAAAACAAAGAACGTCGAATTTTAATATAAAATTAAATAAAACTTTAATCTAACTAAAGCTTTTTATTTTTGTATATGAGTTATATGAAAACTATGATTATTTTCCCCAGGAAACATCAGCGGAAGAACGTGACCGGGCTCTCGAAGAATGGCGTTCGGAAATCAATCGTGTTTTAGCGATTCTTGTAGGTGTTTTTCCTGCAGAATTACGCGATACGTATTTAACAACAGTCGTCGAACAAGAAGTGCATAATACAGTGTTTATGAGTCAAGAACTGGCGAAACGTTGCGTTTGGATTAATCGAGTGTATACACCAGCAGTACGGACACCCGAACAAATGGAACCCGGCGAAGCAGAACTTCATCGGAGACTGAATAATTTACAGCGAGACTTGAAGGTAAAAATTTTATTATTTTTCTCATTTGTTTGTACTTATTACTTGATTTGATTTGATCAATAGAAAATAGTTCATCTAATAGCGTTTTCAGTAACTGTGAAATTTGACATAAAATTTTAGTTAATAAATAATTTTAATTGTATTGAGTCTGCACTACATTAATTTGTAAACTTAAAATGCTATTATGCCAGTGTGCTACATTAAAATGCAGAAAAATCAACGCGTTAAAGTGCGTAGTAGTTCAATTTTCTATAATTTGATTTTCCGTATTTTAATGCATCGTATTACACGGGCTTCAGATTACTGACTAACATAACTGACTCAAGGTCAAATTAATCAGTTGTTTTTGGTCAAAAATAAACGTGTTATTATACAGAAATTTATTTAAATTTTATTAAAACTTACTTATCTGACAATAAACACTGTAAATCGTAACGACATTTGTTGAACAGTTTAAATTTTGTCTATTTGTATACAATAATTTAGCATTGTCAACTGTTTTAACTTTTAATTATTATCTAAGTATATTTCAAAAAAATTAGACTACAATTTAGAGAAAAATTATGATAAAATCCTAGTAAAATAGTTTTTAACTTCAAAATTGATCACATCTTTGAAGCACTTTTCGTATGCATCTAATTTGTCTTATTTTATATTCTCGACTAAGAAAATTAATAAACGAAACACATTTTCATTAGTTTCTGGAGTTCAAAGTCATGTAACACGGGTATTAAAATAAATTCCAAGTTAAATTCTTTTAACGACATAATTATTCAATCAAAATAAATCTACATTCTTTTTTTGTGTGTGTGTGTCTGTATTAAGAATCAACTGAATGAAAAACATATAATCCGATTGCCCGTAAAATACGTTGAAGGCGGATTAAATACATCGGTACCGGAACACGCACAATACGTAGCACAAGTTTGTTCACTTCTACGTCGACAATTACAAGATACAGTGGATGCCATCGCCGATGAACACCAGAGTAAAGTATTGCTACGACCGTCGCAAGGTGTTCCTGCTGGTCTCTTTGAAGAACTAAATCAGCAGACCTGTTTCGGTCAAAGAGCGGCACAGTGTAGCGTTAACAGAGAACAAGTACTCGGTGAAATTAAAAAGTAAGTTTAGGAATAATTTTTATTATTTATTAGCAGGGATACTCCGGTATTAATTGTTTATTTGCGTCACAAAGTATGCGTAAAATTTGATTCAGATCGGTTAAAGGGTATAGCGGACAAACAAACAATCAAACATTGAATATGAATATGATTTTTTTTAGATTTAGTTGCAAAATATTTGTGGATGCCTAGACACAAAAACCGATTCTATAAAATTTACAAAATCATTTTTATTTCTACCTCTATTCAAATATGAATAGTATTTCTATTTTTGATATATATTTTTATATTTAATAATAAACTAATTAAAATTGCTTAATAAGTAATTTTAAGTAAACGTCAAAAGTAGTTTTGACAAAAATTACTTTTAAAAGTGGGGTAAGAATATGGGCCATTTATTTTCTAGAAATTCTATCAATAACAATATTTATACTGAAAAATTTATTAAATATAATAATGGCAATGTATATGTAATAACTTCGGTCGACATATAAATTTATAAATATTTTATTTTCGATTAATATAATTTTTTCAGAAGATAAATTTAAGAAAATAAAAATATACAATGACGCGATTATTCTAGAATTTTAAAACTTTTTATAGTATATGCTCAAGTAGAACACGTTGTTGTTTTTTTTTTTTTAATTTACTCTAAAAGATTACAAATACATTACATGTATTTTTATGACGTTAATTTTACTTATTTTGTAACAATATAGATAACGTAGAATATAAATAAAATAATATCTACTAACTATTTTTCAATGACATTGTAAGAAAATTGCTGCCATAAAATATATGTAACCAAGTATAAACAGAAAACATGTCTATTTTTAATATATTTTTAAAATATTTTATATTATTCTAGTATTATTTTAAACTAAAATAGATAAATAAAAATTAATATCCCTGGTTTTATATTTCAATAGTAAATTAATTTTGTATAAAGTTTTTGAATTTTTAAAGTTCAGATAATGAAATTTTAATTTTCTGAGAAAAATATGTAAACATGCAGAAACGTAAATGGTTTTTTTTAAATTTCTATGAAAATAATTAATTAGTTAATTAATTAATTAATTAGTTAATATTGCATTGTCATCCAGTTCTGAGCTATGTTTAAAATCGATTGCAAACAAACAAACAGACAGGAAAGAAAACGAATTTATAAAATGCTTTTTTTCTAGATATATTACGGGCGATGTAAAAACCCCCCTGGTTATTTACGGACCGGGGGGTTGTGGGAAGACAACCCTAATCGCACGAATGGCGCAGTGCTGCCAACAATGGTTACCTGAAGCATTTTTAATTTTACGTTTTGTTGGTATCAGCATACAATCGGATACCATAGAACAGTTACTTAGTTCGGTTTCGAATCAATGCTCGATTTTAACATATGGACATCAATGCTATTGCACACACGTAATTATTTATATTATTTTCTTCTTTAATTATAAATATTCATTGCTTTGAGAGATCTATTTTTGCTATTTATAGCATTTATTTTGTAAAATAGTAAAACAGAAAAAAACTTCTTCCATAATAATAAAAGTTGTTGTTGTTGTTGCAGAATTTAGATACGTATTCAAAAATCCTGCCATCAGTATTAAGCGCGAGTTGTTTGCAAAGACCATTAATAATATTAATCGATGGAATTGATCAGGTGAAGACTTATAGTACGAAAATAATCGATTGGGTGCCGAATTCGTTACCGAGTAATATTAAATTAATTCTAACCGTCACAGAAGATCACGAAATGCATACAAATCTAACGAAACGTTTAGATAATTCGTCGTTTATTAAAATGCCGTTGTTAGGCGAAGCCGAAGCCAAAGGCATTCTAATGTCCAGCGTTATGCAGTATAATCATAGTGTCAATTCTAAAATACAAGACTGTGTTCTTAAATCGGTACAGGAATGTACGTTACCTTTATATGCTAAAGTAAGTATAACCCATATACGTATATCTGAGCCAATTGCAAAATTTCAAATAATTGATTCATTAGAAAAATGATGCATTTAGAATTAAGACTCATTCAGTATATCCTACTTATTATGATGAACTGAACTAAACTAAATTTAATAATATTAGAATTAAATTCCCTGTCAGGTTCGTTATTGTTTTGAACAATGACGCGTTTCGACTTTTCAGTCATCTTCAGATTTGTCTATGTTTGGTCCGAACCACTAACCACAAACACGGAAAAATCTGAAGATGAGTAAAAAGTCGAAGCGCGTCATTGTTCAAAACAATAACATACCTGACAGGGATTTTAATAATATTAGAATTAATCATAACGCAGATTCAGGACCTAAGAACAAAACTTTATCTTTTTCTTTAACTTAAAGAAAATTAAATAATGCAATACTGAACATTTAATCATTTAAAGTATTTTATTTCTCTATTGGCAAAGTATATATTTAATTGCTTGTCTTCCTTGTCTAAATATTAAAAATTGCAAACATTTCTATATTATTCATATTATCCATTTCTTATGCAAATATTTTTCTCATTAATTATATCAACTTAACAAGTCTAACTACAAATTTAGCAGTTAAAGCACCTCCGATATCCATTTAAATTTAAAGTAATTTGAGCTAAAGTTTTACACTTACAGTAAATTATATTATTATCATATATTATATACTCCTAATTATTATACCTTTAATTAATTAATAATTATTATTATTCATATTATGAAAGTAGGAATAGAATGTAAATTATGGTAGAAAATAAGTTTTTAATACAAATAAAAACATAAAAATATAACGGTTGGAAGCCCTGGTTTTCAGTCAATGTTTCATGAATTTTATATTGATAAAAACTGTCTTTTTTTGCTTACTTCTCCTAGGTATTAGCGTGGCAAACATCCTGGTGGGGTGATAAAGAGCACGATATTGTGCCGAAAGGTCACGTAACACATCAGCTGCAACAGATGTTAGAGGAATTGGAAACGATACTAGGCTGTGCAAAAGTACAACACGCTTTAGCTCTTATGACATGCGCTAGACACGGTCTCACCGACCAGGAAGCCATCGATCTTTTAGCTTTCGATTCGGAATTCCACAGCAACCAGACTTACGGTAAATATATTCAAAAGAAAATTATTCAGTTCCTTCGTTGTTATGACTATATCTTTCTCCAAGGCAAATGATATAATCTTCAATTAACTGGATTGGTAAAGTGGCACACATATCCATTTCAATTTAAAGATGGATACATTACATGAATTAGACCAAATTAGGAAATTGGTCCATTTTATACGTAACAGATGAAACTGTTTATTTGAAATATGTGCAATGTTAAAAAGATTAGATACGCTTGCTGACAATTATCTATTTATAGAAAAATTAAAATATTAAAACGAGATATTAATAAAACAAATTTGCATATAGTAGTTGGACTTGTTTATATACTATATCTATCTTTAGATTTTTTTTTCCTATTACAATCTATATTCGATTTAGGAAGTTATAAAATAAATATCAAAATAATAATTAGTAGTTAAAGTTTTGGATTCATATTGTCAGTTGTATAAAATGTTAAATGGTTAACTACGCAATTAGGTTGTCAACTATATTCAAACGCCTAATTGATTGCACAACTAAATCACATTGTTAGATTGACTAAATTTAATTGGCCCTAAATATTATATTGTTAAGAAAGTAATTGACTTTTATTTTAAAATAATTAATATCGTTTTATTGTTGATTTTACTAAATAAATAAAATTAAATTACAGTGGTATGGGCCCCAGCATGTCTAGCATGGTCCCGACTGACAAAACACCTTGCCCCATTCCTGCAATGGACTCTAACAGGAGATGGATCACTTTGTGTGCAATGGAGAGACAATATGCTTTTACAGGCTGTTATTGAACGATATAGAGATCATACGGGTTGGGCCATACAAATGTTACATGATTACTATACGGTAACAAATTTATAATCATTGAAAATGAAAATATTTTTTTTGTAAATTCTTAATAATGATTTCTAGGGTAAATGGTGGTTGCAAAAAGATCAAGCATTAGCTGCAAGATTAGTTCCACAAGATACGTTTTATGGAAAATGGTAAGAGTTATTAAAAGTTATTGACTATACTGGGTGTTTAAGGTCAAATTATAAGCTTTAGTTACATATTTTATTCAAGAAAACAATTATTATGTATGTAATAGAAGAAATTTCTTTTATTTAGTTATAATAGAAGAAAATTGGACGAGTTACCTTATCAAAGCTGGCAACTAGATTCAAACAAATACAAAACATCCGAATACGTATCAGATTTGAACTGGATCTATGACAAAATCTGTGGCTCGAATTGTTATCAACTTTTAGAAGATATACAACTAGCGAAAAAATCCGAAACCTCCGAATCGATATTCCTTAAAACGCTACAAGATTTTTTACAAATCTATTCAACTGCCTTAAACTACGACGGCAGACAATTTTACTCGCATTTCAATTTCTATTTGGAGGATAAGCTAGCGAAGAACACGCTAGATCCTAGTTTTACGAGTATTTTAGAAGTGACGCGTAATCCACCGGTCACATCACTCATTGTTACCAACACTCAGGATATTGTGAAGGAACAAACGCAATACGAAAATCAACAACAGCAACAACAAACCGACGCAGATAAAAGCGACAACCTAACTTTATTGGATAGCAAAACTTTTGATTTGGTAACAAGACTGAGTGAAACAGATGATTTTGTCGTTACTGTTTCGACTGAGAAAGAAGAGATATGTGTATGGGATGTTACTAGGTACGTATTAATTTTAAAGGGTATATACCTTTCTTGACCTAAAAAAATCGACTAATTTTATGAATTTTTTCTGCGAAACTATAAAAGCTATCAAACCGCGGTTTTCTGGGAGTGAAAAAATAGACATCGAGCTTCTTTCAGGAATTTTTATTTTTAAAAAAATGGGTCAAAAACCATATAATATATCATACTTCAAGGCTGCCTTTTGATTTTTGTCTCAGAGAAATAGGGAAGGAGTTATTATTGTTACCGCATAGCCATCCGATTTTGTAGAGCTTCGAAGAAAGGGTTAGAACTTGGATGATTTCCAACAAAAGTAAAAATAAAAATTCTACAAAGAAGTTCAAAGTCTATTCTTTCACCCCCAGGAAACAGCGATTTCATAACTTTAATAGTTTTGCGGAAAAAAGTTCCTGAAATTAGTCAATTTTTTAGGTCGAGAAATAATAATACATCTTTCATTTCTGACATTCGAAATTTAGACACAGCTTTTCACTTCACTCGTGTTATTTTGTTCGTTCTAGATGTTGTCGTGTGCGTACGGTTCGTGGTATACCATATCCAATTAATTTAATTCCAATCGATCGTCATCGTTGTGTGGTGTTGTGCCGACGTGAGTTACGCGTTTATAATTTAGATACGGGTGTGTTTGTTACGAAACTGAAAGGCGTCATGAACCAGAAGATGCCTTACTATGGCTTACACGATCAAACGCATTTGGTCGCGTTAAGCCGGAATCGTATGTACGTCAATCTGATGAATATCGAGAACGGAGACTGTGTTACCACATTCAAGGCTGGGGAGGACCGCTTTCTCAATTCCCTGCTGGTTTCGGGGGATGGGAGGTAATCCCACTGTTTTTATCAATTACTTATTTTACAATCAAACTAGTTAGAAAGCATTTTTCAATCTAAATTGCATAAAATAACAATAAAATTCTTTAGCAATTGAAATAAAACTGCTTTAGATTATAGTTCTGTATTAATATTTATTTAAAATCGACGTTTCAACCAAACTCAACGTCTATCTTCATCAGGATAAATGAAATAAATGACAATACAGTAAATGTCATTTATATCATTTATCCTGATGAAGACATACAGACAGACAGACAGATAGACCTGTCAGTCTAGTAGAAATAGTTCTACCTGTTTATCCAACATAAACCTTACCGCATTCGCACGGTATTCTATATAATATACCCCAAGATTGAAGAGGAATAATATATTTTACGCTCTTCAACATGCGTTGCAATTTCATCTGTAGAAAATAGGATACTTTAATATTCTTTACGATGTTAAGATACTATAATAATTGCAAGACCCCCTATATTAACAGTAGATTGATTAGAGAAGCAATAGATATTTATAAAGAAAACAGATAACATCAATCAGTGATTTAAATAAAATTTGGCTTCTTTTAATTAAAAATTTATAAATTTTATAATTTAATTACATATTTTGTTACCTAGTAACTTGTTTCTATGTTCTGTTTATTGTATTATTTTTCGTAATGATGATGTACTTAGAAAACGTCGATTATTAATAAAAAATAATAATGCAGAACTATATCCTAAAGCCGTTGTATTTTAATATGATGAGTTCTGAAAGATTTTTTACTATGTTAAACATAATATATTGTTGTTCGCAGAGTCCTTGTTTGTGGTGATGAGACTCAAAAACCCTTTCCTTTATTAGTATGGAACCTTAAATCTAGAAAATTAATGTACGACCTTCGAATTCCGCATCATGATTTCATCACATCATTATCAGCAATCACGCATGAAGGTAAAACCATTTTTTTCTTACATATCTTACATTACTTATCTCTCTATCTTTCTCTAGGCAATTACGTATGCTGTGTGTGCCACGAAATTGACGAACCCGCTCCAAACTTTATCGTCGTATATGATTTACAGAGTGGCACATTATTTAAGAAATGGAAACCATCGTGTCATACGGTTTCGTTAGCGATTAGTTCACCGGGCGGTTGTGTTATATCCGGTTTAGAAGACGCTAGAATACTTGTGTGGGACCTTATAACTGGTAATATACGTTCGAGTTTATAATGTGAAGGATTTATCTTATAATTTGTTATTGTGTTATTTGTGTAGGTAATTGCAGATGGCCCCTTTATGGGCATACCGCTCCCGTTAGTTTGCTCAGGTTAGATCCCAGTGGTGGATATTGTTTGTCCACCGACTCACAATCAAGAGACCGCTCAATTAGACTATGGGATATTAACAGAGGTAATTTTATTACAGATTATATAATGGCACAATAAAATTAATATATATAACATGACAAAATAATCAATAGTCATACTAAAATATATTTATTCAATTAAATAAAATTAGATATTAAAATTCAACTTCAATAAATTGCTACGATTGTAAATGTTTCTAAAGAAGCCCGTTTGAGTATTATACAATACTGTTTTAGTGCCTACATAAATAGAAAAGAAATATAGGAAATGTAAAATGTAAAAGTAATTTGAAGAAATTATTACTTTTACATTTTCTTGTTGTTTTTGTTTGTTTTAAAATTATAGCAGGCCCAAAGTAGAAAATAAAATATTTTCGAAAGCTTGCCTATAAATAATTATTCAGTTTTTGTTGGCTTAATTCCTCACTCCTGGCTGCAACACCATTAAATTTTTGATTATATATATATAATTTAAATTTAAAGAAAATGTAATATTCCCAAACCAAACATTTATTCTTCAAATAAGAAAGTATGTATGTATATTAATAATTTACTAATTAAATTCCAGGTAATTTAGTAGCAGTGTACACGCCGAACGCGAACGTCAGCGCGTGCGAAATTACAATCGGCGGTCGCTACCTTCTGCTCGCATTAGAAGGCCACAAAAATCTACTAACCCTTCAACTGCGTGGCACTGACATTGCCGACCAACAGCAGCGCGACGAACCAGAGTGTTACGGCGATGCTGCAAACGATGGCAAACTGTTCGAGCTGAAGGATACCGAAGGACCCTGCTGACCTCCTCCTCCTCCTCCTACATGAAGCGAAGGTTAAAAAAAAAACGATGGCATCCATCATCACTCCACCACCGAGAATTGTTTTGTGTGTGTGTGTGTGTTCTATGATTTTTTTCGTTTTGTTTGCGCGGATTTCGGAAGAAAGAAAAAAACAAGAAAGGAATATTATGAAAGTTGGTTTAATCTTTTCTTATATTCTATCATCAACTCAATTCAACTGAAATGTTATTTAAAAAATAAATAATACAACTCGAATAAGATCGGAACTTTTAAGAAGGGCGCGTGCTTGCTTTTATTTGGTTACGTTTGAAATGATATTAAATGCATTTTAATTTGCAATTATATACAGCACGATTTATAATGAATATCAGAAAAATATTTTCGGCAAAATATGTTATAAAATTGCAGTCTTTTTCTAACAAACATTTTAACTAAAGTTGACTTAAAGCCAGCTAAAAAACATTTTAAATTCTTCTGCCATAATTATTGTTGCTTTAAATAGCAAAATAATAAATCTTCAGAACTCATTATATAAAATATAAAACGGCTTTAGGTTTAAGTTCAGTTTATTATTACATATTATTATTTTTTTTTTAATAATGTTAATTAAAATAATTAAATCAGTTACATCGAATTTTTTTTTTTTAACATTTATATCTATCCTTTTTGTGAGTTTTAAATTACCGACTCAATTCAAATAAGAAAGCAAAAATATGAAATAATTTTAAATATGTATTTACATCAATTTTTAGTTTCTTATAATTGAATCGATTATTTATAATTCACAAAAAGGATTTTTAATTTTTAATAAATACAATTTTAATCTAAAAAGCACATTTACGAAATATTAATTTTAAAAAAGTCTACTGTTTCGTTGTTTGACGAGCATAATTGTGGTACATTATTAATTCGAATTGGACATAAATCATAGATATGACTTTGAACTGGAATCGCCGCATTACATTTACGTCCATTTCTGACGCTGTAAATTTCAATAATGCCTGCACTTCCCTGAAACGCAGCAACCAGCACATCACCAGCGACATTTATCTTACACGAAATGAACTGAATGTGTTGAAGAACTACAACCTAAAACCGTTTTATTTTAAATTGCAAAATTATATATTATGAATAAAACAATGTTATCGGTTCAAAGTCACCTTAATGTGTTTATTATGAAATCGGTCATTAGGTTTGATTTCGATTAGTTAAAGAACTACAAGAGATCAAAATTTTATTAATGTAGTAACAAACTAAAATAAAACCTCAGTTTATATAACATTTTATTTAAAACATCTTCCCCAAAAAGCTGTGTTTCATACACTCATTATAAATTATCTTACATAAAAATCTTTTAATTTTAATCAATTACAAAAATTATTAAATAATTGCGTAATAATGTTTACTAAAATTGTTTGTTACAAAACTAACAATTATAATTATATTTGGTCTTATAAAAGTTAAATCTTTATTAAAATTACAAATTTTTCTTGAGAAGAATGGAAGTAAACGAAAATATTTATAAATAAATTTTTAAAAAATTATACAATATTATTTCAAACGTAAACTGCAGACTTTTAAACAAAATGTTTATGGACATACATTCTATACATTGGTCCAAGTACTCATATAAATAATAGAAAAATATTTAAAAATATAATATATATTTGCAGTTGTTATATTACACAGTTCCTCCGTATGAAAAATACAATCAATTGTTTTTCTTGTTTTAATTTTATATATAAATTATGATTCACTTTAATTTTTAATTTATTTGTACATTGATTTGTTCAATTGTTATGAGTGCCGCGTGTTCGTGTTTGTATATGACATCATTACCTGGTAAAATTACCAAAGAAAATCTACCATTTTTTCATTTACCTATACAGCTCTAAACTTATTTTGATAATAGTTTTTATTCATTTTATTAATAGCATATTAAGTTAGGCACGTAACAACTATCATATATTTAAATAAAATTAATCTAACCTTACAGTTAAATGTCAATTATGAGGTTATTATCTCAGCTATAAATATTTCATTAGCACATTAATTTAGGAAATTATTATAAGTGTACGAAATTATAAAAGGTAATTTTATCAGGAGATTATACTAAAAAATAAATTTGGTTTTCT
Organism: Clivina fossor; assembly: GCA_963966155.1. Taxonomy (NCBI): domain Eukaryota; kingdom Metazoa; phylum Arthropoda; class Insecta; order Coleoptera; family Carabidae; genus Clivina; species Clivina fossor. The sequence continues at coordinate 14,673,399 of OZ014559.1, read as the reverse complement.
TTCCGTGGAGAAAATATACATATTAAAAATCACTTTTAGATATACTATATTCACAAATACAAAATTTATAACAAATGTAGATAAAACAAATAGTATATAAAGTGATATACAAATGTATAATTTATCTGAAGACTACGATTTCATAGTTAACAATTTTTTCAATAATTTTAAAGCTGTGAGAACACTGAAACATGAAAAAAATTGTGTTAACAAATTATACTCTTATGATACAAATTATAATAATAATAATAATATATATATAAACGATTATTAACGCGAGTTTTTTCGTAATAGCTTTAAAATTATAGCTCTTCGAAATAAATGTGACTGTTAGTTGATAAATATAGAAGAAAAACTAGATTAAATTTTAGATGAATTAAAATTCAAAAAAAAAATACAACTGAAAATTGGGACGAAATTGGTTAAAGGATGAGATATTACGCAAGGACCAATAATTAAATTATAACAAAATTTGAAAATTTATAGTGATGTAATTTATTTTATTTGTTTCCACTTAATTACCAAAAACATTTTTGTTTTCTAATATTTTACAATAATTTAACTATTTAATTATAAATACACGAGGAAATGGTTAAACAAAAAATAATGACTCCGAATACATATTCAAATTAATGATTGATTTATAATTGTTAAGAATTTAATCAATTTTATTCATGACTTTATATCTATGATAAACATTTAGTAATTTATTCTGAAAAATATAAAAAGAAAATTTACAGAAAATGTTATTATTTTAATCAGTGGTCTAAATGCTTGATAAGTATAGTAAATTACATTATTAGCTGACAATTTCTTTAAACAGTTGACTAAGATTTGATTTGGAGGCATTAATTTTTAATCAATTCTGCTATTGGTATATTTTTAAAATAAATTACATTTAATTTTTACATCACTAAAAATTTACCACGATAGAAAACCAAATAATCAATAATTTATTCCATCATCAACTTGAAAACTAAACAAATTTAATTCGTTTTTATTTTAAGAAAAATAATAATAATGAAAACCAATTGTCATTTTGCTTTGCGAATAAATCATTTTTAACCCAAAAACAACAAAGAAAAATCAAAAAACATATACATACAACTAGTAATATAAAGAAAATCATCTCTTTTACGATAAAAATATTTTTAAACAAACTGAACAAAAAAGCAGAATGACAAATTTGGAATGAAATTCAAATTGCCAAATACTATTAAAAATTATTATAAATATAAAACTGGCCACATTAGAAATAAACTACTCAAAAATTGGAAAAAAAAACGTAAATAAATTTGTGAGATGAGTGCATAAATATTTAAACAAATAAATTTGCTTACCAATTGAAAAAAATTCCATCGTTGATGAAATATTTTTCTCTGTATACACGAAACAAAAATATTTTTTAAAAATATCGAACGCTCCGGAATTTATAGTAAATTTTAATAATTAGTTACTACTGCTAGTCCTTTTTTGATAAGTGATACTAAAAAGAGAAAATAATAGTAACTAGCTGATAATCAGAGTCTTTTAATTCCGGACCATCCGATATGAAAACAAAAACTAAAACTATGTGAATATGTAAGCAAACTTTTTTCCAATAGGCAATCCAAATAATGTTAAATATTAAAAACTACACAATCCTACTGTTATAAATAAATAAAGATTAAAAAATAAAAAAATAAACATATTCCCATCTGGTATGTGGAACAAAATATTAAGAAAACTATATATATATACATATATAAATATATTTGTATGTCGTGGTGAATGTGACAAAACAAAACAAAACAAAACAAACAAAAAAAAACAAATAAACAAACAAAAAAATAAATGTAAGAAAACTATTCCTTACATCTATCGTTTTTCTTTATTCACTTATTCCGTCCTCCTCTTTTATTTTTTCATCTAGATGAAAATATGATGTCAGTAGATCATTTATATCTTCATCAGTCTGACATGAAAAACATTCTCTCAAATATCGATTTAATAAATCGTGTCTTTGCGATGCTGGATTACTAATAAAATTTAGTAACGTTACCTACAAATATTTAATAATTAAAAATTGTAATTTTTCTATATCTTGAAAAAAAAAAACTAAATTTTACGCCTTAAATCTACACTGTAAAAAACTTGCCATTTTACAAAAAAAAAAAACCCTACTAAATAATTATTATAGATCGTCAAATAATTGCCACCATTAATTAATTAATATTTTATTTCAATACGTACGAAAGTAAAATAAATGGAAGCTGAACAAACTATAAACTAAAATTTCCACTACCAAATTAAATACTATCTTTAGATTTTTTGCTATTATGAGGTTGGTGTATAATTATCAGACGTTTTTGTAGGCGGGTTATTTGTTAATAAAAATTGCTGTTTTGTTTACTTTTTTTTAATAAAAAGAACCGTGACTTATTTGCCCGTGCAATCGACCGTCTCCCAAACAAATGGGAAACAGTTATTGATGTAGATGGTGACTACACTCCGAAATAATCATTCAAAAATGTTATTGTTGAATTTTTATATTTCTTTTTTCATAATAAATATTGTTTAACAAACGCCTGATAATTATACCCTATAGCTTTGTGTAAACAGTTATTCTATCAAAATGTGAGTGATTTGGAGAAAAAGTATGCTACTGTAATCTTACTACTAACTCTACTAATGTAAACTAGGCTTTAGTCTGGCATATAGGTCTATGAGACCTCATGCCAGTTTAATTTTAACTACAAAGAAAACAAATTTACTTGAATAAAAATTTACCCTAAATGCGTACGTTCTATACTTTGGCGTTGTATCAGTAAAATTCAATAATAGTTTCGTTAAACTATTCCAGTCATGATGTAAGACACATTTTTCAATTTGATTTGTAATGTAAGAACTACTATTCCAAAATGAATTAAATGCTGGATTTGTTATCCTAATATGTGATTGTTTTTTTCTTTTTGCATGTATGTTTTCTTGCGTATTTAATATTTTCACTATTCTTTCCTACAAATTAATTTTTTTTAGATATACAAGGTGATTTATAACGATATTATATACAATATTATTTTACATACATAATCTGGTAACTCGTGTATATTTATTGAATGTGTTTTATTTTTCCATTTTTTAAATTTTGAATCTTGGTGATTTCCTGTTTTTATTGAAGTTTGTAATTTCGTTTTCACTAATTTTTTAACCTTTTTCGATTTCTTCTTTGATTTTGATTGTACATATTCCAATTCTGTATCTGATTCAGTTGCATCCGAATAATGCGTTGATTCTGAACTATATGCATATGGTTCTTCATTATCTGATTCATTTACTTCGTTTCTATTCATTTTATTTGTTTAATAATTTTCAAATAAATATTATAACCTCACTTATTACACTTTTAAAACAACTTATTTTTATCATTAAACTTTATTGTATTTATGTTTATAATATAATTTATAATTTTATTATACGTCAATTCATAATAATATGAAATAAAATAATTTAAACTATTACATTTAAAAATCACGTGTACTTCAGCAAACTGTCATTTTACTTTTAGTTCTGTGGTTCTGTTAATTTATGCTAGATGGCGACATATGCACTAATTTCACCGAAAATTATTCAATCGATATTTTATGTTTTATTGTTAAAATTACATTCATTTACTCATTTTTACAATAATAGAGATTACGATAAAAAGTTTAAAGAACTATTACTAGTTATTACGATAACAGAAAACTAAACTGCATTTTTTTTATAAAATTATCCCCCATAATAAATTCAAGGTCTACTAGATTCTGCTACCTAAACGTTCATTTACATTTCTCTCCTGTTTTTTTTTTAATTATAAATTAATTAAAAAGCTAAACATCATTCTAGCATGGCTGTTCATTCATCTCATTATGCTAATTTAGCATTTCATTTCATTAACGCAATGACCTGTCTATTTAGCTAATTAGTTAATTGTATCAAAAACGAAATTTGTCCGAATAGAAAAAAATTTTATTTTTCTCTCACGAAATTGTTTTGATGACAAAAGTTTTGCTAGAAAGATTTTAGAATCGAGTGAATGTGCCGGGAATGATACCATCTGTTGTTCTAGAGTGTGATTGGTATTTTTTTGCTCTCTGTGTCCCACGTCACAAGTGGCACACACACTCACCTGTTTTCTCAAAGTCGTTTTCTCATAACGCCCATGTTCAATCGTTAATATTTCACATATTAACCAATTAAACGCGTATCGGTTTTTATGTGACATTAGCACAATACGATAATTATCCCTCGAATTACAAGCTACTATTTTCAATTTATAGCATTTAACAAATTGTTAAACAATAAAAATATACTTTGTAGTACTTTCATGGGGTTTTTTCAAGAAAATGACAGTTGCATGGGCGTGGCAGATACATTTTCATGTAAGGGGCAAGTCGATAGTGACTTAAAATAGCTTATATCGTATAAAAATTAGTATAATAAAACTATAGATAACAATCATCTTTTTTTTTCTGACTATGTTTGACCTTTGAATTTAGCGAACTGGTCACGGAATATAGCTGTTTTAAAGCATGAATTCATTATCATTTATTAGTTTTGATAGGAGTGAGACGTTTGGAACAGTAGAACACGCGAATTTTTGCACAGTAAACGATATGTCCCATGCGTAATAGTTTGGAAATAAGATAATATGATATTCAATATAAAATAGTACCAGCCATGTCGGTACCCAAACGCATAACCATGGTAACGGACATTAATAACAAATGAGTGACGAATGCGTGAGTCATCGTTACGGAGATTGTTTTCGATGAATGATTTTTCTATGCATATCTAATTATTTTCAGTTTAAATTGCAAAATAATCGGATATATGTTATTTTTTACATACATTAAATGCATTTTTCATGTGTTACACATAAAAATATACGTTGTTATAATCAATATTTCTCGCATTATTGTATTATAAAAAATATTTTTTATTTACTTTTACATTATTGTTTTTTTATTATTATTATTATTATTTCTAAACCATATTTATTATAATCATAAAAATATGTTTATTATACATTGTGCAAATTCGCGTAGAAATTCAAAGCAATTGTGTTATAAATTCTTGTAGGATATTGTTCAGAAATGTCACATATGTTTGAGATGTTTTTGCCATGTTCTTGAGTAGAAATTTTGTGTGTGTGTGTGTGTGTGTATGTTTTCCTTTTGTATGTGATGATCGCACCGGGTGTGTTGAATGATATCTTTGTAGCACAAGATTTGGCTAAATAATAATAACCGCGCCTCTCTCAGGAGGAAGTGACGTCACATTGTTTCGCGAAGTTAACACTTACATAGCATTCATAGTCAAAGTAACCATTGAAGTTCCATGACATATATATTAAGTTAAACAAAGATAAGAAGATTAAATCTATGTTTTAACTTTTAACAATATGTTAATTTTGTTTGAGTTCAATAAAAAATATGTCATTTTCTTACATACATACACACACAATCACGCCATGTATCTAGAAGGATATGGCTTAAACTCTTTCCACTATCTCGAAATCAATTTTCCTATTCAGACAAGCAACTTTAAATTATATTTGAAATATATATACAAGGAAAAACTTTCATTAATTTTAATTATTTTTGATTAAACTGAAACTTCATATCTAGAGAGTACAATAAACAATTGTTGTTTTTGTAAATTTAATATTCGAAATGTGTTACATAGAATGTTTAGAAATCAAATTTAAATTTTTTTTGGTGGGAATCTTAGTACAGATTAGCATTTAAAGATATATGATATGAGAAAATTTTTATTTTTAACAGTTCAAAGTATGTATTGTTTTTACACAATTTACCAATTATTTCTCTAATAGAAATGATCAAAAATTTAAATAATCTTATTATCATTTTGTATCTAATATTTGCTTTACAAGCAAATAATACGTCCCTGTATAAATTTAAAATAAGTTTGCGTGAATAAAATGATTTTACGTCTTTGATATAAATTCACTCATGTTTATTTCTAATTTTTCTTTCTTAACAAACAAGAAAAAAATATACTTTTGACAAGCGTTTAATTAGATACTTAATTAGTGCTTTTCTGGCAAAATTTCAATAGTTTCAACCATCAACGTTCATTTGTTTCGGTTCCGAGAGCACGCGATTACAAAAATACTGTATTTTTCATTATAAATTAGTAATTTTTGAATAAATTTTATGCTGCTATAAGTTTGGTCGTTTTTTTTTTCTTTCGAATACGCGATTCTGAATAAAAATTTAGTAATTTAATGATTTATAAATGGTATACATTTTGTTTATAAATATTTTCCACAATTAATTATAATTTAATCTGGAAAATTACACAAACATAGCTAAATGCTTGCGTCATTTAGTAGTTACATAAAAAAAATGAATTTTGTAAATTTTGTCACAAAATCTATAGAAATGACATAAAAAATTTATTATCGCACACTAAACTTTACTGTATTTTTATTTTGAATAGTTTTTATCAAAAAAAAAATCTAAATTTATTTAGTGTATTTTATGATTTTATTATTTAATATTTTAAGATTTATTATTCATTTTATTTCGAACTTTTTTATAATATTTTGACTTTTAAATTTTACAAATTTAATTGTACATTGTTTAACAACTATTTAATGAACAATTTGAAGCAAATGCTAAAAAAATGCTTTTGAAACGATTATGAATAGAGACTTACATATTTTTAAAATTATTATTTATTTATTTAATTAATATCCAAAAGGCATAATTGTCTACTTAAAGAATATATAATAAAAAAATATGTAAATATGTAGGTTAAAATAAAAAAATAATAATTAAACAAATATTTAAACAGATGTACACATTTAAAAAAAAAAAATTTATGATCATACATTATCGTAATAATATTAATAATAATAATAATAAGTAACAAATTTATTAGAAATAGGTAATGAGCTAATAATAATTTCTAGGAAATTTATTAATATACACTGACATGATAAAAAACCGATATTATTTTCACAATTTTGTATTACTTATTTACAGAAACAAAAGTAACACAATTTGTTAAAAGTTTTTCAATAATATATTTATTATATAATATATGAGTAATGCGTTTTTTGATAAGTAATATGGTTCATTACTCACACTAGTGAGTAGTCACATAATATTGTAGATATAGATGAAAAAAGTACAGTTATAGAAACATTATAGACAAATTATCAAAAATTTTGCCAATTCGAATTAAATAATAAAATAGCTTTTTTTTTTCTGTGTAATTTTAAGTTTAAAATTTTTAATATAACAAAAAAGAATCGGATATCAAACAAAGTTAGAAATAAACGTCACAAATGTATATTTAAAATGGGCAATGATCACATTTTTAAAATTTTAATTAAAAACAAATCTATAGTTTCAAAAATAGCTATAAATATCATAAACATGTAAATTATATGAAACCAGTTTTTTTAAATATATAATTGTCTACAAAAAAAAGTGCTCAATTTTGGTAACCTGTTTTTACTTTCTAGTACAAACAAGATTTTTTTTTTGAATAGAAATTACTTATTATTGATTTTAAATATTAAAAATTATATAATTATAAATATAAAACATTATAAATAGTTATCAAAAAAGTAGAAATAATAGTTAAATATTTCTTGGAATCTGGTAAAAAGTTATTTTATAAATATATTGATTGAATAACTAACTGATAAATGGAAGCACTAAAAGAAATATTCCAACTGTAAATAAAATTATTTTTTTTATTTAATACTGTCTGAGTATGATTATACATATCTAAAATCTAGCGGTATTCATACTTCAAGTTATGAATAAATATTTTTGTAATTATATAATTAAATTGCATACTGGTATGCAATACATCAAATAATATTATAAAAATAAAGTGGTGTCTATCTAGCAATTTGATACTAATAAATTTAAAATCTTAAAAAATATCATAAACATATATACACACATACAATCACGCCATGTACCCAGAAGAGTGTAGCACGAACTCTTTCCACTATCCCGAAATTAGTTTTCACTAAACATTTCTATTCAGACAAGCAATTCTAGTTTCATCCAAAAGTGGATCTAGAAAATTTTTAAGAGGAGGGGGGCATTTTGCTTTTTTTAAAAATAAAGATAAAAAATTATTAAGAAGCTTTAAGCCTATAAAAAAATATTATCCCACCTTATATGCATAGCTGTATGCAAGGTGGGTTAATAATAATTGTTGTGTGGAATATATATTTCTATGTATTTTGTATTATGTTCTTAGGCCCATGGCCACCCCCCCTGGATCCGTCCTTGGCTGCATCTATATTTATGACCACCTATTATACTCTGAAAACTATTTTTTCAATTTCACACTCATGATACACTAATCTATTTTGTACCCGATTCCTTCTAGTTGCTAATAAACAAAGAAATATTAATTTTGATTCAACTGGGTCCTTATATAATTACATTAGTCAATTATAATTTATTTAAAAGTCAACTTTAAAAAGCATTTTCATGTAAAAAAAACCTAAAATTTTAATATCAAAATTTCTTCGTGTAAATGTAGCTTAACGCGGTGTGCAAATTTCAACTCGATTGAGTGGGGTGCTGCGAGGGTAGGAAGGGAGCGAGAGGACGCCAGGCGCCGTATGAGTCAGCGTCGCGCCCCAGAGGGAAACCCGGGATATCGATTTTACCTCAAATGACCCCGGTAGCGCAGACACGGCCGACTTGTATGTGACCAATAGCACATCTATTCCATATATATATTTACCGTACAAATACCTATTAGCATCATTTTGTAACGCTACCACCGACCGTTAAATATATAGGGCACACCCTGTTAAACTGTCTCGTCGCCATTGTTATCTGAAAAACAATATCTACATAGTTTCATTATTATGTAATCGATTATTAATGAAGTTAGTTACGTTTGTAAACAAGAACGAAACATGACTTGTATCACATAGTTCGAACAAAAGAAAATCAAACTTTAAGGAAAAAAATAGTTGATGTTTACGGCCCGTGATATGATTATTAGCCGAAGAAGAAAAACGAAACAAAATCCTAAAGCTATAAATATCAGGGCTTCGAACAGTTATATTTTTCGTTCCGACAAAAATATTGGTTTTTTTTCGGTTTTCGGTTCAGTTCCGGGTGATTAATTTTTAATTTTTTTTTTATAAGTACTACTAACTTATTTTCTACCATAATTATTTAGAACATTTTATTCCTACTTTTATAATAAGCATATTATTGATACAATAATATATATATATAATATACAATAATATAATAATAATAATTATTAATTAATTAAAAGTATAATAATTAGATATGATAATAATATAATTTATTATTCGAAACTTATATAATTTGTATATATGTTAAGGTAACAAATTCTTGTATACAAATTTTTATTTATTTATAATTAGAAAAAATAAAAATTAACTCTATATAATTATTAAAATATTTTCCAATCTATTTTCATCTAAACTATTTAAAGATTATTAAAAGAAAAGTTATTATCAAAAAATACATCTTCCTCAAAGTTTTCCAAATTTTTTTTTTTCGGTTTAGTTCCGGTTTTCGTTCCAGCAAAAATAAGGTTTTTTTTTTGTTTTCGGTTCAGTTTCGGTTCGAAGCCCTGATATATATAGGTACATACAAAAACACAAACATTAGTTATGACCGTACTGGATTCAAGATTTTGGTTCCAATACTAAAACTCATTTGATAAAATTTCACCAGAAAGAAGCCCATATCCAAAAATTGATTACTTATTTTTTAATCCAATTAAATATAACTTAATATTAAATTCTTCAAATGTATTTATTTGCTACATCTTTATTAATAGCGCTTTATATGAGCTTTTATCCATTGAGCGACAGGAAATTTTATTTACTATTGAACAATTTGAATATCATTCAAAACTCAAAATATACCAAAAAAACAAAAACAATCTTAAATTACAAATAAAATATTAAATAAATACTTTCCGATTGTAATAATATGAATTTCTATACGTATTTTAAAAAAAATCTAATTTTAATAAATTGTAATAATTATTCATTATTTTTCTGTTTATGTGTACGAAGCTTTATGTCGTCTTTCCATATATTAACTAAAAATATATTTAATAGTATTTGAGCGTTTATTTGTTTATCTTCTTTTAATTTCCGTTACATATTACGAATTATAACTACTCTGTATAAACAGAAAGTTATTATATTTTTTTTTTGCAACACATAATTACGCTTACAGTATCATATTTTGTTTCACTCAATTGCCCATATTAAATTAGTTGGTAAATATATACCATCTTATCACGACTTCGACCTTAAAAATATTCTATCAATTATTTTTTTAATACATAGTATATAATTTAATGGTCAAAATAATATTTGGAATTTTATGTCAATATTTTTGATAATAGAATACTGTAATTTTTTATTTTCTACATTGCAAATATTTCTAAAAATAATAATTCCAACAAATGATTAAAATTTATGAGATAAACTAATGTTAGTAATTCCACAGAAACACAATATTTAATATTAGAAATTTAATTGTTATACAATTTTTAATTGCTTATCAACTTAAATAATGATAAAACTTAAAATATTATACATTCCAATCATGTTTATAACTGCTTTAGAAATCAGAGAACAAATATAAATATTCCAAATAAATATAAAAAACTTGGATAATAAAATTATATATAAAGTTAATTTAATATATATCATAATGAGAAAAAATTAATAAATTGAAGTATAATATTGATATGTAGGTTCCACTATATAATCAAAAATGAAAAATCGGAAACCTACATGTTATTTAAACATTAAAATAAATTATATCTGTTAGATAGAACACATCGTTATAAAACCTACACAGTTTTAAGTTTTTATCAAGGTTTCATATTGGGAACAATGATTTCATTGCTATATTTCAACTTTTTGAATTGTTGATAACTTGTAAATAATTCACTTGTTTGTTAAAAGTCTTAACAACAAAGCTATCAATGTTACAAAAACGGACTGTTTTGATTTGGATTGAACCGAAACTGATATCAAAAAAATACGGTTGTAATGCGGTAAAAATCTGTCAATCAACATCAAATAGCAGAAATCCGGTAATTTCCTTATTATTTAAAGAAAATTATCATTTACATTTTGCGGACGTGTCGCGCCGGTCTAAAAATAGAGATTACAGAATTTCTGACGTAAGATCGTTAATGGCCATAACACGATTGTTACAACAGAACGCGTTTGTATACCGTTACAGCATTTACAAGGAGACCATGGGGCGAAGACCACGCATCACATATGCCATGATAAGAAGAGAAAAAAATACATGCCAATAACTTATTTGCACGACAGAAAAAATACTTGTTTGTATGCAGTAGCTGATGTAGACCTGTTACTTGCATTTTATACTAACCTAACTTAACCAAATATAGTTATATGTCATCATATTTTAAACAAACTCACCTGAATACGAGATTATTTTCCAGAATAAATACCAATCAATCACTTGCACATTAATTGTAACATTACACACTCAAAAAGTAACTTTTGGTTACATAATTAGGTTATGCAAAAACTAATTTGACCTGTCAAACTTTTTCATTATGTATACTAATTTCTAAATAAAAATCAAACAATATTTAATGCACTATATACTTTTTAATACATTACATATGCAAATATTTATATTTACTTCATAAACATCTCAATAAACTATATTTGTGAAACAACTTTATTGTTTAATACTATCAAATCAGCAACAAAATTCTTAATGAAAATTTCCCAATTAAATCTTTTTGAAACTATTATTTTTGGTAAAGTTAATAAATAAAACAGAAGTATTAAATTAATATAAACTAGTTTTATTTTGATTTTTTTAATAAAAAAAAAGCTTTATTTTAATGAACAATTAAAAGGGCAGGATGTAAAATCAAACTCCAATATTTTAGAATGATTTGGCAGCCATGTTTTAATGTTCTACTGATGATAAAAAAAACAATATGTAGGATGATAAAAATTATTAAATACTTAAAAAATGACACTGGTAAATACAAAAAAACATAACTTCTTTTAAAGCAAACAAAAAATGAAAATATAATGAGTCAAAACCATCTCTCAGTATCTCGTCCGAAAATTACTCGAATTACTTATTAGTATTAGCCTTTTTCCCGTTTTTATTTAATATTGAATTGTTTTGAAAAGGGAATGTCAAGCTATACAAAAAAATATGATTTCACAGCAATTCAATAATAAGAAAATAGAGTATTCCTAAAACACGGTCGAGTGATAATTCGAGTGATTTTCCAATCCAAATACTGAGCGGTGACGGGAGTCAGGTGCAGGACATAATTAAAAAGAGGAATTCGAGTCGTTGAGACTTCAAGGAGGAGAGAGATGGTATGATGAATTTTAGTGTGACGCAATGAGAGGGCTTAGTTCTCATCCACTTCACCTTCTTGTTCTTCGTCGAATTCGGCATCTTCGTCAGCGGTTGCCTCCTGGTATTGTTGGTATTCGGAAACTAAATCGTTCATGTTGGATTCGGCTTCGGTGAATTCCATTTCGTCCATACCTTCGCCAGTGTACCAATGCAAGAAAGCCTTACGTCTGAACATAGCCGTAAACTGTTCGCTGATACGTTTGAATAATTCTTGAATAGCGGTCGAGTTTCCGATAAAGGTTGCGGACATTTTCAAGCCACGTGGTGGAATATCACATACGGCTGTCTTAACATTGTTGGGGATCCATTCAACGAAGTAACTGCTGTTCTTGTTCTGGATGTTCAACATTTGTTCGTCGACCTCCTTCATGGACATGCGTCCACGGAAGACGGCGGCAACTGTGAGGTAGCGACCGTGTCGTGGATCGCATGCGGCCATCATGTTCTTGGCATCGAACATCTGTTGGGTGAGTTCGGGTACGGTAAGGGCGCGGTACTGCTGGCTGCCTCTGCTCGTTAATGGTGCGAAACCGGGCATGAAGAAGTGGAGACGTGGGAACGGTACCATGTTGACAGCCAATTTTCTTAAGTCAGCATTCAACTGACCGGGGAACCGAAGGCAGGTGGTGACACCGGACATCGTCAAAGACACAAGATGGTTCAAATCGCCGTAGGTGGGTGTGGTGAGTTTAAGTGTGCGGAAACAGATATCGTACAATGCTTCGTTGTCGATACAATAGGTTTCGTCTGTGTTTTCAACCAATTGATGTACGGAGAGGGTGGCGTTGTATGGTTCGACGACTGTGTCTGATACTTTTGGTGATGGTACTACGGAGTATGTGTTCATAATTCTGTCGGGGTATTCTTCACGGATCTTTGAGATGAGTAGGGTGCCCATACCGGAACCGGTACCACCACCCAAGGAATGTGTCAGCTGGAAGCCCTGTAGGCAATCGCAGCTCTCAGCTTCTTTGCGGACGACATCTAACACTGAATCGACGAGTTCGGCACCTTCCGTGTAATGTCCTTTAGCCCAGTTATTGCCCGCGCCGCTCTGACCGAACACAAAGTTGTCCGGCCGGAAGATCTGACCGAATGGGCCCGATCGGACTGAGTCCATGGTGCCGGGCTCCAAATCGACGAGGATCGCACGTGGTACATATTTACCGCCCGATGCCTCGTTGTAGTAAACGTTGATGCGTTCCAATTGTAAATCGGAATCGCCATGGTATGCTCCGGTTGGGTCGATGCCGTGCTCATCAGAAATTATTTCCCAAAACTAGAACAAACAAACACATTACATTAGTCTCCATTTTTTGTTATTTCAATATTATATTATAGAAATCAATTATTCCCAATCAAGTTAAAAAAAAGCAATAATAATTTAAAATATATTTATTAAATATTCGACGATTAATTTGTTGTTTCTCAAAATCTGAAATATTTTAATTAAACCTTTTTTACCAAATAATATACTACAAAATAAACATTCAAAAATCTAACATTGCTTCAGTATCATTTTTTTAAAAAAAGATTTAATAAATATATTTTAAATTAATTCAAATATAATAAATTTCAAATTCGAAAATTATTTCAAATATTTAAGCTTTATATATTATCGGTCAACTTTAATAGCAATTCAATTTCAATAAACCTTCACATTCATCAAACAAATTTGTTCAAACAATTAATATTTTAATACTGATTGTAAAAAACAAATATCAATTAATCTCTATAAAAAAAAATCATAAAAGGTTGTCCAATATCTTAATAAAAAAATATTGAGCGACAATCAGTTTTGAAAACCTATAAAATAATCAAAATTAAATTTCATTGATGGCTAACATACTTTATTCAAACGTAGAAAGTTGCATAAATAATTAAAATAACTTGGTAATTATTTCTTCAATAAATATTTACATTAAAAATTTAATAAAAATATCAAAAATAGAGCAATTTAATTCGTTTAAAGCATTAAATCACATAGAAATAAGTCTATATGATGCATATTTGGTCACTTTCTCCGTCCGAATATGGTAAAGTGTCCGAGGCCATATATTAAATGCGTGTGTTTCGTTACAAGATTTATGCAAATCAAAACCGAATAACCAACTCATTACTAAATATAGCAATCACAGTCGCGGCGAAAATGACGTAAGCTGTTTATTTGACATGGGGCCGTGGCGGCACCAGCCTACTATCTGTCACAGGGTCACCTGGTGGGCTGAAGCAGGAGAAAAAAAATAAGAAACATTAATGCAGCCACCATCTTGAGATATTCGCAAAGCAAAATTATCAGTAAGGTCACGTACGGTTGTGTGTTAAATCTATACGGTGTAGAAAAACGAGGAACGCCGAAGAGAGAGTTGAACGACCCCGTTGCACGCCCTATGCTACATTGAGCACTCACTCAGCCATGCAATTATCCGGCTACCAATACCATCGGGAGAGATCGATTATAAATAAATATAAACAATTGACATACCGAACGTAAATTGATAAAAATTTCAACACTTTTAAATGTCAAGTTCAAATCAATAACAATGGAAATCGCGATAATAAATTATTTATATTATATAATTCACATAAAAAAAACGCCATTTTCATTATTAACGTTTAATAACATTCATATGAATCACACAGCAAAAAAAATCATTATTGAGAGAGAAAAATATACAATGCAAAGATTATTATAATTTATAAAGGTCATTAATATCAACAAAAATTAGAGAAAGCTATTTCACACGATAAATAATCTTTTATTATCCCAAACTAAAGTGTGTCGATCTCTTTCTAGTTCAAAAGTACATCAACCGTCACGAGAGAGAGATAGAAGATTTACCGGCCGGCCGGCCGGCATTTTTTAACGGATTTTTCAATTCAAATAAGTTTGGGGTCCGTTGAAGGCTGTTGCTTGCAACAACATATACTACACATTCAAAAAACATTTTCCGCTTAAAAAAAAAAACGTTAACGTAACCTTTTCAAATTTATAAAAATTTACACAATATTACTTAATAAGAAACTAAATATAAAAAAATAAATGAAATATAAAATAGATTGCTGTTAGAATGCGGTAAAAAAACAATTGATCTCTAAGATGGCTGCATTGACCACACCCTGCAGATGTTTTAAAATAAAAATCGTTACATCGAATTTCCGCGTATTATTTACATAAAATACTTAAAATACTATTTATATCTACATGAAATTTGTTTGTAACAAAAAACCAATGATAAGATCGAAGTCGGCAAATACATTTTTACATCACTTAGTAACAACAACGTAAAACAATAGAAAACATAATTTTAAAACTTTTGTTAACGATAATTATCACAATTTTAACGGAATATATACTAAATGGTATAAATAAAATGTTTAGTAAATTTAGACACTATGAGGAAAAAACCGTTACAAATACCGGCTACGCGTCCAAAATGGCGTCATTCTAAAATTAAATATACGAAGAAATAAAATCACCAAAATATTTCAATTACTGCTATAAATTTTATAAATATTATTAAAACTAAATATAAATAAAAATATTGTTTAAAAAACTGAAATAAAAGATTAATAGATTAAGTTGAGATCAATGGCAAAGACGACCTAATTAAACATGTGCAACAGATGCTGCAAATACTAAGATTATTGCTTTTTTTTTAACACCTGAGATAATTAATTTGTATAAATAAGATAAAAACACATACCTTTGCGCCAATTTGGTTACCGCACTGGCCGGCTTGGATGTGAACAATTTCCCTCATTCTGAAGTTATTAAATTTGTGAATATGAAATGCACACTACAAAAGTCTGCTTGATTCTAGACCGGTAATTCGCCGCAACACATTTATATACTGCCCCCCTACGCAAGCGTAGTAACTGACCTCGAATATGAAAAATCGAAATGTTACTAGAACTGCACTATTGAATAATTTAAATAACTTTCGTCTATTTGTTGTTATTTTTTTATGAAAATAATATAATAAAAATTAAATTTATTAATTTTTGACAGTCTTTTTGACATTTTATTCTTTAAAAGATAATTAGTTCCTTTATAAATAAGATAACTTCTTATCAATCGAAAATCAAGTGTCTGAGTCATTTACTCATTATCTGACATTGATAATAAGAACAATGATGTAATGACTATAAAAATATTCAATAATATTTGCGCTAATAACGTAATCTTATCAATATAACTTAACATAATTTTTTTTTGTTATTATGACTATTACAAATTGTGCGTTATTACAATCAAATATATTATAAATACTTTTAATTTATTTAAAAAACTTATTCATACATTTTGAACGAAATATTTTTATTTATAAAAATCATGTAGAAATACTGAATAGTAAAGTTTTACATTTTGTTGTTGGCAACACTTCCATAAAAACATTTGAATATCGAGCGAGGTGGTGAATGGCGCCTACAGGTTGTCTCCATATATACATAGTTTTGAATTTTTTCATAATTTATGGCTTATTTTTTTTGTTACCATAAATAAATATGTTTAATAAACTTTATAAGTACTTATATAATATATTACAATTAATACAAGTACGATATAATAAGAAATGTATACGTAATTTTGATAGATTTTTCTAGAGAATTTAAATAGATACGCAGATGAAAATAAATATATTTATTATTTCATCATATTTTATAGGCAATAATAAAAATTTGGTATTGAAATACAAATTAGAAATTATAAATAATAATCAGTATTCTATTGAATTATTTCAATTTGTGTTAACGTGGTATTTAAAAATTTAATGATATACATGTCATGCATATTGTTACGTGTAATGAACCCAGGACGGTATTAGCAAAAAAGTCATTATCTATTATATTTATTAATCCATAAAATAAAACAAATTAGTTAAATGATAATTGAAATAAATGCTAGATATAATAGTTCAGGAATCTAGGAGGAGTACATTAACCAGTGACTCAGGTCCGTATTAGCTCGAAAACTAAATAAATTTTTATTTCTAAATACGATCTTATACAAACGGAGAAAATAATTTATCGATTCATTCTAATTTTGATATATTTCTCAATATTTTTTCTCTCTCGTTAATTTACAAGTGAAAGTGATTTATCTATTTTGGCTAAGATTTGAAGAAAGTTCCTATTAGTTCGGTTCTGGTATTAACCTTGATTTGTCCCACAGTTGAATTACTTTATGTAGGTGTAAGTTTTGGGATCAAATCCTACTCATGCTTAAACGTAAGACGGTATATATATATATATTAAAAAAAAATACAGAGACACCTTTAACATATTAGGAACAGACAGAGAATTATACAAAAACAAAAAACAACTGACGGTGTAGGGTGTATATCCGACTTTGTTCCATAATTGTTATTGAAACAACTGAACATAGAACTTTCTGGAATTATGCCATATTATATATATATATATATATATATATATATATATATATATATATATATATATATATATATATATATATATTTCATTCATTCGAAATATATTTATATTTATTTATTTATATATATATTTATTTATTTATATATATATTTATTTATATATTGTGATTTGTGAGGCATAAGTTTGAAACCAATTTAAATAATTATACTGTTGTATTTCTATAAAATTTTACATATATTTCTGTAGAATATTTTTAATATTTTATTGCTAGTGGATTTTCCAAAACACTAACTTTAAATTGCAATAGTGGCCAAATTTATTTTTATATTTTGTAAGCTCATCTTAATATCAAGTTTTAAGAGTTAATGGCTAATATTTTGTTACAAGTTCGATTTTCTCTAGTACAACCTAAAAAAATTATGTAATTTTATTTACAAACCATGAGACATTATGATGCCCAGTATTTCTAGATATAATTACTCAACTGCTGTAATTTTATTCATAATTACTGTTTAAAAGTATATAATAATTAATAATTATTACAAGCATTATGTAATATGATATTACCAACGGGATGGAAAAGTACATATGTATGTAATATTAGAATCTTTTTAGTGAAATCTCTTTTAGTAAAATAGAGCTTTGGTAAATTTGCTGTCAGGAATTTTCCAGAAATAGGTAAAATTTGTTTAGTTCTGTAATATTATTGTTAGTATATAATTACATACAACATAAAAGCTGTATTTTGAAATGAATGAATTACACATAAAATATTTTATTAGTATTATTACACAAAATATATACTAAATCTCATTATTTTGATGAATTATTATATAATTTTACATAATTTAAGAAGATATATCGTGATATAATATTGTTGCAACAATATGTTGCATATAACATATTGTTGCAACAATATGTAATTCTTCATAAAGTATGTGTTGTAATTTGCAGAAAGTAAGCAATTTTACATACTTATTAGGTCATTTTTACTTACATTATGTGATTATTATGAATTATGTCAAAAATTACAGATTTTTGAGGTAGAAATACAGAATATTTATGGTAAAATAAAATTACAGATTTTTTATAGTAAAATTTCGCTACTATTTTTCTGTAATTTCGCTAATTTTTTTTTACAGTGTATGAATGAATCTGTATTCATTTATTAAGTTTTATTGTATTCAGTTAATTGTTAACTAAATTATGAGGAAATAAAATAAAATAGTAGAAAATTTTGTAAGTATGTGTATAAAATGCATTATACGTTTTATATAATCTTGTGAGAATATTTGAAATTTGATAGTTAAATATTTAATTACATATGATATTACACTTATTTCAGTTTCTTGTTACATTATAAGTGAAACTATTAAACTTAAACTTAAAGCAAGTTCACTTAATTGGAACTAACATGTAAATGAAACTGATTAGAAAAATACATAAAAACTCTTTTATTTTGAGTTTAATCAGTTATAATTTTAATACAAAAACAAAAACATCAGTAAATTAATTGAAATTGGTTTCTATTCAAATTTTACTGTGTATATACATATTCTCATCATATACCCAGGGCCGGATTAACTTCTTCGTGAGGCCCTAAGCAATTTCCATTTCGGGGGCCCCTTTCTTTAAAAAAAAAAATAAAGGGCGCCGAAAGAAAGACGTGAAGAGAAATAAACGTATTTCAAATATATATTTCTAAAGAGTTTTAATCAGAAATCAGAACATCTTTTTCCTACACTTGTTCGCCACAAAATCTTTTAGAAGTAAAATATGGTGTAACTTATTTTTAATACAAAATGATCATATAAAATAAAAAAAAGTCACTAATTATATAGTTTACGTTTGATTAATATAATTAATGGTCGACAGTTTAACTTTGTGAAACTCTTTGATAGATTTTTTTTGATTATTGTAACTCTGATTATTGTAACTCACATATGTATTGTAATGTATTGATATAATCATCAACAATGTATCTGATTATTGTAACTCTGATATGTACATATATAAGACTGAATTTGTATTTTATTTTCATTATAACACTGACAATGGTGTGAGCCGAAACTTAAGTCTGTTGACGAATTAAAGTGTAGTGAAATTTTACAAAAATGTGTATTATTAAAAACCTTTTATCTAGTTTATGTTTTATAGATATAGACAAATAATATCACACCGCACTGCAAAAACTAACTGTCTAATTCTTAGACAATTTGTTAGAAAGAACAACAGAATTGTATTGAACTTAGGCATTTTTCAATAAAATAAATAACATAAATCTAAAAAAAAAATAAGACATCGAGAAGGTACTTTTTTTTATGGTGTTCTCCTCATCAATTTTAAGCTACAAACGCCTCAAATTTGTTATAAAAATTATACTTTTGTTGGGGGCCCTAAGCACGTGCTTAGTTAGCTTATACCTTAATCCGTCACTGCAAATACCTAGTATGGCACAAAGTCACTCAATTCTCAGTCATGCCAACCCACTTACTCATCGGACATCCACGTAAACGATACCATCAAAAAATAATATCGCAATTAATAATTTCAAAACAAAATCTTATTTTTTCTTTTAATTAACAATTAGTAAGATAATATATTTTCTGCCCGCATTTTTTCGCTGATACAATAAAATTCTAATACCTATAATAACTACTTGCAAATATACAGTTTGAAAATTTTCCCGTTATAGTAAATAATTTAACTATATTTTTCGTTAAAATATGATGGCTATAATGAAATTTAATTAATGTTTTTTTTAATTATAGAGACAATGAAAACAATACATAAATGCATACATAATATTTTTCTTCAAGCATATCATAATATCAATAATAATTAGTTAATTAATAAAAATCAATATTACATTATCATATTGCCTATGTAGAAAGAGGTCATTATGTTACTACTAAAATAATAACATTATTATACAACAGTTAGTTGTGTATTTAATCAGACATCTTTTGGCACGGTCATATTGAGAAATTAATTACATCTAGTTAAGTTCATCAAAAGATTTTTTTTTGTGTTTTGCCCAGTTTGCTTGGTCTCGGCCACAAATATATAGGCTCAACACAATAACTCCTCGTAACATAATATACTATTTTTTTCATTTTCTCCTACTTGACTTATAACGTCATTGCCAAACTCATAAAAATTAAAAGAAACTATAAAATTAACTCGCGTTAGCTAATTTTTGATTAGTGATTAATTAAAAATCGATATAGTAATTGTTTAACAAGTTTAAATGTCAGGTTCTGCGAAATATTTATTTTTAAAGTATTGCGTTTTAAGATTAAAAGGTATAGCTTATAATTAAATAAATTTGAACTAATCAATAAATAGTTCTGGATGGGTTAGTAGTACCATGATGTACCATTTTCTGATTAAAATAGGTTTTTTTTTTATTGTTATTAGCATTCAACATAGATAAACGAAAAAGTATATTTTTAGACAATGGAAATAAAATTGGCAGCGGATATACTGACATTTCTGAAATTATATAGCGTATTTTCCGGACCAGACGACGGCGACGCAATAAACGATAAGACGCACCCTAAATTTATGCGATGATTTTTAGATAATATTAATATTTTTCTTTAAGCGTATATCATAATATTAATATTACGTTACCATATTGCCTATGTAGAAAGAAATAATTATAGAACTAGTACAGCAATGATATTATTATACAGCAGTTAGTTACCATATACGCACTAATGGTGGCAGCAATAAAAATAACTCGAACGTCAATAATTGTCAAGCGTATTTCATCTGACATCTTTGGCGGTCATATTTAGAAAACTATTACGTTAAGTTAATTGCAATGTTTATTTTTTTATTTTTATTTTTGTTTGAATTTTTAATTTGATTATTGAAAATGTGTGAAAAAGTGCAAGAAATGCAATGTGCATCATCATATTTGCCAAAAACTGCATATTGCACCAACAAAATACGATCAAGTGTATTTAATCTGACATCTCCGACTGCTATATTAAAAATTATTATGTTAAGTTAAGTTAACTGACAATTGCATTGTTTATTTTTACTTGAATTCTAATTTAATTATTGAAATTGTGTGAAGAAGTGCAAGAAATACAATGTATACCGCCCAGGGTGGTCAGAAATTGTATATTCGACCAATAAAAGATTAATTCTCACAAATCACGTAAAAAATATAAATAATATATACATACTATTCTACAACTGGCTAAGATAACTTCTCATGTATTTTTAATTTAGTTTCGTTTAGAATGCTTAAAGAAAAAATCGTATATTTCACTCGGAATATAAAGCTCTTTTTGTGTTTCGTCCAGATTGCTTGGCCTCGGCTTTGCCTCAGCTACAAATATCTAAGCTCAACACAAAAATCATCGCTTTCTACACCTCGTAACATAATATACTATTATTACTTTTGTATAGACTATAGAGTAATAAAATAAAATAAATTATGTAAAATAAAATTGTGACAATGTCAACAAATACTATAAATTAATTTATTAGTTTCTAGAATTGAGTGTAAAAAAAATTCTTGGAATACATGAAACATTATTTCATTTCACTTTTAAGAAAATACAAATCAATTTAAAGAAACAAATTCTAAGGCATATCTACTCGTAAATATTAATTCAATGAACAAAATTTTGAATTCAGTTTCATTTTGAATATATGTACTTGTTTATATTTTAATATATTCATTAATTTACACTGTGTGGGTCTATGCTCTATGAGATATGAGTCATTATGTCAATCAGTCAATGGTTTGATGAACATATTAGCTTATTAGCATGATTTGATGTTACATGCTCAATGTTTCTATGCAAATTTCTAGGTTTTTTTTATTTTAAGTTTTCATCTAGGTACCTTATATAATAATGCATCAAATTTAGAGATCTAGAATTAGAAATAAAATCATGAATAACTAAATAAGTTTGTAGGTAAAGATGTATTGTATTTAAAAACTAAAAATAATGCCCACTTTATTTTGTTAAAAATATTAGAAAAATTTCATTTCGTATTACAATTTTATAAATTGGTAAGAAATAAGTGATCCATGTTTTCTCATTATGTTTCACGAATAATAAATTTTGGTAATTTAAAAAAAAATTTTTTTTTTGCCTTAAAAAAGTTATGAAAATAGGGTTTTAGAACTATAGTCAAAAATCGGAGCTGTGAAAATATTTCTTGCTCCTCCATTTTTAGCAATATATGTCATTTATACATTTATTTGTATTTATTGTAGAGCCCTGAAGAAGACAATAGTGATTGCTGAAACGTTGGCTTAGAAGATAATAAAAAAAAAATATAATTAACTGAATTTCGTCTATTATTATTATTATTATTATTATTATTTATTAAATATTACTAATCGAATATTTTCCATTTTAATTTTACAAATAAATTTCTTCTAATTCAATAATTCAAATCATTTTGTAACAATAACCGCTTCAATTATTTTAAAATCATTTTTCGAAAAACATTTAACTTTAAAAATTCATTAACGATATCTTAATGACAGCGTTAATTAAGAATTTAGAAAATGCTGGGGCGTGCCAAAGTAACACAACATCCATATTTGAAATCTTCATATAATCTGACAAGATGTATGTATATGGCATAATACAATAATATTTTATAACTTGAAATAACCGTAGGCAGACTTGATTTTCTCCCATTTTATTTGGATGTCAGTGTGTGTATGTGTGTGCTATGAGTCACCAAGTTAGGAGGACGACGACGAGGAGGGGAGGTGCCCTCACTACCTCCCGGGGCATGCTGCGCCAATGGATATGGCGTCATGAAGCAAGGCGAAGTTTCACTATACTGCAAAGTCGTCAATATTTGGTAACTTGATACGAGCATACCGTCGCTTCTTAATCCGATTGAATTTTCATTTAATTTCAATTAGAATTTGTAATTATTTCTTTTGATAAAATATTTTGATGTTTATATAGTTGTGTAGAATTTAGTCTCTGTATATGTTACAAAAACATTAAATAATCCGGTTTTGCGTAATATTGAAGACTCTTTGTCAGAGCTTCAGGGCAGGCCAAATTTTTAATTTGTAATTATTTGCTTTGATAAAATATTGATATTTGCATAGAATTTAGTCTATGCATATGTTGCAGGAACATTAAATTATCCAGTTTTTGTGCAAAATCACTAGTAATTTAAAAGTCTCTTTTTCAGGGCTTTGGAAACAATACAAATTTCTAATTTGTAATTATTTGCTACAGTATATATAATTTAGCAATAAAACTTTACAATATTACTTCCCAGATATAGTTAAAGTTCAGTTTAAAAATCACATGAAAGAATTGCTACTGACATAATACAGTGAGTACGATATGTTTATCAAAGTAAAATAAATAAATTTGTTTATATAAATATAAATGTTTACTAGTAATAATTATTAAGATTAAATAATCATTTATAAATAAATAATTTAACTTAAACTAAGTGAAAAATAAAAAGAAGTTTCATGGAATTTGTACTAAATGTTTCACCTAGTTTAGAAAATATTCTATTACGTTTCAGGGCCGTATCGATTGATTTGTGTACGTCGCCGGTTAAAACGTAGTATAGGTATATTTTAATTTCGTATTCATTAAATATACATTAATCTTCTCTCTTTTTTCGGTTAAATGAAATATTTAAAATTAGAATAGAAAATTGGTAACAAAGCGATTCTGATAAAATTTGTGGTCAACAAAATATTAAATCATTCTTGCGAAACCTAGTTGAACAAATTTCGTAGAAAATTTATTATATACCATAATAATGTTTATTTTAAAGTCTGAATAACTGTATTGTTCTCATTATTTCATTTATATATACACTTTGCTTTCAGATATTTTACAAATAAATAACTAAAGTTGGTCGCGAGAGAACTCTTAAAAAGAGTTACTCGTAAAAACAGAGTTAGATTTTATGTTGTTCAATTACTAACAAAGCGAAAAGTATTTTTCATTATAAAGGCACTATTTATTAGTAGAAAACTTAAAAATGGCATTTGAAGTGAAACATACTACACTGTAAAATAAATGTTACAATTATATTATCGTTGGACAGTTTGTTACCAACGATAATCATGTAAATTTATATATGTATTTTTTTTTTACAATCATCTTTTTTTCAAGTGGAAAATTACAATTCAAAAATGTAATAAATTTTTGATATTACTAATTTAGCTTCATTTAATTAATAATATATAAATTTTATAATCTAATTACTTATTTTGTTACCTAGTAACTTGTTCCTATATTCGGTTTATTTATTGTATATGTTACTTGTATCATTTTTCCTGATGATAATGTACGTCGATTTTTAATTAAAATTAATACAGAACTTAATCCTATAGTATTTTTATTTCAATATAAAGAGTTGTAAAAGATTTTTTACAATGTCTTTAACTAATATTTCTTTAAATTTAAATTAATCCTAAAGCTTTTTTATTTCGAAAATATATTACTTTTATCTTTATTTGGAAATTGCCAAAATATACATACAAGAAAATGATGTTATTCACATTATATTACTTTTTGTCATAAAACAAAAAAACAAAACGCCTTCACACATCTTAAAATAAGTATATGTAATAAATAATTTAAATATGAAGTATTCAGATATGGTCTTATAAAAATTCGAGATAAGTACATTTAAAACATATACATACATATGTATATAGGTTTTACTTAGAGAAACATAAAAAAATTACATATATATGTGGGAGCATAAAAATAACTTCCCAACGGCAATGACTCCTTCTAATATGCGTTCGAGAAAAAAAGATCAACACTTGTTAGAAAATTTTCAAAGTGTCTGCAACTAAAAATACGTATTGGAAAACGCATTTATTGTCTCTGCCTTGCGTCGAAAATGTGTCAAATATTTTATTTACACCAGCCAAGTTTTGCAGTTCCGTGTTTGAAATGATTCCAAATAAATAACATAAATTTCACAATTTTATATTTATATATTAATAATTTTAACTTTAATAAAGTTAAACGTAGTAAAAAACATTTTAGTAGCGATTTTATTCAAATAAAACGTCTTTAGGTTATAGTTCTGTATTAATATCTATTAATAATCGACATTTCGACGTACTCAACGTACGTCTTCATCAGGAAAAAAAAAGTAGAAGACAGATGTTTAGTATGTAGATTATTAATAACTATTACCTAATACGGAACTACCACCAAAAACCGTTTTATTTTAATAAAGTTAATACAAGTAAATAATTTGATAAATTATATAAGAGTATATCTCTATAATATTGTAAATATTTGTAAATTTCCTGTAATTTTTATAATTTTGTAAATATGTATTACAATGTAATTAATTAGTCAAGAGCTAAATCAAGTTTGATTCTATATTCTATTTTGTTTTTATTAAAATTAAACTAAAACACACAAAAACCGAGCTGTAGCATATCAGTCAACTAGTTTTTTTTTTTTAATAATTATATTGAAGTTTAAAATAAAGTCATAAAAACTTAGATAGTTTCGCTCGTAAACTTAAAATATAATCAAAATTTTGACAGTTTTATTGTAAAGTTTAAGAGCCTTAAAGAGCACATCGAATTTTATGATTTTCTATTCATAACATACCTACTAACCACTAATAAATATAATAAATAAAATAAAACTCAAAATTAAAATTAAAAAATTCAATTCTTTACAAAGTTATTTACACTGTATATAAGTATATAATATAAATATACAGAGTGTCCAAGATAACTTCGTATGCATGGGGATCTCCGAAACTGTTAGAGATACGACATCGGTTAAATTAGATGAAAGTTGCCTCATTAGTAGGCGAGTTTAGTCATCTTTAGTTTTTTCCAAAAAATTCCTTAGGTTACTAGATATAGACAAAAATGCAAATTTTGTTGTTTTATATTTTCGCTTATAACTCTCGTATGCAAAATGATACATTATTTTGGTTTGCACTTTCTTAAGACACTTTTTTACACAGAATTTCTAGGAGTAACCAAAATTTTTTTATCATTTACCGTTTTCGAGATTTATGATGCAACTTTCATTTTTCTTATGTAACTAGTATTTCAATGTAGTGTCATTAAAAATATCTTTTTTTTTGCTTTCCAGTGATATAACATAGTCCTACTTTATTTTAAATAATAACATGGAAAATTGAAAAAAATCTATTTTGCAAAGTAATAATTCATTTTTTTAGTTAAAAACTAAGTAGGCCATGTTAAAACAAATGAAACATGAGCCCTACTTTAGTTTAAACAATAATATAGAATTATAATCCAAAAAAAAAAAAAACAATTTATAAAATACTAATGCTATATTTTACATTCGTAATAACTAATAACTATAACAGTAAAATTACATTAAGTGTTGAAACAAACCATCGTTTTCTAGAATGAACATACGTGTTCTCTTAAGCATAGCTTGTGTTAGGTTAGTTTTAGGTATTTAATACCGTACTCAATCAAATTCATGTTTAATATCTTATACATCCCTACACTGGGTTGCCTTCTTTAAGGATATAAATTTAAATACACTTCCGCGGCTAATACTGCGTTACTTTGACAACGAATGTAACAATAAAGCATTTCAAACTTCTCTAAATTTTCAAACTGCTCCATGAATTAAAATTCTTTCAATAAGCACTCCAATAAAACTAACTAACTAACTAAGACAATAATCAGAAGAAAAGCAAAACCAAAAATCTAATAATAACAAAAACAAAGCCTATTTCTCATGTTTCATTTGTTTTGATATGGCATACTCGGTTTTCAACTAAAAAAATAAATTATAACTTTGCAAAATAGATTTTTTTCAATTTTACATGTTATTATTTAAAATAAAATAGGACAATGTTATATCACTGGAAAGAGAAAAAAAAAATCTTTTTAATGACACTACATTGAAATACTAGTTACATAAGAAAAATGAAAGTTGCATCATAAATCTCGAAAACGGTACATGATAAAAAATTTTTGGTTACTCCTGGAAATTCTGTGTAAAAAAGTGTCTTAAGAAAGTGCAAACCAAAATCATTTATCGTTTTGCATTCGAGAGTTATAAGCGAAAATATAAAAAAGCAAAATTTGCATTTTTGCCTATATCTAGTAACCTAAGGAATTTTTTGGAAAAAACAAAACATGACTAAACTCGCCTACTAATGAGGCAACTTTCATCTAATTTAACCGAGGTCGTATCTCTAACAGTTCCGGAGATCCCCATGCATACGGAGTTATCTTGGACACTCTGTATATATATATATATATATATATATATATATATATATATATATATATATATATATATATATATACAGGGTGTTCGTTCGCTTGGTTGATATAGGGCAATAACATGGGATTTCGATAATATGCAGAGTACTACTTTCTGAAGTAAAATTCGGAGAAATACATAGAATACTTTTCGATAGGGAATAAAAAGTTCTATAATTTGGTTCTACTTTTAACTTGCTAGCATGTGCCGTTTGGGCGCTAGAATTTTTTTTAAATGTTTTTTAGAATTTTCAATAATTTTTCCTGCTAAATCAGTATGAGTTAGAAAAAAATGTTACTTAGCTATTATGTAGCCAATTTTTTTCTCTATTTTACTGAATTTTTTCAGATTTTTTTGAGCAAATTTTGAAAAAAGTTATATTTTTAAAAAAATTTGAAATATAACTTTTTTCAAAATTTGCTCAAAAAAATCTGAAAAAATTCAATAAAATAGAGAAAAAAATTGGCTACATAATAGCTAAGTAACATTTTTTTCTAACTCATACTGATTTAGCAGGAAAAATTATTGAAAATTCTAAAAAACATTTTAAAAAAATTCTAGCGCCCTAACGGCACATGCTAGCAAGTTAAAAGTAGAACCAAATTATAGAACTTTTTATTCCCTATCGAAAAGTATTCTATGTATTTCTCCGAATTTTACTTCAGAAAGTAGTACTCTGCATATTATCGAAATCCCATGTTATTGCCCTATATCAACCAAGCGAACGAACACCCTGTATATATATATATATATATCCGTGATAAAACAGTCTTCAGTGAAAAGAATCCAATAAATATATAATAATCTATACTCCTAATTAAAAATTTAATTCTTTACAAACATCTTTACAAACGGCTTTACGTTATAGTTCTGTATTCATTTGTTAATAATCGACGTTTCGACGTACTCAACATACATCATCATCATGAAAAAAGATACAATCGACATTTACAGTAAATAAAAAGAACATAGAAACAAGTTACTAGGTAATAAAATAACTTATTTCTAGATTCTGTTTATTTACTGTAAATATCATTTCTATCATTTTTCCTGATGAAGACATACATTGAATTCGTCGAAACGTCGATTATTAATAAATATTAATACAGAACTATAACCTAAAACCATTTAATTTTAATATAATGATTTCTGAAAGATTTTTAATAATATTTTGTTATAATTATTTTATAATAAAATACTTTTAAAGATTACTGACGAGCTAAAGAATTTTATATTTTTCATAAATATTATTGTAATGATAAAGTGGTATTAATTTATCATTTTTCAAATTAAATGTTGTTTTAATCACGTATTAAACTTATTTTATTATAAAGTGCATTTTAACTTGATAAACAAACATTATGTCATTGCTAGAAATATCACATTCTTTTTCTGAGTCAACGCTATATGTTATATTGGACACAGTTTCAATTATTACTTTTTTTTTGTAATTTTTATTAAATACTATATTCGTTATATATTCATTTCTTGATTATTTATTTTAGTGAGTTTTTGAATTATTACTCAATACCTTTCGTCCGATTAAAATTTTGTAATTTTAGCACTCAATAGTTTGTAACTAATTATAAAAATGCATTTGAAATATGTGGATAAGTGCAATTCGTATAAGTAAAGAATAGAGATGGGAATGTTTGGAGGAAACAGATTTCGGGATAGTAGAAAAAGTTTGTGCCATACCCTTTTGGGTACATGGCATAATTGTGCATGTTTGTATAGATAAAAAGTATGTATGAAAGATATCATAAATGTGGATAAAGCAAAAATTACTTGTCCGGATAGGAATGTTTGGCGGTAACTAATTTATGCATATTGAAAAAAGTTTGTTCCATATCTTTATTGATAAATGACATAATTATTACATGACTTTTGAATAATATAGGCCAGTATTCCCACCTCTTTATTTAAGAAAAAATACTTTTATTTTTTGCTTTAAAATAAATTTTTACTTCTACCTTTTATCAAATATGAATAGTATTTCTATTTTTGATATATGTTTTTATATCTAATATTATACAATTCAAATAAACTAATTAAAATTGATTAGTAATTTTAAGTAAACGTCAAAAGTACTTTTGACAAAAATCACTTTTAAAAGTGAGGTAAGAATAGGGGCTATAGTATTTTTCATAGGTGCATTTAAATTTAGACAAATTTTTCCAAAAATTAATTTATTAATAAATATTAATACAGAACTATAACCTAAAGCCGTTTTATTGTAATGTGTTAGAATTTATCATGTAAAGTAACTCTGTTGAATATTTAATTTTTATTTGAAAAATTACATGGAATAAATTGAATTCACAATCTTTCGATCTCCGCAACCTTTAAAAAAGTAATTATTTTAAAAAATTTAAAGAATGTTAAATCAGCAAAGCATGCATAACTTAGAAGAAAATTAACATTTAAATACATAAAATGCTGTAAACGATACAGTTACTCATCATAACTGAATAAAATGAACATCGTAAGTTTTATTGCATAAATTCACGTTTTCTCGTAATTTGCGCGATTATTATACGTAGTCAGTGCGCAAACCGAAATGCGGCAGTAAGCAAGGCGGTTGCACGGGCACCTCGACTTCTTGTCCAAGTGCTGCTGTCATAGCAACAACTCCGCACAGTTGAACAGCCCACATTCAACAACAAACCGAACGAACACGAACAAACCACAGAACACTTTCAGTTACCATAAATGGGAAGATACAATATATTTTATGCGTTTACGTCGCGCGATCTGTGCGCAGAGGTCCCCGCAACTTTTTTTTTATTCTTTATTTCGTACCTGTAATCAAACACGCAGCAGCGACAGGAACGTACCCAGCACAAAGTTATATAGATTATATTGAACTTATTATGTTTTATATAACTTATTCATTGTGTTGAGTTCAGATACTTACAAGATCACAACAATCACACATTTAAACACATACATATACACATTCAATCAACCACCATATCATAAATTAATTATAAATTCATTTTCACTGTAAATATCATACAATCACTGTAAATACGTATCATATTATATCATTTTAAGTAGGTTTTTTCACTGTTTTTCCTATATATAACAAATAATTTTTCAACATAAATAAATGTCTACTATAAATATCACAAACATTTAGAAACTAAGTTTAATCATAATCCAATTAGATAATACATCCACTAGGATAAGGTGTATCTACTAAAAATCATTGAATCACTATGTAATTAATTATGACAAATAAAAACACAATTTCACACAAAAAAAATACTTACAAGCAATCTGAGCGAAACATAAAAAGAATATTCTGCTTCGAGTGTCAACTGCAATTTTTTCTTCAACCTAAATTAAACTAAAAATTAAAAAAAAAATCATTAAGTTTGTTCGATTCTCTAAATGGGGCTATCGCTTATTTAAAATTCAAATTTGGTTTTCATGCGGAAAAAATGCGAAAATCTTATGTAATTGCATATTAAATTGTAGCTAAATGCACCCCTCTAAACGACGAATAAATCGATTTTACTGCGGAATTACTGTACAAACAGTATTTTCATAATTTTTCATATATCAATTTGACACATTCTTTTTCTATGAGTTTTAAATATTTCAGCGAGAAAAAAAGACGTTCTCTTTTTTCAAAGCTAACTATGTTTATTTGTATATATATTTTTTTAATTTGCCGTTTGCAAAGTGAATAAAACAATCAACATTAACGCAGCAGTAAACAGTAGAGCAAAAGTGCTATTATATTTGTTACGTGATTTTGTAAAAATTAATGTTTTTTTTGGTTGAACATACAAAATATAACTGTCGGAGATGTCATTTGACCGTGTAGTCATGTTCGGTGATGCCATCAGTGGTGTACCTATATAATAAGTAACTACTGTATAATAATATTCATATTATTATACTAGTAACACAATGTCCTCCTAACATAAAATAATGAAAAATTCAAAGATACTGTAATAATTGCAAAACTCATCAATATTAACACCAGATTGATAAGAGAAGCAACAGAAATTTATAAAGAAAAAGATAACATCAATTAGTGTGACATAGTCATTGATTTAAATATAATTTGACTTCCATTAATAAACAAAAAAAAAACTTAAAGATACTGTAATAATTGCAAGATCAATCAATATTAACAGCAGATTGATAAGGGAAGCAATAGAAATTTATAAAGAAAAAAATAACATCAATCAGTGTGACATTAAATAAAATTAACTTTAAAATTAAATTTAAAAAAAAAGATAACATTATTCAGAGTGACGTAACAATAAAAAAAATGTATGAACTAGTGACTTATTTTGTTACCTAGTAACTTGTTTCTAAGTTCTGTTTATTTACTGTAAATTTATATTATTTTTTCCTGATGAAAACAGACGTTGAATTTCGTCGAAACTTCCATTATTAATAAATAATAATACAGAACTTAAACCTAAAACCATTTTATTTTTGTTGCACTACTTATAAGTGTAAAATAAATTCCAATAATCAAGTTAAATATTCCCCTCCTGTAGTTGAACTCAAAACATCTCCCGAGAAAAAGAAAGTTTTCTATAATATTTTTATTTCTGACACATTTCGCAATATATTTTTAATTCAGTTGAATACATGATTCTTAGCTATACATCCAAAAATGGAAGACTACATACAAGTCTTCTTATAAGACATGTTTGTAAGCTCACAATATCCAAAAAGTTTCTCTCCAAAAAAATTTAAACTCTTTCATAAATAATACATTCAAAAAAATCAACAATATCTATTATTCCGTTTCGTTATTAAAAAACCATTTACAGGCAAATGAAGCATTTGTGATTCATAAAATTGTTCAATGAATAAATTTTTTAACCTACTGTCAGTTGTTTTTCTATCGTTTTCTTTTTTTTCTTTCAGACTTCCCACCTCTTAAAAATGTGAAGGTGTTCTTTGATTACGTATACGATATACCTAGGTTGTATTTACATTGGCATTAGTAATTGATTTAAAAATAAATTTATACGTTTGTCCGATTAGGGTCAATTTTTTTCCATCTCCGAATACAGTAGAGAATAAATATGCAGTTGAATAAATAATTTAAATCAGTATTGGATTTGAATATAATGTACTAGTTTTGTAATCAAATCTATTGTAAGTGTTCCTAATTCTAAGATCATGATATTTTAAAAGAAAACAAATGACTGAAAGTATGTTTAAATCAATTTCATTACAGTTATATGATATCTATAATATTTACATAGTAAAAATCTTTTAGCACTCATTATAGGTTTTAGGTCTGTATTTATTTATTAATAATCAACGTCCATCTTCATGAGTGTGAAATTGCAAAAAAAAAGTTGTAGCAAAAGTTTTCGGGTTACTCAGTTCAGATGGTTCGGACATCTTGAGCGAATGTCTAATGAACATTTGGTTAAAAAAATTTATATGAATGATTTTGAAGCTATACGTTTGCATGAACGTCCGATGAGTAGTTAGAGTGGTGTGATTAAGAGTGTGGCTTGCGTGAGCGAAAGTTTCCAAGTAGTAAGAATAGAAGAGCATATGTGAGAAGGAATTATAAATGTGGATGAAGCTAAAGTTGCTTGTCTGGATAAGGATGTTTGGAGGAAATTGTACCACGTCCTTTTGGGTACATGGCATGATTGTGTATTTAACAAATGCAGAAAAAAAAAATATATAAAATATACATGTTGGAAATTATTTTTCAGTCAATAAGAATACTTAATATCTTATATTGATAACAGATACTAAAATTGGTATAGAAAGAGTTTGTTCCGAACTCTCATGTAGTGATTGTGTATGTGTGTATTGTGTGTGTATTTATGTACAACAGATACTTCAAACAAATAAACATTTAAAAAAATTCAAGTTTTCATTTGTAAAATAAACAAGAAAATAGTTAAATTTATTTCAGGCAGTCAGAACTAGATGAGTATAATTATCATGTTAAAACTTTTAACTAAATTATATATTTATATAAAACTTTTATATTCTATTCTATTCAGAACAAGGATATTGGTTCATATTTAATAAATAAATGTAATTAAATGCAAATATAACCTAGAAAACTAATCTATACATTACAGAAAATCCCTAAAGTACGATAATTCACATTTCACATACCTATTGTGTAGTAGGGTCATATATACCTTCTTACTTCATGGTACTAACACAACCCCCCCTAATATTTCATATGAATAAAACCCTATTTCTATAGAGAAGATTTTAGACCCTTTTGTCAAAGAAATCTTTATACATATCCCTAGATTAAAATGAGCAACACACTTAGAACTGTACTGATATTTTTTGTACATCTCTTCCTTTTTTTAAAAAAAATCTATTGTTATCAGTTTGTTATATTTCCAAGATTATTTGTAATTATATTTTTGTTACATTACTTTGTAATTGATTAAATTACCCAATTAATTACCCAGGGTAATGGTACTGAGTAAATAAATTATAAATTGTAAAATGATAATACTAACATAATAAAGAATCTTCCAAAACTCATTTTATTAAAATAAAAAAAAGCTTTAGGATTAAATTCTGTATAAAATTTTACCATGTTAGTATAATTGTTTCAAAAAAAAAAAAAGATTCCCATAAAAATAATAAAGAATAATTGAATAAATAAATCATAACAAAATCTTGATTACAAAATAAAATTTACCTATATAATTTACTTATTATTATTAATACTCTCAATACATAATATTTAAATAATACAATTTAAAATAAAAAAATATATTCGTATGAAAACTAAAGTTACGCATGTTAGGGCGTTGCCCGAGAAAAGATGCCCTAGATAGATACACCATTTGCTCCTGCGAAAAAAACATCATTTTCTGATACGAATCTAGTCAAATATTTTATATACACCCCCTTTCTCAACTTTTATACGCATATATTCATCAAAAATTTATCGATTGATAACAAAAATCTATTTAGTTCAACGTGAAAAAATAAACTGTAGGATAAAAAGTTTTACTTTTATTTTGATCGAATAAAATTAATAAATAAAACACAAATATTTCTATGAAAATATATATTTATTTACTGTGTGATTCATAAGCCAACAATACCATATATGTGATAATATATAATATATAAAATGCATTAGGTATTTCAATAAAAATAAATTGTACGTTAAAAATATCACTTTTGTGTGCTATATAAATATATACATATATAAAAACAAATTACTGTATTTTTTTATTTATGAAAAAATAAACATTTCCTTCACCAACAACAAAAATAATCTACCTACATTTTGATCGCACTAATTATTAATTAACTTAAATTAATTAGAATAATGTGTCAAGTGTCCAAAACATATGTAAGTACGAAAATACTAATTTACAATGTACAATACCAATTTTTTTCATTGTTATTTTTATATAAAGTTTAATTCGTACCATACATTGTTTTTTTTTATCTTAATTACTGTCACAGACGCTAGATTAATTCTAATTAAGTTTATTTTTAATATATCCAATTTAAATACTTTAAGTCAGCACCAAATGTGATGTTTAAATGTTCCCTAGGCCTTTTTTTTCATCATCTAACCTATTCACTAGAATAACTAATTAATATTCTAAATTTACAAATGACCCGATTTACAAAATAATAATTACGTCATATTTGTTTATAAACTTTACAAATATTCGATTCTCTATAAATCAGTACATACGCTGCCATCTAGACAAAACTTATTGCACTTATTCTGTTGCCAGCAACGTTCCCGCTTTTTAAATTTGTCAATTATTATTAGCTGTATTCTTTTTACCTAAAATTTACTGAGATCTCACCTCACTTCAGATGAACTCAGATCAACTCAGATAATTCTTATTCTTTTTATCTTAACTGAGCTACGACAAACTGAGTTTGATACCTTCTTCCCTTACCGATTCTGCTGCACCCGCAAAATAATCGAAAAATGAAGTGAGATAATCAGATGATTTGAGTTAAGTTTGTGTCATTCTTGCTGTTTTTAAGGTTAGCAACGAATAATATTGGACCTTTAAATTTAAAAATTAATGTAGAATTTATCAGATGTATTTCTTGATTCACAAATTTATGATTGATTAGAATAACAAGTGTCAAAGTATTTCGATCTTTGTCAGTTATTCGTGTACTCTTGCTAGAGTTTGAATATCTTGTTCTTTTATAAAGCAACTCAACTCACTTCACTTCGTTTCACCTCACTTCACTTGCCAACTGAGCTCAGTCAATTTTTGATAAAAAGAATACAGCTATTATTGTAGATTTTGCAAATAAAATACTGGATAATGTAGGATTAAAATAAATAGCAAATTAATAATAAAAAATATAATTGTAAAAATAGAAAAATAAAAGATCATTTGTAAAGAACGATTTAAGTAGTTGGAAAATTCACCAATTTCTTTTCGCATACAAATCAGACAGCACAGCCAACGCACCCCCGGGTATAAACCTAACAAAATTATCGCCAGCTAATGGACCAATAGCATAGAGACCATCATAACCATTAACGCTATGTGTTAGTTTATCGATATCGATTGTATTCGATTTCGAATCGATCGGCGTCGATTTATTTACACCGATTGTACTACATTCGGGTGGTAGGAAATTTAGATTCGGTCTTGAACCAATTAATATAACAACAAACGACACTTTATGATGTGTTGGTACGCCTGATTTCGATACGATTGTCACTGTTTTATCGGTGGTAGAAATGTCGGCGACACGGTGTTCGGGTAGTGCCGTGTATAATGGATAAGCGCTGCCACCATCCAACATCATTTGATGGACCTGCGTAAATATTTACTCATTTTTTTAAACATATTTTTCTTTTATATATTTATTGAAAGCGGTGTCAAGCAGAAACAAACAAAGCTTATGGAATATTTTTATTAGCTTGTTAAAACAATCAAATATTGTTAAAAGACATTATTAATAAAATAAAAAGTTTTACTATTATGTTCTGTATAATTTTTAATAAAAATTCGACGTATGTATCATCATCAGGAAAATAATTACAAATGAAATAAATAATAAACAAACAAACCATAGATATCAGTTACCAGGTGACAAACTACAAGTAACCAGATTATAGAATTTATAAATTATTAATTAAAGGAAGCTAAATTTTATTTAAATCAGTACACTGTAAATTTCTATAGCTTTTCTTGTCAATCTACTATTGTTAGGTCTTGCAATTATTTAAAATTTGGTTCCTTTAATTAATAATTTTTAAATTTTGTAATCTAGTTACTTAGTAACTTTGTTTCTTAATTATTTATATCATTTGTATATTTTTGCCTGATGGAGTCAAATTTTAATTAAAAATTATACAGAATTTAATGCTAAAGCTTTTTATTTTACTATGATGAGTTCTGAATTTTTAGCAACAACCACTGATCAAACTATAATCATGCATTTGAGTTTTTTTTTTTATAAAGTACATATAATAATCTGAATGAGTATAATTTTACTAAATGATAAGCAGAATATTCTTAGTTGTCAATAAAAAAATATTATAAAAAGCGGACACTATGTAAACAAAAGCAGGCAACAAAATATGTTTATTAGTAAATTATTTTATTTAAAATTTTGAATTGGCAAAATAACAATTTTTATAATGTGGTCAATAGAAGCAAAATATTTTAAGTATTGTGCAAAAAATGAAAAAATATTTTAGTAAGTGCGTTAAAATGTGTTTTATGCTCGATTTCATAAATTTTAACACCGATGTTAAAACAGAACAATGTTAAAAATGTATTTAAAAACCACTTTTAGCAAAGTGTTAAATTCTAAGAGAGTATTAAATCATTTATAAAACGAGGCATTAGTCTACTATAAACATAACAATTAAAGTTAATATGCATATTAAGTGCCAAAAATATCAACCTTAAAGGTAAGGTTTTATTTTTTTAATTTTCAGTAACAATATTTCACTATTACAAGAGGATAAAATATGTTGGCAAAACTTCAAAGAAAATACGAATTATAATTATGTTATTTTTTTAAATGTTAATTAAGAACAGTAAAAATGTTAAAAATAGATTACTAACTAATACAAATCTAAAATATTTTATGTGTATTATTACGAGATATTGAGAAACAAATTAGTGTATGAATACAAAAAAAAATTCTGTTTCGAAATTACACGCAAGTTAATTAAGAACTTAAACGAATGTCTGATTAAAGCACATGCTATGTAAGTGATATTAAAATTATACGTGTGTGTGGACGTTCAATAAGCAAATGGCTTGGTATGATTGCAAGATCGAATGTTTACAAGTTTTTAAAAATAAAACGAAGCGAACGAAGCAAAAATTACCAACTTGGATATAAATGCGTAGAACGCATTAAATATAATGAGTTTGTTGAAATTAAAATTCTTGGATTCCGTAATAAATCTTTCTATTGTATATTGGCAACGAAATTTCTTACGAGATAAAAGTATGAAGAAATATGTGATATTATAAAAACATTATGTTTAGTATATATTATATTCTTTAATTACACTTAGCGTATTATATATAATGTTATAGTATTTTGTTTTTAGCTTAAATCGCCATTAATTTATTTTGATGAACTAATTAAACTATTTGTTAATGACTTAATTGGCGATTTAAGCAAAAACCAAGTACTATAACATTATATTATATTGTTGTATGTTCGAGAAACTAATCATAAACGATTTTTGGTTGCATTGTTAATAATAGCCTACAATTAAGCAAGGAATCTACAGCTTACAGTAACAACAAAACCAATAAATAGACAAAAACCAAGTACAATAAAACAGCCTTCATATGCAAGCATTAAAAAACAAAAGTGATAAAAATATTTTACAAACTCACCTTATGATATTCCGGATACATATTCTCAGGCAATTGTTTATCCAACGACACCGACCGATTCCTGAAGACATGCAGCACGGGAATCGATCTAAATCGTGTGGCAATAACCGCATCTGCAGCACTTAATCCCGCGCCAACAATCAACACCGGATCCGGACTACCATCTGTCATCGTTTTCGTAAAATTATCCAACTTATCTTCCAACGTTTTCAAATCGTGCAATATCCACGGTAGATCATAAGTTTCAGCCGCCAAACCCAACCTATTCGGTAAGTCACTCGCTCCATTCGCCAGGATTAAATTACAACACGTATACGAAACGTATTTGTCCTTAGATGTATTATAGGTGTGTACAAGCCATCGTGCTTCTGCAGGATAATTCGTTAAGACTTCCATCTCCTGACTGTCATCATTAGGCACGTACTTATCTTGAAAACACTGACATAATCTATTATTGAAATTCGCTTGATTGTCCATTTTATCACAGTCATTTTCCATTGGATAACTTAAGCATCGATTAATTGTCTTATTCCGATTCGTACTGAATAAATTCCGCGGCAATAGTCCATCTTCGTCGTCTGTTAACTTTAAGTTAATCGAGAAATAAGATCGATCGATAAGTTCACGTACTTTTCGATTCGGACTTAGATCGTGTTTGGAATCGCGCGGTCTTTTACAATTTCGATTCGCATCATCTTTTTTCGTCGTTTTCTTATGGCATTTGGTTCGCGTTCGAATGAAATTTAGTGCGTTTGCAAACGAACACTTCTTTCTACTGGTCGCTTCGATATCACAGTCTTTATTGCATTGTTTCTTATCACTAGCTGATGACGCTGTTATTGTTGTCGTACTGGAATGTTGATGCAATGGTTCGATACTAATCACTTGAACGCCGGTTTCAAAGTATTGTTGTAGATTCATTTCGTTTACGTAGTGTTCGTAGTATTTCGCTACGCTACCGGCTGATG
This sequence comes from Clivina fossor, assembly GCA_963966155.1. Taxonomy (NCBI): domain Eukaryota; kingdom Metazoa; phylum Arthropoda; class Insecta; order Coleoptera; family Carabidae; genus Clivina; species Clivina fossor. The sequence continues at coordinate 14,633,455 of OZ014559.1, read as the reverse complement.
CACGCCGTTGGCTGTCGGTGCTCTCTGTTTGGGTGTAAGGTAGACCGGGTAGGGCCATCCATGATCCGAGTGATAGAGTAAGTACGTTTGGATCCATTGTATGCCACGAACCGCCTGGTGGACCTTTGCCAAGTACCACGTGATCTATCTGAAAAATATTAATTTTGGTTTACTCTCTATCCTATACTATAACATTAGCACTAATTATATATTTATTTACAATATTGGAATAACTTTCAGACCTCATAAAAATTGATTAAAACAAAAATAAAGGTTTTTTCGGTTCAGTTCCGAATGATTAATTTTTCCTACTTTTATAATAGAAGCATACTATATAAATTGATACAATAATATAATATAAATAATAATAATTATTAATTAATTAAAGGTATAATAATTTACAATAATTCTATAATATATGATAATAATATAATTTACTATTCAAAACTTATATAATGGGTATATGTGTTTTAACTATATAATAATAAGATAACATAAGTTAATCCAACAAATTCTTGTATGCAAATTTTTTATTTATTTATAATTAGAAAAACTGTATATTATCTCTAATTATTAAATATTTTCCAGTGTATTTAACAGCGTTATGAATGATTAAATATTGATTTTGTAGTGCAATGAGTTGCATATTTTACAGGAATATTAAATAAATAATTTGAAGTTTTGCGTTTTATCTTTTTTTTTTACGAAATTATAACATACTTTTCTGAAATTATTGAGTAATTTGTTTTGTAATACTACACAATTTATTTATAATTAATTTATCATGAAGTTATTTCGAAATAATATCCGGAAATTGTATATTTGTCTTTTGATATATTTCAACTAGTTTTAGATAAAAAAAAATGTAGTTTATAATGTTTACAGAAAAATGAAAGAGACATGCACAATTTTTATTTACCTACATGCAAATATAAAAATGATAAGCAACATGAAACCTATAATATGCACATTAAAACATTTCAATTTTTTTCATGAATATAAAATTAAAAAACTTAAAAAAAGAACTATTAGTAATAATAATAAATAATTAGTAATTAACAAAATTCAGTCTTTTATATAATTTTATTAACTACTAAACCAACGTTTCGGCAATCACTATTGCCTTCTTCATGACTAGTACAATATTTTAGTTGATTTTACATGTAACACAAATTTACATTATTTGATCAGTAAATTAAAAAACCCAAATTTTCAATGTTATATAAGAAGCATGTTAAAAAATTATTTATTATTAAAATGCTTTTTATATATTTGTATTTTTCAATTTACTAATCAAATAATGTATATTTACGTTACATGTAAAAGATTCTGCTAGCTGCTAGCTCTGAAGAAGGCAATAGTGATTGCTGAAACGTTGGCTTAGGTAGCTAATCAAAACATATAAATAAATTACTAATTATTTATTAAATATTAACATTCGATTATTTTTCTCCAATTTAGTAATAATTAGTACCTGTTTATCACAATCGCGTCTCCATTGCACCAAAGCCGGTATTTCAAAGCCCAAATCGGCGCAGGGATGTTCCAATGCATCCAAAAGTAACGATACCGGATTGGTGGTTCTACCTTCCAGTCCATTTGCCAATTGACCAAGCATTGCTTGCTGTTGAACAAGACTTAAATTCCGTGCATCAATTTCATCTTGTTGCTGCTGCTGCTGCTGTTGTTCTTGTTGTTGTTCAACATCTGGATCTTCTTCTTGCTGTTCATCGACGCCATGCAATCGAGCCGCAAGCATCTCATCAGGATGGTCACGTGACACTAAATATGGCACCAAACCGGACAGCATTACCGATGCTGATATGCCACTTGGTCCATTACCTGTAATAATATTGTTAAATATTTGTTAGGTTAGGTTTAAATATGTACAATAACTTATCAACGGATATAAAATTATTTGAATAAAAAGTTATTTTTTTAAATATACCACGAAATTCGTAAATATGGGCACAAGACAAAAATTATTATTTCTAATATTATTAATTAGTTAATATTGCATTGTCATCCAGTTCTGAGATATGTTTAAAGTTTTAAGTCTCCTAGCTCTTTGGGAAATTAGTTTAAAATCGATTGCAGAATTTGTACTGAACAAGAAAGCGAGTTAATAAAAACGTGATTCATTAATAATCTTTCAGACGAAAGTTAAAAGAAATCTTTTTATTATTTCTGTAAAATATTTTTTCGCAAAAATACGTAAAATGCGTAGATATTCCATGAATATAAATAACATCAATGCACTAAAGAAAAAATTCTACAATATTAATATTATAATAGGAAAATTAACAATTTGGCATTATTTATCAATAAAACCATTTAAAGAGTACCTACCAAATACACTTTTTAACAGTTTATATTTTATACAATGCATTTATGTACAAATGGGATTTCTGACACTGGCGGTGTTTTGCACTACCCCCCATTTATTAGCATATGCTAAATAAATAAACATATTAGTATTATTATATTATATTATTCGGAGATCAAAGATTTATTTTTTTCAGTTTAAAACTGTCTCAGAAATTGATTGAATTAATAATGTAATAGTATTTGTTTTTACCTTGTACATTATTCTGTATGTATACTAGAAACTTTATAAAACATGTATATATATAATTAAAGTAAATATATTTGTAATTAAAGTGTCTTGACTCATAAAATATTTAATTCAGTCATTATTATTCTTTAGTTGTTAGATTCATTTCTTTCCTAATAAATCAATAGTTAATTTAGTATTATATTTTCTTGTTAGTTTTTTTTTAAAAAAATCTAGAAGACCGTGGAAACTTGATATCAGAAACACATATTCACATAATTTAAGTGTGACCTGTAGCAACTAACTACTTAATCTCTAGTTCTTGAATAAGTCTTGACAAATTAACTAGATTGGTTAGTTTCGAGAAATTTCCATTTCTTATTTTAACGTTAACATATGTCAACAACAACAAAACAATAATGTTACTTTAATAGCACTTCCATATTGTTAATAGACCTTAATTTAAAAGAAGAGTCACCTGCGTATGCACATGTATGATATCAATCTGCTGTTAATATTGATTGATAAGAGAAGCAATAGAAATTTATAAAGAAAAAGATAATATTAATCACTGTGAAGGCTAAAATTTAAATAAAATTTAGCTTCCGTTAATTAAAAATTTATAAAAATTTTGTGATCTAGTTACTTATTTATCATCTAGTAACTTGTTACTATATTCTATTTATTTACCATAAATCTTAGACGTACGTTGAGTTCGTCAAAACGTCGATAATTAATAAATATTAATACAGAACTTACTCCTAAAGCTGTTTCATTTTAAAACAATGAGTTCTGAAAGATTTTTTTATTATATTTCTAATAAATTCTCTTTGTCAGATCCTGTGTAGTTTTTATCTATTTTCAAGTACCTTTTTAACAATTTAAAAATTTTATTAACTATATTGAAAGTTACTTTGATTTATATTCAAATTTCTCAGTTGGTAAATCTCTCAATTTTAATTATTTCTTTATGAAATATAAATTATTTACTTATTTATTAAATTTACTTGTAAAGCAGCAGCAGTTACTTTATAATTTACTTCGGTGTTTATAAACACAATAAATAACTAATTTAATTAATTTCATAGTTACTGTAAACAATTGTAAACTTGAGATACATTTTTTTATATCTTATAATTTGATAATGGATCTAGAATACGTCAAACTATAACATATTGAATGTCTTGCTTACTTAGGTCAAAGGTTGTTAATGAAATTAATTACCTAACCTAACCTAAGTGGACAAGGCGTGCGATCCGGTGATAAGAAAGACAGGATTAAATAATATTTTTTTATTTTATTTCTTTTATATATATTAATAAAAATTAAATGTTCAAATATATAAATAGCAGGGTTGAACTGGGTAAAAAATTAGGCCCGGAGAAAGTTGCAGGCTAGGCCCAACTTACATCCAAAAATGTTCAAATAAGTTATGTTTTTATATTATTACGTATAAGATTAAATATAATTCTTTATTTAAATCTAAGTTAAATGACTGTTTGTCGTATATAAATATGCATCATGTGTACATTACAATAATAAAAACAAAAAGGATTTTAGGATTAAGTTCTGTATAAATTTTAATTAAAAATCGACGTTTCAACATACTGTACGTACATCGTCATCAGTAAAAATAATTATAATAAAAAAAACAGAACACAGAAACAAGTTACATTAATAACTATTTGTTAACAAATTATGACCGTCTACAGCGGCCTTATGTATATCAATTTTTAGAAATTATCAGCGTACAAATTAAACGTAACATTGCTTTTGTGATAAATTTTAATCTCTTGCTTTGTTAATTTTCTATTTTAAATGCATAAACAATACCGTTTTGTCTTTAAGCAAGCGTAAAACTGTAAATTTTTGTTGAATAATTGTTTACAAAAAAAATCAATTAGAAATGGGTAAACAAAATTTTTGGAACAGAATTTTTTTAACATAGTATACTTATAAATAGCGAAAAATGTTGTAAACTAAAGATAGTTGTATGTTTTCCAACGTGTTCTCTGGGTCATGTTTAATTTTATTGCGAATAAACATTAATAATAAATTAATTAGAAGAAAATTAATTAATTTATACTAGATTTTAATTTAAATCATTAGTATATTTGTCTACTTTTGTCAAATAATATACACTAGACAAAAAAAAACGGGCCACTTGAAAAATCAGAAAAATTACCGATTTTCAAATAGGTATAACTTGGCCAATTTTGAACGAAATTGAATGAAATTTTGCGTTCGAAAAAATTTGAAGTTTCGCTCCCCACCACACCCCGCAGAAAAAAACATGTTTTGACTTTAAAAATTGTCAAACTTTGATAACATGTATAGCATAAAAAAATTTACCAAACGGGCGTAAAAATTCAAACATTTCTAGGTAAATTCCGCTTAATTGCAGACTTGCGATGCTTTGGCGCAAAGTTATGATTTTTTTTGAAATTTACCCTGCATTTTTCTAATTTTTCAAGTGGCGCGTTTTTTTTTTGTCTAGTATATTTATTTATATATATATGCGTTTCTACACCAGATTGTACAAATTTTAGGTACGATTATTGAAATTGTAGTAAATTTTTATTGATTATTATGGATTTTATACGAAATTTCTAATATTGTAGTAAGTTTACTCGAAATTTTACATGATTGTAAGAAAATCGTTATTTGATTTAGGTACGATTATTGAAATTGTAGTAAATTTTTATTGATTATTATGGATTTTATACGAAATTTCTAATATTGTAGTAAGTTTACTCGAAATTTTACATGATTGTAAGAAAATCGTTATTTGATTATACCATGATTTGAAAAGATTTTATGGAATTTTATTAAAATTTTAAGAAATTTTAGAAGATTTTAATTAATTTGTACACCAGACTGTACAAGTGATTGCCCCCCTTTCTAGGTATATCTCAACCGGAAGAATAATGACGCTTGCTTGCTCTAAACTTCATCCTTATGAATAAAAATCATTACATGCCAGACTATATTTATTTTAAATACAAATAATTTTTGTTACTAACCAATATACAAGTAGACAAAAAACAATTGAAAATAAAATAATAAAACACAATTTTTATTCTATGTATATAGCAAATATCTGGTTAGTTACCATATACTCGTAAAAATTAAATAAATAAGATAGAAACGCACATAAATATATTAATATATAGAGATATGTCTATCAATTTCAAAGCTGTTTTTGCCTAAAAATAATTATGATATAACATTTAAAAATTTGACTGATAATAATTCATATAGATTACAAATTTTTTTTTAAAAATTAATGAATTAATGTTTAGTATGGCGAAGCAAGCCACTGACTTACAGATCTTGACCTTGTCTTTGTCTATATTTAAATTAACGTTTTCAATATCAATGATAATTATCTTAAATGATCTTAACCGATGGATTAATTAACTATTACCGCATTTAGAACGCATATTAAAATTAGTTCCTCGACTGTCATTTATTAATAGTATTATGTCCGGTATTATAAACATACATTGTAACAAAAATTCGGTAATTTTATATAAAAACTTGGAACATCTGATTTACACCAGTCACAGACGTCACAGGAAATTTTTTACATAATATGAATATAAAATACATACATATGTTTTATGTAAGTAATTACTTATTTTTTCAGTAAAAAAAAAACATATATAATATGGTAAATCAATTATTTTACTTAAAATTATAAAATTATATTATTTTTACCGAAAATTTATCGTTTTGCTGAAATAATATGTAATTTTTTTACTATGGACTATCCGATTTCAAACAGCAAAAGAACTAAAAAATCTAAATAAAACTGGTTTAGGTTAAAGTTCTATATTAATATTTATTTATAATCGACGCTTCAACGAACTCAACGTACGTCTTCATCAGGAAAACTGATACAAATGACATTACAGTAAATTTACTGTTTATTTCTTAACTAAATAACTTTGATAACAAATGTTTTGCACAGAAAAACCATTGAGCAATAATTGACGCCCTTAAAGTAAATGGCTCTCCCTAAGCAATAACTTATTAAACTTATGAGTAAATCCGGACCTAAGTGCATAAGTATATTTGTAAAATCAGTAAATACTTTATCAAGTAATACTAAATTATCAAGATAAGCATTCAACAATTTTTTATTTTTTTTTATCAATCTTGTGTATAAACAAAAAATATCGAGGTACTTAAAAATACTCTATCTCTATGTAAACGAGACTAATGTAAGATATGTAAATCTTAGTTTGAAAAAAATTCAAAACAATCGAAACATATTTAGAAAAATCTTAAGATTATTTATCTAAGTTGAAAGCACTAATTATGTTGTACGTGATTTAATTTTGGTAAATATTACATCATTGAACAAATATGAATTTACGATAAGTGTAGAGAAATTTTTGGCGCGCACATTTACTTAATGAACGTTATTAATTAATATTAATTAAAAATCAAATAAATAAATATGTATTTTTATATATATATATATATATATATATATATATATATATATATAGTGGGTCTCCGGACGGAGAAAGGAAAAAAAATTATTATTGATACGTATATTGATATATATCTATAATAGATACTTGGAAAAATATCGTAAAAATAAGAAAATTTATAAAAAAAAATTTAGTCGTATCGAAAAACGTTACAAATAAAAGTTGTTAATTATAATGGCTGGTATTACTAGCTTAGTTTTTGAATGTTTTAGTTCAATACATAAAAGTGACATCATTAAACTATACCACATCTGGTGGACAGATCTTTACTAAAAATTAAACAAATTTAAATATGCACATGCAAAACTTAAATATGAAATTTCATGAAACCGAATTTGCTCTACACGTGTCCACAAACAAATAATCACGCTAAAAACTGTTGATAAATTTTACAAGAAAAGAAAAAACTAATCTGTAAAAATCTCGAAGAGTAAAACTTGGTATGATTATAATATCTCTCTATGTATGTGACGGTCATCAAAAATAAATAAATATGAACTTCAAATATTAATAATCGTTATTTATAATATATGTAAAAGTTGATATTGTTTCCAGTGAAATCGGAAACGATATTTTTGTTAAAATTTATAAATAAACATTAATTATTAATTTAACCTACAACTATTTATATTTATAACAAATAAAAAAAAAATGTACATATGTATTTATTTTTTTTTCTGAATAGGAAGACATTTATAAAATTAATAGCAAACCGGAAGCATGTCCACTTACCAATGACAACAACTTCTTTGTGGATAACCTCAGTTCCTGTGGCTTGATTTTTCATGGTTACAATTTTAAACAGGTTTCCTTTTACTGTAAAAAAAAATACAATAACCAATTAAACCATATCAACTATAGTTAATTTAAAAAAAAAATCACATTAATTAAAAATAAAAATCAGTAATTTTTCCGGAAATTTGAGGTTAGGAAATAAAGATATAGTCGCAGACTAAACATAACTAGACTAGTAACACTGAATTCACCATAATACAACAATATGATCCGAAGATGCTAGAAAAAATAGTGGACAAGTCACGTGATCATATCTTATATCATTAAAGCCTTAAAATTAAAATTTGAACCAATCAGGACATATACAGTTAGTCTGAAAAAGTTGGCAACAAATGGGTAATTTTTTTATTATTAATTTAAAAAAAAAATATTCTTCATGAAAAGTTCTGCATTACATATAAATCAATAATCAAATTTGTAAAATATTTAGTGGTCATACAGGGAAAATCAAAAATATTGATTTATGCTGAAAAGTAAAGTGCTTTTAAATTTAAATACAGGACAAAACGTCATTTGAAAATGTTGATAGGAATTAAAAATTATGTCCAAGTTTAGATTCGTGACCTTCTAATAATTAATTAATAAATTTAAATTAAAAAAAAACTACTAAGTGATTTAGCATTTGTTGAATTATTTATTAAATAAAATAAATATCACAAATTAAATTAAATTAATTAAATAAATAATAATAAATTACATTAATGATAATATTAATTAATAATTCAATTCAGCAATATTTTTGATTTTCCCTATGTACCAATAAATATTTTACAAATTAGATTCTAGATTATTAATTTAGATGTGATGCAGAACTTTTCATGAAGAATAATTGTTTTTGTAAAATTTATAATAATAAAATTGGCCATTTGTTGCCAACTTTTTCAGACATACTGTATATTTGGTACCTCAAAATGGCCAACTTCCGTCACACTACTTGCAATGCTAAACGTACTCCTTTTTCTGTCTTTTTATACATTGTACACAAGTTTCACACACCGAAAAATATACAAGTTATCAGTCTAGTTATTTTTAATCTGAGGATATGGTCGATTACATAACCTAACTTACTATCGGAACTGACTAAAGAATACAAACTTGTACCAAAGTATAATAATCTGTATTTATTTAAAAATATGTCTGAATATTTCACCTTCAACATTTTTTTTTTTTAATCGAAAAAAAATTAACTACGCAGCTATTGAGAATCTAAGATTATTTTTAAGACATGTTTTTTATATCAGTTAATTTCAATATAAAAAATAGATCGTAAAAACTTCAATAATATGATTCATAAATTTGAAAATTATGGATTATTTTTTTTAATAGTTTTGATAACCTTTTTTGTCGTAGTAATAAAACTTTTTACAATCAATTTAATAACAAAAATTTCCATAGGAAAACTATGAGAAATGTTTCGATAACATTAATTAATTGAAGATAAACAGATTGTAGTTCTGTATTAATATATTTATTAATAATCGACGTACTCAACGTATATCTTCATTAGGAAAATATGATACAAATGACATTTACAGTAAATAAACAGAACACAGAAACAAGTTACTAGATAACAAAATAAGTAAGGCCCAGTTTTATAAATGCTACACTGAAAAATAAACTTTAACCTAAAGCAGTTTTATTTTAATATAATGAGTTCTGAAAATTTTTTTACTGTTTATATATATATATACATATGTATATAAACATGTGCAAAATATATAAATCATTTTATAAATTTAAAATCTTACTTTGAAAATTTAATTTTTATAAACATAATTTTGAATTATTAGTGACAGTTTGCAAAACTTGTGCATTTTAAAAGTTGCGTTCATAAAAATTAAAAATAAAAATTTGGACTTTGAAAATGTTCGCGTGGTGCTGCGCGAATTAATGACATACGCAAATATAAATGTCGTGAAGTGACCTGTGTAAATAACTTTTTTCCAAAAAAAAAAAATGTGCAGACACAGTTGTCTAGTAAATAAACTATAAATAATGTTTTGTTTATATTATTAATTTATGATAATCGTAAGTACATTTTAATCTATATTTTCAGCTATGAATATATCAATCAAGAATGTTCAAATATATCACTGTTTAGATTTAGATGTAGATAGAATTTCTGATTTAAAATATCGTAAAAAAAAAAACTTTCGGAACTCATTATATTAAATGATTTCAAAATAAAACTGCTTTTGGTTCAAGTGCTGTATTTAAATTTATTTATAATCAACGTTTTGACGAAACTCAACTTCCAATAATTAAAAATCTATAAATTTTCTGATCTACTTATTGGTTACCTAATAACTTCTCTCTATGTTCCGTTTATTTACTCTAAATGTCATTTGTAGCATTTATCCTGATGAAGACAAGCGTTGAGTTTCGTCGAAACGTCGATTATAAATAAATTTTAATACAGAACTTGAACCTATAGGCAGTTCAGATTAAAGTACTGTGATATTTTAATAAATAATTAATTTGAACTTATTTTCCTGATCGGAAATAAAATAATTAATTAAAATAAAAAACGGCTTTAGGTTTAAGTTCTGTATTAATATTTATTAATAATCGACGTTTCGACGAACTCGAAACTCAAATCTAACATGTAAAGACATTGATTTAAATAAAATTTGACTACCATTAATTAAAAATTTATAAAAAAATTTAATACTTATTTTGTTACCTAGTAACTTGTTTCTATGTTCTGTTTATTTACTGTAAATGTCATTTGTATCTTTTTTCCTAATGAAGACGTACGCTGAGTTCGTCGAGTATTAGTAAATATTAATATAGAACTTAAACCAAAAGCCGTTTTTGTTTTAATATAACGCGTTCTGAAATATTTTTTACTATGTTAACGTAATGAATATTTTGAAATATGATACAGCTCAGAACATAATATATTTTTGCTGTATAAAGAATATAAAAATATATAAGTTTACATATAAGATACAATATAAATTAAAAATGGGTAGGACTAGAGTAATTAGATACAAATACGTTCTATATTTCAAAATATTAATTATATGAATTATAAAGTTACAAAACGACTTTATTATTATGAAATAGTGCCACTTGCGTACAAATATTATTTAGTGCCACTTGCGTACAAATAAGGGTCGGGTCAAACACAAGTAGAATTTAAGCATAATTTATCATAATATAGTAAAAAGTAACGAAGTTGGTAAACGATATGAATTTATTAAATATGTATTAATCTACACAAATCAAATTTAAACCAATAAATATAAACTTGGTCAGTTTTAAAATTAAATACTGACTTGATTATTTGTAAAAATTATGTGCTATGATATTATAGCGAATTATAAATATTATATTTTGACCATAAGCACAACTCGACCCTTCCCAAACGGCTGTACGCATCTGGCACTCGGCCTAACTAGCTTCACTTCGGTTTGACCCGACCCTTATTTGTACGCAAGTGGCATTAAATAATGTTTGTACGCAAGTGGCACGACACCTATTATTATGTGCGATACCCAATATCTATTATCTCTTTCTATCATTGCTATCAAATTAAAAAGAATTAAATAAAATTTGGCTTCCCTTAATTGAAAATCTGTAATTCTTATGATAGTTACTTATATGTTTACCTAGTAACTTGTTCTTACCTACTGTTATTTACTTTAATGTCACTGATAAAATTTTTGTCCAGTTGCGTCAAATCGTTGTTTTTATAAAATAATTAAACAGAATCTAATTCTAAAACAGTTTTTATTTTAATACAATGAGTTCGGAAAAATATTTTACTATCTTGCATACATTTTTTTTTAATCTACAAATTGTAAAACGTCTTTAATTCGTAAGGTATTACACAAGTCCCATCTAATTTGAGTTTGTCCATTAAAACAATTGCATTTCCAAATGACGTATATGTTAAAATATGTACACTTTTTAATTGATGTGCCAGCAAACAAATATGTAATTAAGAGTCAATTATATCGTTTATTACATTATGCAACTTATCGGTAAGATCAAGTAAAGATAAAAAAAAAATAATAATAAACAAAAAAAAAATGGGGGGAAAAATGAAGGTCGCTCCTATTACGTTAAGATTCCTACGACGTATTCAACTTAATATCTATATATATTATTCAAGATATCAATAAACTGCAAAAAAAATAGCGAAATTACTAAAAAAAAAATAGTAAAATTTTCCTATAAAATGTCTCAAAATTTTATAATTCATAATAATCACATAAAGTAAGTAAAAATGACCTAATAAGTATGTAAAATTGCTTACTTTCTGCAAATTGCATCACATATATAATATTATTGGTATAACTTCTTAAATTATGTAATATTGCAGCGTGCATATTAATATCTGTAATAATTGTAAAATACATCCTTTATATAAATTTAGAAATGTACAAAAATATTACAGAACTAAACAAATTTTACTTATTTATGTAAAATTCCTGACAGCAAATTTACTGACAATCTGAAAATATACTAAACGAAATTGACTAAAAAACTTTAATATTACATACATATGTACTTTTCCATCCCGTTGGTAATATATCATATTACAATAATGTTTGTAATAGTTCTGATATTATATATTTTTAAACAATTACATTAAAATTACAGCAGTTGAGTAATTATACCTAAAAATACTGGACATCATAGTGTCTCATGGTATATAGGTAAAATTACATAATTTTTTTTAGAGTGTGTATATAAGACAGGAAACTAATATTGTACAGGACAATTTTCCAAGGATACGCAGGGGGTATTCAAAAAAAAAGGAGAAAGGTCAAAGGGTTATCCTATAATGACGCCAGTTATTAGAAAATATAAATGTATTTGTCTGTGTTTTATTGATTCGCATTTGTTTTGACTGTTTTTGTTTTTCTTCGTGACATATTTGATAAATTAAATCGTAATTTGTATTGAATATTAAACTAATTACTATAACTTGTATTATCGGTAAAGTCTCTTGAATGCAAAATAATGATAATCTATTTTATTCTTCATTTTTCATTCTATAAAATAAAGTGAATTGTTATAAAATTTCATACTTAAGCTTCATAGGTAAATATCTCAATTTGATGACAGATATATTTCGAAAAAAAAAATTATTTAACAAAAATTGCTAAACAAAGTATAACTAATAACTTTTATTTAGAAGATTTTTCAATACGGCTAAATTATTTTTCATATTTTTATGATACACATATATAATTCTGTAAATAGGTGGCCATATGTATACAGAATTTTTAAACTATAAAAAAAATTACAAAAAATTTCTTTTTAGTGCAAATTTTATTTATAATAAACAAAAATAGAGAAACCTTTTTTTTTTTTTATTTAAATTTTGAAAGTTTATTTACAGTTAAGCTGATAAAATAAATTTTGATTATATAGAAAAATATATTTAATTAATTCATAAAATTATTTACAGAAAATGTTTATTATTTTCTCTTTACTTATCATTTGAAAATTATAAATAAATTATTATTAATAAACACCGCGTAAATAATTTTAATTACAATAACATAAAAATAAATTATATAATGAGAGAGATACAAAAATGTATAAATACTTAATAATGAATTTATAAAATTTTCTGGGTTGGTATGCGCAGTGGTCGATTTATCCTAGTCGCAAACGTTTCGCCATACATCGTAGATGCCATCTATACGGAAAAAAAATACGGTAATTTTACATAAACATCCAGGGCAACTAATTTATACCAGTTTAATATGTAAATTTACAGACATTACAGGAAATTTTTTACATAATATGAATATAAAATACATATATTTTATATAAGTAATTACTTACTTTTTCAGTAAAAAATTTATTATTTTACTTAAAATTACAAAATTATAAAATTTTTACAGAAAATGTATCGTTTTGCTAAAATAATACTATGGTTTTTATGTAAATTGGCAAATGGCAAAACGTATGCGATGAGGTTAAATAGATCACATCATACCAGTCCAGAAAATTCTATAAATTCTATAATTCTATAAAATAATGATTGAAAATTGCCAGTTCAATCGTCTCGTCTGTTATCGTTAGCACATATAGAGCGGTCAGCCGAAAACTGATAGGTCCTAAGTTCAGTTCGCCAAAAAATAAAATTGACCAAAAAAATTCAACTTAATTTTCAGTTCTAATATTAATGTTATTTATCTTATCAACAAAATTTTTCATTTGCCGTAATCAAACCTTTTAACCTAGTATGCAGTAAGCCCCACCACATTTTTCACATGCTATCACTGCACAGACTGTGTATTTCACGAACTAGACCCAATTAAAGTGTAGCATGTATATAATTAACATGTAATTAACATTGAATATATTTTTTTTTCACGCAAACAGCAAACTATTTCATTGCTTTTTTTTTCTAGACAAAAAAATATTGTAATCGCATATCTCAAACATAATCATCGACATACGTAATAGTCTCAAAAAAAAATTAGATATCGTTAAATAATATTGCATGACATTGTTTTATAAATTTTATTCTAAGTAGAACTAAATAGAAAATATAAAACATTAATTATTTATTTTTGTCATATACGTATATTTAAAATAGATGTTTGTATATACCTACCTATGTGGTTGCTAATGGCAACATATAATCAGAAGGTGTTTCATCCTAGCAACCCTATGACGTCACCATAGATTATAATGTGTATTAAAAATGATTTGAAACTTTGTGACGTTAATATACAAAACAAATGAAAAACTTTATGTATATTTGTTCAATCAATTTTTAATATAGTTTTGGTCAATATTTTTTCTGCTTTCTTTTGTTAAATGAAGGAACAAGGAAAATGTATATGTACATCGGCTGCTTCTTATAGTTATTTATTTATTAATTTTGTTTCAAGGTTGGTAATACTGTTTTCTATGCTAAGTGCTGAATAGATTAAATCATTTATTAATTATGAGAACTTTTAATATTTTCTGCTTTGGCTTACAAGAGTGTATCTTTTATTCAAAATATAATTAAACAATTTTTTTTTTCTTCAAGCGTATTAAAATATTGATATTACGTTACCATATTGCTTATATACTAGTACAATAATGCACATTATTATACAACAGCTAGTTACTATATATACCACTGGTGGCAGTACCAAACATAACTATAACATCAAGTGTATTTAATCAGACATCTTCGACAGCCATATTGAAAATGATTACATCAAGTTAATTTAAGTCACTTGACAATTACACTATTTTCGCTTGAATTTAATCAAATTGAGATATTCACCATTGAAGCTTAAATATAAAATTTTATAAAATCTGTTCGGCCAAATTTGTTCTACACGTTTCCACAGACAGACTGACACACGGACATCACGCAAAAAACAGTTGATTACAATACCTCTCTTATCATATGACGGTCGGTAAAAATGTTTTTTTTTTTTGTAAAATTATAATATTTCTATTTTTATTTGCAGAAAATTTCAACAATTTTTTTCGTATTTGTCATTGATAAGAAATTGCGACATTTTCATATTTGTATATCCTGATAAATTTATGATACACACGTGTACATAAGGATTCAATTTCTATTATATATGATGTTTTAAACGTGAATTTTTATCAAAATCTTCTGAGCAGATTCATATTTTATTAATAACTTTATCTGAGTAAGTTCAGTTTTATATTTTATAAAAATAAAATTTTATTTTCCTTCAAGCGTATTGTAATATTAATATTACGTTACGATATTGCCTATGTAGAAAAAAAGTCATTATGTTACTAGTAAAATACTGTGAACATTATTATATAGTAATTAGTTACTATATACATAACTGGTGGCAGTTAATAAACATAACTACAATGCCAAGTGTATTTAATCGGCCATATCAAAATCTATTACTTCAAAAAACAAAAAAAAAATCAAAGCAACATACTGACGAGCTCCTAAAGAGCGAAACACGTATCTATGACTAACTGGCCAGGCATTGATTCATAGCTTAACAAACCGATTCAATGATTGAATAACTTCTAAAATTTTTATGAGAAAAATGTCAACATTGGTATATTACTTACTATTACTTCAAATTAAATTAAGCATTCTTTATTTTCGCTTGCATTTGAATTTGATTATTGAAAATGTGTGAAGAAGTGCAAGAAATGCAATGTATACCTCCCAGAATAGTCAGAAATTATATATATATATATATATATATATATATATATATATATATATATATATAATTATTATTATTCATGGGTTTATCACACTCGCCATGCGGTCAATCTTTCCATTTGTGATATTTCTTTTAATTTTTACAAATACTTATTTCTATTCCTAGAAAAATTAATAAGTAATCTATAAATGATTACCCTATTTTGGCAAAAACTTTGAAGGTTATACCTAAATTCTATAGAAATTCGCCACAGTCTACAATCAAAAACATTTTTACAACAAAAATTACATTAATAATAATAATGTGAATATTGCTTGCTCCGTAATGCTAGTGTTTTGTTTTTTTTTTCCTAGAAAACGACATGCACTTATTACAAAGAATGTAATATCGTGAAAGGCTAGTGAAGGTAAAATCGTCTTAATTGAAAATTAATGACAATGTTGTAGTCGTATATACCTATAAATCTAAATTGAGAAATACATTATTTTTTTGTTCTAAGAAATTTCATAATACTGTGCGGAAACATGCAATTTTCTTTACATTTTGAAATTCTTATTTCTTTAAAAAAAAAAAACCAGCGTTAGAATTAAATCATGATTTAAATCGAATGATTATATCAGCCTAATCCCGATAGAAAGTGGATAAATACAGGGGAATTAAAATAAAAGAACTAGATGAAAAAATATACTTAAAATTGTTTTATCAATAAAGTGTCTTTTCTAAAAAGTCGAAAAAACGATGAAAATATCTCTCATACAGCATTCCCACATTAAAATTTATTTGTCTATTAGTTAGGGACTACCCTTATCTAGAGTTTAGTGTGCGTCAACATAATATTTGCTATAAAATAAAACTGCTTTAGGTTCAAGTTCTGTATTAAAATTTATTGATAGTCGACGTTTCGACGAAACAACACCCGTCTTCAACAAGATAAATGTTACAAATAACAATAACATCGAAACAAGTTACTAGGTAACAAAAGTAGTAACTAGATCATAAAATTTATAGATTTTTAATTAATGTAAGCCAAATTTTATTTAACTCAGTGCTTTGACAGTGATTGATGTTATCTTTTTCTTTATAAATTTCTATTGTTATATATAGAAAAAGATTGATTAAAACTTTAGCTTTATCTTTTGCTACTGATGATGAAAGCTTAGCTTTCGCCACAGTAAAATCATATCTTAATTTATTATTATTATTTTTTTCAAAATTAATATAAATATATTGAAAATATATCACAATGTGCACAACATTGAAAAAAATATTAATTACATCAGTTAGCAAATCTTATCGGCTTCATCAGTAAATATTTATAAATTAACTTGTTTCATTTTACAACCATATAAAGCGCAAATTGCGGTAATTTCTAAACATTAAATAGATAAAAAAGCAACATATTTATGAATCATAAATTCTTTTAATATTGTAATAAACATTTAAAAAAAACACATTTAAATGCAAAAAATTAAATATGTATTTATTTGTTTAATACACAATGTACTTTATTAAAATACGAGGTTTGATCGAAAAGTAATGCGGCCGAAACAATATTCAATAGATTAAGATTTAAGATTGTTAAAAAATTGTCAAAAAATAGAGAGTACAAATGTACAAAATTGTTAAGATTAATTTATTGTACTAGTGACTAAAATACGGAGTTATGACTTTTTAGGCGAGCTTTCTATATAAAAAGTCTTTATAATAATAATATGATGTAACAGATTTTTTTAAAATTATAAAAAAAAAATGGGAAAAAACAACTAAAATAAAAAATATATCGTTTTTGCTTGTACATCTCAACTTTTTCTTAGCACCTACTATTATATATTAACACGCAAAATATTTAATAATTTGAATACTTATACACCTATAATTAATTTAACATACACGGACATGACTAAACAAAAATTAACCATTTTTTTTTCTCTTGATTTACAAATGATGTTTTCCAATACAAATAACATATAATGATCGATCAATTTTATAATAAAATTATAGTTTAAGATTTAAATATATATAATTTTCTCAGCGGGAAAAGTGCAATAGAAAACAGTAAAACTTAAAACATAGAGAAAATAGAGGCAACTGAACAAGTAATAGCCATTATTTTTATGCATTTTGTTTTGTAAATGTTGCTCGTATAACAAGTTTATTATACTATAAATTTGCGTGCATTGGAAAAAATAGTTATTTTATATTTGTTCATATATATTATTAGATAGTTTCTACGCAGTTTTCAAGAGTTGTATCAAATTTTTGTAAAATTCTATGTCATTCGGACAGCATGCAAATATGTCATGCAAAACTATCATTTAGTATAGATAATAATTGTATAGTTACAACAGGAAAAAAAAATGTTACAATAATTTTTTCTTATCTAAACAAAAAAATTAAAATAAAACGACTTTAGGTTCTAGTTCTGTATTAATAATCGCACTAGTTACACTGTAGAAAATTGATGTAAATATAAGTATTCTATGAATTTATTTTTTCAGAAAAATTCTAATATTACGTCAATTAACAAAGTAAAAATTACAAAATAATGCTATTTTTTTTTTAAATCTTTAGATAATTTTTTTAATGTTTTAATAATTGTTTTATCTAAAAAAATAGAAATAAAACTGCTTTAAGTTCAAGTTCTGTATTAATAATCGCATATAGTTACGCTGTAAAAAATTGATTTAAATATATATATATATATATATATATATATATATATATATATATATATATATATATATATACAGGGTGATTTATTAGTAATTGGAAATATTTTAACTGGAGTATCCTGGGCTCAGAATATGAAGATTTAACGCAAATTACATAGATAAAATGTGGCTCCTTACTGAGCTACAGGGTGTTTTATTTAAAAATTTAAAAACGATTTTTGCCCAGTACTTTAAAACTATTTGACGTATCCTTATCATACTTGGCAGGAAGTGTAGGTACCGTACACCATACTAAATTATGTTAAATAAAAGTTTCTGGCTACTGCTAGTGGCGTACAACAGGGGCAAGTGAGAGGTTTATCCTTTCTAAATTCTACTTTACTAAATGTTTAACTTTAAATATCTCGAAAAATAGTAGCATTATCGTTAGGAAAGAAGAGTATGTTTTTTACACAAAAAGTATTGGAAAATCGAAAAATTGTGCTAAAATGACAATGCCGCCAGTGGCGTAGAATTTAGAAAGGATTAACCTCTCACTTGCCCCTGTTGTACGCCACTGGCAATAGCCAGAAACTTTTATTTAACATAATTTAGTATAGTGTACTGTACCTACACTTCCTGCCAAGTATGATAAGAATATGTCAAATAGTTTTAAAGTACTGGGCAAAAATCGTTTTTAAATTTTTAAATAAAACACCCTGTAACTCAATAAGGAGCCACATTTTATCTAAGTGATTTGCGTTAAATCTTCATATTCTGAGCCCAGGTTACTCCAGTTAAAATATTTCCAATTACTAATAAATCACCCTGTATATATATATTCTATGGATATAGCGTATATATTGCTGCTCAGAATAACCAGCATTAATCTAATTTTAAGATTAATTATTTCATTAATTAGTCTCATAAAAACTATATAATCATTATTACCGAAAATTACATTTATACTGACGCCACTAGTGACATAATTTTTGAACTGGCAAATGTTTGGTCTATAATAAAGTCTATAAAATTAGTAATAAAAAGTTTATAGTTTACTAAAATTTCCATCAAACATTTCAAATAAAAATCAATTTTTTATTATTTCTTAGAAAATATACCACTAAATTAAAAAGATTATGCAAAATTTCTATTTAAAAAAATTTGTCCTAATTCCTGAAACAACATGTATAACAAAATCCAACATAATCAGACACTTTACAATATATATATATATATATATATATATATATATATATATATATATATATATATATATATATATATATATATTTATATAAACTTCTTTCTACGAAGACAAGAATAAAAATGTGTTCCACTTAAAAAGTGACACCTTCGCCACGGTACAATTCATAAATTAATCTGTTCCTTTCATGTAAATTAGCAATTAAAATAAAAATCCGAACGGAAGGGGTGAGGGGGGAGGGGTGAGGGGGGAGGGGCGAGTCGAAACGAAAAACAGAGAACAAAAAGAATGGTAGATAATTTAAATTCAAGACCTTAAGATGTCCGATGAACGCTTGACCACTGGAATAAATTAAGGATTTTAGCCAACAGACCGGTGAAAAAAGATCTATGGTTTGGTATTAAAGGTAATAATTTTGAACAGGGTTGTATTGTTCGGGATTTTTTTCAAAAAAATCAGAAAAAGTTAGATTTTTTTAAAATTTTCTTATTAAATTTTGAAAGTAAGAGTTTATTAATTATTTTTATGTATCTATTATGAATGTAAATATTATATATATATATAAAACTAAAACGGCTTTAAGTTGTAGTTCTGTATTAATATTTATTAATAATCGACCTACCCGACGAATTCAATATTCGTTTTAATCAGGAAAATTGATACAAATGACATTTACAGTAAATAAACAGAACATAGAAACAAGTTACTATAAGTAATAAAATAAGTAACTAGATCATAAAATTTATAAATTTTTAATCAAAGAAAACCAAATTTTATTTAAATCGGTGTCTAGTAATTTTTTTTCTACGTTCTGTTTATTTATTGTAAATTGCATTTGTATCATTTTATCTAATGAAGACGCACTGAGATAAATAGATATTTAACAAATTGGATAATAATAAGTAGATATTTATTTGAAATATACGAGTATGTTTACTGTATTCACAAATTTATACATTTTAAAATCTACTCACATACATATTTTAATACTATATTAAGAATTAAGACTGTAATACTATATACAAATTGATGGTATTAAATTTTTGTTTTTATTATATTTATAGTTAATTTTTAAATATACTTATTTTGTTATTTTTAATATCTTGTGTTTGTGTCACCTTTTTAAATATAAATAGCGTTACGGTAACTATCCATTTTTCTCAGTGCGTACGTTAAGTTCGTCAAAACGTCGATTATTAACATATATTAATACAGAACTACAACCTAAAGCTGTTTCATTTTTAATGTAATGAGTTCTGAAAGATTTTTTACTATATTTACATATATATATATAATTTTATGTGTAATATTTGATTTTGTCTGTTTGAATGCATGCATCCGCAGTAGCATATTCTTATTCTTAGATTTAAAAAAATCAAATGAATAAAATTGAGATTTAAATCAGACCAACCCTGATTTTGAATATGTTCACTGCATTTAAAAAAAAATACTCGCGAGTTTTATTTTATACGCGGGGAATTTCGTACGATATTTTTATCCACACAATGACATTACTCAATGATCAATGTGCTCTCGACGAAGAGATACTTGTTCTACCGAGCCAGTGGCGTAACATTCTTTTTTTTTATACAAACCATACCTTACACACTAATAAAATCAGTCCCCGTAATTAATAGCTATAGTGATTTTTTTTCAGCCATTTAAAAAAAAAATAATATGAAAAAGAAAAGTAAAATAACAGTGTTCTCATAAATCTGTCCCAAATATTTAGTGAAAATAAATCAATAACAAATATTTAGTCATGATTTATTTGAAATAGTTATTCATAAATTATTACTGTCTAAAGTAGCCTTTAGAAATAAAATTATAGTAAAATCAAAATTAAACGGCTTTAGGATTTAGTTATGTGTTAATTTTTATTGATAATCGACGTATCGGCGTACATTATCAGGGAAAATGATATATGTACACGACGAGAACGTCGAAACATTGATTATTAATTAAAAATAAAACAGAACTACAACCTAAAGACGTTTTATTTTAATATAATGAGCTCTGAAAAAAAATTTACTTGGTGACTGAATGACAAAAAATTTATCATTTAGACAACAGTGAACATTTTAGCTCGAA
Source organism: Clivina fossor (assembly GCA_963966155.1). Lineage (NCBI taxonomy): Eukaryota > Metazoa > Arthropoda > Insecta > Coleoptera > Carabidae > Clivina > Clivina fossor. The sequence continues at coordinate 14,611,514 of OZ014559.1, read as the reverse complement.
TGCTATGGCCGAATTCTATAGCATCTACAAAATGATGTCCATTCGAAAATAAAGTCATTTATTGCAATTATAACAGATGCTATTAGTCACACAGCCGTAAATGATATCATTTTCGAACAAACACGATTTTGAAGATGCTGTAGAAATTTGACCACTGGTTATTATTTATACAATTTTGTTATTAAACAAATTTACTGACCAAATAATGTATATTTGCGTTACATGTAAAACCAACTAAAATATTCTGCTAGCCATAAAGAAGGCAATAGTGTTTGTCAAACAGTTGGCTTAGTAGTTAATAAAAATATATAAACGACTGAATTCCGTCAATTACTAATTATTTATTAAATATCAACAGTCGACTATTTTTCCAATTTAATTTATAATTTTCAATTTTTGTACTAATTTGATGTAAAAATTAAATTACAAACGTAAACAGATTAATGTGACGTAAATGAAAGTCTCAGCTGAATGAATAATAATTTCTAATAAAATTTTTCGAATTTCTGAAAAAATTCATAAGATTTCTAAGAAACTGGTCATTTATTTAAATTATATGTCATGATATAATAATAATATAGTTATCTATATATATATATATATATATAAAAAAATGTTTTGATGTACTTGTAATTTCTCTAATCTTAAATATATACGCCTGTAAGATATTTTACAATTAATTAAAAATATATGATAATTTTTATTTAATTGCTTATATTTTATTTATTGTTTATTAGGAAAAGTACCAGCAGAATATACAGGGTGTTCTCTGTATCTTTTAAAGGAGCGATAGTACATCTCAATAGGAGTCGATAAACCTTAAAACGCCTTAGTAAAAGTCGTGTCTCATGAACGAGATAATAATTTCTTTAAACTCTAGTTAATTGGCATTGACCACTAGAAAAGATATTCGTCAGTGTCTAAAATTCGTCGAAACCGGCCAGGTCCCCCATCACGGCCTTAATGAGTTTGTAAATGACCAGTCTGTCGAGCATGTATGATTAGATGAGTAAATTGTTAAGGGCTCTAAGTATAGAGTTTACCCAGGAAATCGTTAAGGGTAAATAAAGCCGACTTGCAGCTGTCATATTATGATGCACTTCAATATAAATCAGCATCGTATCGACTAATTCGATATTAGAATATCGATGGGATATCGTGATTTTTAAAGAACAAGGTATAAATTAGAAAAATGGTGATAGTAAAAGTGAATTACTGAGATAACAACTTTATTTGTCAAATAATAAACATAATAAACAATTGAATAATACTGATTAATTAGTAGATTACTAGAATTTAAAACAAATTAATCGTTTCCAGAATTATTATCTCACTTATGAGACGACTTTTACTAAGACTTTTTTTAAGGTTTATCGACCCCCTAAAAGGAAACAGAGAAGACCGTAAACACCCTGTATATAAGGAAGACATATGTGAACTTTTTATCATTATATTATCTTTTGTTTTACATATATAATCTGTGCATTTATTACAATATATATTTTTTTTTTGCAATTTATTTTATTATTAGCTAAAGTATTCGATATTTGCTCGGATACAATAAGTTTAATTCTTGAATAAAGCTTTTTATCGCAACTTCTTGTGTTAGATAGACAATTATCACTATATTTTTATACTATAGATTAAAGCCCGGTCGCACAAAGCATTGTTAAGTGCATTTGTAAGTTAACCAATTCGTTAATTTGCCAAACTGACCAATTAATGAAACAGTTCGAAAACAATTGACAATCTAGTTGCCTACACTGTAAAAAGTTATTCTGTAATTTTACAATAAAAGTTATGGGTAACAAAGATGCCCTGGATTATTATGTCATTTTACACAAAACTTAATTTTGCGCATGTAATATTTAACAAAAAATTATTTAAAACTAATTTACTTTTTATGTAAAATATTTTTATATAAAATACATAAAATTATTATTATTTTATTACATTATTTATAGATAAATTTTAATAGAAATTTGGAACATTATAAAATCATTATGTAATTTTATGCAGCATGTAAAAATAAGTAATATTATCTATAACAACTACAAAATACATGTTTTTTTAATGAAATATTACATATTACTAGTATTATCATATATGTCTGTATGTAAATTTGTTTTTTGTTCTGCTAAATTTCCATAATTAATAAAGTAGTCATTTTACATATAATTTTATAGTAATTTTTACAATAAAAATTTATAAAACTCCTTGATTAAGTTAACAATGCTTTGTGCAAACGATGTAAAAAAAAAATTCGTTCAAAAAATATTCTCCATTACTAAATACTAACAAAAAAATATATATTTAATGATACGCTACTGGCTTTTCCCCACTGATTTACAGTTCGAACATTAAAAATAAATTTGAATTGTGGTGTATCATATATAAAAATATTCAAGGATGTTTTCATTGGTAAACAAACATTTTTACATTTAGAAAAATTTAGCATGCCCCTTCCGTTAACAACACGGCATTGACCAAGCGTCGCGACGGCATATAACGCCTCATCGCCCGAGCGTCAAATTTCATTAAACACACAATACGAATACGTCATACCGTATATATATAACAAACTTATACGCACCTACACATAATAAATTAAACATGTAGTAACAACTATTACTAGAGAATTTTCTCTCTTTCGGAAAAATTTTATTTATAAGAAATAAGTCAAAATTTGTTTTGGCTAGACGCCAAAAATTTCCTTTTTCTCTTATTTATATGAGTCATCAAATTTATTTTATTTTTTTATCTCTTTTGTTAGAGTTTTCTTTAATCTAATCGGGTCAAATATCAAGTTCAAGTATATAAAAAAAATATTATTTTTGTACTTGTTCATTAAACTATAATTTAAATTAGAATTTGAATTGAATCAATTTCAATGTCATGTATAAAAATAAAAAACTGTTTCCATAGCATATAGTAGTGTAACACGAGATAGCTAGTTAGCGTATATTTAAAAACTTTAAGAAGCGTACATAAAAATACATAAAAAAAACTTTTTAAAAGCCACGCTTATATTTAAATGTACTAAAAAGAGGAAAATAAATTTTTTCCTGGTTATCCAAAAATTTTAGAAAGAAAAAAAAAGCGTGGACCGCTTAATCATCATTGCGAAATATATAGTTTCCTGGCGCTTCACGCTTTTTTTTCTAAATTTTTTGGATAACCAGGAAAATATTTATTTTCCTCTTTTTAGTGCATTTAAATATAAGCGTGGTTTTTAAAAAGTTCTTTTTATATATTTCATTTTCTGCTTTTTAGTCTTGTCAAGTTTTTTTTTTTAATGTGTTGTCTCATGGAATAAAACTACATGCAAAATTTCAGTGAGATCAGATGATAAGAAGTGGTCTAAACATTGGTTACAAGATTTGACCGTGACAACTTTACCGTGACAACAGAGTGACCTAATATAAGCGTGGTAAAAAGTAGTGGTCATGCAATTTCATTAATTTTTCTATTATTTAAACTTTAATTAAATAATTAAATTAACAAAATAAATTGATATAAACACAAATTACACGAATATGCAAGAAAAACACAAAAAGAGAAACATAAATTACAAATTCGGAAATATGTAGTTTAGTTTTGAGTTTTTTAGTTTAAAGTTTATCTTTGTAATTTATGTTTCTCCTTTTGTGTTTGTCTTGTATATTCGTGTAATTTGTGTTTGAATTAATTAAGTGTTATTAAATTACGAAAGAAAAAAAATATATATGAAATTGCAAGCTTAAAGTCGACTTTAGTTAAAGTATTTAGTATGAAATCGCCCGTTACATATAACAAATAACAACTTTTATTTATATAATAATACATATATTCATGAAAATAATTTTCCTAGAATTTTACACTAAAAATAAATACGCAAATCTATAAATTATTCAATAATTTAAATGTCATATTCATAGTTTACCACTAAAAATAAACAAATCTACATATATATTGTATACAGATAAAACTTGTAAATTACCCAATAATTCAATATATTAAAAAAAAAATAATACAATTCTCATAGTACAATCTTGTCTAGCAAAATTTATGAGTTTTTTGATATCGTATTTTTTGTGCAATATTTAAACAGCCTTGATATTAACATTAATAATTTATAAGTCTCAAATATACATTATATAATTCAATTAGCTTATCAGGACCGGCTCTACGTTTAAACCACCAGGGTTGGGCTGATTTTAATTTTAATCATTTGATTTTTATTTTAATTTTATTCAACGATTTAAATCAATTTTGGTTAATTACTTTTTTTTAGCTAAATTTTATTTCTAAAAAATATTTAATTAAAGTATTTAGATAATATAATATTGTAAAATTTGTTTATGTTATTAGAGCTAACGTCGCCTGTCCTAATATCCTATGAGTATTTAGAATTAGGAAGGAAAAAAAATGTCAAAAACAAACTGGAATATATTTTTTAATTCAAATTTTCATTTTTTACTTGTTTCAGCCCAACTCTGGACCATACACTATCACACATGTATATAATTTAGCGTCATACTCAGTCAACTTGGTATGTCATACATGTGTGACAGTAGATATATAAGAAAGACAACGCCAAAGTTTGTAGGACGCCAAACGTATATCAAAAATGCCATATTCGATTATATTAACAATAGATTTGGTTTTATTTTCATATTTTATTCTTTAGATTTCGAAAAAATTTATATGATTTTTTACCAGAAATAAAAAAAATATATTTTGTAAATAATTTATTAAGTTATATTATTCAATATTATTTTTAAGAAACCAAGAACTTTATAATTTTCAACTTTTAACAGTTCAGGATGCTGATGATCCTTGAGCCAGCCCTGTACAATTACTATATATATATATTAGAATAGAATTAGAAGAAAAAAAACTTAATTTAAATTGTGCAAGTAATGGCTAATGACACATGTAAATTTAAATAAAATATAGTAATGAATTGATCACGTTTAGCACATGTTAAGTATTAAATAACCATTTTTTTTAAAGTACATTTCACACATTTCTCAGTATATTGCGTGTCCTTGCTGCAAAAATTTTAAATTTACGATAATAAAGTTATTTATAAAATAAAAACAGCTTTAGGTTTAAGTTCTATATTAATATCTATTAATAATCGACGTTTCGACGAACTCAACGTCCGTCTTTATCAGGTAAACTAATACCTACAATTGTATCAGTTTTCCTAATTGGACTTTGAGTTTGTCGAAACGTCGATTATTAATACAGAACTTAAACCTAAAGCCGTTTTTATTTTATATAATGAGTTCCGAAACATTTTTTTACTACGTTAAAGTTATTTATATCTTAAGAAAGATATAAAATTATCCTGATTATAAATTTTATAAAATAAAAATTAATTTATCACACATGACAATGCAAAAATCTAATATTTATCTATTTAATTACTAATAGTGAAATCCGACATAACCTATAATTTGCGAAATTAATTTTTATCTGCAAAAATAATAAAATCAATTACGACACCAGTATATGTTTAATCTATACTTGAAAACTAAAAACAATTCAACAATAAATATATATATATAGCATAGATTACAAAAAAACAATCGTAAATAATTGATTTTTCAAAATTCAATATATGTACTTATACATTATTAAATTTCAACTGCCACACTTTGATTCAATCAATTAAACTGCTGTTGTAATTAGAATAGTCATTAAAATACTATAATATTTATTAAAAACAACCTATCATATTCGGACAATTAATAAAAATCACGTATTATAAGTGAAGATATTATTGATTTAAAAATGTGAGGTTATTTGCGCTAAAACGCGTTTGCGATAATCAACACCCGATAAAAATAAATCAAATTATATTATTCAGTAATAGAAATAGTAAAATTCTAATTGGAAATTGTAGAAAAATTCCAAATTTGTAATACAGGTTATTCACAATTTCAACTAACATGCTGACTGCACATTTATAATATAGATAAATTTATAAAATAAAATATTATGATAGAAATGTAACTTACCGATATAATTTAAACACAACACTATACACGTATTATCACTGATAAATACTTAGTTTTTACGTAAAAACTGTGTAAATTTTATCCTTAGAAATATAGAAAATACGGGAGCTGTCAAAATAATTATGTGACCGGTTCGCTTAGCCGGGTACAAGTAGAATGCTATTCGTATACGAACTACCACGAATGCGCCCGGTACACTTCGCGGGGATATATGAAAAGAAATCGTTGCGCATGCGCCTAGCCGCGTAACGTAGACCGTAGGTGGTGACTTGACAACAATCGCGCCAGGCGCCCCAATCTTCGTCCCGGTAAATTTATCAACGCAAAATCGTTTTTCCATCATTATCAATTTAATAATCGTTATTTAGTTTTATTATAATTCGACACGGATTACTGTAAAATATCTATGATTTTATTACGTGTTACTTTATTTTCCAATAACGTTACTGTTAATGTAGATTTGGTTTTAATATAAGTTATGATATATTTATGAATTTGCGCTCTTATAAAAATTAATTAATTTATTGATCTATGTTAGTTACTTAAATATCCGATGAAAAAATTATTGCGAATATAAACATTCTAACAATAAAAATTTTCCTATTATTTAAATAATATATTAATTATATTACAAGCGTTTCTTGATCATTATTAATGTTATTCATTACTCATACCAGTGAGTTTTAATAACTTTATGAGCTTCGAAGAAAGGGTTAGAACTCGGACAATTTCTAATAAAAATAAAAATAAAAAATACTAAAAGAAGTTCAAAGTTTATTCTTTCACCTCCAGATAATAACAGTTTGATAGCTTTTATAGTTTTGCAGAAAAAAATTCATAAATTTAGTCGATTTTTTTAAGCCGAGAAAAAGTATATACTTCCTTAAATATGATTTAAATTAATCGACCAATTTAGTATTTAATATTAGAACGTCGATTATTTATTGAAAAATCTGCTGGTCGATTCATTTAAAGTAGACTTAAATTTTAAGTAAAAATGGTGCAACTCAACTCTACCAATGTTAAACCAGGCTTAACTTAACTTAACTTATATAATTTTTATTCAGTAGTTATGTTCCACATTTGTATAATATCAACCAGAATTATTTGTATATAAACCGATAGAATGCAAAATAAAATAAATAATGAAGTCAATATTTATATATATATCAAATATCTACGTAAATATTTACTATAAAATTTTTAAATATCCTTGTCATTCATAAATTTTAAGAAAATATAAATAAAATATTTGTGTATTTATCTGTACTTGAAAACATTATTTATACGTTTAACTAAATAGCACACAGTATTGTTAGTAAATAAATAAACAATGTATAAGATAAAATATTAGCGGAAAATTTAAGCAAAATATTACACAATATTGCGTCTCATTTTCTGAGTTTTCTCATAAACATAAGGAAAAAAAAATATAAAATAAAATATTTTTGCAATAAGTATAATTAATAAATAGCGACACTATTATAAATTATTTTATATGATAAAAATCCTCAAATAAATAAAATAATGACTCGATTTATTGTAATCATATCTAGCTTCATTCATGATGTTTAGCACGTGTTTTGCAATAAAAAATTACAGTCTACGTGTATGTACTTGTCTATTGACATGTGATGGGGAAAAAATAGAGTGAGATAGAAATATGTAATTCTAATGATATTAAATGGAAAACATACATGTATTATAATTATAAAATTGATTTTTTTCTATTTTTGTTAAATATATTACGCGTTTCTTGATTAATAATATTCATTATTCATACTAGTGAGTTTTTGAATTATTATTCAACACCTTTTGGTCAATTTAAATTTTATAAGTTTGTTGCTAAATACAAAATTGTATTTGAACTATGGAACAACAATTTTAATATTATGAATATTTTAAAAAATCACTTATTGTCGCAGAAAAAGTATAAGTAGTATTTGACTCGCATGCAATGATTATTACCTACTCAATTTGAATAAATTACGAAAATTTCATCATTACATGTCCGTTGAATAATATATTATATTATACTAAATTAATAATTTTAAATTCTTTAATATTTAACATAATTTTTTTTATATATATTTCATTTTTTTGAAATATGAAATAATTTTTAAAGTACAGCTTTAGCTTAAGCTATCTGTGTTGTACATACGTACACAATCACGCCATATACCCAAAAGTGAATGACACAAACTCTTTCCACTATCTCGAAATCATTTTCCTCCAAGCATTATATATTCTAAAACATGCACTTCCGAAAATTAAAGAAAGCAAAATGTACAAATTTATTGCAAATTCTCGTAATTTTGAAACAATGCCAGACACTTTAAAATACGAACAAATTATTTTATGTAAGAATATAGTAAATTAGACAGCATTTTGAATCGTTGCCAAAAAAATTAAATTTCATTCATAGTTTTCTAAAAAAATTACAACGATCACTAAAAATAGAAAGTATTTTTTACTAAAATTATATAATAAAAAGTATAAATATGTAAACACAATGTAGTAAAAATTCAGGAATACGGATCTAGCTTAGTGACCGAGTTGTCAAATATATTATTGGCATCGAAACAAACTTTCCGTCAAATTTATCAAAAGTCATCCGTGCTTTTCCGCTCGCTAAACATAACCAAATTTGACAATACAGGTCACGAACTCTAGACTTCTAATTACTAATTTTTAACTCTTATTTCATCACAATATTGTTGTTGTTTACCCAAGTTTAAAATTATTGCCCTAAATTCCTTAACGAAGATTAGAGAAAAATATTTTGAAAAACTCTGTTTACCACCTATCTATTACATTGAAAATATAATGTAATTTGCAAAAAAAAAACAATTTTATGTAAACAAAATTAACCTTGTTTTTATATGAAAATTACTAGCAATTATCAAATACAGTTATTTTATTTGAAAAAAATTTGATAAATTGCAAGTAATCGTAACAATAATTTTTATAAATTTAGAGGTTATTAGAAAGGTAAATAAACAGTTCAATGTTTCAAAGATTCTTGACACAGTAAATTATAGTAGTAATTATTATTAGTTATTGATTTAAATCTTTTTAATTCCCTAGAAATATGCAACCAGTTGTACAAACATGTAAAATAGGTCACAGATTTCTTAATAAATATAAATATCTACGCAGCGAACATTTCGCCATCTATAAGAAGTATTATGAATTAATAATTGTTTGACGTTTCTTGACATTTCTCACGTACATTTACGATTTCGATATTACGATGGATGATAATTTGGAAAATAATACAGAAAAACGTAAAAATCGTAAGAAAAGAAAGAGTTTTTTAATGAATGCTAAAAAATATGGAAAACAGGGACGATTTGGTCATGGTTCACAACTTACTGAAGATACGTACCAATACTTCGTACGTGTGTTAGAAACATATAAAGAGGGTTTTCCAAATGATGAAGAAAAATGTAAGTCGTATTTTTGTTAAATAAATTGTAACCTAACAGTTTACTGTTATTTATAACAAAATAATTATAAAATTAATACACGTGTTGTAGTATAACCTAAAAAAAATTGCAATGTGTTTTTTTTTAGTGTTATTCGCAAATAATGTATTTGAACAAATGGATGGTGATGAAATTAACACCTCCTGTAACCAAATCGGATGTAGAGTTATAGAAACATTATTACCATTTGCAAATAATCAAAATCTTGATAGATTTATAGAAGCGTTTTCATCGAATTTACGTCAATATTTAAGTGACAAATTTGCAAGCCATGTTTTGCAAAATCTTTTCAGTGTATGCTGTAAAATATCACTCTCGGAAACCGACGAAGAATTAAAAACAAAATATAAACAATTTGCTTTCAAAATTAGTAAATTTTTATTAAATAATTTAGAAGATTTCGTTGATGATACATATGCTAATCATATTATTCGTTCTGTGTTTGAATCTTTTGCTGGTATTCCGAAAACAAATGATAAGAAAAATGATAATAATAAAACGGCGGAAACTAACAACGAAACAGTTGAAAATATGCCGGAAGAATATACGGAAATAATTGAAGAATACGCAAACAGATTAATATGTTGGCCACATTTTAAAGATCTTTGTTATCATGAATTAACATCAGGAATGTTGCAAGTTCTATTGATAGCTTTGAAAAAAATTAATATGAAATTACTGAAAAAAGTACTAAAGAAACTTTTGGAAGAAAGTTTTGCTGTAACAAGCACTGAAGATAAAAATGAAACAAACTTATGCGACGTATTTGAGTCTAAACCAGCATTAATGATGTTAGAAACGGCCATAACTGTTGCAAGTACAAAAATGTATACTCAAATATACGCAAAATGTTTTATTAACAATCTGGTTGTACTTGCCAAACGGAAAGACTGTAATTTTGCTGTTCAAAAATTATTAAATTCTTGTACTGAAAAAACGGAAGTAAGTATAAATCATTCATCACAAGTAATTCATATTAGTTTAGAAATGTTTTGTTTTTAGTTTGAGGCGATGTTTGATGAATTATCAGATAGTTTTGATGACATCTTAGTTTGTGGACATACCGGTGTTATTTTATCAATTGCTCAAGCTTGTAAAAGATTAGCAACGAAACAAGGATATTTTGTTCAAGTAAGATATTATTTTCATAAATTAATTACTATAATTACTTTTTTATTATTATTTTTATATTTTTAATATTTATCTAATTTATAATTACTATTAATTAATTAATATTAATAAAAATTATTGCTGTTAATATTTGAAAAAGATTCGGATATCCGATTTTCGAATAATTTGAAATCCGATATCTGGATCTTAAATTGTATATACGATTTTTGAGACACATTGCATATATGATTCTTTAAACACATTGTTAATAAAATTCTTGAAAACATAATGTATATAAAGTTCTTGAAAATGTCTTTTCAATATTCATTCCATTCAACAAACATTTAAAAAATGTGTTATTTCTTTATACGCATGATATTTTAAACAGAAAATCGATCTTTCATAACCTCCCCGTACACTTATTTCAATAATACAGCTTGCTTATGATATATTTTTTAAAAATATTTGTATAATGCCTGAAAAATCTATATAAAAATATAAAATACATAAGCTCGTATTCTCACCTCCTCACTTTTTCGTGAAGAAATGCTTTTATCATTCATTTCAAAATAACTTTTTGCTTCTATTTTCCATCAAATGTCAATAGTTTTTCTATTTTTGATCATTTTTATTATATTCGGTATTATAACATTTAAATTAAACTATTATAAAATGCTTTATAAATAATTTTCAGTAAACAGTAAACGTCCAAAAATCTTTTGGCAAAAAATCACTTTTATAAATGGCCATAAATTTGGATAGAGATCCGGATATCCGAAAACCCAATTTTGGATCCGGATCTAAAATTATCCGGATTCGGTTCCCAGACACTAATAAAAATTTAAAATTTCAGGCTTTAATGAAAGCATTGCATTGTGCAGAACCTCAAGAACGTCAAAATGAATTCGTACCAGCTGTGGCACGATTAATACACTATGAACGTCTCGACGCATTTAAAGATCAACATTACTATGTTAGTTTACACGGATCGCATATAATTCAAGTAATGTTAGATTTTAATAAACCGATTAAAATTGTTAATAGTCTGTTAAGTATGAAACCGGACGTTTTAACAAAATTATTTTCCGATATGAAGGGTTCCCATATTATCGATTCGTATATGAAAAGTCAGTATGTTGGTGAGAAAAGTCGTGAAAAACTTATTCACAGAATGCGAGTAAGTTCACTCACTTTCAAATTAGTAGTTATCTTTAATATAATTTTCGATGTCTAAAAAAATATTTATTTTTGTTTTTGCTTAAATCGCCATTAATTAATTTTTGATGAACTATCAAATAAAATGAATTTTAGGGTACTTACCAAGATCTGGCTGTATCTAAGCATGGATCACAGAGTCTGGAAGCCATCTGGAATGCGGCACATGAAAAACAAAGGATACATATGATGGATGAGTTATCTGACAAGGATAATTTATGGACGAACAAGGAATATGGGAAGATTATCGCTTTCAAATTTAATGTAGCACTTTATAAACGTAACAGAGATGATTGGAGGCAGTTTATTGGAAAGACAGATAAAACGAAGTTGTTCTCAGATATTGTTGATGAAAAATTGTAAAAAATATATTTTTTAATGAAATAAAATATTTCTAAATAAATTATTTTGAGTTTTAGTATAAATTTACACACAGTTTGCAAAACAATTTAAAAACTAAGATATTTATTGTGTTATATAAATTAATTAACCTAAATAGTTTTATTTTAATATGAATTCTGATATTTTTTGCTGTTAATTACTGATAATTTATCGAAGTCTAGAATTAGAAAAAATATGTATGAAATAATAAATATTAATAATGAAAAAAGGATTTTTTGAGGTTCTGATATTAATACATTTTTATTAAATCTGACATTTTACGTTGTTTATTGAGCAAAAGTACATTTAATCGACAAGAAAATAAACGTAAAGTGATTAAAATTTAATAGATATTTTCGTAACTTACATTTGATTATAAAAAGATTTAAAAAGGAAAAAAAGATCTTAAAATGTAAGATACAAATAGTTAACACATAAAAATTGTGACTAGAATTATTGGAAACTAACAGTGGTGGGTCCCGTTTACAGACCAAATTCATCTGTAAACTCCACTTTTAATAATACTGACAAGTGTCGCGTCAAAAACTTACCGTTTTTTTTTTTTTTTTGTAAATTGTGCTGGAGAAACGGATAGATTTATTTTAAATACGCGTTATATTGCACTGGTTACACATAATCGGTTTTTATTTTTGTGCGAAGTTACATTTACACACTGAAATCGTAAGATATGTTCATTGTTTTTTTTTTAAAGGATAATTTCTTTGGAAGAAAACACCGCGAATTTTGACAGCATCGACATAAGAGGACCGATCGACGCGCCATTACTGTCGAAACAATCGAACGGCGAGTAATTCGAAATTGTGCACGAAACAAACTTTCTTTGTATATTGTATAATCAAAAAACTGTGCCTGAAATCCATAGAAAAATCAAAATCTTGTTCGTATTCGAAAAATACAATATGCTAAACAATGGTTGTTCCGCCATGTGGTAATAAACTATAAATGCAAACAAATTAATGTCAGCTGGCTTATTCGGATTCAGTTTCGATTGATAAGTTAAATGCTATAGTTTGAGCAATGTATTTTTCTGCTCTGTTTCGAACAAGGTTTTTATTTTACTATGGAATCCAGCTACTGGTTATAAACATGCATTAGTTCTCTTAAAATGGAAATCGGTACTTTATTTCTTTAAACTATATCTACGCATTGTTGTTAAGGAGGTTATTTGAAATTATATTCTTTTTACTAACAATAAATACTAAATAACATTTTACAATACCGGACTGGTACATTTACTTTATAAATAACTACTTTTTTATATCGCGTTGTCACTTTAAGGAAAATTAAAATTTGATTATCCCGAATGGAAATATTTATTTTGGAAAGCTTTCCAGTTAAAAATCACAATTTTATTTTTCCTTGCGGTGAAACATTATATAATTTGCATTGATTGAAACAATGTTGTTAACAATAATATTTGGTTTGTTGTGGTAAAACACAAATGTGTGCGAATTGCGACTAGAACCGAGAATGAAAACAATTCAACCCTGCTTTAAATGGCCACCAATCACTTTTTTGTAAGCCGCGAACAAAATCGAATGAACCTCGAAAATTATAAACAACTGATACCTTTTATAAGGGAATTATTTCGTAATCGGATTCATTTTCTCGGCTTACGCAACTTCCTCGAACGTCACTTTTTGAGTCGGGCTGTGTCTTGTGCGACTTGTCCCGATGCAACGACTGGCACGTTGACTGTAACCGATGCGGGTGTACCAGGTGTGACAGATCGTTGCGGTCGGACTTTTTCTCTGCTGTTACACACTTGATGGTGGTTCTCCCAGTCTTTGTGCTGGCAGAAGGGGCCACAGTAGCGGGCTACGCTGCATCCCGAACACGTTTCGTGCGCTTTTCTGCCACAATTCCAACAGGACTGTCAACATAACAAAAACTTAACTATATCTAATATGTTCTTCTACTAATTACCCTCTTCATTCAGAATTATGTTTAATTATAAAGTTCTTATATAGTTTCAAATGTTTATCATATCTATTATATGTATATTAGGTTTTTTAAATTTATATAATAAAGAATTTAAGAATTTCGTTGGTTTTCAAGTTAATTTGTAAGCTGAAAAAGAAAATAGGGGAGTATGGACAGAGAAAAGACGAAGGCAATAGAGTGAAAGGATGAAAGATTACTGGAGGGTGAGAACGAGGGAAAAGAGGAAATCATGAAGAGCTATTTTACGTGGTTACTAGTTATCCAAATTCGAAAGAAGAAGGATATGAAATGCTTGTCATTTTTTTTAGAAATATATTAATAAGTATTTGGAAATTTCAGTTAATTTTTGCAATAAATATTCTACAATTTTTTACATGAGCACTTGTTATCTTTAATATTTCTGTATCAATCAATAATTAATTCCTTTGACAAAATAAACTGGAGTCACAAAATTTAGTAAATTCAGTTAGTAAAATTTACAAATGATTTATTTAGATGTTACATAAATTTATTTTGTTTTTATATGTTGTTTAACTGCAACAATATAAATAAAATGTAGAAAAAAAAATTTGTGGATCGACTATTAATTGTTTTGAAGAAATTTATTCAAAACAAACTATTCCACATAGAAATTTGATAAATAAATGTTAGAAAATAAAATAAATATAAATAAATCATTATTTAGTATTAATAGAATTGAAAGAATTAATTTTTTCCTGTTATACCGTCCCATTTTAATCTAGTTAGTGATACTTTTGAATCAAACTACAGAAAAGTATATAAAAACACAATAAAAATTTGTTAAAAAAATATAACATGTGATAAAATCAGCAACAACTACAAAAACTTTTTATTTATCGGAGCTAATATATAATTTGGTTCAGAATCAAACTGCATTTTAAAATAAACAATATACAAATATTGAATTAAGTATATTAATAATTGTATTTTATTAGTACATCACTTTTTAGAAAAAAAAAGTTGAATTTTCTTTAAACTTATATTTTTCAGGACACAGTAAAAAAACCCACGCCATAATTGTGTGTCAGTTGTTAATGAGATTATAAATGATTTATACTGTGTAAAAATAAGGGCAAATTTAATTAAGTTTACTTTTTTCCGAAGAGGACAATGGAAAGAATAGAAAGGAAATGGTGCAGGCTGTTCGTTCGTATTTTATTTTTTTTGAAACGTTGCGTTTTAGAGTTGATGAAGTTAGTTAGCAGTTACGGGTACCAGTATAAGATATAAATGTCTTACATTTTGCTGTGACGGCGCGGGCTGGGCAGCTACGGGCGGCGACTGACTATTCTCGCCCGTGTCCACGTGATTCAAACCGCTGCTTGCTTCCTCCGAATGTTTGCGAGATTCTGCACATATGCATATGATAATTTAGTGTTACATTCATATTAAACATATTCTAAGTATTATTTTATTCAATAAATTCTAATAGCCCCAACATTAATTAGATATAAGATGATAAAATTATATAATGAAATTTATTATCAATGTTCATCGGATTTACTAGACTGACTAATAACATATAATTAACATGTTTATTGTATTATTTACGTATATAAGAAATTCAGTGTAATACGTTTTTTTAATTATATATATATATATATATATATATATATATATATATATATATATATTTGTTTCTTGGGATTTTCAGTCAGGCAGAAATAAAAATAACTCAATTCATTATGCAAGCTTTCAGAAATATTTTATTTCCTTCTTCAGGCCAATGGCAGAGTTATCTGCAATGTACTATGACACCATGTGATTGAATGTCCTAATTTATTAATATTAATGTAATATTATTGTAAATGTAACAAATTTAAAGTTGAAATAATAAAATTATTACAACGTTTCGACAAAACGTTGTAAAAATTTTATTATTTCAATTTCAATTATTTTGATTTAATTTTTTTTTTTACAAAATATGTTAAAAAAAGTGTTTCTGTAATTTTTGTAATTAATAATAAAATTGTAATTATATTACGTAATTTATAATTTATATACAAACATATATTTTTATATTATATAAATATATAGTTTATAGTTAAATATATATTATTATAAATAAACTACCATCTTACCTAACACCATCTTCTCCATCTTAGCCCTTTCGTTCGCGACCAATTCATTGGCTTTAATCTCAGCGGCGGCGACAGCTTTCTGCAATTCGACGACCGCCTGCCTTTTAACATCGTTCACCGCCTCTTCAGCTTTGCGTTTCACCTCGGCAACTCGATCCTCCGTTTGACGTACAGCTTGTGCCATTATGTCACCGGCTGCCTTCTTCAAATCGGCGGAAACGTCCTGTTTCCGTAGCCATTCGGAGGTGAGTTCTTGACTGTTACGTTGCTGTAGAATGGAGAGGGCACGTTTTGTTTTCTCCACCATTGATAGAATGCAGTTGAGCATCACGTGAATGTTACGCCATTCTTCGTTCGATGAGGTTGGTCTGGAGAAATTAAGTTTAAATAGAATCAATATTATAAGTTATAGACTGTGATACCAGATCAATCATAAATATAAATGGAAAACACAACACAATGTTTTTTTTTATATTAATAACAGAGAGAAGTTTTGTTTATAAATACGGTACCAGGCATTTAGTCACAAAGTAACGTATATTTTTAGATGTTTTCAACATTTTTTTGGGAACTTTTACAGCAAATACAGTTAACAATTATGCCGTTGGAAAGTGTATTTATTAAAGTTTTTAGCAGTATTTTTATTTTTTAAAAAGTAAAATTTTCACTTAAAAAAATGGCGTCAAATTGATCAGGTCAAAATTTAGATTTGCCAATGGTGGCAGATAAAACTTGCGTTTTACATTTCTGATCAAAAACAAGTTAGATGTTATAGTACTTGTAACACATGTAACTTTCGTTGGAATCTACAAATTGTATAATTTTTAACCCTAAACCAAAAAAAGGGTCAATTTCAGGCACTTTTTTAAGAAGGCCGCTATTTTGAAAATAAATGTAAAAATTATACATTTTGTAGGTTTCAACGAAATTTACAAGTACTAACATCTAATTTGTTTTTGTTTCGAAAATTAAAACGTAAGTTTTATCTGTCACCATTAGCAAATTTAAATTTTGACCTGATCACTTTGACGCAATTTTTTACATACATACATACACAATCACGCCATGTACCCAAAAGGGTGTGGCACAAATTCTTTTCATCATCCCGAAATCAGTCGCCTCCAAATATTCCTATCCAAATAAGCAACTTTCGCTTCATCCACATTCATAATTCCTCTCATACATGCTCTTTTATTCCTACTACTTGGAAACTGTCGCTCACACAAAACACTCTCAATCATACCACTCCAACTACTCATCGGACAAATAAATCTTTTTAACCAAACGTTCATTAGACATTCGCTCAACATAATAAAGTAAAAATTTAACTTTTAAAAAAAAATACTGCTCATAACTTCAATAAATATACTTTCCAACGATATATTTGTTGCTTACTGTATTTGTTGTTAAAGTTCCCAAAAAAAAAATTGCAAAATACCTAAAAAATCGATACTACAAACGGAAATACCCCCTTACATCATAGAATTAACAAATTTTCTTCATCATTACCGGAAAAAAAATAATTAAAATAGAAAATAAATATGAATTCTCGTACCTATTATTGCTATCGACATCGTCAGGCCGATGTGGCGTTGTATTTGTCGTATAGGGGTGTCCATGTTGTCCATAATCGAAGAAATTCGTTTGAGGTACTTGACTAGATAAACCTAAATTTGGTAACAGTAAACTTTGGTGTGATAGGATAAAATTGTAGGGTCGTTTTGTTGGGGGCGCGCCGTATTCTGTGGTCTCGTGGTTGCTTACCGCGGACGGGTGCTGTGCCCCACCATTTACTCCATTTTCGTATAACCTATATATAAAGGAAAAAAATAATTCCATTAAATACAATAGGTTTCGTATACTTACTAATCTATACTAATCCATATATACAATACACGAATATAATATTTCCAAATTCCAAAACATAAATCAAGTCCTATATGAAATTAAATTGATCTTTATAACAATATTCCTGATTCCATAAAAATTACAGTCATAGAATATGTAAATTTACATCAATATTTTACAGTGTACAGTGTATTTCAAGAAATTGTATACAGGGTGTTTACGATCTTCTCTATATCCTTTTCGGGAGCGATAGTGCACCTCAAAGTAGTCGATAAACCTTAGAACACCTTAATAAAAGTCGTCTCGTAGGCGAGATAATTCTTTTAGTTTTTACTGGAAACGATTAATTTGTTTTAAATTCAAGTAATTAATCTAGTACTTAACGTTAGTTCACACGGTTCTAATTGCTATGTTCAGACACGTAGCTCAAATACAAAACAAGTTGAAGTTAATATTGAATTAATTCGTTTAATACAACTTATTTATTGTAACTGACTGTTCTGAAAATTACATAATAAATGTTGAATTAATAATTCAATAATAAATTTAATATTATTAATTGATTTATATAAAATAAAAAATAGTATATTTTTTAACTGGCTCTATTTTCTACAAAAACGATCATTATTGTACCGAAAAAACAACTGAGATTTAATATCCAATGTAGAATAATATATATTTTTTTGAATTTTTTTTGTATTTTTGTAATTAATAAAGAAAAAAAATTTTTTTTTCCGAAAAAAAAACATATTTTTTGCTTTTTTTGGCCAAATTATAAATACAAAAAAATTACTTTACACCGCTTACCACTTACAACCACTTACCAACGCTATACCACTTTTTCCTTGCAGTCTATCGACTCCTTTTGAGGTGTACTATCGCTCCTTAAAAGGATACAGACAAGATCGTAAACACTCTTTATATTCAAAATGTCCTAGATTAGAAAATACTTTATTTGTATTTTTATGAGTTCTATAAACATTCAGTTTACATTTAATTTTGTTACAAGAAATATGTAAATTTGAAAGTATCTCGTTTGTTGAGACTATAGAAAGCATCGCGGAATCGAAGAGCATAAGCGGAGAGAAATGTTGGTGCTGTGGGCTGTTTGGGGTGAGTTCTCTTCAACGAAAATTGATTAATATGACACAAACATAGTATTACGCAGTTTGTCCTAAAATGTTCAAAAGTGCACGTCAGCACAAGTAATTAAAATCCGAGCAAGAGTGCTTGCCCCCGTGCCACTCTGACATACACACATACACGCGCCGCGACGCTTCTCGACGCCCTACCAAAACGCAAAAGTATGAGAAAGACGGCAACTGCCACACACCAAATGCTATGTGTACATATTATATACAGACAGGTTCACATTGTATGTGATCTTATAATGATTTATTCATTTTCATTGTATAGTATACAAGTAAGACTCGTTTTTATGGTGAAAGAGAAAAAAAAATTGTAGTAAAATAGGAGTTCTGTAATAGATTGTAAAAAAAATAGAAAAAGAGTTGGTATTAAACGGAACATACATAGGTAACTAAACTGTGCAGCAAGCATATTATAATAATATAGTAAAAATCTTTCAGAACTCATTATATCGAAATAAAACAGCTTTAGGATATAGTTCTGTATTAATTTTTATTAATAATCAACGTATTCAACGTACTCAACATCTTCATAAGAAAAAAAATATACAATTGGCATTACAGTAAATAAATAAAAAGGCTCTAAGATAGGGATCATTTTTTTACTATGTTAGTACGTTAATTGCCACAGTAATTTTCAGAATTCTGGTCTTGAAAGCCAATTTAATTTAATCATATTATATTATCAGATATCATATCATATTATTATATTCTGTTCATTTATTAATAAAATTTCTATTTGTTTAAGCCACTCTTAATCGCAGAAGTCATAGCTATTCATAGTTATGCGTATATACTACGAAATAACTCGTAACTGCACGAATATAACGTCAAACAACTACGAGATAACACGTAGTTGGCGCTCTAGTCAAGTATGTAAACTACTAGTTATCTCGTAGTTGGCAATCAATGTGTTAATACTATACCAACTATCAATATTCTAATTACACCTCCTCTGTCATCTAAATCACACTGTATATAGGTAAAATTCTTGCGTATGTGGCTGTGAGTGAGTAAAGAAGGAAAAGGCAGCATCCGAGCGTCGCTCTCTGTAACCGAACGTTAGCGGCAGTAGCAGTAGTAGTGGTTCGGGGTTGGGACAGGGGTAGGGGGGTAGTAGCAAAAACTGGGTGCCTGTTTGAAGCAGCTGCCGCCCAGAGGCGCCACATGCGCGCCCCGTTACCGTGGAGACGGAAAGAAACCATTACTCATTTTAATAAAACGGTCTGTGCTGGCTGCTGCTGCTGCTGCCGCCACGTCGCTACTGTCGCCGTACGTCTCCACTTGCCACCGACGCCGGCATCACATGCACCCGGTGGCAGCAGCTGGTGGTGGTGCCTTTGCACCCCCGCCGCGCCGCTGCCACTCTGGATGGACAGAACTATAGGGATAAGAAGTGTTCGGCGCGCATAAGAAGTTTGATTCGTTAGAAATCTAAGCGAGATGGTAAAAACAAATGAGATTCAAGTTTTATTTGATAAGGAGTTTATCGTAATTATTTGTACTCACTTATTATTATACAGGGTGATTTATGACGTCGGAGAAAAACTACACCGGATGATTCATATAAGTAATCTAAATAAAAAACTACAAAGAAACATATGCCCGAAAATCCTTTCTAACGGAACTGTAGCCGTTAGAAGTTTATTACATGTAACATCAATCGCATTAGCCTTATTTATATATATATATCAGGAAAAAAGTCATAAACTTCTGAATAATTGTAAAATTACTGATTCATTTTCTAACATTTTGTATAAACACTAGTAAACCAATTTACTAGTTATGACTTACTGCGTCCCTACAAAATTTGTCTTCGATTTTTAATTATTGTAAATTGTTTATTAAATATTTATTTATGTGTGCAGAAAAATTTATAAACTAGAAAATTGGTTTACTAGTGTTTAAACAAAATGTTAGAAAATCAATCAGTAATTTTACAATTATTCAGAAGTTTATGACTTGTTTTTTTTTTCTTGATATAATAAATAAGGCTAACGCGATTGATGTTACATAGGTATAATAAACTTCTAACGGCTACAGTTCCGTTAGAAAGCATTTTCGGACACATGTTTATTTGAAATTTTTTATTTAGATTACTTATAGGACATCCGGTGTAGTTTTTCCCCGATGTCATAAATCACCCTGTATAACGAAAACTTGAAGAAAAAATAATTTCAACATTTTTTTCCAATTAGATACAAGTTTGAAATTCATTCTATTAACGTAATTGTGAAGTATAAATTAATATAAAATTAAAAATAAAACTTTTAATTTTATATATCTACTTGTAATGATGAGAACAGTATAACTGTCTAAATACGTATTTACGTTAATAAATATTTTTAGTGAAGACGTATGCTAAAACATTTTCGTTAAAAATAATGGTTCGTTAAGATTCCCGTAAGAAATCTTTCTATGTATATTGCAACGAAATTTCTTACGAGATGCAAGAATTTTCATTTTAACGAATCGTTATTTTTAACGAAAATGAGCATAAGTGTTTTATTTTTTAGTTTATATTAATTTGAATTACATTTTCTAAAAAAAAAATGGTGGAGGCGCGGTATATCAGTAGCGTTGTTTGAGCTGAAGTAACTGAGGCCAGTCCAGGATTCCGTATTCCAAGGTTAGTGATAACTAACGCTTGAAGTAGGTAATTTCTAGTATTATTAAACGCCTCAGTACAGAATCCCGGACTCACCTTAGTTACTCCAGCTTGCGTACGCTACTAATATATATAGCACTTCCACCAAATTTGTTCTCAGAAAATAGATTTCTTTCACTTTTAGCATTTAAATTGTAATACCACGTCGTACACTCTCCCGACTTATGGAAATTCACAGTTACGTTGTTGATTGTTTAACACCAAAAATAAACATTCTATTATATATTTGTCAGTCAATTTCTTGTTTGTTCCTACGCCTTTTTTTAAGTTAAATTTTGGATTTCACATTTCAGTTGCTAAATTTATATGTAATTATTTTGATTTGCTATATAATATTTGTTTAAGTAAAGTTATATTTTATTGTCGTAATTATTCAATAACCAAGATACAAGTGCAACTTTAACTAGTCAGGTAAAGGATCCATTTTAAATTAATGCTAAATTTACTTAGAAGAAAATTTGTTATCTTAAGTTGCACAAAGATAGCAAACTGTTACTGTACTTTAACAAATATTTAAATACTTTGTCAATACTTAAGTATTTTCTATAATACTTAACCACAAATTTTAAGTAATTGTAATTCAAGTAGTAAGTAATCAAATATAACTTAAATATCTTCAAAAAAGTATATATTCTTAATTACACATGGAGTATTATATATTAAGTTATAGTATTTTAATTACTAATTAAATCACTAGTTAATTTTTAAATAAAGACAAATTCATTGACCTTGCCGGAGTTTGAACCCGGAAAAGCAAAAGATCCCGAGTTCAAACCCCAGCAAAGTCAATGCATTTTTCTTCATTTAAAAATTAATTAATAATTTAATTAGTTCATCAAAATAAATTAATAGTGATCTAAGTAAAAACAAAATACTATACAAAAAAGTAATTAAGTACAAAGTACTTAAGTAGCTCTGATTGGAATGCAACAGTCGAATTTATCTAATAATTCAAGCGATAATTGAATTCGTATTTCCTAATTCCATAATTAGTCTACTATACGTCACAGCGGTATTAGCTAAGGGAAAAAAAATTATGCGAAGTAAAATCAATAGAGAGGGGGGGGCCGGGTGGATAAACTATGCAACAGCTGTCAGGTTGTTTGAATCCGTCAGATTAGCGAGTTACGGAGAGGAAAGCTGTGTGTGTGTGTGTGTGTGTGCACACAGAATGTTTTTCCTTTTCGCGAACAAACACTTGTGCACACGGCTCCGTCTCGCCACATTGTGCACTAACTGTTTTTATCCTAAAAATAATTTATGTTGTGTTATTAAAATAATAAATCCGCTCGTGCTGTTTTGAAAAATGCCCCCTTCCCCCATTCCGTGATGGTGTTACATTGCGTGACCTAGCATAACGTCAAACTCATTATCAAAATTTTTTAGCGGGTTATGATTTTCGCAAACGATGTTGACTTAACAATTAAGAATTCGTCATATTAATATTCATTTATATACGTAATTATTTTATGTAAATTATCTTATAAATAAATAATTATATTTGTGTTAGTTGGTTAAGATGGTTCAGTCATCTTGAGCGAATGTCTGATGAATGTTTGGTTAAAAGAATTACTATATGAATGATTTTGATGATGGTATGATTGAGAGAGTGGCTTATGCGTGACTGAATATTTTCAAGTAACAGGAATAGAAGAGCATGTATGAGAGGTGGTCATAAAGATGGATGAAGCTATAGTTGCTTGTCTGGATAAGAATGTTTGGAGGAAATTGATTTTGGGATGGTGGAAAGAGTTTGTGTCACACCTTTTTGAGTACATGGCATGATTGTGTATGTATGTATGGATTTATTGTTATACTAAAATTAAAAGAAAAAAAACCTGAAAAAGCTTCTCCTATAAATCTGTATTTTATGTTACTTTTCTATGTTCTTCATTAAAATTTTATCAATTTATTTAACATTACATTAAACAAATAATCATCACCATAGTAAAAAATCTTATAGAACTCATTGTATTAAAATAAAAATACTTTAGGATTTAGTTCTGTATTAATTTTATTTTGTAACATTTTTCCTGATGATGATGTAGAGTACATCGAAACGTAGAATTTTAAATAAAATTAATACAGAACTAGATCCTAAAGCCTTTTTATTTTAAATAATCATCAAATATTTAAATCTTATTCTCATATTTAAATTCATATATAATTTTTACTATTATTAAATACATAAATTTAAAATAAAACGACTTTAGATTATAGTTGTATATTAATATAATACAGAACTATAGCCTAAAGCCGTTTTATTTTAATATCTGAAAGATTTTTTACTATGTTACATAAATGTACTATATATATATATAGCTACACTTTTAAAATATAATGTTATTTTTTATAAATTTGGCAATAAATTAGAAGAATAAAAAAAGGTGAATAATTTTTTAATCAACAGCACACCACTAAGTTGGAATCTAATTAAGAAAAATGACCCAATATCATGCAACACCTGAGTTTAACCATTTAAGCTGCACACCTGCGCTCTCACACTGGAATAATCCGAAGAAGAAACATATACTGGCCCATTCCCTCATTCTCACACCCTTAACCCTCCACCCACCCTCTCCACAACCTCCCTAATACTTCAACTAGTATTTTACCCCTTAAAATTTTCAACAACGACCCCAATAAAATCGGGAAATGTGATCATTTTATAAATTATATATACCTGTATACAATGTATATTTCCATTTTCTAGAATTTAGATTAAAAATTACTTTTTTTTAAATAAATACCCTTTTTTATTACTTTTTTAAAAGCATAATTTCAACAGTTCCCCGTAATTCCTAGGTGGAACATAGGGATTATATTCTCGAGAAGTTAAACATATAAGTCCGTATTCTCATCTCATTTTGACAAAGTGATTTTTGTCAAAATTACTTTTGACGTTACTTATAATTACTTATAAAGCAGTTTTAATTAGTTTATTTCAATTTTATAATATTAGAAACAAAAACTAATAACAAAAATAGAAATATTATTCATATTTGATAAGAGGTAGAAATTAAAATTTATTTTAAAATAAAAAATAAAAACACCTTTTCATAAACAAGATGTGGAAATACTGGCCATAGTTTCTTAACAATTTTAACTTGCAATGTCAATGGTGCGGGTCCTTAGCTCTCAGCCAGACAAGCTAATATCAGTACAGTGGTACAAGGTTTTAAATACCAAAAATAATATTTAATTTACTAGAGTTTAAAACAAATTAATCGTTAATGTAAAAACTAAAAAAATTATTATCTCGCTTATAAGACGAAGTTTACTAAGGCCTTTTAAGGTTTTATTGACTCCTTTTGAGGTGTACTAAACTAAACTAAACCTAACCTAATCCCCCTGACCCTAAAAGGATACAGAGAAGATTGTAAATACCCTGTATAGAATTGAATATTGAATAGTGTAATACAGAAAGTTTTGAGAAAAATAGAAAAATGCATCGTGTAAAAATATAAACATATTGCATATGTATATATAGGGTGTAACCGAATAACTATTCCTAATTTTCAGAAATGATAGAGTGCACTTAGAGAAACATTTTTTATTAATAAACTAGTGTCCGGATATTTCTCGGTGCCAAGATACACTAGATACCGTTAAAAACAATCTTAATCAAAACATCAAAGAGTAGTTAAGTTAAGGAACATTTTATTAGAAATAATAGCGCATTAAACTTTATTAAAATTGTTCGAAGTTACGACCACCATTTTCGATACACAAGTTGTAACGATGTACAACCGACTGCAAAAAAAAAAAAAAAAAAATTCCGGACCCTAGTTTATTAATAAAAAATGTTTCTTTATGTGCCTTCTATCATTTCTGAAAATTAGGAATAGTTATTCTGTTACACCCTGTATAATTTTGAGGCATTTTAGATATAGGATCAAATTCGGATCCAAGATCCGGATATTTGAAAACTTAATTATTCGGATAAGTAATTAGTAATATTAAAATTTAAAAAAATTGTAATTGGAATATTTTCCGAACTTACGTTTCGGAAGCTCGTCGCTTGACAGCAGCAGCAGTGGCGGCTGCAGCAGCAACAGCAGCAGCAGGAGGCGTCTCGACGCTTGTCGACAAGAATATCTCCGAAGGTTCGGCGGGCGAATGAGCTGGCTCTAAGATCACGTGGTCATGCGCTCGTAAATATTGGAGCGGTGACTAGAATCAAAGCAAATCGAAATCTATTTGCTGCCACCAGATGAACAAATCAAATATTACAATATTTATTATATACAACTGTTTTTTTTTTTAATTTATTATAAATTAAATTTGTATAAATTATATTAGGTACACGTTTTTGTTATTATAATGAAAATGAAGACGAACTAAATTATAAAATTATTGTTTTAAATGGTTAGAATTCTTTAACAAATATATACTGTAAATAAAAAAAAATAGCAAAATTACAGAAAAATAGTAATAAAATTTTACTATAAAAAATCTGTAATTTCATTTTACTATAAATATTCCGTATTTCTACCTGAAAATTCTGTAATTTTTACATAATTTATCACATAAAGTAAGTAAAAATGAACTAATAAATATGTAAAATTACGTATTGTTGGTATAATTTCTTAAATTATCTAAAATTACAGCTTACATATTAATATCTGTAATAATTCATCAAAATAATGAAACTTAGTAAATATTTTGTATAATCACAACTGCGATAATTCGTCAGATAATCAAAGAATCAAAATCTGTTAATTAATAATTAAAAAAATAAACTCTTTATTATGAGTAATGAATAACATTATTAACAAGAAATGTATATATAATGAATAGATAATAATTTAACTGAAGAAAATTTCAATTCAATAAATTAATTTCGTTATGGATTAATTCTTATCCAGACCTTTGCACCAAAAAGTATCTATTCCGTTTTTTTGATTTAGCACGAAAGATACTTCTCCGAGCTAGGGGTCTAAACCGGAAGCAGGAATACCAAACCGCATTTGTTTCTTTTTCCGGGTGATATTAGGGAGCACATGCGCAATTGAAGCACAGTACCCCCCCCCCGATACCGACAGCCAGCCGCACCGACTTTGACGTATTTGTTTTCATTTCGGAACAGGCACCGTTCTGCCTCAATTTACATACCGAAATTGTTCTTTTGTTTTATGTTCGAAGTTTTTACCACCCCCCTCCGACCCCCCGACACTCAAATAAAATACTAGAAAAAAAGAAAGCTGGAAG
Source organism: Clivina fossor (assembly GCA_963966155.1). Lineage (NCBI taxonomy): Eukaryota > Metazoa > Arthropoda > Insecta > Coleoptera > Carabidae > Clivina > Clivina fossor. The sequence goes on along the minus strand of OZ014559.1, from coordinate 14,584,370 downwards.
AAGGAACGATACGAAATTACAATTGGTTCGTCCGCTTCCGTCTTTGCCGATAGCATTTGTTTCGTATTTCGATACTATTTTTTGTTCGACATATATTTGTGTTTCTTCTTTTTTTTATTTCAAAAATGTTGTTTTTGTTTTCGTTTGTTTTGTTTTTGTTGGTTATAAGAGATATTCTAAATTATTCGATTATTTTTTGTTTATAACTTTCAACTGTAACTAAAGTAAACGTTTGTTAAGTATCGAACTTTGAGCTACTGTCAGCAATTTCGATATATTTTGAAAATATGTTCATAATTCGATTGCACAGTGAAATAGATATTTATGTTTACGTTTGCCACCTCGCAGAGTCCAGTTTGATGACCAATATGCAACTTAAAAAGGGGTTATCATCAAGACTGAGGCTGTTATGGTTTTAAGTTACATTTTGGATTCATATTTTTATCGCTAAATTTATATGTACCTAATTATCTAGTAATTTTCCTATAATATTTGTTTAAGTAAAGTTATATATTATTATATTTTTCTATCGTAATTATTCAATAACCAAGAACCAAGTTTACCAATCTACTCAGATAAAGGATTCATTTTAATAAATTCTAAATTTATTCAGAAGAAAATTTGTTAAGTTGCACAAAGATAGTAAATTAGTACACAACTATAATTATTTTAAATTTATGCATATGAAGATACTTATACTTCCAAAAAATACTACGTACTTTTAAGGGGGTAGCCAAGTATTCTAGATCAAAAAATGGTTTTTTCGTTTTTTTTTCATAAAATTAATGCTATAAGAGTGTAGAATGTGTGGCTGAACGGTTTTTCCGAATTCGAAAAAATTACGAAGTTATAGCCAAAAACGTGAGGAATTTAAAAAGCTCGTTTTCTCGAAACGTCCTTTTTCGTCATGGTTCCGGTGATAACTCGAACAATTTTCAATCTTTTTTAATAATGGGCATTTCTATCGACAGAAAATATGACTACCTATCGACTCTCAGTACAAATTTTCTATATGTATGTTTGAGAAAATTTTATCAATATTTTTATAGAGAAACTTTCAGTGAAAAAAAAAAAAATGTTTTTCTCAAAACGCCATAATTTTGTTAATTTTCTAAAAAAAAACGATAGAGAGTCGATAGTCACACTCTTAATCCTGAAGGGAGTTTAGTGGAGAATTTTTATTTATTTTTTTCATTATACAGGTGGCAATTCCCGAAGCAATCAGGCCACCTTTTTTTGGAGGACCTTCGAGCGACACCACTGCGAGCATGTAGCAACAAAATCAAACATTCGCGATGTTATTTTGTTGTTTGAATGACGTATAATAAAGTGATTTTTACCCCATTCCAAAATATTAAATCCCCTAGTACCAAATTATATTTATACAAATTTCTACATATATGTTTTTTACATTTGACAATATTTAAGTAAGATGTATGTATTGTTGTATTCATGTATAACATTTTTGTTTATATTGTAGAGCCCTGAAAAAGGCAATAGCAATTGCCGAAACGTTAGCATTGTAGTTATATAAAAAAAAAAAAATATAGGCTACTATTATGAGCTTGGTTTTCGGGTGTTTTACTTCATTTGTTTAGGCCTGCTCTTACAACAGCTGCATTGTTTTAAATCGTGTATTAGTTAATACCAATTTTAAAACCGATAGTGATTAAATTTTGTCTATTTATTTATTAATATTTCCAAACTTAAATTTCAACACTTAAATCAACATTTACATAAAACTTAAAAAGTTAAAACATAAAATTCGAAAAAAAGAAAAGCAACGCTAAAAAACTATAAATTTGGCGCGTATTTATAACATCGTCTACACTCTGTGCACTCACTGTCAGCTGACATAACCAATCTAAAGGGTCGCGTAGAGCTTTTAAAGCTCTCGCACCAACTCGTCTAAAGCAAACTTCTAAAACACACACATCACTTCCTCTTACCTCCCACCCCCCACCCCCCTATCCCCAAACATCCTACAAAACAAAACAGAGTGTATAAGCGGCGAGAGAGAGAATTCCTTCTCGTCGGGCGTCGTAAGTAAAATGTTATTTTAAATTTAGTTATTCATTCAATTTATTTCATTTGGTAACGGAATGTTGTTGCAGAACACTGTGTAGACAACTGTTGTTGCTCCTCTATGCAGCCGCGACGTAACTTGAAAATGCAAATTTTGACACTAATTATACAAAGAATACGAGAACGTTTGACGGACGTTTTTAGAGGCAGAGAGTTTAGGAATAATTTGAAACAATTGGTTGTATAAAAATACAAACATGTAAATAAAACATAACATTCTGTGCGATTTGTATAAAAAAATGGCCTCAGATGACAGGTTTATGTCTACTCTCTTGGCCCCTGTGCCCAAGGGTTGATACCTTTGCAAAACTAGTTTAGTAATATTCTAATATTGTGATTTTTCCCAAATATTTCATATGTTACTCAATCATTGAATCGGATTGTTAAGCTATGCATCAATGACCGACCAGTTAACCATAGATACTCTGAAATCTTAAATAGGAATAGGAATTTTATTGTAGATTCGAATTCTCCAGAAAAAATTACATTCATTTCATCTACGATTAACCCTCTTTCCCTCTATTAATGGGAGGGGGAAGCTTTAAAATCTGAAATGGAAATTCCCATTTTCTATTGCAGATTAAGATTACGTCAAAACTATGAAGGTTTCAATCGTGACATTTTTTTAGAATTTTTATATTTTTAGAATATTTATACAGGCTACTAAAAGTAGCTTTAAGCTACCAAAAGTAGCTACAAATGATAGCTTTATATTTTATAGCTACTATTTATAAGTTTACTTGCGACAAATCCTGAAAATACAAGCTACAACTACTTTTTTTTTTAATTTTGTAGTATAGCTACAGCTACCAATAAAACTAGCTAAGCTAGTAGCTTCCTAAAGTTAGTAAAAAAAATATTTTCACTAATTTTCTAAATTATACTGTTTAAGAGCCAACGTTAATCGACTATTTATAAGTGTCATTTGCAGGAACTTGTTAAATATAAATATTTAAATTAATATAATAGAAATAATGAAAGAACATGTAAGTACCTGTTTAGCTGCTCGCGCCAATGCCTGAATTTCTCTTTGTAGAGGTGGTAAATGTGCACGTAAAAAGGGTAAAACGAAGGGCCGTAATGGAAAATTGGTCACATCTTGTAATGAATGATGAAATTCCTCTATGCTGACTGATGAACTCTGCAAGAAGAAACAAATTGAAAAATAAAATTCAATTCACATACAAAATATGTTTTATAAATAATAAATAAAGCTTTAGGTTAATGTTCTGTATTAATTTTATTTGACGTTTCCATTCATTAACATATTTCATTGTTTTCGTTTTGTTCAATTTCATATTTCAATTTATATAATTCCTCTCATACATGCCCTTCTGCTCCTACTACTTGGAAACTTCCGCAAAACACTTTCAATCATACCTATTTATTTATAGATTATTAAACATGATTTTGAAAAAGGTCAACTGTCTAACTAAAATTACAAACATCGTACATACAATGTATCCCTGTAATGTGGGGTTGGCCGGGGAGGGCCGCATAGAGAAAAAGAGTTTTTAGAATTTCCAATCGCGTTGCGGTCGGTTTGCTCGCGGGGCGATTTATTCTTGAGCCTGGTGCTCTACTTAACCCATATTATACAAATAAACATGTCAAAACCTTACACCCGTCAACAGGCACTCGAGAACCGCCGCAGAAGAGAGAGAGAAAGAGAGAGAGAGAATAAAAAACTCCATTTTTCAGTGTCAGCGACAGTACTAGAGAAAGATGAACTGAAAACGCTAGGCTACTATAGTCACAAAACAGCAGGCTGTGCACATGCAACCCACATTGTATAGATGTGTTACGTGGCGTCGACCCACATATATATATACTATTCCAATTTCGTTCGCTAAGTCGATTTTTTTAGTTTTGAAACAGATTTAGCCTGCCGATTCTGTTTGCGTTCCGTTCCGTAAAACTCGTAAGACGCGGAACGAGATTGTTTTTTTTTTCTATCGAAAAATGAATTCCATTTACTAGAAAAAGACAACATATTTCGTAACGCTAACAAGGTTAGATTTAAACTTCACTCGGACTGCCGTTTTAGTTTTACGCACAAGCTCAAGAATTTGACCAATCCGAACACTTGATGTTAAAACTAATAATTATTTAAATTAAAAATAAAAAATTTTAATTTACCAAGTTTTTAAAACGAACTAAAAAGTATAAAATAATTTCTCCTAGTCCTATATACATAGATTCCTGACCCGATACAGATTGTCCTGAAACTTTGTGATTGTGAATTTTTAATAGCTATGACAATACTTGTAAGATTTAAAATGAGTGTAGTAAAGAGTGTAGGCAGTAGCTGTCGTTATTTTTGTAGTTTCTGTATCTTGAAAAAAAAAAAAATTTGCTAAATACACGAATGTAATATTATTAATTAATTAATATTGCATTGTCATCCAGTTCTGAGTTAAAAGTTTATTTAGTTCTATAAAATTTTAATTAAAAATCGACGTTTTGACATATTCTACGTATATAATTATCAGAAAAAAAATATACAAAATATATGTTATTTTGTACAATATGTTTCCAAGTAGTCGAAATAGAAGAGTATGTATGAGATAGGATAGATGAATGTGAATGAAGCTAAAGTTGCTTGTTTGGATAGGGATATTTGGAAGAAACTGATTTCGGGGTAATAAAAAGAGTTTGTGCAACATTCTTTTTGAGTACATGGCATGATTGTGTACGTATGCAGATATGTAGTAAACAATGAAATATAAGAAATACCAAATAATCAAAGATAAAATCAAACTTACCACTAAACTAAGCACCAAACTCCTAACCCGATCTCCCACCTCCGGTCCAATATCATGCCCAAACTGCACCAGAGTACCAAGAAATCGTTTTACCTTCACCATGGATCTACCCACTCCAATTCCACCACCTCCTGCCGCATAATACCCTCCACCAGCACCACCGGTACTATTACCATGTACCGCGTAACCGTGATGCTGTGCCCCGGGAGGTAGATGTTGGAGCGGTGTCGAAACGGCGGCGCCGTGCTCGGTTGCAACGGCAAGCGATAGGGCGGCGGACAGCGGCACCGGTGGCGGTGTCAGACTGTCCGTCGAGCCGTTCTGTAGCGGTGACGTGGTGCCGTTGGTCGGTGGACGGACGGGCGATGATTGACTGGGCGATGATGATGGGGGTTGAGTTAAACGGGCACCTTCCGGAGAATCGGGAGTTTTGCAACGGTCTTTTGACGAACCTGAAACAAAACAAAAGAAGATATTATTATTAACAAATTTTGGAGTAGTGTGATCAGTGATGTAATATATATATTAGTGTCCGTAAAAAAAAAATTTTCTAGTAAGGCTAAAATCGATAAATTTACATCGATAAAACATCAGAGATAATTGTTTTTGCTTGTTTTTACGAAAGTAACACGTTACTGTACACAACTGAAATTTTCGAAAAACGCGTGTAAATACATACCGGGTGTTCGTTCGTTAAGTTCGTATGGGCGTTTAACATGTAATTTCGATAAATTGCGATATACTACTTTCTCGAGTAAAATTCGAAGAAATACTTAGAATACTTTTCGATAGGGCATAAAAGGTTCTATTATTTGGTTTTAATTTTAATTTGCTAGTATCTGCCGTTTGGGCGCTAGAATTTTTTTTTGATTTTTTTGTTTTTATTTTTTTTCTCAAAAACTATGAGGTGTAGGAAAATAAGCATGACATGGAAAAATGCGGAATAATGAGTACGATAATTGAGTAAAGAAACCATTATTCGACGATGCATCGTTTAGTAGAAAAAATTAAAAACTGAATTTTTGAAAATTTGACAAGGGGGACCATTGGGATTTTTTCAAAATAAGACTTTTTTCAAAATTTGCTCAAAAAAAATCTGAAAAAATTTAGTAAAATAGAGAAAAAAATTAGCTACATAATAGCTAAGAAACTTTTTTCTCTTCCTCATTCTGGTTTGACAGGAAAAATTATTGAAAATTCTAATATGTTTTTTAGAATTTTTAATAATTTTTCCTGCAAAATCAGTATGAATTAGAGAAAAAAGTTACTTAGCTTTTATATAGCTAATTTTTTTCTCTATTTTACTAAATTTTTTCAGATTTTTTTGAGCAAATTTTGAAAAAATTCTTATTTTTGAAAAAATCCCAAGGGTCCCCCCTTGTCAAATTTTCAAAAATTCAGTTTTTAATTTTTTCAACTAAACGATGCATAGTCGAATAATGGTTTCTTTACTCAATTATCGTACTCATTATTCCGCATTTTTCCATGTCATGCTTATTTTCCTACACCTCATAGTTTTTGAGAAAAAAAATAAAAACAAAAAAATCAAAAAAAAATTCTAGCGCCCAAACGGCACATACTAGCAAATTAAAATTAAAACCAAATAATAGAACCTTTTATGCCCTATCGAAAAGTATTCAAAGTATTTCTTCGAATTTTACTCGAGAAAGTAGTATATCGCAATTTATCGAAATTACATGTTAAACGCCCATACGAACTTGACGAACGATCACCCGGTATATCGTTTATATTGTGTTTATATTAACACGCGTTTTTCGAAAATTTCAGTTGTGTAGAGAAACCTGCTCCTTTCGTAAAAACAAGCAAAATATGTTATTTCTGATGTTTTTTCGAAGTAAAATTATCGATTTTAGCCTTAATGAAAAAAAAAATAATTTTACAGATACCCTAATATAATATATATATATATATATATATATATATATATATATATATAACTGCGGAGCAGAAACTGTTATTCGGTCACCAAGCATTAAGAATGCCATCTACGATGTATGGCAAAACGTCTACGACGAGAATAGATCGAACACAGCATACCAACCCAGAAAATTCTATAAATTCAATTAATACCGACCGTGAAAGCCACTGATTTAAATAAAATCTGACTTCCCTTAATTAATAAATTATAATATATTTTACTTTGTTTTAACATAGTAAAAAATCTTACAGAACTCCTTATATTAAAATAAATCTGTTTTAGGTTAAAGTTCTGTATTAATATTTATTTAAAATCGACGTTTCGACGAAACTAAACGTTCATCTTTATCAGGATAAATGATATAAATGTATTTAAAATATTGTAAAAAAGCAACGACTTGTTTGATTTATTACAATATTCGACCTAATTCTCTAGCAAAGTTGCTAAATTTTAACAATGTTGCTAACAACATTAGCCAATAATATTAGCTGACACTAAATAAAAAATGAAAATGAGAACTGTTATACTTGTTTTTATTGGTTATAGTTGTTAGCAACGTTGCTAAAACTTAGCAACTTTATTAGAGAATCAGGCAGATTGTAGTAAATTTTAGAATAATGACTTGCAGATTATAGTCCATATAATGTCCAATTTTTTTTTCTGTGTACCATTAATTATAAATTACTCCTAATATTTACATATATTATTATTTTTAACAAAAAAATAAAAAACCTCAGAAACTAATTGAATACAGGAGAATTGGCATAAAGCGAAGTACCGCGTAAAAGAGGTATTGAATACAGGCTAAGCGTGGTTTTGTATTGGACACGTACTCCTGTATTTGACTCGTGCATTTATCGAGCATTCAAACATTGAACATACCGCCGCATTCATCCCCTATACGGGGGGTGGAGGGATGATGAGGTGGGTAGCTTCGAGACCAACTCACAGCTCGCACAAAAGCACTATCGGTTGAGAGGGGGTTGGCGAGAGAACGGCTGTGTACCGGTCAAACATTCAAACGGTACACACGAAACAAGAGTTGGGGGGGTAAGTTACCGGTCAAACAATCACCTATATACCGATTATTCCCGTTTCCGATTCGGTTTCGGTTCGGTTCCGTTTTCCAGTTCGATTCCGGAAACACATATACACATACACACGTCAATGTCTGTTATTGACACCTCACTTGTAAATATATGCAAAACCTATTATTAAGCTGCCCTGTACACACAACACGAAACCGATCAAAACACCATACGTCAACTACCCCTTTGCACCACCAACCCCTACTTTGTTCGATGAGTGCTTCACTCTGTTCTCGATAAACAATAAAAATTATCTGTGATTATAATATAATAATATATTCTACATATCAAAATTTATTTTTGTTTCAAGTGTACCATAATATTAATATTACGTTACCATATGTAGAAAGAGCTCATTATATTACTAGTGCAGCAATGATATTATTATACAGCAGTTAGTTACTATATATACTAATGGTGGCAGCAATAAAAATAATTACAACGTCAAGTGTATTTAATCTGACATCTTCGACGGCCATATTGTCAATTATTGTATTATGTATGTATTTATTATGCTTATTAATCAAATATTACTTGAATAAATAATAAATTTTAAAGAAAAATACGAACAAAAGTTTGTGCGTTAAATGTTTTGTATTTTCAAAGTTTAATAAATAAATAAAACAATATTCCCAAATAAAGTTTTGAGAAATAATCTTTTCCAAATAAATTTGTGTAAAGAAAACAATTTATTCTAAAGTAAAACTGCTTTAGGTTAAAGTTCTGTATTAAAATTTATTTAAAATCGCTGTTTCGACAAAACTCAAAGATAAATGATATAAATGACATTACAGTAAATAACAGATTATAGAAACAAGTTACTAGGTAACAAATAAGTAACTAGGTCACAAAATTTATAGATTTTTAATTAATGGAAACCAAATTTTATTTCACAGTGATTGATGTTATCCTTTTCTTTATAAATTTCTAACATCAATTACTGTGAAAGCACTGAGTTAAATAAAATTTGGCTTCTATTAATTAAAAATCTATAAATTTTATAATCTACTTACTTATTTTGTTACCTAGTAACTTGTTTTTATAGTTTGTTATTTACTGTAATGTCATTTGTATCATTTTAAATAAATGAAGCAGTTTTATTTTAATATAATGAGTTCTGAAAGATTTTTTACTATGTTAAAATTTGTATACTTATATACAAATAATTTAGTATTTGAAGTAAAAAATCTTTTAGATTTGATGTTTAAAAAAATAATATTATTCTTTGTGTGAACATTTCTGTGTGAAAAAAAATGATACTAATTTTTTTGTATAAATTACACTCTACTAAGTAAATACCGTGACCAGCATAACATTCGTGCAATGCGGGTTGCAAACATTCTTACTCAAAACTAATTCGTTTTTGTGCAATAGAATAATGCATTAAATATAATCCGGTAACCATTCCTATACAACAAACATATTTATAAACAAAAGAATAAATAATCCATCTGTATAAACAAAACAAAATCGGCAGCTCGTTTGCAATGGGGAAGGGAAGAACAATTGAAAATCACAAAATACAACGCAAGAACAAAATTTACCAGGGAACAAAACGCAATACGATTTATATATCAGGGTCATAGAGTATAGTGTGTGACAAGTGGCGGTTTTGTACTGTTCACAGCAGGAATATCGAAAAATTAACGAAGCTTTTATCATATTCTGGTGGTAAAACACATATCTCACCTCGCACCCCGCGCACGCGCGCTCGCAAACACTTTACATATACGTCAAATAGAGAGACGAGCATACAATGCCCCACATGCGACGCTCATGTCACTGTCATTACCATGCAGGAACATGATAGAAATCAAATTGTTTTACAAGTATTTTTAGCCTTCTACAATTTGAAAATTACAAAAAAACACACACATCATATTAAATTTAACTCTCTGTATGTACAGGTTTGTGTGTGTATGTGTTTGGTGAGTACATATGGAAAATTTTATTAAATTTTATTTAATTTAATTTTAATTTATGAAATTTATACTAATATATATATATATATATATATATATATATATATATATATATATATATATATGTGGGTATATTAGTGCGATGTAGAAAAGGTTTTTTAAATAAGACTAATTAAGTTTTAAAGGCAGAGCTTTCGATTTATTTTAAATCTTCTTCATAGCCAAAGCTAACAGAGTTTTCTTTACATTCCATAAAACATGTGTCAAAAAAACAATAATTATCAGTAAAAGTTTAATCAGTAAAGCACATTAATTGTAAATAAATATCGAATAAAAATATATAGAAATTATGAAAAATATATGTGGAATGAAAATATATAGGAATTATGAAAAATATTAATTACTGTCATTAATAGTACGATTATCAAAAGGTATACAATTATCATTGAAAACATATAGACAATCAAGCATTATTTACTTGACTTTACTTTTGACTATAAAAAAGATTTAAAATAAATTGAAAGCTTGCCTTTAAAACTTAAATGAGTTTTATTTAAGAATCTTTTCCACATTGGACTGATATACCCATTAATTTCTTTCATAATTATCTTATCAGTCACTAGTTATTTCAATCAAATATATATACAGGGTGTAACAGAATAACTATTCCTAATTTTCAGAAATGATAGAGGGCACATAAAGAAACATTTTTTTATTAATAAACTAGTGTTCGGAATTTTTTTTTTCTTTTTTTTTTTCGGCAGTCGATTGTACATCGTTACAACTTGTGTATCAAAAATGGTGGTCGTAACTTTGAACAATTTTTATAAAGTTTAATGCACTATACTCGTATTTCTAATAAAATGTTCCTTAACTTAACTACTCTTTGATGTTGTAATAATTAAGATTATTTTTAACGATATCTAGTGTATCTTGACACCGAGAAATTTCCGGACACTAGTTTATTAATAAAAATTGTTTCTCTAAGTGAACTCTATCATTTCTGAAAATTAGGAATAGTTATTCTGTTACACTCTATATATATATATATATATATATATATATATATATATATATATATATATATATATATATATATTGCTATGACCATAATAATTCTTAAATAGTAAAAAGAAAATTTAATTTTCACTGAAAGCGAAATGGAACAAATCAAATAATACGAGTATATTTAAAGTTGAAACAGCTAATCAAAAACATCTGAATGCGGCGGCAAACCAAAGCTAAACAAATAAGAGAAAATTGAAAACAATGGCATCCGATTACAAACTATTCCAAAGCAACAAAACCATCAAATGTGTGTGTGTGCCTAGAGAAAACAAAAGACGAGGAGAAACTAGACTGAAACACAATAAAATAAAACAACAACAAAACAGAGAGGACACGATAAAAAAGAAAAACGAAAGAAGAATCGAACACTAACACCACAAACAAATACGCATCACAGGAACACAACAAAACAAGTGAAAAGGACGAAAACAGAACAACATCGGGGGCTGAAATAAGACAACTGCAAAAGGCAGATTCATTCTCATCTCTCTATTCACTTGTCTTTCTCAATATATATATTTCGCGCGCAGTCAGGAAAATAAAACAAACTTTATTCAAAACTTCATTATAAATTTACCTATCAAACAAAAAGTGGAAAACTATCGCTAAAGTTGATAGGGGATGGTAAGGGAAGGGGGTGTAGAGAGAAAATGGCGTGGCGGACACAAAAGCAATCTATCACAAAAAACAATGGCGCGCGCGTCGAGAGGGCACCATCTGTTGTCAACTTTTGTTTTAATTACGGTGGCAAACAAAAGACTTAAGAAACGCACGCGATTTTGAATCGGAAAGTTTTGAAGCATTTTACCGTTTACCGGTTTGGGTATCGCGCGCCACAGCGCGACGCGACTTCGTGCAAAACCTTTTCTCGTTTCTTGTGTGTACGTTATATTGGTTTCTTCGCGACTCTTTGAACACTCGCACATCTGTCACGATGGTTGGAGCTGGGTGGGGGGGTAGGGGAGTGTAGAAGCGATTTACCGATTCGTACACCGCACACCAAGTACGGGTAGTTCCGTTTTACCCGAAAAACGAAACGCGAGCGGAAACTTAGCGGATTTATTGGCCATTTAATATTACCGATATACATATATATACGTACGGGAAGTGCAAATCTGTACAAGTTTGCAATTTACGACTATTGCCGATTTGTTCGATAATCGCACACGATATTTGATAAATGACTTAACACTTATTAATTTTTACCAACACATTATATTTTTGCATAGATTTACATATGCAGATTTTACATTTTTCTACCTTATTTACGTATTTTGTTACCTAGTAACTCGTTTCTATATTCTGTTTATTTATTGTATATGCCAATTAATACAGAACTTAATCCTAAAGCTTTTTATTTAACATACACTGTAGAAAAAATAGCGAAATTACAGAAAAACTCTAGTAAAATTTTACTATAAAAAAATCTGTAATTTCATTTTACAATAAATATTCTGTATTTTTACCTCAAAGTTCTGTAATTTTTGCATAATATATAATAATCACATAAAGTAGGTAAAATTGACTTAATAAGTATGTAAAATTGTTTACTTTAAGCAAATTACATCACATACTTAATTCAGAATTACATATTGTTGGTATAACTTCTTAAATTATCTAAAATTACAGCTTGCATATTAATATCTTTAATAATTCATCAAAATAATGAGACTTAGTACATATTTTGTGTACTTAATAAAATATTTTAAGTGAAATTCTATTCATTTCAAAATACATCATTTATGTAAATTTAGAAATGTATGTAATTATACCAACAATAATATTACAGAACCAAACACATTTTACCTATTTGTGGAAAATTTCCGACAGTAAATTTAATGTTTGTAATAGTTCTGATATTATGTATTTTTAAACAATTACGTTGAGCATCATAGTGTCTCATGGTTTGTAGTTAAAATTACATAATTTTTTTTAAAGTGTATAATATTTGCTAGTGATGATGTAGAAACAATTTTTAATTAAAATTAATACAGAACTTAATCCTAAAGCCTTTTTATTTTATCATTAATCGTAAACATAAACATAATTTAACATAAGAATTTATTTAAAAACCAATAAAAGTCAAACAAAAACTACCCTGTTCAGAATATTCTTTAATTGATAACCGATTTCACTTTGTTAGTTCTAATTAATTTACATGTCAAAGTGAACTAGTTCGAATAAACATATAAATTTCTACCGCGAGCATACAAAAACCTTTCGGCTAAACAAAATTTTAAATAGGAATAATAATCGTAATATATCGATATGAAATAATAACTCTCTCTCTATAATACGACGAATACGATACGAGCTATAGGTCAATATCGGAACAGCGCACACACACACACTAACGCCAGCAGTATCAGGCCGCGAGCAAAATATAAAGTTCTGTCGTTGACACATTCAAACCATTTGTGACTTTTTAATCAATTACGTTAGGAAAACAATGGAATTAGTATAATTAATTTTCTAATTACTAAACTGGCGGACGGGGCGTTCACTGCACCGGGGCGTGTCTGGTCACACAGTTTTACCACCCCCCCACACACCCCCAGCTGCAACGCCACTGGAAAGTTCATATCTCCCCCCCCGGTGGGGGAGGGGGTTGATTTTATAGTTTTCGGGTTAATTTTCCCTCTGATTTTGGCATCGGAAAACGATCGGTTTTTGAAATGAAGTGCAGTGTGTGATGGTGTGCCAATATTATGCAAAACCACTCGATTTTAGCGCAGTTGGTATGGAAAGGGATAAGCCTCCCCCCCGTGCAAGAGTGGTTGACAAATTAGTGCCCGATGGGTATTGTGTGTGTGTAAAATTAGTCGTATAATGGAGATATAGTTTTCAGTGTCATGTGTGTTGGCAGGAACTACTTGCTAATTAGGCGGAAATTCTATAGTTTGATAGGTTACAGGGTGTTGAAATGGAATTTTATAACAATAATTATATATTAAAATTTAATAGTTTTGGTAATTAGAAATATTAGCGAAAATCGCTGACTTTATTTGAATACTAGAAGATTAATTCTTCTGCAAAGAATTCTTAACATAAATATTCTTTAAATTGTCATTTATTTTAATCAGTATTTTTAGATGCAATAATTTAATTAAGTACACTGTAAAAAATTGATGAAAATTTACATATTCGATATATGTATTTTTTTAGAAAAAAATGTAATATTACGTCCAATTATCATAGAAAAATTACAAAATACTAGGATTACTAAAAATAATGATTTTAAAAATAAAAATCAAAAAAAATTAAATCTGATTATCTATTTTACTATTACTATTTTACTGTTAATTATCTAAAATTAAATAAATTTATATTACAATAACATAAATAAATAATAAATGTGTTAAAAGATTAGTTAATAATTGCAAAAAAGAAATGGAAGAGAGAATGAGTGAAAGGTTGACGACTGATTTCAGTATGAATAGGCGAATGTTTTGGCAGAACGTGAAGAGAATGAAAGGTGGTAGTGTGAAAACCGTTAAGGCGGTTAAAAGTGCAAGTGGTGATTTATTGTGGAATGAGTTGGATGTAAGAAATAGGTGGTGTGAATTTTTTAAAGATTTATATGGTAGTAATAATAATGAGGCAATGAATTATGTTTCTGTAATTTTGAATCGAAGTGAGGTTGAATATGACATTGATGAAAGTGATGTGAGTGATGCTTTAATGCGTGTTAAATGTGGTAAGTCTCCCGGTATGGATGGAATTACTAATGAAATGCTGAAGTATGGGGGTGAAAAAGTATTTGAATGGTTAGTTTTTATATTTCGTTTATGTTTAAAGCGTTGTGTGGTTCCTGATGACTGGAAACGAGCTGTCATTTGCCCTTTATTTAAAGGTAAAGGCAGTTCAAGTGAATGTACTAATTTTCGAGCGATTAGTCTTCTGAGTGTTCCCGGTAAATTATTTGGTAAAATATTAATTCATAAAGTTAGAGCACTAACTATTTCAAAAATTAGTGACGTTCAGGGTGGATTTTTGCCAGAGAGAGGATGTGTGGATCAATTGTTTGCTCTTCGTATGATTGTCGAAAAGTCACTTGACAAAAATAAAAAAGTGTTTTGTGGCTTTCTCGATTTAAGGAAAGCTTATGACAGTGTTCTTCGGGAAATCTTGTGGGATGTGCTTCGCGAGTACGGTGTTAATGGTAATCTTTTAGGAGCAATTCAAGCTCTGTATGATGGAAGTGAAGCTGCTGTACGAGTTGATGGTTTCTTAAGTGATTGGTTTCGTATAGATGTAGGCGTGAAACAGGGCTGTGTAATGTCTCCTTGGCTATTTAATTTATATATGGATGTCCTTCTTCGGAAAGCTTTCTGTGGTAATGATGGTTTACAAATAGGTGATTGTCGTGTACCTGCTTTAGCGTATGCTGATGACGTGGTAGTTTTGGCTGAATCTGAAGAACAACTGAGAAGGATGATTGATAGAATTAATGTTGTTGGTAAAGATATGAATCTTGTGTTGAATGTAGATAAATGCAAAGTTTTAGTTTTTGAGAAGGGTGACTTGATGACTAAATGTAATGTATAAACTATAAATATTATAAATTAAATTTAATTGATGGTGCACGTTTAGAGCAGGTAGATGAATTTGTGTATTTGGGTAGTTTGCTAACTAGAGATGGCCGTTTTGATCGTGAAATTGAGAGGAGAGTAAATGCTGGTTGTAAGGTTTTGGGTGCTTTGGGAACTTTTGCTAGGAATGTAAATGTTTCCAAAGAAGCCCGTTTGAGTGTATATAATGCAGTTTTGGTGCCTACATTGATGTATGGTAGTGAATGTTGGGTTTGGTTGCAAAAGCATAAACGGAAAATGACTGCTGTGGAAATGAGATTTTTACGTGGGGTATGTGGTGTTAATAAGAGAGATCGGGTACGAAATAGATTAGTGTATGATGAGTGTGAAATTGAAAAGAATGTTGTAGCAATAGTTGGTGTTAGTCAGTTAAGATGGTTCGGACATGTTGAGCGAATGTCTAATGAACGTTTGGTTAAAAAGATTTATTTGAATGATTTTGATGGTATACGTTTGCGTGGACGTCCGATGAGTAGTTGGAATGGTATGATTGAGAGTGTTTTGCGTGAGCGAAAGTTTCCAAGTAGTAGGAATAAAAGAGCATGTATGAGAGGAATTATGAATGTGGATGAAGCGAAAGTTGCTTGTTTGGATAGGAATGTTTGGAGGCGACTGATTTCGGGATGTTGAAAAGAGTTTGTGCCACACCCTTTTGGGTACATGGCGTGATTGTGTATGTATGTATGTATGTACAATAACATAGTAAAAAATCTTTCAAAACTCATTACTTATATTAAAATAAAACTGTTTTATGTTACAGTCCTGTATTAATATTTATGTAAAATCGACGTTTCAACGAACTCAACGTCCGTCTTCATCAGGAAAAATAATATAAATATATTTATATCATTTATCCTGATGAAGAAGGCCGTTGAGTTTAGTCGAAACGTCGATTATAAATAAATAGTAATACAGAACTGTAACTACAAGCAGTTTTATTTTATGTTTTGTTTATTTATTATTTATTCATTTCCTTATGATGATATACGTGCAGAATATAAGAAACAGGAGGTATATTTTACATTATATTTTTTTAGAGTGTAAATAATAATTTAAAACTAAAATTATGTAAATTCATTGCAGCAGTCTAAGAGCGATTCCCCCATATACCACTATACTTCAATTATAAAAGCCAACTAATATTCCAAATATAATATAATTTCCCAACCTCAAATTTATCCTTTTACCAATAACAAAAAAACATCAAAAAACAAAATCAAAGGCACCTGTTACAAATCATTCAAATTTCTTTCAAAAAAAACCCCCTTCCTACCTATATGTATTCCCAATTACAGCATATTTATTTTCAGTTTGACAGGCGGCTGAATATTTTCTCTGACGTCCGACGAAAGCAGTTACGCGCGCGGGCCATTGATTTTCTTCTTGTGTGTAATTACAAAATTTTGTTTCCGCAACTTCAAAGCCAAAAGGGCGTTCACGACATGAATCGGTCTGCTTTTTTTTTTGAACAACCAAATGACTAGCGATGATTAGCTGTTAGTCATAAACGATTTTCAAAAATCAAAAAAATATGAAAAGTTACAGAGAACGAAGGTTTGAAGATCTGATGTTGAAAGGTTAGCTCTTTCTGTTTATTTATTATTTAATTTTTTTTCCTGATGGAATATAAATATATATGAAATTGGAAGATCGGATTCATGTCATTTTCAGACATTCGTATTTTTATGATGATACTAAAAAAAAATTTAAATTTTATATTTTTGTTATAAATTATTAATGTTTCTGTTACAATTTTTTTTTATATTTGAGTAAAATGTGTTCTTATTAAATAATAAGTACACTCTAAAAAAAATGATGTAATTTTATCTATAAACGTATAAACCATGAGACACTATAATGCCCAGAATTTCAACTGCTGATTTACATAACTGATTAAAAATACATAATATCAGAACTATTACAAACATTACAATATTACCAACGAGATGAAAAAGTACATTGTTATGTATGTAATATTACTTTTTTTTTTCCTTAAGTCTCTTTTAGTAAATTTACAGAACTTTAATAAATATAGCTAAAATTTGTTTAGTTCTGTAATATTATTGTTGGCATAATTACATACATTTTCAAATTTACAAAAAAAATGTATTTTGAAATGAATGAATTACACTTAAAATATTTTATTTGTATTATTACAAAAAATATGTACTAAGTCTCATTATTCTAATGAATTATTATTACTGATATTAATATGCAAGCTGTAATTTTATATAATTTAAGAAGTTATACTAACAATATGCAATTCTACATTAAATATGTGATGCAATTTGCAGAAAGTAAGCAATTTTACATACTTATTAGGTCATTTTTTACTTACTTTATGTGATTATTATGAATTATGTAAAAATTACATACTTTTGAGGTAGATATACGAATATTTATAGTACAATAAAATTAAGGATTTTTATACTAAAATTTTACTATTAATTTTCTGTAATTTCGCTATTTTTTTTTTTTTAAGTGTACCCAGCACCTACCAACTTGTTTTATAATAAAAGATCACTGTCATTTGCATTGGTTTAAAATCATTGGCCCGTATTCTCACCTCATTTATAAAAGTGATTTTTGGCAAAAGTGCTTTTGACGTTTACTTAAAATTATTTATTAAGGACTTTATAATAGTTTATTTAAATTTTATAATACCAAATCTAATAAAAATTATCAAAAATAGAAAAATTATTCATATTTGATCAAAAACAGAAGCAAAAAATTATTCTGAAATTAATGATAAAAGCACTATTTCAGGAAAAAGTGAGGTGAGAATACGGGCCTTCATTTTTATATTATTTTCATTTAATTACTACTAAAGCTTAAAACTGAACAACCCTCAAATTAAAAATACCCGCACCCAAAATCCACCACAATTTCTTAAACCCCTCTCATTCTCCATTACTTCCAAACCTAAATCCAGAATTTTCCGGGCACTGAAAATCTCCATCATGCCATATCATCGTATTGCACAGCCACACGCACACACACACACATATTCCCAGTACCCCATAGGCGTACGTCACCCTCTCTCTATCTCTCTCTCTCTCTCTTCAGCGAAGCTTAGTATAGGGACGTGTCTTATCTGGCCGAGAGACCGACCAGTGGTCCGTGGCAGAGTGGCTCAACCGCGCGGCGGCATCCCGGAAAGGTCCTCCGGGGGGTGGGGTGATGGTGGGGGTTCCCGTATCAGTACGGTCGCAGTGTGTACCCTATGCGACGCGCCCGCGACGGATATCAAACGTGTTTTGCAGGAATTGTCAACGAGGCGGCGGCACACACAGGCTAAGAGTTGTGGATTTTGGATTTGTACATACTTCATTGTCAAGATGAGTGATCTTGGTTTACTTTTAATGTTTATTTATTTATTAAATATTCCGTCCAACTGACCTGACAATGAGTCCAATTATAATATATTTTATCTATAATACACTTACGTCTGGTTGATTTGATCATGAAATTGGAAAAAAGAGTTAATGCTGATTGTAAAGTTTTGGGTGCTTTTGGATACTTTTACTAGGAATGTAAATGTTGTCCAAATGTAAATCATCCAGATAAATCTGCTATTCCTGAACATGCATTAGAATATCTTCATGATGTAAAATTTAAAGACACTGTAATAATTGCTAGTTCAATATTAACAGCAGATTGATAAGAAAAAAAAAGAAATTTATAAAAAAATAAATATCATCAATTACTGTGAAAACACTTGAGTTAAATAAAATTTCGTTTCCAGTAATTAAAAATATATAAATTTATGTTCTAGTTACTTATTTGTTACCTAGTAACTTGTTTATATGTTCGGTTATTTACTGTAATGTCATTTATATTATTATTTATCCTAATGAAGATGGACGTTGAGTTTTGTGGAAACGTTGATTTTAAATAAATATTAATACAGAACTTTAA
Organism: Clivina fossor; assembly: GCA_963966155.1. Classification (NCBI taxonomy): domain Eukaryota; kingdom Metazoa; phylum Arthropoda; class Insecta; order Coleoptera; family Carabidae; genus Clivina; species Clivina fossor. The sequence continues at coordinate 14,564,993 of OZ014559.1, read as the reverse complement.
CCTAAAGCAATTTTATTTTAAAATGTTATTTTTTCAGTGTAAAAAAATCAACTTGTAAGCGAAGTAAATCGGATGAATAGTTGCTGAGATCTCTGAGATTTCGAGAAAAATGCGTTTGAAGTTTGAAGTTAGTTTTTACTGCCCGATCTGTATGTTTTACCTGCGCTGACACAACTCTGTATTGGTCGCTGTACGGGCACCTCCGCCAAAAGTTCGAATTTGAAAAAACCGTTTTAATACATTATTCTACACACTATAACCTTTCAGAAAATGCAAAATCGATTTTTTATAAGTGTCTGAGTGGTGTCCCCCCTTAAACTAAACATTTTATATTTAAACTATTTTAGTAGCGTCCAGAATCGTAATTTACTTAAAATTCTCAAATTTTAAAGATTTCATCTAAATTTAATGACCAGACTAGGCGACACAAGTATTATATTTAAACACATCCCTAATAAAATCGAAACTATAGTTCGAACTCTATATAAAACTACAACCTCTGTGGCAGTCAACAATTGACTCAAAATTCCGAATGGGAAGAGGGGGGCCTTGTCGGGACGACGCGCGTGTTTGGTATATGCGGTTGGCCTATTGTTCGCACGTGTTGCAAACACACACACACACACATACGGTAGCAGCGGTGAAGTCCCATACTATCGCCCGAATTCCGTCAGCTGGCGCACAAAAATATCGGCGTCGCCCGATGGCTGTTCACTGTATTCACGTCTGGACACTGATATCACACCACCCCTCCCTATCAAATCCTTGTTAACAAACTAAAAACTTTCTAATTTGCTACCAAATATTATACGAGTATTCAATATTATAAGTTGCATCAATGATTTTACTTTTGGTTTAGATTGGTTTGGTATCATTTGCATAATATAATTTAATGAAATTTTTATTGAATTATTTGTAACAGAAATTAAAAATGTAAAGTCTAGTTTACATTAGTACCATAGAGTTAGTAGTAGAGTACACCAGATCGATTTTTAATTTAAATTAATACAGAACTAAATCGTAAAGCCTTTTTATTTTAATATAATGAGTTCTGAAAGATTTTTATACTATATTCTACAAGACATTTTTATACAAATAAATTTATGAAAACTTAATTTTCATGTAAAAAAAATATATATATAAAATCTTAAATACAATAAAAAAAAACTGTTACGTGTAATATTTTTAAACTGTATACATCATATACAAAAACAACCAAATTTTCATTAAGAAAACAAAAAAATTAATTACAAAAAGGAGTAGGTAAAAAGAAATCTTAAATACAAAAGCTCAAATTATAAACAAGATAAAGCTTTTACAAAAAATTGTTTAATTAATTGAAAAATACGTTATTATAATTATAATTTGTTTTTATATCTTTCATATTTAGTAAATATAAAGAATAAAAAAATATAGACTAATATTTTTTATAAATAAATATAGCATATTATAATAAATTATTGTAATTTCCCTTAAACCACAAATAATAATTTTAAAAAGATATATACGTATTTCAAAAGCTAAGCTTTCATCATCAGTCTAATCATGAGATCCGAATGTAAGATATGGATATCCAAAACCTAATTAATAATTTTGGATCCGAAATTAAAATTATCCAAATTCGGTACTTTGCCTAAATCTACCAACCACATTGAATCATTCCCAAAAATAATAAAATCATCATATCGCTAATCGCAAAGTGCACAAAATTCCACAAACTGTTTGACTAAACTCGTAGCGTGTGTGAAGGGGGGGGGGGGCGATGGCGGCCGAGAGCCTGGTGTAGGACGTGCGCTCGACACTAGACTCCGGATAGAGCGTCAAGCACGATTCCTATTAACTGTTAAACCCCTTTGCTTTAGCACGCTTTACTGCCTGCCTATGTATATATGTGTGTGTGTGTGTGTGTGCTGTCGTGCTGCGGTGCTCGCCCGCGTTAAAGATGAACCGCACAGCCAGCAAGATGGGGCTGTGCGCGCGTGTTTGTCCCCGCGTATGATTAGAGTGAGTTGCCGAAGCAACAGCTAGGTTGTTGGCCCGTTACGAAATGCCTAGTAAATTTAATATTATTTTTTATATAGTCAATTGTTTTTGAACGAAAATAATCAATTATTTTTCTTCTACAGGGTGGAACAGAATAACTATTCCTAATTTTCAGAAATGATAGAGGGCACATAAAGAAACATTTTTTATTAATAAACTAGTCCGGAATTTTTTTTTCTTTTTTTTTTTTTTTAGGCAGTTGTACATCGTTACAACTTGTATATCGAAAATGGTGGTCGTAACTTCGAACAATTTTTATAAAGTTTAAAGCACTATTATTTCTAATAAAATGTTCCTTAACTTAACTACTCTTTGATGTTGTAATAATTAAGATTGTGTTTAACGATATCTAGTGTATCTTGACACCGAGAAATTTCCGGACACTAGTTTATTAATAAAGAATGTTTCTCTAAGTGCACTCTATCGTTTCTGAAAATTAGGAATAGTTATTCTGTTACACCCTGTATATATTAATTTGTAATTTATTCCATATCACAAAACCTTACTTGCGAGAAAATGATGTTTAAAGTTTCTGAACTGAATTGTTTATATAGTAAGGATATTGGAACCAATTCAAATTTATTATATTGCCAAAAACTATTAAAATTATAACATTGACGATTATTCAAATAGATAGAAAACAAATAAAAAATAAAAATGACGCAATAACTCAATTTGACCAAAATGGCATATGGCATGAACAAGAAATCAACTGACATATTGTACTTGGTTTGCTGGTTAAATAAAATATATACAATTATAAACTTCAATGATCAAATTCCAATAAATATTAAAATAAAACGGTTTTAGGAAATAATTCTGTATTCTGTGTTTCGACGTGCTCGGCATACATCATCATTAAGAAAAAAACTATAGTTTAATTAGTTATGTTGTTATCTAGTAACTTGTTTCTATATTGCGGTATGTTCTGTTTATTTACTATAGTTTTTTTCTTAATGATGATGTTCGCCGAGCACACAGATTACAGAATTATATCCTAAAGCCGTTTTAAACAATAAACAGAGTAAACAGTGTTTTGACCTGTATTTGAAGATTTTACTCCGTAATTGAGATTAAAGATTTTGAAAAGAAAAAATAATAATAATGATTTATAAATTATAAAATTTATAAATTATTATTATTTTTTCTTTTCAAAATCTTTAATCTGAATTACGAAGTAAAAATCTTCAAAAACAGGTCAAAAACACCGTTTACCCTCGCACCTCACCAACCCCTCCCTTTTAAAATCAACAACAACAACATTCGCAAGAAGTACGAGGGATCAAACATCGAGTATGACGCTGTGTGTGCGCGCCTGTACAACACTCCACCAGCAATACAGCTCGGGAAAGCGTGCTGTCGCTGCCATACGCTCTCCTCTTTTGCTTACACTCTCCTGCAGACAGGAACGGATTACTACGACTTTTTGTACTAAATATACAATAAACAAGATTAGAAGTATATGGGTAAACCCATATATAGACTACTTTGACATTTCTCGGAAAGTTGGCAACACTGTATTTTAATAATATTATAATTTATGTGGGCAATAGGAGATACTTTTCTGAAAATTTGATCAAAATCGAATAAATAATGTAGCCACAATGAATTTTTTAAAAATTTTGTGATTTTTTTTCTCGATAAGTTGGCAACACTGTATTTTGTTAAAATTGCATAATTTATTTAGGCACTAGGAAAAACTTTTATAAATATTTGATTAAAATCGGTTAAATAAAATGGTCAAAATAAATTTTTTTAAATTTTACTAATTTTTTTTTTCGGAAAGTTGGCAACACTGTATTTTGTTAAAATTACATAAATTACATGAATACTAGGAGAATCTTTTGTGAAAATTTGAGTAAAATCGGTTGAATAACATGGCCATAATAAAATTTTTAAAACTTTAGTAATTTTTTTCTCGGAAAGTTGGCAACACTGAAAATTAATAAAATTATGTAATTAATGGGAGCATTAGGGAAATCTTTTCTGAAAATTTGATCAAAATCGGATAAATAACGTAGCCAATATGAATTTTTAAAAACTTTAGTAATTTTTTTCTCGGAAAGTTGGCATCACTGGAAAAAAACAAAACCACATGACCATCTTGGGTACTAGACAAATTTATCCTGAAAATTTCATTAAAATCGGTTGAACCGTCTAGGAGGAGTTGCGGCCACAAAATTTTGACTTACGACCGAGCGAGCGAGCGAGCGAGCGAGCGAGCGAGCTGACGACGCACACACATACACCCTCATAAACTAAGTTCAGATTCGTCATCTACAGGCTATATGAAGGATTTCTATACAATTTTTTTTTTTTTTTGAAAATGTTACAGACACCGTACCAAACGCTTTACTACTTTTCCTTGCAGTCAAAGTAGTAAAAAACAAGCTATGTACGAAAGCCTCAACCAATTTATAAGAATTTTGAAAAAATATATTTCTATTAAAATAAAACGGCTTTAGTTATAGTTCTATACTGATATTTATTAATAATCGGAGTACTCAAACTCAACATACAAATGACATTTATACTATAAATGTCACTTGTATGTTGAATAAATTTTATAGTACACAAACAAAACATAGAAATAACAAAATAAGTAACTAGATTATAAAATTTATAAATTTTGAATTACAGGCAACCAAATTTTATTTAAATCAGTTACTATAGTCACACTGATTGCTGTTATCTTTTTCTTTATAAATTTCTATTGTTTCTCTTATCAATCTACTGTTAATATTGATACAGAACTATAACCTAAAACCGTTTGATTTTAATATAATGAGTTCTGAAAGATTTTTACTATGTTAAATATATTTCTATTCTATACAGAGTATTTACGGTCTTCTCTGTATCCTTTAGTACACGTCAAAAGGAGTCAATAAACCTTAAAACGCCTTAGTAATAGTCGTCTCATAAGCGAGATAATAATGCTTTTAGTTTTTACTGGAAACGACTAATATGTTTTAAATTATTTTTATATCTTCAAATATTTTGTATCAAAAATTACACTAATTTCGTTTATAAAAATGTTGATAATGTAACGTGTTTAAAGTTCGCACTAGGTGAAATTGGTTAAAAATAAACACAACACTTAAATTAACTAAAACTAGAAATATATTTAAATATATGAAATAAAATAGTTCACTAAATACTACAAAGATATAATAAGAACAATAATAAATAATTAAATATGTATAATAAAAGAATACGAATAAATATTACTTAATAATTTATGTCAAATAGGCACTTTTCAATACAATAGCTTGGTCGCGACTACTGCAGGCAAGCAACGCGTGGCCTTTATATGCAAGTTCAAAGTTTCCAGCTCTTTCCAGTTTTCTAAAATGAATATTCTCGAAGCTTTTCGACTGATGACATTATGCTTAGCCACATTTATGTAAACAAACATATGACGCATTCTTTACAATGCGTCATATTTGTTTCGCAACAATAATTTTGTATCTTTTCGGTAACACTAGCAAATAACATTTTCTTCTACATATTGTAATTTTTACAGTACTTTTGTTATGTCCCCAAATGGGACATGAAATAATCCCATGTATTGCAAATATTATATATAGGTTATTAAAAAAGTACCAAATTACATTTATCGGTAAACGGTAAATTATTTTGTCGTTTATCGGTATTACCAGTTTTAAAAAAAAAACAATTATATCTAAAAATAAAAATTCGCTTAGTTTTAATTTTTTAATTTTAGAATCTATGAATACAGATTCTAAGGCCCGTATTCCCACCTCTTTTGTTTATGAAAAAGTACTATTTTTTTGCTTTAAAATAAATTTTTACATCTATCTCTTATCAAATATAAATAGTATTTCTACTTTTAATAGATTTTTCATATTTAATATTATAAAATTCAAATAAACTAATTAAAATTGCTTAATAAGTAAGTACTTTTGATAAAAATTACTTTTAAAAGTGAGGTGAGAATACGAGCCTAAAATGTACATTTTTTTAAATTTAATTTTATCATTATTAAGAAAATATGCCCTTAAAGAATACAGTTTGTCCAATATATTGTCATTTAAGCGTGATCTGATTTTAGTACAGAAAAATCTTGCATCAAAGTCTAATAAAGCGCTCCTAAATATTTTCCACTATATTTTCTGTTCAAAGAATAAATAATTCTGTTATAATCATTAATAATTAGCGGTAAACATTTCTCAATTTACCGGTAATTACCGAAAACATCTTTACTTCGATTACCGCTAACGATAATATCAGTATTGACATCCTTAATTATATATTGCAATTGAAAATTTCCTGTATTTATGTACAAATGTATTTCCAGTTAATATCAAATTGAAAATGGAGCAATCCGGACCTGATTGTGTTCTGTGGGGGGGAGGGGGCCTCGCCCGGAGGCAAAGCGCCTACCGCCCGTCAAATGCACGTGTCCAACACATAACGGAACACTGTGTTGTGACGGCCTGAGCTTTCTAGAGCTTTCGGACTCCGGTACCGGAGTGGTGGGGAAGACGAGGCAATCTCGTAGACCAATCGCTGACGGTGAGTTAATGCTGTCTTTATTTAATAAACGGAAATAGTATATAAGTGTGTCTCTATCGGAAGTAGTAGATTTTTTTTTATTTTATTTTTTTTTTTTGTTTAAATGTACTTGAATGTTTGATAGCATTTCTGTGAAATTTTGAGGAATGAGTAATGTAAATGTAAGATTATTATTTTTAGCGACCTTCATATCACATATGATAAGAGAGGTATTGAAATCATACCAAATTTGACATTATGTTACAGATAAGCACGAATTAGATTTATAGTAACACGAATCAACTGTTTTTAGCATGATGTCTCTCTGTCAGTCTGTGAACGTGTGTAGAGCAAATTCGATTGAACGGATTGTTATCAAATATCATATTTAAGCTTCGGATCTTTACCAAAAGTTAATCAAATTGAGATATTCATCTCCAAATCTTAAATATAAAATTTTATAACAGACGTACATCACGCTAAAAACAGTTTAGTGCTTATCTGTAATAAATCTCGATATGTCAAATTTGGTATAATTATAATACTTTCCTTATCATATATGATATGACGGTCAGTAAAAATGAGTCACATTATTATTGCTATACCTATATATATAATATATATTTACAAATTGTTAAAAAAATATTTTAATTAATGTTTTATCAATTCTATACAATACATACATCTATACGTATTATACATAAATAATTTACATATCTGATATTCAATAATGAAAAATAAATAAAATTTGATATATAATTCACAATACGTTCTGTGTAAATAAAAATGGAAATAATAATTATACTAATCGATAACCAATCACAGTAGTTTATTACAAAATGGAGGACGATATTTACTATAAATAATTTAAATATTCCTATACATACTACATACAATACGATAATGCGATATGTCACACAAATCTTTCATATTGATAACATAGTTTTTCTAATTGATTTAATTTTTTTCATAAAATCAAAATCATTTAATGACATTTTTACTATTTTATAAGCTATAACAATACCATTGCCATCATAATAGTATTAACATGATTTTGAAATTAATTCTTTCTTTTCTGATACAAAAATATAAAGATTACACTCTAAAAAAAATTATATAATTTTACCTACAAATTATGAGACAGTATGACGCCCAGTATTTCTAGGTATAATTACTCAACTGCTGTAATTTTACATAATTGTTTAAAAATACATAATATCAGAACCATTACAAACATTATGTAATATGATATTAAGAACGGGATGTAAAAGTACAAAAATATATGTAATATTACAGTTTTTTTTTTAATAAAGTCTCTTTTAGTAAATTTACAGAACTTCAGTAAATTTGCTGTCAAAAATTTTCCATAAATAGCTAAAATTTGTTTAGTTTTATGATATTATTGTTGGTATAATTATATTTATTTCTGAATTTACATAAAGGTTGTATTTTGAAATGAATGAATTACACTGAAAATATTTTATTAATATTATTAAACAAAATATGTACTAAATCTTATTATTTTGATAAATTAATATGCAAGCTAAAATAATACATAATTTAAGAAATTATATCAACAATATGTAATTCTATATTAAGTATAAGTGATGCAATTTGCAGAAAGTAAGCACTTTTACGTACTCATTTGGTCATTTTTACTTACTTTATGTGATTATTATGAATTATGTACAAATTCCAGAATTTTGAGGTAGAAATACAGAATATTTATAGTAACCCCTGGTTGAGAAACACTGCTCTAGAGATTTATAACGAATTTACAGAACACTAACAATTAACATTTACAAAAATATCCACTCTGACATACAATTATCCTTTATCCACAAACAAAATAATAATTATTCGCCTCATACACACACACACACACACAATTCCAGCACAAGTCAGCAGCAATGGACAGAATCACAACTATTCGTATTACGAATTTCCACATAAAATTCATAATCTAAAAGACAAACCTAATTGCCCGCGAGTCACGTACGTCACTAGACCATTTAATGGTGGAGGTGAGGGAGAGGCACATGTAAACGTGCATTTGACACCCGCGCAAGTAACAAAACACAATCACACAAAGGGCAAGTGGACCGTCTGTATCACACATCTATATATGTATACGGTTGTGATTTTCAACCAAAACAGCATCAGAATCAGATGTTTGTACGTATGTGTGTATGCTATTTGTTTCTTTGCGCGTCAACTGTACCGATTCGCAGTTCCGTTACCGGTTATCCAGTTATCCAACGAATCGGTCATTATACTGTAGCGAAAATGTCCACTTTGTATCCATTCTTTTGTGTACAGATTGTTTTTTGATGAGAGATTCAATTTCATGCAGATACATTTCAAATTCAATATCATTCGAAACTATAACTTTGTTTAAAGACTAAAATACGTTTGTAGAGTTAGTAGTAGAGTACACTAATATACCTTTTTCTGTAAATCACTCTACTCTACTCTATGGTAGAGTAACTGTTTATACAAAGCTAATGGTATGATTAGAGTTCATTCAACTTTCGTCCATTTGATTTTCGTACGTATTAAAATAAAACATTAGTAATCTTCAAGCTTTTTCGGCCGGTATCCATAGAATTTTCTGGGCTGGTATGCCGTGATCGATCTTCTCTCGTCGCAGACGTTTCGTCATACATAATAAATGGCATCCTCAGTGCTTGGTGATTGAATAACAATTCCTGCTCAGCAATCTGGTATATATATACATGTAGCCCCACCATCTTTTACAGGTATATATACCAGATTTCGGAGCAGAAATTGTTATGCAGTCACCAAGCACTGAAGATTCCATGTACAATGTATGGCGAAACGTGTGCAACGAGATTAGATTGATCATGGCATAGCAGCCCAGAAAATTCTATAAATTCAAGTTAAAACCTGAATATTACTAGTATATTTTATGCAGATATTGCATAAATAACTATTTAATATCGCCTTAACTTTTTTTTACCAAAGTTTAAAATCTATGTATAATATAGAATATAACTAGAATACAAAGACAAATATCCAATTGTTCTGTTTGTTTTTCTAGTTACTCCATCTGTACACATACTTCACAAATATTCTCCTGTTAATTTGTAGAGATAAACAAAACAATATCGGGGATGAAAATGCAATGGAATAATGCAAATACATCAGTTTGTGCGCTGTATGTTTTCATTTCAATATGATAACATTTATCCATTCTCAAATATGACACATCCCAAAATTTCCCACACACACACATACATATCACCCTCTGCCCGCACCCCTACCAGTCTGTTTTGGAATCTTTTCGCAAATCGCGAACGCGCAAAATAAATGATAATGTTGTAATAATAAGGGTGCGGTTTTGTCGTTCCGTAAAACAGAAGAGAAACCGATTGGGTAAGGGTGCCCGCTTGTTTAACACCAACACACGAACACATCCCCCAACTCGGGGTGGGTTTGGTGCGGGGGGGTTGCCAACGAATACTCTGCGCGCCCGATGATAACAGGACCCTAGGGGCGCCCTGATTGCCCGGATTTCCAACTATGTTATATGATGTGGCAGTCTAGTCTTACTTAATAAATTCCGTAAGCTGCCCGTTCACTCTATGCGATATTTAATCGTTAGATTTTTGTATTTTGTTGAATGCGTTAGGTTTTGAGTTTATTAATTAGATTAGTGTACAGACAGCCGTAGGCCGGTGGTAGCGTGTTGAACTCCGAACTCAAAGATCTCTGGTTCAAATTTTACAACTTGTGGACATTGAAGAATTTGAAGATGGAAAGTATTAAAAATATACAGAAATAGTTAAATTGGGTTACTACAAGTTACTAGGTAACAAAATAAGTAACTAGATCATGAAATTTATAAATTTTTAAAATAAAACTGCTTTAGGTTCAGGTTCTGTATTAAAATTTATATATAATCAACGTTTCGACGAAACTCAACCCTTTGTCTTCATCAGGAAAACTGCTATTAGTTTGCGTTAAGATTCATCGAAATAAATAAAATAAAAATAAATTTTAATACAGAACTAGAACATAAAGCAGTTTTATTTTATATAATAAATTCTAAAAGATTTTTTACTATGGGATAAATTTTTGATTAAAGGAAGCTATATTGTATCTTAATTAATAATTTATAAATTTTATAATCTAGTTACTTATTTTGTTATCTAGTAACGTGTTTCTATGTTTACGTCAATTATTAATAAATATTAATACAGAACTACAACCTAAAGCCATTTTATTTTAACATAATGAGTTCTGAAAGATTTTTTACTATGTTAACTTTTTACGTTTTAATAAAAAAAAAAGTTATAATACATTTAATATTTAACAATGTTGTGGTTGGCACTTGATGAAACTTTTTTTAAATTATAAAATTACAAAATAAATATCGTAGATCAATAAATAAATCTTGTAAAACTACAAGTGTTTCATTTTTATATTTATTTTATAATATTTATTTGAAAATTACACCATTCAATTTGTCTCAAAAAAATTAAAGCGCAAAAAACCTAACACGATTTTTAACTAGCTACGTATATTAATATATAAGCAAGTCTACACGTGTGTCTACAACTTCAACACAAATTTCTAAGCACCCTTATCAATTCAATCATCTCTTTTCATCTCTATATACATCCACAAACGTGCCCTTTGCTAATACGCAGCCCGGGGATGGTTGTGTCGTGTGGGAATTGTCAGCTTGAACGCGTACAAGTAAATATACGGGAAAAAGGACTGTGGGCCTGTGGGAACGGCACAGAATGTCCGGAAACAACCGCCCACTCGTTCACCGCCTCCCTACCCCGGTATTAAAGGTGAGGGTGGGGGGTTGAAAGTGTAAGGGAAAGGTCATGGATGACTGGATTCACTCACCGATACGATGATATCGCGAAATAACAAACGCACGAACAGGATTCCTGTCTCTTACTCTTTCCATATTGCAGACGCTCTCGTGGTCATTAGATCAATCATAAATATAGATACGTAATACATACACTGTAAAGAAAATTTCCATTTTACATAAAAACCATTGTAAAAAAATTACATATTATTTCAGTAAAACGATAAATTTTCTGTAGCAATAATATGATTTTGTAATTTTTAAGTAAAATAATTAATTTACCATATTATATAGTTTTCGCCATAATTATTATACACAATTATGTAAACAAATTTTCCGAACTAAGCTAAGACCTACATCATAATACAAATTAATCTGTCATATCAGTAGTGAGTAGTGAATATGTCTAACAAAATCGTACACTTAGTTTTCCGAATGGACAGATTTTAATGGCAAAAACTATACATATATATATTATTTTACCTAAAAAGTACGAAATTATATGTATATAATGTAAAAAAATTTACGGACCATTGTGTTTATAAACAAAAATTCTGTCTCTTATTAGCAAAACATCTACACTGAAAAAAAAAAACATTTGCCTTCGTAGATAATTTGAATTTCCTAATACTATATTTACTATATTTCATAAATATGTCCCTCAAACGAATTATTATTAATCTATTCTAGAATTGCTTATTTCTAATTAGGCAAAGACATATTTATATTTTAACAAAATTAGTTAAAAAATTTATTGAATTTGTGTTACAGATATTTATATTACTAAAGCAATAAAATTATAATAATCATGCGAGTATACACATTTTTTACTGTAATAAAAAACGAAATAATTCATTAATTTTTTAGAAATTTTATTTACTAAAATAGTAAACAATGTAACAGAAATACATCTTTACTTTTTTGGATAACGTTTCTCACTGTCACGATATTAGGAAATAAAATTCACTAATTTTTTTTCAGTATACATTACAGTTGTTCTGATTATTATACAAATATTATCTATCTTTGTTCAGCCACGCATAGAATAGACGGTGGTTTTTGAAACTATCTGTCAGGACAACGGATCAGGATAGAGATAGATAGAGGAATAGAATAGGGTGGCGATTCGCAACTGTTTGTTTGGTCGTGATCGCAGTGAATTCACTGAACAATGAATGATGGCCAAGCAAAAAAAAAAAACTAAAATAGTAATAGGAAAGAAAATTGTAAAAATACATAGTTGCTATATGAAATGATTCAATTTGTTGTCTGTGACAAATAATTATTCATGTTTTAAGATCGTTCTTTCAATACTAGTTTTAAAATGTTTTTGTTCCGAAACAATAATTTTCTTTACCTAAAACTATGATAAATTATTATCTCCTACTAATAATAATAATATCTTTAAAACTATAAGTTTCAGAAATACTTTTTGATAGAAACGAGAACGCTACAAATGATATAGTTTAAATTTTTTAAAAACTTATCACCGCAGTTATAGACATGATTTTTGAAATTTTGCTTATTTCGAGATTTAATTTGCGTTATATTTTTTCAGAGACAAGTTTTCAAAAAATCTAACCTATACAATCTTATGTAGCAAGTTTTTCTCTATCAAAAAGTATTCTATATAGTTTCAGAGATAATATGATTTTTAGGTTTCAATTCAAAAACAATTTGAAAAATTTGCCAACTTGTACAAAAAAAATACAATAGTAATGTCAGATAAGCTAATAAGCTAATAAGTATTACCAACTAAAGTTAATGTCATCAATTTACCCTCTCTTCCAGATCAGATACACTCCATAAACTGCTTCATGGCGGAACCTGTCTAGATATTAAGTCACTTTGTAAAAATTATTTTAAAATATATATTATTTTATTTAATTTAAATATAAAATATATCATATTCCTCAATTCTTTTCCGATTATTTTTAATTATTTTCCATTTTTTAATAGATAATATGTTATGGACAGCTTTTTGTAATTATATTTAATTTATATAAAATATATCAAAAGTATAAAAAAACAATAATGAAAAATCATTAATTCGATATTTTATACAAACAAAAGCTTGCAGCCAATTAGAGAGAAAGAGAACGATTGATATATATTGTATATAGATAAAAACGAGATAAAAAACTATGAAAATATATATAAAATATATAAAAAAAAGAAAACACAATAGTACGCATTATTTTATTTTGATATGTACAAATAAATAATAAATATTAATTTATTCATCAGGAACAGAGAGCACAGAACCTGATTCATATCGCAACCAGTAAAATGCAAAACAAATAATATACACAAAAAGAAAAAAAAAAAACTAAAATTATTTATCGGACAACAGAACCGGAACAACGCGATGGCCTTTGTTGTAAATTATGTTGCCAAACCGGTTTTCAAACGATTAAAAAAATTAATTTATATAAATTTTAAATAAACAAAATCCGAACTGATAATGCCACTGCCAGACAAATTCTACACCAGCATAACATCGGTGTATTAGTGTGTTGCATATACATGCAGGCGTAATGTGTATTTGTGATTCTCTTTTTTTTTTATTTCGTTATTAGCTAAATTTGTACAAAAATACGCTCTGATTATTTATTTAATCAACAATATATTAACATAAAACCCACATATACATCAATATTGGGTTCATTAGTTATTTTGTATTGTTTTTTATTTTAGATTTATTAGTTGATAAAATTTGAAAAAAATATAACTATATAATTTTAATATTTAATTATACAAGGTGTTTATGGTATTCTCTGTATACTTTTAGTAAAAGTCGTCTCATAAGCGAGGTAAAAATTCTTTTAGTTATTAGGTATATTTGTTTTTCTAATACTTAATCAGTATTATTCAATAATCAAATTAAAATTCAAACAAAAAGAAACAATATAATTGCCAATTAACTTAATTTGACTTAAAAAAATTAACACAGCCGTAAGAGATGTCAAATTAAATATAAAATATAAAAATATAACATTACACTGTAAAAAAAAAATTGCGAAATTACAAAAAAATAATAGTAGAATTTTACTATAAAAAATCTGTAATTTAATTTTACTATAAATATTCTGTATTTCTGCCCCAAAAATTCTGTAACTTTTACATAATTCATAATAATAACATGAAATAAGTAAAAATGATCTAATAAGTATGTAAAATTATTTAATTTCTGCATATTACATCATATACTTAATGTAGAATTAAATAGATATTGGAATAATTTCTTAAATTATGTAAAATTACAGCTTGTATATTAATATCTGTAATAATATTGTAAAATACATTATTTATGTAAATTTCCAAACCAATTTTATACCAATAATATAACAGAACTAAATAAAAAAACTGTAAAATTACATATATATGTACTTTTCCATTCCGTTGGTAATATCATATTACATAATGTTTGTAATAGTTCTGATATTATATATTTTTAAACAATTATGTAATGTATTACAGCAGTTGAATAATTATACCTATAAATACTGAGCATCATAGTGTCTCATGGTTTGTAAGATAAAACTACATATATTTTTTTAGAGTGTACTCTTTCTACAAAACAAAAAACAATCACATCCTATCTTTCTATCATCCCCCTCTATATCTACTATCTCTGTCCTTCCTTAATCGTTCGCAATATCTATAAATCTGAGTATAATCCAATGCATAAACAGCTAGTTAAAATGATACATGAGTTTAGTGGTGGCTTTTATACATACATACATACATATACCATTTCATACCCTCTCTCGTATCCCTTCCTGTTTCATCCCTGTTTATCCTATTTCACACTTAAGTGCTTTCCCGTAGGAAAAGTTTACATTCATCCCCCCCCCTCAACCCACCCCTTCTTCTATAATCGCGTCGCTGAATGTCGACAATTTTATTTGCCTCATCGTAAAAATTTCTTGATGACTACATTGCGCAGGTTTTTTTTTTGAGTTAACACGTGCAGAAATTATATTCAACCTGGCCCCAGTTTTTATTACTAATGTAAAATGATTACCCAGATATAAAAATTATATTACAGTTTCTGTCTTTGGACTTATATTGACGAGGGTTTTTGAGTTTTATTCGGAAAAAGATAAAGGTATTTTACATTGAAAAAAAAATCTTAAATGAATTTTTCTTTACGCGCCTTACTCAAATTACAAAACTATCTATTGCAATTAGCTTCAATCGTAAATGTTATTTTATGTGTGTGATATAAAACATGTGATTCCTAAGAAACAATAATTTTATTTTAAATATTAGCCCTGTTCGATTAGTACACTTGCTGCGTCAATGTTTATTGCTTTATTCACTTTGCAGTTACATGTTTTAGGAATGGCAAACTACTGCATCATTTACGACGGCGTTTTGCAATACAAGGAAGCCAATCGGATAAGCCGGTTGTATCTAATATATTAATATTTTATTTACTCTAAACAATTCTTCAATGGTGTTCCTTTGGTAATATATTATTGGATGGACTTATGAGGAACTTATTAATAAGATACAATCTTAATTATTTAAAATTAATTATTTAATTATTTATTTCTAACAATGTTTAACATAGCAAACTGAGAATTTTATAATGTATTAAAATCCTCCAAACTTGATTTAATTGCTGATGATGACTTGTATCAAATTTAAAAATCGAAACGTCCAATATATTTTTTAAATAATTAAAATTGTATCTTATTAATAAGTTCCTCATAAAGCCCATCCAAGTTTTTCTTTATAAATACACTGTTTGAAAAAAAAATACCCTTATTAGTGCCTATATAAGTCCGTTCCCTATAAAGGGTAAATATGATTACCCTAAATAGGTAAATTCGAAAAGAACACTTTATTATCCCAGAAAAGGATAAAAATGCAGTTATTTACACTTATTTCTCGTATTTTTTGCCCTTCCATCAAGGTAAAAAGTCAAATATTTTAAAATACGCAAAAGCAGGGCAATTTTTTGCATTAATAAGGCTACAAATTCAATTACCCTCGAAAATGTTTACTCTTTTGAACTGTGTACGAAATATAATTTTACATTTTTATGTCTTCAAATTATAACCTTTAAAAAAATACCACATGTACCAACAATATTTGTATCATTTTATTGTAATTTTCTGTAATAATTTATATAATTTTCTTGTATACATACATATAATACACAATCACACCATGTACCCAAAAGGGTGTGACACAAACTCTTTCCACTATCTACCCTCCAAATATCCTTACTTACATCATGATCACCTCTCATATATACTCTTCTATTCCTACTGTTTGAAAACTAACGCAAGCCATTTTCTCAATCATACCACTCAAACTACTCCTCTTACATTCCAAGTAACAAATCTACATTCATCCTGTCATTTGTTTCTTCTTCTACATAGCCAATATATTAACAACGTAATATCAATAATTTGATACGCTTAAAAAAAATTCTAGCTATTTTGTTTATTATTAAATTTCATTTTCGTTCAACTGTAACAAAGTTTTTCTCTTTAACCATCTTTAAATCTACAGGCTGGACAACATTAAAAATTAATTGAAACCTTCCGGCAAGATATACCATTCGAACCAAGTATACTAGTGTGTCCGTAACCGAAGTGGCGGTAACGGGTAACCAATAAAAGCGGTAACCGAGTTCAGACATTGGACATTGGACGGGAAAACGCACAGATGCACCGATTTCCCAAGCGAACTATATATACACACACACACATACATAGGAAAATATCGACGTGAAAATCTTGTTTTACACAAAGTATTATATCCAATGCCTTCATCAATTTATTCTCCTCATTCATTCACTCTCCCTTCCCTCTCAGAACCCTGCCAACCCACTCAACGTTCATCGCTGATGGCGAGCTTAACTAAGACCATTCACCTTTCGTGACAACCCTATACAAATGCTTTACAAATTTTAAATAATCTTTTAGAACTCATTATATTAAAATAAACCGGCTTTAGGTTATAGTTCTGTATTAATATATTAATATATTAATACAGAACTATAACCTAAAGCCGTTTTATTTTAATATAATAAGTTTTGAAAGATTTTTTACTACACTGTAAAAAATTTAATATATATTTATATACTATTAACATAAGGGCACATGAGGCACGAGCCCTAGGCCCTGAGCTCCATGGGGTCCTCAAAGTGCCGACGTCTTTATTTACACTTAAAAAGAAGAGCTTAATTTTTAGTGTATTTTACTAAGAATTGCCGTTAAAATTTCTAAATTTGAATGTAAATAAGAAACCCAATGAGATTTCTAAATATTTTTTAAAAAGGGGAACAAAATTTTACTAAATCTAAAAAAATTACAGACAAATACATAGCGCGAAATTTATAATTCATAATTTATAATTTAAAAAGTGAATTACGAAAGACTATGTTACAAGAACAACTTATTAATTTGTCAATCATGTTCTTAGAAAATGATATCCTTCAAACATTAGTCTTTGAGGACATAGAAGATTTTGCTCAACAAAAATCCCAGAAGAAACCAATATTATTAACATAAGTTCAATTCAAAACAGTAATCACTTTACTTATATTGAATTTGTGTAAAGCTAACCATAACATTTACTTTTTTTTGATTTTCTAAAAGGGCCCCAAACTCAGTGTACCCAAGGGTTCATGCATGGCTTAAGACGGCCCTGAGTACGGGACTCAGGGCCGTTTTGAAAAAACTAATAATACAATTTTTATTCATATAATATAGACTTTTTAATGAACACTGTATATACATGAGCTGTTCTTTTATTTATTTAAATAATTTAAAATTTTTGTTAATTAAACACAAAAATTTGAAAACAAATCTAACCTGTTTTGCTTCTTGTCCGCAACGCTGCTTGCGAATCACCAAAACTGGAAACTTCTTTTTCGATTGCTTCTTCTTTGATTAGTTTCGGTTCCATTGCCTTCTGTAACATAATCAAAATAAACAAAACATTAAAAAATTATATTAACATTAAACAAATAAATATTCATAAGTGTATCTGTAAAATTAATATTAATAATATTCAAATATTAAGATTTTATTTTTTCTAAAGCCAGCCAGATAATAACACCTGCATCAGTTCAAACATTGATCACAGCACCATACTGACGAGCTCCTAAAGAACAAAACACGTGTCTATGGTTAACTTGGTCTAACAAGCCGATTTAATGATTGAGTAACTTGTGAAATTTTTGGAAAAAATCTTTAACATTTAAGTATTATTAGAAAATTATATGTTTGACCAATACATCAAAACTGCATTTACATCAGTATTGATAAACCATGGATTGAAACTATTTTCCGCGGGTGACCACAACAGAGCATGGCTCGGTACGGTACGGTACGGGCACCGACACGGCACGGCTCTCCCACGCTAAGCGGTTTCCAACATTTCCGAAACATATGACTACATACATATATACACAACATGTTAAATTAATTACGTGAAAAAAGATAGAAAACTTTCTTTGAAATACCTTTGACACAGACCACATCCTACGTATTATACATATTGCAAATTTGTAAAAATGTCCGTTGCATCATTCATTTTACAAATTTTTCATTATACAGTTATTTTCATATAGAGAGGTATCTTAAATATTACTATAATTATGTGTGTTATGTGCGCAGTTGTTCTAAAGAATCTATGTCTATATATTATATTACGAGGAGTACAAAGCGATGATTATTGTGTTGAGCCCAAAAATTTGTGCCCGAGACAAAGCACAAACAATTTGTGCGAAACACAAAAAAAGCTTTCTATTCCGAGAGTGACATATACGATTTTCTCTTCAAACGTTCTAAACAAAACTAAACTAAAATTAATTATTTAAATTAAAAAAATTAATATACCACTTTTTAAAACGAACTAAGAACAGGGTGGCTAAAACTTTGTGAAAACCAATTTCCCTGACTTTTCCCGGTTTTCCAGAACTTTTTTTTCATTTTTCCCTGACTTTTATATTTAAACTAATATAAATTCCCAAGAAACGTCAGTCAAGTTAGCACCCCCCATTCTCCAAAAATTAAAACAAATTAGCTCACATTTATGAGCTATTTTTGAGCTATTTTTGAGCCACATTCAAAATTTTTGAGCTGCAAAACTATGCATGAAAAAAATGTTTTTCGATGGGAAGTGCTAACTTGATTTCAAGTTGGCACCCACGCTATCAAAATTTTTTTTAAAATTAAAACAAATTAGCTCACATTTATGAGCTATTTATGAGCTATTTTTGAGCCACATTCAAAATTTTTGAGCTGCAAAACTATGCATGAAAAAAATGTTTTTCGATGGGGGGTGCTAACTTGATTTCAAGTTAGCACCCACGCCATCAAAATTTTTTTAAAAATTAGAACAAATTAGCTCACATTTATGAGCTATTTATGAGCTATTTTTGAGCCACATTCAAAATTTTTGAGCTGCAAAACTATGCATAAAAAAAATGTTTTTCGATGGGGTTGCTAGCTTGACTTCAAGTTAGCACCCACGCTATTAAAAATTCTCCAAAAATTAAAACGAATTAACTCACATTTATGAGCTATTTTTGAGCCACATTCAAAATTTTTGAGCTGCAAAACTATGCATTGTTGTTATTGTTATTTATTGTTATTATTATTTAGATATTGGTTGAAACCAATTCATTCTCTTAAAAAGTGTTCGATTTCATGCTTTTTAGAAAGTAATTATAACTCGAGTTCTTTTTGCCTTATCCCAATACAGTTTCATTCATTTTACATCGCCTTCATCAGAATTGCCATCTTAGCTGACACCGCGCGTGTAAGTTTTAAAAGTACGTTTTTCGTCACTATAAATCTATTTTACAAAAGTTACGCAAAACGAGCTCATAAATAGTGGGGCTAATTATTCTACATTAAATATTTTTTTTTAATTGGAGGAGGGTACTATCTTGACGTCATAACAGACCGCCCCCCCCCGCCCGTAATTCTAAATAAAATGTACAATATCTAACATGAGGTTTATGATCACTTTATAAGATACTTGTGAGCGTCGAAATTTATTTTTGAGCTCTATTTTAAAAATTCGAAAATTCGTTTTTCGCACGGGCAGAATAGTGTGAATTTTCGAGTGTCCAAAGTGGTGCACAAAAATAAATTTCGACACTCATAACTACTTCATAAAGAGTTCATAAATCTCATGTCAAATATTGCCCATTTTATTTATAATTAAAAGCGGTGGTGCTAACATGTCCTAAATTTATTAGCACATTATTGAAAAATAATTTTTTTCCATTTTGAATATGCAGCACGAAAGTAGTTTTTGTATTTCTCAAGTAACTCATAAATCAACTCTTATACAAAAATTTGTCCGCATTTTTATTTTGCAGGCTCAATAATGTATCTAACTAGTCAAAATTATATAAATAAATTAGAGTTACTTCAAAACAGATCAATGAGAATAATATTAAAATGCTATAGATATACCAATATACAAAAAATGTTAGAAAAATTACAGTGGTACAGTGCGATATAAAAGAATTAATGGAAATACAAATAATTATATTAATCCATAAAATAAAATTAGGTCCTCAATCTGATTATTTTAAAGATAAATTAGCTAAAACTGAACATATACATAATCATAATATTCGGTAAAAAAATAAATTTTATATTACTCAAAAAAATACTAAAAAAGGACAAATACTGTTTAAAAAAGTGCAAATATATAATAAGTTACCTGATAGTTTTAAGAAATTACATATAAAAATATTCAAAATTAGCCTTAAGGATTATTATTTAAATAAAGTATTTTCAAGTTTATAATAGATTTAAAAAATATTTATATATGATTTACATTTATATATTAGTATTTTTATATTATTATTTTGTATTTGGTAAAGCATTTGAACTAAATAAGGATTATTATTATTATTCATGTAAACTTAAAGGTAAATTTTGATGCATAGTTTTGCAGCTCAAAAATTTTGAATGTGGCTCAAAAATAGCTCATAAATAGCTCATAAATGTGAGCTAATTTGTTTTAATGTTAAAAAAAGTTTTGATAGCGTGGGTGCTAACTTGAAGTCAAGTTAGCACCCCCCATCTAAAAACATTTTTTTCATGCATAGTTTTGCAGCTCAAAAATTTTGAATGTGGCTCAAAAATAGCTCATAAATATGAGCTAATTTGTTTTAATTTTTAAAATTTTTTTGATAGCGTGGGTGCTAACTTGAAATCAAGTTAGCACCCCCCATCGAAAAACATTTTTTTCATGCATAGTTTTGCAGCTCAAAAATTTTGAATGTGGCTCAAAAATAGCTCATAAATGTGAGCTAATTTGTTTTAATTTTTGGAGAATGGGGGGTGCTAACTTGACTGACGTTCCCAAGTACTGTGAATCACAAAATATTGATTAAAATCGGTTTAAAATTAGATAAAGATGAGTTACAACCTCGAACTTAATTAATTATAATGATTTCTAAGTCTAGGTGTGAAAAAATTGAGATAAGATTAATTTAAATATACTAAAAGTGAAATTCATACAATTTTTGCGAATTTTATAATAATACAATTACAAATTTGCACAACATTTGCTCAAAATTTGTGTTTGTAATTTTGTAACTTCGCCAAACAAATTTTTTCCCTGACTCCAAATGAAATTCCCTGACTTTTCCCTGACTTTTCCAGAACCAACAAATTCCCTGACTTTTCCCGGTTTTCCCGGTTTTCCAGGTTTTGGCCACCCTGTAAGAAGTATAAAATAATTTATCCTAGCCTTATACAGATTCCTGACCCTCCATACAGACTGTCCTGAAAATTTGGGATTGTGAATTTTTAATAGCTATGACAATACTTGTAATATTTAAAACAAAAAACGCGGAGTGCATAGTAAGGATTGTAGGAAGCAGCTGTTTGCCTGCGGCTCACGCTGTAAACGATAAAAATTGATAAAACAAACTTTGTTCGCTTATAACTAGATATTTATTAATTTATTATTAATAGTTGAGTCGATTTTCGAGGAAGATTTTACTATGGGACAATGCAGCATGAGCCGCAGGCAAAAAAAAATTAAAATGGGTTTAAAATAATGTATCCCGTAGCAAAGTACGGGATATTAAATTAATTAATTAAATATTATCAATAGAAATACAAAAAATTAAAAATAGTTAAAACTAGAAATGCTTAGGTATTAAAATATCTTAGAGTTGAACGCCACTGTTTTCACCAACTTTTAGAGAAAAATACCTAAAAATTATTTAATAATCAAGCATCTTTTTATGCACGAGCAAAAAACCACACGACGCCGCATCGCTGACAAGAATAACAGCCGATCAAAAATAGAATTCAAACTGAAGACACAAAAAAAAAGTGAAAAAATCCTCTCAAAAAACAATTGAATAGAGAGAAGACAAAAAAACAGCACTAAAATCACTTAAATACGCATGCGCGTAACTCAAACGATTTATAACAACACTATGCTAAACGGAGGACTAAGGCCCGTGTTGCTGTGTGTGTGTGTGGAAATTTCAATCATGATAATTGCATTTTAAAGCGACCAGATGACTCCATCTGTATTCTAAACACGATGACGTCATAAAACAAAAATCACAGCCGTCCACGCGTATTTAACTAGAAAAACGTGACGGAAATTCGGAATTGAAAATTAGCCTCGCAGAGAGAGGCGCCCGAAAACACAGAAACGAAACGGTAGAAAAGCTCACCCCCCTCCCCCAAAACTCCCTCACTCCTGCTCTGGAGGGTTAAACGGGAACCGGTTTGTCGTGCACACAAAACACATAACTATCAAACCGGTTAACCGGTAATAAATATAACTATTCAAACGATATGCGAAAAGCATTGAAACTGTAATTAAAATTTTGTCATAAAATTATTACAAATCGATTTATATAAACGATGGTTCAATATTTGTTCTAGAGAAATTAAATTTGCAATTTAAAGTAAATTATATTTTTTTTCAAACGTATTAGAATATTAATATTACGTTTGAAATATGGCTATGTAGAAAGAGGTTATAAAAACGATGGCCTGTATTCTCACCTCACTTTTTCGTGAAATAGTGCTTTTATCATTAATTTCAAAATATTTTTTTGTTTCTGTTTTTGATCAAATATGAATAGTTTTTCTATTTTTGATCATTTTTATTATATTTGGTATTATAAAATTTAAATAAACTATTATAAAGTCCTTAATAAATAATTTTAAGTAAACGTCAAAAGCACTTTTGGCAAAAATCACTTTTATAAATGAGGTGAGAATACGGGCCGATGTTTCGACGAAACTGAACGTTTATCAATGCCATTAAAGTAAATAACAGTACGTAGCAACAAGTTACTAGGTAACATATAAGTAACTAGATTATAAGAATTATAAGTTTTTAATTAATAGAAAACTAATTTTATTTAACTCAGTGCCTTAAGAGTGATTCATGTTATTCTTTTCTTTATTAATCTCTATTGCTTCTCTTATCAATCTGCTGCTAATATTGATTGGTCTACCAATTATTACAGTATCTTCAAATTTTACATCATAAAGATATTCTAAAACATGTTCAGTAATAGCAGATTTATCTGGATGATTTAGACGAATTGACCTTTTATGTTTTGTCAATCTAGTAGAAACAAGTAGAAAAACTAAATAAAAATAACTTTGTTATATCACTTTTAGTGATATAACAAAGTTATTTTTATTTATTTATCTTATCCAAAATGTATCACAAAGTTATGGCTATTCAAGTTAAATATTTAAAAGTAGAAAAACGTTGAGTTTCGTCGAAACGTCATTTATAAATAAATTTTAATACAGAACTTGAACCTAAAGCAGTTTTATTTTAACAAGAGAGTTTTTAAGTTGAATAAAATTGTGTAAATAAAAATAATCTGCAGAATTTGTCCTTCACAAACAGGAAATCTTGGAATATAATCCAATAAGCAAAGAAAACTACATAGTTCACAGATTCTTTTTAGATCTCATTACAAGCAATTACGTAACGTCTCCCGTCACAACAAAACAAGACGAACGCAAAATCTCACACAGTTTATATACAAACATTTTCACTAACTAGAAAGAAAAAAAAAAAAGAAAGAAGAAAAAACAGATGAACATCATCTACTTGGTATCTTTGTATATACATACTTAATATATACATATTCACATTCACACATATACAAACTTATTTACTGGCATAAGAAAAAGTGTTCAGAATGTGCAACGCGATTTTGCTAGGCACCAGCAGCAAAAAAAATAACATTTACGTTAAAAAAGGACACGTTTGATCCTAAACAGACGAATCCTTTTATCATCACTTCTTTATACATTTTCCTACTCCGCGGCAAGAGGAGGCAACATTTTTAGAAACAGACAGACACGCACTTTAAATGATGTTATTCAGATGCTTTTGCATAAATAATCTTTTTTGGCGAATTGTTTAAACATTCGGGCTAGCATACGATTCGTGACGGAAATAAACGAAAATGTTTGTTTATATTACCCATGTATGTGATAATGTGATGTAATTATTTGGTAATATTTTGGCATGTTATTAGAAACTAAGCAAAAAATTATGTATTACTCTTATAGAAAGTAATAAATAAATTTTTTAAATGTTTATAATTAGAAAAAATAAAAATTACCTTTAATTATTAAAATATTTTTTTATTTAAACTATTTAAAGATTATCAAAAGTAAAGTTATTATCAAAAACAAAACAAATACACCTTGAAAGTGATCCCTAGTTTTATTTTCAATTTCAAATACTCTTTCGCGTAAGATGAGTTGCAATTATGCTACGAGACCTCGAAAATTAAAAAAAATAATTAAACTAATTTTTTTCGGGTCATTTCTAGTTTTTGTTCCAGCAAAAATAACGGTTTTTTCTGTTTTTGGTTCAGTTCCGGTTCGAAGCCCTGATATATATATATAAAATAATTCATGCAATAGAGAGTTTAAATCATAACTCTATAATACTAATAGAAATGAATAAATTTTTCACGATTTAAAATTTCCTGTAAAACACATTTAACTAAACTCTCAGTGCTAAACTCTCATCACAAATTACAAATTAATAAATAAAACAAATTTAAAACAATAATTAGTGTTTTTCCGACCGGCTTTTGTTCGCAAAACAAACAATAGAAAAAAGAAAAAAATTCAACATACGCGCTGCGCTATACTCCATTCTCTCTATAGCACAACGTCTACAAATTATAAAAATATTTTTCATACAGCTAATTACTAATAAATGATTGTGGACGGCCGAGCAATGGCTAAATATTAAATATGCATTATACTTGCCTACTGCTATATCTGTGTGTGCATGAGCATGTGTGTGTGTGTAATGAAAACATTGCAAACCATATGCGCTTCTGGTATCCTAAATTCGTTTGTTATTCTATTTCGTTCTATGCGGCTGCTGGAAGCCTGGAGAGCTGGGGGGCTCTTCTCTGTTTTCGAGACAACCCGCGCACGACGCGACGGCCGGGGCGACGAAGGCAGAAGCAACTTGGATAACGCGCGAGCTGGCCGGGCGAGTATAAGCATCGGGCGTGCACACTTTTTTTTTTGCTCTTTAACCGTGCCAGTGGCGTAGTGGAGATATTGTTCCGATTAAAATAGTTGGAGGTGCTGGTAATTTTGCAAAATTAATAATTTATCGCTAGATTGTAAAAGCTGAATTACATTATACTTTTTTCGTCTAGATTCATACTAGGTTTCTAGTTCAAGTGCAGATAGTCAGTTCTAGTATAATGTAAATCAGATTTTTGCATCCAAGTTTCGTTCAAGTTTCCTAGTATAGAAATATACAACATGCTCTATTTTCCTATTCAAGTTTCATACTAGATACATTATACGCATGCTCACGCAATTGTACCAACCTTATATATATATCCATTTTTGTTTAAATGTGTTTGTCAGTATCTGTCAAATTAAGTACTTTATATTTTTAAGTTGGCGTACTGGCAATACATCGGAAAAAAATCGAAGAAACTCGACAATACACGACCGATTGTGAAAAAATTATGAAAATTGAAGAAAACTTGAACGAAAATTGAACTAGAAACCTAGTATGAATCTAGACGAAAAAATTATAATGTAATTCAGCTTTAATACTCGTAGCGTAACGAGTTATTCTGTCTTTTTCTATCATAAGAAAAATTCCATTTAATAGAAATAACATGTAACAAAATATTCCGTAACGTTACGAACCATACGAGATGTGAACAGAATTGGCAGCCAATCATTGCCGTAAAATTTAATTTTTTACTTATGAATATGACATTGTTTTGTAATTTGACTTTTTTTAAATTAATATTCTTCTACAATTTCTTCTTCCTTCCGCTACAAGAAGTACAAATACTTTTTATCTGCCTATTGCTCATTCTAATCTTCTAACAAAATCTCACATTTATCATATGTGTCATTCATTTAATAAGTTAACTATATATATTATAAGTTAATTATATATTAACTATAGATATTTGTTCACGTTCACTTCGTATCTTTATTAATCATTTACACATTGTACACACTTAGTGTTTCTAACGTTTTTTTTAGATAAATTTATGTATTATATTTTATAAGTCTATGTTTATATCATTTGCGCCATTTATTTGAGCTATTGCTTGTATGGTGTAACTAAATAAATAAATAAATAGTTGGTAACAGTGGTAGATGACATGAATACACATGTCCTCACAAATCTGTTTCAAATATTTAATGAAAATAAATCAATCCGAAATATTTATTCACGATTTATTTCAAATAGTTATTGATAAATTATTAATTAAATTATTACCGTCTAAAGTGGCCTTTATATAAAAAAAAAAACAATCACAAAATCTATAAACTAAAAAATCACACGATAACCAATCTGTAACCAAATTCGTACGGCACTGCCCCGCCATGTGTACGAAACACATGTGCAACATATGGTGTACGTCTCACCGCCGTTGCCGCCGCCGTCTCCACTGCCACCAAGGACTCTGTAGCTTTACTTCCCACCCCCCACCACCGCCCCCTGTCCCCCGGAGAAGGCCGACACTGGAACCTTCAGCTGTGAGGCGCACACACGGGCATAACATCGGCACACCAGCTGATACCATACCAGCACAAGAACACTGAACAGATACACACAGTGGAGCAGCAAGTGCACGCGGCATATGCGTGCTGGGGCCCTTCTCTCATTCTCTTTATCCCCACGACGCCCCCATCCCCACTCCCTGCTAAATTAGAGAACGCTGGACGCCGCCGTCGGCACAGGCGTCTGAAGATATTTTGGAGAAGGTGCCCGTACGGATAGTGTCAGTTTGGAAATAATCAAAATATTCAAAAAAAAAAAACTGCTAAAGGTTCAAGTTCTGTATTAAAATTTATTTAAAATCGACGTTTCGACGAAACTCAACGTCCGTCTTTATCAAAAAAACTGATACTGATAAATAACAGAACATAGAAGCAAGTTACTAGGTAACAAAATAGTTTTTTTTTTTATTATTATGGTAGTACAGTTTAGAGCCTGCATTTTAACTACAAAGACGTATGATTATGTATCATTTCTCAACAGAATACTTCGTAGATAACAAAATAATAAAAAAACTAAAACGGCTTTACGTTTAAGTTCTGTATTAATATTTATTAATAATTGATGTACTCGACGAACGCAACGTCCGTCTTCATCAGGAAAATCTGATACAAATGACATTTACAGTAAATAAACAGAACATAGAAACAAGTAACAAATAAGTAACTAGATCATACAATTTTTTTTATAAATTTTTAATTAATGCAAGCCAAATCAGTGCCTTCATAATGTGCTATTAATCTTGCTGTTATATTGTAAGACCAATCAATATTAACAGCAGATTGATAAGAGAAGCAATAGAAATTTATACAAAAAAAAGATAACATCAATCACTGTGAAAAGGCACTGAGTTAAATAAAATTTGGCTTCCATTAATTACAAATTATAAAAAAAAAATATTATCTAGTTACTTATTTTGTTATCTAGTTACTTTTGTTTCTATGTTCTGTTTATTATAATATATAACAATAATTGATATAATACAATATTTCACAAACATAATGTTTATCTTAATTTAAATTTCAAAATGTAAATATAACAACGATGCTCAATAAACTAACAGATACATTGACAAATGATAGTAAAATTATATTTTTGATCAGTGATACCAACTTTTGGAAAACTAAATTTTTTTATTTCAATTTCTTAGTGTTTATGTGATAATATTAAAGTGGTCTGTATATGGATTTACCCATATGCCTTTAATCTTGTATATTTTAATGTAATGAGTTCTGAAAGATTCGTTCCTATAAAATAACAAGTATTATTGGAAATATTATCAAATTTAATTTTTTCTATTTAAAATTCTATCCAATTAAATAAAATTTTATAATAAAAATTTCGTTAACGATTTGACCGATGTCGAGATTTTGATGTGAGATATATTTTCGCATCGTTGATGAATCTAAATGAGAATGAGATATCATAATCACCAAGTAATAACCTTAATTATATTCGTAGTTTGCGCACTGAAAGGGGGTTGACAAACCGGCCTAAGGGGTTAGATAGATTTTCCTTCCGTATTTCCACTTTTATCACAATGTTTTTTTAGATTTTTTTAAATATACTATATATAATATACTTTTGATTAAATATCAAAAACAATTCATTATTTGACTTGACTTATAAGCCGTAGGGTATCTGGTATTATAAACGAAAATTTTAACAAATAATATTTTTAAGTTTTATAAGATAAATAATTTTTCTTATATATTTTTTTGTAAACTTATTTTGTAAAATTATTTATATGTATATAGTAGAACTTGTATAGAAACCCGTTGTAAAGAAACATAGATAAAACTACACAAGTGATCGCCTTCCGACAGTAATACATACTGTGCATATAGCTCAATTCACTGTTAAATCTTAAAGTATATTAACTTGAAATCATTAAAATTACAACAGTGTTGTTTGTTACAATTTTATCATATGTATATATACCGGGTGTTCGTTCGTTAAGTTCGTATGGGCATTTAACATGCAATTTCGATAATTTGCGATATACTACTTTCTCGAGTTAAATTCGGAGAAATACTTAGAATACTTTTTGATAGATAATTTGGTTTTAGTTTTAATTTGCTAGCATGTGCCGTTTGGACGCTAGAATTTTTTTTTTTTTGATTTTTTGGTTTTTTTTTTTTTCTCAAAAACTATGATGTGCATGATATGGAAAAATGCGGAATAATGAGTACTATAATATAGTGAATAAACCATTATTCTAGGATGCATCGTTTAGTAGAAAAAAATTAAAAACTGAATTTTGAAAATTTGACCCTTGCAATTTTTTCAAAATAAGATTTTTTCAAAATTTACTGAAAAAAATCTGAAAAAATTTAGTAAAATAGAAAAAAAAATAGCTACATAATAGCTAAGTAACTTTTTACTCAAATTCATGCCGGTTTCGCAGGAAAAATTATTAAAAATTCTAAAAAACATTTTAGAATTTTCACGAACACGATGGTTGGTTCTGTGGTGGCCATTGCCGATTTTTTCAAATGAAACAACTAAATTTTTTGAAAAAATAATCATCTGGGGATTTTTTTACTGTGTTTAATTACAGTAAAATTCATAAATAAATAAAAAAAAAAAAACAAATTAATCCCTAGATCAACAAAAACACTAGACATCGCCAATTTGTTTTTGCCTCTGTTATTTTAATGTCACATCAGTCCCGAATATAAAATATGACAGATTAGTAGTCTAAACAAATAAATTTGCATTGCAATCTAGCAATGTGATCATTATTTGCAATATACCTATATACGAGCTTTTGGTACATCAGAGCATAGGGGAATAGTGGTATAGTGACAAATAAGTCAACCTAGATCGAAATTAATATTTTTTTTTTGTTTTTCAGTAGTATACAGGGTGTAACAGAATAACTATTCCTAATTTTCAGAAATGATAGAGTGCACTTAGAGAAACATTTTTTATTAATAAACTAGTGTCCGGAAATTTCTCGGTGCCAAGATACACTAGATATCGTTAAAAACAATCTTAATCAAAACATCAAAGAGTAGTTAAGTTAAGGAACATTTTATTAGAAATAATAGCGCATTAAACTTTATAAAAATTGTTCGAAGTTACGACCACCATTTTCGATACACAAGTTGTAACGAATAACGATGTACAATCGACGAAAATTTCCGGGCACTAGTTTATTAATAAAAAATGTTTCTTTATGTGTCTTTTATCATTTCTGAAAATTAAGAATAGTTATTCTGTTACACCCTGTAGAAATGTTCATTTGAATATTTATCAAATTATATATATTTGAAAACCAGGGGATGAGCTGTTCGTGATTTTTTTAAAATAAATAAAAAAAATTATAAAAAATATTATTTTTTTTTATTTATTTAAATCATTTTCGAAAGTATGAGTTTATTAATTATTTTTATGTATTTTATGTATTCTATTATGAATTTTAAGTATAACATACATATATAATTTTGTACGTAAGATATTTAATTTTATGTCTGTTTGAATGCATCCACGGCAGTATACCTTCAAAAACCTACGTGCTAATGTAAAATAAGCAGAAAGTGTTAGATTTAAATTTGAATTAAAAAAATTATTCCAGTTTGCTTTTAATTTTCTTTCTTTGTAGTAATAAATACACATAGGCAACGTTAGCCCTAATAACATAAACAAATTTTACAATACTATATTATATACGTATACAAGTATAATTAATTGAATTTAATGGGAAGATAGTCAAAAAAAGTTAGATGTTCGAATCAAACTCTCATTTAAAAGTATATGGCTTTCGGTTGTATTTTCCAACTTCTTCATAATCACCGAAAGCTTAACATAGAATATATACTATTATCATGAAAATTTTATCATGAAAATTGGCGATAAACCAAAGCAAGAGCATAAACGCGTCAAAGACGTTTCCAAAAACTTTCATTTGTAATGTATACAGGGTGTAACAGAATAACTATTCCTAATTTTAACTGGAGTATCCTGGGCTCAGAATATGAAGATTTAATGCAAATCACTGAGATAAAATGTGGCTCCTTACTGAGCTACAGGGTGTTTTATATAAAAATTTAAAAACGATTTTTGCCCAGTACTTTAAAACTATTTGACATATCCTAATCATACTTGGCAGGAAATATAGGTACCGTACACCATACTAAATTATGTTAAATAAAAGTTTCTGGCTACTGCCAGTGGCGTACAACAGGGGCAAGTGAGAGGTTGATCCTTCCTAAATTCTACGCCACTGGCGGAATTGTCATTTTAGCACAATTTTTCAATTTTCCAATACTTGTTGTGTAAAAAACATACTCTTTCTTTGTAACGATAAAGTCACTGTTTTTCGAGATATTTAAAGTTAAACATAAGCTGCACCCTTGGGATTTTTTCAAAATTTGCTCAAAAAAATCTGAAAAAATTCAGTAGAATAGAGAAAAAAATTAGCTACATAATAACTAAGTAACTTTTTTATCTAACTCATTCTGATTTGGCTGTAAAAATTATTGAAAATAAAAAAAATAAAATGCAAAAAATATTAATTTTCAATAATTTTTCCAGCCAAACCAGAATGAATTAGAGAAAAAGTTACTTAGATATTATGTAGCTAATTTTTTCTCTATTTTACTGACTTTTTTACAAATTTTTTTGAGCAAATTTTGAAAAAAATCCCGAGGGTGCAGCTTATGTTTAACTTTAAATATGTATCTCGAAAAACAGTGACTTTATCGTTACAAAGGAAGAGTATGTTTTTTACACAGCAAGTATTGGAGAATTGAAAAATTGTGCTAAAATGACAATTCCGCCAGTGGCGTAGAATTTAGAAAGGATCAACCTCTCACTTGCCCCTGTTGTACGCCACTGGCAGTAGCCAGAAACTTTTATTTAACATAATTTAGTATGGTGTACGGTACCTACATTTCCTGCCAAGTATGATAAGGATACGTCAAATAGTTTTAAAGTACTGGGCAAAAATCGTTTTTAAATTTTTATATAAAACACCCTGTAGCTCAGTAAGGAGCCACATTTTATCTCAGTGATTTGCATTAAATCTTCATATTCTGAGCCCAGGATACTCCAGTTAAAATTAGGAATAGTTATTCTGTTACACCCTGTATAAATGTTTGTTTCAACATATATTTTGTGCTAGATAATATCTAGATATTTTAATTATTAAACAATTATTAGAAATCAAATTTAGTTAAAAAATTAATTAATTAAAATTGTTTAAGACAAAACGTATTTATAAATGAAACTGCTCTCTCTCTCTCTCTCTCTCTCTCTTTCTCTCTCTCTCTCTCTGTTATTAATATAAAGGCGGATCCACACATTCGGCATTCGCCGAGTCTCGAGCGGCTGTTCGCCGAGCCTCGAATGATGTGGATGAATTGTTCGTCAGAAGCCGAGCGCATATTCGGCGTGCTCGGTGTTCCCGTACTGTGTCGGTCTTTTGACGCGAGTCAAAGTAAACGAACATTCGCCTCGCTGTTGTTTTTAGTCAGATCCAGACATTCGGGTTCTTGATAGATACTTGTGAGCAACTTGATAAACAATTTTTATTTTTCTTTTCCTTTACTTAAAGTTTTCTATTTTATTTTTAAATTTGTTTTAATTTTCAAATTTATGAATTGCATTGTAATTTTTATAATTTATTATTAATTGGCAAAAACTTTCTAACGTACTACTAGTACGATTGGCGCAAATTTTATTCTTTCATGTAAATCAATAGACAATAAACTATTTTCTAATTTAAATTTACAATAAAATGTTTTTTATGATAATTTTTTACTAATATCTTAATGATATATCAATTTTTTTCATATTTACTTCAATAAAAATTTTGCAATTATGTGAATTATGTTTAAAAGTATTTACTTATATAAATTCTTTTTTTTTCAATAATAATTTCGATAATATTTATTGTAGTATTTAACAAATTTGATACTTTTTTTAAAATTTTCAATGGCGTTCAATGGCAAATATTCCCCTTTCCCATAATAAATTGATGTTCGGCAAAGTTCACATATATGTATAAGTGTACTCGCCACTAGGCAAGTATTCGGTAACTATCCCCACCCATTCGGGATTCGGCGAGTAGTTACTCGGGACTCGGCGAATACCGAATGTGTGGATCCGCCTTAACGAAACATTGTGTTGTGTTCTCCATCTATAATATGATTAATCTGATGTTATTGCTAATCTTTAACAAAACAATCGGTCTGATTCTCTAACAAAGTTGCTAAGTTTTAGCAACGTTGCTAACAACTATAACCAATAGAAACAAATATAACAGTTCTCATTTTAATTTTTTATTTAGTGTCAGCTAATATGATTGACTAATGTTGTTAGCAACGTTGCTAAAATTTAGCAACTTTGTTAGAGAATCAGCCCGATTATCTCGAAACTCATAAAATGGGGGATATTCACCACAATTCCACTGGGGTCCTCATATATCGGAATCCGAACGATAAACAATAGATGTGTCACGAGGTACATATTCACACACACACAAACAGCAGCCAAACCAACAAACGAAATCCTCAAAATTGTCATAAATTCGTGACTGGTGCGAGGTGTGGGAGGGCGAAAAAGGGGGATTTTGCGCGCGTCCTGCCAGATGTGTCACGTGACAAGTCGGCGGATGGACTGTCAACCAGCAGCAACAGCAGCAGTGGCCCCCCAACTTACCAACATTAACGCGGGCACAAACCATCCGGGTGCATATATAGGTGCATAAGATACGAGAGCCCATATGTACATATATAGCGGCGGCCATCGTCAAACACTCATTTGCATATATCGTCAGATATTGCTCGGTTTATTACGATAGATATTGACCAATTATCATGACAATATTATATATATATATATATATATATATATATATATATATATATATATATATATATAATATTGTAGGAACAAAAGAGCATGTATGAGAGGAATTATGAATGTGGATGAAGCGAAAGTTGCTTGTTTGGATAGAAATGTTTGGAGGCGACTGATTTCGGAATGATAAAAGAGTTTGTGCCACACCCTTCTGGGTATATGGCGTGATTGTGTATGTATGTATGTATGTATGTATGTATATATATATATATATATATATATATATATATATATATATATAATTGAAATAGTTGAATAAATACACATCGATACAAATTTGAAAATTAAATTAAAAATTGTCTAACTCTTGCTGACAATGCATCAAAAAACTCACACTTATATATATATATATATATATATATATATATATATATATATATATATATATATATATAGTATGAGTTAGAGAAAAAAGGTACTTAGCTATTATGTAGCTAATCTCTATTTTACTAATTTTTTTCAGATTTTTTTGAGCAAATTTTGAAAAAAGTTTTATTTTGGAAAAATCACAAGGGTACCCCTTTGAGAGATTTTTCAAAAATTCAGTTTTTGTCTACTAAACGATGCATCCTAGAATAATGGTTTCTTCACTCAATTATAGTACTCGTTCTTCGGCATTTTTCCATATCAAGCTTAATTTCTTACACCTCATAGTTTTACACCTCATAATATTAATATGATATTGCCTATATAATATGTAATTAATATTGCCTACGTAACAAGAGGTCATTATATTAAAATAAAACTGCTTTAGGTTAAAGTTCTGTATTAATATTTATTTAAAATCGACGTTTTGACGAAACTCAACATCCGTCTTTATCAGGATAAATGATATAAAAATATTAACACGGAGTATTGAAAGATTTTTTATTATGTTAAGAGGTCATTATGTTACTAGTACAATAATGATATTATTATACAGCAGTTAGTTATTATATATATACTACTGGTGGCAGCACCAAACACGACTACAACAAACAAATAATAAATCTTTAGAATATCGATCATAACATATTTTTAACAACACATATTAAGTTAGTATTTTGTTTATTGCTTAAATCGCCATTAACTAATTTTGATGAACTAATTAAATCATTAAGTAATTTTTAAATGAAGAAAAATGCATTGACCTTGCCGGGGTTTAAAAAAAACAAAATAAACATATTAACATTGAATATATAATCTTAATTAGTTATTCAATGATATTAATTATAAGTGCACCAATAATTATAATATCTTTGTTAGCGAACAGCCCGTATCGTAGGTACCAGATAAAGAATGTTTCGGTTTTTGGCGCGTGCTATCGTGGCGATGGCGGTGTCGTGGTGTCGTGGTGTGGGAGCTATACGACGGGGGCAGCAGGTGCATTAAGTTGAGGTAATCCGGGTCCCAGGTGCATGTGGACTCACGCCACAACAAATACAGGACCGTACCCAACCCCACTAAATATTTTCCACCAACCAAACCATATCTATAGCTATACTTCTACATATATAGTATAAATAGATTATTTTTAATGTTACAAATATTACAATTTATTAGACGTTTTGTTATATAGATAATAACACGATTTACGAATTATATATATATATATATATATATATATATATATATAAAACTAATAGTAGCATATAGCGTATACCGGAGCTATAGCTTAAATAAATATTTGCCTGTCATTTTAGTATCCATGTAATGTAATCTGAATTAATTTCAATATTTAATTGGTCCGATTATAGAATGTTTTCTCTACTAGTTTTCAGTTAAGTAAACCTTTACTATGATTAAAAGTTGGATTTGATTGCATAAGCATAAAAGGAAAATGACTACTGTGGAAATGAGATAGGTAAAAAAAATTAAATGATTTATTTATGTATATCGGCGTAGAGTCCCCGGTCGGCGTTGTATCCTACGCCCTGATTGGCTAAAAATGTATATTCAGAATAAATGACAATAGTTCATTGGCTATGAACAGGTAAATTGCACACCGCGGTCATAAATCCTAAATTTGAGTAAACGAATTGCACACCGGTCAACAGCTGAATGACCCAAACGGATTATCGGTTTATAAGGGTCTTGAACCCTTACGCAGGTAGTTTTTACAGTGAGCGTTCGTTTATTCTATAGCATATTGACTGTTGGCTTAGGGTAGGTTAGGTTACAGGTTTTTAAGAAATTTTGAGAGAAAAAATTCGCAGGTGTTTCTGGTACGTTCTAGAGATAAACTATTTTCGATTCTACCTGTTTTTAGGTTGAAATCTTAATCCCTTAATCTGTCTATGACCGGTGTGCAATTTGGCTATGCAAAATTTCAGTAAGGAATTAAAATTTAAAACCCAACTTCCATGTGCAATTGGTATGCACCCCATTGGCTAATGTTTAAATTAATATAGTAAAAAAATCTTTCAGAACTCATTATATTAAAACAAGACTTTGGTTGTAAGTTCTGTATTAATATTTATTAATAATCTACGTACTCAACGTCTGTTTTCATCAGGAAAACTGATACAAATGACCATATACAATAAATAAACAGAACATAGAAACAAGTTACTAACTAACAAATAAGTAAAAAAAATTAGGATCTAATTATTTATTTTGTTCTGTTTGCTGTAAATATTATTTGAGCGAATGTCTAATAATCGTTTGGTTATAAAAATATATGAGAATTATTTTAAAAGTATACGTATATCTCAAAAGTAAATTATACACTTTAATATTTAAATCATAAACACAATTTATTATAATTTTCCAATTTATAACAGATTCGGAATTCATATAAAATTCAAATAAATATTTCAGACAAAAATAACAGTCGTTAGAAAAAGAATAGAACCTATATATATATATATATATATATATATATATATAAAAATCAGTGCTTATGTACACAGATATCGTTAAATAGAAGTTTACAGAAAGCATAAAAAATTGATATGGAAAATTAAACCAAAAATATGTTTCAGTTGACATATAATTATCTGTAAAAACCTAATGGATATAAGAAATACACGCAGCCCAATATAAATTACATATACAAATACATATATATATACCAATACATGTCGATATATACCTATATACGATGTGTTTCATTTCAATGGAAAATGAAAATTATTTTACTTTATTTTTACCGATCATATCACATATGATAAGAGAGGTATTGTAATCATACCAAATTTGACATATCGAAATTTTTTACAGATAAGCACGAATTAGGCTTATAGTAACACATGAATCAACTGTTATTTTATTACCTGTGTTATATTTAAGCTTCGAAGGTGAATAATCTAAATTTAATCAACTTTTAGTAAAGATCTGTCAACCGGATATTTACCAATATCACTTTTACGCGTTTTACGAATATTTTATGAGAGAGACATATTTCAAAAAAATTTATTTAACAAAAGTTGTTAAACAAGTTATACGAGTAGCTAACAAATTTTATTTGAAACATTTTTCGATACGATATATTTTTTTATAATTTTTCATATTTTTATGATACATATAATTCTATAAACGGGTTGCATATTTATATAAAGACAGTTTTGTTTTTATAATAATACTCAAAAATATTGAGATTTTATATTTTTCCCAAAATTTCACTCAGTTACTGAGTCATTGAATCGACTTGTTAGGCTATGCATCAATGACTGGCAAGTTTAACCGTAGACACGTGTTTCGACCTATAGTCTCATCAGTTTTGTTGTCAGTTACCATAACTACAGTAGTTGTTATTATACAAGTTTTTCTATTCCATAAATTTATTTAATACGATGACGGTCGATTCTGTGTTCACTTAAATGGACTTTTTTTTGTTTTTATTCCAGAAAATATTACAAAATCAATTTTAAAATTACGACTGAAAGAATTTTATACAATTTTTAAGAAATTTTATTAGTGTTTTGTTATTATCTTAATCAACAGTTTCCAAATATTAAAATATAATAATAATTTTAATATTTATTAACAGAAATATTAAATTAATCTGTTTAATACACTTATATATCAACTATATTTAAAAGAGTAGTATTTTTATTATATGCAAATCCGCACAATTTTTTTTTATATATGCAGTATAAGCGAGTGAAATAAAAAATAAATTTTTGAGTGTTCTCGGCCCATAAAAGTTGGGAAATCCTGATCTATATTATTTACTATAACAATTTTAATAAATGTTTTTAATTTTTGTTTGATTCATGTCATTTATATAATTTTCCTGATAATGATATACATAGAGTATATCGAAACGTCGATTTTTTAATAAAATATATATAGAACTTAATCTTAAAGCCATGAACCTTTTTAATAAACAAAATTGCATTCAAATCGGCTAATTAGTTTTTCTTCAATACAAGCTTAAAGTTCGACTATCTTTTCGGCCGTCTACTTGGATTTACCGGATTTATTTTAATATAACGAGTTCTGAAAGATTTTTTACCATGTTAAAGCTTTGTTTTAAAATTTTAATTAAAGAATTCCATTTAAGTGAAACAACCAGTACATATTTATCTAGGAAAATGGTGCTGAAATTACCAGCAGTCAGGCGTGGGAACAAAATGAATAAATAAATATGTTATGCGACACAGAATGTTGCGTGCCTGTCTATCTTATAAAGCTCGCAAACAAATCCCCTATATCATACAAATTATCAAAAAGCTCCTATTAATAAATAAAACTCAATCATACAAAATTCTACAATACAAACATACCTTTCAAATAATCTTCTCTCCAAAAAACCGATCGTCTTTTCCAAATCCGATTAAATAATAATAAAAACAAAATCACTGCATCGTTACTAAACGAAATATAACACAAACGAACGGAAAAGAGAATAATAACCACCTCCAAAAAAAAAAAAAAGAAAAACAATTTTCGAATTGACAAAAGACGAAATAATTTTAAGGTTAAAATAAGAATTGTGTTTTCAACTGTCAGATGCACGCGCGCGTCCCGCACTCGTTTACGCCACGAGTGCGAATGACAAGCACCACGAACTGTACCCGCGCCGCACGCAATATACGACCACTTCCGGCAACTGACAACGGCCGACTGTGCGCGCAACGGCGCAACGTATACAGCCGTAGCCACGACCGCGGGCCATGGACCGATTCTAGCCGAAGTTTTGCGCGCCCCCACGAACATCTCAGCAGGAACGCGAACGAGGCAAGCAGGAGGCAAAGGCAAGCCAAACACGCAGGAGTATATGCAAATATGCGGACGGCTAGGCGAAGCGCGGCAAACTGCCTCGTGTACGACCGAGGCGTTATGGAAATCATCAGTCAACGTTAAGTACTACCAAAGAGTATTATTGAAATAAGTGTACGGGGAGATTATAACAGATCTATTGTTTTGTTTAAAATATTACTTATTGTAAATGTTTGTTAAATGGAATAAATATTGAAAAGACATTTTACAAGCTGTATTATTTCATCGAAATGCAAAATAAGTGTACGACGGCAATTATATACGATGTATCTAAAAGTATTATATATTTATTTGTAATCACTCAACAGGACATATGTTCCAATTATGTGGTAATGATGGTATACAAATAGGTGATTGTGTTGTACCTGCTTTAGCGTATGCTGATGACGTTGTTGTTTTGGCTGAATCTGAAGAGCAACTGAGAAGGATGATTGATAGAATTAATGTTGTTGGTAAAGTTATGAATCTTGTGTTGAATGTTGATAAGTGCAAAGTTTTAGTTTTTGAGAAGGGTGACTTGACAACTGAATGTAATGTATATATTGATGGTGCACGTTTAGAGCAGGTAGATAAATTTGTGTATTTGGATAGTTTGTTGTCTAGAGATAGCCGTTTTGATCGTGAAATTGAAAGGAGAGAAAATGCTGGTTGTAAGGTTTTGGGTGCTTTGGGAACATTTGCTAGAAATGTAAATGTTTTCAAAGAAGCCCGTTTGAGTATATACAATGCAGTTTTGGTGCCTATGTTGATGTATGGTAGTGAATGTTGGGTTTGGATGCAAAAACATAAACGGAAAATGACTGCTGTGGAAATGAGATTTTTACGTGGGGTATGTGGTGTAAATAGAAGAGATCGGGTACGAAATAGATTAGTGTATGATGAGTGTGAAATTGAAAAAAATGTTGTAGCAAAAGTTGTCCCGTGTTAGAGTCAGTTACGATGGTTCGAACATGTAGAGCGAATGTCTAATGAACGTTTAGTTAAAAAGATTTATTTGAATAATTTTGATGGTATACGTTTGCGTGGACGTCCGATGAGTAGTTGAAGTGGTATGATTGAAAGTGTTTTGCGTGAACAAAAGTTTACAAGTAGTAGAAATAAAAGAACATGTATGAGAGGAATTTTGAATGTGGATGAAGCGAAAGTTGCTTGTTTGGATAGGAATGTTTGGAGGCGACTGATTTCGGGATGATGAAAAGAGTTTGTGCCACGCACTTTTGGGTACATGGGGTGATTGTGTATGTATGTATGTACAAAAAAATTTACAATAAATAACAAATATATGTACAGAACAATAGCAAATAAATAATTATTGCAAAATTTGAGTAAAAGAATCACAAAACAAGTCTATATCAACATCAGTTTCATTAAATAAACAATATAATCTAGATATCGGAGTTTTGAATTCAAAAACCGTCTTACAGTTATATACAAAGAAGATTTGTTTTTGTCTAGAGTTTCCTCTGTGTACATGAAATGCGATTAGTAATAAATTAGAATCAGTAATAATGTTACTAATTATAATAATATTCAATGTACATTAAAATTATACATACTCTACTATACCGCAATAAATCTATTTACATTGGTGGTGTACCGGTAGGATAATGTAAATATTGTGGTGAAGAAAGAACGAGTAAAGTAAAGTGTACTATCTACTTTACTCTACTCTACTCTACTCTAGTTATTGCAAGAATTATAAAAGAAAAAAAACTAGCAAGCAACCAACATAATAGTTGTGTTATGCGGGTAACGGATGTATCAGGCGCCGTGGTTTCTATCATATCTGTATGAGTATGTGTTAGTCTGTCCATAAAGCATTTACCAAACTATCAGGCTACCATATTTGGTCGTATAAGCTGAGTGTGTGTGCGTATGTGTGGATGTATGTGTTTGTCGGTTTTCAAGAGGTGATTTTTCACCTGTCATCGACAGATTAAGGCCTCTCACGTCGTCAAAGTTTCTTCTGATAAAAATCTAGTTCTATATACCTAGATCTTTTACAAAAGAAATTCCATTTCGAACTGTTAGCGATTTTTCCGTTAATTTAAAATTGAAAATGTTGTTTGCAAAATATTTGAATCTTTTTGAATTTGCATTTTATTTCAAATCAAGATCGCAAGATCAAAACGCGTCGTATTATTAACAATATAACAAAATTGTAAAGACTATAAAATAAAAAGATTATGGCTGATATTACAAAGTCGGTTTTAGGGTGTTTTAATTCATTTGTTTAGTCCTGCTCTTATATAGTATATCTTATTTTCTTTGGTATTAGTTAAAACAAATTTAAAATAATTTCTGATAGAATTAATAGTAATTAACATAGTAAAAAATCTTTCACAGCTCACTATATTAAAATAAAACGGATTTAGATTATAGTTCAGTATTCATATTTATTAATAATTGACGTACATGATACAAATGACATGAAATATATAATAAATAAACAGGAGATAGAAACAAGTTAGTAGGTAACAAAATAAGTAACTTGTATCTATGTTCTGTTTATTTACTGTATATGCCATTTGTATCATTTTTCCTGATTAAGATGTTTTTGAACATGTATATTATTTGTAGAATTACACACTTTCCAAAAAGGGCTAAAAATTAAAAACATATTTTAATAAATCTAATTGACTTCAGAATCATTATTTATTTAAAATTATTATTCGAATTAAATTAGATTTTAAAAGATAGAAGAAAATAATATTCATGATTTTTGTGATATTCTGGAAGCTTCTCAAATTATATGTTTGTAAACTTAGAATTAATAGCATTTCGCATTTATCTTGTATTCATCCAAAAATTTCAATTTCAAAAACAATACATCAAAATTTGCCTATATATGAAATAAATTTCATTACCAAATCATTAAAAAGTCACAAAAAAAAAATCTACAGCATTTCGAAACCCATCATCACCGATAGATCGAAAACTGGAACCTATCAGAACCAGGAGGCTGCTCAGCGCCACAGCGGTATCGAAAGAAGAGTCCTCTAACTTCCTATCTCCCTCCCCGAAGCCATCACCAGCAGGCAGGAGGGCATGAGGTAAAAGTGGCAGATAGCATATCCACAATCCTCTCACTCTCTGCTCTCGGCTGGAAGCCTAAGCGAGCGGGGATGGCTCTCGAGAGTCGTGTCGTGTCTGCGTTTGAAGTCTCTCTGTTATACACACACACACACACACACACACACACACAGCACACACATACAGCTTCCACAACTCTACTCTGCCCTGTCGCCATATTGGAAAACAAATTGCACCGGGCGATGCACATGACAGCCGGTAGATGTCTCAAAGAGAACCCGCCGAAACGAACCAAGAGCCACTCTAACAACACACACACACACACACACACACACACACACACACACACACCTAGACATGTTTTGTGTGTGTATGTATATGTTTGAACAAAAAAGAATCAGAATATTATATAAAAATTGTATTTTTGTGGTAAAATAATTGAGTTAATTTACAAGTAGGAAATCACTACATAATTTGATGTATAAAATAGTTAAAATCTACTAGTATTAAAGTAAAAAAGCTTTAGGTTTAAATTCATTTTAAGTTAATTTTTATATTAAAAATCCATCTTCGATCTTAAAAAAAAAAATGCAAACTAGCTGGCCCGGCAGACGTTGTCTTGCCTTTATTTTAATGTGAATATTAAATTTTTTATGAATCTTTTTTCATGTTATAATTATTTTCAATTTATTTGGAATCATTTTCTTTCACACTTTCCAATATTTTTACTGGGATCCCAGAAACCTTCGCGGGAGTGTACTCAACAACTTCCCAAACTTTCAAATTTATTTGGAATCATTTTCTTTCA
This sequence comes from Clivina fossor, assembly GCA_963966155.1. Classification (NCBI taxonomy): domain Eukaryota; kingdom Metazoa; phylum Arthropoda; class Insecta; order Coleoptera; family Carabidae; genus Clivina; species Clivina fossor. The sequence goes on along the minus strand of OZ014559.1, from coordinate 14,521,608 downwards.
CACTTTCCAATATTTTTCCTGGAGCTCCAGAAACCTTCGCGGGAGTAGACTTCCCAAAGTTTCATGGCGATCGGATAAATGGTGTAGTAATGCATAAAGAACAAGCAGACAGACATACATACATTCGTTTTTATATATAGAAGACATAAATAATTAACAAACAAAACATAAAAACAAGTTACTAGATGAGAAAATACAATTATTTATTTTTATTTATTTTTCCTAATGACGAAACGTCACATTTTAATATAAAATTAAACAGAACTTAAATTCAAAAACCTTTTCCATTTTAATATAATAAGTTTTGAAAGATTTCATACTATGTTAAAAACTATTAAAGTGATAGTAAAATCATAGACCGTAGATAATTTTCAAAGAAAATATTAAAAATAAAACCCACAAATATGTACTGACTTCTATTCTGAATGAATATTTATTGATTTAATTCCGAAATATAATTAAACACTATAAAAATTTTATATATCATACAAAATCTATGCATTTATAGATCTCAGACTATATACACAAAATATATTATAATAATTATGTATGCCTAAATGTGATACTTCACGCAAAACAGTACTGTAAAATTGGTTGTATGTTAAGAACTACTAACTAAACCTGATGTTTATTCAAACTATAATAAAGTATGAGTATCATTCAAAAAATATTTAATCATATATTAATTAACAATAATGGCTGACACTACAATAATAAGTTTTACTGTTGTACTAAAATCACACTAATAAGTCATTAAATATTTATTACATTAACAAAAGAAATTAAAAACAATAAAAATTTATTTAATTAAAATTATTATACTACACTAACCTTATAATCTTCATTGTAAATTCTTCATCTTAACTTGATTTTTTGTATATATATAAAGAAGTCAAAATTGCGAAGAAATACACCACATAAACTCATGACAAGCATAAAAACGACAAACTTTTCACGATATTTTGATAAAAACTTATGAACAAATCACATAATCATCTTACGACAATTTTCATTTTTTACTTTAAAAATATATTTTAGTTTCAAAAATGTTTGTTTTAAAATAAATTATTTTATCGTTTTTTAAATAACATTCAAAATTTTATTTAAACTTAAATATATTTTACATATTGTTCACTTGTGAAAAACTTTAAAAATAATAACAAATGTCAACTAATCAAAATATAACCTGAAGTTATAAACACTTGTTGGAATATGAAATATTTTTTATCATAAATTAAAAAATAAATTTGTAAATTTAATTTTAAAGCTAAATTTACACATTATTGTATATTTTTGTTCACAGTGTTACTAGAATTTTATTTTGAAATTTCACAATAATTTTGAAAGTTATTCCGTTTTAACATGACAAATAAGAATTTGGAATGTTGCTCATAGAGGGCAAAGTTTATGCCACATTAATTTGATAAATTTAAGCATTTTTTTGTCTGTAGAATTATGAAAAAAATAAATTGTAAATCTAAAAGATCGTCCTTTTTTATACATTAAAAATAATTTTTATTTCGATATCTCTATCCGTTTGACATTAAATTTAAATTATTTGTAGCGCACCAATAACGGAACGGAATTAATACGAACTATGGCAGTCACGCGAATCAGAAGCTAAAGCTAATGTCATTGGATTGGGCAAACCTGGAAATAAACACTTGATTGGTTCTTTACAATAAATATATTAAAGCCCGGTCTCATTTCAAAATTCCGACAACTTTAATATTTATTCAATTTTATAACAATTAACGGAAATATTTCGTATAGTATTTGTGAGAAATGTCAGTTTTCTTTGTAAATACAGGAACGTAAGTTTTATCAAAAATGTCTTCTTGTTATCTATGAGCAGGTGGCATGAAAATAGGAAGTGATTTGTTAACAATACTTAGCTAGATTTTTACAAATACTATTTTGTTTTAGTGAAGGAGATGGCGAAACACAAGTTGAAACAAATTCCGGTGAACCCAGTCCAACAGCTAGCGAAGCACAAATTGCTTTACAACAATTTTGGCCTAAAGTTATGGATGATATTAAAAAAATAGGAATGGTACGATTAAAAACTACTCTCTATAATTTTTATAAGCTAACCAATTAATTACTTTACAGTTAGACTTAAAGAATCAAGTACTGCCATTAGCACGAATTAAAAAAATTATGAAACTTGATGACGAGGTTAAGATGATTTCTGCCGAAGCACCGATGTTATTTGCAAAAGCAGCGGAAATATTTATTCACGAATTGACGTTACGTGCGTGGGTGCACACGGAAGATAATAAAAGACGTACTTTACAAGTAAGTATTTTTGTGAAAATTGATATTTTGTAAATTACTTATCTATGATTTCTGGTTTCGTACAGAGGAACGATATTGCAATGGCAATAACAAAATACGATCAATTTGATTTTCTGATTGATATTGTGCCACGGGATGAAATTAAACCGACTAGAATTAAGGAAGAAGCTGGTGTACGTACCTCGATGAATCCAGATCAGGTATTATATTTCTTATAATTAATTAAAAATGTCATGTTAGAAAATGATATGTTAGCCTAAAAGAATCAGGTATATAGCCGTAAAACATTTGTGAAATCAACACGATTAGATTACAGAATTATTCTTATGAAATAACCAAAATATGATCCAAAATCAGCTAACAGTTCTATACTAACATTAAAAAAAAAAACGCTTTAGGTCATGTAAAAATTCATATTCATATTAAAATTCAACGTCAAATTTTAATATAAAATAAACTGAACTTCAATCAAAAGCTTTTTTTTATTTTAATATAGTGACATAATGAGTTATGAAAGATTTTTTACTATCTATACTAACATATTAACACTTTAAGTACATTAAATTCTACTGGCATAATTATTATTGCTGTTAACTTTTCAAACTTGTGGCAACATTTTGTTATCTTTAAAATAATATTATGCAATATGTAATTAATTTAAATATCAGAAATTATACAATGTAAGTTGACAACAATTATAAAAAGCATAGATTAAATACACAAACGTAAAAAGTTCCATGTCGCTCTTGGCGCAATAAATCGATTCTTTTCTCTATTTTTTTAAGGTTCATTATTACTTTCAACTCGCACAACAACATCAAGCTGCTTTACAACAAAATACAAATACAGCACAAACTGTTAGTTCAACAACAGTTGCTCAGCCAACCATTCAAATTGTCCAACCGCAAGTTCAAACTGTGCAAGTAAATCCAATGGAAACGGTAAGTTAAAAAACGTAATTTTACAATGATAAATATGATTATATCTGTATTTTTTTATAAATATAATTAGACAACGGCGACAACATCAAATGTTACGACGGCAAATACTCAACAAGTTCTATTACAATCCAGTCAAACAAGTCCTCAATCACAGGCCGGTAGTATCCAAATTGTGCAACAGGTTGTGACACCTAGTGGAGAAATACAACAAATACCGGTAATTACCAAAATAAGTACCTACTAAATTGTATTATAGTCCATTCGCTTTAAGAACGAAGCGTTTGTCAACTTGTGATTATTAGATTTGTGTTGAATTTGAATTTTTTTTTTCATTATAGATACAACTTACATCACAACAAATACAAATGATCCGAAATCAAGTTCAATTAGGTACAGGACAGCCTATAATAATTCAAACGCCAATTCAAACAGCAGGACAACCGCAAATAATACAGGTAAAATTTTGATTTACAAACCACAACCTAAAAAACATAAAATGTTATAAAAATGATTGTTTGTATTTATTATTTCAATAGGGTAAATAACCAATAGCCATACAACTAAAACATATAATAACTAGTTTCGAAATAAGTATAATAGTATATTATTTAACGAGCAAATAATGGCACCTATAATGTACGAGGATGTTTAGTCCACGAGCGTAGCGAGGGAAATAAAACATCCGAGTACATTGTAGGCATTATTTGCAAGTCAAATACTATACTTTATCTACAACTGCTTATATATTTTTAATATTGTACTTACTTATTCAAATCTATGATGTTAACAACAACTAACTAACTAACTAACTACAACTGTCATTTTATTACTTTGACTGATAACTGCTGCCATCTGGCGTAGAGATATTTAGTTTGTTGATGTTGCCTAGCAACGAAGCGTGCGTACGGAAATCAAGTTAATAAAGATCGTTTCTTTATTTCCCTTGGTTAATAATGACTAATATTTTATTAACCTTGGTTAATAAAGACTAGTATTTTATTTCCCTTGGGCTATAAAGACTAATATTATTTATCTGATTTTATATATATAATGACCATATAACAAAGCAGTTGTAGATAAAATAATTTTAATGTCAAAAGATAAACTTTTGTTCTTGAGTCCTGAACCTGCGTTATGATTAATTCTAGTGTTATTAAATTCCCTATCAGGTTCGTTATTGTTTTTAGCAATGACGCGTTTCGATTTTTCAGTCATCTTCAGATTTTCTGAGTTTGGTGAACCCTCACTCGAGCCACAACACCGACCAAACTCAGAAAATCGAAACGCGTCATTGCTAAAAACAATAACGAACCTGATAGGGAATTTAATAACATTATATAAAATAATTACAAAATAACTTGTTGCTATGTACTTGTTATTTATTTTAATGTCATTGATAAATTTTGACCTGATGAAGAGAAGCGTTCAGTCTAGTCGAAACGTCGTTCTTATATAATAATTAAACAGAATCTAATCCCGAAACAGTTTATATTTCTTTTTATTATAATTATAAAATTGTTTACAGGTGGCCCAGCAAGCAACAGGAGGCCAACCCGTTTATCTAACGCAAGCAAATGGCACTAATGAAGGAGATTAGGGATAAGAACTATTTAAATGTATTGTTAATTAAATATGTCACACGTTAACTTATAATTTTTTTTTTTTTTAATAATACTTCTTCAATACAATTATGTTACATAAAAATACAATTTGAATACTTTCTTAAATATACATATTTATTCAGCTAACAAATTGTATTTTTTTTTCTTTCTCTCTTTGTTCTAACTACATACTTTTTTCCTTAATTTTTAATTTCACAGCTCTAGAACAGGTAACCGAATGAATTCAGATAATTTCTAATAAGAAAAACTAAAAAAAAACATACAATAATAATATTTTTCTAATAAATATTAAAGTGAACCCCACCACCTACAATAATTTTGTTCTTCAAATTTTAATAATTGGAAAACATTAAACATAAAATAATAACAAAATTTTACATTTAACAACAAATGATAATCAATCAATAAATTACATTGCAGTAAAAAAAAAATATTGTATGATTGTTGTCTTTTGCTATCAAACATAAAAATCAACAAATATTTTAATTCTAATTAAAATTCTATTTTATAACTTGCAAATTCAAAAATTACAGGAATAGTTTTTCTTTCATTTGGCAAGTTAGTGAAAAATTATTAATGTATAAAAGTATTCTACAAATATACAAATATTTTACAGAATATACATTATATATATAGCTTTAATACAAAATAAATATATTAATTACGTATAATTTAGCGTTTTTGTTAATATTAAAATTACGCCAATTATTGATATAAATTTAAAAAATAATTTTGTATATACAGATAAAAACTAAAATACAAAATTTTCCGGAGGGGACGGATTTTTATTATATAATCGCTTCGAGTATAAATTGTTTGGAATGTTAACGAAATAAAAAATACTAACCTTACTTTTTTGACACATAAGACAATTTTGCATCAGAAATAATGTTTCTTTTTATAATTAATGTGCATAATAATAACAATACTAGTACAAAATACAATCATTTCAAAACACTCTTGTCAATATTTGTGCAAAAGTGTCAAAATATCAACTAGGATTCAAATGTGATGCTTTCTTCCGAAACCATATACCCCCAACAACTTTATTTTAGAAGTTATAAGAAATCGTCAAAGAAATCTAATGGAAATTTTCGAAATCATTGATTCAAAGACTGAATTTGTTAATATATTTAATTCTTAAAAAAATCTTACGTACAACTATTTAATTTAGTGATATTTGACAAGTTTATATTGATAATAATTCGCAACTTTTGGCAAATTATTTTACAATTATTCCGAAAATATCCACTACATCAAAATAATCGCTTATTCGCGAATTGTAATTTGTATAATTAAAAATATGTCTAGCATCGAAAATTGCTATTATATTTGGCAAGATAGAATTTAAATTTTCATTTCAAATATGAGCTTAAATTTATATCTAGTTCATTTTTAATTTATGCACATTGACTTTTTTCCATTTTGCTACATAAAATCAACGATATCTCATAACAATATGCTTAAAAAATACACCTTTCATATAGATATATAATATATATGCACTTATATAGACTATTTGTTCCCGTTTTTTTTCTTTTGAAATATATAAACATTTTTAGCAACAATATTGTTCAGCATACACATACATTTATACATTTAAATTCTGACATATTAAAAATATATATATATCTATATTATAAATTTCGTAAAAGCTGAATTTTTTTATCAATAAAACAGCACAAATAAATGCCTTTGTATTCTGAACAAGAACATTCAATATATTTATATTTTATGTCATATATTCTCTATGTATATTTTTATATATAAATTGGTTTTTTTTTTCTTTATAAACAACACCGAAAAAGATTGCTTTAAAATAGCACATCATTTTGGTTGTATTCAGTATAAAAATTATTAATTTTTATATAAATGAAACAAGTTTCTTTATAAATATTCTCAATTAATTTTAAGTTAAAAAAATCGTAATTTATTTTTAAATAAACTCGGTTATAAAATTTTGAATTCTTTAGAACTTAAATTAGATTTACAATCAGATTTTTTAAAGCAAATACTTGAAAAGCATTTGTAAGTAAATTAAATATCAGAAAAGTTCTGAATACAACCATTTCAAAATTAATAGATTTTTTGGCACACGTGAACAGTCTTAAAGAAGGCAATCGTATAAGTGGTGTGCCAATGTGAGTTCAATATTTGTGTTTATAAAACGATGGAAAACTTCAAATATAACCTCAATACAAAAAATATCTTAACGCAGAATACTGTTTCCAAAAAAAAATAAAAAATTGCACGCTAACGGTTTGAACACAATTTTTGTGCCTGTTAGATTAATATTAAAAAATACCTAAGTTGATAAATTTTTGAATAAAAACTTAAAAACCTGTTACGGTTAAACATATAAACAAAAATCATATGAGATACATTTCAAAGTGAGATAAATTTTTTTTTATTTTGTTAAATAAAACACAATGGCGTTTATCAGATCCTGAAACGATTGTAAAATTTTAAAACAAATTTTATATTTTAGAAGTTATTAAATTTGTTCCAATTAAATTCTGTACAGTTCGGAACTGTACGAAGCATGCGTAGTACATCAAATTACAAGCTAAATCCACATTGCGCATGCCTCGAACAGTTCTGAATTGATGGTGAGTTGGAACAAACCCATTATCATGTTTCTACATAATTTTCTTTTTCGTTTCCGAATTTGAATCACGCATTGTCTAACTACTGTTTCTCACAAGTATAAAACTAGAAGTGTCACTAAAATCGTATATTTTTATTTATATAAAAACTGTATTTCTTAAAAAAAAACGTTGATATGATAAATTATGTACGTTTGTTCAAAATTTCGTTTTCGTATTTCAACTTTTAAATAGTAGTTTTTAACTTTTACATTCTGTTTTGCATCTAAAAATTTATATTATTTATATCGCAGCAACATTTAATAGCTAATATATTTTAGGCCACTTCATTTAACTTTATATTTTTACAAAATAATTAAAATACTATACTGCTTTGTTTCATTAAAAATTCAACAATAAAATAATTCAAATTGTTCTATAATAAGAAATTTACAATCTGTTTTGAAAATAGAAAAACAAATAACTATATCTTCAATAATAACAGACTAATAATGGTAAATAATGGTACAAATAAAATAAATTTTCATCTTTTTTTTTTAAAAAAAAAAAGGATTCGTAGAAAAATATTTTCAAAATTACTTACACGTAAAGTATTATGTCAAATGCGTTTTATCTTCACATAAATATTTCCTAATCAGATCCGATGTTATAAAGATTATTTTAATCTTTAACAATATTCTTCGATATTAGTATGCCAGATCTGTAAACGAAAACATTGAACAAATAAATGTAATATGGACTTACTTTTTACGTAATACCTTATTGGAATAAAAAAAAAAAAAACTGGAAAACTTACCTGAAAAACGGTACCGGATACATCGTATCTCATGAATGCGTGAATGCTTTACTGTAGCCGGCAGCTGAAGGGACAGCGGATTGCTGTTGATGATGTTTGTGTGGGGGATGCGATGTACTTGGGCCGGCATTAATTGCCGATGGCGTTAGACATTTGCCGTGCGATGTTGATGGATGAAAACATCGATAATACACCAACATGAAAATCAACGATAGAAGAAACGTGCACACTTGCAATATCACAGCGCCGTAATAAAGTGATGGAAATGCTGCCGAATTATATGTTACACACCTATAGATCAAAAATATGATATTTACAACACAGTCTAAATTATTACCTAGTTTTAAACAAATTGATGGTGCATGTTTAGACCAGGTAGATGCATTTGTGTATTTGGATAGTTTATTATCTAAGGATAGTCGTTTTGATCGTGAAATTGAAAAGATTGGTTGTAAGGTTGGGTGCTTTGAGTACTTTTACTAAGAATGTAAATGTTTCCAAAGAAGCCCTCCCGTTTGAGTATACTGTTTTGGTGCCTACGTTAATATATGGTAGGGTTTGACTGTTAAAGTATAAAAGAAAAATGACTGCTGTGAAAATGAGATTTTTACGTGAGGTGTAACTAGGAGAAATCGGGTAGGAAATAGATGAGTGTGAAATTGCAAAAAATTTTGGAGCAAAAGTTGGTGTTAGTCAGTTTACAATGCGGTTTTGTCATCTTGAGCGAATGTCTAATGAACGTTTGGTTAAACAAATTTATATGAATGATTTTGAAGCTATACGTTTGCGTGAACGTCCGATGATTAGTTGGAGTGGTATGATTGAAAGTGTTTTGCGTGAGTGTAAGTTTCTAAATAGTAGGAATAGAAGAGCATGTATGAGAAAAAATTATAAATGTGGATGAAGCTAAAATTTCGAAATAGTGGAAAGAATTTATGCCAAACCCTTTTGGGTATATGGCGTGATTGTGTATATATATATAATAATTTTTCAGATATTTCCAATTGTCATTCAGTTTCTTTCAATTTCATTGATTTAATCAACCAAATTGAAACGTGTATTTTTGCCTTCAGAAACAAGAAACCTTTTGAAGAGTGATTACTGTTACTTTATATAAATATATAAGTACTCTTATTTTCCGAAATATATATATATATATATATATGTAAATTTGATTAAAAAATTAAAAAAAAAAACCTAACTTACCACACGACCAAGGCACCGGTATTTTCCATGAAACAAACAAGATAATAGGCCAGGTAACTATAGCGTGTGGGTCCATCACGTGGCGCAACGAATGCAATAATATAGGCTAGTCCCAGTGCCGCACTGAGCAACACCTCCTCGCATCGGCTGGCACAAACGGCAGTCTGCGCTTGGCCAAGTGCAAGCCATGCACCCATCACCGCCCAGTGCAGCAAGCACACAGCCCCCATCCACACGGGTCGGAGCGATGCAAGCAATGACAGTGCCAGTATCCGTGATACGGCACTGGTTAGCTGCCAACAAAATGCAATTATCGTTCCTGACCAGCTGAGTTTCTCTTTATCGTCTCGGGCGTAGCGTACGGAACGATGATATGAGGTTAGGGACCATGCGATTGATAGAACGCCACATATTGCCGTCCACATTTGCACAACGGCCACATCTATTTAACGAATTAAAACAATTCTATTTTGTTCAAATTGATTCTCTTCTCCACCAAAAATATGTTTTCAGAATTTCGACAAGGATAATAAAATAAAAATATTAAATATAAAACGGCTTTAGGTTATATTTCGACGAACTCAACGTACGTCCTCATCAAGAAAAATTTTTAATTAAAGGAAGCTAATATTATATAAGTAACTTGTTTCTATGTTCTATTTTTTTACTATAAATTTCATTTGTATCAAATAAGATTGCTTTAGGGTTCAAGTTCTGTATTAACATTTATTTATAATCAACGTTTCGACGAAACTCAACGCTTGTCTTCCATCAGATGAAGACGAGCTTTGAGTTTCGTCGAAACGTCAATTATAAATAAATTTTAAAACAGAACTTGAATCTAAAGCAATTGTATTTTATATGAGTTCTGAAAGATTTTTTATTGTCATTTATATCAGTTTATTTGATGATGACGGACGTTGAGTACGTAGAGTAGATCGATTATTAATAAACATTAATACAGAACTATAACCTAAAGCCGTTTTATTTTAATAATATAAGTTCGGAAAGATTGTTTACTAGTTAAAATAAAAATTATCGCATTTTTAGTATAGTTAACATTTCGATATATTTAATAACTTTTACGAAATATATTCTGTGATCAACTTTATTTTATTATCCTCGTCCGAATTTCAACGAATTCTATGTAAATAACAATTTTATAAAATTATTATGCTTATAAGAAACATATTAAAAAATATACAAATTTAAAAATTACAGATATAGCTACGAAAACTTATTTCCGAAAAATATATTTTAAATTTTAAAACTACAAATATATTTTTCAAAATCCTTCAGTATTTATTCATTTTTCCAATTTACCTGTACCAAATTCTTCAAGTGTTTCCGGTTGAGAAACATGTTGTAAAAGTATCATTAGTTGTATGACTGACTGTGGTGCAGCGTGAAGAAAACAATGAAATAATCGGAGAAGGGCGCCATTCGAATCCTCATCGAGCATTCTTCGATATAATTTATTTTGTCTTTGCCGATTGCCGTAACAGCTTGCAGCTCTACTACGTATACCATAGCTAAGCGCATCACAATACCTTAATAATGGTGCAAGTTGTAAAAGTAATAAAACTATTCGCAAAACCCATTTACCAACAGATGGTTTTCCCAATGACGGATCATCGTGATCAACAATATACCTAAAAAAATTTTCTATATTTTCACGTTACTGTAACATTGTATAAACTTACCATCGCATACTAAATGCAGTCATTAATATCGCTGGTAATACAATAAAAGTTAACGTTAAAGCTAAATAAACACCATGCCCATTGATTGAATAATAATATAGTAACCAACATGCTAATACGTAATCTAGGACATAAGTTATAATCGATAATAAAACGCATATAACGTAAAATATGCCAAATTCTGGTATTGTATCCGACATTTTATCACCATTGTCGTTATTTTTCAATGTTTCTATACGCGCCGAATGCGATTCGTTAGAAAATCGAACAACAGTACAATCATCCGCCATTTCACATTATCAAATGTCAAAAACGAATACAAAACAAACATCTACCAACCCCATAACAAAAAATGTTACTAAATCGAATGCAAAAATGATTTATAATTTATTTATTTTAATTAATCAATTAACATATATTAATATTATTACATTAAATATTATTACATTAAATATATAGATAAAATAAAATAACAACTTAATTTCCAGCCATTATATTTTTCACATTTTTATCGAATGACCTAAAATAAAAATATTTAAATATAATTCGCTATCTAAATAAATAATTTAATAATTTTTTTCCACATACTTCGAAGCAATTGAATCACCCGGAATGTAAAATGGATTGAAAACAACGTCTGCATACAAGGAATGTAATTTTCTAAACATCTGCAAATAATTTAAAAATAAAACAAAATTATCGTCATAATAAATCAAATAATTTAAATAACCAACCGATCTAACTTCATTATCGCGTAATGATGTATTAGATGAATCCACTACAATTATAAATTTTATTTTGGTATTCGATACATATCCGTAACTAGTAAAAAGTCAAGAAAAATATTAAAGATGCATTACGATGTGTAAAAAACATGATTTTAAGGATACATTTTGTGTGTTTCCATAGAATACAATAATCCTAAATATAATTCTCTAATATCAACACCTGTTTTTACATTATTATTTAATTTTTCATCTACCACATCCAATGACGATAATACTTTATATTGAAAATTTAGTTCTTCGTCTGGATTTAAGCATGATATGTATTTAGGAGAATTCTAAAAAAAAAGTCATATGAAAATTATTTATCCTTTTATAGTATGTATTAAAATGGTGTTTTTTTGGTAAGGTTGACAGTTGATCTGTCAAATATGTTTACGCACTAATCGTGAAAATAAATATTTATCTTTCTTTACCAGTAAAATCATAAATAAGTAATTATCGTGAATCACAAATTAACAAGCAATAACTTTCTAATTATTTACTATAAACTTACATCTTTTCCAATGATTGCTACACAAACTGCCATCTTCGAATACATACGTTAACCTAACATTCGAGGTATGAAAACAAACAATTTACAATGAAATATGTTGAATAATTTTAGTTGTATTTTTAAAGATTATGCCGCATGAACAATTGAAATCAGCTAGATCTTCAACTCGAGCATTTGCGCGATTTATAAATGGAACAACACGCAGTATCGACATAATTTGGGTAAATTTTACTGGAGCTTTTGTAAAGTACAAAACATTATTGCCTACACAATTTGTGGACGTCGTCACATTTACGGGACACGCTTGGATATTTCTGGATTCAAAAACGCACGATAAAATGTGTGTGGACGGTGAAGAAATATTTTACGCCGCCCCATTACAATCGCTACAAAACAGACATCGTCTAGCTCTCATTTGCGGAACAATTCACTTACCGCTTTATTCACTAAAAAAATGTGCACTTTTACGAGTTAGAGATCTCCTAAGAGCGCCCGATTCAGTTTCACTTCTGGAGCTACCAGCAATTTTAAAAAAAGACTTGCAATACGCATTCGAAGGACAAAATGTTGAAATAATTCCACTTTCTAGACAGTAGTGGTGGCAAAGTTCGAACTTTTTTTGAAGTTCGAACTTGTACATTGAAAAAATTATTGAAATCAGATTTTACATGTTGTAGATATAGAATTAAGATTTTCAAAAATCTCATATTTTAAAATTAAAGATTTAAGATATATATCTTAAAAAAAAAAGATTTACTATTTCAATACTTTTTGTATATAATTATTTTTAACTAACTTTTAAATAAACATTTTGATATAATGTAAGGTGTATTTTTCATAAATGTATTAATAATGTATTTTTAAACTTTGTAAATATTTATTTATCTGTAATATCTATAAATAAGTACATTTTTAATTCCATTTCTTGTAAGGTTAATATCATGTATAATATCTTTATACATTTTTCAAATAAACACATTTTCTATAAGGAACATAACTAAAGGAACATAAATTATTTTTAATAAGAAAACAAAAATACAATACGAATTCAAAAATTATTAAAAAAACAAAAATAAATACGAAAACTAGAATTATTAAGATAACAAAAATAAATGCGAAAACTAGAATTATTAAGATAACATTAATAAAAAAAAGAACAACCATTATGGCACAGAATTTTTACTTAAAATTAGTTAAGAATATGGCTTTAATTGCCGTTAATTTCACAAAATAAGTGATAGTTTATCAACTATGGTTTCATTATGCCACCAATTTTTCCAAAATCAGTGACAGTTTGCCAATTCCGGCTACATGTGTAGCTTCAATAGCCGTTAACTTCTCCAAAATCTGTGATACTTTATCAGTATGGGCTTCGATAGACGCCACCAATCTTTCCAAAATCAGTGTCTGTTTGTCAGTTGCAATTGCATTTGTAGTTTCATTAGCTGCCAATTGCCTCACTTCTACTGATTCTTTGTTATTTTCCTAAAAATTGCAAAACATACAACTACAAAATTTAGATTTAACAAATTCCCTACAAATACAATACTTTTAAAATTAGGTACACCAAAACGCAGGGGTGTAAATATAAATGCACGCCAAAATATTTTTCTCACATCAAATAATGTAAGTGAACAACGTTCTAATAGTAAAACATACTAACCTTTTAACTAACAATAACCACAACAAAAATCTTTAGCTGCATTGACTTCTAAATAAATAAAAAATTAACATTTTAACACACCCTTCTTAGCAATGCAACAAACATTTTGAATTTTCTCTGTTTCTGTCGCTCGCACTGTTTGTATATATGTAAATATCTATATATATATATATATATATATATATATATATATATATATATATATATATATATATATATATATATATATATATATATATATATATCTATATATATATATATATATATATATATATATATATCTATATATATATATATATATATATATATATATATAATTATATATATATATATATATATAGATGGTTGGAATAGATGTCTATTCCAACCAATGACTACAACACCCACTATCAATCTTAATTAATAAATTTCCTAGTCGTTACAAATAATTATATATATATTTTTATATATATATATATATATATATATATATATATATATATATATATATTTGTCGTAATTATACTTGTCGTTTGAAATATCTGTGAATTTTACCTTTTTCGTATTATCATACTTGTTGTTTGAAATACCAATCTTGTCGTGCAATTATATATTCCCATTTTTTTATTAGCACCCCATTTTATTTATAGATCAAATATTTGTTTACATACCTTTGACGTATTTTGTTCGGCATTTTTCAATTGATTTTCATTGTGAATATTTTTCATTTCGAGTTCAATTTCGTTGTTCTTTGCCGGCGTACTCATCAGTTTTCTTTCTTGTTCTAAAAATTCATCAAACATTGTCGATGAACATTTACGTTTAGGTGTCTCTTTCTTCTTTCGTGTTGTCATAGTAAACAAATCATCGGATAACGAGCTATCTGAACTCAAATTCAGATTCCAGATTTCTTTCTCGGGCTGTTCCGGTAATTGTTCAACACCGGGATTATTTCCAGCGATTTTCTTTCGTGACGGAGCTGCCAACGAATCGTCTTTATCATTCATCAATGATACCGATTTTTTAGGTACTTTATCGGATACAGGATCCGATGCCTTAGATGATGATTGTTTTTTTGAAATATATGATGACACTCGTTTTTTGTCGCGTCTATCATCATCTTGCTTAGCTCGTTTTTCCGAATCGTCAGAATGTTGTGAGTTGTCAATTGTATGACGACGTTTGAGTAGTCTTTTGGCTCGGTCGTGTTCCGTTGCTGACATAAAGTCACTGTTTGCCGGTGATTGATCTGGTTTAGTTACATTTTCATCGAGAATAAAGTACTCGGTACGTCGACGTCGAGTGAAGGAAACTGGTGGAGTAAATCTTTCAGGTCTTTGAACGATTCTTGTTCGAGTATGAGTGGTTTGATCTGTATCGGTGAAATAACCATTTCTTTCGCAATCGAAAAAGCCGTCACTAACTTTCTCAAACTTTTTAGCTTCAGTTTTTATAATCTTTGATGGTCTGCCTCTCTTTTTCGCATATTGTTCTACATCAGTCATATAACCTTTGTTTTCCGATATTGCCTCTTTATTACGATCGATAAACGTAGGTTTTCTTCCCGTTTTTTTGGGAGTTTCTATTAAATCTTCTACATCAGTAGAAGCTGTATTATATTCGTGAGTTATTGGTTTGGTGATTTTCTTCGATTGGTATGGTAATAATGAAGGTGGTGGCATTCTCTTAGTGTCCTCTATGTCTGAATATGATGTTTCGTCGAATACCTTTTTAGGTATATACGAAGACGATGCCATAACATTAGAAGAACCATAATTTTCTGATGCCTTGGAACAATCTTGTTTAGATAGTGGTTTTCCAATATCGGCGATACTTTTCTCTTGTTCATTATCATCCACTGTTTTTTGTTTGTTTTGTTTTGTTTGTTCAGAAGAATATGTTTTTAATGGTTTAACCGATTTAGAAACACTTTTTATCAAATTTGAATCAATATTTTTAGAGTAATCACTCTTTTCTGTATCGAAATTTTCAGCAGATACATTTGGTTTTTGTTCACTATCAATGTAAGACTGTCTTCTACTAAACATTTTCTTCGAATATGTTCCAGGTGTAACATATTTTTCTGTATTTTTAGAGTAATCACTTTTTTCTAAATAGACATTTTCAGCAGACACATTCAGTTTTTGTTCAGTATCAATGTGAGAATCTCTTCTACGAAACATTTTCTTCGGATGTGTTTCAGGTGTTGGATTTTTTTCTATATTTTTAGAATAGATACTTTTCTTTAGATCGAAATTTTCAGCAGACACATTTAGGTTTTGTTCAGTATCAATGTGAGAATCTATTCTACTTAATATTTTCTTCGGATGTGTTTCAGGTGTTAGATTTTTTTCTATATTTTTAGAATAGATACTTTTCTTTAAATCTAAATTTTCAACAGGTACATTTAGTTTTTGTTCAGTATCACTTCTAGTACTCATTTTCCCCGAATACGTTCTAAGTGTTACATTTGTTTCTGTATTTTTAGAGTAACTTTTATTTAAATCGAAATGTTCAGCGGACACATTTAGACTTTGATCAGTATTAACAACAGAATTTCGTCTCTGCAGCATTTTATGTGTCTTGGATTTTACATTTTCAACATCTGTATAATAACCAGTGTTTTTCAAATTTGAATTTTTAGAAGAAATAATCTTTTTCGTATTTGTGCTATAAGCACTTGTTTCTGGTCTAGAAATTTGAGAATATTTATTAATATTCTGATCGGTTCTTTCAGATATTTTTTCACTTATCTTTTGAAATTGAAAAGAATTTTTTTGTTTAGTATCAGTTATTTTCTTTCGTAGAATATCTTGACTTCTTGTATTATCCGTAATGTAAGGATTTGGTTCGGAATATGAAGACTCAGAATCGGATATTTCGACGATATTTTCAATATTTCTTTTTAATGAAGTTGACACTTGCGGCTCGGGAAATTCAAGACTCTCCGAGGGAGAAAACCTTGAAAATTACTTTCAATATTATAATAAATAAATTTAATTAAAAAAAAAAGAGATACCTGTTATTTGCATCAATTTTCTCTAAATCAGTCTTCAATTTTTCTACATGTTCCTATAAACGAAAAATAATTAGATAAAATACGAACAAAGTATATAAATAACATTACCATTTTAACACTTTTCGGACTATCAGTATTGTCGACAATATCCTAAAAAAGATAAATATGTAAATATTTTTTTTAATGTTTCGAAAAAATAAAACGACTTTAGATTTAAGTTTTAAAAAAATAATTTATGATCTAGTTACTTATTTGCTACCTAGTAACTTGTTTCTATGTTGTTATTTATTGTAAATATCATTTGTATCAATTTTCCTGATAAAGACGGACGTTGAGTACGTAGAATAAGTCGATTATTAATAAATATTAATACAGAACTTAAACCTAAAGCCGTTTTATTTTATACAATGAGTTCTGAAAATTTTACTATGTTATGTTTTGAAAAACTTAGAGAGATATCACACTTCGCCGTTAATGGTTACCGTAACGTTAAATTCACATTTTCATGGAAACCATTATTGTAAAGCCAATAAAATTGCTCTATTAACCATTACTATAAATGTACTTAACAGTGATTAAGTTCAATGTGACTTTAAATTTACAATAGTAAATTGAGCATAAATTGCAAATTTCATGTGTCAAAGTAAAAACAAAACTTCGATTTACTTACAATACTTACAATAAACAAAATAAACATATAAAATTATTGTGAGGTAGTGTGACAAATACAAACTTAACACGCCTGGGTCGGCTTGTGCGCGCATTGTCTCGTTCAGTAACAAAATTTAATCAGTATTCCCAACTACAGTAAAGATTAAAATAGTTTAAATTTTAAATCATTGCTACATTTGAACAAATTAAAGCTTTACTGAATCCTATTCAACAGAAAATATCAACTTTAAAATGCGCTTGATTCAACTAACAAAACTAACTCTGAAAATGCGGAAAAACTTACTATTATAGAAGAACAGTTAAAAGGAAAAAATAAGTAATAAAAATTTTTTAAAAACCACACTTATATTTAAATGCACTAATAAAATTCAATTTTAAAAAAAAAATTTTAAAAACCACGCTTATCTGTCATTTACATTATTCAATTGTTAATTGAACAAAAAAATAGTTCATGTGACAGATGTGATTAGTTGTATTAAAAAAATAAATATAAGCGTGGCATATCTTGTAATCGGTTTATTTTTTTATATAATATTGTGTTGTCTCCTGGAATGAAACTACATGCAAAATTTCAGTGAGATCAAATGATAGGAAGTGGTCTAAAAATTGGTTACAAAATTTGACCGCGACAACAACAGAGTGAGTTTAATATAAGCGTGGTAAATACTCGGTTATTTGTTTCAAAAAATTATTTATTTTGGTGACAATTGTATAGCGGAACTATAGTCACCAAAATAAATAATATTTTGAAACAAAAACCGAGTAATTATTACTTACATACCAAAATGGATTTAAAGTTTCAACAAGTAAGGGCGGAAATCATAGAAGAAATCAAAGTTAGAGAGAAAAGTTTGATCTTTTTTGGCATAAGCAAAGGAAGAAATGAAAATACTGTATCAATTTTCTGAAACAAAATCTAAGAATGGATTTCCTATCTCAAACTTACTTTGACAAGGTGAAAAGACTTAGAAAAACCAAATAATAAAAAAGAAATACCAAGACCAATTCTCGTAGAAGTTGTTTCAAAAAAGATAAAAAAATAATTTTCGAAACTCTCATCTATTAAAAGATAAAAATGTTTATATAGAAGAAGATTTCCCTAAAAATATTATTTTTGAACGAAAAATGCTAAAACCGCACCTGAAAAAAGCAAGAAGTACTTATATGATAAACTTATAGTTGATGGACAAAGCTACTCATCAAAAGATTTATTGAATGAAAATTACTTCTTCCCGATATGAAACAGAAAACGGAAACGGAAAACGGTATTTTCTTAAAATGCCGATCCAAAAAACTCAAGTTAAATACTGATAAGTCATTGGCTCGTATTCTCACCGCACTTTAAAAAGTTATTTTTGTCAAAAGTACTTTTGACGTTTACTTAAAATTACTTATTAAACAATTTTAATTAATTTAGTTGAATTTTAGATATAAAAAAAATATGCTAATAATAGAAATACTATTCATATTTGATGAGAGGTAGAAGTAAAAATTTATTTTAAAAAGCAAAATAAAAACACTTTTTCATAAAGAAAAGAGGTGGGAATACGGGCCATTGTTATTTTGAAACAATTTGCAGCCTTAATAATAATGTAAAATGCAACTTACTGAATTCATATCGGAACTGCAGACGCTTTGGGTATCGTCCGTTTCAGTTGCACAATTCATCTAAAAGAAAACAAACAAATTTACGAAACACGTTTATGTATGCAATTGAAATTATTACCTCTCCAAAAATTGATGACATCAACTCATAAAATTCCCCTATTCGATCATCATCTAGTATAATCTGAAAATATTTTCCAATTTTCAATATTTGAGATGAAGTATCATAACGGGATGATGGTGGTGCATTTAATTTAATTGTCAGATTTTTATTATTACGGGACCATCTGCAAATATTAAAAAAAAAAAAAATCAATGTGTGTGTGGAACGGAGAAGATTCGGATATTGAATCCGGATTTCAAATTATCCGAGAGTCAGATATCCGAATCTTTTTGGATCTAGAACTAATTTTTTCAAATACTTAACTCATATAGTATTATATTTACCTGGCCTTCGAATTTTCAAAACTTTTAAATGGTATAGTAACTATGTCAAATATAGGATTGTTGCAATCAGATCTAGCATAATTTTCTTGCTCCTTATTTGAAGAGTTTAATTTGAAAAAAACTGTTATGCATTTAAAATTAACATCTAACCAAGTATAATCTTCTGACTGGAAAAAAATAAGCTTAAATTTAAAAAAAACTTTTTTAAAAACCACGCTTATTACAATTTTATTTTTATCTGTCATTTACATTATTCAATTGTTAATTGAACAAAAAAATAGTTCATGTGACAGATGTCATTAGTTGTATTAAAAAAATAAATATAAGCGTGTCATATCTTGTAACCGGTTTTTTTTATATAATATTGTGTTGTCTCCTGGAATGAAACTACATGCAAAATTTCAGTGAGATCAAATGATAGGAAGTGGTCTAAAAATTGGTTACAAAATTTGACTGACCGCGACAACAGAGTGAGTTAATATAAGCGTGGTAAAAAAGAAAAACAAATCATTCTAAAATCCGTATATATCTTCTTCAATTATTTGTTTTGTAAGTTATAAATTTAATTTGTAAATAAAACTATAGTAATCAAGCGTCTCAATATTTCAGTAATGTCATATTTGTGTGCCATTGTGTAAAATTATTTTGTCATTGTTTAAAAAATATCCAAAAAATAAGACAGAATATTCAGATAGTAATTTTTGTAAAATCCAATTACCAAATATATTTTGTCAGTCAAATGTGCTTGAAAGAATTTTTAAATTATCGTTGACAAAAAGCAATGACTCGAATTCCCACCTCTTTTGTTTATGAAAAAATGCTTTTATTTTTTTTCCTTTAAAATAAATTTTTACTTCTACCTCTTATCAAATATAAATAGTATTTGTATTTTTGATATATTTTTTATTATCTAATATTATAATATTCAAATAAGCTAATATTAAAATTGCTTAATAAGTAATTTTAAGTAAATATCAAAAGTACTTTGACAAAAATAACTTTTAAAAAGTGAGGTGAGAATACAGGCCCCAATGTCTTTGAAAAGTTTAGTCATGTTCGTATTGAAAATTTATTATATATGACTGGCTTTCATTACAAATATTTTAGCGATAACATACATTACATCATGCCATGTACCCAAATGGGTGTCCGATAACAAACTAATCTAATTAAAACACTTAATTTTTTATAACTTTAGCAAGTGAATGAAAAACATTCAAGCCCAAATGTAAGACAGAAGGCAGGTATTTGCAATTGTAGGACTGTCGTAAGACGCCTAGCATTGTTTAAATAAATAAAAGTGCATATCGTTTAATGTAATCCTATCAGGACTCGGAGGGTTTTAATAATAATAAGATTGAAATACCCGAATAAAAATATAAACATGAGACCATTCGTTTTAGTCTCACTTACACATAACATCACATTCATCCTCTTTTCCATTTATACCTCTTTTATTCCAAGTAGTAAATCTACATTATGGCATTGTTTTATTTATTCAGCCTGAAAAAGTTTTCTCGGCAAGTAAGAGACTTGTGTCAGCTTATGTAATTTGTAATTGGAACCATAATTACAAAAATAATTAAATTACTTTGCCAAAGTTCAATTACATTGAAAGTAATTCAAAATCTCTAAAGTAATTCAATTACTTCATATAAATTTAATTAGCACGAAACTATGGATAGCTTTGAATATTTTAAACTGCTGAAAGAAATGTTTATAAAATAAGTCTTCATTGTCTGTTGAAAGACATTTTTTCCTTTGCATCAATTAAACAAATTAATGCATTGTCAGATAATTTCTTTGAATAACTGCTGCTGAGCAAATGATATTTTTAATTTGTTTTAATTTTTAATAATTTATTTCTTTCTGAATTAATATTTTCAAATTGAACACGTAACTAAGTATCAACTACTAAATAATTAATTACTTTATACTTCAAGTAAATTATACATCAAAGAATTCAATTACCTACATTTTTATGAAGTTAATTGGTAACTGTAAGCAATTAAATTTTCAAAATAGTTCGTCCAGCTCTGACCATAGTCAATTGTAACAGAGCAGTGTTGAACCATATGGTTATTGTAATCTGATACATATTTCTGAAACTAAGTAATTCTTGTATTTGTTGGAATTGACCTGGTGACAGATTTATGTAATAGGGTTCGCGACCAACCACTCGCCACTTCAAAATATTTCTTGGTTTAGTTTTGAGTGCAGTTTGTTTTTTTTTTCGTAGTTGCATCGTCAGTCTATGTTCGCTTTCGCTCTAGTTAAATTACGCTTAGAGTGTCAGAGGCATCTACTTCGCTTTATTTGTTAAATTTTCTTAGTTTAGTTTAAAGTTTGTTTTTGTATCAATTTATATCGTCGATTTATTATTTAATTAAAGCATAAATAACAGAC
This sequence comes from Clivina fossor, assembly GCA_963966155.1. Lineage (NCBI taxonomy): Eukaryota > Metazoa > Arthropoda > Insecta > Coleoptera > Carabidae > Clivina > Clivina fossor. The sequence continues at coordinate 14,499,364 of OZ014559.1, read as the reverse complement.
AAAAATATTGAAATTGCTGGTCACTACCTTTTACGCACGCTCTCTCTTAAGTTTATTTAATATATGAACCGTTTTCTTTGAAAGTGGTGTAAGTCTATTTTTGACAAAAAGTTGATTAATGATAACAATGAATGCAATCTGTCATGAATCTTTTATCTATAAACAGCTCCCAAAATTTTCATCATGTTGTCAATATTAATTTACGTAGTTACCATTCAAATGAAAACCCTAAAATATCTCCATATAATATAAAATGGACTTACACCACTTTCAAAGAAAACGACTCATATGCTAACCATTCAACGTGATACACAATGATTACTATAAACAATGTTATATCCTAGCCATTCGGCCCGTTCTTAATGAAAGTGTTAACAATACGCAAATGATAACATTATTCGTAATTCAAATAATAGATCTGCACTGTATTATTTAATCAATGCCTATATTGAATCCGAAACGATCTCGTATAAATTCAAACAATAAAATTAAAAAGAAAACTTCTTACCACGTGGCTTACTAACACATTATTATCAACCATAATGTTTGAACAACGAACAGAAAATATCTTCTCTCCATGTTGCGAGTTGAGAATATTTAAAAATAAACGTATTTTATTTGGCTTCTTATTCTCAGTAGTATGATGAAGTAAATTTAATAATTCATCAGATTGAAAAAATACATTATACAATGTCATATGATATTGTTCCTTATCATCCAATTTATTAAAAAATGAAATTAGTGAACTTAATACTGCCCATTGATAGTCAATATTTAATGATTTAATTATACGTCCGCCTAAGTGTTTACTGAAAAACAAGAAAACTTTTAATACCAATGAAATATTTTATAAATTTTGATATTTTACATATATTGTTCTAATACAATTCCATATTCTTCACAATAATATCCAGCATCTAATGCGATCTGTATAAACCATACTGGATACGATAATTTAAAACTTAGAATATTACATAAAAAGTCAATTATAATTCTTTGCTTTGGACTGATCGAATATGCTCGATTTCGAAAATAATCCTAAAATATAATCAGATTAAACAGGTTAACACATATGTCCGTACTTACTAAAAAAACACTTACTGTCAAAGAATTTAAAAGATCTTTAACAAAACTCAGATTATTAATGGACGATTGTACAATAACATAATCTTTAATCTGTTTTAAAAAATCGTTAACGAGTCGGACCATATCTTTTTCCATTATTTGTGTAACTATAGTTTTCGTTGCATATTGTTCTATTTTACCTTTTAATTCTTTTAAAGAATCCATATTTTTGTTATAACAACAAATGAACACAAACGTTAAATAAACAACTACACATATATCTTCGCCGTTTATTAATCTGAAACATTTCAATGAATATAAATTATATTTTTAAATACTAATAAATATTTACATCAAATCATTTATAAAAAAATGACAACAGAATTACAATAAAGTCAAATAAATAAACAATTAAGGGTATAAACAACTTTAATATTATGCTGATTATGCTTCAAGTTTGAAACGGTTTGAAAAGTTAAATTACACCACACAATGACCGGAATTACGTACACCGTGTAAAATTTACTGGAAACACAAATATTATTTATTAAGTAATTTGCAATAAAAATAAGCATATCATTAAATTTTAAAAATATATTATTAATTATTTATTATTTTTCAATAATTAATTTATTTAAATTATAGATTTTTTATGTAGGATTTAAAAGTCCGCTTTTAGATTACAGTGCTCTCTAACGACTAAAATTGATATTAAACATATAATAATTTTTGACATTTCATGTGTCAAACGATTTGCGATAAAGACAAAACAAACGTGAAATAACGTGAAATTAAAGTAGAAAAAATGACTACATTACAAGGTTCATAAAATTTATATTATTTAAACATATGTAATATTAATTATATTTATTTAGATGCAAATAGGCCTGAATTACTTGAGGAAGTCAAACTATCCCGTAATGCCAGAGAACGTGAAAAATATGATAATATGGCAGATTTATATGCTGTTATAAATACTCTTCAACATCTTGAGAAAGCATACTTTATACATTTTTCAAATAAACACATTTTCTATAAGGAACATAACTAAAGGAACATAAATTATTTTTAATAAGAAAACAAAAATACAATACGAATTCAAAAATTATTAGAAAAACAAAAATAAATACGAAAACTAGAATTATTAAGATAACAAAAATAAATGCGAAAACTAGAATTATTAAGATAACATTAATAAAAAAAAGAACAACCATTATGGCACAGAATTTTTACTTAAAATTAGTTAAGAATATGGCTTTAATTGCCGTTAATTTCACAAAATAAGTGATAGTTTATCAACTATGGTTTCATTATGCCACCAATTTTTCCAAAATCAGTGACAGTTTGCCAATTCCGGCTACATGTGTAGCTTCAATAGCCGTTAACTTCTCCAAAATCTGTGATACTTTATCAGTATGGGCTTCGATAGACGCCACCAATCTTTCCAAAATCAGTGTCTGTTTGTCAGTTGCAATTGCATTTGTAGTTTCATTAGCTGCCAATTGCCTCACTTCTACTGATTCTTTGTTATTTTCCTAAAAATTGCAAAACATACAACTACAAAATTTAGATTTAACAAATTCCCTACAAATACAATACTTTTAAAATTAGGTACACCAAAACGCAGGGGTGTAAATATAAATGCACGCCAAAATATTTTTCTCACATCAAATAATGTAAGTGAACAACGTTCTAATAGTAAAACATACTAACCTTTTAACTAACAATAACCACAACAAAAATCTTTAGCTGCATTGACTTCTAAATAAATAAAAAATTAACATTTTAACACACCCTTCTTAGCAATGCAACAAACATTTTGAATTTTCTCTGTTTCTGTCGCTCGCACTGTTTGTATATATGTAAATATCTATATATATATATATATATATATATATATATATATATATATATATATATATATATATATATATATAATTATATATATATATATATATATATATATATATATAATTATATATATATATATATATATATATATATATCTATATATATATATATATATATCTATATATATATATATATATATATATAGATGGTTGGAATAGATGTCTATTCCAACCAATGACTACAACACCCACTATCAATCTTAATTAATAAATTTCCTAGTCGTTACAAATAATTATATATATATATTTTTATATATATATATATATATATATATATATATATATATATATATATATATATATATATTGTCGTAATTATACTTGTCGTTTGAAATATCTGTGAATTTTACCTTTTTCGTATTATCATACTTGTTGTTTGAAATACCAATCTTGTCGTGCAATTATATATTCCCATTTTTTTATTAGCACCCCATTTTATTTATAGATCAAATATTTGTTTACATACCTTTGACGTATTTTGTTCGGCATTTTTCAATTGATTTTCATTGTGAATATTTTTCATTTCGAGTTCAATTTCGTTGTTCTTTGCCGGCGTACTCATCAGTTTTCTTTCTTGTTCTAAAAATTCATCAAACATTGTCGATGAACATTTACGTTTAGGTGTCTCTTTCTTCTTTCGTGTTGTCATAGTAAACAAATCATCGGATAACGAGCTATCTGAACTCAAATTCAGATTCCAGATTTCTTTCTCGGGCTGTTCCGGTAATTGTTCAACACCGGGATTATTTCCAGCGATTTTCTTTCGTGACGGAGCTGCCAACGAATCGTCTTTATCATTCATCAATGATACCGATTTTTTAGGTACTTTATCGGATACAGGATCCGATGCCTTAGATGATGATTGTTTTTTTGAAATATATGATGACACTCGTTTTTTGTCGCGTCTATCATCATCTTGCTTAGCTCGTTTTTCCGAATCGTCAGAATGTTGTGAGTTGTCAATTGTATGACGACGTTTGAGTAGTCTTTTGGCTCGGTCGTGTTCCGTTGCTGACATAAAGTCACTGTTTGCCGGTGATTGATCTGGTTTAGTTACATTTTCATCGAGAATAAAGTACTCGGTACGTCGACGTCGAGTGAAGGAAACTGGTGGAGTAAATCTTTCAGGTCTTTGAACGATTCTTGTTCGAGTATGAGTGGTTTGATCTGTATCGGTGAAATAACCATTTCTTTCGCAATCGAAAAAGCCGTCACTAACTTTCTCAAACTTTTTAGCTTCAGTTTTTATAATCTTTGATGGTCTGCCTCTCTTTTTCGCATATTGTTCTACATCAGTCATATAACCTTTGTTTTCCGATATTGCCTCTTTATTACGATCGATAAACGTAGGTTTTCTTCCCGTTTTTTTGGGAGTTTCTATTAAATCTTCTACATCAGTAGAAGCTGTATTATATTCGTGAGTTATTGGTTTGGTGATTTTCTTCGATTGGTATGGTAATAATGAAGGTGGTGGCATTCTCTTAGTGTCCTCTATGTCTGAATATGATGTTTCGTCGAATACCTTTTTAGGTATATACGAAGACGATGCCATAACATTAGAAGAACCATAATTTTCTGATGCCTTGGAACAATCTTGTTTAGATAGTGGTTTTCCAATATCGGCGATACTTTTCTCTTGTTCATTATCATCCACTGTTTTTTGTTTGTTTTGTTTTGTTTGTTCAGAAGAATATGTTTTTAATGGTTTAACCGATTTAGAAACACTTTTTATCAAATTTGAATCAATATTTTTAGAGTAATCACTCTTTTCTGTATCGAAATTTTCAGCAGATACATTTGGTTTTTGTTCACTATCAATGTAAGACTGTCTTCTACTAAACATTTTCTTCGAATATGTTCCAGGTGTAACATATTTTTCTGTATTTTTAGAGTAATCACTTTTTTCTAAATAGACATTTTCAGCAGACACATTCAGTTTTTGTTCAGTATCAATGTGAGAATCTCTTCTACGAAACATTTTCTTCGGATGTGTTTCAGGTGTTGGATTTTTTTCTATATTTTTAGAATAGATACTTTTCTTTAGATCGAAATTTTCAGCAGACACATTTAGGTTTTGTTCAGTATCAATGTGAGAATCTATTCTACTTAATATTTTCTTCGGATGTGTTTCAGGTGTTAGATTTTTTTCTATATTTTTAGAATAGATACTTTTCTTTAAATCTAAATTTTCAACAGGTACATTTAGTTTTTGTTCAGTATCACTTCTAGTACTCATTTTCCCCGAATACGTTCTAAGTGTTACATTTGTTTCTGTATTTTTAGAGTAACTTTTATTTAAATCGAAATGTTCAGCGGACACATTTAGACTTTGATCAGTATTAACAACAGAATTTCGTCTCTGCAGCATTTTATGTGTCTTGGATTTTACATTTTCAACATCTGTATAATAACCAGTGTTTTTCAAATTTGAATTTTTAGAAGAAATAATCTTTTTCGTATTTGTGCTATAAGCACTTGTTTCTGGTCTAGAAATTTGAGAATATTTATTAATATTCTGATCGGTTCTTTCAGATATTTTTTCACTTATCTTTTGAAATTGAAAAGAATTTTTTTGTTTAGTATCAGTTATTTTCTTTCGTAGAATATCTTGACTTCTTGTATTATCCGTAATGTAAGGATTTGGTTCGGAATATGAAGACTCAGAATCGGATATTTCGACGATATTTTCAATATTTCTTTTTAATGAAGTTGACACTTGCGGCTCGGGAAATTCAAGACTCTCCGAGGGAGAAAACCTTGAAAATTACTTTCAATATTATAATAAATAAATTTAATTAAAAAAAAAAGAGATACCTGTTATTTGCATCAATTTTCTCTAAATCAGTCTTCAATTTTTCTACATGTTCCTATAAACGAAAAATAATTAGATAAAATACGAACAAAGTATATAAATAACATTACCATTTTAACACTTTTCGGACTATCAGTATTGTCGACAATATCCTAAAAAAGATAAATATGTAAATATTTTTTTTAATGTTTCGAAAAAATAAAACGACTTTAGATTTAAGTTTTAAAAAAATAATTTATGATCTAGTTACTTATTTGCTACCTAGTAACTTGTTTCTATGTTGTTATTTATTGTAAATATCATTTGTATCAATTTTCCTGATAAAGACGGACGTTGAGTACGTAGAATAAGTCGATTATTAATAAATATTAATACAGAACTTAAACCTAAAGCCGTTTTATTTTATACAATGAGTTCTGAAAATTTTACTATGTTATGTTTTGAAAAACTTAGAGAGATATCACACTTCGCCGTTAATGGTTACCGTAACGTTAAATTCACATTTTCATGGAAACCATTATTGTAAAGCCAATAAAATTGCTCTATTAACCATTACTATAAATGTACTTAACAGTGATTAAGTTCAATGTGACTTTAAATTTACAATAGTAAATTGAGCATAAATTGCAAATTTCATGTGTCAAAGTAAAAACAAAACTTCGATTTACTTACAATACTTACAATAAACAAAATAAACATATAAAATTATTGTGAGGTAGTGTGACAAATACAAACTTAACACGCCTGGGTCGGCTTGTGCGCGCATTGTCTCGTTCAGTAACAAAATTTAATCAGTATTCCCAACTACAGTAAAGATTAAAATAGTTTAAATTTTAAATCATTGCTACATTTGAACAAATTAAAGCTTTACTGAATCCTATTCAACAGAAAATATCAACTTTAAAATGCGCTTGATTCAACTAACAAAACTAACTCTGAAAATGCGGAAAAACTTACTATTATAGAAGAACAGTTAAAAGGAAAAAATAAGTAATAAAAATTTTTTAAAAACCACACTTATATTTAAATGCACTAATAAAATTCAATTTTAAAAAAAAAATTTTAAAAACCACGCTTATCTGTCATTTACATTATTCAATTGTTAATTGAACAAAAAAATAGTTCATGTGACAGATGTGATTAGTTGTATTAAAAAAATAAATATAAGCGTGGCATATCTTGTAATCGGTTTATTTTTTTATATAATATTGTGTTGTCTCCTGGAATGAAACTACATGCAAAATTTCAGTGAGATCAAATGATAGGAAGTGGTCTAAAAATTGGTTACAAAATTTGACCGCGACAACAACAGAGTGAGTTTAATATAAGCGTGGTAAATACTCGGTTATTTGTTTCAAAAAATTATTTATTTTGGTGACAATTGTATAGCGGAACTATAGTCACCAAAATAAATAATATTTTGAAACAAAAACCGAGTAATTATTACTTACATACCAAAATGGATTTAAAGTTTCAACAAGTAAGGGCGGAAATCATAGAAGAAATCAAAGTTAGAGAGAAAAGTTTGATCTTTTTTGGCATAAGCAAAGGAAGAAATGAAAATACTGTATCAATTTTCTGAAACAAAATCTAAGAATGGATTTCCTATCTCAAACTTACTTTGACAAGGTGAAAAGACTTAGAAAAACCAAATAATAAAAAAGAAATACCAAGACCAATTCTCGTAGAAGTTGTTTCAAAAAAGATAAAAAAATAATTTTCGAAACTCTCATCTATTAAAAGATAAAAATGTTTATATAGAAGAAGATTTCCCTAAAAATATTATTTTTGAACGAAAAATGCTAAAACCGCACCTGAAAAAAGCAAGAAGTACTTATATGATAAACTTATAGTTGATGGACAAAGCTACTCATCAAAAGATTTATTGAATGAAAATTACTTCTTCCCGATATGAAACAGAAAACGGAAACGGAAAACGGTATTTTCTTAAAATGCCGATCCAAAAAACTCAAGTTAAATACTGATAAGTCATTGGCTCGTATTCTCACCGCACTTTAAAAAGTTATTTTTGTCAAAAGTACTTTTGACGTTTACTTAAAATTACTTATTAAACAATTTTAATTAATTTAGTTGAATTTTAGATATAAAAAAAATATGCTAATAATAGAAATACTATTCATATTTGATGAGAGGTAGAAGTAAAAATTTATTTTAAAAAGCAAAATAAAAACACTTTTTCATAAAGAAAAGAGGTGGGAATACGGGCCATTGTTATTTTGAAACAATTTGCAGCCTTAATAATAATGTAAAATGCAACTTACTGAATTCATATCGGAACTGCAGACGCTTTGGGTATCGTCCGTTTCAGTTGCACAATTCATCTAAAAGAAAACAAACAAATTTACGAAACACGTTTATGTATGCAATTGAAATTATTACCTCTCCAAAAATTGATGACATCAACTCATAAAATTCCCCTATTCGATCATCATCTAGTATAATCTGAAAATATTTTCCAATTTTCAATATTTGAGATGAAGTATCATAACGGGATGATGGTGGTGCATTTAATTTAATTGTCAGATTTTTATTATTACGGGACCATCTGCAAATATTAAAAAAAAAAAAAATCAATGTGTGTGTGGAACGGAGAAGATTCGGATATTGAATCCGGATTTCAAATTATCCGAGAGTCAGATATCCGAATCTTTTTGGATCTAGAACTAATTTTTTCAAATACTTAACTCATATAGTATTATATTTACCTGGCCTTCGAATTTTCAAAACTTTTAAATGGTATAGTAACTATGTCAAATATAGGATTGTTGCAATCAGATCTAGCATAATTTTCTTGCTCCTTATTTGAAGAGTTTAATTTGAAAAAAACTGTTATGCATTTAAAATTAACATCTAACCAAGTATAATCTTCTGACTGGAAAAAAATAAGCTTAAATTTAAAAAAAACTTTTTTAAAAACCACGCTTATTACAATTTTATTTTTATCTGTCATTTACATTATTCAATTGTTAATTGAACAAAAAAATAGTTCATGTGACAGATGTCATTAGTTGTATTAAAAAAATAAATATAAGCGTGTCATATCTTGTAACCGGTTTTTTTTATATAATATTGTGTTGTCTCCTGGAATGAAACTACATGCAAAATTTCAGTGAGATCAAATGATAGGAAGTGGTCTAAAAATTGGTTACAAAATTTGACTGACCGCGACAACAGAGTGAGTTAATATAAGCGTGGTAAAAAAGAAAAACAAATCATTCTAAAATCCGTATATATCTTCTTCAATTATTTGTTTTGTAAGTTATAAATTTAATTTGTAAATAAAACTATAGTAATCAAGCGTCTCAATATTTCAGTAATGTCATATTTGTGTGCCATTGTGTAAAATTATTTTGTCATTGTTTAAAAAATATCCAAAAAATAAGACAGAATATTCAGATAGTAATTTTTGTAAAATCCAATTACCAAATATATTTTGTCAGTCAAATGTGCTTGAAAGAATTTTTAAATTATCGTTGACAAAAAGCAATGACTCGAATTCCCACCTCTTTTGTTTATGAAAAAATGCTTTTATTTTTTTTCCTTTAAAATAAATTTTTACTTCTACCTCTTATCAAATATAAATAGTATTTGTATTTTTGATATATTTTTTATTATCTAATATTATAATATTCAAATAAGCTAATATTAAAATTGCTTAATAAGTAATTTTAAGTAAATATCAAAAGTACTTTGACAAAAATAACTTTTAAAAAGTGAGGTGAGAATACAGGCCCCAATGTCTTTGAAAAGTTTAGTCATGTTCGTATTGAAAATTTATTATATATGACTGGCTTTCATTACAAATATTTTAGCGATAACATACATTACATCATGCCATGTACCCAAATGGGTGTCCGATAACAAACTAATCTAATTAAAACACTTAATTTTTTATAACTTTAGCAAGTGAATGAAAAACATTCAAGCCCAAATGTAAGACAGAAGGCAGGTATTTGCAATTGTAGGACTGTCGTAAGACGCCTAGCATTGTTTAAATAAATAAAAGTGCATATCGTTTAATGTAATCCTATCAGGACTCGGAGGGTTTTAATAATAATAAGATTGAAATACCCGAATAAAAATATAAACATGAGACCATTCGTTTTAGTCTCACTTACACATAACATCACATTCATCCTCTTTTCCATTTATACCTCTTTTATTCCAAGTAGTAAATCTACATTATGGCATTGTTTTATTTATTCAGCCTGAAAAAGTTTTCTCGGCAAGTAAGAGACTTGTGTCAGCTTATGTAATTTGTAATTGGAACCATAATTACAAAAATAATTAAATTACTTTGCCAAAGTTCAATTACATTGAAAGTAATTCAAAATCTCTAAAGTAATTCAATTACTTCATATAAATTTAATTAGCACGAAACTATGGATAGCTTTGAATATTTTAAACTGCTGAAAGAAATGTTTATAAAATAAGTCTTCATTGTCTGTTGAAAGACATTTTTTCCTTTGCATCAATTAAACAAATTAATGCATTGTCAGATAATTTCTTTGAATAACTGCTGCTGAGCAAATGATATTTTTAATTTGTTTTAATTTTTAATAATTTATTTCTTTCTGAATTAATATTTTCAAATTGAACACGTAACTAAGTATCAACTACTAAATAATTAATTACTTTATACTTCAAGTAAATTATACATCAAAGAATTCAATTACCTACATTTTTATGAAGTTAATTGGTAACTGTAAGCAATTAAATTTTCAAAATAGTTCGTCCAGCTCTGACCATAGTCAATTGTAACAGAGCAGTGTTGAACCATATGGTTATTGTAATCTGATACATATTTCTGAAACTAAGTAATTCTTGTATTTGTTGGAATTGACCTGGTGACAGATTTATGTAATAGGGTTCGCGACCAACCACTCGCCACTTCAAAATATTTCTTGGTTTAGTTTTGAGTGCAGTTTGTTTTTTTTTTCGTAGTTGCATCGTCAGTCTATGTTCGCTTTCGCTCTAGTTAAATTACGCTTAGAGTGTCAGAGGCATCTACTTCGCTTTATTTGTTAAATTTTCTTAGTTTAGTTTAAAGTTTGTTTTTGTATCAATTTATATCGTCGATTTATTATTTAATTAAAGCATAAATAACAGACAAAAATATTGAAATTGCTGGTCACTACCTTTTACGCACGCTCTCTCTTAAGTTTATTTAATATATGAACCGTTTTCTTTGAAAGTGGTGTAAGTCTATTTTTGACAAAAAGTTGATTAATGATAACAATGAATGCAATCTGTCATGAGTCTTTTATCTATAAACAGCTCCCAAAATTTTCATCATGTTGTCAATATTAATTTACGTAGTTACCATTCAAATGAAAACCCTAAAATATCTCCATATAATATAAAATGGACTTACACCACTTTCAAAGAAAACGACTCATATGCTAACCATTCAACGTGATACACAATGATTACTATAAACAATGTTATATCCTAGCCATTCGGCCCGTTCTTAATGAAAGTGTTAACAATACGCAAATGATAACATTATTCGTAATTCAAATAATAGATCTGCACTGTATTATTTAATCAATGCCTATATTGAATCCGAAACGATCTCGTATAAATTCAAACAATAAAATTAAAAAGAAAACTTCTTACCACGTGGCTTACTAACACATTATTATCAACCATAATGTTTGAACAACGAACAGAAAATATCTTCTCTCCATGTTGCGAGTTGAGAATATTTAAAAATAAACGTATTTTATTTGGCTTCTTATTCTCAGTAGTATGATGAAGTAAATTTAATAATTCATCAGATTGAAAAAATACATTATACAATGTCATATGATATTGTTCCTTATCATCCAATTTATTAAAAAATGAAATTAGTGAACTTAATACTGCCCATTGATAGTCAATATTTAATGATTTAATTATACGTCCGCCTAAGTGTTTACTGAAAAACAAGAAAACTTTTAATACCAATGAAATATTTTATAAATTTTGATATTTTACATATATTGTTCTAATACAATTCCATATTCTTCACAATAATATCCAGCATCTAATGCGATCTGTATAAACCATACTGGATACGATAATTTAAAACTTAGAATATTACATAAAAAGTCAATTATAATTCTTTGCTTTGGACTGATCGAATATGCTCGATTTCGAAAATAATCCTAAAATATAATCAGATTAAACAGGTTAACACATATGTCCGTACTTACTAAAAAAACACTTACTGTCAAAGAATTTAAAAGATCTTTAACAAAACTCAGATTATTAATGGACGATTGTACAATAACATAATCTTTAATCTGTTTTAAAAAATCGTTAACGAGTCGGACCATATCTTTTTCCATTATTTGTGTAACTATAGTTTTCGTTGCATATTGTTCTATTTTACCTTTTAATTCTTTTAAAGAATCCATATTTTTGTTATAACAACAAATGAACACAAACGTTAAATAAACAACTACACATATATCTTCGCCGTTTATTAATCTGAAACATTTCAATGAATATAAATTATATTTTTAAATACTAATAAATATTTACATCAAATCATTTATAAAAAAATGACAACAGAATTACAATAAAGTCAAATAAATAAACAATTAAGGGTATAAACAACTTTAATATTATGCTGATTATGCTTCAAGTTTGAAACGGTTTGAAAAGTTAAATTACACCACACAATGACCGGAATTACGTACACCGTGTAAAATTTACTGGAAACACAAATATTATTTATTAAGTAATTTGCAATAAAAATAAGCATATCATTAAATTTTAAAAATATATTATTAATTATTTATTATTTTTCAATAATTAATTTATTTAAATTATAGATTTTTTATGTAGGATTTAAAAGTCCGCTTTTAGATTACAGTGCTCTCTAACGACTAAAATTGATATTAAACATATAATAATTTTTGACATTTCATGTGTCAAACGATTTGCGATAAAGACAAAACAAACGTGAAATAACGTGAAATTAAAGTAGAAAAAATGACTACATTACAAGGTTCATAAAATTTATATTATTTAAACATATGTAATATTAATTATATTTATTTAGATGCAAATAGGCCTGAATTACTTGAGGAAGTCAAACTATCCCGTAATGCCAGAGAACGTGAAAAATATGATAATATGGCAGATTTATATGCTGTTATAAATACTCTTCAACATCTTGAGAAAGCATACTTTATACATTTTTCAAATAAACACATTTTCTATAAGGAACATAACTAAAGGAACATAAATTATTTTTAATAAGAAAACAAAAATACAATACGAATTCAAAAATTATTAGAAAAACAAAAATAAATACGAAAACTAGAATTATTAAGATAACAAAAATAAATGCGAAAACTAGAATTATTAAGATAACATTAATAAAAAAAAGAACAACCATTATGGCACAGAATTTTTACTTAAAATTAGTTAAGAATATGGCTTTAATTGCCGTTAATTTCACAAAATAAGTGATAGTTTATCAACTATGGTTTCATTATGCCACCAATTTTTCCAAAATCAGTGACAGTTTGCCAATTCCGGCTACATGTGTAGCTTCAATAGCCGTTAACTTCTCCAAAATCTGTGATACTTTATCAGTATGGGCTTCGATAGACGCCACCAATCTTTCCAAAATCAGTGTCTGTTTGTCAGTTGCAATTGCATTTGTAGTTTCATTAGCTGCCAATTGCCTCACTTCTACTGATTCTTTGTTATTTTCCTAAAAATTGCAAAACATACAACTACAAAATTTAGATTTAACAAATTCCCTACAAATACAATACTTTTAAAATTAGGTACACCAAAACGCAGGGGTGTAAATATAAATGCACGCCAAAATATTTTTCTCACATCAAATAATGTAAGTGAACAACGTTCTAATAGTAAAACATACTAACCTTTTAACTAACAATAACCACAACAAAAATCTTTAGCTGCATTGACTTCTAAATAAATAAAAAATTAACATTTTAACACACCCTTCTTAGCAATGCAACAAACATTTTGAATTTTCTCTGTTTCTGTCGCTCGCACTGTTTGTATATATGTAAATATCTATATATATATATATATATATATATATATATATATATATATATATATATATATATAATTATATATATATATATATATATATATATAATTATATATATATATATATATATATATATATCTATATATATATATATATATATCTATATATATATATATATATATATATATATATAGATGGTTGGAATAGATGTCTATTCCAACCAATGACTACAACACCCACTATCAATCTTAATTAATAAATTTCCTAGTCGTTACAAATAATTATATATATATATTTTTATATATATATATATATATATATATATATATATATATATATATATATATATATATTTGTCGTAATTATACTTGTCGTTTGAAATATCTGTGAATTTTACCTTTTTCGTATTATCATACTTGTTGTTTGAAATACCAATCTTGTCGTGCAATTATATATTCCCATTTTTTTATTAGCACCCCATTTTATTTATAGATCAAATATTTGTTTACATACCTTTGACGTATTTTGTTCGGCATTTTTCAATTGATTTTCATTGTGAATATTTTTCATTTCGAGTTCAATTTCGTTGTTCTTTGCCGGCGTACTCATCAGTTTTCTTTCTTGTTCTAAAAATTCATCAAACATTGTCGATGAACATTTACGTTTAGGTGTCTCTTTCTTCTTTCGTGTTGTCATAGTAAACAAATCATCGGATAACGAGCTATCTGAACTCAAATTCAGATTCCAGATTTCTTTCTCGGGCTGTTCCGGTAATTGTTCAACACCGGGATTATTTCCAGCGATTTTCTTTCGTGACGGAGCTGTCAACGAATCGTCTTTATCATTCATCAATGATACCGATTTTTTAGGTACTTTATCGGATACAGGATCCGATGCCTTAGATGATGATTGTTTTTTTGAAATATATGATGACACTCGTTTTTTGTCGCGTCTATCATCATCTTGCTTAGCTCGTTTTTCCGAATCGTCAGAATGTTGTGAGTTGTCAATTGTATGACGACGTTTGAGTAGTCTTTTGGCTCGGTCGTGTTCCGTTGCTGACATAAAGTCACTGTTTGCCGGTGATTGATCTGGTTTAGTTACATTTTCATCGAGAATAAAGTACTCGGTACGTCGACGTCGAGTGAAGGAAACTGGTGGAGTAAATCTTTCAGGTCTTTGAACGATTCTTGTTCGAGTATGAGTGGTTTGATCTGTATCGGTGAAATAACCACTTCTTTCGCAATCGAAAAAGCCGTCACTAACTTTCTCAAACTTTTTAGGCCACACGTACTGATTTTTTGCATTAGCTTCAGTTTTTATAATCTTTGATGGTCTGCCTCTCTTTTTCGCATATTGTTCTACATCAGTCATATAACCTTTGTTTTCCGATATTGCCTCTTTATTACGATCGATAAACGTAGGTTTTCTTCCCGTTTTTTTGGGAGTTTCTATTAAATCTTCTACATCAGTAGAAGCTGTATTATATTCGTGAGTTATTGGTTTGGTGATTTTCTTCGATTGGTATGGTAATAATGAAGGTGGTGGCATTCTCTTAGTGTCCTCTATGTCTGAATATGATGTTTCGTCGAATACCTTTTTAGGTATATACGAAGACGATGCCATATCATTAGAAGAACCATAATTTTCTGATGCCTTGGAACAATCTTGTTTAGATAGTGGTTTTCCAATATCGGCGATACTTTTCTCTTGTTCATTATCATCCACTGTTTTTTGTTTTTGTTTTGTTTGTTCAGAAGAATATGTTTTTAATGCCCTTCTTTCAGGCTTTTTAGAGTAATCACTCTTTTCTGTATCGAAATTTTCAGCAGATACATTTGGTTTTTGTTCACTATCAATGTAAGACTGTCTTCTACTAAACATTTTCTTCGAATATGTTCCAGGTGTAACATATTTTTCTGTATTTTTAGAGTAATCACTTTTTTCTAAATAGACATTTTCAGCAGACACATTCAGTTTTTGTTCAGTATCAATGTGAGAATCTCTTCTACGAAACATTTTCTTCGGATGTGTTTCAGGTGTTGGATTTTTTTCTATATTTTTAGAATAGATACTTTTCTTTAGATCGAAATTTTCAGCAGACACATTTAGGTTTTGTTCAGTATCAATGTGAGAATCTATTCTACTTAATATTTTCTTCGGATGTGTTTCAGGTGTTAGATTTTTTTCTATATTTTTAGAATAGATACTTTTCTTTAAATCTAAATTTTCAGCAGGTACATTTAGTTTTTGTTCAGTATCACTTCTAGTACTCATTTTCCCCGAATACGTTCTAAGTGTTACATTTGTTTCTGTATTTTTAGAGTAATTACTTTTATTTAAATCGAAATGTTCAGCGGACACATTTAGACTTTGATCAGTATTAACAACAGAATTTCGTCTCTGCAGCATTTTATGTGTCTTGGATTTTACATTTTCAACATCTGTATAATAACCAGTGTTTTTCAAATTTGAATTTTTAGAAGAAATAATCTTTTTCGTATTTGTGCTATAAGCACTTGTTTCTGGTCTAGAAATTTGAGAATATTTATTAATATTCTGATCGGTTCTTTCAGATATTTTTTCACTTATCTTTTGAAATTGAAAAGAATTTTTTTGTTTAGTATCAGTTATTTTCTTTCGTAGAATATCTTGACTTCTTGTATTATCCGTAATGTAAGGATTTGGTTCGGAATATGAAGACTGAGAAGAATCGGACATTTCGACGATATTTTCAATATTTCTTTTTAATGAAGTTGACACTTGCGACTCGGGAAATTCAAGACTCTCCGAGGGAGAAAACCTTGAAAATTGCTTTCAATATTATAATAAATAAATTTAATTAAAAAAAAAAGAGATACCTGTTATTTGCATCAATTTTCTCTAAATCAGTCTTCAATTTTTCTACATGTTCCTATAAACGAAAAATAATTAGATAAAATACGAACAAAGTATATAAATAACATTACCATTTTAACACTTTTCGGACTATCAGTATTGTCGACAATATCCTAAAAAAGATAAATATGTAAATATTTTTTTTAATGTTTCGAAAAAATAAAACGACTTTAGATTTAAGTTTTAAAAAAATAATTTATGATCTAGTTACTTATTTGCTACCTAGTAACTTGTTTCTATGTTGTTATTTATTGTAAATATCATTTGTATCAATTTTCCTGATAAAGACGGACGTTGAGTACGTAGAATAAGTCGATTATTAATAAATATTAATACAGAACTTAAACCTAAAGCCGTTTTATTTTATACAATGAGTTCTGAAAATTTTACTATGTTATGTTTTGAAAAACTTAGAGAGATATCACACTTCGCCGTTAATGGTTACCGTAACGTTAAATTCACATTTTCATGGAAACCATTATTGTAAAGCCAATAAAATTGCTCTATTAACCATTACTATAAATGTACTTAACAGTGATTAAGTTCAATGTGACTTTAAATTTACAATAGTAAATTGAGCATAAATTGCAAATTTCATGTGTCAAAGTAAAAACAAAACTTCGATTTACTTACAATACTTACAATAAACAAAATAAACATATAAAATTATTGTGAGGTAGTGTGACAAATACAAACTTAACACGCCTGGGTCGGCTTGTGCGCGCATTGTCTCGTTCAGTAACAAAATTTAATCAGTATTCCCAACTACAGTAAAGATTAAAATAGTTTAAATTTTAAATCATTGCTACATTTGAACAAATTAAAGCTTTACTGAATCCTATTCAACAGAAAATATCAACTTTAAAATGCGCTTGATTCAACTAACAAAACTAACTCTGAAAATGCGGAAAAACTTACTATTATAGAAGAACAGTTAAAAGGAAAAAATAAGTAATAAAAACTTTTTAAAAACCACACTTATATTTAAATGCACTAATAAAATTCAATTTTAAAAAAAAAATTTTAAAAACCACGCTTATCTGTCATTTACATTATTCAATTGTTAATTGAACAAAAAAATAGTTCATGTGACAGATGTGATTAGTTGTATTAAAAAAATAAATATAAGCGTGGCATATCTTGTAATCGGTTTATTTTTTTATATAATATTGTGTTGTCTCCTGGAATGAAACTACATGCAAAATTTCAGTGAGATCAAATGATAGGAAGTGGTCTAAAAATTGGTTACAAAATTTGACCGCGACAACAACAGAGTGAGTTTAATATAAGCGTGGTAAATACTCGGTTATTTGTTTCAAAAAATTATTTATTTTGGTGACAATTGTATAGCGGAACTATAGTCACCAAAATAAATAATATTTTGAAACAAAAACCGAGTAATTATTACTTACATACCAAAATGGATTTAAAGTTTCAACAAGTAAGGGCGGAAATCATAGAAGAAATCAAAGTTAGAGAGAAAAGTTTGATCTTTTTTGGCATAAGCAAAGGAAGAAATGAAAATATTGTATCAATTTTCTGAAACAAAATCTAAGAATGGATTTCCTATCTCAAACTTACTTTGACAAGGTGAAAAGACTTAGAAAAACCAAATAATAAAAAAGAAATACCAAGACCAATTCTCGTAGAAGTTGTTTCAAAAAAGATAAAAAAATAATTTTCGAAACTCTCATCTATTAAAAGATAAAAATGTTTATATAGAAGAAGATTTCCCTAAAAATATTATTTTTGAACGAAAAATGCTAAAACCGCACCTGAAAAAAGCAAGAAGTACTTATATGATAAACTTATAGTTGATGGACAAAGCTACTCATCAAAAGATTTATTGAATGAAAATTACTTCTTCCCGATATGAAACAGAAAACGGAAACGGAAAACGGTATTTTCTTAAAATGCCGATCCAAAAAACTCAAGTTAAATACTGATAAGTCATTGGCTCGTATTCTCACCGCACTTTAAAAAGTTATTTTTGTCAAAAGTACTTTTGACGTTTACTTAAAATTACTTATTAAACAATTTTAATTAATTTAGTTGAATTTTAGATATAAAAAAAATTTGCTAATAATAGAAATACTATTCATATTTGATGAGAGGTAGAAGTAAAAATTTATTTTAAAAAGCAAAATAAAAACACTTTTTCATAAAGAAAAGAGGTGGGAATACGGGCCATTGTTATTTTGAAACAATTTGCAGCCTTAATAATAATGTAAAATGCAACTTACTGAATTCATATCGGAACTGCAGACGCTTTGGGTATCGTCCGTTTCAGTTGCACAATTCATCTAAAAGAAAACAAACAAATTTACGAAACACGTTTATGTATGCAATTGAAATTATTACCTCTCCAAAAATTGATGACATCAACTCATAAAATTCCCCTATTCGATCATCATCTAGTATAATCTGAAAATATTTTCCAATTTTCAATATTTGAGATGAAGTATCATAACGGGATGATGGTGGTGCATTTAATTTAATTGTCAGATTTTTATTATTACGGGACCATCTGCAAATATTAAAAAAAAAAAAAATCAATGTGTGTGTGGAACGGAGAAGATTCGGATATTGAATCCGGATTTCAAATTATCCGAGAGTCAGATATCCGAATCTTTTTGGATCTAGAACTAATTTTTTCAAATACTTAACTCATATAGTATTATATTTACCTGGCCTTCGAATTTTCAAAACTTTTAAATGGTATAGTAACTATGTCAAATATAGGATTGTTGCAATCAGATCTAGCATAATTTTCTTGCTCCTTATTTGAAGAGTTTAATTTGAAAAAAACTGTTATGCATTTTAAATTAACATCTAACCAAGTATAATCTTCTGACTGGAAAAAAATAAGCTTAAATTTAAAAAAAACTTTTTTAAAAACCACGCTTATTACAATTTTATTTTTATCTGTCATTTACATTATTCAATTGTTAATTGAACAAAAAAATAGTTCATGTGACAGATGTCATTAGTTGTATTAAAAAAATAAATATAAGCGTGTCATATCTTGTAACCGGTTTTTTTTATATAATATTGTGTTGTCTCCTGGAATGAAACTACATGCAAAATTTCAGTGAGATCAAATGATAGGAAGTGGTCTAAAAATTGGTTACAAAATTTGACTGACCGCGACAACAGAGTGAGTTAATATAAGCGTGGTAAAAAAGAAAAACAAATCATTCTAAAATCCGTATATATCTTCTTCAATTATTTGTTTTGTAAGTTATAAATTTAATTTGTAAATAAAACTATAGTAATCAAGCGTCTCAATATTTCAGTAATGTCATATTTGTGTGCCATTGTGTAAAATTATTTTGTCATTGTTTAAAAAATATCCAAAAAATAAGACAGAATATTCAGATAGTAATTTTTGTAAAATCCAATTACCAAATATATTTTGTCAGTCAAATGTGCTTGAAAGAATTTTTAAATTATCGTTGACAAAAAGCAATGACTCGAATTCCCACCTCTTTTGTTTATGAAAAAATGCTTTTATTTTTTTTCCTTTAAAATAAATTTTTACTTCTACCTCTTATCAAATATAAATAGTATTTGTATTTTTGATATATTTTTTATTATCTAATATTATAATATTCAAATAAGCTAATATTAAAATTGCTTAATAAGTAATTTTAAGTAAATATCAAAAGTACTTTGACAAAAATAACTTTTAAAAAGTGAGGTGAGAATACAGGCCCCAATGTCTTTGAAAAGTTTAGTCATGTTCGTATTGAAAATTTATTATATATGACTGGCTTTCATTACAAATATTTTAGCGATAACATACATTACATCATGCCATGTACCCAAATGGGTGTCCGATAACAAACTAATCTAATTAAAACACTTAATTTTTTATAACTTTAGCAAGTGAATGAAAAACATTCAAGTCCAAATGTAAGACAGAAGGCAGGTATTTGCAATTGTAGGACTGTCGTAAGACGCCTAGCATTGTTTAAATAAATAAAAGTGCATATCGTTTAATGTAATCCTATCAGGACTCGGATGATTTTAATAATAATAAGATTGAAATACCCGAATAAAAATATAAACATGAGACCATTCGTTTTAGTCTCACTTACACATAACATCACATTCATCCTCTTTTCCATTTATACCTCTTTTATTCCAAGTAGTAAATCTACATTATGGCATTGTTTTATTTATTCAGCCTGAAAAAGTTTTCTCGGCAAGTAAGAGACTTGTGTCAGCTTATGTAATTTGTAATTGGAACCATAATTACAAAAGTAATTAAATTACTTTGCCAAAGTTCAATTACATTGAAAGTAATTCAAAATCTCTAAAGTAATTCAATTACTTCATATAAATTTAATTAGCACGAAACTATGGATAGTCTTCATTGTCTGTTGAAAGACATTTTTTCCTTTGCATCAATTAAATAAATTAATGCATTGTCAGATAATTTCTTTGAATAACTGCTGCTGAGCAAATGATATTTTTAATTTGTTTTAATTTTTAATAATTTATTTCTTTCTGAATTAATATTTTCAAATTGAACACGTAACTAAGTATCAACTACTAAATAATTAATTACTTTATACTTCAAGTAAATTATACATCAAAGAATTCAATTACCTACATTTTTATGAAGTTAATTGGTAACTGTAAGCAATTACATTTTCAAAATAGTTCGTCCAGCTCTGACCATAGTCAATTGTAACAGAGCAGTGTTGAACCATATGGTTATTGTAATCTGATACATATTTCTGAAACTAAGTAATTCTTGTATTTGTTGGAATTGACCTGGTGACAGATTTATGTAATAGGGTTCGCGACCAACCACTCGCCACTTCAAAATATTTCTTGGTTTAGTTTTGAGTGCAGTTTGTTTTTTTTCCGTAGTTGCATCGTCAGTCTATGTTCGCTTTCGCTCTAGTTAAATTACGCTTAGAGTGTCAGAGGCATCTACTTCGCTTTATTTGTTAAATTTTCTTAGTTTAGTTTAAAGTTTGTTTTTGTATCAATTTATATCGTCGATTTATTATTTAATTAAAGCATAAATAACAGACAAAAATATTGAAATTGCTGGTCACTACCTTTACGCACGCTCTCTCTTAAGTTTATTTAATATATGAACCGTTTTCTTTGAAAGTGGTGTAAGTCTATTTTTGACAAAAAGTTGATTAATGATAACAATGAATGCAATCTGTCATGAGTCTTTTATCTATAAACAGCTCCCAAAATTTTCATCATGTTGTCAATATTAATTTACGTAGTTACCATTCAAATGCAAACCCTAAAATATCTCCATATAATATAAAATGGACTTACACCACTTTCAAAGAAAACGACTCATATGCTAACCATTCAACGTGATACACAATGATTACTATAAACAATGTTATATCCTAGCCATTCGGCCCGTTCTTAATGAAAGTGTTAACAATACGCAAATGATAACATTATTCGTAATTCAAATAATAGATCTGCACTGTATTATTTAATCAATGCCTATATTGAATCCGAAACGATCTCGTATAAATTCAAACAATAAAATTAAAAAGAAAACTTCTTACCACGTGGCTTACTAACACATTATTATCAACCATAATGTTTGAACAACGAACAGAAAATATCTTCTCTCCATGTTGCGAGTTGAGAATATTTAAAAATAAACGTATTTTATTTGGCTTCTTATTCTCAGTAGTATGATGAAGTAAATTTAATAATTCATCAGATTGAAAAAATACATTATACAATGTCATATGATATTGTTCCTTATCATCCAATTTATTAAAAAATGAAATTAGTGAACTTAATACTGCCCATTGATAGTCAATATTTAATGATTTAATTATATGTCCGCCTAACTGTTTACTGAAAAACAAAAAAACTTTTAATACCAATGAAATATTTTATAAATTTTGATATTTTACATATATTGTTCTAATACAATTCCATATTCTTCACAATAATATCCAGCATCTAATGCGATCTGTATAAACCATACTGGATACGATAATTTAACACTTAGAATATTAAATAAAAAGTCAATTATAATTCTTTGCTTTGGACTGATCGAATATGCTCGATTTCGAAAATAATCCTAAAATATAATCAGATTAAACAGGTTAACACATATGTCCGTACTTACTAAAAAAAAACACTTACTGTCAAAGAATTTAAAAGATCTTTAACAAAACTCAGATTATTAATGGACGATTGTACAATAACATAATCTTTAATCTGTTTTAAAAAATCCTTAACGAGTCGGACCATATCTTTTTCCATTATTTGTGTAACTATAGTTTTCGTTGCATATTGTTCTATTTTACCTTTTAATTCTTTTAAAGAATCCATATTTTTGTTATAACAACAAATGCACACAAACGTTAAATAAACAACTACACATATATCTTCGCCGTTTATTAATCTGAAACATTTCAATGAATATAAATTATATTTTTAGATACTAATAAATATTTACATCAAATCATTTATAAAAAAATGACAACAGAATTACAATAAAGTCAAATAAATAAACAATTAAGGGTATAAACAACTTTAATATTATGCTGATTATGCTTCAAGTTTGAAACGGTTTGAAAAGTTAAATTACACCACACAATGACCGGAATTACGTACACCATGTAAAATTTACTGGAAACACAAATATTATTTATTAAGTAATTTGCAATAAAAATAAGCATATCATTAAATTTTAAAAATATATTATTAATTATTTATTATTTTTCAATAATTAATTTATTTAAATTATAGATTTTTCATGTAGGATTTAAAAGTCCGCTTTTAGATTACAGTGCTCTCTAACGACTAAAATTGATATTAAACATATAATAATTTTTGACATTTCATGTGTCAAACGATTTGCGATAAAGACAAAACAAACGTGAAATAACGTGAAATTAAAGTAGAAAAAATGACTACATTACAAGGTTCATAAAATTTATATTATTTAAACATATGTAATATTAATTATATTTATTTAGATGCAAATAGGCCTGAATTACTTGAGGAAGTCAAACTATCCCGTAATGCCAGAGAACGTGAAAAATATGATAATATGGCAGATTTATATGCTGTTATAAATACTCTTCAACATCTTGAGAAAGCATACATTCGAGATTGTGTAACACCTAAAGAGTATACAGCAGCATGTAGCAAACTATTAGTACAGTACAGAGCTGCTTTTAAACAAATCCAAGGCGATGAATTTCCTACAGTAGATACATTTGTTAAAAAATTTAGAGTATGTCACAGTTAATTTGATTGAATATTATAATTTAATGTCAATTATTATATTTTCAGTTGGATTGTCCAGCAGCTTTAGAAAGAATAAAAGAAGACAGACCAATTACAATTAAGGACGATAAAGGAAATACAAGCAAATGTATTGCTGATATTGTTTCGGTAAATTATTATATTTTTTTTTTGTAATTTACTATTTTTGAAACAAAATGCTTCGTATTGCAGTTGTTTATCACAATAATGGATAAACTGAGATTGGAAATTAAAGCAATGGACGAACTTCATCCGGATTTACGTGATTTAATGGACACAATGAATCGTTTAAGTATTTTACCGTCCGATTTCGAAGGCAAACAGAAAGTTTCGGAATGGTTAGCTACATTGAATTCGATGCAAGCATCCGACGAATTATCAGAAACACAAGTTCGACAGTTAATTTTTGATTTAGAAAGTTCCTACAATGCCTTCAATAAAATATTACATCATTCTTGAAATATTAATTTAGTTGTAATGTTAATGTAATTAAATAATACAAAAAAAATATATATATATTATACTTTATATTTTATTTTACTTCAATTATAAAATTAATTGTAAGATTTACGTTGTAACTATTAAATACATATTTTAATAATATTAATTTTTAATCAGAATCAGCCATTGATTCAGTTTTATTAAGTTCTTCATTATCTGATTCGGATTGTTGGGTGGTATCATAACATCTTCCTTCAGCTTCCTGCCATTCTCTTTTACAATTGGGACATATCTGATTTTTCTTAAAATATCTCTCCGAACAATGTTTGTGAAGAACTTCGGAACATTCCCCACAAATTTTACCCTAAACAATAAAATTTTTATATTAATATATTTTTTCGGGTTTACAAAATAAAACTGCTATTATTAAAAAGCTAATTAAAGGAGAAAAAAAAAAAACATTTCTAAATTAGTTTGAAGTGTATAAAATACAACTTGAGAACAAATTTATCAGGTTTAACTCAGTACTTTCAAATTTACGACTGTATTTGTTTTAAATTAAATAATGATATTTTTGATAAAAAGTTGGAAATATATGAAATAGAAAAAAATTATATAGGAATTTTTTTAGACACTTACAAAATAAACATAACCTGTACAAAGACAACATCTAATCATTCTTTCAGTAAATTGAGATTTACAATAATTTTCAAATTCCGATATTGTTCTAGGTCCTAAATAAACAAATCCCTCATCTTTTACTAAATAACCGTTTTCTGTCCATTGATCAATACTACTCTGTGCAATATCTTTACTAATACGATTACTCATTTCCGAAGATAAATTAAGACATATTATTGTTGATATACGTTTAGCTTCGGATTTCATTATATTTGTTAAAAGTATTAAAAAGTATTCAGAGTCTGCTGGATTCTTTGCCGACTGTAACTTATCATTTTTGGTGTTTACAAATATACAAAATTTCTCGCCGGTTACTTCACATAAACGAATATCTATACGAAAATGTAGATTTAATATCTTTTCGTTTATTTCTTCCACTAGATGCTTCAAATCTTTTCGATCCTCATTTAATTTATCTATTGTAAGAAACAGCTTTCAAAAATGTTATTGTACTAATAATTATTATATTTTCTTACCAGCGCATTTATCTAATAATTCTATGCCATCATTATAATTTAAAATGCCATAAGTTAGCATATGTTGCATGATATATTTATTAAAAACACTCATTTTTTGTTCATTAAAATCGGACGATATGAAATTCAAAAATTTAAATTTTTCAGGTTATGTTATATATTTCGCTACTGACAACTAGGAAAAGCCCCATTCAGACTGCCGTTTTAGTTATTGCAGTAGTTAGTCGTAGTTGTAAGCATAAGAAAATACATGTAAGCTTATGGGAATACAATGCGCATGCGTGGTTAGTAAGCAGTAAGACATAGCAGTAGTTGTAAGCAGCCAAACATTTGAACAAGCCAAACCATAGAGCCAAACTTTCTGGTTAAAATTTTACATAGTTGTAAGAATTGGCCAATCAGAGTTGAGTGAAAAGAGATAGCACTATTTTTTATTTAGAAACGTCAAACAAATATCAAACAAACGTCAAATTCATAAAATATATTAAAATGGCGACTTTAGAAAGCAAAATTAATCAAATAATATTTAATTATTATTAATATTATTATTATGATTATTTAATTATTTTATTTATTTATTTTGTGTCAAATGTGTCATTGCAGTACGCATGCGTATGTAAAAATTTCACTAGCATCACAAGCCAGTGCGAATGGTCAAGTATGCTTACAACTATTACTACGGCAAAAGCAAAAACTACAACCGCAGTCTGAATCATAGAATAAGTAATATATATTCGAATGAGACTTTATTCTAAAATTTGCATAATTTATACAAAAAACATTTATATATAAAAAAAAATATATAACAACATTTGATTGGTAATATATATATATTATTTAATAATAAATCAGTACACATATTTATAAAATCAATTATAAAGGAACTTTATATTTGGTGTAGGTATTATAATTGTAATCTTATTAAAATAGTGCTTCAAAATTGCGTAAGTAGTCAACAATACAAATATGTATGTTGTCAGTCGAATTTTTGCTCATTTTACTCTATTTAAAAAAAAGGATCTTTCAAATAAAATGTATACAAAAAAAGCTTAGTATATAAAACAAAATTCGACTTAATGGAAGTCGTTTAAAGTTAAAATATTACAAGGAAACAAAACGAATATGCAACAACTGTTTAAAATTACATTTAGTATTAATAAATTTATAAAATAAATTTTAATGAAATAAAGCTTTGTGTTTAAGTATAAGGCGGGTTCAGTTTTTAACTGTTTCAGTTTAAACACTTAATACATACTCAGGTCGAAATTTTGGATTGTACGTTGCTGCGGTTTCCATCAAAGATGTTGTTCAACATCTTTGGTTTCCACAGACACACTCGATGAAATAACTACGCAATTTCGGCTTGTGTAGTAATACTGTGCAATAACCTGAGCGTGTATCTTTGGAAATATTTGGAAAAAATACAAAGCAAATAACAAGTAAATTAAATATAACTTAGATACAAAGTAACTATGTAAAAATAAAACAAGAAAAAAATATTATTACCTTATTGGATAATGTTTGTCATTTGTTTTGTATTTTAACTGACAAAGGAAACGTTATTTCAAATTAACTAAAACCAAGAGCTTTATTTCATGAAAGGTTTCTATTTTGTTAAAATAAATTTTGTTTTCATCAAACGACCTCATCTAAAAATTGATATTTAACTCTTCTGGAAGCCATTCGGATTCATTGATTGCCACCTCCAGGTGTCCTGACACATAGACAACAAGTCTTTTTCGGCTTTCCAGCCTAATTCTTTGTTAGCACGACTAGCATCAGCGTACGACGCAGCCACATCGCCGTCCCGACGTTCCACCACTTCATAATTCACTTTTCTGCCGGAAGCTTTTTCAAAAGCGTGCATAACTTCCAGCACCGAATAACCTTGTCCGGTACCTAAATTATACGCTTTACAGCCGACAAATAAACCATTCAAAAGTTTTTCTAAAGCTTTCACATGACCGACGGCAAGATCTTGAATGTGAATATAATCACGAACACCAGTACCATCTGAAGTTGAATAATCGCTTCCGAATACTTGTAGTTTATCGCGTCGGCCAACTGCTACCTGAAATACAATAATGATGATAAATCTTATATTCAAATTCATCTACATGCTCTAAATTTGCCTCAAATTTTGAACTTTTAGCAGTGATTGTATTTAATGATTTAATTTTATTATCTAAATATTAAATATTATCAATCGTACTTCACTATTTTATTTAGATTATATTTGCTAGTATTTTTTTTATTACCTACCTGAGATATATAAGGCATTAAATTGTTCGGAATGCCGGCAGGATCTTCGCCCAAGAGACCAGATATATGGGCACCAACAGGATTGAAATATCTTAATAAAATCACACTCCATTCCTACAAAATATCAATTGATACAAATTACATATTTTTTTTTTATCGGAATCAAAATTATAGTCAATGGACCTATTCGAAAGAAAAGAGACAGAAGAACTAATAATATACTTTTATAATTATATGTTATATTATAGTTTTCTATTCCATGATCTTTGGCAAATACATTTAATTTTATCAAGCTTTAGTATATGTGCAACACGACTTTGATATGTTCTCTATCGTAAAATTAGCATCGGTATTTAAGAATTATGTTTAGTATAGATTAACATAATAAAAAAATCTTTCAGAACTCATTATATTAAAATAAAAAAGCTGTAGAATTGAGTTCTGTATTTATTTTATTTAAAAATCAAGAAAAAATATATCTAGTAACTTGTTTCTATGTTTTGTTTATGTGATTCATATATTTTTTTCCTGATGTTGATATATGTTCAATATATCGAAACGTCGATTTTTAAATAAAATATAGCTTTTTTGTTTTAGTATAGATTAATTATATATCATTTGTACCTTTATTTAGCAAATTGTTATCGAATAGATACGATTATTAATTATATATTAATAATATTTTTTCTCATAAGAAACAATGCATTGCAGGGCATTTTAAATTTTAAAATTACATCAAATTTAAAAAATATTTAAACTTATTTAATTTATTTTAGTATATAAGATGACAGGAAAAAGGTCAAATAAAAATGCTCTAGTTTGTTAGCATGCTAGCATGCATGCTAACAAACTAGAGCATTTTTATTTGACCTTTTTCCTGTCATCTTATATACTAAAATCAATTCGAGAGGTCGTTCAACTTTCATATTATTTAATTTAGTATCGCAAATATTATCGAAGTTACTTTAAAAGCTACAAAAATATTGTTATAAAACTACTTTAATATGAAGTTTTAAGTTTAAGAGTCTGATATTTTGGAATAGATCGATTTGGTTAAAACAATTATAATTTTAAAAATTTCTAATTGAAACAAAATAATAATATAATTACAGTAACGTCAGTTTCAGTTCATATTGCGTCATAGTGTCTGTAATAAATATTGTATTATAATTTCAATGTTTTATGAACTATGTAAACGCATAATTAACTGACGTCACAAATTTTTATTGACTTTTTTTGAAACGTTTGCTTTTTGTTATTATTTTATTTGTTAAATTAAAAACGAATTATTCAAACTTGTGTATTGTATAAAATATGAAAAAAGTTGAAACTAAATCAGTTTATATTTGTATCGATTGTATGTAATTTAAATAATTCTGAACTAAATTATGTAATGTTTTTGTTTAAAAAAATAATAAAACTTTAATTATCTGTACTTAACTATAACTATAATTTTATAATAAAATCAAAACATTTACTTTGTCCGAAATGCACAAATCTTTTAAAATTTCCTCGACAAAATATTTCGTTTTTCCGTATGGATTCGTGCAACCCTGTCCCGTTGGATGATCTTCTGTTATCGGTAAAAATTGCGGAATACCATAAACTGTAGCTGACGATGAAAATACTAATTTTTTCACATTATGCTCATTCATTACCTGCGATTAAACAATGTAATAAAATAAATAAAAATAAATAACAAATTGTTTTATGTAGATAAGATAATAGAATTTATGTACATACTTGAAATAAAGTACTTGAACCAGTTATGTTATTTTGATAATAAGTTAGCGGTATTTTACATGATTCGCCTACTGCTTTCAAAGCAGCAAAATGCATCACACAATCAATTTTATGCTAAAAATATATTCAATATAATTAAAAATATATAAATAAGAAATTACAAAAAAAAAACAATCTTACTTGTTCAAATATTTTGCTAAGTGCATTTTTATTTTTTATGTCTACATTATAAAATAGTATATTTTTGTTAGTAATTTTTTCGATTCGCTTAAGAGATTCGGGTTTTTCATTAGCTTCAGCATAACAATTAACCAAATTATCAATAGCTATCACTTCGAAATTATTGTCTAAAAGTTCTACAATTGTATGAGAACCCACATAACCAGCACCACCGGTAACTAAAACCGTAGACATCCCTGTCAGATTAGATAGCTACCCCCAAAGAGATTATTTAACCCTTCACCGACACCTGTTGAACCAAAGCCATGCAATTAATTTTATAAATAAAATATATGCAGGATTTACCCCTATTCCGATAATAACTAAGTAATCTAAACAGATACTTGCGAAAATTGAATTAAAAAATAATTGGAGGGGCTTACCTTTTGACACAGTAAAATAAACTAATTCAAACTAATTTTTTAATAGCAATGCCACGACATTATATACTACATTATCAGCTGTATTTATTATCTATACAAATCAAATAGCAGGACGTAAAAAACATTTGATATTTTGACATTGACATTAGTACATACCGTACATACTACGTTCACATGTAAATTATGACACAATTTATTTTCCCTATCGTTTTGTTAAATAAAAATATTTACTCTTTAAGTTATAAAAGATAATTAGAGAAAAAATAAAAACGTTTTACAATATTTAATACAATTATGTAAAACTTTTGAAAAATCTATCAAATAAGGATATACAAATACCAACCTAAAAAATTAAAAGTTCTCAGAAGTGTTATGTGAACATACGTAAATGGCTGTCATTTACAAACAATCTGTCAAAGTGTTAAGTTTGATGAAAAATAATAACAAGAATTTAAATTGAATTTGTGCAATCGTATATAAATAATTTACGCAATTGTAAGTATAATGTTTTTTTAACAAACAATAATATTTCGATATTGTAAACAATATTTTTTTGCAATTCGTAATTGCGCAAGAATGTGTAATGCCATACACATACAATAAAATTCTAGAATGAAGAAAATGCCTCCAAGACGCGAAAAAGAAAATAGTTCGTCAAAAAGGGGCCGAGCAAGAAGTGAAAAGTCCAATGATTCTATGGAATCCGACGAAGGTGATTATAGGAAAAAACGCGATAGAAATAATCAGGTTAAGAGGTTATTAATGCGTTCTTGTTCCACAAAATGTTTAATATTTATTTTATTTTTACAGGCAGTAAAACGAAGCCGAGTTAAATCAAAATTAAAAACACAAGAAACACTCGCCCGAGTAACACAATTGAAAAACGAAAATTCTGCTTTAGAAGAAAGAGTGAAATCGTTAACAAAAGAATTGGGATTCCTAAAAGAACTTTTTCTCGCACACGCAAATAATGCGAATTCTCCGAAACTAGAAGGCTTAGATTTGCAAAAATTATTAGCGGATGATCCATCACCTGGCTCTAGCACTGGTGATTAACTTTACAATTAAAACATTAAAAACTTATTTATTATGATAATAAATTGAGCCCATTTGTAAAATTTAATTTTTCTCATTGATTTTATTGCATATATTTTTATGTTACAGTCGAGGACGTCAAATACAAGATAGAGAAATTATTAAATAAAAAATCTCGCTAAATTTACAATTATATAATTTATAAATAACTAATAAATTAATTATTGCATACACTGTAAAAAAAATTATGTACTGTTAAAACCTATGTTAAATTACATAAATTTAAGTTACATTTTTTTACAGTGTATAAACAAGCAATATATGTAATTTTTTTTATTGCTAAATATTTTAACTATATAAATTACAATACAAATTTTAAATTATATAATGATTTGGTAATTTATAAATAATATAATAAATTTCTTAAAAACTACAAAATTTAATTAAAAACAAAGTTCGGAAACTAATCAGTGACATTAAAGTACATAGCAACAAAAGGATGTGGCACAAACTCTTTTCACTATTCCGAAACTAGTTTCCGCCAAACATCCCTATTCATACAAGCAACTTTAGCTTCATCTACATTCATACATGCTCTTCTATTCCTACAACTTGGTAACTTCCTCTCACGCAAAACACTCTCAATTATACCATCTCCAACTACTCATCGGATGTCAACGCATACATTTTTTCAACCAAACGTTCATTAGGCATTCGCTCAAGATATCCGAATCATCTTAACTTAACACCAACTTTTGCTACATTTTTTCAATTTCACACTCATCATACACCTAATCTATTTCGTACCCAACTCCTCCTAGCTACACCACATACCCCACGTATAAATCTCATTTCTACAGCAGTCATTTTTCTTTTATGCTTTTGCCAGCCAAACCCAACAGTCAATTCAGTGTCTTCAGAGTGATTTAATTAAATTTTGTGATCAAAAGAATTTATTATATTATTTGTCTAACGACAAAAATTACTTCGTTTATAATGTGCTTTTAGAATAGCAAAAAAATTATAAACAATTTTTTTCATTTATTGTTGTTTTTTGAGCTCTGTAAAACAATTCATTATGTATATTTTTATATATATATATACACAGAAGGAAAGAGAGAATGTAAATAATTATGTACCTGTTATATAGGTTTTATTTTTATCCAAAAAATACAAAAATTGTACAAAAATATTCCATCGGATGATATAAATAAAGATGTATTACAAAGTATGTATAAATTGTTTTATCAAAAACATTTAACAAGGTATATATAAATATATTATTGTACGTATTTATTTAACATTAACTATTTAAAATTTGTTAATTTTAAGCCACCTTTCATCTTTTAAAACTACTTCAACATTTCTTTTGTTCATTTAAAACTGAGATAAATATATTAAAATAATGTTCGTTATTGTTGTATACATATATATATATATATATATATATATATATATATATAAAAGACTTATTATTATAGTTTCGTTTTTATCAACTATGGAAGAATGTGTATGTCTCAGA
The DNA here is from genome assembly GCA_963966155.1 of Clivina fossor. Classification (NCBI taxonomy): domain Eukaryota; kingdom Metazoa; phylum Arthropoda; class Insecta; order Coleoptera; family Carabidae; genus Clivina; species Clivina fossor. The sequence goes on along the minus strand of OZ014559.1, from coordinate 14,466,589 downwards.
CAGTCGTGAACTGATTTAATGGTAAGTTAAAATAAATCATATAAATTTAGCTATTTTATTTACTAACAACAAGGAAAGGTACTTGTTTTGTTATGTATTTTATATTTACTGCTAATTACAACGATATAAAATAATTTCCGAATGTATTATTAAGTTTTTCTAGATAATAAATTGAATGACAATTAAAATACTTTTTGATGAAAAAATATCCTATTGGATTATTAAATAGGTAATATTAGATAATTCGATGAATGAGTAATGTGTGTAATTTTTATCTTTCGTTTAAGTCTTTAACAAATAGAATATTGTTGTAAAACTAAACAAATTTCAAATAAGGAACTTATAAATTTCACAAATTAGTTTACTATTACAATAATGTTCCAACGAAGACTGCAATAAAAATGAAATAAATAATAAATTTTATTATTTGTACATTTGGCTCACTAATAAAACACTATATATTTTCTATTTAATAATTATTATAAAGCCTAGTTTACATTAGTAGTAGAGTCTGCGTACTATTCAATTACTAGTACAGTGTAAACACTTTGAAACAATGAAAAACAAGTAACAAAGATAGTAGCAGGTAGAGTAGAGTGGAATATGAAATACTTATTCTACTCTACCAGTGTAAACAGATTTATTACAGTAGAGTAGTAGAACGGAAAACATGTGTCAATTTTTTTCAAATTTATAAACTGTATAAGATTGTCCAATAATTGTCAATGTTAATTAATATTTAATTCGAATACGTACGAAAATGAACATAAATATACATTTTAAATATGTTAATAAACGTCAGAATTAAAAATAAATTGCACGTCAGGATGCAAATTAACGCCAAATGTAATAAATATACGTTAGTAAAAGGAAACTTCAGAATAGAAAACTTATTAATATTAGATTAGGTCATGATTTTCTATTAATGGTTGTTATATTATCTTATTCTGGCATTAATTCAGCTTTTTTTAGCGTGTATAAAAAATTCTACCCAAAATAAAATAGACGGAAGCTAAATGAACTTTAAACTAAACTCTCCTCTACCAAACCTACTGGCTTCGTGTAAAAAGTTACTCTACCAAAACTTGTAGTGATTTGGAAAAAAATATTAGTGTACTCTACTAATGTAAACTATGCTTAAGAGTAAAAGCAAATAATGTGTAAAACATTCAAAATAAAAAAAATTTACAATAAAAATAAGTAAAATGTAAGGACAAAATCATAAAATTAATGTAACAAACATAAAACGAGATTACAAAACGGATATTTATAAACAAAATAAATTAAGTCGTTATGCTTACAAAAAAACAAACTAAAAATTAAAATAAGAGCAAACATTACGAGATATATATGAGAAAACGGTCTGTTTTTGTATATTTCTGTGCGAAACATTTCCCTGCCTCCGTTGGCGAACTAAACGCAATGTCATTCATCGACAATATATGACCGTACATGTAATTTAAACGCATTGCATTCATCAGGCATGTAGCAATACCCTGTTTACGATGTGTTACGGCCACCCACAAACGGGACACGCCACATTTAATCGGATAGCTTTCTTCGGAGCATTGATCTGGTTCATTACCACCCGAAGGCAACATTTTATGTGCTTCCGATTTGACTTCAGATACCAGACAACCCACAATTTGTCGATTCATTATGCATAAAAATACCTGAAACATATTTCCAATTTACATTAACACTTCTTTTGATTATATTATATTCTTAATTACACATGACGTATTATATATTAAGATATAGTATTTTTGTCATTAATTTATTTTCATCAAAAAGAATTTCCAAAACCACAAAAACTAAATTATAGCTCGGTTAGCCGCGAGGTCATATTGATATTAAATGCATTTGCAAGTTTATATACAGGGTGTCCCCGGATGGGGTTGCCCACTCTTGTAAACTTTTTTATTTTGGAGTTTTCGGCAAAATGTTATTCTTTATAAAAAGTTTTGCTTGGCCTGAAACTTATTTTTAGCCTACTTTCAATTTTTTAAAATCAAGTAGGCCTTTCCAGTTGAGCAAAAACTATTTTCATTTTAGGTAAAGTACCTTTTCTGTTCACAGTATGCCAAAATCTTGTTAAGAAAAGTTGTTCGGAATGAGAAGTTATGGCCATATGCAAATAAATAAAATAATAATAATAATAATAATAATAATTTAGAAGACGATTTGGAAAATTTAAAACAAAAAATCATAGAAGCTGTTGCTAGTGTGAATGAAGAAATGCTTTTATCGACCTACCTAGAATTTAGAACCCGAATAGAAGAATGTGTACTAAGAGGAGGATATTACGTGGAATAATTTCAATGTTTAGAATTTAATTTGTTTTTTGTTATGTTGTATTAAAGAAAAAATATCCTAGATATGATGTATGCAGTTACAGCAATTGTTTACTGCAGTTCGTTCTATTTTTCCATTACATCATGCGAAGTTTACGCAATTTTATAATATCGTTCAAATAGCAGTACTTGACCTACCGTACTTTGATAATATCAATATGGCGTCGACAATAACAAAAAGATCTTTATTATTAATTCTGCGACGAAAATTTACATAACTCAATAACTTTTCGAATTTTATCAAAGTAGGACTATTATCCTGAAAATTTGTATATGGCCATAACTTTTCATTCCGAACAACTTTTCTTAACAAGATTTTGGCATACTGTAAACAGAAAAGGTACTTTACCTAAAATAAAAATAGTTTTTGCTCAACTGTAAAGGCCTACTTGATTTTAAAAAATCGAAAGTAGGCTAAAAATAAGTTTCAGGCCAAGCAAAACTTTTTATGAAGAATAACATTTTGCCGAAAACTCTAAAATAAAAAAGTTTACAAGAGTGGGCAACCCCATCCGGGGACACCCTGTATATATATATATATATATATATATATATATATATATATATATATATTCATATTACATTTAAAATTCATTCATTATATAACTTAATTGTAATTTATTATTATAGATTATTCTGTAAGAAATTTGTTGACATAATAAAAGAAATTAATATAAACTATTTAAAACTAAATCTTTCTTTTTACATACACATTGTAAAAAATTATATAAACATTTATATTTATAAAAATAAAATATTTATAATACACAAGTAACCATTTATTTCCGGCTTTTTTTTTTATCAATTACAATAAACATATAATAAAATATTGAACAAAAACAAATATTTTCTTTTGTTAATACAAATACTAACATAGTAAAGAAACTTTCAGAACTCGTTATATTAAAACAAAACGGCGTTAGGATTTTTCTGCATAAATTATTATTAATAATCGATGTTAAATTTATAAATTTTTAACTAAATCCTATAGCCGTTTTAATTTAATACAAATACTATTTTATAATATTAAATCTATACAAATTTACTTAATAGCTTTTTTTTAGAATAGAAATGAAATGAATTTGATATTCATATTTAAAATTAATAATATTTATACCGATTCACTTTACAAGCTAAATATTCGAAATAAAAACTAACCTTTTTATCCTCAGGATTAAATATAGTTTCATAGAATCCTAATTCACGATTTACGACCTCCAATAATTCTCGAACCTTTCGCCACCAAGTTTTCGGATCATTTGAATTCACTTGTATAATTTTACCATTTCGCATATGACTTACAATTCTTTCATGTTTCCAATTCTTAAAAGAAGTTAAATGTTAAAGTTTCATGTCGTTAACCAAATCAGATATTCCTCTCATGCATACACAGTCAGACCATGTACTCCATCCATAAGAGTGTGGCATAAACTATTTTCCAGCAGAAATTAATTTGCGCCAAATTAAGCCTCGCTTCATTCACATTTATGATATCTCCCCTACATACTTTCTTTTATTCTTACCATTTGGAAACACAAAATCGCTCACACAAAATACTCTCAATCATGCCGACTCATTAGCTCATCGGACATCCACTCACACAGATTCTTGTAACCAAACGTTCAAGATGGCCGAATCATCTTAATTGACACATAATTTTATTAAAACTGAATACTTACATGATATTTAAGCACATTGATATTATTGTGATAATTATAATGCTTAATTTCATCATCGGGTTCTCCTTGACTATACATGACTTTACAATCTGGACACTGAGTGAGACCAAACTTCTTCTGTCCGGCATCAATTAGCGTTTGATCCGTCGATAGTGGTTTCCAAATCTTTCGTATATTCTTGACATGTCGACTTTCTCGTACTGTCGATTTAGTTACAGCATCATTCTGTTTGCCGTTGAATATCGGAAACAGTTTCGTGTCTTCAGTCATGGTTTCTGGGAAAGAAATTTGTTTTTTTGTTGCGCTCAACATATTGAGATCGAGCGTTTGATTTATCTGACTTTTTGGACTGTCCAATGCCAGGCCTGATGTCAAATCGCAGACCAATGACGTGGGCGACAAAAGCATGTCGTTTGTAAGGTGTTTGTTTTTGTGTATTTGTTGTTGTGTGATGTTTGCGGGTGCTTCATGTAATTGAATCGAGTTCTCGGATTGTGCAATCGAATTGTGTGCGGTTAGTACGACTTGATTATTTAGTGATAATTCCGGCGTTGTATTTATTGGAATAGCTTGTTGAGGAATTGATTCCAATATGTTATCGTCTTCTAAACTCTTTAAAATGTCGGTAAAACTATGTTCGGTTTTTGATACTTCGAACGAAAACTCCAATGGATCAACTTCGAAGTACTCAGTTTTGGGTCGACAAATTCGGACATGTTTCTCGATTATACTTAATTCGCCATGATCTAAATTCAATTTAATATTATCGTTAATTGTTATTGTAGCTCGTGATGGTTCAGACTTGAAGAATTTTTTATTTGATTGTTGCTGTGGACTTAAAGGACGCTTCAAGCTAAACGTACTATTTTCAGTTATGTGTTTTCTTATAGTTTCAGTCTCAGGTTTTGTTTTTGTTGCTGCACTAAATATTTTTAACGGTTGTGCTAAATTAGTTCGAATATCAATACCTTTTAAAATTGAATCCATTTTTTGTATCTGTTCCAGAGAAACGCCGCATTCATTTTGTGTTTGTCCTACTTGCTCTTCTTTATCTAATTTATCTAAATAATTGTTTAGCGGTGAATTTTTGATGATATTTAATGCAGCTTTCAGTAGTTGTGTCTTCGATAAAGCTGGCGTACGTTTCGGTTTTTTAATGCCATGTCGAACGCCCGCATTAATTTGTCCGATATAGTTTTTCTTACTACGTCCACGGCTACGATTGCATAAATAAATCGACGGTGGTTTTCGCAAAATTTTCTTAACTTTTTCCGTTGCATCATCAACACGAACATTATGTTCGTGTTTCGTTGCTTCAGTCTTCGGATAAAATGATTTAGTCGAGATTACACTTTCCGTGAACAGTGCAGTTCGGGCCTTTGGAATTTTATTCGTCGAATGATCAACTTTAAAACTTTTATTTCCCGTTGTGTTCTCGGGCGAATCGGACTTTCGTTTCAGATTGCTTTTATCGATATTCGATATATCAAGCAGTGATTTTCGCACCAGTCTAGGTAATTGTAAATTCGTGTTGTTTGTATTATCGTGAGGCGTTTTTAAAATTTGTGTCGGTGAAGCTTTAACTGGTGTATCTGGAATTATAGTTGTGTCTCGATTTTTCTGTGGTGAATTAGTTGATGTTGGTGTATTTGGTGTGAATATGATTGTATTACTATTCATGTTTTCGTTTTGTTCGGTATTTTTTGATGGAGAATCCAAATATTTGCCTCTTTCGAAAATGTTAAAATATTTAAATTTGATGTCTCTTGTTTTGTCATTTGGAAAAATGATGTCATCGTATTTCTCTGGACTGGAACTAAGTTCTAATGGGCTCATGTGCCCCAAATCGGTATCACTGTCACTATCATGTGATGGAAATAATGCACGCTTACGATCTGATAATCGTTCCGATGGTTGAAATCGATGTACGCGTTTCGGTGAAGTTAATTGCACTTCAAGGTGCTGCATTATTGCTGTAATTATTTTCGAATGAATCAATAACATGCTATTAATAAGCTAATAAGTATATAAGTTCAAATATTAATAATTCCCTCTTGCCATTTATTTGCATATCCTTGAACTTTATTATCTTTTTAGTTCACAGCATTTCAATTATGATATATGCAGTATAAAAAATTTGTTAATGTGTTATTTGTTACAATTACAAGCAAAAAGTCAGATAAATAAAATGAGTGATAAGATTTTTTATGAATAAAACCACTATTTATTTCAGAAAATAAAACATTTTCATTCAAAACAATAATCTTTAAGTCACTCTTGTATAAAGAATCATATGTTTTAAGTAAACAATAATAGCATAATGTAGAAAAACTTGCTTCCAAATTTTATTATTTTAAAGTAAATTGAAAAGTGAAACAAAATGAATGATTACGCGTACATTTTATTATATAATATTGCATTTAATTGAAATTAGTATAAACTAGTTTACAATAAGTCCAATAAATACACATGCAATACCTAAAATAATTTTGTTAAAATTGTTCTTTTAGTAATTAATTGTGTTATTATTCGTGGTTTTATTTACTAATAGAAAAACAAAACTTACCGGTCATAGGCCAATAACATCAAAAAGCCGTTAAAATACGTTAAATTAAACTTTCTGGACATAGCTAGCCATAGCTTGACTAGATCCAGTATTTTTTCTAACCAACAACAACCAGAAGCGATTACCGCCAGATTAGTTGCTGTGGGTTAGCGGGGTTGGCGGTCTGTTCTGAATACCAGACACTAATCCAAAGTTACTAAATTTTATCCATAAAATTTATATTTATTAAATTATATAAATTATTAAATTGTAATTAAATATGAATCATTTATTTAATTTTATAAAAAAAATAAATATACATTTAAAAAAATAAAGTATATTATAGCAGTTATCAGGTATTTAGTGTTGGCTGCAATGGATCACTTATATGCTTTTGTCATATAATATTTTGCTGCGTTCTGATTGGTTAACGTACAACACATGCGTCTGTTTGCGTCTGTTTATATGTTCGATTTGACAGTTTAATGACAAGAGTAATTTAAGAATAAATATCTTCAAAAAAAAAGTAATAATAATTAAATTAAACATATTTTGTTATTTATGTAATTGTTTTGTTTTAATTGTAGATAATAATGGGTGATAGATATAATATTCACAGCCAGTTAGAACATCTGCAATCAAAGTACATTGGTACAGGTCATGCTGATACAAGTAAATACGAATGGCTTGTAAATCAGCATCGCGATAGTTGTTCTAGTTATTTGGGACATACTGATTTATTGAATTATTTTGCTATTTGTGAAAATGAAGCCAAAGCCAGAGTCAGATTTAACTTGATGGAAAAAATGCTGCAACCCTGTGGACCACCTCCAGATAAACCCGAAGATTAATTAAACAAAAAGAAAAACACCTTTTAATAATTTTTTTTTATATACTTAATGTAATGTAAAATGTTTAACAGGTGTAATAATAAATGTAATTATAATAAATGTATTTAATAATTCGAAATACAAAAAAAGATAAGGAAATTATAAAATTTAATTTTCTTTTGTTTGTTCTTCCTCTTCTTTTTTACTTTTAATGTGCTTCAAAACAAACTTCACTAAACATTTTTCGATTAAAGGTACAATTTGTTTATTAGCATCCATTAATAACGAAATATTTTTTGTGATAGTATCTAACGAAAAAGAACCAGTTTGATAAAGTTCGGAAATTTGCTGATGAGTTGAAAGTGCAGATAAAACAATTATTCCGTGTTCGCGAAATGAATTTGTTTGTTGATTTGTTTCCATAGAATTTTCATTCTTAAAACTTATGTTACAAAATTGTTCTTCATCATAAGTTGGATCCATGAATATCTTCTCACCTTGTTGTCCAAATGTTGCAGCGGTAACTAAATCATACATTGGTACTCCAGCATGAGCTAATGCAAGTCCCGCACATGTAATAGCTGCACCCAGAGCAGAACCATCGTTCTCTAACACTAACGCGTAGATGTCCACTTGAAAATTGGGAAATTCGTGCCGGCAAACTGCCGATTCCAAAGCTCGCCTTAAAATTACACTGTACTCTTTCTCTTCGGCATCTTGTTGATGTAATCGGCGTTTGCGACAACTGAATGGAGCATATTTAAATTCGCAATATAGTTCACCATTTAAACTGTAATCGATTTTGTTTGGAATCTCTCGTGGATCAAAAACCGAAACGATTACTTTTGTATTTTGAATTTCGATATATGCTGAACCTTTCGCTTGAGTTACAACACCCGTTTGTATATCTATAATTAAATTTTTTTAAATAAAAATGTTTTTGTCGACTGTTATCTTAGTTTGGAAATAGGCTATCGAATACTTGGTTTTAATTTTACTGATTTTTATAAAATCTCAACGTTTCGTGCTATCAGGGCACTTTTTCAGGAGATTGAAGAAGTGTGACACTTTACAATAGAAAAAACTAGATTCATGTTTCAAAAAATACCACTTTGTAAACATTTGTACAACTACATATTATGTAGCTACAATAACAAAACCTGTTTTACATTTTTTTAAGATAAATGTAAATGAAAAATGTTTCAATTTTATAATATGTAAACATTTCAGTCTCCTGAAGAAGCTCTCCGGTAGCACGAAACGTTGAGATTTAATAAAAATCAATAAATAACTTCCGTAAAATTAAGACTAAGTATTCGATAGGCTATTTTCAAAATAAAAATACATACATATTTTACGTAAATCGTTGGATTTTCTGCGATCTACTCTTTGCCCTTTAGAAAGTTGTTGATATGTTTCGCTACATATTTTTTTATCTTGTAAATATAATCGAAATGGTTCGCTGGTTTCAGGACCATTTATACGTTTGTGATCAATTGGCATTTTGTATTATTTAAAAATTTTAAAACACACATGAGTAATTGAGGTTATGTTTGTTTTTTCTTTTAGTTTGACATTCATTATATATAAAAATAAATTTCCCTGTTCAATAACATTTACCAAAACACACTCTTCAAAAATATATATATATTTCTGTATTTAATGAATTTGTAATATTCAACCATTATAATAATGAAATAATATAAAAATAAAAGTTAATCATAGATTAATTAAAATGAAAAAAAAGGTATCTTTGAATAAACTACAAATAAAGAAATTTATTCACAATATTTTTATTATTACGTTACAATATTTTCGTTACGTTGATCATGGGATCTCATTACACAATATATTAAATGATACACATACTATGGTACAATAAATTTATTACTAGAAAACATTTCTAAACTTTTGAAATATAGGATACAATTAACAATTTAGACAGGAGCTTTTTGCACAAGTTTGAACCAATGTCCACATTCACATCGTCTTGGTAGACCTTTGTGCAACCACATCCAATTTACGGCCGTTGCATCTTCTTCACAAATGCAACCAACGATACGTGAATCGAACGCAGAGGGAATTTCGTTGGGGCATGCCTTGGAACCAGCTCCGCGTTTGAACACTTTCATGTCGAAAGGATTCTCATTGCCTGCTACTTTAGCTAATAATTCACGTTTTTCTAAACCGGTTGCATGTTCTAATGGGTCTCCCATTGCTAAAAATATTATATTGATTGTACATAATTGTCATTAACAATTCCGTTAATATTAATTAATATTATTATTAATAACAATATGACAATACAAGTATACGTGATGTATATAATTTAAAGTTAGTACATAAATAATATATACAAAAAATTTATTGAAATAGCTACATTTGCGTAGAAGTGCAATCGTAAATTACGTAATAAAATAGTGTCAAAACTATTGCTTACTAAGTGCTAAATTTGTATTTTATTAATAGTATGTATAATAAAAAATTAATTACATGTATGGGCGTATCTTTGCGTTGAAAGTAAAACATTTCTTCGGCAAGAAGAAACAGCAGCTCGAGCGATCATCGAAGCCATTTTTCACACTCTACACGGCAGAGAGAAGACAAATGAAGGTAGTAATCTAGCAATATAATAAATATAAATTCCCTAATTATAATTATTTATTTTTAAAAATTATTTATAAAATTTTTAAAATAGCATACATTTAATTGATTAAAAAAAATGATATGAATTTTTTGATTTATTAAATAATAATTTTGTAATATTTTTAGTTCAATATGGTGTTTTTCGATTTTAAAAGTTTACGCATTCGCGCAAATATCACGCTTGCGCACTAGACATCTGTCCAATTCTTTTCCAAAATACACGGCAAGGTACACGTTTTATATTATATTTTATAAGTGTAAATTTTGAAAAATATAAGTGAGACTGATTTTTTATGAATTACTATTGGTTTGTAGTAGTAATGGTTTTTACATATTTGCATTTTAACGTATAATTTATGGTGGATGACATGAAAATCTCTGGATAATTCCGGATAAATTTCACAAGATCCATGTTGTATCAGTGTCACTTGTGTATATTAATATTGAATTGTATTCGATTATTAGTGTATTTTATTCCTATTTATAACATTAGTGCATTCCAAATTTTAACAAAATTTATATCTTGTATTCAAACTATTATATTTTGTATAATTTAAAGGTTAGAATATGCCGTGTTTATAATTTTAATGTCATGTTGCTTTTTCAGATGTCTGCCACAAAAATAATTAAAGCGAATGGAGCAGAACCAGATGCTTTTGAAACTCAGGTTTCTCAAGCTCTGTTGGAGTTGGAAATGAATTCAGACTTGAAAGCTCAATTGCGTGAGCTTCATATTACAAAGGCTAGGGAAATTGAACTTAATAATAAGAAAGTAAGTTATTGAATTACGTATTTCTAATAATTTAATATGAATTTTATTGTTTTTTTTTTCTTATTTGCAGTCTATTATTATCTATGTACCTATGCCAAAATTGAAGGCTTTCCAAAAGGTTCAGGCTCGTTTAGTTCGTGAATTAGAGAAGAAATTCTCTGGTAAACACGTAGTATTTGTGGGTGAACGCAAGATTTTACCGAAACCCACCCGCAAAACGCGTACAAAGAACAAGCAAAAGCGTCCAAGATCTCGTACACTCACCGCTGTCTACGATGCTATCTTGGAAGATTTAGTATTCCCAGCTGAAATTGTCGGTAAGCGAATTCGCGTTAAATTGGACGGATCACAGTTGGTGAAAGTGCATCTTGACAAGAATCAACAAACCACCATTGAACACAAAGTAAGTTTTTCTTAATTTTATTCGAAGGTTTTTTTTTTAACATTTTCTACAAATTAAAAAAGTACTTTATTAAATTAAAAAATTAAAAAAAAAAAGAATTTATAAAAATGTATAATATTCTAGTATCAATTTATTTTTTATCAAGATATATTAAGGAATTAATTGATTAAAATTTTTATTATTACATTTAAAATTCTATCAAAATTGGATCGTAAATAAATTACAATTTTTTTAAATACATGATTTAATTTTCGAACGAACAATAAGATTTATACGTCTCAATAATTTAATAAATATTATCAAGTAGTGTTTTTTTATTAAAGGATAATTTAGATTTTAATAAAATTTCTATGGATAATTGTAAACAGTATGATATTGGAATAATGTTGGTTATAAGATTTTGTGATATATACTATATTAAATTATATAAACAAATATTGTTTACAGCTTTCAATTTTGTATCATATTTAAATAGTTAACCAACGTTATAATCAGTAAAATGTAGACATAATTTTAATCATAAATTTGCTTATAAAGTGATGTATATATTTTACGGCCGGTTTTATAATAAATATTTTAACTAAAGTTGGCTTTAAGCAGACAAAATCATCGATTTCAAATTCTACTTGCATAATTATTATTGCTATTAACAAAACAATGTTTCTTTGTCAATTTTTTAAACATCTAATAACAAATTTATTTGTTTTTGGCCAATAAAACAATACTTTATTGTCGATATAAAGTTGATTTTCTTGTGTTTATTAATGAGTTTTGTTTATTAAAGTTGACGGTAGTGAAATTTGTACTAAAGATGTAAAATTTGTAGGATATTGATTTAAAATGTATTTTAATAATAAATGTTTCATTTTGTTCCAGGTTGATACCTTTGCATCCGTCTACAAAAAATTAACAGGAAGGGAAGTGACTTTTGAATTCCCAGAACCGTATTTGTAATATGTTTATTAAAAAAAATAATAAATATTGAAAATTAATATTTGTATTTTTATGTTCAATTAAAAAGAATCCTTTTTAAGTAAGATACGACTTATCCTTATTAGCATTTTTCATTTTTTTTCCTGTTCGAGTGACATAAGAACTTTCGGATAAATGAACTAACATTAAAAGTTCAGATTTTAATTCCATAAGAAGCTTGTATTTTTCCGATCCCATGAAGTTCGAACATTACTGTAATTGTTTCATAATTTGAAAAATTAGTTATATATAAAATTTTGTCACGTTTAAAGTTTGATAATTTAAATTGATTTCGAATTCTACTCCAATTATTTTGATAACAACTTCAAATACAAGTGTATATTAAAATGCTTCAGGTTTTTGTTCTGTATGATTGTTAATTTTGTCGTTTCGATATACTGTACGTATATAATCATTAGGAAAATATTTACAAATAACATAAGTAATAAACAAACAAGTAACTAGATTACAATTTTTTTAAATATGATTTTAATAAAGAAAAATTATGTAATTTATCGCAACGAACAGAATGATAATTGCATTTATCTTTAAATAATCTAGATGTTTTATTTTAATAATTCTGAAAGATTTTTTTAAGTATTTACATAAATATTAATTTTAACGCTTAATTATTTTGTTTACTTAATTAAAATAGTTTGTAAAAAAATTTAATGCCAATTTTTTAATGATCAATTAAAAAAATCATCAAATAAAAGTTATTGATATTTACGAATTTTAATTGGATTGTGTTAAAAAAAATACAAGTTATTTTCAGTTACTTTTAACATTTGTACCATAACGCTTTATTCTTTGTAATTGATATAATAAAATACAAAATCCTTAACTTATAAAATAACACAGCAGATTGGACATATACCATATTTGGCAATTAAATATTAATATTTAAAATTAAACAGAACAATTTGAAATATATAATTAAGATTCACTCATATCGTTAAAATTACCGATAAGTTAAAATAAAACTTTAGGTTTTTCTAAATTGCTGAATTATTATTTTGTTTTTTAAATAATAGGAAATTTTACAAATACTCTAATACCTAAAATTTTAGCTTTAACTTACCGTTAAATTAAACTATATTATAGAACTGAAACAAGAAATACATTAAATGCAAATTTTCAAATAATATAAAATTTAATTCTGAGAATTTTCTTTTGTTTCTTCTTGACTAGAAGCTGGAACATCATCGTTCTTCGCTGGTACTGAAACTGTAATAGGTTCCGAAGACTGGACAGGTACTTGTTCATTTGTCTCGACTTGTTGAACAGTATCCGGCCGTTGAATATCCGGTCGTTGAACATTGACCGCTTGTAGATAGTTAAGTGGTACAAGACCGAGACCGCGTTCAGATTGAGCATACACCCAACCGGTATTGAACAGTTTCATATCTTCTTGTACAGCTTGTGGGGCAAGCATTATTCTTTCACCAGCTGAAACGGAGAGCTCTTGTTGGCTGCTCGCTTGGAAAGGATAGCCTACTAGGGCAGGCCGGCCTGGTGATGTCCAATTTTTCGGATCTCTTTTATCTGAAAACAAAAATTTAATTATAAATCAATCATAAAATCTTCATAATGATAAATTTTGATGAAAAATTGTTAAATAAATCTTAAGCAAAATTGTCTAAATTTTGTCAAAAATTGTTTTATTTTTTCCGAGCAACGCCGAGTAGTAGCTATTTAGATCTAGTTTCATACAGTAAATAAACTAAATTCCCAAGTAAATTTTATTCTCCCTACATACATACACAATCATGCCATGTACCCAAAAGTATGTGGCACAAAATCGTTTCACTATTCCAAACGTTCCTATACAGACAAGTAACTTTAGTTTCATCCATATTCATAATTCTTCTCATACATGCTCTTCTATTCCTACTATTTGTAAACATTCGCTCACTCAAAACACTCTAAAATTTAGAGTGTTTTGAGTGAATGATTACATACGTATATTCTTTTAGCCAAATGTTCATTAGACATTCGCTCAAGATGACTGAACTATCGTAACTGACTAACATCAATTTTTACAACATTGAAAATAAATGTTACCCCTATTTACAATTTGCTTGTGCTTCTACATTATTATTGTTAATAATAATAATACTAAATTATATTTATAGAGTAAAAAATTTACTTCTAAATTAAATTTAATTACCGTTTATAAATTCGGGCTTTAATGTGTTTAATGCAATCGTTATGTAAACTTCAATAAATATATAAAAACTATATTTTTAGACTCTTATTGGTAGGTCTCTTTACAAGTTCTATGATATTTAAAAAGTGTAGTTATGCTTACCTTCAAGTGGAGGTAAAAGTCGACTAATTAAGTAAGGCGCCGATATAATCATGCCCAAAAACATAAAAATGGGCCAACTTGAAACATTCTGCGCGCCCTCGGCAACCGATTCTTCCATAGCTTGACTCCAAGCTTGTCGGCCGATATCTTCCATCTTTTTAATTCCCAATATCGCCAACAATTTTCGATAGAGCCAATTTAAAGCCCGAAACAGTGCAAAACTGGACCAAATCTGTCCGAACATCGAACGAATACGACCGAAATTTTCAGCAACACCTAATACTGCCCGAAAAGAACTAGTTACGGCAAAAAATGTCGAATCTAACATCATTGCAATGCTGCCAAATGCATGAACAAGTGATTCGATGCCTTGGAAAGCGGGCCGGGTACTTTCTTCAGCCAGTTGAATAAATCTGCTTTCCGCTCCCATTCCGTAACTACTGGGGCCATACATGCCTCCTCCCATGCCCCCATAGCCGCCATACATTGCCCCATAGCCGCCTTGTATTCCTCCCATTCCTCCATAGCCTGAATAGCCGTATGGGCTGTAGCCCGAACGTCCATATGAACTATAGTAACTTGCTGCAATAACAGAAATTGTTAAAAGAAAATACGATTAGAAAACTAATATGACTTACAATTGTATCCATTATATTGTGAACTTAAATTCGATGTTACTGGTCGAGGTGGTAATGGTGGTACATTGGTACGAAGTCTACCAACTGGAATTGTTATTGTTTGTTGCATTGGAGCGGAGCTATTTAGTATTCTTGATTGAGCAAATCTTGTTTGCTCCCATGGTTTTGCGGGAGCACTCATTGTTAAAAACTAGTTAGAATTTCTATTTACACTGTAAGCAATATAATAAGCAAGTAACAAGAACGCGTTACACAAATGTTTATCTTTTTACATTATATACGTCACTGGAAAAATTGAAGATCATAGGAAGCACACTTTGATGTGTTAAATTGTGCACCAACCTAAAGTATATTTAATCAATTGCATAATTTATTGCTTATTACAGTATTTAATATTAAAAATAAATAAAATATGTAATTATTTGTAATAAATAAAACCAAACAATTAAATTTGATTTAATATATATTAAAAGATTATTAAATAATTATTAACACACATGTTATACAATGAGTATAGTTATGTTTTATTCAGGGAGGACCTGGTTTTATTATTGGTTATGTTTCAAAAGTCAAAATGGATTTAAATGGCGGGTAAGTTTTCAAGTTCTTATTAAGAAATTCTATTTATTTATTGTTATTATTATAGTGAAAAATTAACAAGAACTAATGAGGAAATATCGACAATATTAGCCCACGCAAAATTAAACAAAGAAGACTTTTTACCAACTACTCAAGTTTTATATATAAACGGTGATAAATCCAAAAGTGATCAATATAAAATATTGGAACTTGACAATCATCTTTTAGAAACTTTAAAATGTGGAGAAGTACTTACATTTAAAGGTCGTGAAAATGATTCTGCTGTATTATGCACAGATAGCCGTACTTATGAAGTCCGAGAATGTGAAACATCAAACAGTTTGTTATTAATACCTGAATTGCAATTTAGTAGTGATTTGAAAGAGATTAAAGAATTAGATATAAAAGAAAAACATGTAGCTGGTATAAATTATAAATATCTCGAAGTTATTTTATCAAAACCACGTTTAAATACTATAATTAAAATGTTGGAAAACACGAAATATAAAGGACCTGAACAAGAATTCGAACACGAAAACGTTCACTTAATGGATTATGTTGAATTTGCAAATATAGTTCAAGCTTCGCAAAAAGAACTAAAACAAATATTAGACAAATTAGATGTCATAATATTAAATGGTAAAATAAGACTACTAGATCTTGATTATCATTTTCGTGTTTTATCCTATCTTTTAAAATGTATTGATGAAAATTCCTGGAAAATAGATGAAATACGAAAGATTGAATCGATAAATTCATGGACTGAAATTGTTCCAAAAGAAGTACTTGAAGCAATATTTAATATATACACAGAAGAATCCAAAACAATTGATGATACACTGTTATATAAATATAATGAAATTAGAGTTTGTCAGTTTTTTGCTAAAGTACTACTTCAGTATGCTGGAAAATTTAATCTAAACGATTTTCTTCAAGCATGGAAAGATTCTGTTCCGGAAGGTATGATGGCAAACGAGGAAATGTTGAATGGAATCGCAATTATTGATAGGAATGCTGAACCGAATGTTATTTGGGCTTTTCCGGAAAATAATTTACCCGACAGTATCGTTGAAAGATTCGAAATACTATTTAGAACAAAACCAAAATGGACTATTACTGAAATTACACCATATATTGAAAATTTGACGACAGAGAAAAATAATGCAAGTGCTTTATTAGCGAAATTTGCGAGGGCTTCCACCGTTAACGGAGTGAGATATTATTCATCCAAATATGATAATTAATTTTTAATAAACTTTTTTATTATTATTTCTTATAAAAACTTACAATTTTTATATGAATACAGTAAAATAGTGTAATGTATCAGAAACTATATTTTATTTCATAAATAAAATTATTTGATTTCGTTTGTTTTGAAAATCGATTTTATTATTATTATTATTTTTTAAACTTAAACTAACTTCACACCGAAATGTCAAATTCAAATGTTTCTGGTTGAACGCAGCCGCTGTGGTGATTCGATTCGGTGATTTGTTTGTCACGATTATTGACAAAGTGTTTTGAAAATAAATTTCTATCATACTCGTATAGTCTGCGAAATGCCTAATTGCGCTGATAATTTCGAAAATGAAATCGAAAACGGTAAAAATGTACGTAGCGTTAAATGTAAATTTTGTAATTCGAAAATTTTAAATCCAACATCGGCCGAATTTACAAATTCAGAGGTAAAACATAATTGTATTACATAGTTATTTGTTTATAAATTTATTTTCAATATTTGTTATTTCAAATATTTGCAATTTTTGTTCAAGTGTAAATTAAGGTTATGTACCTAGGTAATTGTCAATAATTTTGTTTTTGTATGTTTCTATTGAATTTAATTTAATTACCTATTATAATTTTGTTGTATTTTGTTTTTGATAATTTTTCAATGTTGATAAATAAATTTGAGGTTATATATAATTTTTGTGTAGTAACGATAGTGATATTAATATTTTCAGTTCGAATTGCCTTTAATACGACAAAAAACTGGTTCGGAAGCTGCACCTGAAACCGAGACAGTATCACTGTTTTGGCTAGTAAATGATATGTACACTTTTGAAAATGTGGGTTTTTCGAATACTGTAGGCAGTACGAAATATTTAACATGTGCAGATTGTGAAGCTGGTCCCATCGGATATCACGATATGGTATCGAAAAAAAGTTATGTAGCCCTAACTCGTGTTTTACACATATAAAAAAAGTATATTTTTTATAATAATTTGTATAAATAAATCATATGATATTGTAGTCTATTTACCATTAGTTTCAAATGTTGTAATTTTTTTTTATTTGTTAATAAATAAAACGCATTTCTTTTGTAAAACTTAATTTATTTATTTAACAAATATTTTTGTTTATATAAACATTCTGAGGAGTACTATTTATAAAAAAAATATACAATACATTAATACATATATAAATGGCGAAGGAACAAGTTATATTAAATGAAAAAAATGTCACTCTGATATAATAATAATAATAATGATTGAAATTTAACAATTAATATCAACTGACAGGGCAGTGAAAGTCTCTAGTTTATAAACAATAATAAAACTTAATCGACTTACGTCATCAAAGAATAATAATTGGCTTTAAATAAAAGATATTTTATAAAATATAAAATTATGTAGTGGAAGCGAAAATTTTCGTGCCAAGTTAGAAATAATTCCTAGTTAAATGGGATAAGATTTCCTGCCACATCCTTTTGAAATATGGCAAAATTAAAATCTGTTTTAACTAACTCGGGTTTTAAAACGAAGTTTGATTAATTAATTGAACTAAAACATTTTATAAATCTAGCTATTATTACCAGCCATTAAATTTAATGTCCCCCGTCACATTATAAAACTTTGTTGATATACGAAATGAATGAATCCGAAAATTTCATAAAAATTGGATTGTAGCTGTTTTGGTCCATAATAAATTACTAGTTTATAATAAGTGATCTGTTGAAATTAAAAGTATAAAATTACGTATTGTAAGTATACACTTTATGTATTTTGAATATATTAAATGCTTTTATTCATATAGCACTCTTTTGCTAAATAAAGTTTTCTATTATTATTATTATATATTCAAACAATTTTATAGTAATAGATAATAATAAGAAATTTTTGATTTACATCGAACAAAGTTTTATGAAACAAACATTTTGTTATACTTGTATTCAC
This sequence comes from Clivina fossor, assembly GCA_963966155.1. Lineage (NCBI taxonomy): Eukaryota > Metazoa > Arthropoda > Insecta > Coleoptera > Carabidae > Clivina > Clivina fossor. The sequence continues at coordinate 14,447,687 of OZ014559.1, read as the reverse complement.
TGGGGGGAATGATTGTATACAATCATTGAATATAATCTTAACATAATATATAATACATTACAATATGTAATGTAAAATTAATTAATTATTATTTATTCAATGATATAATTGTACCCATATGCCAGAGTTTTTACAGTTATATGGCTACATTGACATTGCCCAAGATCAGCTGAAATATATCGATGTTGCGTTAACTGTTGGTAAAAATGTTCTGAGAGAATTAGAATAACAATCAGTGACTCTATTTTTATTGCTAAATGTAATTAAAAAAAAAATTGTCGAGGCAGTAAAATTGTATTATGACATAAGTCGATTATTCAATATATTTTTGTAAATTTACAATTTTCTTTGCAAGCGTTGCATTTTTAACCATGTATACGCACTAAATACACAACTAACCGTTAAAAGTATAACTAAAACTAATGAAGAAAATACAAAACCTTCAGTGGACATACATATTCCTTCATTATATTTCGGTCCTAAATTTATTATCGAATTTTCATCGCTTATATCTTCCGGTACAATAACCCGCAATAATTTTCCCACAAGTACCGGATCACCTAAAGTTTCATTCCCTTGGTAATTCAAATCTCTTCTTCGTCGTCCCGGTTCGATTTTCTGATTCGGATCCGGACATACTTCACAATCCGTCTTACACAATTCGATATTACATTCTAAGATCAGATCCATAACATCGGGGAATTTAAATGCGCTGAAGAATGCGTACGCAATTATCGATGCACCCGTGTTGCCCGTATTTCTTGTCTTCTGGAACGAACCGAATAATTTCGGTTTTAAAACGCAACCGTTTTTATCCGTCAACGCAATCGAATTCTGCGAGTTGGAATCTCGTGCATGACAATCACGTACTTGAATATCAAAACCTGGATCGCCTGTAACGGACACAACTAATGTCATAGTTTCTCCAATCTTTACCAAACCATTTGCGGGTTGAGCGAATGGTCCACGACCGAGTTGAATATCTAGTTTAGCCATTGCTGTGTCGCCGCTGAATGTAACGATTTCTTGATTGAGCATACCAACGCTTAAAGCTACGCTTAGAGCCTTGTTTAAGTTACCCTCCCAGAGACAACGAACGCTACGGATTGTATCCCATACTTCTTGAATGCTGGCTTCGTTTTGTAATACCAAGACGTTTTCCAAATACGATTGGCCTTGCGTATCGAAAGCGTTAATGAATTGAGTTCCGCATGAATTTAGATTCACGGTAAAAGAGTATTTGATTTGATTAGAATTCTCTGTGACATATCTACATTCGGGTTGATTGTAGTAGCCTGTAATTATATAAACGCGTTTGTTAATAATATATTATTTAATGAGCATGTAATGATAAAACTATTTGCTACTATTATGTTTTAATATTTTAATAACAAATATATCTAATGTTACACTCATTTAAATGAGTTGGTGCATAATCATTAGGCGTATTTGTAGGCGAATTATTTGTTAATAAAAATTTCTGTTTTCTTTACGTTTTTTAATAAAAATATTTGCCCGTAGAATCGACCGTCTTCCCCAGCAAATGGGAAGCAGTTATTGAAGTAGATGGTGACTACGCTCCGGAATAATCATTTAAAAATGTTATTGTTGAATTTTTATGTTTCTTTTTTCATAATAAATAACGCTTGATAATTATGTACTAACACTATAACTTTGTCACACCAGATAAAAGAATCAAATAAAATTATTCCAAACCTTTTGAATAAATGATGCCATTGTAAACTCTGTTGAATTCAATATTAATCGTCATCATATCTTTCGCGCATTCAACGTCAATTGCATGGATATGAGGCGGATGTTTGTCGTCTTCATCGGGTCCAGTTGCACCTGGTGTTGTTTGAATACTTCCTGTACCTTCGCTTTCATGACCTTCGCTATCGGGCCGTTCCGAAGGATGAATATTGTTTTCACCGGGATATGTTGGAGGACGTGTTGGTATTGGCTGAGGTGGACTTGTTTCGTAAGCTGTTAGAAAACAAATTAAATAATATAAAATTGTTGTAAGAGTTTAGTGTGAGCTTCTTCAGCAAAGATTAATATAATTAACTGAATAACATAGCTACTAATAAAATACTACTACATTTAATAGTATTCACCTTTTGAGAAGAATCGTATACTGAAGTCAAATTTTAGTCAAAAATTAAATTATAAGGTTTTTATGCCAGTAAACTTGATAAAACTATGAAATTGTTACAATTAATGATTTGTTAAATCATAAAATTTAACATTTTATAAGATAATAATATTAATGCCATCTAATTACTATTTTTTTTTTAATTAGTTACAAAATAGGATTGAGTGTAAAAAATATGTTTCTTTCTTTAATTAATTCTCTTTAATTGTATCTGATAATTATATAATCTCAATATTTATTTTTAAATCTATTTTTAATATCGTGTGAGGTACAGAAAATTATAAAGATTTTGTTTATTATCGAAAAATAATATTAGTTTCTTATAAATTGATTGCATTATTTTTTAATTGTATATTTATTAACAGTGGAATATAATTTTAATAATTATCTAATAATTGTAAGACTACAAAATTGTTTTTGTGCATTACATTTGTGTACCGCAAGTCACATATATAAAGGCTGAATAAAATTTATTGTTCAATGAAAAAAAAAAACAAAGTAATACTATATTTTAATATTATATTTTACTGCAAAATAATGTAGTTAAAATTATCATTATTATAGATTAGATATTTGAAATACGATAAACTATATTATTATTAAAAAAAAAGAAAATTTACATGGTCCACTAGGATATCCTGGTGCAGAAGTAGAAGGTCCAGGACCAGACGGATATCCTGTTGATGGTCCAGGTCCCGCAGGATATCCAGTCGATGGTCCAGGTCCAGACGGATATCCTGTCGATGGTCCAGGTCCCGATGGATATCCTGTCGATGGTCCAGGTCCTGAGGGATATCCTGTTGATGGTCCAGGTCCTGATGGATATCCTGTCGATGGTCCAGACGGATATCCAGTACCCGGATAGATGCCATTTTCTTCCGGTCTTTCACTAGGTATCGGATAGCCAGTTGTGGGCCCGCTAGGACCACTTGGTTGTTCGGGCGTTGTATAAATTGGTGGCGGTCGTGTGTAATCCGTAAATGGTGGCTGGGGACTGGAACCCGGTAATGGGTAACCAGTAAAATGATTTCCATTGCTTACCGGTAATTCCGTATTCGGTTGAAATGGACGTGGTTTCTCCGTTTGACTTGGTGGCAGATATGAATATGCATTTTGTCGAGCTGACACAATTTTTTATTAATATATATTGATTTTTTTTTAGCTTAGATTTCTTTTTAATATTCAAGCATTAACTGTTACATAGAAAGATTTATACAAGAAAATTACAAGCAGGTATGTGAAATAATCGAAATAATATGAAATTAAAAGATTTTAATTTGACGATTGACAATGATAAGCTGCTAATTTAAAATTTTAAAAAGTAAGGAAACTTACAAGTTAATAAATAATGTATGGTTATCCATTTTAGTCATAAATATTTAATATTTGTTCAATATATGGATTTAATTTAACAGTCACCAAATTCCTACAGCGAAATTTTGAAATTGCACCATTACTAATCAAAATATTGTAATACATAGATAATTTAAAAGTTATAATAAAATAGCAAGTAATAATTTAGCATTTTAAATTTGGCTTCTCAACATATCAGACATAAGTTTTTATTTGAATTAAATATATAAATATGAGAAGAAATGTAATAATCAAAAATTTTCAATTTTTTTAGATGTTAAGTTGTAACTTAAATGACTAATTATTTACATTGTTGTACTCAACAGTTTTAAACTAAAATTGCAAGATTTACAGTAAAGTTAAATGTTAAATAATTGTAAAAATGTAAGAAGTAATAGAAGTTGCAAAAATCTGTGTTTTTTGTTAGTGTGTAACAAGCGAATTTTGGTAGTATTTACAAAGAAATTGCAAAATCCTGTTTTTTTTATTTGTTAGAAGTTAATGATAAAACAGAATGTCAATGTATGTAAACCTACTTTTCCTGCTGCTTTTGCCGTAAACACTTTGAATCCACTGTAAAATATTTTGTACCATTTGATCAGCGCTGTTTTTCGTTTGTCGTACCACTCTGTGGTGTTCTGCCCCTGTTTGCATTTACATAAACCCCTAAATATTTTATGTACAATCTTAGATGCTTTGTTTCTAAGACACGAATCCATTTTTGAACAAAAGATTTTAACTAGATGTCAAATTTAACAGTGAGAGTACGGTGTTATCGAATGTCTTAGAAACTAAGCAAAATACAATTTAAAATTTGATGTATATTTTAAAACATGCTGTTATTTGGTGTAAATATTTGATTTTGTACACTATTTACAAGTTTTATATATAAATAAATTATACCTGTTCGAGCTGCATTTCTATGGACAAATAAACTTTGTGATGTAACAGATGAAACAAGTGCACCCGCTAACAGAAACATCAGCGGAATTGTTGACTTCATCGCTGGAAAACAAACGGAAAATTAAATTTAGTTGGAAATTGTGCATATGTGAAAATTCTCTATTTTCTAAACGGCTAATTGGTTTATTGTATAAGGAAATAATACTCTTTATAATGATTTGTAATGTTACACTTGTAAAATGTTTTATTGCAAACTATTGTTAATTGTGCAGAAAAGGGTGTCAAAATTTTCTAATTATTTTGCAAAAGATTAATGGAAGGATGTGAAAGTTTCTGTTATTTATCATTTACGAGTATAAAATTTATTGTAGATTTATTTAGATTAATCGATTTTGTAGGTTATGCAAACAATTTATGTTTTTGTGCAAACAATTGACAGTCGGTGTTTGATTGAAGATTTATTGATCGTTTTTGGAATTTATGTCATCTTTAGAAATCTGCGATTAAGGTAAGAATATAAACATTTATTATTAATATATAAATATTTCATAATATGTAAGTACATCACCAACAATTGTCAATTAGTGTTTTAAGAAAATTGATGGCGATGATTAATGTATGAATTGAAGTTTTTTTATATGTCGAAAGTTTGATTTTTTGTGAATGTTCCGAAATGTATTCTTTTTTTTTATGAATAGACAAATAGGCAATCTCTCTTAAATACTATATGCGGTCATTGTTTTACGAAACTGTTCCGGATGTAATGTCAATTTTTTTCGATATGCATGCGACGTGATTTCCTGAATAGTTGCACTACCTACTTACATAGAAGTTCGTGACTTAGGGGGTTATGTAAATTTATAAACACTGTTTTATCTTGTTTTGAGTTTTTATTATTTAAAACAAATGCTAATTAGCCTATACTAGAAGAGATTAAAATTTTATGTCGAGGTCATACGCAATATGTAATTAACAGCATTTTTCTATAAATAATTTAATGATAATATTAATGGAACATTATTTGTATTTATAGATACTTTTTTGTTGTAAATATATTAAATTTTAAAACTTCCAATAATTTAAAAATATTAATATTAATTTCTTGAAGTTATGCAACCTGACTTACGTAGTATGTTTGTTGGTTGCATTGCAAAATAATATTAATTTATGATGAAGTAATATTTGTCTGACAACTGATTGCTTATAACACATAACTCAAGAACAGAATAAATTGATGACTTTGAAATTTGGAATACATATAGTTAAAACTATGAGTTAACACATAGGTTATGAAAAAATGTCATACAAAAATTTATAAACGAAATGACGCAGTTATAATATACACGATTTTTTAAATCGGTATAACTCGGTCGATTTTAAACGAAATTGAATGAAATTTTGCGTCCGAAAAAATTTGAAATCTCATCTTTAAAGTTATGTTTCTTACTACATCCGCAGAAAAAAACATGTTTTGACTTAAAAAATTGTCAAGCTTTGACAATATGTATGTATATAAAAAAAATTTTTGACTTTATTTATCAAAAGGACGTAAAAATTCAAACAATTCGACGTAAATTTTGCTCAATTTCAAGGACTTATAATGCTTTGGCGCGAAGTTATGATTTTTTTGAAATTTACTATTTATTTTGCCAGTTTTTGAGGCATAACTTGGTTAATTTTGGATAAAAATTTCGACTCAATTTACCAAGAAAAAATTCAAAAAATTTGAAGTAAATTTCGCTTAATTTCAAGAACTTACGATGCTTTGGCGCAAAGTTGTGTTTTTTTAAAATTTATCCTGCATTTTGCAAGTTCCAAATAATTAAATAATGAAAATAAACTATTATATAAAAATGTAAATTATAAATGATTTTGCATATATTTGAAAATTTCTTTACCATAAAATTTTCTGTTACTAAATTTAAATAATTTTGAAGTATATTAAATAATATCGGTAATAAACAAATATATTTTTTCTTTTGTCAACTTTCCAAAATTTACTCATAGCAAATACAGTAAATAGTGAATTTGTCAAATAAAGATTCGTAAAGAGTTAATAATGCTATTTATAAGAATGCGCGCACAATGCATTATGGGAAATAACGACTTTTAATGGTAACTTAAATGTCGGAATAATATTATCGGAGAAATTTTACTTTTACTTACACCGCCTGAAAAGTTATTATTATCATTATTACTGTTAGGAAAAGTGCGAGAAAAAAAAATACTAATCATAAAAATTTAGATAAACCTAATGATATAATAGACAATTTATTTAAATTCTATTGAATTCAAATGTGTAAGAGAAATTAAAAATGAAAATTAATGGAATTCTTTTATATCTTCATATTATAGTAGCTAAAATAACGTTTTATTATTGTTATTCTTCTAGAACAAATATTTTATATAACGCACCAATCAACATAATGTAACAGGGCAGTTTTGGGCCATGTGGGGTTATTGTAATCTGATACATATTTCTGAAACTAACAAGCAAACATATCGAGGTGTTAAACGTCGATTTAAATGAGCTTCAGGTATTCAAGTAGAACACTAAAAAATAAGCGACACGTATTTGTTTTTTATCGGTAACCGTCAAGGTTTAGGGGGTAAAAATCATCCCCAAAGTTTAGAGTAAAATTGGTTTTTATTTTTTTTCTCGAAAACTATGCATTCTAGAACACAATTGTAAATATACGTTATCCTTGTTATCTATATTTAATTGTTATGTAATTTTTTTTCAAAATTTTATTTTATATTAAGATAGCATAATTAAAAATAAAGTTGATGTGTTTTTGATTTTTTAAATTATTTATTGTTTTAAGGGGTCATCTACCCCTTATTTGACATAGTGACAGATTTTATGTATTTGAACATATAGGCCCGTATTCTCACCTCACTTTTTCGTGAAAAAGTGCTTTTATCATTAATTTCAAAATAACTTTTTGCTTTTATTTTTTATCAAATGTAAATATTTTTTCTATTTTTGATTATTTTTATTATATTTGGTATTATAAAATTAAGATAAATTATTATTAAGTGCTTAATAAATAATTTTAAGTAAATGTCAAAAGTATACTTTCGGAAAAAATTACTTTTATAATTAACCCATAGCCAAGCAAGAAACCTACAGCTTATAGTGAGTTCCAAACCGCTCAGACCAAGCGGTACAAGGTTTTTGGTACCAAAAAAATTTTAATTTAATTTCTGATGTGAGCCGTGTCTAACAGGCTACGTACCACTGGTCTACGGGTGCCTGTAAAGTTGTAATAAAAAGAATAATAATTAAAAACAGTTGTACAATTAGCTTTTGTTTCTGGAATCATGTAATTTATCTTAATAATTAAAATTATTATTAAAACTAATAATTTATTTAACGAAATTAATACATTTCTGTAGAAACTCGATAAAACAGATGATTTTATTTGTAATATTTATGAAGATCTTTGGAACAGAGACAGTAATTTACTGTTTTCTTAATAATTACCTGTAAATATAAAATAGTTCTTTTGACGTGTCCTAAGTGTTAAGTATTGTTTATAATATCAATAATTTATTCAGTTTTGTTATTATTATCATCTGGAAACTTTCACTCGGTAGAAAAATAAATTTGAAACCTAATGCTTGATTTCATATAGCAATAATTAAATCATAATTACTTAATACAGATGCTTAACGTGTTTTACTGACACATAGGCATTTGTACACTTATTTTTAAACCAGTAGTTTTCAATAGGTTATATTTTTGGAAGGTACTTTTTTCAATACGATAATGTATCTATGTATATAGAAAAAAATAAAATAGCTATTTTATTTAATAAAATAAATTGTATATTTCACTAGATAATATTTTCAATATACATTTTTTTCATTCTAGAGCAAATTAGCTGAATGAAAATTAATAAAATAGTAAAAAAACTTTTATAACTTATAGTATTAAAATAAATCGGCTTTAGGTCATAGTTCTGTGTTAAAATTTATTAATAATTGACGTACTTAACATACGTCTTTATCAGGAGAAAAGATACAAATGACATTTATAGTAAATAAACAGAATATAGAAATAAGTTACTAGGTAACAAAATAAGTTATTTTATAAATTTTTAATTAAAGGAAGCGAAATTTTTATTAACATCAATCAGTGTGAAGAGGCATTGATTTAAATAAAAAATTTTCTTAAAATAAATTTATAAAATTTTATGATCTAGTTACTTATTTTGTTACCTAGTAACTTATTTTTATGTTTTGTTTATTTATTATAAATTTCATTTGTATCTTTTTTGTTGATGAAGACGTACGTTGTGTTCGTCGAAACGTCGATTACTAATAAATATTAACACAAAATTAGTACCTAAAGCTGTTTTATTTTGTAAATTATTATTTCAAATCAAATTTTTATTTGTAAATTTTTTTTGTAACTGAATTAATTTAAATGTTAATGTACATATTTCAAAATATTTACATGCCATTAAAATTATTATTAATATATTTTTTTATTTTGTTAATTAACTCTTAAAATATGCTTTGCAATAAATTTTGTTGAACTCAGTCAGTAATTTGAAATTTAGTAACAAATTGTTAATTTGCATTTTTATTATGAGAACTTTTTAACTAATGTTATTATTATATTTATTGTTAAGTTTGAAATATGGTTTTCTTGTAAATGTATTTAATTAAATATTTGCTAATTTGATAATAATAATAATTCTTTATTGCCCAATTTACAGTGCAATTGTACATTTTAATTATAAACAAAATTAATTAAAACAATATTTAGATTTAGTCAAAATATTTATACCCCTGGAAACATTTATCTGTTTATAAAGTAACGCTAAACGCGTATATGTATAATTAATATATTATTTAAGTGAATAAATCAGATAAAATTAAAAATTATTTACGTTTATTAATTTAACACGAAGCAATATTCTCAATACATGTAGTAATAAAATTTTAAGAATCACTGATCTAAGAAATTATGGTGATGTGTCTAAATAGATAGTATTTTACTTGTCAGGTGCAAAGTATCGAATCATTTATTTTGTTACGGAATTGCAAAATACTTGGCTTCTTTTGATCTATTGATTGTGAGTGATACCATCTGATGTTTTCGAAGTTTAACGGGCTGAATCGAAAATGTCAGCTTACCGCAGACCAAAAGAGGTTGCTACTTTAATTACTATAATACATATACATCTTAAAATAATTGGACCATATCATGTACAGGTATACCTAAAGTTGTTCTTAATTACCTTGCTTAATTGCTATAGTCTCATTTGTTTAATTATTGGTGTTATATATCACGAAGACTTACGTTATATAAACGAATTTTTAACTCTGATTTTTGAAGATGTTTTTCTTCAAGCGTATCATAGTATTAATATTACGTTACCATATTGTCTATATGTAGAAAGAGGTTATTGTAATACCAATCAATATTAACAATCAATTATTTAAAAAAAAAAAGGCAATATTAATCAGTAAAATTTGGCTTACTTTAATTAAAAATTTATAAATTTTGTGATCTAGTTACTTATTTGTTACCTAGTAACTTGTTTTTATGTTCTGTTTGTTTACTGTAATGTCATTTATATGATTTATTTTGATAAAAACAGACGTTGAGTTTCGTCGAAACGTCGGTTTTAAATAAATATTAATACAGAACTTTAACCTAAAGCAGTTTTATTTTAAACCGATTAAAATTACTTAATAAGTAATTTTCAGTAAACGTTAAAAGTAATTTTGACAAAAATCACTTTTAATAGTAAGGTGTTTTTCTTTAATAAATGCAATATTGTAAAATTATTAATAATTTTTCAGTTCAAATTGTAGTATCATAATATTAAGGATGAGGCTATTTATACATACGGTATGTATACGCAATTGGTTATTTATACATACTAAAAAAAAAAAAAACCTAAACCAACCTACTAACCTAAGCTACTCTAAATAGCCAATTACGTAAAAATACTGTATGTATAAATAGCCAATTGCGTATACATACCGTATGTATAAATAGCCACTTTTTAATATTAATATTATGTTACCATAATGCTTATGTAGAAAGAGTTTATAACAATACCAATCAATATTAACAATCAATAATTAAAAAAAAAAGATAACATTAATCAGTGTGATTTAAATAAAATTTAGCTTTAATCAAAAATTTATAAATTTCATGATTTAGTTATTTATTTGTTACTTAGTAATCTGTTTTTATGTTCTGATTGTTTACTATAAATGTCATTTCTATGTTTTTTCTTGATAAAGACACACATTTAGTTCGTCGAAACGTTGATTTCTTAATAATAAATTATTACAGAACTAGAACCTAAAGCCGTTTTATTCTAATGTAATGAATTCTGAAAGATTTTTCACTATTTCAATGCTTTCGATGTATTAAATTTGCTTTTCACCGATTTACAGTTAAATTATTACTTTTTTTTATTATCTAATGTTGATTTTTTTCTATTTTTACAATCTAGAATTAGTAGTTGTTGCAATGTGTTTCATTTTCCACACACCGAGAGCGGGCTTCTATACAAGTTCTATTGTGTTTTCTCTTGTAATACAAAACTGAACTGTTAATATAGACATATATTATTTAATATTAATGTGTATGCAAGTCGTAAAATAAATACGAAATTATCATAAAACAAAATGAGAAGCGATTGCTTAGTAATGCAATTTCAAGATGCACAAGTGAAATTTATAAGTAAATACTTGTATAATTTTATCGTATACAACAGTTGACAGTTTGTTACGTAACTTTACAGATAAAAGTTACTTTCGATTTAAAATTTATAATTTAAATATTGATATAATCTTTCGTGAAGTAAAAAATGTTCACTCTATAGAATTCAGACAAAAAATAATTATTGGATATAGTTTTCAAACTATTTCCTAAAGATAATAAACTCTGACAATTTTAAAAATGTCTTTTTTTCTGTCCTGTGATGGATTTATAGTAAAACCTTTCTTGAAGTACTACTACTACAACTGTTCCGTGGATCTCAAGTTATAAGCGAACAGTTTTTGGTCAAGTCTGGACGGATTAAAGAATATTTGTTGATTGTCATGCATATTTGAGAACAAATAATAATATTTATCCAATATAACATTTTATATATTTGGACAAATATTTGCACTGTTTGAAAAAAGATATTATACATAGAAAAAGAGTAATATATTACACTAATAATGGTACAAACTCGATTACATTTAGAAATTTTTACAGTTTTACTCTAAAATTTTGAACAGTGCATGTATGATGTGTGTCTTTTCTGACTCGAGACAGTATAATAATAATATTTGTATATGAATACAAATATTAGTATACACACTTGCGTATCTTGTTACGAATTTTGTTTTTTTTCATAAATTCGATTACTTTTAGATATTTTTACTTTTTTACTCTAAAATTTTGAACAGTGCGTGAATGATGTGTGTCTTTTACTGACTCGAGACAGAATAATAATAATATTTGTATATGAATACAAATATTAGTATACTCACTTGCGTATCTTGTTACGAATTTTGTTTTTTTTCATACGTACAATGTATGTGGAATCGACTTAATATATCATTTGATGTAGATTATTTTTAATTGCAAGGCATGTTTATTTATAAATTATTCAAATTTTATACATTTTCATTACTTTTAATCACAGACTACTACACAGAAAGAAATAAAATGCAAAAATAAAACGGTTTTAGGTTATAGTTCTGTATTAATATTTATTATTAATCGACGTTTCGACGTACTCAACGTACATATTCATTAGAAAAAAATGATACAAATGACATTTATAATCAATAGTCGCTTTATTTTAATATAATGAGTTCTGAAAGATTTTTTATTAAAAGAAAATTAATTTAGGATAAAATTCTGTTTAAAAACGACGTTTTCACGAAACTGAACTCAAAATTTATCAATGACATTAAAGTAAATAACAGTACGTAGCAACAAGTTACTATAGGTAACATATAAGTAACTAGATCATAACGATTATAGATTTTTTAATTAATGGAAGCCAAATTTTATTTAACTCAGTGCCCCTTCACAGTCGATCTTTTCTTTATAAATTTCTATTGCTTCTCTATCAATCTGCTGCTAATATTAATTGGTCTAACAATTATTACTGTATCGTTTCTAAAGCATGTTCATTATATTTACTATATTATAGTTCATTTTTTTTAAGAGTTCCCTAACTAGAAGACTGATTTACACTGCTAAAAATGGTAAATCTAGTTACAAAATTTGGCGCTGAATTCAAATCTAGTGATTTCAAATCATAATAGTAATTTGTAAATAGATATATTTATTATTCAAATTTTTTATAAAATACGGAAAACAAACATTAAAAAGACAATCAATAAAAAAGTTCAAATAATAATAATCATTTTTCAACAGATATCTTTATAGAAAAATAATTAAAAAATGTTTTTCTGTGCAAAATCACTTCCTCCAGCAACTCGTCATTAAAATCTTCCAACAATTTTGATATCATCATCTTATTGTGAAATTTTCTACGATTTTATAATATTCTCGTAGTCGTGTTGCTAGTGAGACATTAAGCCAGCCAGGAGTTCCCCATTGTATTACGATAAGGTGTCATTGTAATCTTGTATGTTAAGTATGTCCGTTTTATATGTTAGCTATGAGAAGAACAACATCTAGCCAAGCAACAACACAAGCTAGGTTGTTTGTAAATTTTATTTATGTGTGAGAATCGCGCGCTGTTCATCGTTTGTGCTTGTGAATTCTTAATGAAAGGGAAAACAATGTTTTCGAGATTAGATTTTTAGAAGGTAAGACAGAAGACAGAATCCAGCGGCGGTACATGTTTGTGTTACTGCTTTTGGGGCTAGCAAAGACATGTACTATATGTTTATTGACAAATATGGTTTTAATGTTAGGACATTGTTAAATTATTTATGTTGTTCTGTATAAGTATTTTCAAAGTTTTCTATGAAATTAGTTAATATTTAGTTTAAAAATAAAACTACAATTTGAACTGAAAAATTATGAATAATTTTACAATATTGCATTTATTCCAGGAAAACATTATGCCCTGTATTCTCACCTCACTTTTATTTTTATTTTTATCAAAATTACTTTGACGTTTACTTAAAATGACTTATTAAGTAATTTTAATCAGTTTATTTGAATTTTAATAATATTAGATTTTTAAAAATATATCAACATAGAAATACAACTCATATTTGATAAAAGTAGAAGTAAAAATTTATTTTATACTAAAAAATAAAAGCACTTTTTCATAAACAAAAAGGTGGAAATACAAGTCTATGTAACATAGTGAAAAAATCTTTCAGAATTCATTATATTAAAATTAAACTGCTTTAGTTAAAGTTCTGTATAATATTTATTTATAATCGATGTTTCGATGAACTCAACGTATGTCTTCATTAGGAAAACTGATACAAATGATATTTCAGTAAATAACAGAACATAGAAACAAGTTATTAGGTAACAAAATAAGTAAGTAGGTCATAAAATTTATAGATTTTTTAATTAATGAAAGCCAAATTTTATTTAACTCAGTGCCTGCACAGTGATTGATGTTATCTTTTTCTTTATAAATTTCTATTGCTTCTCTTATTAATCTGCTGTTAATATTGATTGGTCTATTGGCCTATGTTCCTAAATTAATTTTTTTTAAAATAGTTATACCGTTATATACTATTATTTTCTCTATTAAAAAATTTATTTCTGTTAGAAAAACATAAGTTTATAGTTGAAAAATACGTTTACATTTGAGTTAAAAGTAAAAACTTTAGAACCAAAACAAAAAATAAATTAGTGTAGAAGGTTTAGAAATAATATTCTTTTCTGTTATACCAAGAATTGTTTTTCTTTACATTATTTTTCTAATGTGTTAGTTGTTTTATCTAGAAAATGGTAGATAGCTTTTAGTCATATTAGTGGAAGTATCTAATGCAAGAATAAATAATTGATCTAGTATAATTAGATATTTTTCCTAATTTGCTTTATAATTCTACATTTTGTTTGTTGATTTATCTTGAAGTTTTTAAAATATTTATTTAAATGTTCGGTACAATTATTAGGCATATTAAAGTACTCAAATTTATTACTCTGAAGGTCTGTTTTGTGACTCATCTATTTGAAAATTGCCTAAACACTAAATTTGATTTGAAGTAACAATTTTTATACTAATTTATAGATGTAATGTAGATGTTATAAAAAATATCATCTAATGAAATAGACAAATTATCTAAAATAAAGATCTTTAGGTTTAAGTTCTGTTGACTGTTTAATAAAAAAAATAATAGTATCAATATGACTTATTAGGCATAACGTAGGCCCACTTTATTTTTAAAAGTGATTTTTCTTAAAATTACTTTTGACGTTTACTTAAAATTACTTATTAAGCAATTATAATCAGTTTATTTAAATTTTATAATATTAGATATAAAAAATATGTATCGAAAATAAAAATACTGTTCATATTTGATAAAAGGTAGAGTAAAAATTTATTTTAAAGCAAAAAATAAATGTACTTTTTCATAAACGAAAGAGGTGGGAATAGTGTTTTTCTGGAAGAAATATAATATTGTAAAATTATTAATAATTTTTAGTTCAAATGTAGTTTTATTTTTAAACAAAATATTGACTAAAAAAAATAGTTATACTGTTACTTACTATTATTTTTTTCAATTAAAATTTTTATTTTTATTAGAAAAACATAAGTGTACAGTTCAAAAATTTGTTTACTTTTGAGTTGAGGATATAAAGGAAAAGTTTTTTTCGCTATACCATGTATATTCACTTAATAAGAAAATTAATTGAGATTCTTACATAAAATTAAACATATACAAATATACAAATAAATTTTACACACTTTATAATTATTCACAGTATTGATTTTTGTTTCTAAATTACCATATAATTACTTTTTTTTATTATGTGTCAATTTTTTTTTCTGATGAAAACACTAGTATATAATGTTAAAACGTTAACTAATTATAAATTAAGCAGAACGCTATTTCTTTAACTAATTTCATACAAAGCTTTAAAAATAGTGATACTATTAATTTTTTCTATAAAAATTTGTATTTTTATTAAAAAAATATAGGCTTGCAAGTTCAAAAACTCGTTTACTAAAGTAAAAATTTTCTCAGTGTAGAAACAAATGTATCTTTGATATAGTAAAAAATCTTTCAGAACTCATTATATTAAAATAAAACGGCTTTAGGTTATAGTTTTGTATTAATATTTATTAATAATCGATCTACTTTACGTGCTCAACATCCTTCATCGTCAGGTAAACTGTTATAAATGACTGATAACATAACATAGAAACAAGTTACTAGGTAACAAAATAATTAACTAGATTATAAAATTTGTAAGTTATTAATTAATGAAAGCCAAATATTATTTAAATCAGTGCCTTCCTAGTATCTTTACTTTTTGAAACATTTTGAAATATCTTAAAGATATGATTAGTTGTTCAAACACACATTGCTGTCAAAAATAATAAAATATGATGGTTGAATTTCTTCAAAAGTGTCATTTCATTTTTTTAAAACATTTTGTAACAATAAGTTTTCTAATTTTAATGAAAGATACGTAATACCTAATGACTATTTAATGTCAAAGTAACATTATGTCCATTAGATAAAAAAGAAATTAGATTGTAATTAATTATAAGATATTGCAAACCGTATATTAATAAATTAATCTATACGAAAAAGGTTATATCCTTTAGAATAATCAGATAATATTTCATTTTATGAAATTTTAATCCTTTTTATTTCATTTTGCTCAATGTAAAATATCTGAAGTATATTTGCAATAAAATTTGTCACTTGTCGTAAAAATTAAACATATTTTGTCACTTAAATTGAACCACAATTTTTTTAATGGTTTTTTTTTAATGATTTTCAATCATCTAGTTATATCATTTAAATTTACTCGAATAATAACCCGCGGTTTCATAAACAACAGAGTAATAAATTTAGTAGGAATGTAAATATGTTTATTCCTATAGTAACTGTACTATAATCTATTGGTAAATTTACTAAATAAACAAATTAACTAAGTCACATATCACGGTAGTAAATTTTAGGACTTCAAAAATTACCAGATAAATCAACGAACAAGAATATAAAAATATACAACATATTTGATAAAATATTTAATTACATTAAGATCAATATAGTAAACATAACTGTCTAACTATTTCATGTACGTGTAGTATATCGTAACGTCAACATTTAATTAAAAATTATACAGTACTAAAACCTGACGCATTCTTATTTTATTAAATATTTTATTATGAGTAGTAGGCTCTGAATTATCCATATATATTTTTAAATAAAATATTAGAAAAATTATCTGAATATTTTTTTGCAACGATATTATAATTTAATATAAACAAACATATAAAATTATTTGTTAACAATGTTTATTATTATTATTTAAAAAGTTACACAAAAGAAAACGAAATAAAATCCACCTTACCTTGGCTTAGATAACAAACACCAAAAATTTAACAAAAACAAAACAATCCTAAATTAAATATATATATTAAAAAAAAAACAAAATAAATTCACACACAGAATAAAAGACAAACTTTTGACTAAACATTTTATTCATCCTGCTAGCGTTTATATATACTTTCTGTCTCTGTACCAAAAACAATCGTCCAAAGTGTTAATGTAGCATTTGTTTTACAGTAAACGGCTGTAAGTTCGCTGGCCGATTGTATGATGTTCGGTAGATGGAGAGAGTGCGCCCTGACCTAAACATACACATGCATAGGAACAATATTTATTCGTAATTGTTACACTGAGCATTTCGATTTTATGTATTTCAAGTGTTTTCGTTTTTCGATATTTTTCCGTTTCTTAACGCAGAATTGATATCTCCGGGTTTGTGTTGTGGTTTATCGTTGAAATCTCTTATTAAAATTTTGTTTAATGATTGAAGTTTTTGAAAAATTTAACAATATTTTATACTTTAAGGACTCTGAATTCATAAATTAATAGGACACTTCAAAAACAATTAATTATTGAAATTTTTTGTTTTTAACATAGAATTGATATCTTTGGGTTTGTGCAGTGGTTCAACGTTGAAATCTCTTATTAAAATTTTGTTTAATGATCGAAGTTTCCGGAAAATTTAACAATATTTTATACTTTATGGACCCTTAATTGATCAATCAATAGGACACTTCAAAAACAATTAATTGTTGAATTTTTTTGTTTCTTAACGTAGAATTGATATCTCTGGGTTTGTGTTGTAGTTTATCGTTGAAATCTTTTATTAAAATTTTATTTAATAAATAATTTTATTGGCGTTTTTGAACAATTTGACAATATTTTATACTTTCATGGCATTAACTTAATTTTGAACTGACTAATTAGTGCGAAATTTTGAAATAAGACAAATATATATTTTTTGTTTTTTAACGTAGAATTAATATTTCTGGGTTTATGTTGTAGTTTATCGTAGAAATCTTTTATTAAAATTTTATTTAATAAATATTCTTATTGGAATTTTCGAAGAATTTGACAACATTTTATACTTTCATGGCATTAACTTAATTTTGAACTGACCAATCAATGAGAAATTTTGAGAACAGTTGACAAATATAATTTTTGTTTTGTTTTTTAACATAGAATTAATATCTCTGGGTTTGTGTTGTGGTTTATCATTGAAATCTCTTATTAAAATTTCATTTAATAAATATTGTTATTGGAGTTTTTGAAAAATTTGACAATATTTTATACTTTCAGGGCATTATCTTAATTTTGAACTGACCAATCAGTGAGAAATTTTGAAAACAGTTGACAAATATGATTTTTTTGTTTCTTAACGTAGAATTGATATCTCTATGGAGATTTGTGATACCGACCGTGAAAGTCTGAAGATTAAAATTTTATTTAACTTGGATTAGAAGTATATCAGGACAGTGTTGAGCCATGTGGTTATTGCAACCTGAGACATATTTCTGAAACTAAGTAATTTTTAAGATATAAAAATTAGAATTGACCTAGTGACAGAATTATATGTCAGGATTCGTGACTAACCAGTTTTATTTTAAATTTTCGTTCTGTAACTTTGGTAGAAGTCACAATTTGGTTTGCTTATTTGAGTAAAATTTGTAAAATTTGTATTGTTAAAAACAATAACGAACCTGATAGGGAATTTAATAACATTATAATTAATCATAACGCAGGTTCAGGACCAAAGAACAAAAGTTTATTTTTTGCCATTAATATTAAAATTTGTATTTTGCTCGCTTTAAAACAGTCAGATTATTCTTTCAGTGGATCCTTTCTCTATAAGTTAGTGTAAAGTTAAGATACAAAATTTGCTTATTTGTCCAAAGACAGATTGCAGATTAAGTAGGTAAATAAAAAAAAAATTGCTAGGATATGATACAAAATTTTACTAATTATAGTTAATTATTCAAATTTCTTAATTAGATTATAATCAATTATTTCAATAAATTAATTTGACAATATAGGATGTGAAATAAATTTTCTTTTTTTTTCTTGTATTTCTTCATAAATAATAGTTTTATTGCAAAAATTCTATTTTATATAAATTATTTTAAGTATGATACATAAATATATAATACCTAATAATTATAATTAGTTTATTATTATATAATTTTGGTACAGTAAAAATTAGTAATAATTTGAGGATGTGGCCGAGTAAAAGATGAATAATATTTGACATTGTAAAATACTTATTATTGATATTTGACCATCACATTTTCATATTTTTGTTTTTTTTTTTAATTTGTCTTATTTTTTTACAATCAATCAAAATCAAGGATTGGTTTATTGTTAATTAAAATTATTATGTAATTAATTCTTATATGGAAAGTATTCTTATAAAAACTATGGGTCGTAGCATGTACCAACTGAGAAGCGATTTGCGCCGTTAATCGCCTCTCAGTCGCGCGATTAAATTGGTGCATGCTATCCTATAATTATATTTAAGTATATTTTTAGGTAAAAAAAATTACCAAAGGTGATTCTACAGAAATACTCTGTGTAGCTTGACAAAAAGTGTTGATTGAGGTATTATTACAATGGAACTTGTAAAGAAATCTACCTACATTGTAAAAAAATTGGTAGTTTTATATAAAAATTTGCGGTAATTGATTTAGAACAGTTTAAATTTACAGATGTTACAGGAATTTGTTTTAGATTATATGATGAATATAAAATACATATATTTTATGTAAGATAATTACATACTTTTTCGGTAGAAAAACATATATAATATGGTAAATTAATTATTTTACTTAAAATTACAAAATTATATTATTCTCATAGAAAATTTATATAAATCATCGTTTTGCTGAAATAATATGTAATTTTAACATATTTACATTTAAAATGGCAACTTTTTTTCAGTTTATACACGTAACTAAAGCTACACCGATCTACACAAACACAAATAAGCATTTTCCGATAAAATGATCGTATGAACGTAGATTGCACAGTAGAAATATATATATATATTTTTTTCAAGAGTATCATAATATTAATATTACATTATCATACTGTCTATATAGAAAGAGTGTATTATGTTACTAGCACAATAATGGCATTATTGTACAGCAGTTATTTACTATATACACTACTAGTGGCAGCACCAAACATAACTACACATGTTCAAGTGTATTTAATATGACATCTTCGGCGGCCATATGGAGAAAACTATTACGTCAAGTTAAGTTAAGTTAATTTGATTTTGATTATTGATAATGTGTGAAGAAGTGAAAGAAATGCAATGTACACCGTTCAGGGTGGTCAAAAATTGTATATTCGATTAAAGAAACATGGTCAAGTTTATTTCATTTGACATCTCCGACTGCTATTTTATTTTCGCTTGAATTTGATTATTAAAAATGTGCGAAGAAGTGCAAGAAATCCAATATATACCGCTAGGGTGGTCAGAAATTGTATATTCGACCAAAAGAAGATTAATTCTTACAAATCACATAACACAAATATCAATAATATATACATACACATACTATTCTACAACTGTTAGTAACTGATTAAGCATGTATTTTTAGTTTAGTTTCGTTTAATACGCTTGAAGAAAAAATTGTATATATCACTCGGAATAGTGTTTCGCCTTGATTGGCTATAAATATCTAGGCTCAACACAATAATCATCGCTTTCTACGCCTTGTAACATAATACGCCGTTTTTGTTTTAACATTATTTTCCAATATAAAACATAAATCTTCAGCTATCATTGAAGTTACTTCTTATTGTCTTCGATTTAACCTTTAAACACTTGATGACATACAATAAATTTACACGTTACTAGTGTTAATATTTTATGTGCACCGCTAATAAAATAATTATAAAAATAATAATTACCATCGTAACAATTCGTTTACAAATACCGATTAATGATAGAGAAAATTTTTTTTTCCAAGAGTTTTAAGACGATAAAAATTTGCTAAAAGAATAAGTTGAAACGGTGATTGCTTTCTAATGTGAAAACAAACATCATCTATGGTGTATGTTATTTACCAATTAATTTATTGAAATAAACATTTATTTATTCAACCGGAAGTAGGTTGGTAATCGTGTAAAGAAAAAAGATAAATAAAATTTGTTATGACACGAAAAAAACACAATATTTTTTTTTTTTTTTGGTTAATTTTTATATAATAGTTACATGGTTTAAATTATGTATTTAAATTTGCATATTACTGTTTTAATAATAAATAATTATTATAAAATAGGTATGGGTATTAATGAAATATAACATATATCATTTTTTTATACGAATTTATAATTTATTCATAATCATGAAAATTAAAATATGGAAATATAGTAAACAAATCTTTTAGAACTCATTATATTAAAATAAAAGGGCCTTAGGTTTAAGGTTTGTATTAATATTTATTAATAATCGACGTTTCGATGAACTCAACGTCCGTCTTCAACAAGAAAACCGATTCAAATGATATTTACAGTAAATAACAGAACATAGAAACAAGTTACTAGGTAACAAAATAAATAACTAGATTATCAAAATTGACAAACCATAAGAGATCGATACGTCTAAACCATCAAGATAAATCTGCTATTGCTCAATTATGCGTTAGAGTATCTTTATGATGTGAACTTTGAAGATACTGTAATAAATGCAAGACTAATGAACATTAAGAGTAGATTAATAAGAGAAGCAATAGAAATTTATTAATTTGGCTTCCATTAATTAAAAGTTTTTGATCTAGTTATTTATTTTGGTACCTAATAACTTGTTTACTGTATATGTCATTTGTATCAGTTTTCCTAATGAAAACGAACGTTGAGTTCGATAAACAAAGGTGCTAGTAACTGATAACAACTTTACCTGTCAAATAACAAACGTAATAACAATTGAACAATATTGATTAATTAGTAAACATTACTAGAGTTTAAAACAAATTAATTGTTTCATGTAAAAACTAAAATAATTATTATCTCGCTTATGAAACGACTTTTACTAAGGTGTTTTAAGGTTTATCGATTTTTTTGAGGTGTACTATTGCCTCTTAGAAGAACGTAAACACTGTATATTAAAAATAGTAAAATATTTTTTAGAACTCATTGTATTAAAATAAAAACTGTTTTAGGATTAAATTCTATTTAATTATTTTATAAAAAGGACTTTTCGACAAGACTGAAAGCTTGTCTTTATCAGGTCAAATTTTTTTTATCAATGACATTAAAATAAATAACAGTACATAGCAACTAGTTACTTGGTAACATATAAGTAACTAGATCATAAGAATTATAGATTTTTAATTAATGGAAGTCAAATTTAATTTAACTCAGTGTCTTCACAGTGATTTATGTTATTTTTTACTTTATAAATCTCTATTGCTTTTATTATTAATCTTTTGCTAATATTGATGGGTCTAGTAATTATTACTGTATCTTCAAATTTTACATCATGAAGATGTAAGACAGCTTATATTTTAATAGCCTATATATTTATTGTAAAAAACGTAAATCCGGTATAAATAAATAAATAAAATAATAAATAAATTATATGAACTTTAAATTGCAATATACAACATTTTACAGAACATTACATGCATCATATTTAAACTATTATAACATAATCAAAATAATTAATCTGGCAAGATAGAATAATTTATAATATCATAAACAATATTTAATTGCCGAATTAATATTATTCATAAACTGTAAATGTAATTAAAAGTAATCAAATATGTTTTTTAATCATAATTACATTTAGAAAAAAATAACTTACAAGATAGCTTTGAGCATTGAAGCTTGTGATCGGCACTTGTTTTATTACCAAATAAGACAATAAGATAATAAATATATTTAATTCAAATAAAAAACAAAAAATTTTCAAACACAGCAAAGGTTACTTGATTTCGGGGTCATTACAACGTTTTTTTTTGTTTGTTTGTTCGTTCGTTCGAAAAGCGAAATTGCATTATCGGAATATATACGCAATGGACAGTGTATGTTCACTAAATTCTTTGCTCATCGATAATACAGTAAGGCATTAAGAGAATTTTTTTATTTATTCATTTGTTTATTTATATTTATTTAATTACACCAAATAGGCAACAGCCCAATCATACAAACATAAACTTATAAAATATAATACATAACACATAAATTTACTGAAAAATATTAAGGCCCGTATTCTTACTTCACTTTTAAAAGTAATTTTTGTCAAAATTACTTTTGACGTTTACTTAAAACTACTTATTAAAAAATTTATAAAATTTTTATGATTTAGTTACTTATTTGTTACCTAGTAACATGTTTCTACGTTCTGTTATTTACTGTAAAAGTCATTTGTATTAATTTTGATGAAGACGGACGTTTAGTTTGTCGAAACGTCGATTATAAATATATATAAATACAGAACTTTAACTTAAATCAGTTTTATTTTACTTGTTAATCAATTTCAATTAGTTTATAAATAGAAATATTACTCATTTTTGATAAGAAGTAGAAGTAAAAATTAATTTCAAAGCAAAAAATAGAAGCATACTTTTTCATAAACAAAAGAGGTGGGAATACGGGCTTAAGTATCTACAATGTTTAATAAAAATACAAAGAGAAAATGAAAAAAATATCTGTAGTTAATTCTAACTTATTAAATGATAAATATATATTTATATAATTTAATTAAAATTTCACATAAAAACATATTATTTGAAATAATTTTATAAAATAGAAAAATTTTCTTTGAGCTAGTCCGTTTCTGTAATTGTTTCATACAAATACAAAAAAAAATACCGTTAAGTAATTCATGGTTAAGCTTTAATTATTCACTAACACACTTAAAATCATCAGTGTATTTACATTTTACTTTTTACTAACTTTTGTTTTCTGTTATTTTTTTACGTTTCTTAACCTACAGTTGATATCTCCGAGTTACTGTTGTGATTTATCGTCGAAATCTCCATTCATAATTTAAAAATTTTGAATATATATGTGATTAATTTTGCACGTTTTACATATATGATATTTGTCTGCACATGCACATACATGGTGATGTGTAATTAAACATTACGATTATGAAAAAAAAAGCAATTATTTTCTCTTTTAACAAAACAATTTTTATGAAACGCAGTGAAATTCCCAATATTGGAAACTGTAAATTATGTGTTTTATTTGGAAAAAAAATGTTCAGAAATATTTGACATTTGTTTAATACGTTAGATATTACATCTATTATTTATTGGTTATTAATTCATTTACAGGCAGCCGTAGGCAAGTGTTAGCGTGTTGAACTCGGACCCTAAAGGTCTCCGGTTCGCGTTGCGCTTACACCAGAAACTAAATATCATTTCTGATATTAAAATCTTGTACCACGGAACTGATATCTAAGTGGTTTGGAACTCACTATAAGCTGTAGGTCCCTTGCTTGGCTATGTGGGTAAATAAAAATTGTTAAGAAACTATATGTTCAACTTCTCGAGCATATAGACCCAAATTCCACTTAGGAATTTCGGGAACTTATTATAATTAATATTAATTCATTCGTCAAATAATAATTTTGCGCTGTTTGAAAAAAATTACCCTAAAAAGTGCTTATGTAAGTCTGTTCCTTAAAAAAGTGTTACCCTAAATAAATAAATTTAAAAAGAGCATTTTTTAAAGTAATTGTACATAGCTTTTAACAATAAAATAACAGCATTTTTTAATTTTACTGTGATAATTTAGGTATTATTATATTTTTTGTGAAAAAATATATTCATGATAGGACATATAAAATTATATAATTTTTTTTACAGGAATGAAATTATTATTTTTTAATAGCTTTTATTAACTTGAAATAAAATATAAAACTTTAGTAACTTTGAAAATTCACTTTAATACACAAATATTGTGACTGCAGTTTTGACAAACAATGTCATTATCAAACACAGTTTGATAATGACAATGTTTGTCGAAACTACAGTCACTATATTTGTGTATTAAAGTGAATTTTTATAATTACTAAAGTTTTTTATTTTTATTTCAATATGAAGTTTCACAAAGTAACGGCCGAAAGTGTTAATTTTATTCATTTCCTTATCGAAGAGGATACTGTAAAGCTTTTAGAATGTCACTTTCCTAGAGACATTATTAAATTATTTCATCTTTGCTTGACTTCGAATTTCTTTGTATTTAATAATGAGTATTACAAGCAAATTGTTGGAGTTGCTAAGAGTTCACCAATATCTCCGTCTATTGTTAATTATTATATGGAATACTTTGAAGAGTTGACTTTAGCATCCTCTTTACTGAAATCGTTCTTATTGTTACGTTATGTCGATGATATCTTTGTAATTTGGCTTCAAGGATGAGACAATTTAAATATA
The DNA here is from genome assembly GCA_963966155.1 of Clivina fossor. Lineage (NCBI taxonomy): Eukaryota > Metazoa > Arthropoda > Insecta > Coleoptera > Carabidae > Clivina > Clivina fossor. The sequence goes on along the minus strand of OZ014559.1, from coordinate 14,422,403 downwards.
TTTTTAAATCATTTAAATAATATTTAATACATATTCTATTTTACCATGGAAGTAGAAGAAAATGGTTGCTTGCTTTTTCTGGATGTTTCGTTGGAAAGGAAAAATGAGTTAACTCTTTTTCATTCTGTATATAGGAAGCCTACACTGAGAAAAATGGATAGTTACCGTAACGCTATGTATATTTAAAAAGGTGACACAAACACAAGATATTAAACATAACAAAATAAGTATATTTAAAAATTAACTATAAATATAATAAAAACAAAAATTTAATACCATCAATTTGTATATAGTATTACAGTCTTAATTCTTAATATAGTATTTAAATATATATGTGAGTAGATTTTAAAAATGTATAAATTTGTGAATACAGTAAACATACTCGTATATTTCAAATAAATATCTAGTTATTATTATCCAATTTGTTAAATATCTATTTTTCTCAGTGTATTCTCAATATATTCATGCTTCTTTGCATCATCATCCTGCACAAAAATTGGGTTTTTAAAACGAATTAAAAAGTATAAAATAATTTCTCCTAGCCCCATACAGATTTATAATCCCATACAGATTGTCTTGAAAATTTGTAATTGTGAATTTTGAATAGCTATGACAATACTTGTAAGATTTAAAACGAAAACAGTGAGGCGAACGCAATAGCTATTAGCTGATTATGAGTAAGGAATGTAGGTAGTAGTTGTCGTTGTAAGATCGCCACAGTAAGATCATATTTTAATTTATTAAAAATACAAAAAAGAAAGCGAGTTAATAAAAACGTGTTAAAATATTTCATTTTTAGATAGAAAACCTGAAAATTTCAAATTTGGGAACGGGATATTTTTTCAATTTACGATTGGTTTTTTTTTAAAATAAATAAATATATATATATATATATATATATATGGTCACCGTACCAATAGCATCACATCTCAAAAGAAGGAAAAATAATATTTGTATTAAATATGTATGTACCAGTAGCACGTCTAATTACTAATAAAGTAATAACTTTCGATTTAATTAAAAATTTAAATACTATTTAAATGAAAATAAATATTCTAGAGACAACCGCGAGTCAATTGTTTATGTATGTAATTTACAAATACATAAATATATATATATTTATATATATATATATATATATATATATAATATAAATGCTTTTAAAGTATTAAGAATTACAATAACACTTGTTTAAATTTTAATAGTATTACTATAATGTACTCTCATACGATATATACCTATATGTTTGCATATACAGGGTGTAACAGAATAACTATTCCTAATTTTAACTGGAGTATCCTGGGCTCAGAATATGAAGATTTAATGCAAATCACTGAGATAAAATGTGGCTCCTTACTGAGCTACAGAGTGTTTTATATAAAAATTTAAAAACTATTTTTGCCCAGTACTTTAAAACTATTTGACGTATCCTTATCATACTTGGCAGGAAATGTAGGTACCGTACACCATACTAAATTATGTTAAATAAAAGTTTCTGGCTACTGCCAGTGGCGTACAACAGGGGCAAGTGAGAGATTGATCCTTCCTAAATTTTACGCCACTGGCGGAATTGTCATTTTAGCACAATTTTTCGATTCTACAATACTTGCTGTGTAAAAAACATACTCTTCCTTTGTAACGATAAAGTCACTGTTTTTCGAGATATTTAAAGTTAAACATAAGCTGCACCCTTGGGATTTTTTCAAAATTTGCTAAAAAAATCTGAAAAAATTCAGTAAAATAAAGAAAAAAATTAGCTACATAATATTTAAGTAGCTTTTTCTCTAACTCATTCTGGTTTGGCTGGAAAAATTATTGAAAATTAATATTTTTTGCATTTTATTTTTTTTATTTTCAATAATTTTTACAGCCAAATCAGAATGAGTTAGAGAAAAAAGTTACTAAGGTATTATGTAGTTAATTTTTTTCTCTATTTTACTGAATTTTTTGAGATTTTTTTGAGCAAATTTTGAAAAAATCCCAAGGTTGCAGCTTATGTTTAACTTTAAATATCTCGAAAAACAGTGACTTTATCGTTACAAAGGAAGAGTATGTTTTTTACACAGCAAGTATTGGAGAATCGAAAAATTGTGCTAAAATGACAATTCCGCCAGTGGCGTAGAATTTAGGAAGGATTAACCTTTCACTTGCCCCTGTTGTACGCCACTGGCAGTAGCCAGAAACTTTTATTTAACATAATTTAGTATGGTGTACGGTACCTACATTTCCTCCCAAGTATGATAAGAATACGTCAAATAGTTTTAAAGTACTGGGCAAAAATCGTTTTTAAATTTTTATATAAAACACCCTGTAGCTCAGTAAGGAGCCACATTTTATCTCAGTGATTTGCATTAAATCTTCATATTCTGATCCCAGGATACTCCAGTTAAAATTAGGAATAGTTATTCTGTTACACCCTGTATATGTATAACTTAAGCCATCAGTCAAGTGTTTAATTTAACGTTCATTTCAATTATAATTACGTTAGTTAACGTTAATTTACGTTACGTGTTGCACGTGAGTCGACATATAACAACATTCTATCTCGTGTATATGTATATAGGTAACAACAACATGTGTGCCGCAACAAAAAATTGTGGGAGAATGCATATTTTATTTCGCGATTTTTTTCTTTCAATACGTTAATTTTATTCATCAGTAATATTTTTATAAAGATGTTAATTTGTGTGTGTATGTGTGTGGGCGTAGCGATATATTTTTTTCTTTCGTATAAATTAATGACAGATATTTATTTACGTTTTGACAGTAATTAAGGAATTATGAGAAAAATAAAAAATGAAATGAAAAAAATTATTTGTCTAATGTGTTTTTATGATAATTTTTTTTTTAATAATTAGAAATTAATAACGGTTAAGATTGATTACTTGAAGATCAGATAAGATCAGTTGCAGTAGCTTTAAATACACTGTTAGAAAAATTCAGTAAAATTCGGTTTAATATGTAAATTTACAGATGTCACGGGAAAATTTTTACATTATATACATATAAAATACGTATATTTTATGTAAGTTTACTTACTTTTTAGGTAAATTTAAAATTACAAAATTATATCATTTTTACAGAAAATTTATGGTTTTGCTGAAATAATATGCAATTTTTTACTATAATTTTTTATGTAAAATGGCAACTTTGTTTACAGTGTAGGTATGCTTGATAAATAGGTTTTTATATTATAGCAATAATGTTGCAAGAATTGGTGTTAATCAGGTAATATGGTTTGGTCATCTTGGAGCGAATATCTAATGAACGTTTGATTAACTTGACAGTGTTTCTTTGGTTGAATATGTAGTTTCTGGCAAATCTGGCAATGCACATTATATTTCTTGCACTTCTTGACACATTTTCAATAATCAAATTTATATTCAAGTGAAAATAAACAATGTAACTGTCAATTAACGTAAATATTTTTAATATGGCCGCTGAAGATGCATACACTTAACGTTGTAGTTATGTTTGGTGCTCCCACCAGTGGTATATATAGTAACTAACTGCTGTATAATAACGTAATTGTAATAGTAACATAATGACCTCCTTCTACATAGACAATACAGTAACGTAATATCAATATTTTAATACGCTTGAAGAAAAAAAAATCTATTCTTCAATTAGACTTTATTTTATCCTTATTCAAATTTTTGTTATTCATAAAAATAATTCACATATAAATAAAAACAAAATACTACACATCCGGTATTTAATACGCGATGTATAAATAGTTAGAATTGAGATAAAATCAAATATAATTTATTTCTGTTGTCACGAATCTGCAATAAGTATTTTAACATTTTCAATAGACTTATTATTTACGTATGTTAAAAAGAGACAAATAACAACAAAATTATTATTATAATATATTCATCAAATTTAGATAAAGACAAGATATTTCTTACAATGAGAGTTTAATGCATTTGATTGTAATTAAGATATAAACACTTTAAGTTAAATAATTTTTTGGCACTTAGTAGTTAAAAAATAATAAAATAATAAAATATATATATATATATATATATATATATATATATATATATATTATTTAATATATATTTTGTAACATATATTTTTATTATCATCAATTCATGTGTACTTTTTTTTTTAATTTTGTATTTAATTGAACTAGTACTTATTATTATTGACGAATCTGCAATTTCAGATTAGATAAGAATAAATTAATATAGTAAAAAAATCTTTCAGAACACATTATATTAAAATAAAACGGCTTTAGATTGTAGTTCTGTATTAATATTTATTAATAATCGACGTTTCGACGAATTTAGCGGACGTCTTCATTTGTATCTTTCTTCCTTATGAAGACGTACGTTGACTTCATCGAAACGTCGATTATTAATAAATATTAATACAGAACTACAACCTAAAGCCGTTTTATTTTAATGAATAAATTATCAAAATGTAAAATAACATTGCACATGCGTCTTTGTATGTTATTCTATATAATTTTGTATATTTTCTATATATAATTGTATAGATTTTTTTAATAGAAAAATAAATCGTATAAAAATGTAATTCTTTTTTTATTAATTCCTTATTCTTAATTTAACAAATTTTATTATATATTCATTGAAAATAAATTAACAATACAAAATATCTATTTCTTTGTTTATTAAAATAATTATTATTTATCGTTTCTATTAACATACATATTCATATACACCTATTTTATGCTATTTTATAATTACTTTTAACTTACTTTATTATGTTCTATGAATATTATTATCATTCTAACATTTCATTTATGTCAGGTGTCATATATACTAGGTGTTGTAAACTAAATGGTTAGAATAGCTTTGCTAAAACAAATCGTCAATTTTTCTGAATGGTGATGTACAATTTTTGTAACATAATTGGTGACGTGGTGCCATATTGACCCCAAAAGTTTTTTCTGATTACATGCCTGTTGGTTTGAAAATTTCTGAAATAGGTATTGTAAAGTATGATTTGTTCGACATATCTTACCACCTTAGTATAACGAACTCGTTGATATATTTCCAAAATTAAAAATTATCTGATTAAAATAGAATATAAGCAAAAATATACTAGGAAAAACGGTGTTTTATAAAATTTTTCCTAATTTCTTTAGTAATTAACATAAACAAAGTACATGTAATTTTTTGTAAACATTATATATGAATAAATAATTAAAAATTAGCCAGGATTAAATAAGTAATTATAACTAAAAAAATGCAGGGTTTAAATATTCTTAAAAATAAATACTTATTTTATACACTTTTTAGGCTATTCTTTTGTAAAATCCCTTGGTAGCATTGAAATAAAAGCTATCGAACTCCATATTTTTGTAATCGTAATAAAATTTTCTATATAATATATAATATACAGAGTGTTTTATTACAAATTTTGTGATAATATGGAACAAACAAGAAATCAACTGACGACTTGTTGGATAAATAAGTAATATGAATGCTTCTTGTTAGGCTGTTAAAAGTTTGAAACACCTTGTGTATCATTGTATGAAGTTACATGTCAAAATTATAATAGAACTGTTTAATATTTATATTCATAGAAATATACTGTACAAAATTCTGATTTTATCTTTATTAGATTCAAAACAATATATGTATGTATTATTCGTATATATTTATTATGATAGTAATTTAATTTATTGCATGACCAGATTCATGTACTATCACCAAATCTGAAATAATAATAGATTCTTTTTTTTTTCTTATTTAAAACTATTATTCATATTAAGCAGACAATAGTAGCTTAAATAGTTGAATAAAAAGAATATTATATTATATACATATTACCGTTATTGTTAAGTTAGACAGTATATACTTTCACTTTCCTGGCATTTTGTCACTTGCGGCTACATTTTAACGAAAAATTACGCTAGTATTGTTTATTTTATGTTTGTTTAATAAATTTCCATTACATCAGATTTTCTATGTAAATAATTATATTTTGGTCAAATATTAATTGATTGATATTTTATGTTGCAACCAAATTGACGGGTTTGGTTTGCGGGTTGCAGATTTGATCTAGATTAGGAATAAGTATAATAACTGAAAAAATGTTACCGATAAAATAGGCAGTATTTTTATCAAGAAAGAATATTAAAATTTCCTATTTTCTACACATTAAACTGCAACGTATGTTGACGAGCATAAAAGATATTCCTCTGCAATCTTCTACTAGATTAACAGAACATAACAGATCATTTAGATAAATCTGCTATTGCTGAACATGCATCAGAATATCTTTGAAGATACTGTAATAATTGAAAGACCAATCAATATTAGCAACAGGTTGATAAGAGAAGCAATAGAAATTTATAAAAAAAGGATAACATTAATTACTGTGACGGCACTGAGTTATATAAAAAGTTTAGCACCATCACTGTCAAAAATAGTGCGAAAATTATGCTTGGAGGACACAAATTCAAACTAACACCAACGTTTTTGACACTATTGTAAAGTGTAGATAATTCATACATAAGAATAGTAATAATATTTTACATAGAAACGTTTGCAAAAAATATAGTGTCAACTTTTTAACACGAAATCCAACATATTTATTTACTGTGTAATCATTTTTTAAATTAGAAATTCCTAAATACGTAATCTATGTAATATTATTTATGAAAAAAATTCAAAATTTTACCTAGGTAAACAAAACATATCTGATGCGATAAAAAGTGAATGTTTTCTTAAACGAATCTGTTATTTCAGTTATTTTCTCTTTGTCTAACACACTCAGTGGATTAGTGACAAATACGATATTTTCTTAGTTTTGTGATAGCAGCTGGGAACTTATAACTCTAGCAGGATAGTCTTTTTTAAGTTATACATTTTCTATTACTCATCTCTTTTATATTAAGATTAAGCTAGTAAAATTTACTTTAGAAGTAAATATGATTAGACTGTTGATTTTCATATTATAAAGAAAGTAAATTTAGTGTATTGATATTAAAAATAGTTATTATTAAAATAGTAAAAAAAATTTCAGGACTCATTATATTAAAATAAAACGACTTTAGGATATATTTCTGTATTAATATACAGACATACTCCACTCTTTATCAGGAAAACTGATACAAATGATATTTACAGTAAATAAACAGAACATAGAAATAAGTTACTTAATAACTTATTTCTATGTTCTGTTTATTTATTGTGCATGTCATTTGTATTAGTTTTCCTGCTGAAGACGTACGTCTCTATATTTATATAGAACTATATCCTAAAGCCGTTTTATTTTAATATAATGGGTTCCGAAAGATTTTTTTACTATGATAAATAATAGATAAGTAAGTAAATTATAAAATAAGCAATAGATATTTATAAAGAAAAAGATAACATCAATCAGTTTGAAGGCATTGATTTAAATAAATTTTGACTTCCTTTAATTAATAATTTATAAATTTTATACTTGTATTTTGTTACCTACTAACCTGTTTCTATGTTATGTTTATTTATTATATATGTCATTTGTATTATTTTGTCCTGATGATACTATACGTAGAGTATATCGAAACGTAGATTTTTAATTATTATTATTTAATACACTACTTAATCATAAAGCCTTTTTATTTTAATATAATGAATTCTGAAAAACTATGTTACCCATATATACAGGATGTAACAGAATAACTATTCCTAATTTTCAGAAATGATAGAGTGTACTTAGAGAAACATTTTTTATTAATAAACTAGTGTCCGGAAATTTCTCGGTGCCAAGATACACTAGAAATCGTTAAAAACAATCTTAATCAAAACATCAAAGAGTAGTTAAGTTAAGGAACATTATATTAGAAATAATAGCGCATTAAACTTTATAAAAATGGTTCGAAGTTACGACCACCATTTTCGATACACAAGTTGTAACGATGTACAATCGACTGCCGAAAAAAAAAAAAGAAAAAAAAAATTTCCGGACACTAGTTTATTAATAAAAAATGTTTCTTTATGTGCCCTCTATCATTTCTGAAAAATAGGAATAGTTATTCTGTTACACCTGTATAATATTTGTCATATATTCAAATGGTTTGAACTATGTGATTTTACTAAATCAAAACTAAACAAAAAAATCTCAATATTTTCATTAAGATGGCATATACGTCAGTATTCCACTGAGGACTGGAGATGGTTTCAGCTACCGTAATGTACCAGAGAAAGTGAACGTTTTGCTTTTTACTTGGAAGATGTTACCGAAGCGTACGTGAACGTCTGTCGGCGTCGTCATTGGCGCGCGGGGGACAGTCGTGTGACCTTCGGGGGGAACTTGCCCCCTCGCGAATCGCGCTGATTCAAACTTACACACGATGTACCGGAACTTTCACTCTGCGCACATCATACTTGTAGGTGTATGTGCGCGATTTGATTTGAGTGCGTCGTGACATTAGATGATAACTATGATTCCGCTGGTTCGATTATCCGTTATAATCGATTTTATTGTTTGTTTCCAGATATTTATCTTGCGTTTGGGTTCGCTTCGTAGAAAATTATTTGTCATTTTTTTTATTTGACGTTGTTGCAAGATTTATAATGTGCATTTTATAGCAGAAGAGCAAATAAGGAAGTAGTTTTATAAAGTAAAATATCTTTTAGAATCAGATAGTTTTTTTCCTGCAATAGTTTTACATTTTGCACAGGGTTGGGTTGATTTTAATCATTTGATTTAAATCATTATTTAAATAACAATTTTAGTCATTTGTTTGTTTAAAATATTAATCAATGATTTAAATTAGTTTTAATTAATTACTTTTTTAACTAAATTTAGTTTCTAATAATGTTTAATTAAATTATTTGAATATATCTAGCACAAAATATTAAAACAAAGATTTAAATACATACAAGGGAACGTTTCTGGAAGCGTATGTGGTTCTGCTTTGTTTTGTCGCAAATTTTAATGATAAAAGTAATCGCAATTATATGAGGAGTATTTAGTTTCCAACAAATAAAGTTGTTTTTAAAAAATGGCACTCATTTAATAATTAATATAACTTACATAATATAATATAGTACTCAACGTACGTCTTCAGCAAGAAATAATTATTAAAATAATAAAAAAAAATAATATACCACGTTTTTAACACGGACTAAAAAGTATAAAATAATTTCTCTTAGACCTGTACAGATTTATAACCCCATACAGAAAAACATGGGACAACGACAGCTACTCTTTACACTCCTTACTACTATTTATTGCATGCACCCCACGTTTTTCTGTATAGGGTTATAAATCTGTATGGGGCTAGGAAAAATTATACTTTTTAGTCCGTGTTAAAAACGTGATATATATATATATATATATATATATATATATATATATATATATATTTATTTATTTATTTAATTAATTATTTCTTGATGAAGACGTACGTTGAATACGTCGATTATTAATAAATATTAATATAGAACTATAATCTAAAGTAATGAACCTTGAACAAATAAATGTTCATATTGTCATTGTGAAATTTAATATAATAATACTAAAAAATATTGAGATTTTGTATTTTTCATTGTCATTTTTCATCAGTCATTGAATCGGCTTGTTAGGCTATGCACTGATTAAAGCACCGTACTGATGAGACCCTAACAAGCCAATTCAATGACAGAGTAACTTGTGAAATTTTGGGAAAAATATAAAATCTCAATATTTTTGAGTATTATTATAATCTAAAGCCTTTTTATTTTAATATAATGAGTTTTGAAAATTTTTTTATTATAGTAAAAAATCTTTCAGAACTCATTATATTAAAATAAAACGGCTCTAGTTATATTAATATTTATCAATACAGAACTACAATCTAAAGCCGTCTTATTTTAATATATACATTATTTACACAATCGTATTTTTCGAAATCTCAACCCAACAAGCTCTAGTATGTTATACAATAATAAAAAAGTTACAAAATATATACGAATTTATTTAGATTTGGTTGAATTTTTTTTATTTGCTACCACGTTCGTGCAAATATGAAGCCAACACTTACGTTTGACAGTTGAAGGCTTCTGGAAGTGTTAATAGCACTTCAGTTTGCATTATACCCATCCGTTTTCAAGATCCATATATCAAAATATTATATACGCGATGTATACATAACAAATTTTATATAATCATCATATACGTGCGAGCGAAAATTATTTACTTCTTTATAAATGTTTAACACAGCATATGTACATAGTGTACATAGTTGATGATAGCTAGAAGAAAATTCGACCGAAATGAAAGTGATGTATTTTAGCACTAATTACTTGGTACTTAAATGCCTGACCTTGCTCTTCTCAAACAAATCACTATTTCGTGAGATTTTATTGCAAAATTATTATTCATAATTTACTTATAATTATTTCGACGAATCGAAATTAATAATATGTATAATATACTGTATTTGTAAAAAATTTAATCTGACGCTTTATTTATAAATCCGGTTTAAAGTTTGATATACTTGATATTCAACTTTGAAAATATAAGGTGGCCGGATTTTTTTAAATAAAATAAATATTTATTTCGTAAATTATACGTTCGATAAATAAAAGAAGACTTACACCTACGCTGTAAAAAAAATTACGTAATTTTATCTACAAACTATGAGACACTATGATGGTATAATTACTCAATTGCTTTAATTTTACATAATTGTTTAAAAATACATAATATCAGAATTATTACAAACATTATGTATTATATTATCAACGGAATGGAAAAGGATATATGTATGTAATATTACAATTTTTTTTAGTAAAGTTTTTTTTTAGTAAATATACAGAACTTTAGTAAATTTGCTGTCAGGATTTTTCCATAAATAGATAAAATTTGTTTAGTTCTGTAATATTATTGTTGGTATAATTACATACATTTCTAAATTTACATACAGAATGTATTTTAAAATGAATGAATTACATTATTTAAAATATTTTATTACTACTACTATTACACAAAATAAGTCTCATTATTTTGATGAATTATTACAAATATTAATATACAAGCTATAATTTTACATAATTTAAGAAGTTATACCAGCAATACGTAATTTTACATGAAGTATGTGATGCAATTTGCAGAAAATAAGCAATTTTACAAACTTATTAAGAATATGGATGAAGCAAAAGTTACTTGTCTGGACAGAAATGTTTGGGCGATAATTAATATCTGCATAATTGAAAGAGTTTGTGCCATATCCTTATGGGTATTTGGTGTGATTGTGGAGTTAAGTATATAAGAGTTTGATATTATTGATATTCGACTTCCAGATTTATCAATAAAATGAATAATTATTTCATAAATTAAACGTTTTATGAGTAGATGAAGAAGTGTGATCGAGAGTGTTTTGCATGAGAAAAAATATAAAATTTTTATTTCTAATTCTTAGTAATTATATCATAAAGTCAAAGTGGAATATGGATTTACCTATATGCTTTTAATCTTGATGATGTAACTATCATTTGTTTCTATAAAGTATTTGCAAAAGAAAAAATGTCTAGACATTTATTGTTAATTGAATATCAAACAAATGTATTGATAAGTATTAAAATTGAGTTTAAACTTGTACGAGTAATACTTTATTAACTTGTAACATGGTGTAGTGAAAATAGAAAAATTCAACTATCGGATTAGGTCATTGTCAACTAAAAAAAATAGAAATTAGATATTTTTAACATATTTTTTATCTATTGTTTCGTTCATTACCATTGTTTTGCTTTTATATTTGTAATTAGTTTTGTTCAATTTAATTTCTCTAACAGCCAATTTCGTAACAAACACTTGAACTTTAAGCTTTACTTACAGCAAACAAAAAAGCTTTATTTTATTGACAACAACAAATAATTTTACGATTAGAAGTTGAGAAAAAAGTATCGTTTTATTGACAACAATAATTGAGACACTGTACTAATCACTACACTACAAACCACATTGTCCTTGCAGAGTGGTAAAAATACAAACGAGCTTCAAAAATCAAGAATTTAAAATTTTATAAATAATAAATGTAAAATTTGTTGAAAAACTAAGACTTTGCGATATTTTATTTGCTAAAAAACAATTAAATAATTGTACAAGAGAAAATAAAAATGAATTTTTCACAGCACTTTAGCTGTTTTATTATTGTTTTAAAGACGCATAGTTTTAATTGATACATCTTTTTTTTATATATATTTAATTACCCACGCATTAGATTAGAAGATTATTACAGATGCTTATTAAATGCATTTTTTATTCTCATGGTTTTTATTTTCATATATATTATGCAAATAAGTTATCAAATATTTACTCTCACTACAGTTCTATCTTGAAAATTTAATTTGTACATTTTTTTAAATAATGTTTTGCAATTTAAATTTAAATTAGGATATGTTGTGTTAATAACTTTTCAAAATTTACTTAATTAATTTAGTTATTAAAATTCTTTGAATTCATTTGTGAAGCGCTGGCGTTTAAGGGTGAATTTTATTTCTCAATTTTAATTATACTATTAATGTAAAGATACATTGGTATTTTTTTTAATTTACTTATTTATTGATATAAGTTAAATTTTTCATTAAATATATAAATATGAAGCTAAAGTTACTTGTCTGGATAGGAATGTTTGGAGAAAACTAATTCGGGATAGTGGAAAGAGTTTGTGTCACACCGTTTTGGGTACATGGCGTGATTGTGTATGTATGTATGGAATGTGTCTATTTTTAGATCTGCTTTATACAATACCAAATAAAACAAACTTTTACCATAATATAAATATTAAAAAGTGATTTTTGTCAAAATAACTTTTGAAGTTTATTTATAATTAGTTATTAAGAAATTTTAATTAATTTATTTGAATTTTATAATATTAAATATAAAAATAGAAAATACTATTCATATTTGTTAAAAAGTAGGAGAAAATTTTTATTTAAAAGGAAAAATACAAGTACTTTTTCAAAAAAAAGAGGTCTAAAATATTAAAATTAAATTTATCTTTTTTAACACTATAATATGCAATTTTGAGAACATTCTAATATAAAAAACAAACTAAGCTAATTTTAGATAAAGGTATTTCCAAATCTTAAAATAAATAAATATAATTTTTATTTGTCATTTAATTCTATATATTTAGTTAAAAGATCCCGGGCTACTGGTATCTTGATAAATTTGTACAAATGTGTTGAAAGATTTGCGGTCACTTCTCATGGATGTATAAATTTAATTTGCACACAATGCCGGCTTAAATATGGCGACAAAATAACACTTGCAGCAGCAGAAGTCAGATAAATTATCGTGCGGTTCTTTGTCAACTGTTGCGTAATGGCTTTATTACGATAGTTATTTGAATTTTACGTCACGCTCTGACTAAGATATATGAGCATTTACTATTTAGCAGCTTATTTTAATTTAGACAATTTTCAACTAATTAAAACTTTGTGGTTGACTCCTTGACGTGTTACATTGTTTTTATTTTTTGTTTTTCGCTATTTGTTCGTATTATAATTTTAGTTCATGGCATTATTATTTGAAATTAATTTCAATTAACATATTGGAATGTAATTTTGAAATATTTTTTTGATATATAATATAATAAAAATCAAGTGGAATCTAATAAACTGAAGTTCTTAAAATTTGACATAGCGTTAGTCGATTTCTTGTTTGTTAAATAACATATGTAAAAAGAAAACAAAAATTTATATGGTACTATAGAGCTTACAGCAGATTTTTTAAAAACATTTAATGCCACAGATAAAAAGTGCCACTGACTTCAAGAAAAACATATTATATAATGAATATATTATTTAACAAAAGAATTTTTTGATAATAAATATATTAAAATAATATTAAAATTTCTATAATAAATATTACGTAGTATTTTGAAAGAACGAATTAAAAATTTCTTGCAAAATATTAATAATATTAATAAATAAGTCATAAAATAAATTGTGAATTTAACAAAAAAAAATATTTGTAAAGATGATATTTACCATTTATTGCTTATTAGTAAATTGCTAATAAATTATTGAACATAATATACCATAACCATAAAAACATTTTCCAAACATATCTATTTTGAAAATTTTCACTAAACATTATATAACAATTTTATGGTTATTATATAGAGAAATCAATTTTAGTTTATTAAACATATTATACATAAGCTTGCAACAAAATTTTGTTGATTTAATTAAAAATCTGACATTTAAGTAACATCGCATTATTCCGAAATTAGAATGTAAAATTTGAAAGAATTTATTATTGTAATCGTGAATTGAGAGCGATTTTGACATGTCGAGCTAATAAACTCTCATCTTGAAATAATATAGTAATAAAATGAATGATGCATCTGTAATTAGTACGTGCAGTAAGCAGTAGTTATTGTGATTTGTTCCACTTTCAATTTTTTTCGTTGAAACCAGTGATTCCCAAATTGTTTATTTAAAAAATATTGAAATTATTGAGAATTAACACTAGCAATGGTGGCAGTAGTCATTAATTTGAAATCGAACTATCATTTTTATTTTATTAACTATTTTTAAGGTTTGTTTTGTTTGTTGTTATTAAGGGGGAAACACAACGGTCATATTTGTTATTTTTTTTGTTTCAAACAAGATCCTGGACCTCCGGAGTCCCCCGCGCAAAGTTCTGTGCTCAAAGAGAAACTTTTTTTTTATATAAAAAAAAAGAACTTTTTTTTCATCTTTTTTCAATTAAACTAACGTGATTCTGTGTACAAATAGATGCTTAATATATGCAAAAACAATTACAAAGATGGGTTAATTTATCTTTTTTTAATCCAATTCTAAATTAAGGTGTATTTTTCAAGTATTTACCATATACTAGGTTTTTCCCTTAATATATTTATTTATAACCATATTATACATATTTTTAAAGTAAAATTACATTGTTTTACATGAAAAATTTAAGAAAAACATGTTTTTATAAAGTTAGGGCCGTATTCTCACCTCTTTGTTTATGAAAAAGTGCTATTATTTTTTACTTTAAAATATATTTTACTTCTACCTCTTATCAAATATAAATAGTATTTGTATTTTTGATATATATTTTGTTATATCTAATATTATAAAATTCAAATAAATTAATTAAAATTGCTTAATATGTCATTTTAAGTAAACTAAAGTAAAAATCATTTTTAAAAGTGAGGTGAGAATACGGGCCTTAGTTTTCACAAATAACAATAATATATAAATGTTTAATTAAGGTAAGATAATAAATATAACATTTCATATGAATTATGAATGTGGATGAAGCTAAAGTTGCTTGTTTGGATAGGGATGGTTAGACGAGGCTGATTTCGGGATAATGGAAAAAGTTTGTGTCACATCCTTTTGGGAACATGGCGTGATTGTGTATGTATGTATATTCAAAACTCAGAATTTTAACACAGAAACACATATTTACAATATATACAATCACGTTATGTATCAAAAAGGCTGTGGCACAAACTCTTTCCACTATTCCGAAATTAGTTTCAGAAATACCTTTCACACATTTTTTTCTATTTCTGATATTTTTGTTATTAATATTTTGAAAATTATGTATTTCTTGTGATTCAAACTTCATTTTCAATTTTTGTCTTGTTAATTTATAAAAACTTTTTATGTGGAGTTTTCTACTTTAAAATTTGTATAATTATAATCGCTATATTTCGTGAATAAAAATTGTACATACACTTAAAAATACTTTAAAACTTATTTTATTAATTATTTCGGTACTATATGATAGTTGCACTAGTAAAAAAGTTTACAACAAATTTTGTTAATAAAACCATATTTTTTTTAAGTAAATTTATTGCAGAATCATAATCTCAAACAGATTATTAAATATAGTTATAATTATATATTTTTCAATTCACACGAAATATGGCATAATAAAATAATTTCAAAATAATTTTTAGCTACTGATTAGCCAATAAAATTATTTTAACGCAACTTACTTGCAAGTTGTTATTATAAATTCAAGATCTTCAATAAGTGAAGGTTGAAATATAATTATTTACCATAAGCGTCCTTTTCTTTTTTAAAAAAATACGACCATCATTAAAATCTTGTATCAATTCATGTACATCAAGTATAATTTCCAATAAAATATTATTTTTATCCTATGACATCGCTATACTATTTTATGTTTATTTTTCTTTAATACGTCTTTTTTTAGTTAATTTATTATTATTTTATTAACAACTATATACTGTCAAGGTGCATCCTGGATTTTAAAATGAAAATTGAAAATATTTGTAAAAAAATTATCGTCTAATTGAAGAGTAAATATTTTTTCTGCATTTGTTAAATATGTTTTATTTTATTAATGTGTTAATATTATTCATTACTTATACTAGTGAGTTTTTGAAATATTGTTTAATAATTTTCAACCAATAAAAAATTGTGTAATTTTAGTACTCAACAATTTTAGTTTTATTAGTTGTTATTGATATACTTAAATAAAATTTGAATTTATTAATGTCTTTTAACAAATTTTATTATGTTTTTACAAGCTAGTTCAGAATTAATAATATTACCACTAAAACATAATATGTACTAATTTTGAGATTAGTAGGCAGGTATGAATGACATTTAAATATTGAAAATATTAAGTTTGAATTGTTAAGAAGTATAGTTGTTGAAATATATGTTTTGCATTTAATATAAATAAGAATCTGAAGAAATATTTTATATAATCGTATAAATATACAAATAATTAGTTTGTATATTCAAATTTTTCACACATATATAAAAATACCAGCATGATATAACATAATTTAGCAAATATACTCTTGTACATTGGACATATGTAGAAATTCAGCAGCTAAGTTTCATACTAGCAATTAGTTTTATAATTATTACGAAACTAATTTCAAGATGAATCTCTCCCATGCTTTTGTTTTAGACGGCACTTGTTTTTTTTTTATCATTTGCGTATTTAAACATTACATGCATTCAAGACAAGTAGAGTTTTTACTGCATTAAGCCTATATTTCATAATATTAAAATTATTTACTACATAAACAAAACAATGTGTAAATATTATTTTTGTTTTGAAACACTAGTTAATGTTTAAATATTTATCCTGTTGCATTTAAGTGATATTTTTCAAATAACAATAAATTTTTATAAATAAAATAATACGCCTGCTATAAACAACCAAAATTACAAATAAGTTTAGCGGGTTGCATACATAATTCTGCCAGTACATTTGTCAAAATTGTAATCTAATTAGAATATTTTATTACATGTTTTAGTCATTGACCATTCGATAAATAAAATATTGAAAACTTTCTATTTAAACATGTTAAGGCTGTGAATTCGTTAATAAAATAAACGGATTTTTTTTACTTCTTTTAGGTTTTACCATACGCATCGTGTGTTTGTTGACGTTTTCAAATGGAAAATATATTTTTGTTAGTCACGCGTGTAAATTCATTTTTATGATGTGTTATTGATTCAGAACGAAATTTAAACAGTTAGTGAAAGTTATGTGTGTAGTTGAAACACTTTTGTTTAAATTTTTAGAATAGAAAAATAACATATGTAACCAATAAATATTGACATTCAACTGCTAATTTAATGGCAATAGTTATTGAAGAAACATTTCACTTTCTTGTTAGTTTCATAAATTTGATTTTATTTATTTATTAGTAGTATTTATCACGTAATTATTGTCGCTAACTATTTCCCCTAACAGTAATTGAACAAATATTTGTGAAGAAATGAAAGTAATTTTATTAATTTTACGCAGGTTATTTTATTTCTTTTATACTATTCAGAAAATATTTATTAATTCTAAGCATGAAATTGTTAATTAGTTTATATAATAATTAAAAGTGCATTTCTTTTATTATTCATTGTAAGTGCATCTGCGACATCTATTAATAACTTTTTGAGTTACGTTGGTTACATTCCTGTTTAACAGTTGACAGTTGATAGCAGTTGATAGAAACGTCAAATTCAGTAAGTTGAATTATTTTATTTATAAGCTTTTAATTTATATTAAAATATTTATTAAACGTTTTTATTTGTTTTATATAATAAATATATATTTTAGTACATATAATGTGTACATAGTATATATTTATGATAATACATTTATAGGTTAGTTTTTGCGGACAGTTTATAAAATAGAGAAAATGAGTGAAAAAGAAGGTGATTTATCCGATTTGTGCATAACAGATCAAGATAGAGAGTATGCACAATCGGCATTACAAGAATTTAATAAGTAAGTGTACATTTATTTCTTTTTATCGACCAAAAATAACCTGATATATTTCACAGAGGCAACTTCTCAACATGTTTACAATTTTTATCAAAACTCGAAACACGTTCACAAGATCCGAAAGTTTTACATAATAAAGCTGTAGCTGAATTTTATAAAAATGATCAGCGTAAAACTGAGACATTTCGTAAAAATTTAAATGCAGTTTTTACTCAGGTATTTCAATACGATATTTAACTTAGGTTAGGTTCAGTATCAATATTTATATTTATTTAATTAATATTAGACAAAAATGAAACAAGATGTAATCGAAGATGTAGAACAATGTGCAATTCATTATAATCAAGCAGTTTTATTGTATCATCACAAGAAATATACGGACGCATTAAGAATTATCGATAGAATCTACAAGTTCATTGAACCGATGGGTAAATATTGTTTAATTAATATTAAATTTCACTTAATTATTTATAATTGAAATATTTTAGAGGAGAATTTAGCTCGTAGAGTTTGTTTATTATTAATCGAACTTCATATTTGTACTCAACAACATAATAAAGCGTTGACTTTATTGACTTGTATTGAGAATCAGTTTGTGAACATGGAAAATAAAGGTGATAAAGATAAAAATGCTGATAAAGAAAAGAAAGAGCCAAAGGTAAATAATAAATTATATTTAAAAATGTTTTAATTTTTCAATGAAATTCTAGGTTATCGATGTTAATATAGAAGCTTTCCGTATTAAACTTATGAAATATCGTGTGAAATGTTATTTGATGAATCATTGTTTAAAAGCAGCTAAAAGAGAAATTAAAATGGTCGAAAAGGTTGAAGGATCTGTAAGTAATAAATATTTAGTTTTTGTAATATTGTTTATTTAATAGCTTTAGCTTTAGGTACATTAATCTTATAAACAATATATCGTGTACACAATCTAAAAACTATTTCTAACATATTTAGTCATTATTATTACTTTAATAACAAATTGCAATTTTATTGCAGTGTAATAGATTTTTATAAAATAATAATACATTATTTAGCAAAATAGATAAAGAAGATTTAATATAAAATTCGAAATAATAACATTGAACATATAAAATATAAATTTACTTTTACTCTAAATTTGTATTAAATATTATGTAGTTTATACTTAAATACTATTTTATCTTAAGGTTTAGTAATGATTATCAGGAACTATAGTTTCATAATACTCTTTTAATTTAATCTTAAATTTTTTAATCATACCCGGAAATTTATTAAAAGTTTTTATTCCATTTATAAATATGCTATGTTCAGTAACTGATTTATTAACTCTGTAAATATTTATATAAACAATTTTGATATTTTGTTATTGAGATTATGTAAAGTCTGTTTGTTAAATAAATTTGCAAATTCAATTATTAATTTAAACTAGAACTAATCAAAATAAAATGTTTAAAAGCGCTCTGTGTAAAATAATAAAATGTTTATTATTTATTTCGAATTATTTTTCTGTAGAACACGTCAACATTATGTTTTAAAGCACATTTGGAATATTTACGTGGCGTACCAAAAAATTCAGTGAAAATATTTAATTCTTCGCCAACAGATAATTTAAATTTTAAGTAAGAATTTTTATAGTAAATTATTTATTTGTAAATATAAATTGATATACATATATTTTTAGAGATCATGGTGAAATTTCTTCGATAATATTTTATAATAATATGGGTGTTTTACATCATGCAATGGGTAAATCAAATTTAGCTTGTCACTATTTTAAACAAGCGTTAAAAGAAGATCAGAATGCTATTTCGTCTTTTAGTAAAAGCGATAATGGTAATTTATGACAATAAATTGTTGCAATATAAAAATATAATTATTTATGTGGATTTTTTAGGAGATAGTAATGCTGCATTATATTGCTTGGGTGGCTCAAAATATCACGAAATAATGTATAATTTAGGTATAGCATTATTGCATGCTGGCAATCCGATTCAAGCATTTGATTGTTTAATTGTGGCCGTGCAAAGATTCCATCGTAATTCTAGGTTATGGCTGCGTATAGCTGAATGTTGTATAAAAGTTCATAAATCTGTAAGTTTACTGTCAACTTAATAAATAAAAATAATATTCTCGCAAAGCGAGAATGGAGCTAGTCGAATGTGGTTTGATTTTATAAGCTAGTTTTTCGATTAGCCAAAATACAAGATTAGAAGTATATGGGTAAACCCATATATAGACCACTTTGACATTATCACATAAATGATAAGATAGAGGGATAAAAATTTTTTTTATCGAAAGTTGGCAACATTGTATTTTGCTAATATATAATATTATAGGCGCTAAGGGTATCTTCTGTAAAAATTTCATTAAAATCGGATAAATAATGCGGGCATAACAAATTTTTAGAAAATTATTATTTTTTTTTCCGGAAAGTTGGCAACATCGTAGTTTAATAAAATTATAATTTATGTGGGCACTAGAAGAAACTTTTCTGAAAATTTGATTAAAATCGGTTAAATAATGTAGCCACAATAAATTTTTAATATTTTAGTAATTTTTTTCTTAATATGTTGGCAACACTGTATTTTGTTAAAATTGCATAATTTATGCGGGCACCAGAAGAATCTTTAGTGAAAATTTGATTAAAATTGGTTAAATAACGTGGTCATAATAAATTTTTAAAAATTTTAGTAATTTTTTTCTCAGAAAGTTGGCAGCACTGTACTTTGTTGAAATTATCTAATTTATATGGATACCAGAAGAATCTTTAGTGAAAATTTGATTAAAATTGGTTAAATAACGTGGTCATAATAAATTTTTAAAAATTTTAGTAATTTTTTTCTCAGAAAGTTGGCAGCACTGTACTTTGTTTAAATTATATAATTTATATGGATACTAGAAGAATCTTTTGTGAAAATTTGAACAAAATCGGTTAAACAACATGGCCGTAATAAATTTTTAAAAATTTTAGTAATTTTTTTCTCAGAAAGTTGGCAGCACTGTACTTTGTTGAAATTATCTAATTTATATGGATACCAGAAAAATCTTTTGTGAAAATTTGAACAAAATCGGTTAAACAACATGGCCGTAATAAATTTTTAAAAATTTTAGTAATTTTTTTCTCAGAAAGTTGGCAGCACTGTACTTTGTTGAAATTATCTAATTTATATGGATACCAGAAGAATCTTTTGTGAAAATTTGAACAAAATCGGTTAAACAACATGGTCGTAATAAATTTTTAAAAATTTTAGTAATTTTTTTCTCGGAAAGTTGGCAACACTGCGGTCTGAAAATTGAACTTAATTTTTTATTTGGTATGAACTATCTAATTGCCAAGTTTCAGCTTTCTACGAGCTTTCCTTTATACTTATAATTAACACTCGTATTAAAAATTTTAGTAATTTTTTCTCGGAAAGTTGGCAACACTGCGGTCTGAAAATTGAACTTAATTTTTTATTTGGTATGAACTATCTAATTGCCAAGTTTCAGCTTTCTACGAGCTCTCCTTTATACTTATAATTAACACTCGTATTAAAAATTTTAGTAATTTTTTTCTCGGAAAGTTGGCAACACTGCGGTCTGAAAATTGAACTTAATTTTTTATTTGGTATGAACTATCTAATTGCCAAGTTTCAGCTTTCTACGAGCTCTCCTTTATACTTATAATTAACACTCGTATTAAAAATTTTAGTAATTTTTTTCTCGGAAAGTTGGCAACACTGCGGTCTGAAAATTGAACTTAATTTTTTATTTGGTATGAACTATCTAATTGCCAAGTTTCAGCTTTCTACGAGCTCTCCTTTATACTTATAATTAACACTCGTATTAAAAATTTTAGTAATTTTTTTCTCGGAAAGTTGGCAACACTGCGGTCTGAAAATTGAACTTAATTTTTTATTTGGTATGAACTATCTAATTGCCAAGTTTCAGCTTTCTACGAGCTCTCCTTTATACTTATAATTAACACTATTAAAAATTTTAGTAATTTTTTTCTCGGAAAGTTGGCAACACTGCGGTCTGAAAATTGAAAATAATTTTTTATTTGGTATGAACTATCTAATTGCCAAGTTTCAGCTTTCTACGAGCTCTCCTTTATACTTATAATTAACACTCGTATTAAAAATTTTAGTAATTTTTTTCTCGGAAAGTTGGCAACACTGCGGTCTGAAAATTGAACTTAATTTTTTATTTGGTATGAACTATCTAATTGCCAAGTTTCAGCTTTCTACGAGCTTTCCTTCATACTTATAATTAACACTGGTATTTATCGTATTTTTTGGACACGGCCGGCCAGCCAGCAAGCCAGCCAGCCAGCCAGCCGTATTGACGATTTTATAAGCTAGTCTTTTCGACTAGCTAATATGATCGTACTGTTGCGAAAAGTTAAATAAAATAAAATAATTTTCCGTAAACCACAAAATAATTTATAAACGCAAAATTCGTATTTCGAAAGCTAAGCTTTCATCATTAGTTGTAAAAGTTCAAACTAAAGTCTTACCAGTGGTCCAAGGCCACACAAACACTCAACGCATCCAGCGGTCGAAGAAGTGTTCTTTAGTTGTAACTTTTGCCACTGATGATGAAAATTTAACTTTTGAAACTATTTTGTAGTTTAAGGGAAATTATCTTATTTTATTTACTGTCAACTTAGTTTCCAAATAAGTTTTTTGTTTTAAAAAATATATATTTATTTGTATTTGCAGGGCAATGATATTGATTTTAATTTAAGTAAAAGACAAAAAGATATTGTCGATCACTCGGTTGGTTCGGGAAAACATAGAAAGGTTATTCTAACATCACATTTGTCAAAAGATACGAAGTACAGGTTAGTGTTTTTTTGTCATTTTTTTTTAAATGTAGTTTTCTACGAGTTTTAAGATATGAGATTATCTATATTAGTCAGAGCTGGACAGAATTGCAATTTAATTACTAATTGAATTCCTTTTTTTTTTAATAGTAATTGGAATTACTTTCAAAAGGAAGGAATTGTAATTGGTGCTATATTCCATGTAATTACTAATTTGGACAATTATATTTTTCATTTTAAAAGTAATTTGTTGAGCTTTGATATTAGCATATTATAACATTATAACTATAAATATTTGATGATTTCTGTGAAATGAATGCTATTTAGAGCAAAAATCGAAAATAAACTAACTTGAATTTTAGTACGGAGAGTCAATCGTATGCCGTTCCAGTAACAACATTAGAATTCGCATCGCTCTGTCTACGTAATGCGTTAATATTACTACCTAGTGAAATGCAAACTTCTCCTGTGCCCCTACTTTTGCTTCCAGGTGGTGTACAGCCGCCACCACCGCCTCCCTGTCCTGGTCCCGCACCCTCATCACCCCTCTCCACTCATGAAATTGCCAAATTGAAAAATTCGGTACTGGTTGCAAGTGCCTATGTCTCGTTGTGCCTTGGTGACTACGTACTTACATTGGAACATGCGAAAATGCTATTGGCTCAGTCGAAATTGACTGGTGTTCATAAGTAAGTTTTTTTTTTATTAACATATTTCAAAATAACAAAAAAATAAAACTTTCAAGACTCAGTATTAAAATAAAAAAAAGCTTTAGATAGAAAATTCTGTTAAACTTAACATAAAGAACAAGAACATGTTGCACTATCAACAGAAAACTGATAAATAATAAGTGTAAATAATATAAATTTTCAAGAAAAGCATTAAAATATTTTTTTCTTTTAATTTTTGTATGATAACTAATTTAATTATAATTATTTATATAAGTGTGTCTATTTTTTTAGTTTTTTGAAAATACACTTTCATTTTTCTTTTTCGATAAATAAATTATAATTATCCTTATTTATAAATGTGTTGCTTTTTTCATATTTACATCTATAAATGTTTACATGTACAATGTATTTGGAGAAATTAGATCTTCAGTTTTGTCAGTTTCCTTCTAAAGTCGGTAATGACAACTATATTATGACATTTTGGAACACACACAAACGATTTATTACTATAATTATAATATAGTAAAAAATCTTTCAGAACTCATTTAGGTTTAAGTTCTTTATTAATATTTATTAATAAACGTCGATATAGCCCGTTTTAGTTTTACAAAAATTTGAAAGATAACTAGTCAAAAATGTATTTTAAGAATTCTAAAAATTGTTGTTTTTGTAAAGATTATTAGGCCATCTTTATGCAGCCGAAGCACTAGTTTTAATGGATAAGTTAGCCGAAGCAATGGAGCATTTAAAACCGGATAATATTCCAGACATCTCGCTCGATTATCCTCAAGAAGAATTAAATGACGAAGAAGACGCTATTACCAACACTAGACCATCAACAAGTACATTTTTATGCAAACACTTACTTAATAACACCATTTTCATTTCTTTTTTTTCATTTTACATCTTACTAACTATTGTAGAATTATCAATAAAAGATAGAAATTATTTATATTTAATTATTATCGTACAATTTTAATATAATTTTTATTTTATTTAGTTTTTATTTTGAGTAAAATTTTATTATAAATAGTTTTATTTGTACGAGGAACAAATTTTTGTTTCATATAAGCATCATAAATATTTCTTTTATAATTTTGTTAAATTATGCAATATTTACTCATACAGTATGTCCGGAAAATAGGAGAATAAAATTCGAAAACAATTTTATAGTTTGCTATCATTTCAACTGAAAAAATAAATTCATTATAACAAAATTTATACGTGAGAAACATTTTTTATTACAAATAAAGTGTAGTTTATATATATATATATATATATATATATATATATATATATATATATATATATATATATATATATATATTTGTAAGTAAATAATGAGTGTATCAGTTAATTTGGAAAGTTTAACAGGCGAGCTTTCGATTTATTTTAAATCTTTTTCAAATGCCTCTAAAACATATGGAAAACAAAAGAAAATTGTTTATATAGTGTCAATGTAATATAAATAATTGTAAGAGCAGTCGAATATAGAATAAAAAGGAACAAAGTCATAATAAATTAAATAAATTAAAGTACTTACAAAACAATTATTACAATTATTTATATGACATTGACACTATGATATGGACAATTTTCTTTTGTTTTTTATATGTTTTAGAGACCGTTGAAGAAGATTAAAAATAAATTGAAAGCTAACCTATTAAACTTAAATGAATTTGATTTAACATCCTTTCCAAATTGACTGAAGAAATAAAACTATCGTATAAATAAAATGGGTTTTATAATTTTGTTCATCTATTTTCCGGACATTATTGGTATCGTAATATTTGTTAATATAATATTAATTATAAATTTGTTTTTTTAGAATGGTTTCCGGAAAATCTACACACAGTTCACGCCGTAATGCAATACAATTTATCTGTCGCTTTAACAATTTCGGGTGAATTTGAAAAAGCGGCCGATATACTAAAACGTGTCTGGCAATCACGTAGTTCAAACTGTAAAATTCCAATTCATGTAGTCATGTTATTTTTATACATCGAACTACAATTAGGTATAAATATATTTTATTTCCAAATCTATTATTAATAAAAATGATATTCATTTTTTTTGATTTCAGGACATGCTGAAGTTGCCCGATCGTTTATCACGCAATATTGTTCCTTACAACGATAAAATTTAAAAAATAATTTATATGTTTATAATTGTATTAATTATATAGTATTTCTACCGAAAATATATTTTTTAAATATTTTTTGTTTTCTTTTTATTTAATATATGAAATAATTTATTTATTAAATCGCATTTTATATTAAATAAATGTTTCAAATAATAATTTTATAATTTTGTTTTGTGCAAATCTCTTAAAATTAAATGTTGTTTTGAACGTTATTTAAAAAATAATATATATACATTTATTTTATTACTATTTATGAAACAACATTTTAATTAATATTGAAATACGTCTAAAAAAATAAAAATTATTTTTGTTAATTAATTGATATGTAATAGTTTTAAAATTTTTTTTTTAGAAATTTGTGTATTTTGGTTTTAGTGGTAAATTTCTATAATTATTAAATTATTATTAGTATATAATAAAGTAATGTGATGGATAAATCAGATTTTTGCTAATTTATAAAGCGCGCGCGCGAATAAAATTAGTTGAGGAAAATGCCAATGGCGGCGCCCTGAATGTTGCTGGGCCAATGAGCGTGAAGCTACTAAAGTAACGATTTGAGAGGGGAACAGTGCAGGTTGTGGCAGCTGAACTGTGTGTAGTGCTTTGTAATGGTGGTCATGTAAAAACTACCGATTTTTCTATTCTCTATGCTGCGTTCGAATATTTTTTGAATGAAAAACTCATCTATTGTATCTGTATAACGTATAGATTAGTAAATATCGCGATGTAATCGTCTATAAAATATATTCGCAAACGTTTTTTACGAACGTTCTCCTTTCTTTCGTAAGCTTGATTGCTGGTAAACATTATTGAATACTGTCAAAAAACCCCGATTAGTGTTTTGATTTGTACGTGATTTTTATCGTTTCCGAAATATTATTCGTGCTAAATGTGTGAACAACGTATTTTAAACATTCGAAACGTGATTCTGTTTGATAGTGTGCGAAGTTAATGACATTTGTGATTTTTGAGTGATCAAAATTAAGTTTTCCAAAATGGAAATGCATATTGAACGGGAATCTAGTGCCCTAGGAGGGCTATTTCATCAAATTATAACTGATATGAAGGTAGGAAATTCATATTTATCATTTGTGCTATATTTTTAATTCATGTTTTTGTTGCTAGTTGCAACATGATTGTAGGCCAAATCTATTTGTTAACTTTATTTGCTTTTTTATGAAAAAAAAGATTGTTGGTTTATTATTAGAATGATAAAATGTTGTAAATTCAAAGCCAATATAAACATGACCATTCTAGTTGGGGTCATAAGGTTTTTAATATTTATATATCCGGCTATAGAAACCAGCCTGTTTTAAATATTATTAGTCATGACATTTTTCAGTATATATTTCCGTAAATAAATGTTAATTGTTTATAAAAATTATGCTTTGTTTAACAAAACAATGTTTTATTATTTGATTTTATCAATTTTAGAATTATTATAAGTTGGTATTAAATTAAAAAAGCAACAATTTCACGATTGTAGTAATTTCGTGTTTTACGTGTATATTTTAGATTAATTATTGTGGAATTTATGACATTTAAATTAGTTAATTTAATATTTTCGTCCTTGAGCTAAATTTATTGATTTTAAAGAAACATTTCGATACAATCAGGTTCAAGTTCTTACATAATCAAATATTTAAGAAGTTCGATATTATCTTGGCGATATATGTACATATATTAACTGTTTTTCAAAGTTTTTTTAAATTTTTTTTTTTTGTTTACTTCAAAAGTATTGCATATTTATAAGCAATATATTTGTAGAACCAAATTAACAAAAAAAAAGTGAAATATTTTACTAAACAATAACTTTACTATTATTTAAAACTTTAAAAAGGTCGTATTTAATATTATTTGATATACAATTTGCATTGGCGCCAATTTTATTATATATTCTTATCAGTGTTTGTATTAAACATTATTTTTTTACATTATATTTGATAAGAGAATTCGCATATGCAAATAACATGGGCGGCGTATAATATTATTATCATGGGGACGTTAATTTTATTATTACTGACTTTTAAATTTTAAAGTCAAATTACATGTAATAAAGTTAATAATGGATATGTTGTTTCAAGGTCTAAAAATATGTTTTTTGTTATGGAATTTGATTTTAATACTAAAAATAGCTCGGTATTACGTTCAAATTGATAATAATTGAACGTATTATTATTGCGAATTTAATATTGTAATTGTTAACGCCTACATTATAAATTTAATTTTGTGAATATATGTATAAATCGTAAATGATAAAATTTTATTTTGAACAGAGATGAACTAGGTAGAAATAATGGCCATGCAGTTTTTTAAACGTAATGGCCTAAATATTTTATACGGATTTTAGGTGTTTGTAAAATTCTCTGAAAGTATAAGCAATATAAAATGATGATACTAAATTTATATTTATATTATAATTTAAGAACAAAAAATTAATAAAAATAACAGAAAAAAAATTTTCAATACTCACTATATTAAAATACAAAAACTTTTGGATTAAGTTCTGTATATATTTTAATAAAAAATCGATGTATCGACATAGTCTACGTACATCATCATTAGGAAAAATTATAATTATAATTTTTTTATGATGATGTATGTAGAGTATGTTAAAACGTCTATTTTTTTTTTAAAATATATGCAGAACTTAATCCTGAAACCTTTTTATTTTGATATAATGAGTTCTGAAAGATTTTTTTACTGTTAAAATGATAAATGTCGTTTTAAAATTATTATTAATTTAATTATACTTACATTTCAAGATTTCAGCAAATTTATTCGTATTGAAATAAAAAAGCTTTACGTTTTATATAGTTCTGTATAATTTTTATTTAAAATTAGGCGTTTTGATATATTGAATGTATATCAGGAAAAAGTTTACAAAATATAACATACTTTTTTTTCTGCTGATATACGTTCAGTATATCGAAATGTCGAATTTTAATTAAAATTATACAGAACTTTATAAAACCTAGACTTTTTTATTTTAATAAAAATAAATTTGTTGAAATCTGTGAATGTAGTATAATTAATAATAATTTAAAGACGGCATTTTTTCTGAAACATAAAAAAAAGCTATAAATTTCCCCGTTTTACTACAGGGTTTTATTTAGTATTGTAGTAAGTATAGGAGCTTTAGTATTAACGATAGCCCTCTTACAAAGGGCAGTTAACCGGCCCTTAATTTTCTCTTGCACGCAATATCTTAAATTTTCGGCTCTTCTTATGTACGAAAATTCTAGACCTTTTTTTACTATAGGTTAACAGAATTTTACTAAGATGTACGTACGTAATTTGAAACAACTAGTTTTTTTTTATATTTTTGTCAATTATTGTGCGAATTGCAAACATTTTAAATATATTTTGTCAATGTATGTCTGAAAGAAATTATATTAATTTTGAAAAAGTGTATGAAGTATAACGATCGTGTAACATAGTAAAAAATCTTTCAGAATTCATTATATAAAATAGAACTGCTTTAGGTTCAAGTTTTGTATTAAAATTTATTTATAATCAACGTTTCGACGAAACTCAACGTTTG
Source organism: Clivina fossor (assembly GCA_963966155.1). Taxonomy (NCBI): domain Eukaryota; kingdom Metazoa; phylum Arthropoda; class Insecta; order Coleoptera; family Carabidae; genus Clivina; species Clivina fossor. The sequence goes on along the minus strand of OZ014559.1, from coordinate 14,393,064 downwards.
TCTTCATCAGGAAAATAAGCGTAAAGTTTTGTTGAAACGCTGATTATAAATAAATTTTAATACAAAACTTGAACCTAAACAGTTTTATTTTACGATTGTATAATTTAAATTTAAACACATAAACATGAAAATAATAAAAGATTTTCTAGATTGATAAAACTAATTATTACTTTACAATAATAAACAATTATCGGTCAATTAATAATTATCTATTATTGTATGTATTTTATTAATTCATAAATATAAATAAACATTGAAACATCAGTTTGTAATCTAGTGTTAGCGATAGTAGTTTTTAACCTCATGAGTAATAATTATTATTGTATTTTTTTTTTAAATAATTACAACACTATTACAGAAACAGCTGGTACTGCAAGTTCGATTTTAACTAATACCGGTTTTAAAACAATGCAACGGTAATAATCAGGGTGGCCAAAACCGGGAAAAGTCAAGCTATTTTGTTGATCCTGGAGAAATCAGGGAATTTCATCTGTAGTCAGGGAAAAATTTGTTTGGTGAATTCAAATTACAAACACAAATTTTGTGCAAATTTATATTTGTGTTATTATAATATTGACAAAAATTAATGAATTTCACTTTTACCATTATTAAAATTATTCTTGTCTCAATTTTTTTTTTTTCGAGGTATAGGTGTGAAACCTATACCTAGAAATCTTTATTTTAATGAATATTTTGTGATTTACATTACTTAGGAATTTGCATTTGTTTAATTAAGTCAAGGAAAAATGAAAAAAAAAAATTTCTGGAAAAGTCAGGGAAACTGGTTTTCACAAAGTTTTGGCCACCCTAATAATACTAGGACTAATTGTGAGATTTTGAAAAGATCTATAATATTTCTTTAGTATATTTTATCATTTTCTATTAAATGAAAAGTTACATTTATTAGGACTAAATAACTGAACTAAAATCCCAAAAACGGAACTTGTACTATCAGCGTATACCTATATAGCATATATTGTTTTTCTCAACCAGAATTGGTTACCACTTTTGTATTTAATTGCTTTTTGAAGTACTTTTTTTGTACTTATTATTTAAGTACTTACTACTTTACTTGAATTACAGATACTTATGAAATGTAAACTATAATTTTATTTAAAAAATCACTGTGAAAAAAGTACATATTATTTCAGCAAAACGACAGTTTACATACATTTTCTGTAAAAATATTATAATTTTATAATTTTAAATAAAATAAGTATCATATTATATGTTTTTCATTCCGAAAAAGTAAGTAATTATTTACATAAAATATACGTATTTTATATTTATGTAATGTAAAAAATTTCGTTTAAATATCTGTAAATAATATTACATACATTTTCTAAAAATATTGACGTGTAAGTGGTGTAAATCATTACATTAATTTTTAAATATTTTATGTAAGTTTATTTACTTTTTCGATAAAAAAACATATATAATATGGTAAATTAATTATTTTACTTAAAATTACAAAATTATAGTATTTCAAAAAAAAATTTATTGTTATGCTGAAATAATATGTAATTTTTTTAATAATATATGTCTTTGTTAATTGATTTAAGTTTATGTATTTTTTGTATTTTTACAACTTTAATAAATATACTTGTATATTGAATATATAACCTCATATTCTACTTCAATAATACGGAAATTAATAATGACAATTATGAAGCAGCCAATGATAATTTCTATAAGTACGATAGTATTCTTTTTATTTTATGTCCGGTTTGACATAATCTGATGTAAACTTATATGATATAAAATATATTACATCTATGACACATTTGAACTTCTTCTTACTTAATTAACTCTAACTAATTAGCTAATAAATTAATTATGAAATATATATATATACAGACATATAATGTTAAAGACTACTGCTTGTAACTGGCTATACAAAATCATCAAATTACACTGTAAAAAAAACTCTGTAATTTTATTTTTAAATATAATATGAATATAAAATACGTATATTTTATGTAAGTTTACTTACTTTTTCGGTAAAAAACACATATATCATGTGGTACATTAATTATTTTGCTTAAAATTATATTATTTTTACAGAAAATTTATCGTTTGCTGAAATAATATGTATTTTTTATGTAAAATGGCAACTTTTTTTTACAGTGTAGTACCCGAAAAACTAGAAAATTAAATGGTTAATTTAATCGTATGGTTATATTAAAATTATTTTACTTAATTAAGCAATTTATATGTGAATATACGCCTTTTTTAAGTTTATGAATATTTTTGAAATAAAAAAAATGTTATAGTGTTTATTAGAAAATTAGTAATTTATCATAAATAATAATATTGTTAAAATAGGTCAAGTGTTCATTTATTTTATAATTAAATTAAATCTGAAAATTTTCTATTAATAATAATTAAATTAAAGTTGATTTTAATTTATGTAAATTGAGAATTTGTTCTTGTAATCTTGCCGTTTATTGTTATCAAAGCTAATATTATCATTCGAGTATAAGTGTTATATTCGTGAAGAACGACTCGGATTTAAACTAATATGTATATTATTATCAATCGGTTATTGTTATCAGTTCTAATGCAATTACATTAAGTAGTATTAAAATTTGTGTAAATAATTATCGCTTTCTATTCCTCGTAATATAATATATTATATTTAGCATAAGTAGAAAAATAAATGAATTATTTTTATATTCTATAAATTTTGGAAATTATTTTTAAGAATAGGTACTTTTAAACAAACAAAAACTTTAGTATAGCAACTTACATAAACTTTATACATATAAAACACGTGAATAAATGAAATAAAACATTAAAAATGTACATATATGTAATTTTAGTATAATTAACATAAGTGGACATTAATAATTAACTAAGTAATTATTTTTTTCTTCTTTTTACAACTGTAATTAAAATGCTATAAAACAAAACTGTATTGTTAATTTTCTACATGTTGAATGATGTAAAACAGAAACAAAAATATTATAAAATTTTGTTGCAATTTAAAAATAATTAAATATTACTTTTAGTAGCATCATTAGCAAATAACTGTATGGTAGGATATTATTTGTTCTACTCATTCTAAATTTGTTAATAAAAAATATGTATTGATATATTAGGAAGTGTATACAAAAATTGATAATTTTTTTTTTGTATATCAATTTTTAAATGATAACAATTTTGAAGTACTGATAACAAACTAACGGTCGATTTTATAATAAATACTTTTTAACATAGTAAAAAATCTTTCAGAACTTATATAAAATAAAACTGCTTTAGGTTCAAGTTCTGTGTTAAAATTAATTTATAATCGATTTATAACTGATTCAAATGACATTTGCATTAAATAACAGATCATAGAAAAAGTTACTATAGATTTTTAATTAATGGAAGCCAAATTTTATTTATCTCAATGCTGTCACAGTGATTAATTTTGATTTTTTTCTTATAAATTTCAATTGCTTCTCTTATCAATCTGCTGTAAATATAGATAAACTTTGTAATTATTATAGTATAATATCTTCGAATTTTACATCATGAAGATATTCAATACGTCTAAATCATCCAGATAAATCCGCTATTGCTGAACATGCGTTAGAATTAATTTATTAATTTTAATACAGAACTTGAATCTAAAGTAGTTTATTTTATTTGTTTTAAATTCTACTATAATAATTACTGTTGTCAAATAAAACAATGCTTTTTTTTCAATTTTTTACACTTCTAATCGTGAAGCCTTTTTGAAAACTTACAGTCGACTTTAGTTAAGTGTATATTATAAAACTGTAGTTCTGTATTAATGTTTATTAATAAATCGACGTTTCGACGAATTGAACGTGCGTTTTCATCAGGAAAAAAAAATAGAAATGATATTTATAGTAAATAAACAGAACACGGAAACAAGTTACTTGGTAACAGAATAAATTTTTATATCAATATTTACAGATATTAAATACAGTAAAACTGCGATAAAGTCGTATGCAGAACCTGTTGTCATATTAAAAATTAAATTCATATGAGATATAATTTTATTTTGTTGTCTGGTGTCGGATTTTAAAGATTAATTTTTTACATATTCAGTTTTCAATTTATTTAAAAAAAGACAAGATATTCTGTAGTATTACGTATATAAAGATTATATAATACTATCGAATTCAGCATTAATTTATAAGGCTTTAGTTGTATAATTTTTTTTTTTAAATAGAAATGGATTAAATTTACACAACTAACTATGTTTAAAATACATACATGCATTGCTTAATAAAATTTCAAATATTTATCATTCGGAACACGTATGTATGTATGTGTACAACATTATTATTTATTTGTAGTCGAAACATCAGATATATAAGTATTATAGATTGTTACCGCTCTTTTAAATATTCACTAATAGAATACTAAATTGTTTATTTAGTATGCTACTAAATTATTTAATGGTATTTTGATATTTTATCTAAAATATGTGAGTGGATCATTTAATTTTTAAAAATATTAATGATTTAAATCAATTTTAATAATTATCTTTTTTCCGAAACGGTAATAACCAAATAATAGTATATTATGTTACAAGGAGCAGAAAGTGATCTTTATTGTGTTAAGCTAAGATAATTACGGCCGAGGCAGAACCGACATAAAAAGAGCATTCAGCTCCGAGTGACATTTGTAATTTTTTCTTTAAGCGTTCCAAACGAAACTAAACTAAAAATAAAACAAGATTAAAAGTATATGGGTAAACCCATATATAGACTACTTTGACATTATCACATAAATCGGTTAAATAAAGTGGTCATAATAAATTTTTAAAAATTTTAGTAATTTTTTTCTCAGAAAGTTGGCAAGACTGTACTTTTTTGAAATTACCTAATTTATATGGATACCAGAAGAATCTTTTGTGAAAATTTGAACAAAATCGGTTAAACAACATGGCCGTAATAAATTTTTAAAAATTTTAGTAATTTTTTTCTCAGAAAGTTGGCAACACTGTACTTTGTTGAAATTATCTAATTTATATGGATACCAGAAGAATCTTTTGTGAAAATTTGAACAAAATCGGTTAAACAACATGGCCGTAATAAATTTTTAAAAACTTTAGTAATTTTTTTCTCGGAAAGTTGGCAACACTGTATTATATTAAAATTACGTAATGTATGTGGGTACTAGGGGAATCTTTCCTGAAAATTGGATCGAAATCGGATAAATAATGTAGCCACAATGAATTTTTAAAAACTTTAGTAATTTTTTTCTCGGAAAGTTGGCATCACTGGAAAAAACCAAAACCACATGACCATCTTGGGCACTAGACAAATTTATCCTGAAAATTTCATTAAAATCGGTTGAACCGTTTAGGAGGAGTTGCGATCACAAAATTTTGTCTGAGGACCGAGCGAGCGAGCGAGCTGACGACGCACATCCATACACCCACATAAACTAAGTTCAGATTCGTCATCTACAGGCTATATGAAGGATTTCTATACAATTTTTTTTTTTTTTGAAAATGTTACAGACACCGTACCAAACGCTATACTACTTTTTCCTTGCAGTCAAAGTAGTAAAAAGTACATGCCAAGTAACATTAATCAGTTACTAACAGTTGTAGAATAGTATGTATATGTATATATTATTTATATTTGTGAGAATTAAACTTTCTTTGGTCGAATATAAATTTTTTGAAAAATCTGGCAGTATACATTGCATTTCTTGGACTTCTTAACACATTTTCAATAAGCAAATTTAAGCGAAAATAAATTGTCAATTAACTCAACTTAATTTGACGTAATAAATTTTAATATAGCCACCTAAGACGTCAGATTAAATACGCACTTGACGTTGTAGTCATGTTTGGGACTGCCAACAGTGGTGTATATACTAACTGCTGTATAACAATGTACATTATTGTACTAATAAGATAATGACTTACATATGCAATATAGTAGCGTAATATCAATATTTTAATAAACAAATATCTTTTTTCAAAGCTGTAAAAATCAAATAAAAATAATGTCTGGAAAATGCTATACAGTATATAGATATCTGACTTCTGATACAAGAAATTTATCTTTTATAAGCCTACACAAAACCTCTATACAGTTTTTTTTTATATTCAACTTTATATCAAGGAATCATGATCTGCTTACTTCAGACCGGAAACTGTAAGTTTTGCGGTTAGGTAGGCGGAACAAGTTACCTATATGGTTCAACCTCTTGCGCACGCGCGATAGTCCATTTTTTTTTTGTTTTCTTTTGTTCAATTTTTCACTCAAATTCGTGAGTTTCTTTTTTCTCTTTCTGTTCCAGTAAACTAAACGTGTTTATTGCATTATTTTAAATTGGTCATGGCTGTTTTTGGTTGCATATCCAGTAGAAAAATAATATACGAATTGATATTGAATTCGTTAATAATAATAGTAAATATTATGAAATTGAATATAAATTATTGTAATAAATTGTAACGGAGTCTAAACATGTTATAATTTTATTGTACTTTTGATGGAAATGTTCTAAATAATGATGTAATTAATTTTGTTATTTTAATTATTAATTCCATTAAATTGTTAACTTTACAAGGAAATCAAGAAATTCCTTGTTATTATTTATACTTCTAATGTATAAATATTTATATTATTTCCTATTAAGTAATTACATTTTTTATTTATGACTTTCCAATGTTTTAGAAAATTTATTTATAGTAACAATACTAAACTAGTTAATTTCACAGATACATTTACGAACATTTTTTGTTCAATGTTATTATTATTATAAATGTTTAGTGCATTATTGTATAGATGACGTTGGTGGTATTATTTGCTGCTCAACTACATTTTTTCAATTTACTTGGGCATAAAAGCCAACCAGACGGTAACACACACAGTATCTTCGGGCACTGATCAAATCAACTTACTGACAAGCTTCTAAAGAGCGAAACACGTGTCTATGGTTAACTAACCGGTCATTGATGCATAGCAAGCCGATTCAATGGTTAAGTAACTTGTAAAATTTTTCGGAAATACTTCAATATTTGAGTATTATTATATAATTTCACAGATACACTTATGAAAATGTTTTGTTCAATGTTATTAGTGGCATAGTAAATTTACAAGTTCACGTAGAAAGACAAAATAAAACAGTCGAGAGGCAAGTAAAATTATTTTATATTTTACAACAAATGTTCAAAGTGGGCTCTTTGAATTTGAATATAGGCATAACACCGATGAATTAAAGAATACTACATGCGAATCATATCAATATTATAACGATTTTGATTTAATGGTACTATAATTCTTTCCATTAACTGTTCACGAATGTTTATTTCCACACTGTATACGAGCTGCTTTAAATGTCGCCAAAGATAATAATCCAAAGGATTTAAATCTGGGGAGGGGGGGCATGCGACAGGACCTCCACGTTCAATCCATCTATCTGGATAGTTAAAGTTTAGCCATACGGTCACTTGTCTTCCAAAATGGGGTGGTGCATCACCAAATGCGTTGCCAAATATGAAGTGAAGTATTTTCTAACTTTTTATGAAGTCTAGTTAAGAAAATTTGAATATCTTTCAGCAATCAGACGATGATTTAAAACTTCAATATCAAACATATTCGGCTGCAGTAAAACGATCCATTGTCTAACAATTAAATATAAATACACTGAGAAAAATGGATAGTTACCGTAACGCTATTTATATTTAAAAAGGTGATACAAACACAAGATATTAAAAATAACAAAATAAGTATATTTAAAAATTAACTATAAATATAATAAAAACAAAAATTTAATACCATCAATTTGTATATAGTATTACAGTCTTAATTCTTAATATAGTATTAAAATATATATGTGAGTAGATTTTAAAAATGTATAAATTTGTGAATACAGTAAACATACTCGTATATTTCAAATAAATATCTACTTATTATTATACAATTTGTTAAATATCTATTTTTCTCAGTGTAGTTTGTTTCATTTTGTTTTTCTACGGTAACTTATTATTAAACTAGTAAATTGACAGTGCCACTAATAAAACTGTTACGCAACTAGATGGAATAGGACCTATATTCATATGACATTTTTCACAGTCGAAATGACCTACCTAACGAAGTGTTAAAGTGTAGTACATTCGTTATAAATCAGCCTGTATATAGAGGGAGGTCTAGTATTAGTAAATGGCTTTAAATTCTAATAATACGTTCTAAATTTAATCGATTTATTGCGAAAACAAATTGCGGAAATAACTAATAACGAACCAGGCCGACGTATTAGATTAACAAATTTGATATCACACACACACATGCACACACACTAAACTCTACTACGGTTTGGTTCTCTTGGAATTGTTATAATAATTTTTCGAATTCACATCTGACGAAATTTCTTATATGTATTTATAGATTTCAATTTTAAATTAAATTTACTGGAATAAAACGGCTTTAGGTTTAAGTAGTGTATTAATATTTATTAATAATCCACGTTTCGACGAACTCAACGTCCGTCTTTATCAGAAAAACTGATACAAATGACATTTCTAGTAAATAGCAGAACATAGAAACAAGTTACTAGGTAACAAATAAATAACTTACTTATTTGTTACCTAGTAACTTGTTTCTATATTCTGTTATTTACTAGAAATGTCATTTGTATCATTTATCCTGATGAAGACGGACGTTAAGTTTCGTCGAAACGTCGATTTTAAATAAATATTAATACAGAACTTTAACCTAAAGTAGTTTTATTTTATTCTAATGAGATTTGAAAGATTTTTTACTATGTTAAGATATGGTATAGTTGAAAATTTATTAAATATAGAATAAAATTGTGTCAGTTCCAAATATTTTTTCTATATGTTTGATCAAACCTTTATAGCCTAAGTATTGTAGAAAAAATGGTATATTTTTTGTGTGATGTATCTCACAAATACGATTTCTTTAAAAAAATTTTTTCTAAGGTTTCGTATTTTTGATTCAATATCAATATGACCTAAATCGAGAAATATCAAACAAATAAATGGAGATTTCTTGTCGCAGTAAAGTGTCATGATATTTTATTTATTGAAAAATGTCAAAATATCAAATTCGTATTTCCTTTCCTTGAGATAGAAATTAAGTAAATGGGAAGAAAATGTATTCAATAACTTCCATCAAGAAAATTAATGTCTAAATATTAAACAGACAGTTGTCTAATAAATTTACAATTATATTGCATTTATAAAACTAATTGAGTTCAAAATTAATATAGATATATATACCGGGTGTCTACTTTTTTTTTGTTACATAGGGAATACAATGCTAAAATTTTCATTTGGTGATAAATTTTCCCCTAATTATTATAGAACAAAAGTACAAATACAAAAGTTGTTTAGAATTCAAAAATGCATCAAATGATGCCAAATTTATCAATATAGGATGTTCTGATCAAGAATTAGAAGCAAATTAAAATTTCCATTTTTGCGCTCTTTACATCAAAGTGCCACGGAAATTAAACAAATAATTTCATTTCTTCTGGAGTTTGAGTTTGACAGATCGTATTTATTTTATTGTTACGTTCTGTATTATTATTATTATTATTATTATTATTATTATTATTATTATTATTATTATTATTATTATTATTATTGAAAATAATGAATAAACTTAATGTAAATGAAAAGCTATTAAGTATAAAAAGTATTAAGTATTTATTATTTATTACAATGAAAGGGTATTTTACTCGGCTGTACACTACGTACTAGCTGTGGTTTTAAATTGTGAATGTCTCCATTATAATTTTAAGTAATTGTTTAATTTATTTATTAACTTCAAGTTATAAAAACAATACATTTGAATTAGATGACTGGCATTATGCCTAATATATTTATTATAATAATTTAAACTTATCCCTGAGGATGCTGTAAGTTGTGCAGTGAAACGTCGGATAAGAGTTTAATAAATAGTAAATAGCTGAACTCCGTAAAACTTTCTTTATTTATTACAATATTCAATATACCTATAAAACAGAAAAATTCATGAATACAAGATATAGGAGAACAAAAACGAAACTAACAATTTAAATTAAATGTTCAAATAAATCGCCATTAACTGCCAAACAATAACCTAATCTGTTATAAAATTCGTGACGTACAGAGCTTAATTGTGTTTGTGTTATATTATTGCACTCTTCAACAATGGCATTTTTCAAATCAACAAGATTTTTGATATGTCGTTTATAAATTTTCTCCTTCAAATATGGCCATAAAAAGAAATCGCACGGTGCTAAATCGGGCGATCTAGCTGGCCAATTAATTGGACCACCTCTACCAATCCATGAATTTGGAAAACATTGATCCAAATATAATTTAATGTTGCAGCTGTAATGTGCCGGACATCCGTCTTGTTGATACCAGACAACATTATCTTGAGTTGCACACTCTTCTAACTGCGGACCAATATGATTTTGCAACATATCCAAATATTTTTCGTTGTTTAAATTATTTTCAATAAAAAATGGCCCAATTATACACCTGCCAAAAATTCCAGCCCATACATTAACTTTTTCTGGATATTGGGTACGTGTTGCTACCATTAAATGAGGATTTGTTTGGCTCCATATTCTAAAGTTTTGTGTATTAGGTTCGCCGTGTAAAGTAAACGTAGACTCGTCAGTAAAACAAATAGATTTCAAGAAGTTTCTGTCTAAATTGGATTTTTCCATAATAATGTTACTAAATTCGCTTCTAGCCATTTTATCCGCTTCAAATATCTCTTGGTGCGTGGAATATTTATAAGAATGATATTTTTCATTTTTTAGTACCTTATGTATTGTTGAAGGATGCAAATTTAATTCAGCACCAAGTTGACGCACACTAACATTTGGGTTTTCCGTTACACACAAAAGTATATTCAATGTATTTTCTTTAATTGCATTTTGATTTAAATTCTCCTCCTGATCTTCTGCGTTGATTTTTCTACAATTTTTACAACGTTTTAACACACTTCCAGTTTCTTCGAATTGTTTAATTATCCTACGAATAGTCATAGCGGAAGGTATGGGACGGTTTTCAAAGAAAGCGCTGAATAAATCTCTTACTCGTCGTATCGAATTTCCAGTAAAATACCATTTTACGCACTGAACTTTTTCATTTACCTTAAGTTTATTCATTATTTTCAATAATAATGATAATAATACAGAACGTAACAATAAAATAAATACGATCTGTCAAACTCAAACTCCAGAAGAAATGAAATTATTTGTTTAATTTCCATGGCACTTTGATGTAAAGAGCGCAAAAATGGAAATTTTAATTTGCTTCTAATTCTTGATCGGAACATCCTATATTGATAAATTTGGCATCATTTGATGCATTTTTGAATTCTAAACAACTTTTGTATTTGTACTTTTGTTCTATAATAATTAGGGGAAAATTTATCACCAAATGAAAATTTTAGCATTGTATTCCCTATGTAACAAAAAAAAAGTAGACACCCGGTATATAAAATATATATATAATACTTAATTTTATTTTATACATTTGAAAGACAAGTTAAAAACTTTAGACTTGGTAATATTTAGATATAAATTTTTAAATTTAATTTAACAAAAATATAACATATATTTGTATAATTAAGTTGTTTTGGAAACGTGAGCTGTGATAGTAATCTTCAGGCTTTTACGGCCGATATATCTGGTATATATACCTGTGCAATTCTGGCCAGTACTTAAAGTGTGAAATCTTTTGTATAAATTCCTTTAAATTTGAATTAATGAATTAATTTCGTATATGTTCAGAATTGCTATATATAAATTTATTTAAGTCACCAAGTTGAGCTAAAGATCTTTAAATTTAACTGTGATATAGGGCTGGGAAAAAATCTCGATATATCGATAATTTATCAATATATTGATATTTTTATATGCCGATATATCAATATTTTGATAACTGAGCAAATCTAAAATAAAAATATTTAAGATTCTTCCCACATACGGATGATGCAAATAAAAAAATAATCGGTTATTCTAGTTAAAGCATTTCTTAAAAAAAAATATCACAGATATTTTTTCAAATCAAATATTTATTGAAAAAAAATGAAACGTTATTAAAATTTTATTTTTCAATTTTAATTAATACTATTAATTTAAAGATACATTGATATATTGTTTAATTTACTTATTGATTGATATAAATTAAATTTTTCATTGAATATGTAAATATTTAAATTGTATCGGTATATATCAAAATAGCGATATATCGATGTTTTTTTAAATATCAATTATCGATATATTAGTATTTCAATATATAGATATATACCAGCATAGTTTCTGTATATTATTTAAATATTTAAACGTCGATATTGTAAATAAAATACATATAAACAAAAGTTAAAAGTTTTTTATTTTAAAAAACGGTTTATTCAATTTCTTGCAATATATGTATTTTGCAAGTGTAATAGTTTTAGAACAGCACTGTATTATACCTATATCATACCTAATAAATATGTATAAAATTACATAATTTTTATAAGAGAAAAACTTAACTAATAAAAAACTTGGATAAATATCTCAACACTCCCTGTTCTAATAAACCTATTAAATAATTCTCGAAGTGTTTCGCATAAAAATGTAAAAATATCGCACTTGAACAGCAACATCAGAGTACATATCAAAGTTATCTCTAAGTGTTACACACTTGCTCGCCGATATATATATATATATATATATATAATATGCATAATTTAATATGACATTTCAAAGACAAGATGCTTTTGCTTATACACAACACATGTGTATGGGAATATCTCGACGCGGTATGGCGAATGTGTGTTAGTGAGTGTGCGAAAAACGTGTCTGTCATAGAAAACTACATATTTGATATTATACACACTAACACATCGCATATATACAGTTAAAAACGTAAAAATTCACTGTCTGTCGCAACTCACGACTGACATTTTCAGACATTCTTTTTCGTGTGTTTTTCTGATAGGTATGTCTACCTGAATGATGTGTTTCTGTAAGAGAAATTGTATTTTTTTTAAAAAACATTTGTATGAAGTTATTTAAATCAGCAAGTTGAAAAATTGGAATAGTTTTCTAAGTATATACTGTAAAAAATTGATGTAAATTTACATATTCTGTGAATGTAATTTTTTAATTAAAATTATAATATTACATAACTGATCATCTTAAATTCACTTTATTACATTACTATTGTAAAAAAAACTATGTAAATTTAAAATAAAACAGTTTTAGGTTTTAGTACTGTATTAATATTCGACGTTTCGACGAACTCAACGTACATTTTCATCAGGAAAAAAGACACAAATGACATTTATATAGTAAATAAACAGATCATGGAAACAAGTTATTAGGTAAAAAAAATAAGCAACTAGATTATAGGAGTAAAATTTATAAATTTTTAATTATAGGAAGCCAAATTTTATTTAAATCAGTTACCTATAGTTACACTAATTGATGTTATCTTTTTCTTTATAAATTTTTATTGCTTGTCTTATCAACCTGCTGTTAATATTGATTGGTTTTGCAATAATTACAGTATTTTAAATAAAATAAAATTTAAAAAAATAATGCAATTCTGTCTTATTCTATACACTGTTAGAAAAAAAAAGTTTGTTGCCATGAATTTACATGTAATTTTACATAATTAAATTAAAAATTACTTAATTTAATTATTGCATCTAATATTACTGATAAAATGAATGACAATTTAAAGAAAATCTAAGAAAAATATATTTTTACTCCGGTTTTAAAATTTAATAAAAATCGAAAAGAACATTATTTTATATAACTTTACATTTTTTCTAACAGTGCAGTTAGAAATATTTCAATATATTGTTTGTTGACTGTTTTCGATTTTTGTAGATTATTTATTTGAACTTGATTTGAAATATCAGATTTTGACCAGGGGTTAGGCTGTTTGTGATTTTTTTTTAAATATTTGTTTTTTTCTAAAAAATCAGAAAAAAATATGATTAAAAAAAATAATTTCGAAAGTAAGAATTTATTAATTATTTTATGTATATAATATATATTATGAATACAACTAACATCTTCGTTACAGAATTGGGATGTTAGTATTTTATAAGTTGGAATAGAATTACTTAGTTCTTTATGAACACAATTGCCAGTTGCAATTTTTTTTAAATATTTCTTGTAAATAATTCTAAAAATCGAAATGAAAGATCAAATTTTTAAGCAGATACTTTCTTATAGGCAACATATTCAGGCATACACATATACTCGTACACAGCATATGTGTATGTAGTTGTAATTTGATTCATGGTTACACAACACTAACCATATGGAACAAAACTGGTGATTATATTCAAACTCAAAACGCATCATATATGTATACGTATATATTAACGTGCTATTAACCTTAACGTTAAATTACCATAAATATCACTAACTATAACTCAACATCTATTTATTATATTGTTCTCATATTATTTTACACTTTCGTAAGTTTTTGCTTTATACTTTAATATACTTTATTTTAACATAGGAAAAAATCTTTCACAATTTATTATATTAAAATAAAACTGCTTTAGGTTAAAGTTCTGTATTAATGTTTATTTAAAATCTACAAATGATATTTACAGGCAATAACAGAACATAGAAACAAGTTACTAGGTAACAAATAAGTAACTAGATTGTACAATTTATAGATTTTTAATTAATGGAAGTCAAATTTTATTTACATCAGTGCCTTCAAATAACATTAATGTTATGATAATCTCAATAAAGGTACTAGCCGGATAAGGCGGTTCTCCGGCGATGGTGTTTTTTTTTTGCCATGGTTTTGTGTGTTGGAAATATCATTTTTCCAAAGTATCATGTTGAGTTACCTGCGTTATACTTACTTGTAGCGTAAAACTCGTTTTTTATTTTTTTTTATTCCAAAAACTCTTGGAAAACTGTACTAAAAAGTATGATCACTTAATCGGCCCGCCAGGTCGGAAATAAAATCACAGAAGGTTGCGGTTACCAGAAATCGAAAGCTTATAACGTTGTTTACATTTCATGGGGGGTCCTTTTTGAAATTCCTTCTCGAAGTCCTGGCAAGCTGACTTGGCGGGCCGCCAGAAACCGGATATCCGAATTATTTTGTATCCGAATATCTGGATTCAATTTTTTCAAATATTAACAACACTTAACGTAAAATAATAAAAATTGTATTAGAACTTTTTCGTACAAGACACGTTTTAATTAAATAACAGGGGGTGTGACATATTAAAATTTGATTAGAGGGAAAAGTATTAAAATTTCAACTAACGTATTTTCCATAAAACGAGCAAAAAAATTTCTTAGTGATTTCCATATTCTCTATACATAGTTAAAGTAAACTCGAAGAACCTTTAAAGATCATTAATATTCAAAACTTGACTTTGGAAGAAGCGATTTTGGGTTCCGGTGTTGTCATTCGCCTTTCTTCTTCTTCTTCTTCTTCTTCTTTATATACAGGATGGCTGCGATTTAAACCCCTCTCAATATCCATCTGTGTTGTATTGTTTGGCGGGGTATATACAGTATTATGTAATATAAGATTTAACTCTCGGAACAACGAACATTATATTGTGTAATGTAGGTGATTGTGAGTTGGTTTTTCGGTTGACATTTTCCTGTTCTAGGACGTTAGACATATTTTCTTTGTTAGTGTTAAACAAGAATTTATCCACCTTTCTTTTGTGTCAGCCGAATTCATCGTTCGTTATTCTTTCAGGGCACGTGGCTCCGTTTATTATTGTTATTTTTGTTTTGAATGAAATTCGAACAATTATTTTTTATTATTGAAATTTTTGTTTTGTTTATTAAATGTCAGGGTTTTAGCTTTTATTATACTATTTTAGATAATGGAATTGTATTAGCGAAAAGGTAATTGTCTCTCGATTGCAATGCTATATTTTTTTATAATTTACATATCTTTAAAGTTTTGAAATTTACTAGAGTTATGGAGGGGAAAACCACTTTTTTTTAGATTTTGTATGATTGTGGAGATTGTAGTGATTTATATGGATTTTATACGAAATTTCTAAGATTGTAAGCGTTTTTTGGTTGTTTTTCAATTTGTTTATAATATATTTATTTATGTGTGTACCAAAATTCACGAACTGACAACTTGGTTTTTACAATTATAGTAATAAACCTTGAACAAATAAATTTTCATATTGTCATTGTGAAATTTAGTATAAGTAATAATACTCAAAAAATATTGAGATTTTATATTTTTCCCAAAATTTTACAAGTTACTCAGTCATTGAATCGGCTTGTTAGGCTATGCATCAATGACTGGCCAGTTTAACCGTAGACGCTTGTTTCGACATATAGGGTCTTCCCGACACTGATTAAAGAACCGTACTGATGAGACTCTATATTATTAATATTGTATAAATAAATTTTAGTAAATCGATATTTTTACGTACTTAATCTTCATCAGGAAAAATGATATAAATGACATTTGCAGTAAATAAACAGAACATAGAAACTTTTATTTACTGTATATTTCATTTGTATCATTTTTTCTAATGAAGATGTACGTTGAGTACGTGGAAACGTCGATTATTAATAAATATTAATACAAAACTACAACCTACAACTAAAGCCGTTTTATTTTAATATAATAAGTTCTGACATTTTTTTTAACTTTGCGTTATTCAATATTGCACATTTGTGTGCACAGTTGATTTTCCGCAAGAAGCATGTGCTCACCTATAACCATCTGGTCTTGTAAGTTGCAATCTGGCTTGATCCAGGTGTTTAACAGGCAAGTTTTTTCTTTTTTTTTCAACTCCGTCTTCCTTCTCTGTTTATGCTGATGCTGGAACCCTAACGTAATCCAGCTTTACAAGATGCTGCTATAGGAAAAAAATGGTTGTTGCTGTTGCCATAGCAACTCAATTAGGTTGGCTTTTACTTCCAACTCGCACAAGTCAATGCCAAGCTAACGGATATTGCAACAACGGTTAGACGTTATAATGTCTGTCGTTGGACTTCTCTGGATCAACAGATTGGATTTATTATTTATTTGTTGTTGTTGTTGTTCCGATATAAATTATTTTATAGTACTAATGATGGTATTCTGAACAGCGACGTCGCGGAACAGAATCTTGTAAATGTAATTTAGTTTTTATTAAAGTACAATAGCTTACTAGTATATATATATACATATGATAATTTGTCTTCTGATTATAGGAAATAGTCAGATCATTACTTTTTTCAAATTTATTTATTATAGCATATTACTGTTGGGTAATTGTTCTAAATAAATAAATATTGTTACATTAATTAGAAAAACTTGTAACTCCAAAATTCTAACATAGTAAAAATCTTTCAGAACTCATGTAAAATTAAACTGCTTAAAGTTCAAGTTCTGTATTAAAATTAATTTATAATTGACGTTTCGACGAAACTCAACGCTCGTCTTCATTAGGATAAACCGATAGAAATAGATTTGTTTATTTTAATGATGGCGAACGTTGAGTTTCGTCGAAACAGAACTTAAATCTAAAGTAGTTTTATTTCAAAATTCTAATTTTACAGGAGTTGCGATTTTATTTTAAGTTACCTGACTAGAAAAATTAGCTATTTGAAGGTATTACAATTTTAATATAGTTACGAGGATTTCTTAATCAAACTGTTCAGTAATTCACACAATTAAAAAAAGTGATTATGAAAAGTTATATGAAGGTTATGTTGCAAAATTTAAATACAGAAGACAATTATAATTGCTATATATTGATCTAATGCAATTTGGTGGATGTGGAGTTCGATAACGATTTTTATGTTTTATCATGTTAAATTAACTAAAAAAAATATATTTTCTGCTTATTGTATTACGTAGCTCTCCAAATAAAATAAAATTGCTATATAATTATTTTTATTATGTAACGTAAATCATATTGTAAAGTTGTGGAAAAGAATAATTCATTTCCAATGAATATTTTTTAAATTACGATCTTTAAAATCGATTCTTGTAAAAGAGAATACAAAAATATAGAACTTGTATGAGTTTTGTTGAAAAATTCGAACGCAGTGTCTATACCAGATGATGTATATAGATAGTACAATAAAAAAAATAATACAAATAATGGTTTCCGGTTCCAGTAATGACGTCATTGAGTATTATAATTTTAGCCGAAATAAACTCGGTCAAAACTCCTACTTAATCTATATAATGTACCAACATATCTAAATTGATTTAATCATTTTTAATTCGGTTTTATTTTTATATTTTGTTAACAAAAATGAGCAAAAAATAGGCAAAGAAATCTACATGATGATTCAGTTTTTTTTTTTGTCTCTTTATATGAAAAACTGTTTTATTATTATTGTTAACTAGCATAATATTCGTGTAGTAATCACTATTTAAACCAATATTAGTGAACAACAAATTTAGAAAATTTATCCGTTTTCTGATCGGGTGTAATAAATAATTTTACTGTATTATTTCAAAACTTGTAAACGTAGCAAATATACTCTACAATGTGGTCGTTGAACATTTTTTTTTTTAAATTTCTTTAAACAAAAATATACAAATATAAGTACGTAAACATGGTCCGTATTTTCACTTCACTTTTTTGTGAAAATTGCTTTTATCATTAATATCAAAATTTTTTTTTAACTCAACTCAACTATTAATAAAACTCTCATGAATGAACATACAATATGAAATACGTTCAATAAATATAACAAGTATTAATTTATAAGAAAACCTAACAAAGCATATATTGTTTATACCATGTAAGTATATAAAAAATAAATTTGATAACATCTTAATAGCATAAAAACAAATGAAAAAATCAATTAGCTGATATCAGATGAAATATACCTGCATGCATTTTTGTTTTATTATTTATTTTAATTTTATTAATTATGAAAAGTTAATTACTCTATATGTAATTACACGTACACACGGATGTTGTTTTCTTCTTCAGTTGTGTTGTATGTTTTACTTTTTTTATTATTATTTTTTTTTTAGGTTTTAAGTAGATACGTTTGAAAGCAGAAAAATTGTCCCAATTTTTACGATCCGTTTATTTCGAACTATTTAACTATTTTTATTTCTATTTTTAGTTTCTATGATAATGTGAACAATGTCGCAGCGCATAATGTTGTATTTAAACTATTTTTGAACTTTTGAAACTTTGACAATTTTGGGATAATTACCACATTATACGGCACTTTCTCAAAAGAATATATATTTTTTTTTCAATGTATGAGTATGAAAATTTATACTCATGGGAAATTAGTACCATTCTGTGCTCGTTATAATATACTACATATTTCGAATTAAATTTTTTATTTATTTTAATATTTTTTTCAATTTTTAGTCATAGATGATTTTTTTTTCCTACATTGTAAAAAATGTAATATGTATTTATGTAATTTTACTTAACTATTAACATAATATATCATTTTTCCTTAAAAATACATTTTTAGAATATGTAAATTTACATATTTTTTTTTAGAGTGTATGTAACATAAACTTGAAATACCTATAGTTTATACAGTACAGTAATTGAGTTTAAAACCTTGAGTGAAATAGTTTTCGCTATCGCTATATTTAAAGTAAATAAAGGGAAAGAAATTGTTCGATAGTTGAGATTGATTGAAATGTACACACAAACACACTACATACAGTATAGTTATACTGTTATATTTATAGAATGTTCACTATTTGTATATGTTGTATACGAGTAGTCGTATGGTGAGTGTAATTTCTGCGAATCTCCTGACATTTTCGAAAATTCACATTAAAATTTGATTTCGAATCAAAAACAGATGTACCGTGGTATGGTTATCTGGTTTACACAGTTGTGTGGTATACACCTAGACCTCACTTTGCGTCGTGGTTACGTTCCAGAAAAACACGACGCAAATTGAAACGACGCAAAGTGAATTATGATTTTCTATAGCATTTTCTATAGCAAAAAAATTAGACTCGAACCCAAAACAACGCAACTTCGAAAATCTAACGACGCACAGTGAAAATTGGTACTAATTCAGCAGCGACGCAACTTCGAAAAAACGCAAAACGAAACGACGCAAAGCGAGGTCTAGGTGTATATGATGAGTTTCTAATATCGGAAACAGCCGAGTGGAAGAATTTTTGCATAAATATTTACAAGATACGGCTGGATAAATTTACTAGAAACTAGAAGGAAGCACATTGCAACATTTTTTTCTTTTAAAAGAAAATATTATAAGTTAGTTTGATTACTACCGCTCTGGATGCATATTTTGTACAAAAAATAAAAAAATTAATGAAACGAATATACAAATATATAAATATACAAATAAACAAATTTTAGGAGATGTAAGATGATGTATTTTAAGTAAAAAATGTTAGATTTAACACGGTTTAATTTTTAATTCATAAAAACTGAACATAACATACAAATTTGTGTTTAAAAATTACAAGAAATCGTTGTAGGTATTGTGTCGACCATTCATTTCAGTTCGAAAAATAAAAGGATATCGAAATGTCGAGTTTTTTTTTTTTATAAAAATTAATAAATATTTTCCGAAATAAGACTGAGTTTTCGATATCCTTTTTCCGTTACAAGAAATATTAAATGTATGCTTCACATTAACAAATTAATTCTGTATTCGACAGTGTTAATTTTTTATATGATCAGTTGTGTCTTGTTATATCACAGCCAATATCACAAATCACATAATTATATATTATGTTACGAGGAGAAGAAAGTGATCTTTATTGTGTTGAGATACTTACGGTCAAGGCAGAGCTAATGCTAAGTAATCTGGGCAACGACAGCTACTCCCTACACTTCTTACTATTATCAATTGCATGAGCCCCATGTTTCTTGTTTTAAATCTAACAAGTATTGTCATAGTTATTGAAAATTTCCCATCACAAATTTTCAGAAATTTCTGTATTGGGCTAGTAGAAATTATTTTATACTTTTTAGCCCGTTTTAAAAACGTGGTATATTAATTTTTTTTTATTTAAATAACTTTTTTGAATGACATACAACGGAGCTTACATATGTAATTTTTTCTATAAATTTTGAATTGAATATGTATGGTGTCTGGTGTTAATGTAGGATTTGATTAAACGCTAACATGTCGGACGGTTTTTTTTTGTATTCGTATCTATGTTAGTGTTAGTGACGTGTGTAGGTAAAGGCAAATGGCAGGCAGCATGGTGGTATTTGCCACGGCAAAACGAACTGAACGGCGTTGTACGTGTGTGTTTATAAAGCACACACAAGCAACAAGCAATGAGTTTTAGGTTAACGACCTTGTACGTGTTACTACACAACACTAGCGGGGTCTAGCGCTACAGCCAATGTACTTGCTCCTCTTTAACTGACATTGCATCTTTCCGTTTCTACCTTTCTGGTACTTTTGTTATCCTGCATACGAAGTACAATTAGAGAAATTCAAATCGGACACCCATCCATTTCAAATTGTGCGGGGGAAACCACTTCCTCGAATTTTCTACATCAAATTGTACAAATTTTATTGAGATTGTAATGATTTTTTTGTTGATTTTACGGATTTTATACAAAATTTCTAAAATTGTAGAGATTTTACATGATTCAAGAAAATCGATAATTGATTTTACCTTGATTTGAAAAGTTTTTAAGGGATTTTCAAGGATTTTACAAGACTTGTAGGAAATTTTAGAGGATTTTTACAAAGATTTTAATTAATTTATACACCGGTATGTACAAGTAGTTTTACCCCCCAATGGCTTAGGTTAAAGTTCTGTATTAATATTTATTTATAATCTACGTTTCGACGAACTTAACGTCCATCTTTATCATGAAAAACGATATAATTGACATAGGTATATAGTAAATAACAGAACATAGAAACAAGTTACTAGGTATAACAAATTAGTAACTATTATAGATCATAAATTTTTTATAAATTTAGCAAAGCTTTGGAGCTGGTAAGACAATGAGTTAAATAAAATTTGGTTTCCATTAATTTAAAAATTATAAATTATATGATCTAGTTACTTATTTGTTACCTAGTAACTTGTTTCTATGTTATGTTATTTACTGTATATCATTTGTATTATTTTTGCTGATGAAGACGGACGTTGAGTTCGTCGAAACGTCGATTATAAATAAATATTAATACAGAAGTTTAACCTTAAGCAGTTTTATTTAATATTTTTGGAGTTCCAACTCCGAGTATATTCATGCTGCTCCGAGATTTGGCTCCAGTACCAGCTAAGTCTAGCTATTTTGGGAGTTAATTCTATGTTTGGAAGAGGCTGATATCGGGATAGTGGAAAGAATTTGTGCCACACCCTTTTGGGTATATGGCGTGATTGTGTATGTATGTATAATTTTATATATGAAATATGGTACAGAGTTTTTAGTTTGTATACGTGTACGTGAATGTAAAATTATACATTTACTTTGATTTTTTTCTTCACATATACGGTGACAAAACTAGTGTCATGAACTACATTACTACATGTTGTATTCCAGAGAAACATGATATTTAAATTGTGAAATATTAAATTAAAAGTTGAATTTCTAGTCTAAGTTTTCTTTTATTATAGCCACAAATATTTTAAAAATGTAACGTGTTTAAATTTTAAATGTATTATACATGAATAATGTATTTTTTTTACGCACTTTATATACAAGTAATACATTTTTCTTCTTCTCTCTATATAATCAATGTGTGTTTTACAAGCATAAGCTGTATTATTTCATCGAGATGCGAAGCATCGCAGAAGTTAATATTAACATAATAACAGTAGATTGATAAAAGAAGCAATAGAAATTTATGAAGAAAAATGTAACATCAATCAGTGTAAATGCCATTGATTTAAATAAAATTTGACTTCCTTTAATTAATAATTTATAAATTTTATGATCTAGTTACTTAAATGTTATTTGGTTTTTTTTCGTTGAGTACATCGAAATGTCGATTATTAATAAAAATTAATACAGAACTACATTTAATGCCGGTTTATTTCAAATCAATATTATTTTCTATTTATTTAAGATATATTTAAAGAAATAATGCATTATTAAAATGCTTATTAAGCGGAATAGAATATTGAATATTTCTAATAGTTACAAGCTGTATTATTTCACCGAGATGATTAGTTTTCTATTTATATAAATGTCATGTGTCTAAAGAAATATTATTTCAAGGCAATTTTAATGCGATGTGTTAAAAAAAAAATTATATATAATGTGAGTTTTATATATTAATTTCTAGACTATTTTTTTATTATAATCACAACTATTTTAAAAATGTAACTTGTTCAAATTTTGAATGTTGTACATTTCAAAAACTAATAAAATTAACTAAAAACTAAAAATAAATTTTTATGAGGAACAGTTAGAATTTTCGAATTTTTATCGTTATTATGAAAAACTATTTGAGTTGGCTTTTAAAATAAAAATTATCTTTATCTTTATTATACTAGATACAAAGTGTCGCAAAATATATCATTCGATTTCCAAAGGCATTAACTTTGTAAATAAAAACAATTGGTAATGTTTGTTGATTAAATTGAAAAAAGTTTTTTCCTGTTAAGTTGTGAAGTTAAAATCAGTTTACTTCACAAATTTCAAAGTCGAGATGACATGAGACGTCGGGTGCAAAAATTAGAGCTTCATCAGACAGGGTTATAACTTTTTCCGCCACCTTGTATACTAACTCAAAATTATATAATAAAGTAACAGTTTAGTAAATGTTTTTTTTTTGCTCAAAAATGATTACATAAAAAATTGCTATTTTAACCTTGTTGATTAACTAATTATATTTTTTTAAATATGATACTAGCAGAATTGAAACTTTTACCTGTTTTGAGGTCTTACTAAATTTCTGTTTTCAATTTGATTGGATAAACTTGAAATACCTCGTTATATAAATACGATAAAATTGAAAATATTGTGTGAAGCAAAATAAAGTCAAGCTGGTATAAAAGTAAACATTATCTAGTCAGTGTATTTGTATATACATGGGACAATCAACATACAAACGCACACAGTGTGATACGTATAGAAAGTACTTTACGAATGTTGAATTAGTATTGGTAGTGTACTGTTAGTTGTTGGCCAGTATCTTCTTCATTGATATTGTGACCACAACCAAACCTACTATTCTGTCTAGTGACAATGTTTACTTTTGAAACTTCCTATCATCAGTTTACTCAGTCAATATTGGGGACTGATACAATTTGCTTTGCAATATCATAAGTGTGCATTTTAAGTTTCATTTCATGCAAAACATAAATTATTCCTGAAATTATTGATTCAATATTAGTTAGTAACTTTTCTTACACTGTAAAAAAATTTGCGTAAATATTTATTAGTATTATTATACAAAATATGTATACTAAGTTTCATTATTTTGATGAGTTATTATAGATATTAAAATGCAAGCTAATTCTAGAAGTTTACCAACAATATGTAATTCTATATTAAGTATGTGATGCAATTTACAGAAAGTAAGCAATTTTACATACTTATTAGGACATTTTTACTTACTTTGTGTGATTATTATGAATTATGTAAAAATTATAGAATTTTCAGGTAGAAATATGGAATATTTATAGTGAAATGAAATTTCAGATTTTTTATAGTAAAATTTTATTACTATTTTTTTGTAATTTCGCTATTATTTTTTTTTATATTTAAATCAAAATTTGTAGATTCGCTACTGAAAATGCCGGTATATTGTAAAATTTACTGTGAATTTTTAAAATTAAAAACGGAGCACGAGTCATTGTTTTTCAATATTATAAAATATCTTACAACTAATTTAAAAAGAATCCAAAATAAATGATAATTTTACAATGGTAAAATATTGTATTCGCAAGCGTACACTGTAAAAAAATGTTATATAAATTTGTTATTTTACATAACTATAGTAAAATAGTAGCATTTTGTAATTTTTACTAATTGACGTAATATTACATTTTTTCTGAAAAAATACATTCATATAGAATGTGTATATTTACATCAATTTTTTACAGTGTAAGAAATATGAAAAGAATTTGTTTTATTCTATAATATAATAGATGATATTTCATAACTGCGATACCTGAACGTACAAAAAACAAACCATTAATTTTCAGAACCATCTGAGAACAAAATCATGAAAAAAAATACAACCAGAAAAAACAAACAGCAAACACAATCTGTGAATGTCGTGTTTAGAAAAAAAGTAGAACGGATGACGCGAAACGAACATAATAAAAAAATTAAGAAAGAAATAAAACCAAATAATAATAAAAAAAAAAAACAGTCCGCAACACGCTATTAAATATTCGTTTCGTGATGTCATCGGGTATAAAAAATTAATTCTGTATTGTGCTTCCGTATATGAGACGAGAGGTCGTCTGACATTTAAATACCTTTAGTATAGTATAGTAGTGTATTTAGTTAGTAGTATGGTTAGTTTAGTAAGCTACTAAAATTGACGGACTAAACTAGTTTGTTTAATGATAAGTTATTTGTTTCGTTCAAGGTCATTTTCGACGTGTTAAATTTAACAAAAGGTTAAAGTTGTCGCGCTACAACTAATACAGTGATAAAAAGATAAAATAAGATTTATTCTATAAATATCACTTCGTTATAATCGCCCGATTGTCTGCGATGAATTTAACCGGTGGTACTTAAAAGTTTATATGCGCTTAGAAATATATTATGATGGTGATTGACATTGCTCAGGTATAGTTAAAGGCCGTCTGACACAATCTGGGCTGAATTAACTTTTTCGGGGGGCCCTAATCAATTTCCATTTCGGGGGCCCTAATCAATTTCCATTTCGGGGGCCCCTTCCTCTTAAAAGAGGAGCAAGGGAGGAAGACGTGAAGAGAAAGAGACGTATTTCAAATATATATTTCTAAAGAGTTTCAATCAGAAATCAGAACATCTTTTTTCTACACTTGTTCGCCACGAAGTCTGGCGTAACTTATTTTTAATGCAAAATTATCATGTACAATAAAAGAAACTTCATTTATAATATAGTTTGTGTTTAATAGGTAGATAAATAATATTGCACCTCACTGCAAAAAGTAAGTGTCTAATTCTTAAACAATTTGTTAGAGAGAACAACAGAATTGTATTGAACTTAGTCATTTTTCAATAAAATTAACAACATAATATCTAAAAAAAAATGGACATTGAGAAGGCACTCTTTTTTATGGTGCTCTCTTTATCAATTTTAAACTACAAACGCCTCAAATTTGTCATAAAAATTGTACTTAAAAACTTTATCGGGGCCCCTAAGCACGTGCTTAGTTAGCTTATACCTTAATCCGTCACTAGACACAATGCATTATTTTGTGTAAAATAATGTATAGAATTATGTTCAAAAAATGTAATGTATCGTACAGCAAAATATCACTAAGAAAAATGTTCATAAAATTAACATAAAAATGTAGAAATATGTTCTAACTTCTGGTAGAATTTTGTTAAAAATCTACGGACTGCGAGTGTCCAGTATTTAAATAGAGCAGTTTTAATATAGCAAAAAAAATCTTTCGGATTTAGTTCTGTATTAATTTTTATTAATAATCAACGTATTGACGTACTCTACGTACGTTATCAGGAAAAATAATGCAAATGATATAATTATGCAATAGTAAATAAACAGAACATAGAAACAAATTGAACAGTTTGAGAAACACTGATCTATCAATCACCAATAAGTGCATTTATTAATATTATATAAAGAACAAATAATAGATGTGTCAATCACCGACTTACGTGTATAGGAAAATAAACTAATATGCTATTATATTAATAATATTGACATTATTGTAAATGAGGTGTTTCAATGTGGTGATAAGAGTTATGAAAAATATATTGACGTACTTGTACTTAGAAAATTAATATCTATATTCTGTTATGAATTTTATATACTAAGTTATCAATGAATTTTTTTTTTAAATAAATACTGATTTATTTTATAATAAATTTTATTAACTTAAAAAAAATTCAGAACTCATTATATAAAAATAAAACAGCTTTAGGTTTATTTATTGATAATCGACGTTTCGACGAACTCAACGTTCGTCTTCAACAGGAAAAATGATTTATTTATGTTCGTTGAAACGTCGATTATTAATAAATATTAGTACAGAACTGTATTCTAAAGCTATTTTATTTTAATAAATATTTTTTTTTACTGGATGACCGAATTGTGTGGCAACATCGCTTTTATTGATTTATACCGAATAATAATTTATTTTTCTGTTGAAATAAACAAATAAAAAAAATAATTTGCATTGTACAATGAAAACCTTATCAAATCGGCCGACTATAGAAAAACATAAATCGTTATAAAATAACAAAAATTTAGGTCAGATGCAAAATACAAAACTTATGATGCTAGAATATATATTGTTTGCTCTCTATTGCTACTTGAAATGAACTACAGCAAAATAAGAAACAACACAAATATGTATACAGGATGTGTCGCAATTTTCCGATCGCGTGTGAGAAATTTTTTACTGCAATATGTTTGTTGTTCTCTTTCGAAAAGAAATCGCGACCTTACTGTCTTTCGATTGGAATAATAGCTTGTTAGAATATTTTTTTACAAGTTGCGATTTTCGAGAAATAATTCTGAAAACATGGCTATTGTGTCAGACGCGGTATATTTGTTTTGAAATATTCGGTTCTCGACCTAAAAAGATCGACTAACTTTATGAATATTTTTCTGGGAAACTATACAAGATATCAAACCGGAGGTTTTCTGAGGGGTGAAAGAATAGACTTTGAACTTTTTTCAGGAATTTTTATTTTTACTTTTGCTAGAAATCGTCCGAGTTCTAACTCTTTTTTCAAAGCTCTGCAAAATCTGGTGTACAAAATTTGAAGAAGTGGTTTCCCCCTCGCTTTACACATATAATAAATGACAATCAAAAGACTTCTTTTTTAAATAAACTAGGTCAAAATAGTTAAATTACAATTCGAAAAATTACATTAGGTAGTATAATCCATCTTATCTGTTCGAATGTGCTAAAATATGCTAATGACTGTAAACTGACAACGGAACTTGTTCTGATGTTATGACAAATCGTTTCGTATCTAACGTTAAGATATTTACCTAAATGGTTTTGTCAACCATTAACCATGGCACAAGAAAATGATAGGTTGGAGAAAATAACCTTACAATTTGTCGTATATTATTTGTACAGTTAAATGAACGAATGTGGCTATTATTTATTATCTTCGCTAAAAACATAATACTAGTTAGTACGTTGTAGTACTACAAGTACTGTTTGCTATTGTTTCCAATGACAATTATGAGAAAAACATTCTAGGTTTTTGATGAATGAAGTTTTAGAATTTTTACATCATATGAATCTTTTGTATAGAGGCGAACATGTGTATATTTATTTCAGACATTTTTATATCATCTTGGAAAATGATGATACATTTTGATGATGTTTCTAATCTATGTGTTTTAATTCTCATTACTGTATATTTGTTTTTATTATATTTATTGTAACTTTTTTTTAGGTCAAGTATGTTATATAACTAGTTAATTGAAATATATAGCTACTTTATTAAATTCGAATGGGCTAAGTGCACTTCAGTAAACTTTACTATTTTATGGCGAAATATCGAAAGATTATATAAAAACAATGTTATAACATATTTATTTAAAATATATTACAGTATTTTTATAAAATAATTATTTAAATAAAAAGAATTTAATTTACCACGTTTTTATAACTCCATATAGAAAAACGTGGGACAACGATAGCTACTCCATACACTCCTTACTATTATCTATTGCATGCGGTCCACGTTTTTCTGCTTATATATAATCAAATCTCTTTCTACCGTTAAGTGTAGGGGTTATTAATTCTTAATTTTTCATTGATTTTATTCTTCGCTTTTTTTGTTGCCTCCTGTACCGATATTTCTCTTATCCTAGTGTGCTTGTCTCAATCTTCTTTTGGTTTGTCTCTATCTCCTTTTATCTGGATTCTAGCTTTCTTTATTATATCCTCTTCACAAATCTATCCTTTTTCAGTCGTACCAAATGGCTTCATCAACTTAGTTGTCTTTATTTTGTAAATTTTATTTATATTAAGGAATTATTAATTCAAATATAAATGACAATATTAGAGTTACACTGTAAAAAATATATCTTAATTTTATGTAATTTTACATAGGTATTAATAGTAAAAATAACAACATTTTGCAATATTAAATTATTTATGAAAAATTACAGTGTAATAGTATTAGTATAATATTATAATTGATTGAATAATATTAAAGTTACAGTTATTAAATTTAATTTATAATTTATATATATATATATATATATATATATATATATATATATATTAATGTACATAATTTCAACCTCTGTACCTATGCACGTAAATTTCGTATGTGCTAAAACCGTCATATGCAGATAATTGTTTTGAATATGCATTCTCGCTGTAGAATATCGCAAACAATATCTATTATTCCCTAGTACACGTACACGCATTGTTAATATTTTATTTTGATTCACATGCAATAAGCACACACACATATATACCTACACGTTTATATAGTTCAGTGGTTCTCAAACTATGCGTCTCGGCTCCCTGGGAAACCACAATTTCCTCACAAGGGCGTCGCTAAATATTACACAATTTTTATAATTTTATTGCCATTTTTCAATTTAATGCCAGCTGATAACAAATTACTTAGTGGGGTCGTTGCGCTCATTTTTTTTATTTTTTTAATGAAAAATATATATTTAGACAATTACATATATATAGATATTAATGTTAAATTATTTGTATTTAATTAGAAAAAAATTATTGAAGTCGAAGGTCAAATTCAAATTTTGAAATTTGTGACGTCATCCATTCTACAGTACCATCTTGTGGCTAAATCAAAAACTAGTCGATTCTATTAGCAATGTCAAAAACATATACGTAGGCTAACGCCTCCGATACCAATAATAATAATATATATAATAATAAAAAAATATGTAATTATAATAATAATAATAAAATGTATAATAATAATAAAATATATAATAATAATAATAAAATATATATAATGTGTACTATTACATTATTAATATCAAGTGAACTTTTAACAAAAGCAACACTCTACCAGTAGCTGTCATTTGACATTTCTAATAAGTTGTGTGCGATAGAAAGAGATAAAAACAGATATCTGACAATAGGTTGTCCTTGTCTAATCAGAAATAAGTTGACGTCATAAGCTTTGTGGAGATTCTGTGGCGCGTAAAAAACGCTTTTTTTCCTATTTTTTTAAAAAAATACTGTAATCGTTTTTGAATTAAAAAAATGTGTTTTGGCCTTGTTTTTATATAATCTTTTAATATTTATATAATCTTTTAATATTTATTATTGAAAATGGTAAATTTGATTGAGCGCAACGACCCCGTTGCTGTAGTTGAATTTGTTCAGTGAGGTCGTTGCATATTATTTTTTTAAAATTTATTATTTGCCAAAAAAATATTGGCTATTTCGCGAAAGTGTACTTGTTAGATTTTGATATAGGGCTGCTTTGAGAAAATCTGGTTTCAGTAAGGGCGTGGAGAGTCGTTAAAGTTTGGTAGTCACTGATCTGGCCACCCATTTGTGTGTGACCCATGTTAATCAGTCAAGGACGTTCGGCAATAGGTTCCTCTCACACCAATACATTATGCCAATACACATGGTCAAATATTCATATGTGCCAGTGTGTGTATGTGCAAAAGAGTAGCAAGCATATTAACTACATAGAGATATGTATTCTAAAGTGCTATATAATATATATAACGGCAATTTCTACCTCGTTGTTGCTGCTGCCCCCTTCCCCCCTTCTTCTTTTGCCGACCCTAATGATACGCCTATGTGGTGAATTCATATAGAAATGTAAGCGCATCGTATGTATATAGCACGAATATCTAGTGAGTTCTATGTTATTTATCTAGAATGTGTTATTTGCTGTGCTAATAGATACTCGGACCTATTCTGTAACATTACTGTTAACATTAACGCTATGTTAAAACAAATATTTTAGGATTTTGTAAAATAGAATTATTATAAATTATAAGTAAACGATAATTATCTTATATAACATAGTAAACATTTTAACAAATTTTAGAATTTTAGTTTTACTCTGTAGCTAATTTTAAAATGTTATTACAGTAAAGATTCATATATAAATTAAAATTTTATAATACTATTGTACGAGTAGATCATAAAATTTTTATTAAATTAAAATGTTTAAAAAAATTTTTTTATAAATTTTTAATGAATGGAAGCTAAATTTTATTTAAGTCAGTGCTGTTACAGTGATTGATGTTATCTTTTTTTTTATAAATTTCTATTGCTTCTCTTATCAATCTATTGTTAATATTGATGGGTCTTGCAGTTATTACAGTATCCTCAAATTTCACAAAGCCGTGAGAAATCTTTCTATGTATATTGGATCGAAGTTTTTTACGAAGTCCAAGAATTTTTATTTTAACGAATCGTTAATTTTAACGAAAATGTTTATGCATACTGGCATAAATGTTTAATGTGTCGCCTTTTATGTATGCAACTAACAAATCTTAACTGTTTAAATCTTAGCTTACATTGCTATTGGAAAATATTTCGTAACTATTTATTTTTAAATCACTGTTATAGAATTGCTGAAATAATCCATAAGGAAAAAACAACACGCAGAATATAAACAAACCATTTTTATCTGTTATGCACTCGTTTCTTTGATCAAACCTAAAATAAAAAATTTCTCAACAAATCTTCTATATCAGATGTAGTTTTATTTCTGTTTTTTCAATTTGAGTTTAATTTAGTTTTCACAGTTTTATCTGGCGTGCGTTTTTTGAAAAAAAAAAATGGCGTTATGCCAGGATGTAATAAAAAGTTTTCTACACATTCGTTGAATGAAAATATTTTGAAAACTTGAAAATAAACATATTAAATAATAACAGTGTTACTATGTTGTGTAATATTCATATTTCTTTATATCTATTTTAATCACAAAAAAGTAATTTATAAATTTTTTAATTGCATGTGTGAGTTTATATTCGTATATCTACAAGCAGAAATAGCTTTATAAAATTTACATATAAAGAAAGAAAGAGTTAAAATAGAGTTACATTTTTTTATGTTTGCTAAATTGGTACAAAATGTTTTACAAAGATTTAGTTTTAATAGATATTCTATTTGGTGATTTATAATTTGGTGATTACTTAGTTCAGATAGTAATCAATAAAAAGTATTTGTTAGTTCTTTCCGAAAAATATAGTAAATTATTAGAATAAAACGGCTTCAGGTTCTAGTTCTGTAATAATTTATTAATAAATTAACGTTTCGACGAACTGAACATTAGTCTTCATCAGGAAAAAAAAATAGAAATGACATTTATAGTAAACAAACAGAACATAGAAACAAGTTACTAGGTATAACAAAATAAGTATCTAGATTATAAAATTTTCATGATGTAAAATTCAAAGATACTGCAATAATTGCAAGGACCTATCAATATTAACAGCAGATTGATAAGAGAAGCAATAGAAATTTATAAAGAAAAAGATAACATCAATCAGTGTGAAATATATAAATTTTATAATCTAGTTACTTGTTTTGTTAGCTAGTAACTTGAAATTTATAAGTTTTTGATTAAAGCAAGCTAAATTTTATTTAAATCAGTGCCCCTTCACAATGACTGATGTTATCTTTTTCTTAATAAATTTTTATTGCTTTTTTTTTATCAATCTACTGTTAATATTGATTGGTCTTGCAATTATTACAGTATCTTCAAATTATGTTTTAGAAATAAAAATTTTAAATTAAAGAAATAACTATTTTTAAAATGGTTAATTTCAATGGGAATACTACTTTTTCAAATGTTACATGACAGTTGTTTTTTTTTTGTAAATTTTGAGTCTGGTTTTTGAGTATATTATATATTGAGTAGATTGTAGTAATTTTTTTTTTGTGCATAAATAATTTGTGTATTGTTTTATCGAAATATATTTAATACTATATTTTGTTTCAGAATGGGACACCACTTTGGGAAGATTTTATATCAAAAGCTACGAAACTACATTCATGTCTCAGGTAAATTATTTTTTAGTTTATTTAGTAGTTATATACAGTTAGGTTTGGTTGCACAAAACTTTGTTAAACACTTTGTATGTTAACCGATTTGTTTACTTGCCAACTGACCAATCAATAAGGTTATTCGATAACAATTGACAATCTAAATACATAGTTAAGTTAACAATGCTTTGTGTAATCGGGCATTAATTTCATAGATATATTAAAGTACATAATAACTTGAAAAATAATCAAATGTAATTTATTTTGACGTATTTGAAATTAAAATATTAATAATTAGTTATTGACTGATTATATAAATATAATATTAATTAATATTTCATAACTCATTATATTAAAATAAAAAAGCTGTGGGATTAAGTTCTGTATATATTTGAATAAAAAAATCTACGTTTCGACGTATCTACGTACATTATCATCTGGAAAAAATATACATTTTTCCTGATAAAGATGTACTTAATCCTAAAGCCTTTTTATTTCAATATCAGAATCATTTTCAACATTAAATAAAATTTATTTGCTTTAAAAATTTTATTAAAATCGGATAAATATAATAGGCTAAAATTGCGTAAAAATAAAATTACATGACCATCTTGGTTACGAAAAATGTTTGTCTTAAAAATTGTATGAAAATTGCATTTATAGTCTAGAAGGCGTTGCGATCATAAAAGCTGAATGCTTTACGAAAGATTTCTATGTAATTATATTTATGTTTGATTGTGTTCTTTTTTTTTTAGTTGATAACTTAATAATTCTTTTATGAAATATTTTTATTAGATAATTTTATATTATACGTCACCTGTATTTTTATAATCTTATTATTTACATAATGAAATATGCTCATATGTAAATTTTAAACTTTTTAATAATTTATTACAGCTGATATTTTTCAAGAAAAAATTCATTTTATATTCCGATCATTATCTTATGTTAAATATTTCTGTATTAGATCATAAGACATTTTAAATCTACAAAGTAATATATTATTTTATACTATTATTATGTACGATAATATAGAAAGTGTAATTTCATTTTTTTTTTTTCGTTTTTATTGTCCGGAATTTGTTAAATTATTATAATCAATTAAATTGCAAAAAATTATATAATTTTATTCTTAATTAGTAAGATATTATGTAAAGAATTCTTATTGTTATTATATATTGTTAATTAAACAATGAAATTAAAATGAAAGTTTATGTTTGATATAAAAATGAATGTGTAATATGAAAAATTCACTGTGGCGATATATAATAAATTTGGAATAATATATAATATATATATATATATATATATATATATATATATATATATATATATATACCGGGTGTCTACTTTTTTTTTGTTACATAGGGAATACAATGCTAAAATTTTCATTTGGTGATAAATTTTCCCCTAATTATTATAGAACAAAAGTACAAATACAAAAGTTGTTTAGAATTCAAAAATGCATCAAATGATGCCAAATTTATCAATATAGGATGTTCCGATCAAGAATTAGAAGCAAATTAAAATTTCCATTTTTGCGCTCTTTACATCAAAGTGCCATGGAAATTAAACAAATAATTTCATTTCTTCTGGAGTTTGAGTTTGACAGATCGTATTTATTTATCGAATTTCCAGTAAAATACCATTTTACGCACTGAACTTTTTCATTTACCTTAAGTTTATTCATTATTTTCAATAATAATGATAATAATACAGAACGTAACAATAAAATAAATACGATCTGTCAAACTCAAACTCCAGAAGAAATGAAATTATTTGTTTAATTTCCATGGCACTTTGATGTAAAGAGCGCAAAAATGGAAATTTTAATTTGCTTCTAATTCTTGATCGGAACATCCTATATTGATAAATTTGGCATCATTTGATGCATTTTTGAATTCTAAACAACTTTTGTATTTGTACTTTTGTTCTATAATAATTAGGGAAAAATTTATCACCAAATGAAAATTTTAGCATTGTATTCCCTATGTAACAAAAAAAAAGTAGACACCCGGTATATATATATATATATATATATATATATTCTTTATCTTCAGAGTGTTTTGGAGCGATATATTTATTGCAGTATTTCAAGTTCGTCGCAACTGTAACTGAAATAGATTTTCAGCTTTCAGCTTCAGCTGTGCTGTAAAAGAGAGAAATTGTTGTTTGTCAAAGAAATACATATACATATACACACACATACACATACATTCTCAGAATTACAGACAGACAAACAAATTTTCAAATGTCAAATGCATTCATTCATAATATATACGTATACATTTCATATGCACTAACATCTTTATTTATCAAATATTTGTTTAAACAAAATTAATTTTGAAAATTTGCAAATTCATAATTAATTTAAAAGTACGCTAAATACGTATATCGAAAGCTAAACTTTCCATCATCAGTAGCAAATTAATAAAAATATTTTTCGAAATTTATGATTTATAAATAATAGATTTACTTTACAATAATAATAATAATAAAAATGAATAATTGTTATAAGTAATAAATATAATAATATTTTAAAACATATATTTAATATTAATTTATGACTAATTAACAAATTTATTGTATGTATTGCGTAATTAAGTTTTAAAATTGCTATAAAAATTATTATAATAAATTATTTGTTTTACTTTCCAGAGCTGCAATACAAGCGATTGGTGCATATTTGGATGCTTTCCAAAAAATTGCAGATGCAGCCACGAATGCACGAGGTATGTTTAAAAAAATTCATTACTATTATATAATTTTTATTTAGTTTAAAAATTGTTTCGTAGTGGTTTGTTTAATTTTTTTTTTAATTAAGTATTCGAAATCAGAACTAGTCAACCTAACCCGTAGCAAATATCCATGTTTGACTTTAAAGTGAGGAGAAAATAAAAATGCCAACATTTAATTTATAAATAATTATATTTCATTTTAATTTCCTATAAAACTAAAAAGTAATAATAAAAGTATGTATTTAATTAAATACAGTAATTTTAATAAGGCTATTTTGTTGTACCCCAGTTACATTCACTTTTTACTTTATTTAATAAATAATTAAAATATTAATTTATTTAACATATCACAGAAATTTAAAATATTTTTATTATTATAATATTCAGTTATTAAAAAATGTATTCAAATATTGTATGTAAAACGTTGCAGTAGTTGTACTGTATTCATTCCCATCAACAATCTAATGATTATTTTATTATGACATTCATTCAAATACCGATCATTCGATTTTTAAAATCATTACATTATGCCCATCACTAGTTGAAACCAATTTTAAAACCGAGCTCGTAATACGGGTTATTATGTATATTTATTTTACAACATGCAGTTTTAAAGATTTTCCTCTTGATCTAAAATTAAATATTTATTTGTTTATAAAAATGAACATATGTTCATAAAGATGTATGTATATAAAGTCATAGTATTTTTTTTTGTATTATCTACTTGGAGTATTATTTATATAATTATGAAAGTGCGAATAATATGCTGTTTATTAGTTTTATCTCTTTTGAAAGGAAAACGGGGTTGTTTTTGTATGTTTACAATAGTTGTGTGTTACCCCTTAAAGATTTTTGTTCTTTTTTAAACAGAAATGATTTATGTTCTTTACTTATTTTGACTTTTTTTCTAAACTTAAAGTAAACAGTAGGGCCTTTGACTGGATAGAAAATAGAAAAAAATACATCTGTAAAAAATCTGTTTAGGTTTCAAAATGATTATAGTATCGTTTGAAGAATACTGAAGTGATGATAGCTATGTTATTTAGAATAGAAAATAGTTTTTTCTTTCTGATTTTTTTTATATATTCTTAAAGTAAATTGTTTTTTTGTGAAATATAGATATCTATATTTTTAAATATTATAATGTTTATAATACATATATTTTTTTCAAGCGTTAAAATCTTATTACGTTACTATATTGCCTATGTAGAAGGTCATTATGTTACTAGTACAATAATATACATGATTATACAGCAGCTGGTTAGTATATATATCACTGGTGACAGCATAAAACATGACTAAACGATCAAGTATATTTAATCTGACATCTTCACCGGTTATATTGACAAACTATTACACCAAGTTAAGTTAATTGACAATTGCATTGTTTATTTTCGCTTGAATTTGAATTTGATTATTGAAAATTTGTGAAAAAGTGCAAAAAATGTAATGTAGGGTGATCAGAAACTGCATATTTGACCAAAGAAACACGATCAAGTGTATTTAATATGACATCTCCGACGGCTATATTAAAAATTATTAATTCAAGTTAATTGACAATTAAATTTTTTTATTTTTGCTTGAATTTGAATACTGAAAATGTGTGAATACGTACAAGAAATGCGTATATCGTCCAGGGTAGTCAAAAATTGTATAATCAATCAAATATCTGGGCTCAACACAATAATCATTGCTTTCTACGTTTCGTAACTTAATATATTATTTTTCGTTGCTGTTAAATAATATATACATTGTATGTGCGTTTCTTGATAAATTCATTATTCACGTCAGTGAGTTTTTGAATTATTATTTGATCAATCAATAATTTTGTAAATTCATTACTTAACCGTTTGTGAGTGCAGTTTTTATATTATATTTATTAATTTTTTATTTTATAGTTATAGAAAAAGTATTGTATTTCACTAACATTTTTTATGAGTAATAACCTACATGAATGACATACTATTATGAATCATTGTAGTATTGAACAATTTATTATTGCATAATATACTAAAAGTTTATAAATATTTTCATAATAAAATAAACAGTTTTTATTATTATAAACAAATTCACATTGTTTTAAAACTAAATGTAAATTTATTTTAAACTACTTTTGCGTTTTATTTTTATTAACAAATATAAACATTTTTGTTTATTATTTGCTATTTGCAGCAAATAAAATTTTGCACATGATTTACATACATACACAATTACGCCATGTACCCAAAAGAGAAAGGAACAAACTCTTTCCGGTATCCCGAAATTAGTTTTCTCCAAACATTTCTATCCAGCCTAGCAACAATTTTCAATCTTTGAGTACGGCTTTTCAAATACAAGAATACAAGAATCGAATATTTTAATTTAAAGTTGTTAATTATAAGTTGACTTTTTTTTTAAATTAAAACTAAAACACATATTTGACAATTTATTACTAGAACAAAAACGTACAACCGGAAAAACTTTTTCCGATATTTTTTAATTAAAAACATTGTAAGTTTGAACAACATTTCCACGAAAAATATTAGGTTAGGTAAAAACTATGTTCTATGTTCTATCGGGCTGTCGCATCTATCTAGTGCAGAAAAACAAAACAAAAACATGACAGTGTGTGCGAGGTTTCTGCGTGGCTATCGATTGACCCATATTTGGGTCGTTTTTCGACGCCCATCGCCACCGCCGCCGTCGATCTAAACTGGTGTTGCAGAAAAGGCCATTGCACTTTTGCCTTCCAGCGGTTTGGGTTGCAATCGAGATCTCCCCCCTCTCCAAAAGCTTTTTAACAATGTCATATAGATTCTTTCTTGGCTTCATACAGGCTGTGTTAGAAATAACTTCCAAGTTTCAAAAAGGGATTGACGAAAAAAATTTCCAAATTTCGAAAAATCACTGTGGAGCCCCCAAAGCAGGTAGATGGGTGCGGTTCATTCCGTTAGGTAGGGTACATAACAGAGTTTAACTATTGGTGATTTTTAAAAAAAATAAAATAATCTGATTTTTTCAAAAAATCAGTAAAAAATTGATGGGGGGGGGGGTGTCACAGTGATTTTGCAAAATTTGGGATTTTTTTTTCAATCCCTTTTTGAAATGTGGGAGTTGTTTCTGACGCAGTCTGTATATATATGGAAGTTAGAGTTTATGGTTTTTCTCGGCGTCTCGTATATTTTTGGTTGATTTTTTGTTGTTGTGAAGTGTTGATAAAAACGGAGTTCTGTTTATAATTTATTGGTCTGGAATTTATTGGAAAATGTGCTGATACGAAAGAACCTTTCAATTTTGATTTACTTATTTATTTATTTATTTATTTATTTATTTTATATTCCATAAATTTATTTAATACAATAACGGTCGGTATTGTAATGGTCATAGCAGATTTTTTATTATTACAATAAATATAATTGTGAAATAAAGTACAGTGTTTTTAACAGTTTTATAGAAAAATATATTATATCATAGTAAAAAATCTTTCAGAACTCATTATATTAACATAAAACTGCTTTAGGTTAAAGTTTTCTATTAATATTTATTAATAATCGACATTTCGACGAACTCAACTTACGTCTTTATCAGGATAAATTATACAAATGACATATAATAAATAAACAGAACATAGCAACAAGTTACTAGATAACTAGATCTAGTCACTTATTTGTTACTTAGTAACTTGTTTCTATGTTCTGTTTATTTACTGTAAATGTCATTTGTATAATTTATACTGATGAAGACGGACGTTGAGTTCGTCGAAATGTCGGTCATTAATAAATATTAATACAGAACTTTAACCTATAGCAGTTTTTTCACATACTTATGTATGAGTTTTCTATGTGAAAATTTATTTTTATTTTTTCAAAGTCTACCCAAATCTAATATAGCCAAACATCAAACAACAACAAATAACTTTTTTGATCGGGGTTGTATGTGGCATGAGGGGATTGTATGAAGGGGGTAATATTGAACACTCATAAAATTGGTTACCGGTTCATACTAAAATTTCGTTTAGTTGTTTTGGCTACGCAAGTCTTGTACCGAAGTGTATACATAGTATAGAATTTTAAGAAAGCCTAACTTACCGAGGTACTCGTACATAGGAACACAAAAAGTATATTCAACGCACGATCACTTTTATAGCATCTGATCAAGATCTAGTTTTCCGTTTCAGTTCCGTTTCGCTACAGGAGCATTCTCCGATCGGTTTTATGACAAAAAAAAAATGTTTTTTGAAATATTTACAACGGCACGGACGCTCTAATAAAGTTGTAAAATATTTTATTTGAAGAAAATTTCAGATATAGGTTTTATTATGTTTCAATTTAGCAATAGTTATTTATGTGGTAAGAAATAAATGTGGATAATTTACTTTGTCTTAAAATTGCCAAACAAGTTATAATTTTTAACTTTTATTTGAAACATTTTTTGATACGGCTAAATATTTTTTTAAATATTTTTATGACAGTTTTTTGTTTAGTTTTTTTGTAGTAGTTGTTGTTATACAAATTTTTCCATTCTATAAATTTTGTTAATACAACACTGATGATATACGTTTCAACTTTTTATGTAAATTTAAACTGTACTTAACCTAAAACTTTTTTATTTTAAGAATTAATAAATTAAATAAAAAAAATATTTGAGAGATTTGACAATTTTTATTAAAATATTTTACAATAATATTAATATAATAAAAATATATAGTTATGTAGGTATATATACATCAGTATGAAAGTATGTGTAATAAAATATATAATAATGATTAAATGATTATTGAATAATATAGAATAATGATATTTAATACAATTATAATAATAAGAGACGACATGTAATCAAAATGCGTGTTACCATGACGAGAATGAGGCGATGAAAAATAGTAATCTTCATTTGAGCAATTCGATAAATCATTTCAGTCAATCAAATATAATATTCAATTAATTATTATTGTTTTTATAAACATACAGTTTGGCAAAAATATTGCGGCTAGTTGCTAGTTTTATTAGAAAAATTGTGTGAAGTAAAAAAAAATATTTTTACATTATTTAGATAAAAGAATTAGAGGTATAGATTATGTTATTTCGTTGATATGAAGGATATTAACGAATATTTTGAGTTTATGAATGTAATTCTGTAGCTTTACAGATTTTTTTTTCGTTTTCTAGTCAATAGAATTATTCTTTTGATAGAAAAAGATAAAATATTCTGTAATGCTGCAGGTCTGACAAATGTGAATCGAATAAGTCCATAACTTTTCAAATTTTTTATCAAGTCTACAGTTAAATCTATCAAAGTGAGTAGCACTGTGTCAGTTGTCAAAAACACATTTGTTGTTGATGAATTTGTAACAATTTAATATTGGAAAGGCGGTGGTCTACTCAAAACAGAAAAAATTGGCACATGGTCTGCGAGATGAAAATGTTTGGGGCGTCTGGTATATAATATATAAATATTAATTAAATATATATAGATTATATATATTGTATATTTAATTAATTAATGTCGATATTATAAAAAAAAGTTAATGTGTAATATATGTATGAGTTAATATGAATCCACAATTTTTTTTGGCAATCTGTATGCATATATATTAAATATTCATTAAATATTATATATAATTAACGAAATTTTAATACCATTTATAGCGTACACAAAATTATATTTATTTGAACATTTTCAAAATAATCAAGATTAATACAAACATATACATTTATACCTTAACACATGACGAAAGTAAATGATCATTAAGCTATATTTACTATTGCGGTTTTAGCAGTAATAGTATAGCTAGTACTGCATTCTTACTCTACCTGCTAAAATCGTAGTGGTAAATGTAGCTTAATGATCATTAATTTTGTAGTGTTTATTAGAAAAACTCAATTTAAATCTAATGCCCACAATAAGATTGCAATTGATTATTTCAAAAACTGATCAAACGAATATAAATATTATTTTCGTAAATAAATATTGATATAATTAATGTAGCAACGTGGTACCGTGTGTTAGAAGTGTTGGTGCATGCGCAGTCGCGATATGCGTTACAGTTGGATGAGCATTCGGTGTACGATGCACAATTGCATTGAAACCATTATGATCATCTGCTGTATATTCAACGGTACGTTTACTGCCGTCTGGTTCAATCAGCGAATAACTGCCATGCACCACGTCACCGACACGGGTCTCCTTTTGTTCCTTGGTGTCGCCTGTATGCGAGTCCTGCAACAAAAAGAATTTATCTCCGATTTAATCGGTTGCTAAATTTTAGAAAACTAAAGTAACACTCACAAAAATATCTAATTTTATCTACAAACTATGAGACACTATGATGTCCAGTATTTCTAGGTATAATTACTCAACTGCTGTAATTGTACATAATTGTTACAAACATTATGTAATATGATATTACCAACGGAATGGAAAAGTACATATGTATGTAATATTACAATTAGTAAAGTCTCTTTTAGTAAATTTACAGAACTTAAATTTGTTTAGTTCTGTAATATTATGTATATACCGAGGGGGAAACCACTCATAAAATCTGGTGTACAAATTTATTAAAATCCCTTAAAATTCTAGTAAATTCATGGTAAAATCCATAAAATCATGGTAAAATCTATTAAAAATATTCTTAAAAATCTTGTAAAACCTCTGATAAAATCCTAAAAATCTTGGAATTTTTTTATAAAATCCGAAAAATCAAATGAAGAATGACTACAATACGTGAAATTTGTAAAATCTGGTGTACAAAATTTGAAGAAGTGGTTTTTCCTCGGTATATACATTTCTAAATTTACATAAAGGATGTATTTTGAAATGAATGAATTACAATTAAAATATTTTATTAGTATTATTACACCAAATATCTACTAAGTCTCATTATTTTTAGATAATAATATACAAGTTTATTTTTACTTACTTTATGTGATTATTATGAATTATGTAAAAATTACAGAATTTTGAGGTAGAAATACAAAATATTTATAGTAAAATGAAATTACAGATTTTTATAGTAAAATTTTACTACTATTTTTCTGTAATTTCGCTATTATTTTTTTTACAGTGTAATTTATAAAGTTTGTATTTAATTGGATTTTTATAAGCTTTACATGACAAAATATAATTTTATTTAAATAAATGAAATATTGTCATATATTCTGAGGATACATTTTAAGCCAATCATAAATAATTTTTTACTTGGAAATATTGGAAATATTGGAAATATTGGCTCTTAAATGACAAAAAAGTTTTTCAATAATGAACAAAAAATATTGTATATTTAAGCTTGTCAAACTTTTAATAATATACGTCATATTTCTCGGAATATTACGTATTAGAATTTTTATTCCATCAATCAATAAAAATATTGCTATTGCTTGTGCAAGTTTTTATAAATTACAATTTTTTTTGAAAATTCAACACAGCGAAATAAGTAATATATCATCCAAACTTATTATTTACGAAAAATATAATAATCTAACGTTAAATTTCATATGGCAGAATAACTAATTTGTCCTGTCACAATGCAAACAACATTCAAATATAAAAATGTTTACGTTTTGAAAATATAATAGCAACTGGAATAAATTTCTACTGCAAATAAAATTAAAAGTATATGGGGGTGTGCGGACAGTAAAAAATAAATGAGATCGCCTGTTCGGGCTACAACCCGTTAAACGAGGCTGTATATATTTTGTAGACGAACCGAAATTAAAAACATTTGTTTTATTACAATTCACTGACTGTTTAATTAGGTTAATGAAACTCATATAGACGTACGTTCGTAATGAATGTAAATGTATGACATCAAAAAATACATTAATTTTCATAAGCCCCCCCTAGATTAATCGAATTAAAATAAAAATGATAATAATTTAGTTTTGCTACCAAAAATTGCAAGTATAGGTAGTAGTTTGTGTTTATTATTAATGTCATTCGTATATTTTTTTCCTGATGATGATATACGTTTAGTATATCGAAGCGTCGAATTTTAATTAAAACTATACTGAACTAAGAATATAGAAGTTTATTTTTTTAGTTTTTAAAATATTTGTTATGTGACCAAATAGTAAAATTATTAACAATTATTATGATTTAACATAGTAAAAAATGTTTTAGAACTCTACGTATATCATCATCAAGAGAATTTTTTTTTTGTAACAATAGTATAAAATTTACGAATTTTGCTAAAAAATGTACGTTTATATAAAATAATTTCATATTTCGATTTTGTTCCAAAAAAAAAAGAAGATAGTTCTTTCGGCTAAAGCTTACCAGTTTTTAAGAATTTTAAATGATCGATTAAGGCATTGATTAA
Organism: Clivina fossor; assembly: GCA_963966155.1. Lineage (NCBI taxonomy): Eukaryota > Metazoa > Arthropoda > Insecta > Coleoptera > Carabidae > Clivina > Clivina fossor. Next base: position 14,349,032 of record OZ014559.1, on the reverse strand, counting down.
AGAAATATATTACTTATTTACTCAATGGTTAAGGTTACGGTTAAACTTCTAAAAATCGTCAGTCGTATTTTTATTTGTTCCATACGCCATATTTGCTCAAATTCAGTTATAGCTTATTTTGGCAATATATTTGTTTGTTTTCTATCTATTTTATCAATCGTGAATGTTATAATTTTAATAGTTTCGAATTGATTCCAATATTCTTACTATAAACAATTCAATTCAGAAACTTTAAACATCATTTTCGCGAAAGTAAGGTTTTATGATATATGTAACAAACAAGAAATCTACTGATAAAATATCTAAAAAAAATACCGGTTTATTTTACCGTTTTATGCCCTGTTTAAAATCGCAATAGAAAATAAGGCCCATATTCTGATCTTTTTTGTTAATGAAAAAGTGCTTTTATTTTTTGCTTTAAAATAAATTTTTACTTCTACCGCTTATCAAATATGTAATAGTATTTCTATTTTTGATATATTTTTTATATCTAATATTATAAAATTCAAATAAACTAATTAAATTTACTTAATCAGTAATTTTAAGTAAACATCAAAAGTACTTTTGACAAAAATCACTTTTAAAAATGAGATGAGAATACGGGCCTAAAAAATCATCTTAAAAAGATTAATAAATATGAAAATGAAATGAGACTTACTTGGACACCATATTCAAAACTATACTTGGCCGGCGCGTGATAATCGACAACTTTAGTCACAGCAGGAGCGTGAGCAACGGCTAAAGTTGGCGCGTGAGCCACGGCCAGTGTTTGTGGTAATTCGAGGGTATGCGCAGCATGACCTATGGCAATTGGTGCGTGAGCTAAGGTCAGAGCAGGCGCATGAGATAATTCGAGGGTAGGAGCGTGAGATAAAGCGTAGGTAGGCGCGTGAGATAATTCGAGGGTAGGAGCGTGAGATAAAGCGTAGGTAGGCGCGTGAGATAATTCGAGGGTAGGAGCGTGAGATAAAGCGTAGGTAGGCGCATGAGATAATGCGAGGGTAGGAGCGTGAGATAATGCGAGGGTAGGAGCGTGAGATAGAGCTAGTGTAGGATGTTCAACGGCTAAAGAAGTTTGTGATAAGGAGACTGCTGCAGGACCTGTGCTTACTGTTATTGGTTTCGAATGGACGAAAGTTGATAGGAGGCATAATGCTATGACAATCTGAAAAAAAAATTGAATAATTATTATTTATAATTGATTTAAAATTTGTAAAAGTTACAATTTTTTTTTACTTATTATTTCAGAAAAACTAACGTTCCTAATTATCTTCATTATAACAAAAAAAAAAAGGATAAACTTTATTTTTAATATTATTTTAATATTAAAATAGTTGTTATTTTCTGTCAAAAACATATTTTTTTAAATTTTTTAATTAGTTTTAATTACATTAACTAACTTAATTAATTAATTAACTACACGATAGATTTATCTATACAAAAATCTATACAATTTACTATACAAAATTATATATAGAAAATATACAAAATTAATACGTTTTACACGATATAGAATAAAATGTACAGACGCATGCGCAATGATATTTTACATATTGACAATTTATTTATATCTAATTTGAATTGATGAATATTGATAAATTCTCGTATTTATCAATAATAATATTAACTGCTTCAACTAAATAAGAATTAAAAAAAAAGACTATACACATATAAAAATGACATTTCGGTCATTTTTGTTTATATAAAATTCACGCCATTTCTTGATAATTTACTATGCAAATTCATTTTTTTTTATGTATAGAAAAATATATCTTGTAAAACCAACATTAAATGAAATTTTCTCTCAAATATTTTGTATATACAACTTGTAAATTTTATAATGTTTATTAAAAGGCAATCTAGTAATGAAAGTCACTCACAGTGTTATATATGATACTGATGATTAGATATATAAAAATTATTATATCTAATATAACGTATTTTGACTAGTTCCAAGTGTTAAATTTAGCGTACGACTGTACTATAATATTGAATGCACACATTACAATTACAAATACAGAACGAATATAATAAACACAAATGCGAATATAATCTCGATTATTACACGTAGCACACAATTCAATGCAGCTATACACAAATATATATATATATATATATATATATATATATATATATATATATATATATATATAGGTACATATATACGTTTTCGTTCAGGTGTGTATACAGTACGTTATATGGTTATTTAATGTGTGTTTTTTCTGGACACGGCTCTGTGCTTTAGAAATAAAATTTTCTTTGCATGATGAATTCAACAAAAAAAAAACTGGCTATTACGTTTATTTATAACGGTTTATTTTCACATTTTTTGTGTTACATTCATCGTAAGATGTTTATGTTTTTCTAAACTAGAAATATTTCTAATTTATTATTTTATTTATATATAAAAAATCTCAACAGACCATAGTTTTTTTTTGGAATTTTTGGTTTGGCCCAACTCTGATATATAGTATTGAATGAGAATTATGCAAGTGCAAAACATTGTAATCTATAATATTATATAATCTATAGAATTATTACGATAATTATAAATGTAATTCTAGATAAGAATAATTGATGTAGAGCACGTATTTCTAGCTGAATTTAAGTATTTATAATCTGATATAACTAAACAGATATACACATAGCTACTATATCTATATATTTGTGTATGTTACTATAAAATTATACACAGCTACGATCATTGTAATACTGTAATATTTATATTAAACAATTTATTTGATTTTTTATATATGCACAGAAGAACAATAGTCAATAAATATTTTTATGTTTCAAGATATTTTGCTATTTTATTATCTGCAAAAAGATTTTAAATTAAATATTTTACTAAAATAAAATGATTTTAGGTTGTAGTTCTGTATTAATATTTTTTAATAATCGACAATTCGATGAACTCAACGTACGATTTCAGGAAAAATAACATTTACAGTAAATGAACAGAACAAGATACTAGCTAACAAAATAAGTAACTAGATCATACAAATTTGTAAATTTTTAATTAAAGAAAGCCAAATTTTATTTAAATCAGTGCTACTTTACACTGATTGATATTATCTTTATAAATTTCTAATTGCTTCTCTTATCAATCAACTGTTAATATTGTTCGGTTTTGCATTTATAATAGTATCTTCGAATTTTACATCATGAAAATTTTCAAACGCATGTCGTACAAGATACTGTAATAATTGCAAGACTCAACAATATTAACAGTAGATTGATAAGAGAAGCAATTGAAATTTATAACGAAAAAGACAATATCAATCTTTGTGAAGGCATTAAGTTAAATAAAATTTGGCTTCCACTAATTAAATATTTATAATCTAGTTACTTATTTCCTTACCTAGTAACTTCAGCTTATTTACTGTAACTATTATTTATATTATTTTTCTTGATGAAGACGTACGTTGAGTTCGTCGAAACGTCGATTATATTAATGAATATTAATTTCTTTGATTTATTAATGCTTAAATTTTTGGCTTTAAAATAAATTTTTACTTCTACCTCTTTTTAAATATGAATAGTAGTTTTATTTTTGATATATTTTTTATATGTCTAATATTATAAAATTTAAATAAACTTATCAAAATTGCTAAATAAGCAATTTTAAGTGAACGTCAAAAGTACTTTTGACAAAAACCACTTTTCAAAGTGTGGTGAGAATACGGACCAATTTTTTTATATTGCCAGTAAAAAAAAAATTAGATTAGTATTATATTATATAGTAAAAAATTTTTCAGAACTCATTATATAAAATAAAACGGCTTTGAGTTTAATTTCTGTGTTAATATTTATTAATAATCGACGTTTCGACGAACTCAAAGTCTGCCTTCATCAGTTAAAACTGATACAAATGACAATTACAATAACTAACAGGACACAGAACATAGTTATTTACTGTAAATGTCACTTTTTTTATGAAGACGGACGTTGAGTTCGTTGAAACGTCGATTATTAATAAATATTAATACAGAACTTAAACTTATAGACGTTTTATTTTATTATATATATCTAAACCTACCTTTTTAGCCATTATTAATGCTGGTAAATAAATCGTTCAACTAAAACAGTATATTTTAATGTTTAAAAGGCACTGCTAATAACTAAACTAAATCAATATCTTAAAACTGAGAGGCATATTCGAGTCTTTATATACGAAATTCATTCCCATCAGCTATAGCAGAAAATGGGGGCCATACCTTATCATTACGTAACAGAACTCTACGATGTTTGTGTGTGTGTGTGTATGTGTGTTATGCCCCACTGTTATGTCTTAAGTTAACTTCTATGTGCACGTGTTGTGTGTGCGAGTGTGCGTGTGTGTGTGTGGATACATACATTACATTAGCCACATAACATTGCATTACATACTTGACATAAGACGTAACCGCGAGGTATCTATGTACCACAGAAAGGGTTGCTTTAGGAAAAAAATTAATTAGATCAGTGCTTCTCAACTGGTAGGAGTTTATTTACTGTCAGGTGTAGAATTTTTTTTAAATTAAGGCCCGGTATTTCCAAATATTGAAATTTATTTATTTTTGGAATAATTTTGAAATTAACAGTAACATATTTTTGCAGAACTATTACTGTATCTTCAAATTTTTTAATAATTGCTAGACCAATCAATATTTGTAGCAAATTTATAAGAGAAGCAAAAGAGATTTATAAAGAAAAGAATAACACTGTTAGGTCACTGAGTTAAATAAAATTTAACTTTCATTAATTAAAAATCGGTAATTTCTTATGATCTAGTTACTTATATGTTACATAGTAACTAGTTGCTATATGTACTCTGAAACTAAATTTGGTTTTTAATAATAATTTAATTGAAATATCTAGATATATCTTGCACAAAATAAATATTGAAATTGAACGTTTCTGGAAGCGACTTTGACGCTTTTATGCTTCTGCTTTGTTTTACTGCAAAGTTTCATGATAAAAGTATTGTAATATTTGTTTATGTTAAACATTCTATGCGTATTTACTACGAAGCAGAAAAATTGAAAACAAACTGGATTAATTTTTTTATTTCAAATTTAAATCTAACACTTTTTGCTTGTTATACATTGGCACTCAAATATGCACATATGCTGCCGTGGATGCATTTAAACAGACATAAAATTAAATACTACACTTATAAAATTATATATGTTATATTTATAATTTATAATAAGCACATAACAATAACTAACAAACTCTTACTTTCGAGAATGATTTAAATAATTCAAACAAATTATATCTTTCGTGATTTTTTAAAAAATCAGATTTTTTTAAATTTATTCTAAAAAATTCAAGAACAGTCCAGTTCTACTGAAAATCATCAATTTTTGTTTATAGATAAAACAACTAAAATATTAGAAAAATTATCTAAAAATTGTTCTTAAAATACTTTATTGTATAGTATTTAAACAAGGTGTTATTTATGATTTTGTCATTTAAAATAAATTAGTACTACTAGATATGGAATTACAAAATTTTAAATAATATAAAAAAAATTCTTTATTAATTATAGTAGGTACTTGTTTATAAATAAAAATCTGAAAAAAATTCTAAAACTGGTACAGTATCTAAAAATGGTCATTATTTAATATAAAAACTATAAGATAAATTGTCGCAACCGTTATTGTGCGGAAAAATCAACAGCACTCAACCTTAATTTAATTAATAAAATTATTAATACACTTGGTAACACATGACTCATAAACACATGACAAGATACTGAACATGCAGAAACTTTTCACAATAAAAAATCACCCTATATCATATAAGAAAGTTTCCTAATATAATTTCTAGAATATCGTATATATAATATATATATCGTAACCACTATAATCATATAAGTTTTGACAACATGCTAACCAGTGATTCTCAACCAGGGTTGAGCTGATTTTAATCATTAAATTTTGAAAGGGGCTATTTATACATACGGTATGTATACGCAATTGGCTATTTATACATATGTACAGTATTTTTACGTAATTGGCTATTTAGGGTAGGTTAGGTTAGTAGGTTGGTTTAGTTTTTTTTTTTTTTTTTTTGGTATGTATAAATAGCCAATTGCGTATACATACCGTATGTATAAATAGCCTTATCCTTAAATTTTTTCAAATAGAGCAGTTCAATTTCTTAACTATTTTAAACTCAACTATTTCTAAACGTACAAAATGATTCACTTTCTTTGTAGCTTCATATTATTTAATTGTAAAATTATATTAGTCATTTATACGAAATAAACATGTAGTTTTTTTTTATGTGATATTTAATAATTGTGTAATGTTGATTTTCATATGAAACTGTACATTTAGTAATGTGTTATAAATATTCGCGAATATACTATAAGTTTAAAGTCCGGTTATACTTATAAAACCAAATGGGCATAACTGATTTTATAACCGCGGTAAGTAAACTGCGAACATAATAAACAAGTACTATGAGCAAAACATGACCTGCTTAAATGATTAATTACTAATGGAAATCGCGGGAGAAAATCACGTTACGATTAAATTTCAAACAAATATCATAACACTTTATTCATTTTTTTTTTTAAATTAAATATGTCACAGAAATTTTCAAAAATATATACTTGTTTTTTATAATACTGTACACTGTAAAAAATGTATCTTAAATTTATGTAATTTTTATATAGGTTTTAACAGTAAAAATAACAATATTTTTGTTATTTTACTGTGGTAATTACGTATTATTACATTTTTTATGAAAAATTACATTTACATACAGTGTAGTTTTTGTCAGATGCAAGGTTACACGAAGAAAAACTTTTTTATTTATATAAAGACAGTTCTGTTTTTAGTTAGCATCGATTTATTTAATACGATGACGGGGTCGGTTCTGTGTTGGCCACAGCAGATTTTTGTAATATTATAGATAGATTATGAAATTATTTGCAATAATGATATACATTTACTGACATTTATATTTATGCAAAACAAATAATTGTTTAGCAAATACATTTTTTTTTTCAATCACGCCTCTATTTTTCTATATTCTGTATATACAATCCATGTAGTCATTGTAAAATAGTGGGTGTTCCAAAATATACAATGCAACATGTCAAGCTAGTGTAATAGATATTAGACAATATATTTGTACAAAGAAATTGGTAAATTATGTAATAAAAATTGATATTTGTTTATATAATGAAATCTATATCATTAAAAATTATGTTTTAGAGATTTAGTTACGTTCACAAATGATGCCATTTAACCGAAATTATATCTCAAAGATCTTAAATGGTAGGCAGTTGAAATTGGGACAATATAGTTTTGTTTCAACCGAAGGGATGAAAATAATTTTCTCAAATTTTGTACACCAGATTGTACAAATTTTCAGTTGAGATTGTAAGATTTTACAGATTTTATTCGAAATTTCTAAGATTGTAGTGATTTTATTCTAATTTTTTTTTTTAAATATATATTTTATGATTAATTGTATCACGTGTTTAAACCGATTTTAGTCTAACAACATGATTAATTAGTGGTCAAATGACAAATCATTGATGCAGTTAATTATTTAATTTAACCATCGATTTAGTTATATTATTTCGATTTAATGTATATCTATAATTTTAATTTAAATTTATTTGAAATTAAAAATAAAACTAAAAAGACATTTTAAATTAAATAAAAATTAATATAAAATTATCTGCATTAGCACTTCCACCAAAATTGCTTGGTGCAACTGCCACCAATATTGCTAGTATTTTGATTGAATATTTTTAAACATGTAACTTTTTTATTATCAACTTAAAAAGAATTAATTGCTGTTTTAATATTCTATATTTTCAGAATCAACTGTTAACTATCAACAATAAGGATTATACAATTTTCTGTTAATCCACGAAATATTATCATAATAACGATGGATTAATCTAGTTATACTAGCGAAAAAATTAATATTCTTATAATTTTATAATATTAAATTAATATTCTTAGTATTTTTCTTATAATTTAATATCTATTTTGCTGTTTATGAAACATTTTCTTGATGGACAAAAGATTTTATATATTTTATTTATATTTTGTTTTCTCGGACTTACAATTAGTTTTTTTATGAGTTATGAGCATAGTTCTGAAACAATTTTTAATTCATATTTTGTAATTTTCAATTTTTGCAAGACACTTTATAATCTATGTAATCCATAGATCATAAATATGTTGGGTAGTAGCATGTACCAATTTAGTCGCACGACTATTGTATATACATACTTAATAAAAACCTTTTCGCATAAGTTCTACCGAATGGATTTATGTGAGTCTATGATCAACGGATAAACTATTCTTATAACATCTTCGCCTGCGGCTTGTGTTATAAACTTTTATCTTTATGAGTAATAATCATCATTACGTGTGATAGTTAAATAATTTTTCAAAAGTTAAAGATATTGAATTTTTTTTATATCATAGTTAACAATGATTCAATATGTCTATAATTCTTTATAATTGCTATTGATAAATACGAAATGTTCCTGAACATAAATCATTAATATTGTTATTATTATTAATAATAATATTGACATTTTATAATGACTTGTTAAATATTTGTTATAACTATTATATTTTTTGACATACAAATAATATTTAAATTATTTATAACAAATATACCTACATTAATATAATCATTATTGCATATTAACATAAATAAATTCTAATACAAATCTTAAATAAAATATGCAGTTTATAATTTATCATGTATGTTAAAAAAATTAATATCACCTTGACATAAGCATTTTATTTAGTGGGACACTAGAACTAATTTAAGTTTTTAAACAAATTAATTAACTAGGTTAATTGGGAAATTTTGAATTAAACAAAAATTTCTGCAAAAATGTTTAAAGATAATATTGAAAGTTTTGCTAACGTTATAAATACTAAGTAAAAGGATAATTATTGTTATTACATAGCAAAGATTTATTACTGTATTTTGATTAATTTATTCTGTTTTTGAAATTGTCACTTAGACTAGAAGGATAAGTGGTATATATACAGAAAAAACCTTTAGATGAATTTTCTGTTTTAGTTGTTCTATTAAAAAAAAAAATCTGCTGACTACAGGACCGATCGTCATCGTATTAAATAAAATTATGGAATAGAAAAATATATATAACAACAAACAATTACTGTATAGTCAGAACTAAACAAAATTGTCTTGACATAAATATGCGACCTATTTACAGAATTATATAATATATATTAGAAAAATATAAAAAATTATAAAAAACAATATTTAGCCGTATTGAAAAATGTTTTAAAGTTGATAGTTATAACTTGTTTAGCAACTTTTGTTAAATACATTTTTTCGAAATATATGACATCAGTAAATTACCACTTCCGGTTTTCAGGTCATTATCAAAAGTTGGTTATTTTCAAAATCACTATTAGTTAAAACTAATTATAAAACAGTATCATCGGCTCGTATTCCCACCTCACTTTGGAATGTGATTTTTGTCAAAAATACTTTTTACGTTTACTTAAAATTAATTAGTTTATTTGAATTTTGTATTTTTAGATAAAATATATCAAAAATATAAATACTACTCATATTTGATAAGAGATAGAAGTAAAAATTAATTTTAAAGTGAAAAATAAAAGCACTTTCTCATAAACAAAAAAGGTGGGAATACGGGCCATTGTTTTAAAGTAAAATTTATGATTTATGAGATGAAAATAAATAGAATTTGAATCAGTACGGATCTGTTGTGATATGATTAAATAATTATATAATTATAAATGACAATTTTTTAAAAAAAATATTCGTATATATAAACGATTGAAGACCAAAATTGGAAGTAGAATTATGTTCAGTTAATATATTTATTAATAATAAATATCGCATTGAAAAGCATAATTTATGTTCATATTATACGGAATTATATTTGAACATAACATTAATATTACCTACAAATTGTCGGTAATAAATTTTGTAATAAGTAAAATTTATTTATTAGCAACATGCTAAATTTGCTGTTATGCTAACTATTTTCGGTTTTGAAATATTGTTATGCATTTATTAAATCGTTTATTATATTAATACAATTTGTTCTAGTTCTATTGCTATAGATTTTTTTTTGTTATCTAGAAAACATATTTTAATAGTTTATTCTAGGACGTTTATTTTTTTTACAGTGTAGTCTGAGATTAATTTTCGAGCAACAACAAAGTTAATTATAATAACTTACTTATTGTCTTGTGCAATAATTCTGTTGTTACATTTTACAAATGGTTCTCAAGATTTTCTTTGATTCACTGTATTAAAGTATTAAGTATAAAAATAAAAAAATATTATCTTTAGGAAATGCTTTATTTGCTGTAACGATAACAAAATATTTTTGTTTCCTTTTTTATAAAAATTCGTTACAATATTTTATTATCTGAAATCGAGGAAATAAAAAATGAAATTGTGGTTATATATCAAATTTTTGAAATCAACAACATATGAAAGTTTCTTTGGAACAAAATAATGAATTACTTACAAGAAATTTTTATTCTTTTTTTTTGCATTGTAAATTCAACTAATCAATGCGAGTTGTTTTATTGACCAATATACAATGTAATTGCGTGTTTTGTTTGAGTTTGTGATTAAGTTAAGAACGTTTTATGCAACTGACATGTGTTTATAAATTAGACTATTTTAACTAATTAAATTTTTTATGCTATGTAATGGTAAAGTTAATTAATGCGTATTAAATTAAATGGAATACAAATTAGTGGAACGTGATTTAAATTTAGTGTTGCGTGAAGGTCTTGATCAGGGACATAATACTTGCTTATTATTTTATGATAATTTATACTAAATACATTTAAATAACATGAAATTAAATTTATTGCATATATATATATATATATATATATATATATATGTATCATAAAATGTTATAAATAAAAGTGTAAAACTTGTTTAGCAACTTTTAACAAATAAAATTTGTCTCTGCTGCGAAATATTCATGAAACACATAAAAGTGACATCAGTAAATTACCACTTCGGTTGGCAGATTAATATCAAAAATTTATCAAATTGAGATATTTATTTTCGCAGCTTAATTAGTAAATTTTAAAACAATCCGTTCAGCCGAATTTGCTCTACACGTGTCCACAGACAGACAGACGGATATCACGCTAAAAAACAGTTGATTCGTAGTATTATAAGCTTAATTCTTCGTGCTTATCTGTGAAAAATTTCAATATATTAAATTTGGTATGGTTACAATATGTGATATAACGATCTGTAATTTTTTTATAGCAACTAATTAACAAAAAAAAACTAATTTAATAAATTAATAAATAAGAAAATAAAAACGAATAGCTATAAAACCAGTAGCATGTTACAAGTTGAAGTTCACAGCATCCCTTTTAAGAGATGGCTGTGCATACAGTCTATTAAAAAAGTCAAGTGTATATATAACATTAAGAAAACGACAGATGTGTTCATACATACATAACGTAATACAAGTATTATAAAAACGTTTATAAAAACTTGTATTTTGAAAACTTGTTGTTGAATATATACAAGTACTTACACACCATCTGTACCTTAGGAGATAACTAACGTTATGTATAATTTCTCTTCACTTAACTTTAAAGTTGCTGTCTGTCGACTCGAGTTTTATATGATTAGGAAAAAAATAATCAAACACAGTTACTATTCAAATGAATTAATGTATCTTTGTGCCAGTTGCATGAAATATTATTAACTTAATGATTAATTATGAAATTTGATCGCTGCTAATTTGACAAAAACCTAATCGAAGAACAAGAAAATATATACCGTATTTGCCCGACTTTAACGCGACACCGAAATTTTTCATAAAGATATCAAAATTTAACGCTATCCATTCAATTTTTATAAAAGAATTCAAAGCAAATAAAATTCAAGAGTTATTATATTCCATTACCTATAGACCTCAAATTTAGCGCGAGTCAATTTTTTTAATGGGAAATAATTAGTCAAAAAAATATCGCGTTATATTCGGACAAATACGGTAATATTATCGTGGAGTCGGAGTCGAGAAGTCGAAAAATTTTGCCGAAGTCGGAACTTGATTTTGATTTGTTGCGAAGTATTAACAAATATAAAAATAAATAAAAATTTTTTACTTTTTTTTTTTAATATTAAAAATAACGCCACGATGTTACCACTAACAATTTGCATTATCTAATGATCGATAAACCTAAATATGAGTACATTATCGTCTCACTGCTGGAACAGACAGTCATTCATTCTCTAGTCATAATAAAAATTCAAATAACGTTACAGTCAAACAAATGTACAAAACAAAAGACAATATAATATTAAACACTGAAAAAATGTAACTGAAATTTATGTAATTTTACATAGGTTTTAACAGTAAAAATAACATTTTGTAATTTTACTGTGATAATTAACGTAATATTACATTTTTTATGAAAAATTACATTTAAAAAACATATAAAATTACATAATTTTTTTTGTAAACATAAATTTTTTACAGTGAACATTTTTAATATAATCTTTACTGAACACTGTTATGTCTTTTTGATAAATAATTTCATTATCATATTGCATTTGCAACATTTAAAATAATTATTAACATTATTTTTGTAAATGTTTATATTAGTTTAATATAATAATATTATAGACACGAAATGTATTTTCTGTAGAAGAATCATGAATGTGGATGAATCAAAAATTACTTGTTTAGATAGAAATGTTTGGAGGAAACTAATTTCAGGATAGTGGAAAGAGTTTGTGCCATACTCTTTTTGGTACATGGCGTGATTGTGTATGTATATTTGATTAGTTAGCATTTTTCTATCAAAATGTAGATTTTTTTTTGTAATTGTATTAAATTATAGACAATTATTGAAAAAAAAATGTTATATATTTAAATTTAAAAAGTTTTTGTTCAAATCACGTTGCATGAAAATTTATACTTGTAATATCTATGGTTGACTGACAACCCTGAACAATTCAACAGATAAAATTACAGTGTATGCATTCTTTTTATAAAATGATACATGTTGATATATCTAATGATAGAAAAATATTTTTATGCAAACGTATAAATTTGCTTCAAAGTAACGGTTAATATATTTTTAGCTTTTTTTTTTGTATTAAAATTATTATCTGAGGTTGAAACTACTTCACTATTCTGTAAAAATCAAATGTTAAAATCAACTACAGGTTAATACAAAACTTGTAGAATTTATTAAAATGTTTATTGTGTTATATAAGATAATTATTGAATATAGAATATAGATAATAAAGAATTTGCTATAACAGTTGAAACATTATATAAAATAATCATTAATTATTTGATAACATATTGTATTTATTAACTGTTATGAGAACAAGAATATTCTATAATGAAATAATAATTATGAAAACGATAATTGCAAATTGATATATTAAGTTGACAGCAATTAATTAAATTAGTAAAAGTTATTATGTAATAATTTTATTGTAGATTTACAATGTATTTTAAATTTTAAATTAATTTTCTAATAAGAAAAATTATAGCAGTTTATAATTTCTATATAAATTAGTAGTTATTCGAGTTATTCGTTGTTATCTTGTTGTTATTCAATTAATCAGTTTTACTTAAACACGATTTTATTCAAAAAAAAATAAATTATATGACAAAAAGTTCTGTTCATTTGTACGATAGCTATAGAGGAATATGGATATATTGTTTTATTTTATGTAACTTAAGAAAGTTAACATAGTAAAAAAATCTTTCAGAACTTATTATATTAAAATAAAACGGCTGTAGATTGTAGTTCTGTATTAATATTTATTTTTCCGGTCAAGCTGTCGATGAACTACTTCACCTCCGATTTCGATGAAACTTTGTCTAAATATTCCTCTAACAATAACAATAACGGTATAAATAATAATAAGTGGTGGTCAGGTTAGGTTAGGTTTGTTAGATGTACGTTGAGTATATCGAAACGTCGATTATTGATAAATATTAATACAGAACTATAACCTAAATCCGTTATATTTTAAGAAAGTTATATTTTTGTAAAATATTTTGATACTATAAGACTGCAGACAGATATTCAATTAAATGTACATATGTTTGAATTATATAAATTATTCCAGTAAAGAATCTTTCAGAACTCATTATATTAAAATAAAAAAGCTTTAGGTTTAAGTTCTGTATAAATTTTAATTAAAATACTGCACGTATATCATCGTCAGTAAAAAAATCTACAAATGACATAAAATAATACATACACAAAACATAGAAACAAGTTATTAGGTAACAAAATGCACTTAACTAGATTATAAAATTTATTTAATTATTAATTAAAGAAAGCAAAGAAATTTATAAAAAAAAAGATAACATTATTCCGTGTGAAGGCATGAAATTTGACTTTCTTTAATTAATAATTTATTAATATTATAATCTAGTTACTTGTATTTTGTTACCAAATTACTTAACAAATAAAAATAAAAATATGATCTTATTGTAGCAAAAAGTTAATAAAATAAAATAATTTCTGTTAAACTACAAAATAATTTAAAAAAGATTAAATACGTATTTCGAAAGCTAAGCTTTCATCATTAGTAGCAAAAGTTAAAACTAAAGTCCTAATCAGTGACTACACAGATACTCAACGTACCCAGTTGTCAAGTGTTCTTTGACGAACTTTCGGTTGATATTTGGCCGAATATTCGTTATTCTACTATTCGTCACATCACTAATTTTCACACAATTTTTTATGTGTCCCAAATAGGATATGAGATAGTATAAAATTATGTCATTTTCACATCACACATCATCAATGATAGCAATTTTTTCATGTATGCAATAAATGCAATCATTCAATTATTTTTTATATTTTCGTTTTGGGTTACGTAACACTTTCAGTCCCTTCTTAAATTTATCAAAGTATATTTGCTTGCAACGTAGGCTATGTTCATATCATACTATTTGTAGAATAAGTAGGCCATATTATATACTCTACAATTTAACCTACATTTTATCTATCCGATTTAAAACATCAGTTAGAAACTAAATTCTAATCTTATACTTCGTATATATACCCAGCCTAGTCTATTATGTATATCCGTTATCAGTTAATTGTATCTTCCTTTTGTTAAATTGCAATTTTCACTATTGTTTCCGCTTTAGATAACCAATTCTATAGTCTTATTTTAGATTTGAAATCTATGAGAAATTAGCTCGGATATTTTTGCGCTATCGTAATTTTTTATCAAGTTAAAATAGTTGAAATTAAAATAAAATGGCTTTAGGATTTAGTTCTGTATTAATTATAATTAAAAATTGACGTTTCGATGTACTCTATGTACATTATCATCAGGAAAAAATGATACAAATAAATAAACAAAACATAGAAACAAAATATAAGTAACTAGATTATAAAATTTATAAATCATTAATTAATTAATTATTATTGAATCCTAAAGCCTTTTAATTTTATTGTATATAAAATAAAATAAAATAGATTTACTTCTCTATAGATTTTAATTAAAAATCGACGTTTAGGCGTACCCTAAAACATAGAAACAAGTTACTAGATAACGAAATAAATAACTAGATCATAAAATTTATAAATTTTTAATTATTATTAAATCCTAAAGCCTGTTAATTTTATTATATATAAAATTCTTTAGATATCTTATATAATTGCCTCGTATACTTCATTACAATGAAATAATATTGCTTTAAACACTTGTTATATAAATAGAAAAGTTAATCACCTCGTACACTGCATCTCGGTGAAATAATACAGCATATATTTTCAACACAAATTGCTTACATAGATAGCTTTGAAAAAATGAATAATGTTTTTTCCCAAAATATTGGATTTCATCTTCTTGAAAATGTCAAAATAATTTAAGAAACAAGTTAGTAGGTAATAAAATAAGTAACTAGATTATAAAATTTATAAAATATTAATGTATTAATTATTATTAAATCGTAAAGCCTTTTAATTTCAATATAATGTGTTCTGAAAGATTTTTTTACTTTAGTTGAAATTATTTACGATATGGCATTTTAATGAAAATATTAATAAAATGATATATTTTCTAATGTCATTTTCATATAATTAATGTACGTTAATATTATAGTAATTAATGTATTCGAATTTCTTTGTATGACATTTAAATATTATGTAAAATGTTACAAATAATTTCTTTTTAAACAATTGGAAAAAATATATCTTTGATTTATTATGCTTGCTTTCAAGAACTATGTGAATATGTTTTAACATACAATATAATTTCACTTAGTAATTAAGCTATATAATCTTAATTATTTGATTAAACAATCTAAAGAACATCGTTCTTATTTTAATTTATATTATTAATGTATATAAAGCAGCCAAGAATTTATTTTTGTAAAATACAAAATTATGACTAAATTTATTAATTAATATAAATCGATTAATCGAACCGTTTTTTTTATATAAAATTAATTGATAAATTTTAATTGCAAATCATAGATCAATATCTTAATATCTAGTTTATAAATAATAATTTAATATCTTGTTTACAGGAAAAAATATTAAATGTTTACCATATATAAATAACTACTAAACTGTTAGAATAATTTCTCTTATAAAATATCGCATTGGAAATTTTAAAATTCATCGTATCAAATTGAAATGCATTTTATGCAAATTTCACTCCAAACACGGTACATAAATGCATAGCATAGTTAAAACGTATAAATATAACGTACAAGTAACCTACTCTAATTTGTTGTAAAAATCTGAGTTGGAATATTGTAATATTTGTTTATTACTTAATGTTTGCAATGTAAGATAAATCAGATTGAAAAATTTCGGTATTTAATAACATATCTGACAGATAAATAGTAGAGTTATTTGTTAGATAAATTGAAAATGTGCTTATTGTAACAGTGATTCAATTTAACTGAAAGATAAAAATTTGTTTCGTATATGTTATATCGACAGGTGGTGTAAATTACGCCTTCTATACTGGCTAAGATATTTGTTATTAAGCATATTAAATAATTATTTGATGATAATAATTATAATAATAATCATTTTAATTATATTAATTATTACATGCAGTATTATAACTTGTTATAACATTGTATTTACATATATTCTTTTAACGAAACGTTTATTAGACATTTGCTCAAGATGACCGAACCATCTTAACTGACTAACACTAATTTTTCCAAAATTTTTTTTTTCAATTTCACACTCATCATACACCTAATCTATATACACAAATAATAGCTAAGTAACTTTTTTATGTAACTCATACTGATTTTGCAGGAAAAATTATTGAAAATTCTAAAAAACATTTTAGAATTTTCAATAATTTTTCCTGCCAAACCAGAATGAGGTAGAGAAAAAGTTACTTAGCTATTATGTAGCTAATTTTTTTCTTTATTTTACTGAATTTTTTCAGATTTTTTTGAGCACATTTTGAAAAGTCTTATTTTGAAAAAATCTTAAGGGTACCTTGTCAAATTTTCAAAAATTCTGTTTTTAATTTTTTTCCACTAAACGATGCATCTTAGAATAATGGTTTCTTCACTCAATTATCGTACTCATTATTTCGCATTTTTCCATATAATGCTTATTTTTCTAAACCTCGTAGTTTTTGAGAAAAAAAAAATCCAAAAAATCAAAAAAAAAATCTAGCGCTCAAACGGCACATGCTAGCAAATTAAAACTAAAACCAAATTATAGAACTTTTTATTGTCTATCAAAAAGTATTCTAAGTATTTCTCCGAATTTAACTCGAGAAAGTAGTACATCGCAAATTATCGAATTTACATGTTAAACGCCGATACGAACTTAACGAACGAACACCCGGTATATATACAGTGTGTCCCAGGATTGATGTTACAAGAGGTGTAATGGACTAAAATTTTTTGAATTTCATTTCAAGATTCTGGAATTAAGCCCTGCTTGGCGTGAAACGAATTTTAAGAATTTTTTCGTTTTTTGAAAAACAAAATGGCCGTGACGGTGAAGCAAGAACTATTTTCTTTTCAGGTAAAGTACCCTTTTTGTTTAGGATACGACAAAATTTTATTAAGAAAAGTTGTTTATAATGACAAATCATGGCCGTATACCAAACTTCAGGACGATCTACCTACTTTCATTAAACTGTCTGTTTTAGATTGAACAAAATAAATTGTAGGTATCTATTAATTTATTAAAATTTTTATTTGTAGACCATTGAACGAAACAAATAGTATTTATTTTGTTCAATCTAAAACAGACAGTTTAATGAAAGTAGGTAGATCGTCCTGAAGTTTGGTATACGGCCATGATTTGTCATTATAAACAACTTTTCTTAATAAAATTTTGTCGTATCCTAAACAAAAAGGGTACTTTACCTGAAAAGAAAATAGTTCTTGCTTCACCGTCACGGCCATTTTGTTTTTCAAAAAACGAAAAAATTCTTAAAATTCGTTTCACGCCAAGCAGGGCTTAATTCCAGAATCTTGAAATGAAATTCAAAAATTTTTAGTCCATTACACCTCTTGTAACATCAATCCTGGGACACACTGTATATATATACCATCATCATCATACGAGGTTTTCCGAAGAAGAACATCCATATATAAATTAAATAGCCAAGTAGACATTACACAGCTCTGTTTCACATCAACATCTATATAAACGTACACTATCAACAGATACATTACATTCACTCATCCTTCTCAAAATCGAATACTCTGCTTATCAACATTCAACACAAGATTCATATCCTAACCTATAACATTACATCTACATCAACCATCCATCTTAGTTGCTATATAAATTATAATATCACAAAATCTAAATTAAAATTTCTTTGTATACACAACACATCAACACATAATATTTATATATAGTCAAACATTATACGGTATTTTACATAATTTTATCTCGAAACCAAAATATATATAATTTCTCTTTAGATTTGTTGAAAACGTTGTTGTTTTAAATCACGACATCTATCGATTATCGTGATTTTCTAAAATTAGTCAAACACGCTAACTCTACTCACTCGCAACACACATTCACGAAATATATTGAGACGAAACAAAAGAGAATCAAGGCGAACAAAAGTGGTTCGATGAGAGCAAAGAGAAAAAGAAAAACTGAAACAAAATAGCATCTCAATGGAAGTGAAGAGAACGAAAAACAAAACAACATCACTGTGAGTGTAAAGGTAACAAATGCAATTTGGTATGATAGCTACGCTCTATTTGTTCTATGTCACGTACACGCGCAGAAATAAATTTAAGAAACTTCTTTTATGACTGTTCTGATGGTTGCTGGGGTTATTGTTAATGTAACAGCAAAATGATTTAATTGTTCGTTGAAATGATGGAGAAAATATTTTATTACAAATTTGCAAATTAAGTACAAATTTTTTTTTAAAATTGTTTATTGTTTCATTAAATATTCAAGATATTATAGATTTAGAAATTGTCCAGTAAAGTAGGTTTATTACTAATAGATGCTAATAGTTAATGAACATTTGCTTTGTTTATATGTTCATTTAAAGGTCTATACAGTGGGGTCGTTGTACATTTTTTTTTTATTTCTTTAATCAAAAATATACATATATTAAAATAACTACGTAAATATATGTTTAAAAGAAAAATTATTTATTATAAATAAGAAAACAAATTCTAAAGTTGAATGTTGTTTTAGATGTTCATATTAAAAGTTAAACACATTCGAAATTTCTTCATATACAACAAAATTTTATCTCTGAACGACTTAATCTCGAGAAAATGTGTAAGCTCATGTACTTAACCTTAGACGGTTAAGTTTTACTAAATTAAACTTGAAAAATTTAAATTGGCTAATGAAGAGTTAAATACCCAATTTGGCGCTTCTATCCGATTAGAGTTTCCAAAATTATGCAAGTGTATGTAATATATACAGGCACGCGTACCACCAGCCAAATGTTGCCATGCCAACCATATTATATTCATCAGATCTTATTACGTCACATGCAGAAAGGCATATTATGGCATAGAACAGTGGTTCTTAAACATTTGCACACACACACACCTATTCCTTGACATGTTTATTATCTACTACATATCTCTATTAAAACATTTTTACAATTAAAATAAAACTGCTTTAGGTTAAAGTTTTGTAATAATATTTATTTAAAATCGACGAAACTCAATATCATCATTTATCATTTATCTTGATGAAAACGAACGTTGAGTTTCGTCGAAACGTCGATTTTAAATAAATTAACTAAAGCAGTTTTATTTTAATATAATTAGTTCTGAAAGATTATTTATTACATTTTTACAATATTTTTTCAAGCGTAAAATGTTTGATTTTTTTAAAAAAAATTCTAAATTTTGAAAGTAAGAATTTTATGCGCGTAATATTTAATTATATATCTGTTTGAATGCATATCCTCACAGACATATGTATATATCTTAGAGTACTAATATATAGAACAAGCAAAAAACGGCAATGTTAGATTTAAATTTGAATTAAAAAATTTATTGATTTTTTCCTTTTTTGTACTCAATATACACGCGATAGGACATATAAGTTTGGACTAGATGAAATTCAGAGAGAGACTCAGTTGCTGGACTTTATAAGAGAAACAGGACTTATTTCATGAGATAAAACAAAGAAAAAGTATAATAGAACACTCAACTGCAGTGCTATTGAGACCCTTCTGACAGATAGATAGGTTATTAGGAGAAAATAAAATACGAATATATTTAATTTTCCAGATCTGGCTGATACACATAATACTCCTGGTTAAAAACCACTGGCATTGCCTGTATGAATGAGCGATCGAGTGAGTGAGCACGGGGGTCACTCTCACTTCTCGCTTAATATGATTAGCACATCTCTTCCCCTTTTCAAATGCACGCCTAGTCAAGTCTCACTGAGTTTGATTTTTATTTTAGTGTGTGTGTGTGTGTGCATCGACTCGCTCTTTGCAACTAGAAGGCAAAGGGGATATAACCGAGATAGATAGATAAAAGGTCTTTATTCCAGTTCATTTTTTTTTTCGTCTCTTCCCTTTTTCGAAATGATGATGAAGGGATGAATGAAGGATTCTATTTTTGGTACCAATCTATAATGATGGTGGCAATGTCCTTTCAATTGAAGGTTTGACCTTTGTAGTGTCGTAGGAGGGGGTTGGCAAAAAGAAAACAATATTAGAGTTAATTTGGAATTAATTTGTGTCAGAGCGGGTGGGTGATCTTTGTGTTTTTATTAGTTATGACTGTTTTATTTTAGATGAAATGTGGCTGTAATTTAGAGGTATTTTGTGCAGTGGTCGGCAAACTAATCTCGGGTTTGACCTGTACAAGTTTTTGTACAAATAATTAAAATCTTTGTAAAATCCTCAAAAAAAAAAAAAATCTTAGTTTAATCTTTTAAAATCTCTAACTAACTAACCATTTTCTCAAATTGTGTACACCAGATTGTACAAACTTCAAGCATGATTTTTAAGAAAACCTTTAATTGATTTTAGCCTGATTTTAAAGGATTTTCCTAAGATTTTAATTAATTTATACATCAGATTGTATATAAATTAATTAAAATTTCTTCAAATCTAAGTAAAAATCGTTTCAATTTATAGTGAAATCAATTAATGATTTTCTTAAAATTGAGTAAAATCTGTGCAGTCTTAGAAATTTCTTATATTATTATCAATGAAAAAATCAATACATTTGCAACAATTATATTGATTGTCTGGATAGGAATGTCTGAAGAAAACTAATTTCGGGATAGTGGAAAAAGTTTGTGCTACACTCTTAAACTTAGGTTTTTTTTTATGTTATAGCAATTTGGATACTTTGATTTTGAGAATTAATCAATTTTTACACATCAGTAAAAAAATTCTTGTTTTCAAAATCAAAGATATAAATTGGTTATGAACAGCAGCAGCATTTTTATTGCTTCTTCTTACGCAATTTTGAAAGCCTTTTATTTAAATTTGTATCTAGCTTGTATTATTTTCGAAATTTTAATTTTTACCCCATTTATGGTAGTATACTCTGGTTTCCTCATTTCTGATTCAATGTATTACAATTTATTATTTCCAAATGTTGGCATAAGTTTATCCTGGGAATAATTTTAAAAGTAAGCATTGAAATGCTGTCATTTATTCTGAGGATATATTTTTAGCCAATCACAAATGATTTTTTACTTTTTACGAGAAATGTACTACTTCTCGTCTTAATTATTTTCTGTTGTTCTACAATATTTTTGTGTTTTACAGTAAACAAGTTAAAAATATCTTTGTAGGTATTTCTATAACGTATTCTACATAATCGAAATCACTTAGTACAAGAATGTAAACATCTATATATAGGTAATAAATGGTATAGAGGGGTGGCTAAACTATATGGTAACAATTTCAGCATACATAAAATACAAACATTTTCTATAAATATGACAAACAGCTTAACAAATTTCACACACACTGAAATTATCTCAACCTAATATTGAAACTTTTCACAGATTGATGGTTTAGATTGAGTATGCAATTATGAAACTGTCAATTATGGTTCTCTTTGGAATTATGTCTGCAGAGTCGGACTGTGTCTATTATGGTGGCCTTATAAAAAAAAATTCCAGTAAGGCTAAAATCGATAAATTTACATCGAAAAAACATCAGAAATAATGTTTGTACCATGTTTTTAAGGACGTAACAAGTTCCTCTATACAACTGAAGTTAAATAAATATTTAATTAATTAAATAATTAAATTGAAATAAATAATTAAGTATTTAGTAAATATAAATAACAATTTAATTGATAATTTAAACAAATTAAACAAATTATGATCTATTATATTTATTTAGTTTGCATATATTTTACATTTTATAGACTTATCCAGAAATTGCCATTTTCAAAATTTCAATTTTGGCGCACAATACACGAATTCGATTATACAAAAATATATCAGAGCAAGTATTTTGCTTATTTTTTTTTATCAAGAATGCAAAAGTATATCGATTTATAATATCGATTTTTTGACTCCACGTGAGATAGATACAAAAAATGCCAAAACACGATATTTCCGAATATTTCAGTCACGTAGAGAAACCTGTTACTTTCTTAAAAACATGCTAAAAACATTATTTCTGGTGTTTTTTGAGGTAAATTTATCGATTTTAGACTTACTGTAAATTTTTTTTATAAGGCCAGTCAAATGTCTATATATTTTTTTCTTTTCAAATAGGACCATTTTAATAGTAATCTTCAGGCTTTCACGGCCGGTATTTATTGAATTTATATCACAAACAGCCCAACCCTGATATCTGTACATGTTTAGTTTGAACTTTATAGAAATAAAATATTTGAATGTATTTTAACAAATTGCACCTAAGATAGAAAATATTTATTTTGTTTATTAGAAAAATTTCATATTGTAAAATTTCCCCCCCTAGATTATGTCGTGATTTTAAGGTTTTACCGTTTCAATTCTAAATTCAACAAAGTTACTACCGTGTGTGAGTACCTACTAAAATCATTATTTATGCATATAGTCCGGCTCTGAATGCCTGTATATATTTTCTAGTCGATAATATAGGTTGTAAAATGGAATATGTTGGTTATATGTGCTGTGGTATTTGAAACGGAAATGACTGTCAATCAGATCAGAACAACCGGAAGTCAATGTAAAAATGAATATCCCGCCGTACTGAACACAAGTTGATCGTTCTTGTCAGGTTAGGTTAGGTTAGGTTAGGTGAGTGTTCGCTCGGTTAGTGAACTAAAGGGAAATCATTTTCATATTTTCTTGATTAACTGTTAATGAACAGGGAAATATACAGATTTTTTTTTTTTAATTTTATAGGTAAGTAATTAGTTTTATTAATTGAAATTTACTTATTAGAATAAATGTATCTACAAGAAAATATTAGGCCCGTATTCTCACCTAACTTTTAAAAATAATTTTTGTCAAAATTACTTTTGACGTTTACTTAAATATAACTTATTAAACCATTTTTATTAGTTTATTTGAATTTTATAATATTAGATTTGTAAAAATATATCAAAAATAGAAATATTATTCATATTTAATAAGAGGTAGAAGTAAAAATTTATTTTAAAGTAAAAAATAAAAGCACTTTTTCATAAACAAAAGAGGTGGAAATACGGGCCATGATCTTTGCTGTTAGAAATAAGAGTGAACTCTATTTTGTTCTATCATTTCTTTGTATTATATTGTTTGTATTTCTCATATATTTTAAAAATACATTTAGTGGTAGCATCTGTCAACTTAGGTGCTACCAATATATTTTACGAATTGAAAATTACTTATCCTTTTTATATTTTTATTAAATAAAATTTGAAATTAAATAAAAAAATGTTAAATTAAACTAAAAAAATATTAAAAAATATTTTTTTAATGTCTAAATAATAATAATAATAAAATAAAATGGCTTTAGGAATTAGTTCTGTATAAATTTTAATTCAAAATAGACATTTCGATATACTCTACGTACATCATCAGGAAAAATTATACATATGATATATTATATATATATAATAAATAAAGAGAACATGGAAACAAGTTACTAGGTAACAAAATAAGTAACTAAATTATACAATTTATAAATTATTAATTAAAGGAAGCCTAATTATATTTAAATCTGTAACTTGTTTCTATGTTTATTTATTGTATAAGTCATTTGTATCATTTTTCCTAATGATGATGATGATGTACGTAGAGTACGTCGAAACGTCGATTTTTAAATAAAACTAACTGCAGAACTAAATCCTAAAACCTTTTTATTTTAATATAATAAGTTCTGAAAGATTTTTTACTATGTTAATAATAACGATAATACAATTTTTTAAAGTAATTGCGGAAATAAAAATAAACATATTTGTCCATTATTCTAAATTTATGTATATGTATTAGGTATTAAAAATAAACACGTTAATATTAAATGAGATAAGGGTGGTAACCACGCTCAGTTCGTTAAAGGTGATTTAACGTGTAGAAAATAAACAAAATTCCCTATAGAATATTTTATGATCAATACGTATTATGTTCGTGGTAAACTCAATATAGTAAATATTTGTGCTCTATTTCAAAACCTCACTATAAAATATCCATTTTTTTTTGTTCATTCATTTTAAAAAATTTGTATTTTGTTATATACTTAATAACTTGTTCGTATGTTCTGTTCATTTACTGTGTCGTTTTTATATTTTTCATGATGATGTACCTAGAGTACGTCGAAACGTTGATTATTAATAAAAAATAGTACAGAACTCAATCTTAAAGCTTTTATTTTTATGCATAAAGATATTTGAAGATAAAGGGTGGACTAAGCCACTTATTCAAGGCGATTAAGTGGATAGATGCTACAACTTAACATTTTTGCATTTTTTTAAATTTTTATACGCATAATTTTCTATGTTTATTTTGAAGGAAACTAATATGATGAATGTATATTTTTATTATTAATTTTATTTACAAAATAAAACAAATCAATATATAAGTATATACGTCGAGATAAAACTAAACTATTTCAGTATCAAAATTAAAAAAAAAAAAACAGACGCGAAGTTAATTAAAGTTAAAATCATGAAAATGTAAATAAAATTTCTTCGATTCACTCAAGTGAAGTGAGCAATTATATTTTAAAATAACAAAAAAAAAATAAAATAAATAAAAAACATTTTATAAATAATTTAATGACCAATTAAATGAAGCAGTCGACTGTTTAATTTTTTATTAATTTTATCAATAAAAAAATGTCAATTAAATATAATAATAGTAAATATATTTTATATAACAAATTTGTATCTTTTTAAATTCAAAAAAAAAAAAAAACTGACAAAAAAAATATAGAACGAATGATTTGTCACTCGTGTAGTTTCGAAGATATTTTACTACCCTTAGCTTTGGTTGTGACGTAACAAGGGTAGATTTTTGTGTCGTAGGGGTACAATTATAGAGATTTAAAGTATTGGAACATATTTCTTTTTCTAGAATCGGCACATTAGGAAATCTCCTGTTAAACAGTTTTCTTAGGCTCAATATTTCCAAATATTGGAATAAATTTATCCTTGGAATAATTGTAAAATTAACCAATAAAATATTGTCATTTATTTTGAGAATAAATTTTTACTCAATCATAATTAATTTTTTTACATATCTAAAGATTAAAAAAGATTGGAAATACTGGCCCTTAAATAAATAAATAAATAAATACATCAAAATTATAATAAAAATATATTTTTTTTTGTGGTCTAATATTGTATAATTTATTGATATTATTAGTCTATTATTCAACGTGCATGTAATGATGGTTATTACATGAGGATGAAATTTATATACGGATGTATGAGAGAAATAGCTATTTCTTTCTCTCTGTAGATCACAATTCTTATATTTCAACATCATGGCTGTATGTAAGAGTGGTGTCAATTCCTTAAATTTTGTACACCAGATTGTATAAATTTTACGTGTAATTGTTCAGATTGTTAGTAATTTTACGGATCTTATACGAAATTTCTAAGATTGTAGGAATCTTACTCGAGAATTTACATAATTTTTAAGAAAATCTTTAGTTGATTTTACCATGAATTTTAAAGGATTTTACTAAAATTTTAAGGAGTTTTCAATCTGGTGTACACAAGTAACGTTTCGGTAACATCTAATAATTAATATTTTGAATTTATTTATTGTTAACTAGAAAAAAGATAGAATATACCAGACTCGTTGTTCTAAATCTCTTTAAATGAAAACACCACCAAAACTAGGACCTATGTATTGATCACAATTCAGACCCCCCTAAAATACTGTATCACACACACATACACACACATACATACATACTACTAACACTAAACCAAACCTCCCTCCGTTACATCCCCTGACAATGGAAATGTATGCTCTCTCCCAACCTCTCCTCCTATAAACTTCTAACTCCGAAGGATAACCTAACACTACATTTCACTAAAATGTCTCTGTGTGTGTGTGGGTGTGTGTGGGTGTATGGGTATGTTACTAAAACACGCTAAATAGCTGCCTCATTAAACATGTGACAAAATGTCACTACCATATACATTGTACTTGTTTGTTTGTTTGTTTGACTTGAGTAAAACCGACAACTGCTCATTTTCTCTAATTTCTGTATTTAATTATCATTTTTTTTGCTATGTTTTTGATATCTTGCGTTTTAACTTTAAAGCGAGCCTTACTGACTTCAATCACTAAGCCAGTCTCTTTATCTTGACTTTGATACTTGTCTTGACCTTACATCTTCAATCAGAATGTCAATCTTCGATCTGAATGTCGTGTAGGACCTGCTTTAGTACAGGCATAACCCATCTCCCACTCTATACCTCTATTTGAATTATTTTTTTTAAATATACTAATTTCTTTTATTTTGTTTCAGGAGCAACAAAAGAAATAGGCACTGCATTAACTCGAATATGTTTACGACATAAAGCGATAGAAGCCCGAATGAAGACTTTTACGTGGTAAACTTATATTTTTTCTTCAAATTTTTAAAATTAAGAGTCAATTGTATAAAACATTGTTTACTTAATCAATAAGTTAACTACAAATTACTTTCTGTAAATTGCATCACATACTTAATGTAGAATTACATATTGTTGGTATAACTTTTTAAATTATGTAAAATTATAGTTTGCATATTAATATCTGTAATAATTCATCAAAATAATGAAACTTAGTACATATTTTGTGTAATAATAGTAATAAAATATTTTAAGTGTAATAAATGCTTTATTTTATACTATATACTTTATATTTATACTAAACAAATTTTAGCTATTTATGGAAAATTCTTGACAGCAAATATACTGAAGTTCTGTAAATTTACTAAAAGAAACTTTACTAAAATAACTGTAATATTACAAAGATATGTACTTTTCCATTCCGTTGGTAATATCATATTACATAATGTTTGTAATAGTTATGATATTATGTATTTTTAAACAATTACATAATTTATTTAGAGTGTACTGTAAAAGTTACATATTTTAAAATTCGTAGAAAAAAAGTAATAATAGTATAAATTAAAATGCCCTCAAAAAATTTTTATTTAAAATTTTTGAATAATGTAGATTTATCAACTTGACAATCTAGTTGTGTAGTTTGTCAAGTGTCTAATGAAGCGTCTTATTGATTTGGTCAGTTAGTATTAACTTACAAAGTGTTTAACAATATTTTATACAATTAACCATAAAATTTCAATTTTGTTTTGCAATAAAATTGTCAAACGAAAAAAGAGAATTTAAAATCGTCCGGTTTATAGAAAAAGGAAAAAAAAAACGCTTGTAATAAAAATTGTTGACTCGATAATACGAAAGAAACCTTATAAAACTTTGTAAAGCTCTTGTATACAGGGTGTGAATTTAATCGGAGTAATGTTACGATGTCAACATCTGTGCATCAGCAAGTAAAACCATACAATTTTATTATCATCTGGTATCTGGTTGTGTCCTTTTATTTTCGAGTAAATTTATTGGTTTCCTGCAATTTTATTTACCAGATTTGATTTAAAAATGATTACAATTTTTATTGATTTGAGGTTGTACAATAAAATTTTGATTGATTGAAACATGAAAAAGTAAATTAAATTTATTTATTTTTATTGAGTAAATTGGAGAGAAAATTTCGATACAAATTAAAATTTATATTTAAAATGCAATATGGTTTGCTATCCAAGTATTTGAATGGCAGACTGAAATTTAATAGTAATGTGCATAATTATGATGTTAGAAATACAGATAATTTTGATATTACTAAATAGACTAAAATTAGTACTACTTATAATATAATAAATTCCCGAAAAACATTTAAGTTTGAAATTAAATTTTTTTAAAGTTAATGAAAGTTAATAATCAAGTTGGTAATTTGATAAATTATAAATATCACCAATTAAGTAAATATTATGCTACAGTAGTAAATTTCCTGTAATTTTTATAATTTTGTAAATATATAATACAATGTAATTAATTAGACAAAAAATCTAAATAAAATTTGATTCTATTCTACACTAAATTTTATTGTAGAAACAATATTGGTTTTTATTCTAGTTTCTAGCAACCAAAGTTAGCGACTTGCAAAGCTAAAGTCTTGTGATTAGCTAAAAATGTATCCTCAGAATAATTGATAACATTGCATTGGATAAATTTAAAATTATTCCAATGATAAATTTATTCCAATATTTAGAAATACTGAGCCTACACTAAACAATCTTGTTCCTGATAATAAAAATTCATTTTTTGTTAGAAAATTGTCGTTCTAGTTGGTAACGTAACTGCCGCTAAAACATAAGATCCCGGGCTTGAACCCCGGCATAGTCAATACATTTTTCTTAATTAAAAAATAATTAACTAATGTTTTAATTATTTCATTACTGATGATTTCAGCATTTAAATATTAAACTAATCTACGTTAACACGCCTTTGTATAATAAACTTAAAAAATTCGTTTTGTCCATTGATACCTCTCATAAAATATAATTTTTTTTTTAAATTTCCAGCGCTATAATGGATTGTCTGGTGGTACCACTACAAGATAAAATTGAAGATTGGAAGAAAGCTGTTTTCAATTTAGATAAGGAACACGCAAAAGGTAAAGAATTTTTTCATACTTATATATTCATTTATTTTTTCTTATTTTTTACTATAAATTGATCACTATTTATATTATATAAAACTATCACTAAAGGCACGCTATTCAAATATTTATAAGCTAAATACAATTAAGTAAACTGGTCCTAAGTTTATTGTAAATATTGCAAATTTACAAAACTTCGATATTTATTTTATACTAAGTAATACTTTTCTTAAATATAGTTTTGTTTTTAAAATACTTTTTGCAAACATTGTAATAAATAAAATACTTATTCAAACTGAGAATCTCTTATTAAATTTACAATAATTTGAGATAAATTATCAATGTGAAAAAAAAATATTATTTTAAATATTATGATTAATGCAATTAATATACGAAACAAAAATTAAATAATTATAATTTTTATTCAACATAGTAAAAAAATCTTTTGAAACTCATTATACCATATTAATTTATTAAAATAAATCAATGTTCATGAAGACGTACGTTCAATTCGTCGAAACGTTGATTTATTAATAAATTATTATAGAACTAGAACCTAAAACCGTTTTATTCTAAGTTTTATTCAAGTAACAGTTTTTTTCTAAACTTAATGCCCGGTTTCATTAACAATTTAATACTGTGTTAAAATTTAACGCTTTACTAAAACTGATTTAACATTGTTTTAACATTGTTATTTTTTAATACCTGTTAAAGAAGAACGGAATTTTAAATTGGTTTTTAGCAAAACATTAGATTTTTAATGGAGTATTAAACCTTTTATGAAACTGGGCATAGAAGTTGATTTTGTAATAACATTGTTAAAATTAACGACTCGTTAAAACACAAATTCTAGAATTTTACAATACGTTATCTAATTTAATTATAACTATTATTTTAACAAATCTTTAACTTTTAGCAAAATTAATACTAAACATGATTTATTAATAAAAATACATACATACAAAATGAATACAGAAAAATGAAAATATACAGTGTGATTGACTTAAATGTTTCTAATTGAAAAAAAAACCTTGTTTAGTAACTTATTATTTTATAAATATTAAATATTATTTTATTTCATATAATAAATTATAAACATATATATTTTTTACAATTTTGCATATAATCATTGATTATATAATACAAAAGTTGCTTGTCTGGATAGGAATGTTTGAAGGAAACTAATTTCGGGATAGTGAAAAGAGTTTGTGCCACAGCAATTGACTACAAGGTGTAATTGTGTATGTATGTATTATTATATAATCAATGATAGAATTAACAAAGTTTATTAACTGTAGTATTTATTTTAAGTAAAAAATTCGATTTAATTTGTTACGCAATTATTAATAGAACAAGTTTTTCTTATATACATTTTCATTTATATCGGTCACACTGTATATGCAGCATGCGCCAAATGATTAAAAATTATATTAAAAAAAGTCTAAATTGTTTCGACTAAAAAATAAAATAATAATCTCAGAGTGTAATAAATTTAAATATTTTTCTTGTTCCCTTTTTTTTCCTATAAGAGAGCGTCTTCTTTAATTTTCTCTTTTTCTTGTCTTTTTGCCCACGACTGTAACTCGGAACTGCCGAAAAAGGCATAAAAAGTACCACCGAATAAGTACAGACCGGCCATAATGTACAGTACTGTTGACCATTCATCTCGGGTGCTCTGGGAACATAGAGAAATTTTGTTTAATTTTGAGAGCGAATTTTACGAGATAAAACAGCAGAAACAGTAGTCCTAGCAAGGAATTGTTACTAATTTGACGGCGCCTGATGTATATTGTGCATACAACCCGCATGACAGCTGTGTCATGTTGGTAGATTGTGCTTTTGTTGAATTTTCTATTACACGAATAAGTTCTGTAATTTTGACCGTAATTATACCTATTGTATTATTATTCTATTAGTGTCGGTTTTATTAATTTATTCTAATTAATAAAGTTTGTAAATTAGGAACTTTGTTTTAGTATTTCGTACAATTATGAATTTTCTATTAGTTGTTAAAATAATTTCTATAATTTATAAAATATTATTCAGTTAAATTTTAGAAGTGTTTTTACGTTTTACAAAAATTCAATATAAATCAAAAGTACACAATGCAGCGATATGAAACATTGTATATCAATGTTAACGTAGTATTTTGGCAGTTCAGAATTATTTTCTGAACAGAGTTACAACATACGTAACAGTTCCAATAATTTCTATAGCAAATGAGACATCTACAATTACGTATGTCGTTTAAAAACACTCCTATTAAATAAATAAAATTTTGCTTCCATTAATTAAAAATTTACGATCTAGTTATTTATTTTGTTACTTAGTAATTTGTTTCTATGTTATCTGTTCATGAAACAAAAATTAATGTTAATCAATTTACTTCATATAAAGAACTACAATAAAAAATATGCAAGTAGTTTGACTTGCTTTGTTTTTATCAATAGATTTAATAAACATTTTACTGCTAAAATAGGAGATATTAGACTATTCAAATAAAACTTACATTTTTCGTAACATAGCCAGTTATTGTTGAAGAGATAATACCAGGCAAAGAGCCGATCATATTTGACATTCCTGTTAATAAGCCAGCATATTGTGGTGCTAAATCTAAATAACTTAATAGATAAGAGCCGGTAAATCCTAGATCACCAAACATTGAACATACTACTATTAATGCTACAGCATAATACTTTTGTTGGCAATTTAATGCTGTTATTGTTAATACTGCTATTGCAGGAATAAAAGTTCCTAAAATTTCAAGAAAAAAATTATTAGATTTATGTATATATGTGTAGGAGGAAATAAATAGTAATTTATTTACCAAATAGATGATTAATTTTTCTTAAATTGGTTAAACTAAGTCCAGTTAATTTTTGTATTGGCCAAAAGAATTCGGCTATACTTATTCTCATGGTTAAAGCTGCGACGTACGGCAACGAAGATAACCAACCATTCTGAAATAATATAAATTAATATAACTTAATACAAAAATACTATAATAATTCAATAAAGTTACGTCATACAAAACGTCATCTAGTTTAGGTACTGTATAGTTCAGAGAGTGGAGAAAGCGCATTTTGGGTACCAAAAACGTTGAATAAGTACAGAAAATCAGTATTGAATAAGCGCATCAAAATATTAGATTAGGTTAGGTTAGTGTAGTTTAATTTTTTTTATTCAATATAATAATGATGCGCTTATACAATGTACATAAAAAAGGCAATATGCGCTTACTCAACACGCCCGTATAGCTATTGTATAATAAAAAGAGATGGAACATAATTTTGTTATCGCAAATTGAAACAAGACTTCATTGTATGACTATTTCCACAATAATGACTTGTTCCATAATAAACAATTTTAAGTTGGCAAAAAAAAGCATAGTTCCGTATTCTCACCTCACTTTTAAAAGTAATTTTTGTCAAAATTAATTTTTACGTTTACTTAAAATTATTTATTACGCAATTTTAGTCAGTTCATTTAAATTTTATAATATTAGATATAAAAACAAATATACCAAAAATTGAAATACCACTCATATTTGATAAGAGGTAGAATTTTTTTTTATTGTAAAACAAAAAATATAAGTGAAACGGAACTAATGCTGTAGTATTCGGTATTGTTCTGTTCTGTAAGTTTTATAGTACTATATAATCTTTTGTATTATTTTAACATATACAATTTTTAATTTATTTTGAAAAGATAAAGGATTCTGTTTGCTCATAGAGAACATATAGATTAATTCAGCATTAATAAAAACAATTAATAATTTCAATCATATACTTACCGAACTAATATCAAAATATAGCATCTCTTTCATCATGGTGGGTAGATTAACAGCCAATGTTACAAAACCCCATGTTTGACAGAAATGTGCAACATTATAAGCCAGAAATGCACGTGATGTTACAATTGCCCTCCAGGGTACTCTTAACGGCTGAAAAAAAAACCGATATTATTTACATATTTTTATATATTATGTTTCGTTTACATAAATATTTTATCTTAATTTTATTATAAATATATACCTCATCATCATCGGAATACGATATAAATTTATTTAAATATCTCTTTTCTTCGTATGAAATTCGAGGATGTGTATTTGGATTATCGTAGACAAGGATTATGTAGGATAAGGCCACTACAAGTCCGAAAGATCCTGAAATAATCAATAAATTACATAAATATCGGATATTTTTATTGTAAATATGCAAAGTTAGGTAAGAAACTACTCGAATTAAAGCCATATTTAGACTATTGTATACCTATCATAAAATTAATGTTATGTTTTAGGCTTCAAACTAGAATTCTGAACCAAACTACTTGCTAAATTATGAAAAAACAACGCAAATGCTAGATTTTAATTTTATCATTTATTGTTGGTTATAATAGCAAAAAATTAAGATTAATAATGTAATTTAACAAATTTTAACAAATATTGTAATTTTAATAATTTCGGTAATATAAATTCGAATTTGTTCTATATCCTTACTATATAAACAATTCAGTTCAGAAACTTTAAACATCATTTTCTCGAAAGGTAATTTTTTTTTTATGTGGAACAAACAAGAAGTCGAATAATGACTTTATAAATCCTAGATAATAGATAGGTATAGATAAAAATATTAATGTTAATAAAAAAAGAACAAATATATTCTCAAATGCTTTGAACTTGTCACAGTATTTAAAATCATGCAATGCTCATATTTTTTTACGTAACAATCGTTCAATTTTAAGCGGAACACCAGTGTCCATAATTTGGAAAATGCTGCCCTAGATGACGAATCTGTACTTAGTTTATGAAGGTATATATTTATACGTCGTACGATCGCCCACTTGCAAAATAAAAACAACTGACTGAAGTCTGAGTAATTGTTTTTCTCGTGTATATAGAGTTGTGTGCCAACTTAATAATAAAACTTTACTAAATACATATTATGAAAACTACGCTTTTTTCATCAGTAACAAAAAATAAACATGCAATTGGTACAATTAAAAAATGTACTAAAATTTTAATGAAACAAGAAACATATTCACCGTTGAATAATTCACAATCTTTAGTTTATTTTTAGTGTTTTGACGTCTTCAGTTTAACGTAAATTTTTAAAATTGTAATTTGGTTCTAATATCGAATTATAAATATTAAATGAGTTTTGACGGCGTGTCGTATATATATGTATCAATTTCAAGGCTCTTATCATATTTTATTCAAAACTAGTAAACTATTTTTTGAAGCTTATTTCTGTTTATTAAATTTATGTACATAATTACATAATTTATTATAAAAACGTGTGAAATATTATGACATATTTACGAACTAAGTTACCAATTAAATTGAATTAAACTAAGCAACTAAATTTATTTAAGACATAAAAATTATTAATGGCAATTTTAAACAGCTGTTTTTCGAAAATTTGACTTTGAGATTATTTATTTGCGTATTAAATTGTAATTTTGAAATACACAGTTCAATTAAAATCAATTAAACTTTATTAATCATGTGATGAATTAAGAGGCAACATCTTGATAATTTAGAGACAAAAAACTGATTCATTGAAACCTTGAACAATATTTTTATGGGTCATCTAAGAAATGATCTTTTTATTTTGTTTTGTTTATTTTTTTCATAAAGATTAACCTAGTACAAAATCTTTCAAAACTCATTATATATAATACAACGGTTTTAGGTTTAAGTTCTGTATTAATATTTATTGATAATCGACGTTTCGACGAAACGATCTTTTTTTTTTTAGATCGACTTTCTATATAAAAAAATATAGTCGTGATTATAAGGGTAATAAAATAATTGTAAAAATAGTTAACTAATAAAACTATAAAGAATATTCGATCTACGTGCAAGTCGACTTAAAAAATTTCAAATACGAATGATCGATCAGAAATTTTTTTGCAATCTATCTGTGACCACACCTGATACAAGAATAAATGGAACCCGCGCCATTTAAAATGAAATTAGGCATTTCGTGAGGTAGAAAGTTGCAAATATTATGTTGGCGTACATTAAACTGTAGTTAAGCGTACCCCCTAAACGCTAAATAAATAGATTTTACTGCGGGAATGCTGTATAGGAGGTATTTGCATCATTTTCATATCATTTGACATTTTTCGGACGACAAAATCCAATATTTCAATGAAAATAAAAATATTTATTTTTTTCAAAGTTATCGACTATTTAAGTATTTTTTTTAATGCGATATTTTTTCGCCATTATGGTATACAAGTAACGTATTTTTCTCCTCTTTCTCTTCTACATAAGCTGTATTATTTCACGGAGATGCAGTGTACGAGGCAATTATATACAATGTGTTTAAGAGAATTATGTACAATTTATATATATGTATATATATGTGTCCGTAAAAAAAATTCCAGTAAGGCTAAAATCGATAATTTTACATTGAAAAAACATTAGAAATAATAATTTTTGCTTGTTTTTACGAAAGTAACAGGTTCCTCTACACAATTGAAATTTTAGAAAAACGCGTGTTAATACATACGCTATATAAATGATATATGTATATTATTTACTTTCGTAAAATCAAGCAAAAAATATTATTTCTGATGTTTTTTCAATGTAAAATTATCGATTTTAGCCTTACTGGAAATTGTTTTTTTTACGGACACTCTAATATATAAATATATATATATATATATATATATATATATATATATATATATATATATATATAAATTAAAAATATTCAAAACCCTTACCTGTAACGTAAAATATCATCGGCCACCCTCCATCCACCTCCATTTGACACAAGGAACTCGCTAACGGGAAAATTAATACATTCGCTAACGGAAAACCGGTATAGGCAATACTCATCAGTCTTGTTCGTTCGTTTGGTGCGGCCCATTTCGAGAATAAATTAAACAGCGCCGGCAATCCTAACCCGGTTACGATTCCTTGAACAATCCTTAACGTGAATAAAGCTTCAGGATGCCATCGTGCCGCAACCGGCATAAATAGGGTTAAAAGACTTTGCAATAGATTGCCAACGATGAAGAGTAGTTTCCCACCGAAACGGTCCGAAAACCATCCGCCGAATCCTTGCGAGATGGTATAACCGTAGAAAAAACCGCTTAGGATACGGCCTTGCAAGGATTTCGACCAATCGAATTCACCCTGAAACGATTACAATTTCTTTTAGAAGGTTTTCGTTTCTTTTTTCTTTCTTTTTGTTGAAATAAAATAAGAAGATGTAAGAAAATTTCTGAGAACTCATTGTATTAAAATAAAACTGTGCTTTAGGTTAAAGTTCTGTATAAATAATTATTTAAAATCTTCATCCTGATGAAGACGAACGTTAAGTTTCGTCGACGCGTCGATTTTTAAATAAATATTTATACAGAACTTTAATCTAAAGCAGTTTTATTTTAAGAAAATAGTGAAATAATAAAACGGCTTTAGGTTATAGTTTTATATTAATATTTATAGATAAGCGACATTTCGATTATAATTCTGTACGTATATCTTCATAGAAAAATTATACAAATGAGATTTACAGTAAATAAACAGAACATAGAAATAAGTTACTAGGTAATATAATAAGTAACTAGATTATAAAATTTATAAATTATTAATTAAAGGAAAAGCCAAATTTTATTCAAATCAGTTACTAGTCAGACTGAATGATGTTATCTTTTTCTTTATAAACTTCTATTGCTTCTCTTATCAATCTACTGATAATATTGATGTGTCTTGCAATTATTCAGTGTCAAGGGGGCACTGATTTAAATAAAATGTGGCTTCCTTTAATTAATAATTTATAAATTTTATGATTTAGTTGCCTAGTAACTTATTTCTATGTTTTGTTTATTTACTGTAAATGATATTTGTATCTTTTTTCCAGATAAAGACGCACGTTGAGTTTTGTCGAAACGTCGATTATTAATAAATATTAATACAGAACTACAATCTAAAACTGTTCTATTTTAAAATAAGAAAAGTTTGAAATATTAATATAAAGATTGCAGCAAACACTCTGTATAGAAATAAAAAAATTTAACACTGTAGAGTTTGTCCATCGATCATAAACTCACATATCTTCATTCAGTAAAACTTATGCGAAAATGTTTTTAAATATTAGGTGTATACAATATTATTTAGGTAGAAATTTTCTTCAAACAATCTATGGACAAGCCTTACTACAGTATATAATTATTATATTTCAAAAGTATTCCTAAGTCAGATATATTATATTTTTTTTTAGAACAGTAATTTTTCAACATTTTATAAAAATTAAGATTCATTCACCTTTATAATTATCCCATAGCAATAATAATAATGCTACAATTTATAATTCAAGGTTAAACTTTAGTATATTCTTAAATCATTAGAAAACATTATTTTTTTCATTTAATTTTTATTTTATTTTTGCCATTTATTACATTTACAACAACCAGGCATTTTGTAAATAGCTCTTCGAGAATGCATAAATTATAGTCAGACTTTAATTGTTTTTAAAATATGTACAAAGTGAAATAAAACTAAAACCAATATTTTCTTCTCTTTAAATGCAATCACATGTACAAAATAGAATAAATCAAATTAGTTTTTGTATGGTAACAGAGTTACTATGAGACTAAGGGCAATAAAGAGACAAATGAAAGTCGTTGGTTGCTAAGGACAAATGAATACTAATAAGTGATGCTTAAATAGAACACAAAAAAAAAACAATAGAACATCAATGTTGTTTTTGGTACAAATTGATTGCAAAAATCTAATCAAATTAATGATAATTATGTAACATAACGATTTGTTTTGCATATGAACTTTGTATATTAGTAACACTGACGTTGTTTCTTATAATTAATCTTTTGTTATGAAATTAATTGGTGTATGCAATTTTTTCTGAGGATATATTTTTAATCAGTTACATATGATTTTTTTACTTATCTAAAGAATATATAAAATTGGAAATACTGACCATTAAGGTCAGTTTACACAGTAATAATTTGTTAATAATTTATGAATAAATATTTGTAATAAATCATGAATAAATATTTGGAATTGATTTATTTTCACTAAATATTTGGGATAGATTTATGAGGACATGCGCATTCGTATCATTTACCACTGCTACCAACTGACAGCAAATATTTAATAAAATAAATCAGTCACAAATATTTATTCATGATTTATTTCAAATATTTATTCGTAAATTATTACCGTGTAAAGTGGCCCTTAAAACTGTGTTTTATCGATTAATTTTTTATGGAAAAATACCATTTCAAATAAATAAATGCATTTTTAATAAATCTGTTTAAGAATATATTAAAATATCAATATTAATAACTCATATAAGTACGATTGACATTTATTGCAATATTATTTGTCAACAGAATTCGTTTATGATGTCATAGTTCAGTTAATAATTGACATTACTAATTAAATCGAACGTCTATAGAACAAACATGTGTTGCGAACTACGAACAAACACGAATTTGTCGTCTATCATGTGACAATTTGTATTGTGAAATACACATTCATATATGTTTGTTAATACCATGATGTTTCTTATGATATGAATGAAAACATTTCAATTTAAGATAATATATTTGTGTATATGTTGTGTATATATGTTTACACGAAAAAAAAAGTATAAAATAATAATTTTGTTAATAGATTCGAATTAAGATGGTTAAATTTTTAAAAGATTTGTTTATTTAATTTGTTAATAATTTTCAATAACATTATTTCTAATCAAATTTAGATAAATAATCGAAAGTTAACTAGTAACTTGTTTCTATGTTCTGTTTATTTACTATAAATGTCATTTGTATCTTTTTTCCTGATGAAGATGTACGTCGATTAGTAGTCATCTAGTGACTATATGTAGGATTTCTTTTTTTTTTTATTATTTTGGAAAATGTTGCAGTCAAAATGGTAAAAACTTAGTTTAAATTTTCTACGTGTAAACGTAGAAAATTTAAAATTTCTTTCTGTAAAGAAAGAAATTTACAAATAAAAAGTATATACATATATTTTTTAACTGAATAGAAATTTAAGCTTTATTTATTTATAAATATTGCAAATAATAGTGCTTTCTCTTTTAACAACAATTTCAAAATCTAGTATAAATTAACATTAAAAAAATAATGTCACACATAATAAATAAATTCAGTTATAATACTTATATAATATAGTCATAAAATTTTATTCACATAAATAGGAAAATTTCAAACCAATCCCAATATCAATATATTTTCAAAAATATTAATTATTATTATTATTAATTATTAATTATTCTTCTTGTAAAATGATTTAGCGTAAATTTCGAATATAACTCATTTTTGAAATTTACGCAAAGTTATTATAAAATAAATAAATATTATTTATTGTTGAGTACATGAAGTTTTAATAAATTAAAAATTTGAGACAAATCTTTTCTTCATATATTTATTTCTGATTTAGAAATAAATATATGAAATATATTTAAAAGAAAAAATAAATATAAAAATATTTAAACTAAATAATAATTAATGCTAAATACATGTGTAAATAATTTTATTTATTTCTCACAAATATATAGTATTAAATGACAATCTTTCAAACGATAGTTTGAATAAAAATTATTAGTACACAGATACGTATTACGTTAATATTATTAATAAATAAAATATATTGACAATTTTTTAAAACACAAAAATATTTATCATTTATACGTACAAAATTGTAAACAAGTGATTTCTAAAAAAGATAAAGATATTGGCTAATGGATTTTTAAAGAAAAACTATTTGTTATTTGTGTACAAAAGATCTTGAACAAGATTTCCAAGAAAGACAAAATACATTAGGTATTGTCAAAACATATTTTCTGAACAGCACTACGTTTTAAAATGCACGTAATTTGTAGCAACCCTATTGAAATAAAATAATTTTTTCAAATATCAGTTTCTTTTTAGTTGCAAAACGTAAGATATTTCACGCATAGAATATATAAAACGATATCAATTTTTTACAGTGTAAAATAACTTTCGCCTCATCCTACACATTCATAACACATTCTTTCATACAAGCTCATTGAAAAATATAAATTTAAATTATGGTATGTTACCATATGACTTTTACCCCATTGCCGAACGATCCCGTGCCCCCATCGGCGCTGGCACCATTTGTTAAACATTCTTCGGGTATAATAACAGTATTTAGTTCAGCTGTTGAATATGTATCATTCTCATCTTGCCATAGATCGGTTAAATTACTCGACGATGATAGTGTACGAGGATGTTTTACCATGCAAACCATGGCAAAACTCAAATTGAAACGCATTAAAATTAAGCTGAACGTACAAAAAAATGCGCATATTGTGTAGACTAAACGACAGGAACCCCATAGTCGACAGCTGAAATCAAAATTTAGAACAACAATGGAATTTGGGTCGTTGCACAATTTTTTTCTTTTTTTTTATTTCTTTAATCAAATTTTTTAAAAAAAATTTACTAGTTATTCAATGATTGAATTTTGGGAAAAATTGTCAACATTTGAATATTATTATATTAATTTCACAGATATA
The DNA here is from genome assembly GCA_963966155.1 of Clivina fossor. Classification (NCBI taxonomy): domain Eukaryota; kingdom Metazoa; phylum Arthropoda; class Insecta; order Coleoptera; family Carabidae; genus Clivina; species Clivina fossor. The sequence continues at coordinate 14,307,907 of OZ014559.1, read as the reverse complement.
CAATTATAAACATGTTATTATAGTTTAGTACAATGTTTAAGATTTTTGGGTAAAAAAGGAAAGATTTCTGAGGGCATTTAAATCTGTACCATTATTAGTCTTATGCCCGGTATTATAAAGGACTGAATAAATTTACTTGCCAAATAAATCGATTTATTCGGTAGATTTCTGTATTATAAACGAAAAATAAATTTAGTTGTCGAATAAATCTAGTAAATAAACTGATAAATTTTATTTGGTCGAAATACATGGAAATAAATTTTATTCTCTTGAATAAATCAGTTGACAGTTTATATTTTTGTAAGTTTTAGGTTATAATAGAAAAATATTTGTAAAAATAAAAGTATATACTTAAAATATAATTAAGATTTTATTTTTATTTATTAATATAAGTATGTCATTATATATTAATATGTGTTATTTTAAACAATTTCAAAATAAATGTATTCTCAATTAAACATTGAAATGCGACAGAGAAAATAAAATATATGTAATATATAATTTTAATGATTTTAAAGAAAATGTCTAGATCGTCTGAAACTATGGTAAAATATTTAGGAATAGAAAAGGATGGTTCTCAATCAACGTACAAATGGTATGTGAAGCCAAGTTAAAAATAACGATAACCACATATTCAATAATTCGTTATTAAGAGCTCAATTCGAAAATAATGAATTTGAGACTAAATATCTACTAGGCGACATTTTTTCTTTATTCATTCGTATAATAATTTTAGTTGGCTGCCACTACGATTGCCTGTTTGGGCACAAGCGTTGTATTTTATGGCAACTTTGTCCCATGCCTCATTTTTATTTTTTAGAGTATACATATCTGTTTTTTTATTTTCAATAATATCAATATATTGTTTTAATATTTGTATTAAATTGTCTTTGTCTTGTTCTGTGTAATTTTTACCCCGTTCGCGTTTTTTACTCATATTTATGTCGTTTATTTCGTAATAGTACTCTGACATTTCCAAATATACATAACCATAACCCCACTAACGCAATTTACTAGCAGAGTGCATTTTGTCTCATGCAGGCAGTGTTACCAAATATTCAATAACAATTCTTTAAAAATATAATTTTAAATTTAATAAATTAAAATAAAACAATTATTTGTATTGTTCATATTTTATTTTCAAAACAAATGAAATAAATTTTAATAATAATTACGCTGATTTAAGTTTCTGTTTAAAAAATTTAATATGCTACAAAGTGAAATCATTATTACATTGGTAACACTCGCAATTTATGTGAAGAATAGTTATTTTATTTGGATATTTGCTTTATAATACAGAGATAATATTTATTTGTAGAATAAATTTATTTAACAAATAACTATTTTACTTTTATTTGGTCCTTTATAATACCGGGCATTAATGTATTAGTCTTTTTCTATGTATTTTAAAATATGTAACTTTTTACACTAATTAAAAGAGCACAAAAAATTAAGAAAAACAAGGATAAATAATTGCCCACACATGAATAGACAATTATTTACCCTTTTTTTTTCGTATGTTTTTACTCGTTAAAGCCCGTACTTTTAGTTTATTTAGGCCCGTGTGACAGGAAATCAACGCGTTAAAGTGCGCAATAGTTCAATTTTCGTAAAATTTATAGAAAATTGAACTATTGCGCATTATAACGCGCTGATTTTCTGCATTTTCATGCATCGTGTCACACGGGCCTAATAAACTAAAAGTTGCCATGTTAATAGGCAGTTTTTAATTGCTCCAAAAAGTGTTTACATTTTTACAATTTTTCTGGGGTAAAAAAGTGCTCTTTATAAATTTACCTGTTTAGAGTAACATTATTTACTCTTTTTAGAAAACGGACTTATATAAGTACTTTTTAGGGTAATTTTTTTGAACAGTGTAACTATTTTAGTTACTTATTTTTTGTATATGCACAATTGCACAGTAACTTTTATTTATGAAAATTTACACATGAAATTTTATTTGAAAAAATTGAAACATATAATTTTGTAATATTTATTTCATTTTTTTTTAATTTAATATAAAACATCTCTGTTATAACTTTTCAAAATTAGAAAAAAAGTATTTAAAATTTAGATTTAGCTACTTAAAAACAGAAATAAATTTTTACAGTATGAGGTGGTGAACTATTATCTACGCGTGAAATTAAAATTTCAAATTCTATTTTTAACATAATATATGTCAAAATCATAGATCTCATACTAGCAGGATATTAAATTTTAATTATATTGGCTTCAAATTGTTAATAATTGAAGGGGTTCAAATTATAAAGATATAAGTGATAATATATTAATTTTGATAAAAACACTCATTTAACTCATTTGTTTTAAATGTTATTTATATGATTATAATTTTAAGCCCTTCAATTTAATATAATAATAATACGGACCTGTTAAATTCTTTATCATCTTTCGAATGAAGTAGCATAGAGCCATATTGTCCGGAACCTTAAACAAAAACAATAAATAAGAAATTGTTATTAGCAATTTTGATTTATTTTTTTTTTAGTAATAAAAATTTAATTACTCATTTCAAAAAAGTTGAATTTTCAGTAGCTAAAAAACCGTCACCGACTTATATGGTTTCTGCACCGAACACAGAAATTTTCACTGAACTATCTTGCTGACGCGTTGTGGAACTTGTGTAGTTTTTGCACAGAACATGTAAGTACCTCTAAGAAAGCGGATCGTGGCAAAAACTCAATTTTGCTAAATTTTGACTTATGTAGTTTTTGAAATGAACGATTCAATTATGATAATTATATACAGTGAAATTAAAAATGAATCAAATTATTATATTGTACATTTTATTGAATTTTTTATTGCTGTGAAGTGCAATAATTTCTGTAAAGTCTGGTGTCTGATGGATTTAATTTATTAATTTATGATTTAAAATTTTAAATATAAATTATATGAAATATCACGTTGTGTGGTGTATATAATGCATTCCAGAAATTTGTGATTTAAATTTTAGATTTAGAATATCACCATATTTTTTATTCAAAACATTAATTTCAAATCTAACCAATCATTTTACAGTATTTTAAACATGTGACACATAAGTTTACATGTTTAGACGTATTGACCATCTTATGTTCTGTAATTCTAGTAGAAACAGTTCTACCTATCTATCCAAAATAAACCTTACCGTATTCACACAGAACTTAAACCTAAAGCCATTTTATTTTATATATTTTTTTTTTTTAAAATAGTATATTATTCACAATGAAGAGATGTATAATAATAAAAAAAGATGTATTACTAATGAGTAATTGAGTATATATGTTGTTATTTTTGTTTGCGCAGTTTTTCTATATTTATTGTCAGGGCCGGATTTAGACTTGATAAGGTCCTAAGCTATTTGAGATATGGAGCAATACAGGCGAATCCCCGTGTTTATAGTAAGCAGTATATTTAAGTATATATAACACTTGCTAACTCGGACAATTTTTATTGGGGCCCCCAAGAAAGTGGGGGCCTTAAGCTATAGCTTGTTTAGCTTATACGTAAATCCTGCACTGTTTATTGTTATTATTAATAATCGACACAGCGTAGTTTTACTGTATGATGTTTGTAAAAAGTACACAATGAAGTGTTTATATGTGAGTCTGCCGTTGCGCTTGAGAATATATGTCTGCGTTCATTCTCGTCCTTGGCTAGACTGAAGACAAAATCATGTCTGGTTAAGTTTTACGTACGCGTGACGTATGCGAATGCGCGGACATGTGTTATCATGCGCTAGACAGCATTACAATATATATATAAACTGGCGCTAAATTTTAAACGTATGCTAAGTCCTTAACATACCGCCCCCCTTGAAACACAGAGGGGTTTCAAAACAATAAGAAACAATATTACATTTTTCTTTCTTACAACATAATAGACATATCAAATACATGCATATTCAATTCCTTATAACATAACAGTAGCTTATTTGCTCACTTCAGGTAACACACAAATTTTTGTTACTGAACGCCTTACATATTTACCACTACACCACAAGGTAACCACTCTCACTATACCGTCAGCACCAGGATGTACTTCATGTATCCGCGCTAAACGCCAACATGAAGGTGGCAAGTTGTCTTCTTTTAGCAGCACGACCATGTCCGGTTTCACGTTGAAGCCAGTCGTCTTCCACTTGGTTCTTTGCTGCAGGCAGGAGATGTAGTCTCGTGACCAAGCTCTCCAGAAGTTCTGTACTAATTTCTGCAAGAATTGGTAACGATTTAGACGGGTAGTGTGTTGATCAGAAACGTCTGGATCAGCGATTGTCGTAAATGTACGACCAATCAAAAAATGCGCTGGGGTTAGCACTCGTATATCGTTCGGATCGGACGACAGTGGGCCTAATGGCCGTGAATTTAAGATTGATTCAATTTGAGTCAACACCGTGCACAACTCCTCGTACGTTAACGAACTATTTAGCACAATTCGTCTCAAATGAAACTTGACCGATTTTACACAAGCCTCCCACAGGCCGCCCATATGCGGGGAATTAGCAGGGATAAAATGCCAATCTATACCCATGTTACTCAAACCTTGTACAATTTGATTACCGGTTACCCTTCGTGGTATACAAATGTTATTAATAACCGACGATTGCTCTATAAATTCTAACCATTTATTTTTAATTTCGCTCGGTACTTGCTCGTCCCACCCTATTTCCAGTTTCCATATATCTTGCATAATCAATTTTGCTATCACGATTATCGGACCTAACAATCCTAATGGGTCAAACAGTTGAGCTATGTGCGATAGTATGACTCTTTTCGAATAAATTGTATTCTCTGTACTGACAGCATGGTAAGCAATTTCGTCGCGTACAGGTAACCAATGAATACCTAATGTTTTTAATGAATCGTGTTCATTGCATTTTATTGTTAAATTTTCCTGTTTATTTAACGCTACATTGTCGATTATTTCCGAATAATTTGACGCCCATTTCCGTAAAGGAAATCCACCATTCTCTAACAGAATGGTCATATCCCTTTGCAATACCTTCATTTCTTCGAGATCGTTACCCCCCGTTATTAAATCATCCATGTAAAAATCTCTTGTAACTATCTCGGCCAAATGATTATTACTGTTTTGTACACTTCGGCCTAACTCTTGTAGACATTTTGTAGCAATAAAAGAGGCTGGTCGCGTACCGTACGTTAACGTTTGCAATTCGAAAATTTTTAATTCTTCGCTAGGAGAAAATCTCCATAATATTTTTTGATATTTTACATCATTTGAATTGATTGTAATTTGTCGATACATTTTACTTACGTCAGCCGTTAACACGTACTGATAAGTTCGGAACCGTACAAGAATACTGAATAAATCGTCCTGCAAAACAGGCCCTGTCATTAAAATGTCGTTTAGAGAAATATTATTTGAAGTTTTTGATGACGCATCAAAAACTACCCGAACCTTCGTTGTCAAGCTATCGGCCTTGTATACAGCATGGTGTGGCATAAAATAGCCTTCTTTATTACCAGATTCTAATGTACCGATTTCTTTCATATGCTCTAATTGAATATATTCATTCATAAAATCATTGTAGCTAACCCTCGCTTCTGGATTACTCAATAACTTTCTTTCCAAACTAAAAAATCGCCGTTTCGCGGTTTCTAATGAATCACCGAGACAATTTGATTCTATTTTAAAAGGTAACGAAGCAATGAATCTACCATTTATATCGCGTGTTATTGTTTCGTTAAAATGCTTTTCGCACTCGTTTTCTTCGATAGATTTTACTTTTTTGTCAGGTGTTTCTTCTATTTCCCAAAATTTAGCTATATTTTTGTCTAGACGTTGTACTAGACTCAAGTTACAACGTGCTACGTCCAGAATATTATGTGGTATACAACCAGATACTAGCCAACCAAAAACACTATTTTGTAAAATCAGCCCTTTTTGTTGAGTACGGATCTGACCGTTACATAACAATTCATAAAATATTTGCGCGCCTAGCAAAATATCTACATCCTTTGTTTTATAAAATTCCGGATCTGCTAATTGCAGATTCCCTGGCAATTGTAACAATTTTGAATTTAAATCTATTGATGGCTGCGAGCCCGCTATTTTATCAAGAATATAAAATTCTAATTCTACGCAATAATTACTAATGTTAGATTTTAAATTTGTTTGAACTACCGCTGTAGCCTGACTATCCTTTGCATTTATACCTACGATTGGCAAATGCACCTTAGTCGATCTTAAATTTAATAAACTAAACAATTTTTTAGTTATGAAATTTACTTGTGAACCAGAATCTAACAATGCACGTGCTTCATAATATTTGTTGTTATTTCCCTTTATTTTAATCATGCAAGTAGACAACAATACTTGTGTAGGGTTTATTCGACAATTAGATGAGAGAGTGGTAGCCGCCGCGCTAACCACATCATCGTTACCGCTCGCGTCATCGCTCGTTGTTCCGGCCGTTAAATGCAGTACCGTATTGTGCGGTTTTTTACAATTCTTACAACGTGTTGCCTTACATTCATATGCTATATGCCCTTCCTTTAGACAATTTAAACATAATTTGTTGTTTCTAGCATATTTTATTCTCTCGTTTACATTTAATTTCAAAAATTGAAAACATTTGTTTGTGTAATGTTTATCATTTTTACAATAATAACAAAAACTATCTTTCGTTGTTAAATTACATTGTGCACGCGTATCTACCGTTTTATATTTAACGTATTTCGTTTCTTGCTTATCGTTTGTTTTATGATTTAAAACTTCTAACGTATGACATTTGTGAGTTAAAAATTCTTTCAATACTTTGAGTTTGGGCATTTCCGTGTTTGAAATTCTAGTTTCCCATTCGCGTCGTGTATTGAACGGTAATTTATTAACAATCAAATGTATTAACATATCGTCCCAATATTCTACCGGCCTATTTAATGATAGCAACGCCCTAGTGTGTTGTGATACCGTGTCTAAAAGTTTTCTAATACCGTGATAATTTTCTTTTGATACCGGCTCTATTTCGAATAAAGCGCGTATATGATTATTTACTATTAATCTAGTATGCTCAAATCTTTCTCTAAGTAGCTCGATTGCTTGACTATAATTTTCGTTTGTAATCTCTAAACCCGCAATTACATCTGCAGCGTCGCCTGTCAAAGATGTAATTAGATAATGTAATTTATCTACATTTGAAAGAGTTATATTTTTGTCTATTAATTCCATAAACTGATTCTTAACAGATATCCAATGTTCAAATTTGCCGTCAAATGATGGCAAATTTATCGTTGGAAGTTTTGTTATGCGATTGGCACTCCCTACCGCATCCGTAGCAACAGGCGGTCCTGTATTGCTATGATTTGAATTATATTTCGCGTAAATTTCATTTACTTTAACCTTTACATTTGCAATTAACTCATCTATTTCTTCATTTTCATCAAAAATCTCATTAAACTCATCTTCTACTTCTGCGTCGTATATATCTTTAAAATACGTTTCATAATCGCTAAGTAAGTTTTCGCAAAGATTGAATTGTTTATATGATTTATTTTGTGAATCTAAAGTTTCATTAGTTTTGTCAATATATTTTTGTGCTAACTGTAAATTTCTTATTAAAAACGATCTTTTATTTTTTAATAGTTTTAATTGTTCGTTAAGGTTCTGTGCCATCGTTGTTAACTCAATATAGTATCAAATAAGTGACAATAATAATAAATAATACGACCTGATCCGAACGATATAAAGGTGTCTTTGTGCTGAAAGCCGCTGCCGCGCCCTTTGTTGTTGCTGCTGGCTGCCGCTGCACCGCCACCGCTGTGCCGCAGCCGCTGCGAATGTTGTGCCCGTGCTGTGACGTCACCGCTGCTCTAGTAATACGCCGCTCGTTTGCTTGCTTGCGAAATTGCCGCCTGCAATTCCGTTATTCTTGGTATGCCGTTGCCTCGTGCTAGGACTTGTCGCTTGCTGTTTCCGATGGAATTCTTATGATTTCGATTGTGACCCAATGTCCGCTATGTAAAACTCGACTGTTTTACTTGGTGTGCCAATGTATCGATTTATATTGGCGTTTTCTTGCAACTATCGATTAGTTGTTTAGCTCCGATTGGCTAATTTGATATAACGATATACACTTGATAACTGCGATTCAGTTATTTTGCTGCGACGAACCAATGTAAATTTATTACATTGTAGTAACGATATACACTTTTATGTAACGATATACATTTTTATGTAACGATATACATTTTTATGTAACGATATACATTTTATAACTGCGGTTCAGTTATCTGGCTAGCGAAGGACCATGTAAAATTATTACATGGTAGTAACGATATACACTTTTATGTAACGATATACATTTTATAACTGCGGTTCAGTTATCTGGCTGGCGAAGGACCATGTAAAAAGTACACAATGAAGTGTTTATATGTGAGTCTGCCGTTGCGCTTGAGAATATATGTCTGCGTTCATTCTCGTCCTTGGCTAGACTGAAGACAAAATCATGTCTGGTTAAGTTTTACGTACGCGTGACGTATGCGAATGCGCGGACATGTGTTATCATGCGCTAGACAGCATTACAATATATATATAAACTGGCGCTAAATTTTAAACGTATGCTAAGTCCTTAACAATGTTTGATTAGAAATATCGATTTTATTTAGAAAATTTCGAAAAATAATTTCGCACTTAACTATATAATATCAGCTTACACTGATAACAACATTTTTTAAATATTTATTGTATGTAATTATTATTCCACATTAATTTTTGTGAGTACATTAGTGAAGTACATAATTTTGTACTTTAAATATCAAATTCTGAATACTGATAATATATAAAAAATTTGCTACATTTCATCACATTTTTCGTCAAAAATTTATTTCTTTTTTTTTATATTGTGATAAACTGGATTTTGATAAGAATATATTATATTTCAGACTAATTTTTTTATTAGATATTACAAAAAAATAGATATTTGCTTTCTAATAAATTTATGAATTTTTATGTATTATATGTGTATATATATACAATATATGTACTGAAATAGTCAAATTGTAAGAGTGTGTTGAAAACAATCTTTGTGTCAGAAACGTCAAATTTCAGATTAATGGTCGGTTATTTTAATTTTTTATTATTATTTTATTGGCAACAAAATAATTTTGCCATTAGGAATTTGAAAAGTTGACAAAAAAAGCATACTCGTTTTCTTGTCTGTGTGTTTGGTTGTCTGTCCGGTACAAATTTTGCAATCGATTTTAAACTAACTTCCTGATGAGCTCAGAACTGGATGACAATGTAATATTAATTAATTAATTAACTAATTAATAACATTAGAAATATTAATTTTTATCGAGGGTACAATTTCGTGTACAAATTAATTAAAATCCCTTAAAATCTTAGTAAAATCTTTTAAAATCATGGTACAATCAATTAAAAAATACTCATCAAATCCAGAGTAAAACCCCTGAAATTTCATACATTTGTGTATTTAGCAAATATGTATTTATGTATTTAAAAAAATAATATATTTTTCATGTTATATACTCCTATGTTTTTATCGAAAAAGTAAGTAAACTTACATAAAATATACGTATTTTATATAATAAAAAGGCTTTAGGTTTAAGTTCTGTATTAAATATTTATTAATAATCGACGTTTCGACGAACTCAGCGTCCGTCTTCGTCAGGAAAACTGATACAAATGACATTTACAGTAAATAACAGAAACATAGAAACAAATTACTAGGTAACAAATAAGTAACTAGATTATAAAATTTTTATAAATTTTTAATTAATCGAATCCAAATTTTATTTAAATTAGTACCTTCACAGTGATTGATAACATCAATCAATTTCTATGTTCTGTTATTTATTGTAAATATCATTTGTATCAGTTTTTCTGATAAAGACGGACGTTGAGTACGTAGAATACATCGATAATTAATAAATATTAATACAGAACTTAAACCTAAAGCCGTTTTATTTTAATATAATGAGTTCTGAAAGATGTTATACGTATTTTATATTTTCGTGTGACATCTGTAACTTTACTTTATCTGGTGTGTAAATCAGTTGCACCAGGTTTTTTATGTAAAATTACTCAATTTTTTTTTACAGTCTACGCTTTAAGTAAAAAATAATAATAATAAAATAAGAATATTGTACATACCCGTGGTCGTTGCCATAGTAACGGCAGATGTATACCCAACGCGATGTTCACTTGCTTCTCGTTGGTTATGTTGCTAAGCAACCGCACAGACTAAACAAAATAAATAATATTCTATACTTGTTGGCGCTAATATTAGTTAGAACAAACACGCGACATATAGTGAATTTAAATAAACACGATAGATTCCAATAGATATGTATGTGTGTGTGTATATTGGATATTTATTCCGACTAGCACATCTCATAAATGCATTTATTAGCTCTGTGTGTGGCTACTCAGTGTGTGCTGTGTGTGAGTGCTATGAGTACAGATACTAAACTAAACTAACCGTACGTATATCTGAAGTTGTGGCTAACTGTATGTGACCGCTCGCTAGCTCACTCGACTCGCTTCGCTCTCTCTATCTATACTTGAAACTCTCTTTCAGTTTGAGTCACATCACACTGGATGCTGATGCTTTTTTTCCGATTTTGAGTTTTTTTTTGTTTTTGTTTGAGCGTAGCCACGCATCTTGGATCTTATAGTCCGTACCTGACCTCACTCCACACCCGTCAAGGTCGTTTGAGGCGCCGTATTTTTTAAGTTTTTTTTTTTTTAGCCCTAAACTTCCAACAAAATTACGATAATTTTTTTTGGTTGCTTTAAAATTACTTAATGAATTTTATTTCTGTTTCTTTAGATTTACATACATACACAATCACGTCATGTACTCAAAAAAGTGTGGCACAAACTCTTTCCACTATTCCGAAATCAGTTTCCTCCAAACATCCCTATCTAGACAAGCAACTTTAGATTCATCTACATTCATAATTCCTCTCATACATGCTCTTCTATTCCTATTACTTGGAAATTTCCGCTCACGCAAAACACTCTAAAGAGATTTGATAGAATAAAATAGGTTTTTTGATGAAATTAAATTTGAATGGATTTTAATATTTACTATATTACATACAAACATACACAATCTACTAATCTATATAATACAAAACTAAATCCTAAAGGTTTTTTTATTTTAATATAATGAATTTTGAAAGATTCTTTACTATTAAATTTGAAAATAGTCAACTGGTAAAATTTAATAAATAATAAGTAATTGATGGAATTCAGTCAGTTAAATATTTTTATTATCTTCTATGCTAAACGTTTCGGCAATCACTATTGCCTTCTTCAGGACTAGCAGAATATAATTAGCTGATGTTACATGTGTGGAACATAATTAGTGTTTAATATTATATGTAATGCAATTGCAATATATACATAACTTGGTCAGAAAATAAAAATAAATTAAAATTATCGTTGTTACATTAAATTATATACAATCAAATTATCATTATAATTTGACATGCATTTAATGTAACAACGCTAATTTTAATTTTTTAATTCCATTACATAATATTAAACATTAATTATGTTCCACACATGTAACGTCAGCTAATTGTATTCTGCTCTAAGTGCGTTTTTTTGTTCAGTTGTTCTGTATATTTATTATATATGTATTTTATGTACTTATACATATTTGTATCTATTATAGATCCCTGAAGAAGGCAATAGTAATTGTCGAAACGTTAAAAATATTTAACTGACTGAATTCTGTCTATTATTTATTATTTATTCTTCACTATGTTGATATCAATTTTACTTATATTAATGTAGAAATTTTCAGTCCTTTGCGGGTAAATTTGGAGTACCCCCTTGTAAAATTTTGCGCATGAAACCATTTTCGTATTTTTATATACAGAAACAAAATAACGAATTATTCAACACTCCAGCAACATATATAAAAATGAATTAGATTTTCTTTTTTTTTTTTGGAATCAATAGAATAGAATTATTTATTTATTTTAAGTAATTTTGGAATTAAATAATTTGAATGAATAGTGCGAGGAATATAATATTTGAAGAACATGTGCTAGAAATGTCATGAAAATTAGACCATGCTTCACAAATGATGTCAAGATTAAAGAAAATTGCATATAAATTTTGCAATATTTACTTACTCGTACCTTATATCTATGCAAATATCTGCAAGATATATACGATAAGCAAATACTGAATTTTTTTTTTTTAATATCTTTTTATAATAATTGAAAAATACTTTTTTTTATTTAATTTTGCCGTAATCCTCAAACAAAATAATAAAAAAATTTCTTCAAGCTTTTCATATTAATATTACGTTAATTAAAAATCTATAAATTTTATGATCTAGTTACTTATTTTGTTACCTAGTAACGTGTTTCTATGTTCTGATATTTACTGTAAATGTCATTCATATCATTTATCTTGATGAAGACGGACGTTGAGTTCCGTCGAAACATCGATTATAAATAAATATTAATACAGAACTTTAACTTAAAGCAGTTTTATTTTAATAATATACTATTATTAAATATATGAATTTTTTTATTTTGAGCAATTTAGAAATCTGGAAAAACAAAACATAACAGTATTTTGATCAAAATTTTTACGTCCAAAAATAGCCTAAAATACCATACTATGGATACCATAAACATCGAGAGAAAAAAAACAGAATAAATAGTAAAACAAGTTTTGAAAATAAAATCAAACAAAACTAGTCAACTTTCAATGATTAAAAACCTTTTAATAAAAAAATAAAATAAAAAAAAAACAAAACCACACATAGATGGCGCCACGTAAATATTTATATTGCCATCATCGTGCAACCATTAACCATTTTTGTTGTAAATCCTCTACAACCATACTCGTATAACTCTATAGTATAAATCAGCAGTTCTGAACCTGTAATTCATGGACCTCCGCCATTTTCTCACAGGGGGTCTACAAAGACTTGAAGAAATTTTATGAACATTTTCAATAATCAAATTAAAACTTAAAACGAAAATAAACAATGCAATTGTCAATTAACTTAACTTGACGTAATGTTTTTTAATATAGCCGTTGGAGATGTCAAATTAAATACACTTGACCGTGTTTTTTTGATCAAATATGCAGTTTCTAACCACCCTGGACGGAAGATATTGCATATATTGCATTTCTTCACACATTTTCAATAATCACATTAAAATTCAAGCAAGAATAAACAATGCAATTGTCAATTAATTTGACTTAAAAATTTTTAATATTGCCTTCGGAGATGACAAATTAAATACACTTAACCGTGTTTTTTTGGTGGAATATGCAGTTTCTGACAAATCTAACGGTGCACATTGCATTTCTTACACTTCTTCACACATTTTCACTAATCAAAATTCAAATTCAAGCGATAATTAACAATACAATTGTCAATTAACTTAACTTGATATAATAGTTTTCGTAATATGACCGCCGAAGATGTCAGATTAAATACACTTGACATTGTAGTTATGTTTAGTGCTGCCACCATTAGTGTATATAGTAACTTGCTGCTGTATAATAATATCATTATTGTACTAGCAACATAATGTTCTCTTTCTACTTAAACAATATGGTATACTATATATGGTATATTATAACATAATATTATGATACACTTGAAGAAAAAGAAAATATTATGAATCGCTGGTATAAATTATTATACATGCCATTTTATTTAATACTAGAAAGGAATTAACTGAAATGCACAGAATATATATATATATATATATATATATATATATATATATATATATATATATATATATATAACTTGCTTCTCTTTTAAAACTACTGTGCATTTGTGAGCTTCACTCACCTGATAGACCTGTTTTTCTTATGTGTGTGTTTAAATGCTGTTATACACTTTTTTTTTAACAAGACGTACCTATAATATAACCATATGTGTCTATAACAATGGACACTTGCACTAGAAAGAAATCGAATCGAAAATAGAATGAAAATTTTTATTACAACTTAAAAATGTTTATTAAGGGGTAGCTCAGTTCTCCAGAGCTAAAAACTGTTATATTTTTAAACGCGCACAGCTCAAAGGGGAATTAATATTTTGGAATGGGATAAAAAGCACTTAATTAGACGTCATTCGAACAACAAAATCATATCGCGAATGTTTTTTTTTGTTACTGCATGTCCGCAAAATGGCGTCGCCCGGAGGTCCTCCAAAAAAAAGATGGCCTGATTGCTCCGGGGATTGCCGCCTATAAAATTAAAAAACAAATATGTTTTCACTAAACTTCCTTGAAGATTAAGAGTGTGGCTATCGACTCTCGATCTATTTTTTTTTTTTGAAAATTAACAAAATTACGGCGTTTTGAAAAAAAAAAAAAATTGCACCGACAATTTCCCTGTAAAAATGTTGATAATTTTTTTTTTAATAAACATCGAAAATTTGGATCGAAAGTCGCCTATTATTCAAAAAGATTGAAAATTGTTTGAGTTATCACCTGGTAGTCGTGACGAAAAGGTACGTTTCGAGAAAACGAACTTTAAAGTGATATTAAAACTCTATTTGACGGCCGTGCACACGTTTACGTTTTTGGCTATAATTTCGTAATTTTTTCGAATTCGGGAAAACCGTTTCGGCCACACATTCTACACACTTATAGCATTAATTTTATATAGAAAAAGAAAAATATATTTTTTTCGATTCAGAGAACTGAGCTAACCCCTTAATTTGTGTAATAAAAATACGTGTGATATTAATGAAAATTAAACGATATTTCAGGATGAAATCATACAAGTAAGTGTTAAAGTAAAGTTCGATTTCTATTTTTGAGAAGTGTACATGATTGTAGGTTGCAAATCCAGTTTTAGCAAATGACAACTTTAACGTTATAGATATTTTAGTACTTGTGTTGAGAAAAAAAAATATTGGTTCTTAAAATAACAATAATTTTTTTTGAACATATATAAAAAAAAGTTTTGAGTTACAATATGAATATTATTAAATAATATTTAATGTAGATAATAGCGTGTGAAATGTTATCAAATTTTATAGTAAAATTATTATAAATTGTGTATACTATGTTTATCATTTCGCTAGTTGATAAGAAAATCGGCGATAAGTAAATATAGGGTGTTAGAAAAACAAACAAATGTAATTTTGTTTTATATCAAGAAAATAATTCTAGTAAAAAAATCTTTATACATTTTTATAAAATATATTTCATTGAAAATAAATTTAAAAAATTATAAATAATAAATAATAGACGGAATAGAAGATAATAGAAATATTTAACTGACTGAATTCCGTCTATAAAATTTCACCAGTCGACTATTTTCTAATTTAAACAATTATAATAAAATTTGTTCAATTCAAAAATAAAGATCCATTTTTTTAAACACTTTTGCCGTATATATAAACATTTTCATCAAAAATAATGGTTTGTTAAAATGAAAATTCTTTGATTCTGTAAAAATCTTTCTATGTTTATTGCAACGAAATTTCTTAGGGAATTCAATAAATTTCATTTTAACGAAAATGTTTCAGCATACGGGCATTTGTATATTTTATGTCATATTTAATTTACATAATTTGTCATTCACGTTAACACATAAAATAAAAGAGAATTCATAAACAAAAATCGTATAAATTAACATTTATTTACATCTTTAGAGACAGGTTTTTAACTTATTCATATGTACATATATGACTTTGTAACTTCTTTTTTTATTTAATACAAAAATAACTGTTTTTCATTATTTCTTTAAATTATAATAATGTTGATGACCTGCCAAAAAAGAAGTGCATAAAGTTCTACTTTATACACTTGTTACATAAATTACTATTAACACCCTAGGGCGATTTACACTCGATGTATAGAACGATAGATTATTATATATCGATCATGCATAAAAATCATCAAATCATATGTCTGATATGACATATGTATAATAAATAATATTTAAATTTATCTAGAAGATAATTTATTTAATTGATCAGTAACCATTAGCTTTATTTGTATTGTACATATAGATAGTTTTAACTTAAGATCAATTAAAATTTTTGATTAAAATGATTTCTCGTACATTAAATTCACATGACAAATTTGAACTCTTTTCAATTACTTTGACACATACAAATACATACACAGTGGCGTATCAATCAAATTTTACATTACCGCAAATACGAGTGTATGCTTTTCAAAAAAAATGTATTATTATAAATTATTGAACCGATTTGAACAAAAAAAAAGTAGTATATTATGTTACGAGAAGTAGAAAGCGATAATTATTGTGTTGAGCTGATACATTTGTGGCCGAGGCTAAGAAATCTGAGTGAAACACAGAAAGAGCTTTAGATTCCGAGTGACATATACAATTTTTTCTTCAAGCGTTCTAAACGAGAAACTAAACAAAAAATAAATAAAAGTAAATGCCAAAGTACTTTAACCAGTTACTATAACAGTTGTAGAATAGTAAGTATATGTATATATTATTTACGTATTATATTTTGTTACGTAATTTGTGAGAATTAATCTTTCATTGGTTGAATATACAATTTCCGACCACTCTGTGCGGTATACATTGCATTTCTTCCACTTCTTCACACATTTTCAATAATCGATTTTAAATTCAAGCCAAAATAAACAATGCAATTGTTTATTATTAACTTAACTTGACTTAATAATTTTTAATATAGCCGCCGGAGAAATCATTAAATACACTTGATCGTGTTTTTTTGGTTGAATATGGAATTTCTGACTATTCTGGACGGTGCACATTGTATTTCTTGCACTTCTTCACACATTTTCTATAATCTAATTAAAATTCAAGCGAAAATAAACAATTAACTTTTAACTTAAAATTAGCGTTTGATTCTAATTTACTAAATGCCATTTTTTTAAATACAATTTTACGTGAACGTTTATGGAAAACAGGTCAGTGACCTGGGGAATGCGTTCACTATTTGATTTGCTATTAAAAATAAACATAAACATTTTTAGTATGCGTATGTGTGTAACTTTCTACATATGTTGAATATTACGTAAAATTATTATTTATAGTCATCATTTTTGGTAAATTACCAATTTCGTAAAACTGGTATTTTTTTTTCCAAAATATATTTCTCTATAAATAAACTTGTTATACTGAAATGTTCCTGTTGCCAAATTTAGATGTTGTTTTTGCAAAATACATTTAAAAAAATTTGATTTGATTCGAATTAGATAAATAATTTTTTGATAATTTAAAAAAAATATATTTGAAATCAAATAATAAGTAGGAATAAAAAAGAATTTATTGGATCCGTGTAAATTTCGAGCTTATAATTTTCGATAATAAAATATTGTTATAAATATGATATGTAAATGTGAAAGAATTTTAAATATTTTTGTATTACACAAAGTAGTTATGATTAATTTTTAGTCTATTTTGTTCAGTACATGATGGAATAACAAACATATTAATTAATTTTTTATTTGTAATGAGAATATTTCGCAGAATTTGTGATATTTGATATGCAAAAATAATATTACTACATGAGTTTTTATTTTTTTAATTGTGTATTGTTTTGGCTAACATTGAATCCATTCCATTGAGCTTCTATAACAACTACATCAATTTATTATTAACCTAACACACGCAACACTGATAAAACATTTAATTTATACAATAAAATTCACATTTTTATTTAAAAAAACACAATTTTCAATAGTCTCAATATAAATATCTGATATAGGTAAATGACGTACATCTTTTGTGATATAGCTCGTCAGATATTTCAAATGCATTGTTAATGTGAGGGATATGGTCCGTCGGAGATGTCAAATTAAATACACTTGACCGTGTTGCTTTGGTCGAATATGCTGTTCCTGACCACCCTGGATCGGTGCACATTGCATTTTTTGCATTTCTTTACACATTTTCAATAAACAAATTAAAGTTTATGCGAAAATAAACAATGTAATTATTAATTAACTTAACTTGACGTAATAGTTTGTCACTTAACGTTGTTATGTTTGGTGCTACCACCAGTGATGTATCTAGTAATTAATTGCTGTATAATAATGTCATTATTATACTAGTAACATGATGACATATTTTTCTACATAGGCAATATGGTAACATAATATTAATATTATGATATGTTTGAAGAAAAAAAATTAGTTAAATCATGAAATTCATATTATCGACCAAAAATGTTTGAATTTGTCGCCTAGTGTAATCAATAACACACTATATAACAGTAATTTGGAATTTTTCCTTCTAGATTATAAACGAGCAAGAGCCGAATTGAAGAAACGCTCCACGGACACGCTTCGCTTGCAGAAGAAGGCACGTAAGGGTGGTGCAGGTTGTGGTGGAAGTGAACTTCAACGTCGGCTCGAATGCAATCTGCAGGATGTCACCGAACGTCGTCAGTTACTCGAAGAAACGGAAAAACAAGCAGTACGAGCCGCTCTGGTCGAAGAACGCAGCCGATTCTGTTTATTTGTCGGATTTTTGAAACCTGTTGTTGTAAGTTTTGTAATATATATTTTATATATTTTTACTAAAAGTGCTCATTGCTTCATGTTCCGTTTAGAAATTACGACAACTGATTATTTTATTTATTATTCTAAAAAAATGCATTTAAAATATTTGAAATGTTTTGGAAAATTTTAAAAATTATTTTTATAAATAAAATATATACAGTTGTTTCTACTATTTTCATATTAATTATTTATGTGAATTTTTTAGGATGAGGAAGTCGCAATGTTATCAGAATTAACACATTTACAAGAAGTTGTTGATCAACTTCAGAAGCATACATCTGATCCATTTACTTTGCCACCCGCTAGTGAACAGGTAAATAAAGAAATATTTTGATTATATTACATTAATAGCATATATAGTGCTTTATAGATTTATTATTATTTTTTTTGCCTTAGGATGCTTGCATGAATTTTTATTTCTAGCAAAATAATTTACAAACCTATTATAGTTTTCTTTATTTTGAATTTATAAAAATTTCTAGGCTGGTACAGTGTGGTCGATCTACCAAGCACTAAGGCAAAACGTCTGCGACGACCACGGCATACCAGCCCAATTTTTTTTATAAATTCAATACTATTGGTTTTGTTATTAATTTTTGAAAATGTCTTAAATTAATAAATAAACATTTTCTAAATGATGATTTTTTTATTACACATACAATATGTTCGTCATAGCTGCAAAGGCTTCTCTAGTCAGCAACAATATTTGCAGTAAATTGTAATTTTTAGACGAAACAAAGACCTCACTAACATACATGCATTGAATCTCGATCTTGCAAATCGGCAAATAAATACTTAAAACAATAATTTGATTATTATGTAATAATAAATATTTTTAATTTATAATAATAAATTATTATTTATTACATATAATCTTTAACAAATAAAATATTAGGTTTTTTCGATTGATTCTCTTGCTTTTTACTGCAAAACGCCGCCGTAAATGAAGCAGAGGTTTGTCGTTTACATAGCATGTAAACTGCCAAGTGAATAAAACAACAAACATTGACGCAGCAGTAAATTCATTATTGTCTTCAACTTTACAAATCAAAATTATAATCGAGGATCAGAAAAAAAAAATTTTCACATCTTTAATAAATAATAACAATAATTTAATGCCAGGTTACTGCAACAGAACTTAAATATAAGTTTGCAAATATTACTTCACTTACTAATGCAACAGGGTCTTAATAAAATTGCATGATTTACTTTTTTTTTTGTTTTAATATTTTGCTAGATAAGATTCCGGAATGTAATAGTTTATTTGTAATGTGGTATGCTTAATTAGGTGATAGCCGATTTAAAAAATTCGGATTCGGGTTGGTCTTTCCAAACGCCACCGTCCAGTCCATCATCATTGGGCTCGCGTAAATCTTCAATGTGTTCCATCTCTTCGTTAAACAGTTCTTCATCGGGCAGCTCCAAATCGCATCATTCACCCAGTCATCCACCCCACTGGCATCGTTCACTCTCACAGGTAAACAATTATATCTCTCTTTTCGATGTTTTATTATTATTTTGATTCTTCTAAATTCTTTCTATCATTTTTCAGAATGTTGTATTATCTATTTATTTTTAAGTTGCTTCAAATTTTACTTATAGTTATAGTAGTTTTATTTTTTTAATTTGATTTATTTTATTTTATTTTCTGTGTTTTTTTTTTGTTTTTAAATGTTGTATAGCCTGTAGCACGCTGTAATACATTACGGCTAACTTCCGTATCTAGCCGAGATTCTGGTTTTACTTCACAAGATACTTTATTTCCTCCATCTTTGAATTCAAATTCGAATACACAACTAAATAAACAACAGGTATTTTTTTTTCATTTATTATTTATTTCGTATCATTAGTTTAGTTATAGAATTTGTAGTTTTGAATGAAATTATTTTTATTTATTTTTATTATGATTGTGCAACTTCTCTTTTTTTTTAGCTTAAATTCTTAATTTTGCTTTTGTAAAATATATATTTTTTTTTGAATCATTAGATAACGATTTTATAATGTATCAAGCTTGAAAATTTTATTAATAATGTTTTTTTTTTAATTTATTAAACAAATGAAATCTTTCAATTGTTTTTTAAATATAGCGAAAACGAAATCTTTACCATCCTACTCTACTACTAATTCTGCCAATGTAAACTAGGCTTTATAAATTGATTAGCTTTTTAAAATGTATTGAAAATACTTTTCTGTATTTTAATATTTTGTTATATAAGATAATTTAGGAATAAACAACATACATAAGTATTTTTTATTAATAATTGCAGATAACATTTGAAAACTGTTATTTTTATATTCTTAATTACACATATGTAATTAATTAAGAATATAAAAATATACTAACATTGTTAGATTTTTAGATTCATCATGTGATGTGACTGGATTAAATTCATGAGTTTATATCATGGACCAGTCAAAATAGAGAAAATGCATTATCTTGTCGTGATTTTGTGGCGCATTTGCCGTGAAAGCAAAAAGGTTTTGGGTTCTAACTCCGGCAAGGTCAATGCATTTTTCTTCATTTAGAAATTAACTAACGATTTAAACAAAATACTATAACATAATTTTATTCTATTAATTAACGAATAATATGTTCTTGTTGTGACAGGTATCGAATATGTCCGAACACAGCGTGAATTCGAGTAACTCATCAACTCCATGCACACCATTCCCAGCAACGCAAATCCCCAATACGACAGCCACTTGGCCTAATCTCCAGGAAACTCTACAATTCGAGCGTGCTGCATCGGCAATTATCAGCGATCGGCCTCATACTATATCGTCCGCCTATGAAAAGGGCCATCAAAGACCACCGCTGACTGTCTATACATTCCAAGCGCCTGAACAGAGCCATTCGCAGCCTGTAAGTCCTGTCGCAACGGCGACGAATGTCGAAGGTACTAGCGTTCCACCTCAGAGCCCCCAGGCGATTATCGGTGGACAGGGAAAAGGGGTTACAAGCAGACCACCTTTGCCTACGGTAAAGATTTTCAAATTTATAGATTATCAGGGCTTCGAACCGTTATATTTTTTTGTTATGGTTCAATTAAAAATATATATATCGGTTCGGTTCCGTTTTCGTTTTGGTTCAGCTCCGAGTGATTAATTTTTAAATTTTAGAACATTTTATTCTTACTTTTATAATAAGCATACTACATAATTATATTGATACAATAATAATAGTAATTAATTAATTAAAGATATAATAATTTGAAATACATAATATATAATAATAATATAATTTATTATTTGAAACTTATATAATTTATATGTATGTTTTAATTATATAATAATAAGATAACATAATATGTTAACTAACATAAATTCTTTTATACAAAATTTTTATTTATTTATAATTAGTGAAAATGAATGAAGATTATTAAAAGCAAAGTTATTATCAAAAAATATAGCGGCTTCAAAGTGATCCCTAGTTTCAATTTCAATAACTGAAAACAAACCAAATACTTTTTCGTGTAAGACAAGTTGCGACTTGCGACTACGCTACGAGACCCAGAAAATGAAAAAAAAAGACAATTGACGTTGAAAGTAAGATTAATAAAATTAATCGATATTTTTTTCGGTTCAGTTCCGGATTGAAGCCCTGTAGATTATAATATAGAAATAAATTATATATTTAGATTGTTGTATGGTATTATTTGAACAATTTTATATAAAAAAAAATAATCTGGTTTGTGTAATATTATTACTCCAACGATAAATAACAAATATATAAATAACAATTATTACAAAATTACAAATTATTATAAAATGAGTTCTGTAAAAAAAAAGTAATAATAATTCTAAAATACAAAACTAATAAACTAAATGCAATTCTTTTCCAGCGCTGTTCGTCGTTGGAACGTCCATCCGTGCCAGCCAAATCCATAGTTGGTATGCAAGGTGTAAGGGTGTTGCCACCTGGCAATATCGAGCACAAACTACTTACGAAACCTACACCACTTCCCGCTCATATCGCTAAAGATATTCCGCAACCGACTTATGTAAATATGCACGAATTGGCTAGTATGGCAGCGAGTAAAGCACACGAAATGAACTTACCACCGCCGCCGCCCGAATTCACTAGCGGCACGGCTAGTGCTAGCGGCGCTAATGCCACCGCACCTGGTACTAGTAATGCTAACAACGATAAAGTAAGTTTTCATACAAATACCAACATATGGCTAGGATTAATTCATATATTTAAATCGCTTAAAATTGTAACGGACTAAGAATTAAAAAAAAAAAGGATTGAGATAATGTTAGTTTTAATTCGAGCTTTTATTTGTAAAATAAAATGAAAAGAGAGATATTTCTATCTTTATGTCGTCAACATAAATCTGTTCCAATTAATCTTCAAATTAGTTTGCGATTAATTGTAATTTACTGTACTGCGCATGCTGCATACAGTTGCAAATTAGTCAAAAATTTGATAAAAACGAGTTTATAACCATATACTTGATGACTTGCTGTTTTTAAAATGAATTTTATGTTCAACGTATGCATTTTTTTAAAGTTATAACGCATGCTTTTTAAGTTATCAGATAATTGTTTATCTCGAAAATCGAACCAGAATTTATCAATTTCAAGCGGCTTTAAGAATCGAAATAAACTTATGATGGAATTCTGAAAAGACCTGTGAGGTTACAGAAGGTTTTTTTTTTTAATAAATGTTTATAACTTTACAAATTATTTAAAAAAAAAATATATTATCCTATCTTAAAATTCGTAATTTTAGACACCAACAGCTGAAGGCGAACGAGATGGCAGTACCAGTGAAAGTTCACTAGAATCATCTAGCGGATACGGAAGTCAGACTACATTCCCTGTTGATAATGATGCACACGTTGAAGGTACATATTTATTGCATTTAATTTCATTTTTATCAATTTTAGTTTTGATTTATTTATGCTTGACATTTTAATTATTTTTGAGTAGTAGTTGCATGATTTTCAATTTTTATTGATTAATATTTGTATATTTTTAAGTTTTTTATTCATTTCTTGAGTTGCAGAAACATTGTTAATTATTTTTTATAAACTAGATATACTGATGAGATGGGTCTTATTATATAAAAAATATGGACAAAAGACCTGGAGAATGTTCGATCTTATATACATAATATTTAAGATTCAAAATCGCTAAACTTTTAGACTAGTTCTATAAGCTCGATTTTTGCATATTTGATTCAATTTTTTTTAGTTCTACTTCTATAACAATTGCATTGTCTTATAATTAGTATTAGTTAAAATTGATTTTAGAACGAAGCTTCCACACCAGTTTTAAAGTTTAATCTTATGATTTTGAACAGTCAGCTAGTTCAATATTGTTTAAATAATTAGCCAATTATTAAATTATATAACAATATATATTATTGCATAACATGTCTTCCCAATATACCTAGTAAATGATTAATATTTATTATAAATTTTATTTGAAATACAATTATTTGCTTATTTAATTATCATAATATATAATTATTATATTATATATTGTTGGTTTGTTAATTTTTATATTAAATTTGTTTCTATTAACTATGGAACTAGTTTACAACTGTTCAGAGCGTGCGCATTATAATAAATTACAAAGTAATTGAAATTGCACATGGCATGGACAGTTGTGAATTGATCTCAAATTGATTTTATATTAAATTTTTTGAGTTTCTGCAATTCACCAAAAATTACATTTAATTTTGAGAACAAAATAAAAATAAAAATTAGAAGAAAATGTTAGATTGCATGTGAGAAAAAACAAAAAGAAAATATTTTTCTGAAATAGTGTTGAGTGTGTGTGTTTGTTATCTCTCGTTTTTGTTTTTCTGTGTTCGCTATTCTTTCCCCCCTCCTCCGAAATAGATGTGTGTAATCTTGAAACCGCTGGAAAATATTGTACACTACCACGTTCTATGGACGCGGCTGGCCCCAATGGGGTAAATATGGCGTCCAAACGACGTCCCGTTTCCATGACAGGTGAACAAATTCATTATTTTTATCTATTTTTTAATAATAGGGAAATATACTTGCCGTATGCTGCATTTTGCTTATTAATTTTGTTGAATTATTTTTTGCTTGGAATGTTTTAAAATTTATTTATATTTATCGATTTTAATTTGCGCTCGCTATGAATTATATAATTTTATTAGGTATGGTATTGTATACTTTTAATTTAATTATGTAATATTTAATTAAAAAAGTATTTAGCAAAACAATGCAATTAATTTCAAATGAAAATAATGTACAGTCGGATTTTTAAAGAAATAAACTTATGAAATAATAATATACTTTAAAACCGCCACCTGAATATTATTATTAAAACATTCATTTATATTCTGTTTTTATCATTACGTCAGTTTTATATTTGTAAATGTGAATAATTAATATTAAATTATAATAATATTTAAACGCTTTAAATTTTACAAAATAGATGTACGGTTTAATTTAAAAATTACAAAATAAATATGTTTTCTGAAAATAGAATTTTATTGTTGTTTGAATATTTATTCTGACTATGAATGATACAATATTAGAAAAATAATATAACTTTGACATGTCTTAAGATTCTTTTCAAAAATTCGACTGTAAATATCTTGGAATGAAGAATATTATGGAAGTGACATTATAGTCTATTTTTTAACTAGCAGGAGTAAATATAAAAGTAAGTTATAAATAAACACCAGAAAAGTTACTAGTTTTTTTTACAGCAAGTTTAATTTGCAAATATTTGTAACCTCCACATTTGGTTTATTTACTTATAAAATTTCGCAAAAACAATTTATTGCACACGAAATTAAAGAAAACGTGACAATACGAAGGTATTGACAGTACTAACAGCTTGTTGACAGTTGATGACAAGATAAAAAAAATATGTTGGGTGTAAAATTTCAAATTACTCTTTCTAGTTAAAAAAAAAAGACTATAGTTTAAATCTAAATTATTGCAGCTACTTTATCCCCCACTCTAAATATATCCAAACATTAAAATCACTAATTCGTCCGACACTCCAAAAGTAACTGTTAAACTAGCTTCCTACGTCCGCCCTCATCTTACTTCAGCTTCCACAATCTTTATAACACTTCTATATTATTCATAGTTTCACGGTATATATATATTGAATGCCAGTAATTGTAAATATTTGTATTGCAATAATAATTAGTAGATACACTTGTATAATATAAATGTACTTACTATATTTATTAATAAAAAAAAATATAAATATGATTGCCGAAATAAATCTGTACAGAATATTAATCAACTTATAAAATTGTTTCTTTTTTTTTCTAATGAAATATTTTTCTGTAGCAGTTTATTCAAGCAATACAATGCGGAATACATTGTTACGCCGTAGTTCGGTTCAGGGCAACAAACCACCACCGCCCATACGTCGTACATCATCAATAACAAATACGAATCGTGCTGCATTGACTCCTGTCGGCAGTTTAGAGAATTTGCCGCCTCCACCAGCTTTCCTACTTGATAGTAGCGCTGCTGGTAGTCCACCACCAAAGCCACTTGCTCCAGGTAAAATAATAATAATAATAATAATATATACCCAAGTCACACCCCAACCAATAGTCAAATATATTAACGTTTTTAATTCAATTCAATCTTCTAATATAATGAAATACGTTATTACAAATTATATTTATTTATTTAAGAAAATAATAATTTTCAGGTGTGTGCGTAGCGGAAACAGTAAAAGCTCTAACTGAACTAAAACACACGCCAGCAAGTCCTAATTCAGTCCGTCGCATGTCGACACAATCTCTCCAACACATTCAACAACAGCAACAACAAATTGCTCAGTCGGTAATGCAGTTGCAACAGTTACCGATACAGCCATCGACACAGCAACAACAACAGACTATACAGCAACAAAATCTAACACAACAAACAACAATGGTATTGAGTTCATTTCAAAGTCCCTCATCGAATAACACAATTTACGGAACGATTCGTCAGAGTTTAGCCTGTTCAACATCGGCTAATACAATCTATGCACAGCCATCGCAACTTGTTGCACCGCCTGGCAGTCCTAATCAAATACGAAGAGGTAGTATTTCGGGCGGGGGTGGTATTAATCGGTCACAAAGTGCTGAACGAAAACAGAGTGAAGGTAAGTTTAGACTAAAAAAAAACTTTTCATATTTATTTGTAATAGATTGTAACTCGGAAAATGATTCCGAAATAAAAGAGACTTGGAGGATCAACTGTAATTTGCTAATACCTGTAAAATAAAAGTCTCTAAAGAACGTCAAACTGAAAGTTTGTTTAAATTATACCTTCAGTGTTTTTGTTACCACTTTGACTGCAAGGAAAAAGTTAATTATAATTCTGTTATTTAGAAATTTGGCGAGGGAAATGAATAGTTGATTATTGACTTAACTTATACTATATTGAAATATTTAAAAAATGTTATATAGAAAAGACAATTTTTACAAGTAAAGTGATTTTTTAATGTTTCAGGTCCAGGCGGTGTAGGATCCGGTTTTATAGCAGCATTAAGTGCAAAACTAGCACCATCTCTGAGTCCTCGTAATTCGCGAAGACATTCAGAGGATTTGGGCATTCCGCAGCATAGTAGTGCAGCAACTACACCCGTAGTACAAACTCCCTCCAAACTAATGCAACGCGGTCCCGGCCAGGGATTCTTGGACAGTCTTAACGCGAAATTAGCTCAACAACATTTAACTAATGCCCAGGGACAATTGAAAGCCAATAAAATACGACAGATCATCAATAGTAAAGCACAGGTAAAACGAGTTTGTTTTATATAATAATAATAATAATAATTATTATAGCTTGCGCTAATATAGAATACATTGAAATACAATTAATTGTAAAAATACAAAAACAAAACTGTGATAATTTTATCTATAAAAAACCAATATTATATAATATGTAAACATATAACACATATACAAGAAATTTATAATCTTAATCAAAATAAATCGTTACAATCTACAAAAAAAAATTTATAATTGCACAACTTAACATTTTTTTTTGGTAAGGTGTTGTATTTTACCACTGCGCTAAAGAATATAGAGTTTTGTATTCGTTTGTAATTTCTGGATTCTAATATAAAATTTCTAGCATTTCGTGTTAACATAGATATGCGTTTCTTCAAAGGTCTTTAATATACTAGAAAAAAAATTGTGGCAGTAAACCTAATTTTATTTTATGTATAAATTTGATGCTTTTCATTTCCGTAAATTTATCTATTTCAATCCATTTCAATGTTGTGGGCATTAATTTGATATTGCAATAACGATTACAGCGAAGTATAATTCTCATCGCCCGATTCTATAGATATTGTGATCTGTCTTTATCACCGATATTAGATAAATAAATTATAGTTCCGGAGAAATGAAAGTGGGGTAGAATAATTGTATTATAGATTGTCTTACGAGTCCAAATACTTAAAAAGCCACCTATTCTGTACAAAACACTCATTATTTTTTTTAATCTTTTTAGAAACATAATCAACATGTGCATTAAATTTTAACTTGTCGTCTACAATTATTCCTAAATATCCTAAATATCAATCATATTACTACTAATTTTTATTTTAAAATTTATCCAAGTTTTCTCTTTTCTTTCCAATTATCATTGCCTTCATTTTATTTATATTCAATTTTAACTTGTTGCTTATATGTCACTTTGATAAATTTTCTAATTTATTATTTATTTTAGTTTGTACAACATCTTGATTACTACCCACATAGTATAAATGAAATTTACAATCTATTATATATGTATATGTAACATATTTATAATTTCCTTGTCTGTATAGAAAAAAAAACTTAACTAAAAATTTGTTTGAAATATTTTTTCAGCCTGATCCAACAACATGCCACGAATCATTAATGGATCAAATCAAACGGGGCGCTACATTAAAGAAAGCTCGTTCCGTAAATGACCGTTCCGCCCCAAAAATATATTGAATTGATAACAATGACGTTAGATTTAAAAACGAAATATAGAAATATAACTTCAAACATACGAACAATTAAAAAAAAGCATTTGTCGTTTTTAATTAATTAATTCCAGATAAATAATTAAAATAGGATCGAATAAACATGTTTTTGTTACTAGTTGAAATATATTTTATTTGAAAATTTATTACTACATAAACAACAAAACTAAAATATTTTTACGCGTAACAATATTTCTAAACTTCTAAGTATTATTATATAATTTTTAATGATTCAACAATTTATAATTTAAATCATTTTTCATTGTTAGAACACATTTAACAATTTTGAGAGTTGTCCTTGTAAAATCTCTGACAATTTTTGCTCGAAATGTACTAATAAATATAAAACAGTGTGTTAAAATAACAAAAATAATAATTTTTGTATAGGAATATATCTATAAATATGTTATTCGTTACAAAAAAATATGTAATATTTATCATTTTTAATTCATCAGTATTCGCTCTCATATGTATAGGTTAGGTTATAAAGTGACAGCTTATATTCATTAACAAGAGAAGAAAGAAAGAAAGAAATAACCATTAAAAGTAGTCCATTTCAATAAAAAAAAAAATATATATTACGTGTATTTATCGTGTTCAGGCCTTAAAATGTAATAATTGTATTATTTACCGAAGAAGAAAATATATAAAATTGTCAATTTTGCGACTCGGTTTTGACATTTGGAAGTAACGCATTGGAAAAGGTGAGCAAAATAAATAGAATTATGAATTATTAGTAATGAATAGATGCCAATAATAACAAATATTGTTTTGCATATTTTGTATGAATTGTATGAAAGACGGTAAAAGAAAAAAAGAAAAGTAATTAAACCGTGTGAAGCATTCGTCGTAAATATTTGATAATTATTCGTCCATATTTTATGCGAAGAATGACTGATATATTATTTTTGTATTTCGATTTGTAGTAGGGCGGTTTAGCAATTAATTATTACAATACAGAACTGATTTTAGGTGTAGTATTTATATTTTTCGCTTTAATTGATAATATTTGCAAGTAGAGGTTATACATTCATGTACCTAGCGGAGTTATAATTACAATTAATTATATAATATACAGTAATAAGTGTTCGAAAAAGAAAAATTAATAAAAAAAATATTATGTAAATATGTAAGTGTAGTTTACAACAACAACAAAGTAACTGATTAACAAACAATGAAAGGAATCTTACATTGTACGGAATCATACACTATTTGAAAGTTATGAAATTTGATGTTAGTAGTATTATTATAGATTTATTATTATTATTTTTAGTTGTTTATTTAATAAATTGACAGAATTTTATGTAATTATTTTCCACTACAAAAGATAATTGGGATATTTGAAATAAGGTTTATTTGTAATAGCCTAAAAATTGGAAAGGAAATTTTGTTGTATAAAAAAAATATATCACTGAAACATATCTTTTCTTCGATTGTGGTAATTTTTCATTAATGTTAAAATAAGAAAAAGGAAAACGTTGATTATGTGCACATCAGTTAATTTAATTAAGTATCATATTTGGTGTATTTGTGAAATATTATAATATTAATACCGAAAAAAGTTCATTTTTACTGTATGAGTTATTGTAAAAATAAATCAATAAAGAACAATAAATTATTGTATTGAAATGATATCTATTTTGATGTACCAAATATTCTATTGTTTGATAACTGCTTTTTTATTTAATATATTTAGTACAATTTTAGATATGTAATCTTAACGTAGTCATTAACCTTTCAAAAGTTTACTTTTAAAAAATATGTATTGTGTTTTTTTTTTAATGAAACTTCATAAATTTTTAGTTCATTTATTAATTCATAAAACAATTTTTTACAGTTGAAACATCTTTTAAAATTAGCAAAATTAAAAAAAAAAATTATCTATAAATAAAATAGTAATTATAACATAAAATTTATTTATCATTGAAAAATACATATGAAACACGTACATAGAATATATTGTACTATAAAACTATTTTAACACTAATTAACATAAAACTAAGTAAAATACTATTATGTTTGGGGACACAGCAAAATTTTAATTATCATTAAGCTACATTTACACTGTGATTTTAGCAGTACAGCTACTGCTAAAACCGCAGTCCGAATGTAACTTGATGATAAAATTTTGCAGTGTGTTCCAAGCATTAATCTTATAACATCTATATCCCTATTCTGGTCATTAAATTTAGCTTAAATCTTTAAATTCAAAGAACTTTAAGTAAATTTCAATTCTGATTGCTACCTAAATACTTTAGTAAAACTTTAGCTTAAATTCCTTTAAATCGGAGATGCTTTGTCTTTATATATTTAGAAGATTTTGGAAGGTAAGAAATTAAATATATAGTTGCTAGTATAGAAAATAGAATCCTTTAATAGTGAAACTTGTGACATTTATTAAGCTAAAGATCTTTAAACTTAAATGTGTAATGACCAGATTAGCAGCAATTACATTATTTAAGAATTTTGTTTTTTATTAAAATTTGGTTTATAATCTTGTTTCTTATTGTAGTTCTTCTTCGGATAACCACCTTTAAAATTATATTTTCTTTGTACATTCGTACCTTCTTTCGTGGAAACATCTGATGCAGCCATTTCCAAATTTCCCATTTCCGATTCATCCGATGCAACTTCTTTAATTCGCATATAATAAATAAATAGCTGATCTTCGCCGAAAAAATGCTCAATCGCTTCGATAGTTGTCATCACACATGTGCCTGCTTTAAACAGCTTATTATCGTTAATTTCTAACGGCTGACAATATTCGCTCAGTAAGGTTTTCCGAACTGGCTGGCCCGGCTTGATAAACTCAATTTCAAAGTAATAATCGCTAGCTTTTTCTACCGGTCCAATAAATTGAATACTCCAGTAGAGTTTTCCATGGCTGGTTTTGAATTTATACCAAAATAATTCGTCATACGCTTGAATTAAATTCACATAAAACGCTTCGGTTTTTTGGATTTTAGTGTGACAAACATTTGTGTTTCGATACGGACGACTCGATAATTTCTTGTCGTTCCAATGCTGAAGCAGATCTTCGTATTTGCCCATCCAAGGACATTTGATATACGCGCATTTGTAACCCTTATACGAACAATTCTTCTCGTGACTGTCACGTTCATCTAGGGTTAAACGTTCGGGGCAGCCGCATTTTACGTTGACGCAAGGATAGTGCATTTTTTGTGCCAATGCCTCCAAAGTTATGTTTCGTGTTTCGGTGAAGGGTTTTTGGCATAACGGACACATTGGTAGTTTCTTTCGACAAGATTCGCAAACACTATGCCCCGTTCTACATTGGCGAATCGGTGGGGCCATATATGTCATACATATCGGACATTCTAGCTCCACCAATAATGCGTCATAGTGTTTGTCCATTTTTTTGCCTGAAAAATATATATTAATGTACATAAAGGATTTTGTAATTATCCTGATTTTGATATTAAAATTGTCAATGTTATTTTTATTCTATTGCTCAATAAAGTAAAATTGTACTAAATTTGTGACGTATGAGGGGAATCCCAATGCACTTTACTATTATAATTTTACTATATGTAAATAAATACTTTTAAATATAAAAATACTTATAATATTACAAAATTATAATTACAATATAAATATGAACGTTATTTAAAAAAAAATGACCTTGTAAACTGCAGAATGTTAAAAAGTTTTTAATGGTACGTCACTAAATAAAGTGCATTTGCATATAGAAAAATATTTATCAAATATTATTTTCGAAATCTTTCACAAACGTATGAAATTGTTGTAAAGTTAAATAAAATGGTAAATAGATACTTACATTTACTTTTATAAATGCCGATTTCAGTTGGACATTCAACAGGTCAGGAACTGTTGTTGTTCACCACAAAGACAAAAGAGACAGAGAAAAAAAAGCAATGCAAACATGTTTGACGTTATCAATAAATGATAATGAACAATTCAATTGAACAATGTGGAAAACTTCATATCTTATCTTGTTTTTATGAATTTAAAAATGTTTATATATTATATATACCTAATTTATTATGTATACAGTATATGTTTGTATTATATTAAAAAATATTGTGCCATCTATCAACAATCGAACCAAGGCAAACAAAAGGCTATATTCAGACAGGTGCATTACGCTGGAAATACAAAAAAGAATAATTTTACATTTCGATTTATTCATATTTACTGTTAATTTATGTAAAATTAATAATTTAATAATAATTTTTATATATTTACTGAATTAATATATAATAAATTATATTTATTATAATTAGAACAGAAGCAAAATAGTACAGTTATATAACATTTGTAAAATTACATGTAATAGAAGAAATATGTTTGGTGTGCGTACGCATATATATGTAGTTGTTTTCTGTAGTTTCTGTATCTTCTGTTAATTCTGTACCTTTGTATTTTCTGTATCTTCTGTAGTTATTTTCTATATTTTCTGTATTTGCTGTAGTTATTTTCTGTATCATGACCTTGCCAAGGTCAATGCATTTTTGCTTCATATAGAAAATAACTATAATAAATTTTTAATTAGGTTCATCAAAAATAAATTGACTAAAAATAAAAATTGTATTTTGCGAGAAATTTTTTTAGAAATGTATTTTTTATTATTTCAATAAAATTCTTAAAAACAGATGCTGTTTTATTTATTTTTTTCCCCATTCCTTCCAAAATTAATTAGTTTACCCTTAAAACCCCCCATAAAGAGAGCCACAAAGCTGTCAAAATTTCGACAGACTTGTAGCGCCCCATTCTAGCAGTTTGGGGGTGAACTAATTTTTACCAATTACTAGTAATTAATTAATTATTATTAATTACTATTAATCTGTAATAAATCTAAAATCTTTAATCGCAAATATCTCGAAAACGGCTGCGAATTTCGCAAAAATAACAAAATTTTCCGCGTTGTACAAATACTAGTCAATTATGGCAGTACTACAACATATCCAAAAATCAATCCCCTACGATACCCCCTGATTAATTAAGTCAACCCCCAAAACTGTGATAAAAAGTTAACAAATTTGTGTGTACAAATTCAAAAACTAAAATTGCGTGTACTTCGCAAACGGCTGCAAATTTCGCAAAAATAACGAAACCTTCCCGAAACACTTAGTGTTGCTATAACATATTTCAATCCCAACCCCGTACAACCCCTGGGCTATTAATTATTAATGTTTGCAAAAAAAATCTTTAATCGCAAATATCTGGAAAACGGCTGGGAATTTTGCTAAAATAAGAAAATTTGCACCTCCCCTTACAAACTGAAAGATAAACCAGGTACGTACTATAACATATCCAAAAATCAACCCCCTACGACACCCCCTTATTAATTAAGTCAAGCCCCCAACAAAACTGATGAAAATATTGAAATTGAAATTTTGGTGAAATGTATTTTTTCTTATTGTTGAATAAAGTTCGTTAAAAACAGATGCTGTGTTGTATTTATGTTTTTCCCAAATTCATCCCTTAAAATTAGTTAAAATCTTTAATCGCAAATATCTCGAAAACGGCTGGGAATTTCGCAAAAATAACAAAATTTGCCGTACCCTTACAAAACTTTGATAAACCAGGTACGTACTACAACATATCCAAAAATCAACCCCCTAGGACACCCCCTTATTAATTAAGCCAACCCCCAAACTTTAAAATCTTTAATCGCAAATATCTCGAAAACGGCTGGGAATTTCGCAAAAATAACAAAATTTGCAGCCCCCCTTACGAACTCCTCGATAAACCAGGTACGTACTACAACATATCCAAAAATCAACCCCCTAGGACACACCCTTATTAATTAAGCCAACCCCTCAAAACTGTGATAAAAATATAAGAAAAATATCAATTTTTTCTTGTTTTCCTGATAAAATTTCGTTAAAATGTTTCATTTTACTTTTTCCTGATACAAATCTTGCATTTTACGCTTTCCTGATACAAATCTTGTATTTTACGCTTTCCTGATACAAATCTTGCATTTTACGCTTTCCTGATACAAATTTTGTTAAAACCCCTTAGCTTAGATACATTTTGATGCATTGATACATTTTGATACATTGATACATTTTTATACATTGATACATTGATACATTTTAATACATTGATACATTTAGATACATTGTTGAATAAAGTTCGTTAAAAACAGATGCTGTTGTATTTATGTTTTTCCCAATTTCATCCCTTAAAATTAGTTAAAATCTTCAATCGCAAATATCTCGAAAACGGCTGGGATTTTGCAAAAAATAACAAAATTTGCACCCCCCTAACTTAACAACACCCCTATAACCAGGTACGTACTACAGCATATCCAAAAATCAACCCCCTAGGATACACCCTTATTAATTAAGCCAACACCTAAAACTTTAAAATCCTTATTCGCGAATATCTCGAAAACCGCTGGAAATTTCGCAAAAATAACAAAATTTGCCGTCCCCCTTACGAACGCAATAATAAACCAGGTACGTACTATAACATATCCAAAAATCAACCCCCTACGACATCCCCTTATTAATTAAGTCAAGCCCCCAACAAAACAGATGAAAATATTGAAATTGAAATTTTGGTGAAATGTATTTTTTCTTATTGTTGAATAAAGTTTGTTAAAAACAAATGCTGTGTTATATTTATTTTTTTCCCAAATTTCATCCCTTAAAATTAGTTAAAATCTTTAATCGCAAATATCTCGAAAACGGCTGGGAATTTCGCAAAAATAAAAAAATTTGCACCTCCCCTAACAGTGCAACACCCCTACAAACCAGGTACGTACTACAACATATCCAAATATCAACCCCCCTACGACAGCCCCTTATTAATTAAGCCAACCCCCAAAACTATGATAAAAATATATCAAAAAATCTCATTTTTTCTTGTTCTCTTGATAAAATTTCGTTAAAATGTTTCATTTCTCGCTTTCCTGATAAAAATCTTGCATTTCTCGCTTTCCTGATACAAATTTCGTTAAAACCCTTAGCTTATATTACCCACAATGCATCGATGTTAAACTGGTTGATCAAGGCTTTCCCAGCAAGGTCACTGAATTTTTTGTGCATTTAAAAAAAAAAATTAACCGATAAATGATTTATTTAATAACAAATTTGGTTTTCTAACAATTTTTGAAGAATATTAAACAAATTGGACAAGAATTAATAATTAATAGTAATTAATACTACTATAATTTCGAAAAAGTTAAAATAGGAGTAGGATAAGAAATAAACACAATTATAAATATATTTAAAGTAGTTTATTTTTAATATAATATTAATAACATAATAATTAATATTTTTTTACAAAAGTCGATAAAAATTAATTTGTATATATCGATTTTAAAAAATTGACACACGCTATTATTATAAGGTCAATTTAAACGTCTTAGAAAAATATATTGGACATAATTTTCATATTTGCAGAAAATAATAGCCATATAACTTTTAATACCAATATTTATAATTTAATTAGCAGTTGCATCTGGATGTCTTTCCAAGATCATTCCGACACCTTGGCCACCGGCAGCACAAGCCGCAATTAGCCCAAAAGTACCATCTTCGCGTACCATACGATTGCAGGTGTGCATAGCTAGACGCACTCCAGTGGCGGCGAACGGATGCCCAATCGATAAACTACCGCCCCACATATTGAATTTATTAATATCGGGCACGCCGACTTTATTCTGTCTGCCCATGTAATTCTGCGCGAACCAATCGCTGTCCATTGCTTTAAAGTTGGACAAAATCTGTCCAGCGAAAGCTTCATGCACCTCCCAAACATCAATGTCGTTTATGTCGAGGCCGGCTTTTTCGAGAACTTTCGGTGTGGCATAGGTCGGTCCCAAAAGTAACTGATCGACGGGGTCCTGTGATACGTAGACGAAATCGCGAAGATACGCTTTTGGTTTAAGGCCTAGTTCTTTGGCTTTTGCTTCGGTCATGATCAGGCAAGCTGAAGCACCTGTAACAAAACATGTTTTTTTAATGCTTTGAATTTTCTTCACTTCTAATTGTGAATTTCGAAAAGAACTTATGTTGTAATTTTTATTTTGGTTAACAAAATTTAGTTGGGAGTGGTATGATTGTGAGCGAAAGTTTCCAAGTAGCTTAAATTGCCATTAATTTATTTTAATAAACTAATTAAATCATTAGTTAATTTTTAAATGAAAAAAAAAATGCATTGTTCTTCATTCAAAAATTAACTAATGCATTTAATTTGTTCATCACAATAAATTAATGGAGATTTAAGCAAAAACCAAATAATCTATAACCTAATATATAATAATATTTATACATACGGTATGTATACGCAATTGGCTATTTATACATACTGAAAAACAAAAAAAAACCTAAACTAACCTACTAACCTAACCTACCCTAAATAACCAATTACGAAAAAATACTGTATGTATAAATAGCCAATTGCGTATACATACCGTATATATAAATATCCACTTTCATATAATAATACACCGTGAGTAATTAATTAAGTATATGAGCAGATTTCTTGTGGTGTAAGTCCATTTTATATTATATGGAGATATTTAAGTTTGTATTTGAATGGTAACTACGTAAATTAATATTGACAAAATGATGAAAATTTTTTGTTGTTTAGGAACTGTTTATAGATAATAAGCTCAGAGCAGATTGCATTCATTGTTATCATTAACTAACTTTTTGTCAAAAATAAACTTATACCACTTTCAAAGAAAACGGCTCATATAATAAATATAAAACTGTTTCGTACCGTCGGTTAAAAATGAAGCATTCGCAGCCGTGACGGTACCATGTGGTTTAATAAAGGCTGGTTTCAATTTGGCGAGTTGTTCCGGTGACGAAACACGAATACCGTTATCTTTATCGACAGTCTTTTCAACGCCCGACACCTTGAAGGGCATCAAATCGGTTAGGTAGCCCTTTTCTTGCGCCTGTTGAGCGAGCATATGCGAACGGAGTGCGTAGTCGTCTTGTTCTTTACGTGTTGCACCGAAACTGGCTGCCAGACGATCAGCTGAATGACCCATTGTTTCGCCCGATGAGAATTCAGCTACAGCGGGTAACTGAAATTTATCATATAAATAAATATAAATGTTTATTTTCAATTTATTCGTATCGAATTTTATGTTAGACGAAATGAATTGGAATCGTATTTATAACACTTTTAGTTTAAAAGCACCATTTCAAGTATATTTTAAATTATTTACTATTATTTGCCAAGATTATTTTTATACATATTTAGAAATGATTGAAGATAATATTACAAGTTTATGTTTAATATTGTAATAAAGTATTAAAATATATTGTTTATATTAGGGTGTATTGAAATTTTTTTATTTCGTCGGCGAGGTCAAAAATTGAAGTTTCTGATCAGAAAAGTTCTTACGTAAGCTGATTTGAATATTAAACAAGATCTGAGCGCTCAAAATTGACATTTTTTGAACTTTTTTCATATAATGGCCTAAACATATATCAACATTTTAATTGACCGAGCCGTAACTCTGTGTTTTTATGCCCACATAAAAATGCGACATTTTTTTCCAGAGCTGTTCAAATTGAAGTATTTGACGTTTAGTTATAAGCGTTTGAAAAAGCTGTTTCTCAGGGCATTGCAACAAAAATACTAATTTTGGTAATTTTCAACAGATCTTTGACAATTTTGTTGTATTTTATAGTTCTTGAAAATATGTGTTTTTATGCCAACATAAAAATGCGACATTTATAATATAAAATATATAAATAGTTTTAAGAACAAAATTAAACAATATTTTTGTACACTGTTCTTAAATTCCTGGTAAATACTAATAATTTTCATGTATTGTAAATTTATAGTAGTAATTAACATTTTTCTAAATAAATAACTATTATTATTTGCGCATTTAAATAATAAAATTAAAAATACAAATCTCTTGTTTCTAATTTTAGTTCAAACTAGTATTGCAATCGAGTTCTTTACAATACAATTTTACCTTCTGTAACATTGATATTACGAAATGAAAATAGTAAATAGATAAAATAAATAATTATTTACTAACCTCGGGAATAAAGTGAGCTGGTCGCAATGAAGACAACAATCCTAATCTTTGCTGAAGTGTTTTTGCTTTATTCGCTTTCAGCATTAAGCTGCGCATTTTTCTATTGTGTCTAATTGGTACATCAGACATGAATTCGACACCACCGGCTACTATTACATCGTACACGCCACAAGCGATCAAACCAATACCTACATACACAAAAAATCATATATATTTTTAACACGTTTACGAACAGTAAAAATTTCAGTGAGCTACAAAAATAGACAAACAATTTTTGCTATAGCATTCACGTCAAGTATTACACTTCTAGTTTACTCAATGTGTCGGCTTAAAGAAATTTGTAAATACACGGAGAAAAGATAAAATAATATGAAAGTATCTAATAAATCAGTTGGTCATTATTGAAATGTATATTAATTACAAAAACTTAAGATTGTATAAAATTAAATGAATAAAAATTGGCTTTAAAATTTGGATGCTATAGCATTCACGTCCGCGAACGTGTTAAAATCACTCGAAAATTATATTCACCTGTTGTGATGGCTTGATTCGATGAAATACACGCCATTGTAACTGTGTGTGCTGGCGTTTTATCGCTGAAGCCAGCTGCCAAGGCTGCTTCACGTCCAATATTCGAAGTTTTAACTTCTTGAATTACAGTACCGTAAACAATATAGTCGACTATTTCGCGAGGAATTCCGGTTTTCTTGACAAGACCTCTGTCAAATTATTAGAAATAAATTTTTGATGATTTAATATCAAAAAAATAAAAAACTTACAATAAAGCATGTCTAGCCAAATCATGAGGCATAAGTTTAGAATAATCAGTTCCTGATAAAAGAAAAGGCGTACGGACTCCATCAACAAATACAATATTTTTTCCAGTTTTATCTGTTACTGTCTTTTTGGCATTTAATGCGGATCCCACTGATAATGAACGTACACATGCTGAAAAACATAGATATTTTATTATAACATAATATTAAAAAATATATGAAATGTAGAAGTTACGTTGCAGGTATTTGAAAATAGATGTAAAAATGAACTTTGATCATCTGTCACTTAAAATATTTTTGATTGAATAATTACGAATATCTAACTTACCATATTGATTTTGACCTAGTCCTAAAGCCAAAGGGCTTTTAACAATGTTCCTCGCAATATATGTCGCCATGGTTTTAATTATTTACTTAATTTAACAATTAAACAAAACTTATGCAAGTGCCGATCTCGGCCTAGATCTTCACGGCAAAATAAATATGAAATATATCTAACCACGTACTTTGAACTCGGAACTAACGTAACCTACAGGCTAAATCTGAAAGTAATGCACCAGCGGTTCCAAAACATTAGAAATTTTTGAAAAGTTTATTTATAAATTAACATTTATAAAATTAAAATAAATTATCAATAACGAATTATTTATTCTTTAATCATGTTTAAACTTTATTATAACACCAACAAATTTGTATTAACCAAGAAAAATTAAATTGAAAGTTATAACAGATCTAAATAAAAATATTTATTGCATTAAAGAAATTAAGAACTACATAAACTTAAAAATATATATTTACAGGTAAAATTAAAATTTGATATTGTGCCCATTGACCTTTGTTAAATCAAATATAAACCATTTTCGTCGTCATAAATAATTCTACGGTACAAAGTTCATAGCAGTTCATAGTCTAGATTTTTCTATTATTTTTATTTTGATCATTTATATATTTATAATTGTATCTGGGTACTGTCACATGTAATAACAATAATATTATAATAATGTTATTGCAGATATAAACATACATACCTTAATTTAAATAATATACTTGCAAGCAATTCTGGTTGCATATGTATCAGGCTGTACATTAAAGATTTACATAATAATCGATTTGTTCTAACTATATACGTATTTTATATTCGATTTATAAATAAATAGAATGAAATTGTAGAATCAAATGAGGTGTGTAAATTCGGTTATAAATCAATTTCGTTTAATTTTGTTATTTCCGTTTTTTGTAATGATGTAGTTCCGTTTATATTTTTCAACTGTGGTAGACAAATAAATAATACAGTGAAATTTTAATTAGTTTTCTGTATAAATTTTGCAGTTTATAAATAATATTTCAATTGTAGGATTAAGTTAACAATAATTGAATATTGTTAAATTAAAGACATCTAATAGTAAGTTCGAATTTTATTGAAACATTTTGAAATTAAATTTGCGAAACATAATATTAAAAGGCAGTAAAGGGAACTTTCGAGCATGCGCGATAAATATTCTTCAATCTGCGTTATTTCGGTTTAACCCTTAGGCACTGTACATAATCACTTCTATATGTGAAGTGTGCTATTTTTTCCCCCCCGTAATGTTACGTTTATATTATATTAGTGTATTTTCTTTAATATTTTGTAAGTACTCTTATAATTATTGATTTATTAACTATTAACAATAATTTCAGTTGTTGTTATACTATAATTTTAAAATTTTAAATTTTAAAAAGTAGTACGAAACAGCAAAAGTGGAAATCAAAATATTTTTTACCAAAATAATTATTACATTTCTTGTATATTGTTCACAAATAATTAGTAATTGTTTATAAGCACTGATTTTTATATTTTCCGTTTAATACTTATCATATTCAACTAAATATTATAAAACTATTCGGGCTAATTATTTTAAAATATAAATACAAATGATTAATACTTATTTTTGTTTAGTCATTGTTTACATTTATAGCTTTATTTATTTAAGTTTATCGATAAAAAGACTGTATTAATTATTTTATAAATTCATTATTATTTAGATATCCAGTAAAAAATTTTGGCCAGTATTTCCACCTCTTTTATTTATAAAAAAGTGCTTTTATTTTTTACTTTAAAATAAGTATTTTTAAGTAAACGTCAAAAATCAGTTTTTAAAGTGAGATGAGAAAACGGGCCAATATTTCCATATTATGCCAAGAAAATTGTTACACTATTTCAATAAAAATAATATATTTTCATTTTAATGAACAGCGACTGTATAAATTATGTTAAAAACAAATTTCTCAGAATATTATAATATTTAATAGCATAATATAATATTTAATAAAATTAAGGTGTATTATTTTTAACAAAATTTTCCCGAAAAACATTTTATTTTAATTTAGAACAAAATACATAAACTTTAATTTCAGAATTCTTACTTTTCCAAAACATAGTCAAATTCATTGATTTTGTTTTAAAATATAACGAAACAAAACTATTTAAAATGAACATATATTTATCACTTTAAACTTTAAAATGCAAGTAGCAGTAAATAAAATCACATTTAATTTTAAACAATTAAAAAAAAAAAAGTAATATCAATAATCTTTAAAATAGATTCAAATTGGGTCAAAAATATTTGATACATGTGTTTATATATAGTTTGTGACACGAGTTCCGAGTCCTTTTAAAATTATGCACAGATTTTACATCGCATTAACTTTAGATAGTGATTCTCAAGCGCTTTGATCATAAACCATACATTGATTAAATTAGTCATTTCAGCATTATCTTAATTTCATCGATTTCAAATATTAAAAATAAATATCGATGACATGATATATACAATGTGAATTAACTAAACTAGAAATATATGGAGAGATTTGATTGTTCACTTTCTTTACAGTTTTTGTTTTATTTTAAATATATATTAATGCCAAAAACTTGGATTTAACGTATATATATATATATATATTAGTAAAATGTTAAAATAAATTAAAAAAATTAACCTATAAAAAAGATAAAATCATTTCATGTACAAAATATAAGATTTTTTTTATTGAGTATTTATTAAAAATAAAAGAGTTTTCGTTTTGTTTCTAACAATTGAATTAATTATGGTGATTATAAATAAATGTTGTATTTACTTTAAATAAATAACTATAGTATTAAAATATGTTTATATTTTATGAAAATAAAGTAACTTTTTGTGGAAAATGAACAGTATGATAAGAATTCTAAGAAAAATCTGTGATAAATCATTTTTTGAATAATTGATTAAACAAATCGATATACGTTTGAATTATTTTTCCAGTGAACTTTACTTGTGAAACCACATGCATAATTTACTAATTATAATTGGTTAATTAATTATGTAAAATTAATATTAAATAATAATTGAAATAAATTGAAATCTATCATATAGTAATAATTACAATTAATATATTACGTTATCAAAAATGTGTCTGTTAATAATAATTGGGTTGATAAGTTTCCGTGACTTTTGATTGAAATTAATTGTTAATTTTACGGAATATTCAATAAACTTGGTAGCGTTACAGTGTCTTTCATTTGATAAATGTCCAACATAATAATGTTCTAAATCATTTTAATTAAAAATTAAAAGCACTTTTTCATAAACAAAAGAGGTGGAAATAGGGGCCACAATTTCTATGTATCTAAAGATTTTTCTATGTACATCTACTTAATTTATTATTACAGTTATAAAACTATCGAACGCAGTACAAATTAATTTCATCAAAGTACCTGGTGCGGTAAAAAACAATTCTGGTTCGGCAGTTGTATTAGACTGTGACTATTCTTTGCGGCCGGACGATGATGGACTTGTAGTCAAGTGGTTTCTAAATGGTGGACAAAATGCCGTTTATCAATGGATACCACCAAAGAAACCGCAAGCATCAGGCGTGTTAAAAAATCGACTAGATCTATCTTATAAGATCACCAATGATCCAAAGACAGCATATAGAGCGTTAAGAATTATTAATCCTACCACTGACATTGCTGGAGATTATAAATGCTTTGTATCTACATTTACTGATGAAGATTTCAGCTCCAAATATATGATTGTATTTGGTAAGCAATTGGTTTTTAAATATTCATAAAGTTATCCATTTGTAAAATACACTCCTGCATAAAATTAATGCACGAAGTAGGAAGATCACGTTTTTATTTCAACTGACTCGGAGATTTTAAAATATAAAAACATATTAATTTGAATACAATCATAAAATTTTGAAATTCGTTTCAACACTTATACATTAAACTAAATAATATTTTGATTTGACTATAAATTTATCACTGATCATAATAATGACTTACTTATTTTTTTAACTTAAAACTATATGACTATCTCTAAATTCAGTTTAATCCGGAGATTACAACAAATAACCCGGAGATGCGAGATTCAGTTGAAAAACCGGAAACTCCGAGTGAAAACCGGAAAAGTGGTCACCCTGGCTCGAAAAGATTTACTATTGATACTGTCTACAACTTTTCAATATATTTTATTTTCATTTTAGAAGTTTCAATATTTAGTAATTTTTGTTGATGTTATGAAATATTACTAGATTTTAATTTATAAAAATATATCTTCCAGAACCAGAGGAAAAACTTATTATGTTTTTGGGAAACCCTGTCAATGAAAATGTAAATTTTACATGTACCGCAATTGGTGTTTATCCAGAACCGAAATTAATTATGTATAAAAATATGGAAGACCAAAATAATTTTGAACCCAGGTATAAAAAAAACTAATCTATTATTATATCTATATTTATACTATATACTTATACTTTATATAAAAATTACTTTATTAATATTAATATAAATTATTTTTATTTAAAAATTTTATTGAATCAGAACCCGAACCTGAAAAAAATGTAGATTCCTGAACCTAAATAATTTCTTTTATTGAATCTAAACTTGAAACCGAACTGAAATCAACATATTCTATTATTACAAATTTACAAATTACAAATATTACTAATATTGCTCAATAATATCTTAAAAATATTAATTTTCGTTATTTTTTATAAAAATCCTCTAAAATAATTTTGATAATAAATTATTTTAAATAAATAATCTGTTTGTCAAAAACCTTATTATGGAAAGCTACAGATAAAAATTTCATTTTATTTAGTAAATTTTCCCGAAGCATGTTAACAGTGGTAGAATGGACAAAAAGTCGTCATCATAGTGGCAAATAT
Source organism: Clivina fossor (assembly GCA_963966155.1). Lineage (NCBI taxonomy): Eukaryota > Metazoa > Arthropoda > Insecta > Coleoptera > Carabidae > Clivina > Clivina fossor. The sequence continues at coordinate 14,263,469 of OZ014559.1, read as the reverse complement.
GATTTATCCATTGTTGTAACAGTACCAATTGATGAGTTAGTACCAGGCGATATTATCGATTGTGAATTACGAATACCTGGTACTGGTTATGTCAAAAAGAAGAGCATTATTTATTATCCACCTTTAGAGAAAAATACTAGTAAGTTACTAAAAAATACCGATAATATTAATAAATTAATTTGGGATTAGTTCATAGTTTCATAGTTTTCATAATTTAAAATGAAGAAATTAAATGATGATTATTATTATACTGCTTTAAAATTAATTGCAAACAAAAAAACATATAACAAACTCTAAGAATTAATGAAGTAATTAAAAGTTTTAGAATTAATTTGTTATTTTTCAGGTGCGTCAATTTTGTCACTTGTTCACATAGTACTTGTAATTACTGTGTGGATTATAATTTTCATCTGACTGCTTGTTTATCGACGTAATGTTGTAGTACATGAATAAAATTTATATATTTCTTATTTATTTTAGACAATTATATATATACAAAAAAAATAGTCAATAAATTGTTAGTTTTTATACGATACGCCAAAATATAGGCAACTTATCATACTTCACTGTATAAAAAATCATTTAGTTTATTCAACAAAATTAACAATATATTATCTCAACGTTTTCAAGCTAACTATAATAATCATTGATTAATTTAATTTTGTTTTTTTTTAAATATAATTGTCTAAAATGTAAAATATATGTACATGTTTAATAAAAATAATATTAATATTTTTGCACATAAATTAATATTAGAAACACTTTTAAACAAATACATATTGTGAAATAAAAATATCTTCATAATATATTTAAATATTATTATTAACTTTATTAAATAAAATGAAAATTTTATAATAAATTATTTAAATAACTTAACATACAAAAAAAGATATTTATTTAATAATACTAATAAAATCTTATAATTAATGTGAATGCTTTTTTACTCGTACAGTGTTTTTAAAAACGTCTTTTTATTTTTAAATGTGTGAATATGTATATATAAGTAGATTAACCTATTATTGCAATTTTCGAATATAATTATTTTATGTTTGTTTATATTTTGTACTGTAAAATGTATAAATGCTCATTATACATAAAAGTTTTTGTCATGTACATTCACTTAAAAATACATGCATGTTCTATAAAAAAAATTGATTTTTATTGGAGAAAATATTTTTCATTTGCTTAATGTTTATTAATTATGATAAATTTATAATAACGTCTTCTATATTTTACAATTCTTTTAAATAAAATTAAAAAAAATAATTTATGTTGGTGGCTATGATATTAACCAGTGACGTAGTCAAATTACTTAATTTCTTCATTTACGCAGTTGCTATTACCGTAAATTTATTTTAATAAAGTTAATTTTTTTTGAAATAAATTACTAGATATAATGCATAAATTTAAAAAAATTTAAGAATTAAACGCATTAAAGTAAATAAACTGTACACATTGTACATTAAAAATTATTTAGACGTTAAAAAAATGGTGGAATAATTAATAATAAATGAAAGTTATATTAAAAGTATTATCAGTAAAGGCGATTTTTCTTTAGCAGTGGTTACTCTAACAATTGTAACTAATAAAGTAACCGTAACTAATTGCCGTTGAATAAAAATGGTTAAAATGTAAATGTATTGAATGTCAAATTTTGAATATTTTCATTTCGAAATGATTGCGGACACTATATAAAATTACAAAAGAAAATAATAATAAGAAATACTTACATCTATAATCTACACGAGGTATATTCAATGATCATACAAAGGCAGTCTTAGTTCTTCCATGAGATCACTTCTGGAAGTTTCAACAATTTTCTTCCGCATTGCAACAAGTTGCTTCATGTAAGCTTTGGGACTATACGTCCGATACGGGCTTCTTCTAAAAACAAAATCTCTTCGCGGTAAACTGCCATAATCCGAGGCAGATTGTGTTGTGTCTAAACTGGAAAAATCGTTCGGAACATATTTCCAATCGGTATCACTGGAAAACGGTTGCGGAAATCTATGCAGACAATCACTGTCAAACGTTTGATATTTACGTCTTTCGTCTTCTTTCGTTTTGTGTTCGGCAAGTTTAACGCATTGATCTAATTTATCGCAGGAACTTTTCAGAATTTGTTCCCATTTATTATCTAATAGTTCCGTATCAGAGATCTCTAATAGTGATGAAGTTCCACCTAAATCGACAATCCTTGACGATGTTTGTGATGAAGCATCATGATGAGGTTGATGCGTCTGTACAAAGCATTCTTTCGTATCGAAATCTTCTAATGAATCACGTATTTTTTGTGTCACTATAATTGTGCGTTTATTACGTAGCTGTTCGGCTTCTTCAACTTGTTTTGCAACTGCATTTAGTTTATAAATCAGTGTTGATGCCTCGTCCATAAAATTCTGCAACATATCAACCATATCGCGACGTTTCATCTGCGGTGAAAATCTAACTTTCTTGCTGATAGAAGAATCTGAATCGGATTCTTCACTTGTTGACACTTCTTGTGCTTTAATAATCGGCTTTAATTTCTTATTATGAATAAAACATTTTGGTTTTTTGTTCGGTTCAACACATTGTACAGGTTTCAATAATATTGGTTTATTATCTTTTAATAATAAACAAGTTTCGTTAAATTCGTTAATTTTACAAGTTTCCGCTGCACAGACTATTGGGACAGACACACTTTTCACCTTTTCTCTAGAACATGGCACGACTGAACTGTCTGCCATGCATAATTCTTCAGAATCCGTTGCAAAATATTCGTTTGAGAAATATTTCTCGGAATACTTATCCAATGTCGCATGGATAACTTTATTATTCTTATCATCGTTATTTTCTACAGGTGCTGATTTACAGTTTTGGTTAATATTTTGTTCTAAAGAGTTATGGTTACTGATTAAGTCAGGTGTTGAATACTGTACAGTTTGATGTGCAAAATCTTCTAAACTATCATCGGATATTTCGCCTTTTGGCGATGGATAATTGTGTGAAACATTAATATTAACGGAAGATGTGTAAATTGGTTGTGTGTAGGAATGAATAGCAAGGGGAGGATCTTTTAAATATTTGGTGAATGAAACTGTTTGTGACTTTTGTGGTTCATCAGTTTGTGAAGCACAAGTTCGGGTCAATTTTATAGTTTGGTTATAGTTTTCTACATGACAATTAACACCAATACTTTGTGTATCAATAACTGCATCAACTTCAGCGTCTTTGAACTTCTGCAATGCGATTTTCATGTCTTGTACATCTGTCGATTTTTCTTTCACACGCAGAGTTGCACTTTTCTTGTCTTCAGTTTGCGTTTCGGAATTAACTTTACGTTTACTGGCTTTAAGAGCTCTTTGTGTTAATTCCTGTAGTTTGATTCGGGCAATAGAACAAGTATTTTGACGAGGTAGTAAAGATACGCCAACTGGACTTTCTGAACCCATTTTTTCTTCTGTCTTCTTCTTATTTTGTTGAGAATAAAGACGTTGCGTTACAGCCGCAACAACATCAGAACGTTTCGAAATTCTTCTTGTCAAAATCGGTTGACGTTTTGGAGTAGATTTACCACTCGATTCTGATATGCTTCCAGACCTTGAAGACGTATCAGCCGATTTCGTAACTTTTGCGAGATTTTCTGTTGATTCTCTTATTGTTGAGCGTTTATTTGCCAAGAATGGGCTGATAGATAAAGTGTTTGGAAGTGCTTCATTTGAACCAAAACTCTTCTTTAATTTGCTTTTAATTAATTTGGAAGAATCGACGCTGTATGTTCGACTTAATTGAGTTGGTTTTATTTTTGGTTTTACCGTACTCGTTATATCAATAACCGGAATTAAAGTGTCTGTTTTTGTAACTTCTTGCGAATTTGCAGATTCCTGTAGTTCTTCACTCTTATTGGAGTTATTTTCACTTAGTTTTGAAGATTCTGCTAGACTTTCAGTTTTATCTAATTTTATTGATCTAATTTGTTGATCAATATCTTCATCGACTGACTTCTTCGGTAATTCTAATATTTCTTCTGATTTGGACTGAGTGATTTCAGTATTTTCTTTTTCAATATTATCCAATAATAAATTTTGACTGGTTGAATCTTTGCACTGATCTAATTCATCTGAATTAGAAATTTTGATAACTTCTGAATTTTGTTCTGTATTTGTGTTTGAAAAAGAATCTGTCATTTCAAGACATGCAGTGTTTTCAATGTATAGTGTCTTTAAAGACAATCCGTTCTGAAAAGAATTAACATTCAAAACTTATTATTTATGAAACAATAGAAATTTAAAAAATGGAAATTTCTATTTGTACCTTTAATAGCTCCCTCAATCTTTCGATTTCAGCCCGAAGTTCTCTGATAAGCGTATCTTTAGCATCTTCATTAACAACAGGCTGGTTTACAATTTGTTTCGCACGTTGACCAAATCTTAAAGTGTTTACCGTTTCACTGTAGCATGAACTAGAAGGGGAAACAGCTGTAAGAGAAAAGGTATCCCAACTACATTACATTATATATTTCATTTTGTTCGGTTGCCATGACAATGATTGTTTGTTACCAATTTTGTCCTTTTGTCATGCAAAAGAAAAAGAAATAACAGGTTTTTATTATTTCGAAATCGAATTATATTAAAAGAAATTATTTATTTGATTTATGAAACTTACTTGCAATCATAACAGTCTTCGAGTTACCGCTTAAAGTTTCTTTTAGTAGCCATGTTAGGACGGAATCGCGATAAGGGACAAAACGTTTTCGATTGTTTTTACCAAATTTTCTTGATTGGTCAGCTGTAAAACATTTATGATTTAATAATTAAAAACTTTGAAATTGTTAAGGTATTATTAGTTAATGTTTTTAAAGAATCTAACCAAAAATGTAAATAATTTTATTAAAATAATAGTAACATTAAAAGTTTACAGTAAACTATGTGGAAAATATTTCTTCATTACGTGTATGCAAATTACACACATAAATTTAACAAGTATGTTCACATATGACATTTTGTTTTCTATCTTTGTAAATATAAAGTTACCGTAAAGTTATAAATTATATCTGAGATATTTATTGATGTTTGATATATGAATAAATAATAAATCGAAAGATATAATTGTAACAAATTTCACAAACGTTCTTAGGATAAAATTTAAAAGTTTTATTAATAAATATACTCAGTGTCTGTATACAATAATCTGTGTAGTTGTTATAGAATTGTTCATGAAAAAAATCGGGGCAAAGTCCAATGTAAGTTTTATAGAGTAAGATTTTTTTTTAGAAAATTTAGAAGATGGAAATATCTAACAAGACATACGTCGACCTCTTATTGCGTGCAATATATTATAAGTAAGAGTGAGAGAGAAATATTTTAGTAAGTGATAATTTTAAAGTCAGTTATATCATTGAATAAATAATAATTATAATAGGATTATAATATAATTAATAATAATAAGATTATAATATAATTAATAATAATAAGATTACATTTTGAATGATTATACTATGCACATTGAACTTTTTTCATGAACAATTTTATATCTGTTATTTTAACTTACACTGAAAAAATATTACGGAATTAAATATTTTTAACTTCGTAGAAGAAAATATGCAATTAATTATCTTTTGTTAAATTTTTGCGGTACGGACATTAGCATGTTTTGAAAGAATTAAGAAAATTAACAAAACTTACAGGAAAATTTGCATATTTTTTGAGTAAATATTTATATCAATGTTTTAAAACATATACTTTCATTTTATATTCTCCTAATTAATTCAGGAATATCTCTCCATACGTTGGTGCGGGTCGTTAGTCCACCGCCAAGCAATGGAACTACAGTTTGTAGTGGGTTCCAAAACCACTCAGACCCATCCGAATTAACCGGAAAAGTTAATATAACTACTACATTTTCTTATTATATTTGAAATTAAAATTTTAACTCCTTTTGCTTAACCCGCGATTTTTAACTCTGAAAGTGAATGAGTTTTAAAGAAACTACCAAAAGTAGTTCCTCAAAACCATTTCTAACTCAGTTTTTCTGGTTCCATGAAAAATAGAACAAAATACAGCAATAAAATTTATTATTAATCTTAGCTTTTACGATTTTCTTTGAAACTGGGCTTTGCAAATTGATGGGCCGAAAATATATCTTTTTTTGTCTATGCTATAATCCGGTCCCGAATTTAATAACAAGTGGTAGGAATAGAAGAGCATGTATGAGAGGCATCATAAATGTAAATGAAGCAAAAGTTGCTTGTTTGGAGAGAAATGTCTGGCAGAAACTAATTTATCCATAATGGAAAAAATTTGTGCCACACTCTTATGGTTACATGGCGTAATTGATATTTAAATATAATGTTCATGTCCATTATCAAACTGAATATAGCAAAATTCTTTCAAATACTACAAAAATAAACTCACCCAATGCGCAAATAACATTTCCCAACGCAACCAATGACCGATTAATATTCGCGCCTTCTTTCAACGTTGATCCTTGGACACTGGCTCGTTCACTGCCTGCCAAATCGACCAAATGCAACCGATGGCATGCATTCGATCCGGTTATCGTACAAGAAATGGTAAAAACTGAATGACTTCTGCTAGAGTGACGATTATTTGATGTGGCAGCAACGCGACGGTTGGCGTTTCCTGCTGAAAAACAGGCGAGAAGATCGCTTGCACACGCAGCTGGACGATCGGTTAATCCTGCACACGGAACAACAAAGGCAAAAATGTTCAAATGTTTAAATGAAAGATGGAAAATAGAGAGTTTTTGCAATCCTCCCGGCTATTATTATATCATCATCAATTCATATTTATGTGTACAATTTTTTTTTTCATTTCTTATTTAGTTGAAGCAGTAAATATTATTATTATTGAATATGCAATTTTAAGATTAGTTATAAATAAATTATCAAAATGTAGAAATATAGATTTTTTTTATTAAAATATAAACAAAACTTAATCCTAAGCCACTTTATTTTAATACAAACAAAATTGCTTATTCTACTGTTGGGCATTTGCTACACATAAAAAAAAATGCTTTGTTCTTTTTTTATTTTAGCATTGCAATATTTAATATTTAAATAAATATTGTTTATGTTTGTTTAGTAATAAAATAAAATACGACAATTTCTTCTAAAATTCAGTTTTGTCAGATATTGAACGAAATCTAGGCAAGTGTTGTTATTTCTCTTGAATGTATTTTTATTTTATTTATAGATAATCGAAATAGTGTGATTGTCGTCTATTTTCAATAGTAGAATTACTTTTCTAAAGATTTATTTCAGTTACATTTGCCCGAAAATTTTTCTTACTTTCCAAATAATCATTCTAAATTATAATGTCATAATAGTGTATTTATACTTGCCATATTTTCATTCTAATATTTAAAAATTAAAATATTCTTTTTATAAAAATTGTATAATAATTTATCAATTTAATTTCAATATATAAATTATTGATTTAAACAGTTACCAATATAAATATTAACAACGAAAATTTGTCGAATTTCTAATACATATAATTTAATAAATGAATCTTAATTATTTAATTTAGACAAGAAATAATATTTTAAAATTAATTAAATTATAAGTATTATAAATATAAATCAACATACCTTGAACATAGGGTCCTTTTTTAGGATGTTCCCTAACTTTCAATGATTTTCCATTATTCCCGGGACACAATAAATCTTGCACTCTTTCATTATAAATCTCCAAATAACTGCAACGCAAAACATTATTTTTTCAACAAATACCGTTCACTAAATTTTACAACAAAATAAATACACAAACTTATAATAATATTCGCATCGCACTAAAACTTCAGCACACTCCAACACCTCAACTGAAACAATACTGTAAACGTTGAAACTACAAATTCGCGTGTCAAAGACAAACCTAAACCAACCAACAGACAGACACCTAGAGACCCATCAAGTTTTTCGGGTGGCGAAACATAACAACTTACACACCGTGTAAACAGCCGAAGTTGAAACGATTCGATTCGCGAGTGTAATTGGTTGGATTTCCAAATCCCTTTGCGTCTCATTTCAAACGCCCTTTTAGATCACAAAAGTTTATCTTTTTAAAGTGTCACGCTCACGCTATGACTTCTATTTCTTTTGTTTCAGTTTCGCGATGACGCAAAGTTAAATCGTTAAAGTACGACATCAAATTGTAAAATAATATATTAGTGTAACGTTGTTTTATTATTCCTAAAATTCTATTGATATCAAATGTATTATTTTTTATAAAAATACTATAAAATTTATTTACATTTTTCAACATACCATCAGTTATAAAAATAACAAAATATTATAAAGATTTGATAAACAAATTATATGTTTAAAATAATTTTCAATAACTGGCATATGTCGTGAATAAAATATATAAAATATGAACATTGAAAAATACTGTAGAAAAATGTAGTCAACCAGCAATGCATAGATTTATTACAGCTTGTCTAAGTTAAAGTGATTTTCTTTTATTTGCAAAAATTATTCGTATCGTGACCAAATAACATTTGAAAACAACATAAAAACTTAATAAAAGTGACAGTCGAATAGAATATTTTTTGGTAATAGAAACATATTTATAACGACAATTTTCTAGAAATAGAGAAACTAATATTTTTGGGCGTTTTCTTAGTATTCAGTATTTGAAAATTAAAACAATAAAATATAATTCAGTCTACTATTAATTGTTTCATAATAAAATGTAAATTTAAGTACATTTTTAATAACTTACAATACATATTTGATTAAGAAATTTGTTTATAAATAGTATTTTATGTTATGACGAGCAGAAAACAATCTTTATTGTGTTGAGGCCAGACACTTGCGGTCGAAGCAAAGCAATCTGGGCGAAACATAAAAAGAGTATTCTGCTCCGAGTGGCATATGTTAATTAAACTAAAAATAAATAAAAATACATATCAAGTAACTTTAATCTTACTAACAGTTATAGGACATTATATTTATTACGTGATATGTGTGATTTAATATGCAATTTCTAACAAATCTGGTTATGTGTATTGCATTTCTTGCATTTCTTCACACATTTTCAATAATTACATTCAAATTCAAGCAAAAATAAACACTGCAATTGTCACTACATAATTTGCAATATTGTTACAGGGAATGACAGATTAAATACACTTGATCGTGTAGTCATGTTTAGTGCTATCATCAGTGGTGCGTATAGTATATAGTAATTACTGTGTAATAATGTTCACTTTATTATATTAGCAACATAATGACTTCCTTCTATATAGGCAATATAGTAAATGTAATATCAATATTTTAATACGCTTCAAAGAAAAGATAATTTCTATTAATTTCCGCAACGAATAAATTATTTGTAAAAAAATTTTGTTTAATCTTTAATCTTTAATAATAAAATTTGTTAGTTAAAAAACGAAAAGATAGTTGAAAAAACAATATCAATTTCATATGTATTGACATGCAAATTTAAAGACCTTTACTGCTAAATTTGGAGCACCCTCCTATAAAACTCAGCGCATAAAACCATTTTCGTATTTTTACATTTAGAGGAGTGTGCTAATTTTAGCATCAAATATACCATTTACAAACACCATATAGATATATGAGTTTACAGCTGCAATAGTGAGACATGTTTGGGTAGAGTATTTTAACCCCTTTACGTTTATGGAGGGGTGAAGAAAATAGAAATCACATATTGACACAACGACTCGCTCACATGCCAAGGTCAATGTTGTGTTATCAGGAGAACATATGATGCGCAGATTCCCACATATTGTATATTCTATTTTTTATATGTATGTTATATTACATTCGTGTTAGATTGTGTTTTGGTTTGTCGAGGTAACTCGATTATATCAAACTGAAATATGACATTTAAAAAACAAAATCTATTTCAAATAAAATAATACTGCTATAATGTAGTTTAACTATAAAAATAAATATTTATTTTGTACTATTTATTCGTGAGAATTATATGCCTGAATATTTTTCGGAAATACTGAAATCGCGAATAAAAAATAACCAATTTTTATTGTATTAAACCAGAAACTTTAAATAATTATTTTAAAAATTGTCTTGATATACATATTTTAATTTAAATTATAATATTATTTTCATTTACTTTTAAATTTCAAAATAAATAAAACTAACCGAAACTTTTAAATTGTTTCATGTTGTCAAATAATTTCCAATACAAACATTTTCTTTTCTTTTCTTTTGGCACTTCTAATATTTTCACGCACGAAAAGAAAAATAAATAATTGTATTCTTAACGTTTTCAAAACTTTGATTAACTTTTAAAGTAAACACAATAATTTTATATTTTATTTTCTATTTTAAAATATAATGCAGACCTCAACGAACTCATTTATGAGTTTCGAATTTAAAAATTAGAAATAACCAATTATGAATAAGCATTCAATTTTTTTTCCAAATAGGAATAAGTAGCGTGTCCGTCTAAAAGTCAGTATCGTATTGGAAAAAAATGTATTGTTTTTGGAAAATTATTATCATAAAACTTTTTGGTGAAAGTACTGATCTTAATTTCAATCATGGTGACGTCCTCTATCTACCGATATAAAAAAACAAATAGTGATACTAATATAAAATTCTATTTAACTATTTTATAAAAACGACGTTTTTACGAAACTGAACGCTCATCTTCATCAGTTTAGTTTCGTCGAAATGTCAGTTTTATAAAATAATTAAATAGTATTTTTATCCTAAAACAGTTTTTATATTATAAATACAATGAGTTCTAAAATATTTTACTATAGTTGATATAGTTGATACATTTGTATTTTCAAGTTTTGGTTTTCAGTTGAAAGTCTTGAAGCACTCGCGATTATGTCAAAATGAAAACGAATTTGAATTTTTCCTCACCTGACCGACGTACGCATGTTCTTTATATCATCGGCCGTTAACGTAGATGCCTCGAAATATTTGAAGATATTCTCGCAAAGTCTTGGAGTCAAGCCAGGCTCATTCTTCAAAAACATACAACAGAAGAAAAAGAAAAAAAAACAATCAACATAAATATTATTTAATTAATGCAGAAAGACACTCGCTCATTTCTAGTCACGCGTTATTAATTAGATAAACGACGTATCGGTTAATAAAGCTTATTAAATTTACGGATATTATTGCGAGAAATATTCTTTATTATCATGACATAATTTCAGGCAATAACTAAGCAAAGAAACTTTTTAAATACGAGGGATAAATATATAGTTTTTTTTTTCAGTACTAGCTGCAAATTTACCATAGCAATAATTCAAGAAATTAATTTTCATCTCATAATTAAATAATAATTTTTTCTCTTCTACTAGTAAATAAATTGATATCAGTTATTAAATTTGAATTAGAATTGTATTCATCTGACATTCTAAAGTTATTGCTATTATTTAATAAAAATTAATTAGTTTATGTTACACAATGCATACAAAGATTATTCAGTTTTTCCTAAAAATATCAATTCATTAATTTTTAAATAATAAATATTTTCCGCCGATATTTAAAAGCAAATATTTACATCAAACTTTTTACTGTATAATCGAAATACAAAAATAGTTAAATCGTTGTGTAATTTAGTGTACAAATAAATTAAATTCCTAAATCCTTTAAAATCTTATTAAAAATTATTTTTAAAAAATAATTTCAAAAAAAAACGATCAATTATGTTTGATTTGGTTGATAATAAAAATTCTCACCTGTAGTCCCATCATTGTATAAGTTTTACCGGTTGAACTCTGACCGTATGCTAAGACACAAGCGTGATACCGGTTCGCAATGGCACTCGATACCTCCTCTTCCACAACCGAAAATATCTAAAATCAAATACATAAGTTTATTTACGTTTATTTGGCGTATTGACTTAATTCAGTTTTTTTGAATAACAGCCAACAATTTCTGCATTGCATAGTTATATTGTTTTCAAAAACATACTAATAAGCTACAAATGTTTACATAATTCATATTTTACATATTTTATTATTTTTAATATTCTAATTTATTTCTTAACTAATTAAAAGAACAAATATTTAAAAATGCATAATGAAATATATATATATATATATATATATATATATATATATATATATATATATATATATATTATTAGTTTCGTGGGATTTTCAGTCAAAAATAAAAACAACTCAATTCAAAGTGCAAGCTTTCGGAAAAAATTTATTTCCTTCATCAGGCAAAAGGCAGAGATAAAATTATAAAAATAAATACATGACATAAATATATTTATTTTTATAATTTTATCTCTGCCATTTGCCTGATGAAGGAAATAAATTTTTTCCGAAAGCTTGCACTTTGAATTGAGTTGTTTTTATTTTTGACTGAAAATCCCACGAAACTAATAATATAAATATTTACAGTCACTAAAACTAATATATAATTGTAATAAAAATGTATGTACCTCATCCTGACTTGAATTATCCTCGAAACAAAAATCAAATGAAAATTTTCGAATTCTTTCCCGGCTATCGCCTGCGTGATGTTCTGGGACCTAATAAAAGTTAAAAATTAAAAAGTTTTAAGGTTAAAAATAAGGTTATTATATTACGATAATTTTAATTAATTTGTAATTTAATTTTAATAAAGTAAAAAAAATCTTTCGGAACTCATTTATGTTAAATGAATAGAAACGTAGAATTTTAATAAAATAAAGCTTTTTAATTTGTATGTTATTTTATATTAATAATTAAATATAATCAAAACTTACTTTAATATTTGTAACTGATATGACATTATTGTCCACTGACACTGTAGATATAGTTTTCTTCAATTTTTCTCTGAAAAGAAAAATTAAAATATAGCTACCACAAAGAAAAGCAATTATTTTTATTTTTTCCCTAAACAATAACCGACTTTCAAATTCAAAAATCTAATAATAATTAGAATATATTACGAATATGTTTGAAGGGAATTTGTACCTAAATATTTTGTATACACATAATATTTAAAAACATTTTCTATTGTATGAGTTTATGATCTGTGAACATACCATATATGCAAACCATCAATGGAGAAATTAAAAATTACAAAATAAAAACTCAACAACTTTTGTTATTTCAACAAAAATTTATACTTATATAAAACTGACATTATTTCCAAACATTTTTTAATATACAAAACAAACCTAGAATTCAATAATTCCAACTTAAAAAAAATCTTGAACAAAAAACTAGTTAAACCTTAAAACAATTTTTGACATTCGAACATAATTACAGTAACGCATTGGTCAAATTCTTACGTCGTCTTTAACCGCGACAAAATAAAATCAAAGCAATCTCCTGACAGACAAAACAACAGCAATAAAAAATAAAAGAAAAATTGTAGCGTCGGTTCTAAGGTAAAGTCCGTAAAATAAACATTGAAAACGTCAACGCTAGGCAGGCGCCCTCTAACTCTTCTCCCGTCCACATCCTAAGTTCTATCCTAAGATTTCTTTTTGCAGTGCCTGGTTATTTTTAAACCATTTCCGTTTGGGAAGAAAACGCATATATATACACAAGGAGACAGAGATATGCGTTTGTAGATGAATCTAAACGATGGATAACTTTGAATTTGCATGTGTTGTGTGAAAGAGATGGAGGGTGTTGTTTTATAGTGTTGTTTTATGAATGGTTGTCGTTAAAATTTTCATGTTTTTCCATACGCTTTGTGTTTCGGTTTCAAGGATAGTGTCAGTTTACGAGTGTGTACGGTAAAGATGTGTAAATTATTTTTGGATATTACCGGCAATAGAAGAATTTGAATTTTTTTGCTGAAGAGTTAGAGAAATTAAAAAAAAAAAATAAAAAATACAATCAAAAGCCTTTTTCGTAAATTTTACGATAAAATGGGGTTAGTTTTTTCTGCTCTGTTCCTCTGTTATATGTGTTTGCTATTTATATTTATTGAATTTATTTATTTTTAGTAATTTAAAGTAAAATAATTGTGTATTTAAAATAAACGTACATGCAAGATTATAGTTTGAGAAGAATTTAAATCCAGAGTAACTAGATATATGAACAAAAATAAAATAACAACGTAAATTCCACTTTCAAACTATTCAAAACAAACATTTGATGATATATATATATATATATATATATATATATATATATATATATATATATATATATATATATATTTACGTGGCGTATGTGTAAAAAGGAATTTGGTATGACTGTGAAATTGAAACAAAAATGTTGTTGCAAAAGTTGGTGTTAGTCAGTTAAGCCTTAATCTTAAGTCAATGTCTAATGAACGTTTAGTTAAAAGAAAATATGTATATGTGTGTGATTTTGAAGGTATACGTTTGCGTGGACGTTCGATGAGTAGATGGTGTGGTATAATTGAGAAAGTGGCTTGCATGAGCTAATGTTTCCAGGTAGTACGAATAGAAAAGCATGTATGAGAGGTGTCATGAATGTGAATGAAGCTAGAGTTGCTTATCTTGATAGGAATGTTGGAGGAAACTAATTTCGAGATAGTGGAAAGAGTTTGTGCCATACTCCTTTGGGTACATGGCGTGACTGTGTATGTATGTACATTTATATGCAAAAATTAAAAGATTAATAATTGTTTCTACATTCATTATTCGGTAATATTTTTTTTTATTTGAGTTGTTAACTATTACCTATCTAATAACAATTATTTTATAAAAACTACTTTTTTAAAACTAAAATTTATTAAATAAAAGTAATATTGTAATATCCCGAAAATATGATAAATTAGAAAAGTTCTTAAATAAAAATTATTAATTATAATTTGTATAACAACTTTTGTTAAATATATTTCTTCGAAAAAAAAAAAACATAAAAGTGACATCAGTAAACGTAAACTACCACTTCTGGTGGACGAATCTATACCAAAAGTTGATCAAACTGGAATATTTACGTCCGAAACTCAAATATGAAATTACTTAAAAAAATAAAAATCCATATTAAATTTGCTCTACACGACTACATGTATATACAGAAAGACATACCGATTTTATGCTACAAAGAGCCTAATTCGTGCATATCTGTAAAATCTCGAATAGTGTAAATTGATATGATTACAATACCTCCCTCACTATACGTAACAGTTGGTAAAAACTGTTATAATTTTAATAAATTTAATATTCCCGTGAAATTTACGATTACTAAACTCAAGTAACTAAAAAATAAACCAAATCACAAAAATGTTCCCAAACTTAAAACAACAATTTCGCACAATTTTATGAGAACATAAACATACCAAACATTTCGTTCATATTTACAACGCTTAAAGTTAAAATCAATTAGAAATTAGTTAAAACGATTTTAACGATTTTCCATTTTGTTAGAAATATAAATAACCGAATTCAGGTATCTTATGCATTTTGAGAACGCGACTAAAATTTTAAGTAAAAACATAATTTATAATTCATGTCATAATATATACACGCATTCAGTATATAATATGAGCATCAAAATCAAGAAAAATATTGGCATCAAATCAAGAGCTGACTAACGTAATCTTTTGTTTATTTTCATGCAGTTAACCTCAATTCACTTACTATATTTACGAGTTGTATATCAATTATTTTTAATTGTTGTCTATTGTAAATTAGAAAAAATTTAAATGTACCTGTAAAGTTTAAGAGATCTTAAAATAATTACAAATGTTCCAGGTACATAAACTAATAACAAAATTTTAAAGTTTGTGTATGTTTGATGTAGAGCTAGTAAAACAAGAAAGATACTATACATCTTTAAAAAAAATAAAACTTTTTTGGCAATATATATATATATATATATATATATATATATATATATATATATATATATATATATATATATATATATAAATAAATAATTATTTTGTTAGTTAATCAATATATTAATTATTAACAAAACTATTATTATTCATATTTGTTAATTTTAAATCCAATTAAAAAATGTATGAATTATTCATTGAAACATTTATTCGCGTTTGTCATTAAAAGCGATTTTAATAAAATGTTCTTTTTAAAACATTTATTTGATATTTATTATTTAAATAGAAACCAAGTGCTTAATTTCAAAAAGGCTTTTTATTAAAGCGCTCCAAAAAGCTATAAAACAGCATATTTTTTCTCATTATTAATTAAAAAAATAGATAGTTTTTTTCTCTAAATTTTGAAATTTTAATTTTAATCTTTTAATTTAAAAAAACGTGAAAAATATATTTGTTGAAAATTTTATAAAAATATATTTTAACACTATTTTAAATGAATGTATAATAAATTACTGAAATTAAATAATAATAATACACAATTTGAATAATTCAACATTTATATTAAAAATGTATATTCTAATGTAAAATATGTACAAAAATAAACTTTAAAATAAATTTTATTTTATTCCAAAAATTATTAGAAAAATAAAATAAAATTGTTTTGTAAAAATTAATAAGTTAAAACTATCATTTTTGTTTAATTCTACCGATTTATAAAATATACAAAAAAATCTAAGTTTAAATTAAATAAACCAATTTATTTTTTTGGTCAAACATCTTTGCATTCTAAAATAAAAATTTAAAAATAGTTTATTTACCTTTCCGACATGGGTCTTACCCTAACCAAAACTTTCAGATGACTCATTTTTACCTTCAAATTAACACTATTAATTAATCAACAAATCAGAAATTACAACATTTTTGTTCGGTAGGATAACAACACAAAACAATCTCTTACAACCAGCGTGACAGAGCGCTATCTTCCGAACTAAAAATCTCCGAAACTCTCAAATCTAAAGATTCAACTAAGAACGACGCTAAATACCTGCCCTCACCCTCCTCGCCTAATTCCAGCACCGCGACGCTTGATAAAACGGGACAGAACGAGCGATAAACACAACCGAGACAGAAAGAGATAGCGATACTATTCTCGGGTATTTATTAAAAGAACACAAGTCACTCCCTTACGTCTCTTGGAAAATGGAGAGAGAAAGGCTTGAATTTTGGGATGCTAGGCGTCTGTAGTTTGTCGCAGTCAAAAGACACGACATACCGGGTTCCCCTCACGGTTGATTCACGGTTAAATTAACGGGCCGTTAACCTTAAACTCGAATGGACAAAAACGATAAGTACGGATCTGGCGGAATTAAGTTTGGCATGAGAATTTACGATGTATGTTTGCCCGTTCGTATTCGTAATATTATTTTAAGTTGTTTGTTATATTTTGCAGTTAATTATAGAATGAATATGTACACTGCAATGTAATAAATATATTGTTTAAATATACACACACTACATTTATATGTTTCTCAAACGTATATAATTTATAATAATGTGCTTTTTATTATAAAATATTATTATAAAAATATTGTAAGAAATAATATTACTTATTACTAGTGCTGCCATTTAGTGTTCAAACAGTGAACTACAATAATATTAGTTGCGTCCATTAAACTTGGTATGGCGCTAGTAGTATTATACAATAATAAAACTATGTTAATTTTTTAATTAATACAATTAAAAATATATTCACATATTTGAAATTATAATAAATTATAGAAAAAAACTTGCATATAAAATATAATGCAAAGATATTCTGTTATTTCTACGAGTAATTTCACATATAAAAATAATGCAAAATACATAACAAATATTTTTGTTAAAAGTTTCTTAAGATTGTATTATATTTTTATAAATAAACTTAGCTAATAATTATATTATTATTAATAAAGTTTAATAATTGCATATACTCTTTTAATAATTTAAATTTTATCCTACGACTGTAATAATTTTTAACCTAATCTGCATGATAAAAGAAAACTAACATATCAATATTTCTGTTACAATTTTCACATATACAATATTACAAACATTAAAAATAATAGTAAAAACATCTTACCTTATATTTGAATATCATATTAATCACAAAAAACAATATATTATCTTATTTTGTTTAAAACTATACTGACACTTTGACAGTTTACCATAGACAAGGATCTTTGTATATGTAGACTATACTTACACGTAACTCATGAATATTTTAACAGTGAATAATAAAATTAAATAAAATAAAGTAAAACCAAGTAAAACTATTAAGCAAATCAACAAAAATTTATAATATTATATTTATTTTTTTATTGAAACATCATTTCATTATACATATACGTATGAAGTAAACATTCAACAAATATCATTTTTTAATTTCTGGTATTTCGTATTAGGTTCCCATTTTTGGACGAGATCATAGAGGCCCTTTGACACTCGGTCAATTATTTTCAAAATAAAATATTGCCAAAAGGTATATACAGGCCCGTATTTACAAAATTTGATTTTCGGGTATTTTTCAAACAAAAAAAAAACTAAAATAATACAAACTGTACATTAAAAATTTATACAAACAATTTGGTGTAAAAAAATTTACATAAAACAAAAAATCAATTTTTGTCAAGTACGAACCATCAACAGGGGTGTGTGTGTAAAAATACACAAAATACTTTTTAAATTACTTCATTAAAAAAAAAGGTTGGTGCAAAGTTGGAACACTTACGTAATAAAATTATAAAAATTAAATCGAACCATTATGTTCAATTAAATTACAGATTCTTTTTAAAATTATAAAACCTGCACTCGCAAAACAGAGTCGTCCAGGGTTGCACAAATAATTCCAGAAAAATATATAATATAAACGTAATAATAATAACTATTTTTATGTACTAAAAATTGTAAGGCTTATCACAATTACTATTAATTATTTATTTACAATAAAAAAATTGAATTTCCGAACGCTTCACAAAATAGCGTTCCAAGTTCGTGCCAAAAGAGAGCTATTTATCAAATATTTATTACAAATATATTTATAAAACTAACAGATTATTTTTTTTATTTATTTATAATAATCTTAACAGTTATTAAAATCACACGAAATTTGATTTACTGCTTTTTTTATTTATATCTTCAGCGTCACCATTCACTTGAATGGCGTTCTGTATTAATTTATGACGAATTGACAACAATATATAATAATATTTAAATATATATATGCGTTTTTATAATCACGTAAAATACGTCATTTTTACTAATAAATTTGTTCGTCTAGTTTTTTCAAATTAAATAATAAAAAAAAAAGTAGAAGTGAGAATTAGAATTAAAAATGACGTATTTAAATATTAAATTAACCATCACAAAACAATTATCAGGATTGGCAACAGTCGTGAGTGAAAAATTAAAAATAACTGCAAATATGGCCAAGCCAAAAACCGTTTTGATATATTTTTTTTAAAATTATTTATTTAATCACTTTGTCGATATCGGTGGAAAGACATTGTTATGTATTATATAAATAGTTTATTAATTTAAAAATAATAATTTGTTTTACGTAATTATGCACCATTTAGAAAAATTTGTCCAGTTTTGTTCCACATTAGTTTTGAATGAGGGGGGGAGAGTCATTATTATTTTCATTTAACTTTGATGATAATAAAGTATTTAGTTAAGACGTTTTAGTTGATCCATGAGTTTATCAATCGTCTTCCTTCTTCTCTGGTTTTAAATCGACCATTGCGTGCAATTCCTCTGGACTGTATCTGTAACAATAATTAGAATTCATATTATAGTTTCAGACAAGCAATTTTAACTTCATCCACATTCATCTAATCTATCTCATACATGCTCTTCTATTAATACTATTTGGAAACTTTCGCTCACGCAAGCCACTCTCTCAATTTAAGTTATTGTTTTCTGAACTTACCCAAGTAGCGTCTGCAAATCGCAAACAAAACGATACACATAACGTTTGCCAGCAGTTTTATGTATAATATTCTTATCGTAATAATATCGCAACCCCCTGGACAATTTCTCATAGTTCATCTTCGGTTTATTCTTTCTGATTCCCCATCGCCTTGCAACCTCATCGGGATCAGTCAGTTTAAATTCCCAACCATCTCCCGTCCACGAAATGAAACCTTGACATGTTTTATCAGTCAACAGCTCCAATAAGAACTGCCAAAGTTGAATTGGTCCCGAGCCAGTGAAACAGGGACCACCACTGCCACCAACCGCTCCTGGCGCGTAACCAGCGAGCATACCTGCAGCTTGCAGCATTGGTTTGGTATCGGCCGCTCCCATACCGCCGCCGGATAGAAAGGCAGGATGGGGATGAGCGTGTGGATGACCGTGAGTTAACCCCAGGTCCGACTGGTGATGCCATTGTTCTGGATTGTTGCTGTTCGGAGCGCCCGTATTAGATGCAGGATTCGGTACGGTTTGGAAAGGGGATGTATCGTACGGAGAAGGGTATGTGTCTGGATAATTGTCGCTGTATCGACCTGGAACAGAAAAATACAATTTAAAATTTGTAAAAGTTTGTACTTGATTTTATATAAGGCTTGTTTTAATTTGAATATAGAGTTTTGGTTTCGATGAAGAATCATATGATATTACACAAAATGTATAATATAAAAAAAAGATCAATTTTAAGCACTTTTTTTAAGAAGGCCGCCATTTTAAAAATAAATGTAAAAAAATTATACATTTTGTAAGTTCCAACGAAAGTTACATGAGTTATGAGTACTAATATCTAATTTGTTTTTGATATTGGTATCTAATTGGTATTGGTAAAATGTTTTATATTTTATATAAATAGTATTTTCTATAATAGTGGAATACGATAAATTGGTATATTATAATGCTTGAATGAAACATTGCAAATAAATAAGAAATTGTTTTATTTTAAATATAATACGGTTTATATGAAACACTAAATTATTTGCCAAAGTATTATCGTCAAATTTCCCAAATATATATAATCTTTCAATAATCTGAATATGTTTTTTTTTTTTAAATTTTATATTAACTTTTAAATGTTATTACTAACTAGTACATAATTCCTATTTTGTTAACAAAACTTAATGAATTGTCTAACTAAACAAAACAACTCTTATTTTCCGAATAAAAAGTGAACTTTTCAAACAAAACGAAAACGAATCTCGCAAAATTATAACATATAAAAAGTGAAAACAAAGGAAAAATTACTAACAATATAATAAACGTGAGAATCAGTCGTATGTATAAAAATGACCTTGAACAAAACTACATACATACATACAAAACAGAATGCAAAAGTTAAATTACGTCGACGTAACCACAGCGTAACGTTAAGTTAAATAACTAACTTTAAAACTACATTAAATAAAAGAGATATCTAGATCAGCGTTTGCAGACAACATATATAACTTTTGTTCTATAAGTACATAAATAAATTTATCTTAACTTCATGGCGTTTTAACGTTTAGTGATTTCCAACTTGCCGAGTTTTATTTACTTTTATTCGTCTCGGGTTTTCGATGCGTTTTAATAAGTTATAATGTATAACCAAGACATTTGCGCTTGGTTTGAAAATTTATTATTCCCCGATATAAGGCGGGTTTCTAAATGTAATGTAATTTATCGGTTAGGTATATTACTACGTGTATTTATAAGTAATATATAGGTTATAATTCATATATGTTGCTTTTAATATGTTTGTCTGAACTGTGTAATGAATTAAGTGATTTTTTGACAGATTTTTAATGGTACGGTAGCTTATAACAACTGATCCGGTTTAGCTTCTTGAATGCTAGCTTAAGTTAGGTTCAACTTGTGCCAATGACGTAGATATATAAATAAGAAATTATATAGATTCTTATAAAATATAATTTTAGTAATTTTTTTCCTTCAAATAATATATAAATTCAGGGAATTATATTATATTTCACTTTAACTATTCTATTACTTTTTCGCTACAGTAAATATATATTTTTTAGGAATTTCTTCTTAAGACAGAATATATTTCATTTAATTGAAATTGTTATTTCAAATAATATTTAGATAAATATCGAGATAAATTAACGAACAGGAATACAGAAATATAAAACAGACAATAATTATATTAGATCAACATAGCAAATGTAATTGTCTATCTACTCTTGTACCAAATATTTCATCTAATATCATTAAAAAACTGAAAATCATCTATTTTTAAAATAAAACAGAACATTAGATTATTTATTCAGTTATTTTTCAGACGCTTCTTAATAAAGTTTTAATTTTAATTTTTTATATTGATATATTTATTTTTCATCAATATCCTGATATTTTTGTAAGTTATAATCAGATATTAATAATATTCAAATATGAGATAACATCCTTAAGCATTATAAACTGTTGTAAAATATAATTCAGTTCTCTTGCATCAATTTTATCCTTCCGTTTCCGTTATTACATAAAATAAACAATATTTTAAATTCATCTGTTTGGTTTATACTATTGTTTAAAAAGAAATACTCATTTTTCAATTTCATTTTTGTTTTTAGTATAATATATCCTGTGTATATTTTCATTTATAATCTGGTCATCCTGCATACATCAAAAACTAATATACAATATATGACCAGACCTTATAAGTATCCTTTGAAAGTAATTTGTTTACAATTTTATTTTAAAATATTTATTGTATTAATAACGTTTTCTATATGGAATATACAAAATGTTTCCTGCTAGATTTTCTGTATTTGGTTGTATAAAATAGATTATTGTTTATATAAAATGCTGTATCATTTTGTGTTATCTTGTTATTTTGAGGTTGTTATAATCAGTTTAAAGTTTGTGGTTTATGTAGGTTTTTTTTTCATATTATAAAATTAAAATGTCAGTTAGTTTTCTCTATAATTAATTAAATATTTTTTTATCTTATCGGTACAATATTTGATAGAAAATAATCTAGTTGCTTTTATAAATTTTATTATTATATATTATACAGGGTGTTTGCAATCAAGGTATTTTATTTTTAAGGGGTGATACTACAGGTCAAAACAAGGCGATTAACGCCAAAACACCTTAGTAAAAGTTTTCTAATAAACGAGATATTCATTTTTTTTTAAGTAAAATGGTAGCATATGGTATAATTTTTATTATCCAGCTCACAAAAAAAATTATTCTTCATAATAGTTTTGGATTTGCTTGAAACGAATAAAAATGTAAAAATATTCCAGGTTTTAAATACAGGGTGACTCGGATTTGCTGATTTGTGTTTCAACTTTTAGGTAAAATACCCTTATTTAAAAAATTTGAATAATTTTATTTGAATATTATGTTTAGAATTACAATTTAAGTTTACATACAAAAATTTGTGCCGATCGTCGATTGTTAAAACACCTTAGCAAAAGTTTTCAAATAAACGAGTAATATCTCGTTCATTAGACAACTTTTACTAGGGTGTTTTAACAATCGACAATCGGCACAAATTTTTGTATGTAAGCTTTACAACTTTTACTTTTGTATGTAAGCTTAAATTGTAATTTTAAACATAATATAATCCTATTAATCAAATAAGGGTATTTTACCTAAAAGTTGAAACACAAATCAGCAAATCCGAGTCACCCTGTATTTAAAACCTGGAATATTTTTACATTTTTATTCGTTTCAAGCAAATCCAAAACTATTATGAAGAATAATTTTTTTTGTGAGCTGGATAATAAAAATTATACCATATGCTACCATTTTACTTAAAAAAAAATGAATATCTCGTTTATTAGAAAACTTTTACTAAGGTGTTTTGGCGTTAATCGCCTTGTTTTGACCTGTAGTATCACCCCTTAAAAATAAAATACCTTGATTGCAAACACCCTGTATAATTCACAAACAACAAATTATATATTTATATATTTTTGTTCGTTAATTTATTTAGTTTTAAATTATTTATCTGGACTTGAACTGAAATAACAATTTGCTATCTAATTATCTTGTTTCTATATTCTGTTATTTACTGTAAATGTCATTTGTATCAGTTTTCCTGAGGAAGATGAACGTTGAATTGGTCAAAATGTCGATTATAAATAAATATTAATACAGAACTTTAACCTAAAGCAGTTTTATTTTAACTTATTCTAACTTCTTTTGCTTAACTCCGGGAATTTAACTGTGAAACCGGATGATCTTAAATTTTTTTTCCAGAAGTCGCCATTTTATCCTGAATAAATATTTATGAAAAAAAAAATGGGTCAAAAATCAGATAATATATCATACTTCAAGGGTGCTTTTTGATTTTTGTTTCAAATGAACAGAACAGGAGTTGTTATCGCACAGTTCTCCGGTTTTGCAGAGCTTCGAAGAAAGGGTTAGAACTCGGACAATTTCCAACAAAACTAAAAATAAAAATTCCTGAAAGAAGTTCAAAGTCTATTCTTTCACTCCCAGAAAACCGCGGTTTAATATTTATTATAGTTTCACAGGAAAAAATTAATAAAATTAGTCGATTTTTTAGGTCTAGCGACTTTTAAGACTATTTCTAATTACTCTTTTCTTAATTTTATATTTCTATTATAAAAATATAATAATAATAATAAGCAAATCGAACCTCTAATATATCCTTTGGAATAGGCATGCGGATGATACTTGGTTTCGATGATATTCGTTCCGGGATAGAGCTCCGGTGAGCTGTCGAAATAGGTGGCGGTCTGATGGCTTGGATCGAGACTCTGGTACTCCTGATCGTCGTGACCGTAGTGTGC
The DNA here is from genome assembly GCA_963966155.1 of Clivina fossor. Taxonomy (NCBI): domain Eukaryota; kingdom Metazoa; phylum Arthropoda; class Insecta; order Coleoptera; family Carabidae; genus Clivina; species Clivina fossor. The sequence continues at coordinate 14,238,987 of OZ014559.1, read as the reverse complement.
GGATGGTTGACCTGGTGCAGGCGCACCACCATGCTGCTGCTGCTGTTGCTGGTGTTGGTGCGGTGTGTGCAGCATGCCCGCGTACCCTAAACCGGGCGGCGGTGTACCGTCGTCGGGCGTACCGACGCCCAGCTGTTGCATCGCATCGCCTAACTGACTATAGCCACCCGATTCTGTAAACGAAATTTTCAGAGAGATATTAATTGTCTGTTGATGATTTCAATTGAAGTAATTAATAGTCGTAGGTCAGTGGTAGCGTGCTGGACTCGGACTTCAAAGGTCTGTGGTCAGGGTTGGATTGGCCCATCGGGACACCGGGCTTTTCCCGGTGGGCTGTCATCATTGTGACCGGCGACAGTCAAAAAATTAAAACGGATCTCTGAGTTTTGCAAAAATTTAAGAATTGATTATTCTAAAAACATCAATTTGTGAAAAATGTGATTTATTATTAAATCGTCTTTTAACTTAGATTATATTAAATTTTCTATATGTCATATTTACAATTATTTATATATATTTTTCTGTAATGTCATTTCCATGTAAATTAGAATAAAAAAAATATAAAAACGTAACTTATTTGAACAGTTTTGGGATGTAAGGTGGTCCTGTCCTGCAAATATCCCCGGGAATAATTTTTTATCCAGTCCAACCCTGTCCGTGGTTCACGCAACGCTCATACCAGCAATTAAATATTACGTTTCGGCTATCACTATTGCCTTCTTTAGGGCTAGCAGAATATTTTAATTGATTTTACATGTAACGCAAATATACAATATTTGATTAGTAAATTTAAAAATGCAAATTATTACTGTTATATAAAAAACTTTTAATAATCATTTTAATAATAAATGTCACATAAGTAAATGTACATGTAAAATCAACTAAAATATTCTGCTAGCCCTGAAGAAGGCAATAGTGAGTGCCGAAACGTTGGCTTAGTAGATAATAAAAATATATAAGTAAATGACTAAATTCCATCAATTATTAGTTATTTATTAAATATTAACAGTGGACTATTTTTCCAATTCATTATTTCTGATATTAAAACCTTGTATCACTGAACTGATATCGGCTGGCTCGAAAAGATTTTAGATTTAGTTAAAATATCAGATATGCTGACTGAGTGATTTAAATAGCTGGTACTATAAGCTTGATTTTAAATTCGTTTTCAATTAATATCGATTTTAAGACAATGTTAACTATCCTATAAACATATAAACTACCTAAATTGAAACTGGAACTTGTAGTATCAATCAATGTTTGTAGAAGAAAAGAAAACGCGAGTGTATTACTACACGTACCTTCTTTGAGTGGATAGGCAGGACTGCGTTGCTGAAGATGCATGAATGTGGCGGGTGGTCCTTGTGGGGCTGGGGGAGGTGTACCGTCTTCTCGACCAAGTTCATCACCGCCCGTTGGTGCACAAGCTGGACTTCGTAGGTGATTGTAACCTCCTGCAATAAAACAATAACACATCCATGCACTTAGTTATCATTTCTATTTAAGATAAGTTTGAAAAATAACGGTATACAAGAGACATTTATGACAAACAAGCATTTAATTTCTGTCAATTTATTGTAAATTTAATATTTTGCCAACATTTGGGGTGGTTTCATTAGAGAAAACACTGAAAAAGTTTTTTAACTGGTATATAGCAATTGTACAGATTTACCAATAAAGATATAATTTATGGATGAGGCTATTTATACATACGGTATGTATACGTAATTGGCTATTTATACATACTAAAAAAAACAAAAAAAAACCTAAACCAACCTACTAATCTAACCTACCCTAAATAGCCAAATACGTAAAAATACTGTATGTATAAATAGTCAATTGCGTATACATACCGCATGTATAAATAGCCACTTTCATAAATTATATTAATGTATGCAAACTTAATAGTATATTATGTTACGCGTAGTAGAAAGCGATGATTATTGTGTTGAGCCCAGATATTTGTGGAGCAAACAAAAAGGGTTTTCTATTTCGAGTCAGACATATACAATTTTTTCTTCAAGCGTTTCAAACAATAAATTAAACTATAAATAAATAAAAATACATACTTTTAACCAGTTAGTAACAGTTGTAGTATGGTATATTATATATTATTTACATATGTTACGTGATTTGTGAGAATTAATCTTTCTTTGGTCGAAGATATAATTTCTAACAATCCTGGGCGGTATATATTGCATTTCTTGCACATCTTTACATATTTTCAATAATCAAATTAAAATTCAAGTAAAATAAACAATGCAATTGTCAATTAACTTAATTTGACTTAATAATATGTAATATAATGACCTCTTGCTACATAAGCAATATGGTAACGTAATATTATGATACGCTTGAAAAAAAATCCTATTTCATTTGTGATAAAGTAAAAATTTTTATTGAAATAAATATTTGCTTCTAATATTTCTGAGAATATGTATACGTTATTGTTATAAAATGTATAATAATATAATCTATTTGATCTAAATTTATTTCCAACAAAAATAATATACAGTACAAAAAAAAATCCCAAAATCGCTGACCTAACAAATGGATAATTTCCAACTATTTCGATATCCAATCCATCACGATCCTAGCCCAATCTATCCACATCTCAATTTCCTGGTAAATCACGGGCGCAAGAGGATCGGCGTCAGCGCCAGCGCGAGGCTTATTTGATGACAGGGGGGAGCAACGGGTGTCGGAAACGCGGAGATGACCGCAAATAGGTGCTCGCCACGTGGGCCTGGTGATTGGTCGACGGCGGGTACGCCCATTCAGCAATCCCCGTACACTAATTGGGAGGACCACAAAAGAGGCCCGGACACGCCTCCCCCCTCAGCTGCCCCCACGACGCCAGAAACGTGGGGGGCTCCATACGCGGAAGCTGATCATGTGACGTATGTCGAATACCAGCGCGCACGGATTATCGGTATATTTGTCCGCGATTATTCTCTTCTGCTGAAAATCGAGGAGATATACGGGGTGTTTCCTGCTGCGCATGGGCACTTTTGAGTTCGCGTTTATTACAAAATATAATATACACATGTAGTAGGTTAACGCAAATTGCAGCACAGTTTTAATATGAATATATTTAATATAGTTAACAAAAATATGTAGTACCTAACATATAAATATAATATGCGACTAGCGTCGATTATAACAGATATTAAACTTCTGTTGCTGCAGCATTCTCATAGAGGGTTTACATAAATTTTCTGTAAAAATAACATAATTTTGAAATTTTAAGTAAAATAATGAATTTACCGTATCATATATGTTTTTTTTTTTTAACCGAAAAAAAGAAAATATATCTTAAATTTATGTAATTTTGCTATGATAATTTAAATTTTTTTTATAAAAAGTTACATTCATGAAACATGTATATTTTTTACAGTGCAGTGTACAGTAGATATACACAATTATTTGCATAAAACATTGTTAATTAATAATTAATTATGTAACTAAATTATCAACTGTGAAACTATTGAAGCGCCTGATGAATTGGTCAATTGACAAATTAATCAAATTGTTAAGCTGACATATGCAGTACATGTGTATCTTAACCATTTAATTAGCAGAAAACTCGAGTTCCAACTATGGCGAGGCCAATATATTTTCCAAATTTATTAAATTTTTTAATTATATATTAGTTCACTGCGATTAAGTAAGTAGTAATTAAAATATTAGCAAAACATTTAATTCAATTTTTAATAAAAAAAAATTATATCAATCAATATCTTTATCAGCATAATACAACCAAAACTGATAAAGTTGTTATAAATATTTGTTAAATAATTAAGGGTCGATATTTCCAATTTGATTTATTCTTAAGATACTAAGTAAAAAAATCATTTGTAATTGGCTAAAAATGTATCCTCAAAATAAATGATAACATTTCATTGGCTAAATATATTCCAACATTTGGAAATACTGGGTCTAAGAAACATAAAACAAAAATGTGTGAGAATTAATATTTAAATTAAGATTTGGTGATATTTTTTACATGAATATCCGGACCACTTTTCAATTTTTTATTCTTTTAATACTTCAAATAATGTTTTCTAATATCGGTTAATCATTAAGTTACTTATAACAGGAAATTAAAAGAAAGTTACTAACTATATAATAATAACAAAATGCATTAGTGTCAAAAGGATTTATAAATTTTATAGCTTGTTTTACCTAAGCTATACATTTGCGTGGATGTCCGATGAATAGTTAAGAGTGATATGATTGAGAATGTTTTGCGTGAGCGAAAATTTCCAAAGAAAAGGAATAACAGAGCATGTACGAAAGATTGCCAATATGAATGTGGATGAAGGTAAAGTTGCTTGTCTGGATAGGAATGTATGGAAGAAACTAATTTCGGGATAGTGGAAAGAATTAGTAACCGCAAAGTGGGGACCCAACTAACATATACCCCGTACACGTACACCCCTTCAATTTCACTTATATTTTCATCAGACATGCGATTCAAAATAAACTATGTTTAAGTACATCATAATCATATACAGTGTGTAAAGTGATGAGGTTTCCTATAGGGAAAAAATTTTAATATGAGTTTTAGGAAAAAAACTTAATTCTTTATAAAAAAAATTTGCTTGTATCGAAACCCCTTATAGTCAAAGAAAAATCCAGTAATCACTTAAGATAAGATCAGAAACTTGATATTATGTCGAGATGTTGATTTTAAATATGACTAAGTCCGAATATTACATCAGTATCGTGTGAAAAATGTTAAAAATATTAGTCATACAAGAGACTTACTTTTTAATTATTATTATTATTATTATTATTAATTTGCCAAAATATAATTAAAAAAAAATATATAAGTATTTATATTTTTTTTTCATGGGTAACACAATACTGATGTAACATTCGGACTTAAGTCATATTTAAAATCAACAACTCTACATAATATCAAGTTTCTGATCTTATCTTAAGTGATTACTGGATTTTTCTTTTACTATAAGGGGTTTTGACAGAAGCAAATTTTTTTATAAAGAATAAGTTTTCTCCTAAAACTCATATTAAAATTTTTTCCCTATAGGAAACCTCATCACTTTACACACAGAATACTTTTTAGCTTCTGATAATCTCGTTCCAATTTCTAATTATAATGTCCGTATACGTAGACGTACGTGTAAGTCTGTTCCGATTTATCGATAACGATAATCGTGTGATAAATGTTTGCGATTCGCGTAAAAATCTCGACAAATAATTAATATCGTTTCATTATATACGTATAGGTTATATGTAGTTCGAGTCGAGTTGAGTCGAGTTTGAATCAAATCGAGATCTCTCTCGCTCACACGCTATTAGAATATTTCCCGCCGTTTAGTCGCACACTTGTAGATCGGATATATATCATCTCATATAATATGTTATATCGTATATATGTTTATAATACTTCGGTTTCGTTCATTCGGCTGCTCATTTGCTTCCAACAACGAATATACATACACACAACCACTACATACACTACCCGGTATGAATGTATGTGTGTGTAGTATATGTACGTTATTTTTAAGAAGCCAATTAAGGACCTAAGTGTAGATATTAATATTGAGTCGGCACGCACAGCAGTATATACAGCTACTACATGTGTACAATTACTAGGATAAGTTTATAAATTTGGATGAGGCTATTTATACATACGGTATGTATACGCAATTGGCCATTTATACATACTAAAAAAAAAAAAACCTAAACCAACCTACTAGCCTAACCTACCCTAAATAGCCAATTACGTAAAAATACTGTATGTATAAATAGCCAATTGCGTATACATACCGTATGTATAAATAGCCACTTTCTATAAATTTTATTCTTATATAGAACAAATTTAATTTCAGATCAATTCATACACTGTTAGTATGGTTTGCTGCCATGGATTTATATGTAATTTTACATAATTTAAGTTTAACATTAAAAATTATCTAATTTAATTATCGCATCTAATATTAATGATAAAATAAATAATAATTTATAGGCTATTTAAGAAAAATATGTTTTGAAGCTAGTTTTAAAATCTAATAAAAATCGAAAAAACTATAAATTACATATTATTTTTACGTAATTTTACATTTTTTATAACAGTGTACTCTTCGTTCACTTCCGTTCAGTTTACACGAAAAAAATAAAATAGCTAATTTCATCTAATTCAAATTAGATGATTAAATTTTAGATGATTCATCTACAAAGTAGTTGAAATTTTTTTTTTTTTAATAAAGTTTAGATAAATAAAAATTGATATTTCAAAATAAATTTAGATAAACAATCGAAACCATCGAACAAGAACATAAAAATATACGACAAACTATATATTATTAGAGGAATACACCAAACGTGTAAAATTTATATGAAGTTGTCGGGAGGTAGGTATCTGAACTGCAGAAAAAAATATGTTTAGATGATTTTTTTCAGATTTCTAATTATATTAAGATTAGATGAAACATTTAATTCCAGAGTATAATTCTCTTGTACTTTAGGTGAGAATTAATTTTAACAATACCTGAAATATTCTACAGACAACTGTACGTGTATAGTTAGAGATAAGCATATAGACTGGCGAGCAGCGCAGTATAGCAGGACAATTTATAAAATCTTAACATTTAATTCCAATAAAATCATATTTTCAACTTGTGCATAATGTAATACGTGTACGTATGTATGTATGTACATATATATATATATATATATATATATATATATATATATATATATATATAAATAACAGGTTCTACTTCTAGACACGAATTGAGATCACTGTCATACTAATAAAATATAATAATAATATCTACTTATACATTTTTAATATTACTTAAAACATATTTAATACTATACCATTAATTTTTTTTTATTTTTATTTTTTAATAATTTAATAATCTTATTCCAGTTGTTCATATTTGAAAATAATTTTATACAGGATACAACAGAAATAACTTCCAAATTTCAAATAAAAATTTCCCAAATTTCGAAAAATCACTGTGAGGTCCTTCCATAAGCAGGTAGATGGGTGCGATCCATTACGTTAGGTATGACATGACATTCAGACTGAAGATTAACATTCTGATCGAAGGTGTAAGGTCAAGACTGATGAGTGGATTGATAGATTTCCAAATATTTTGAAATCCGAGCTTCAATCACGGGAAGTAAAGGGGAGATTGACAGTCTGAATGCTTTTCCCAGTGGCAAGGAATCTTAAAGTAACCGCTAATTTATCACAAACTGATATTAAATCTCATACATAGTTTTCAACAGTAACTTAAGCATCATATTGTAATTTTTATTGCGATAATTTACAATATTATTAATTACATTTATAGAACATATAAATTTACATCAAGTACACAAAGAAATAAGAAAAAATAAATTAATAAATTAAAAAAACTGAGAAATATTTGAATGATTTCAACGAGCAATTAAAAAATATAAACGTTATTACAAATGTTAAGTGAATTTATATGTAACGACATAGAAAAAAAGCTATATAGTGAAAATGAGAGAGAGGTAAAGAGGTCTTTATCGCAACATTGTTGGCGGACAAGGCAGGGCAAGGGCGGGAGGGAGAGCAATGTTGAAGACAGGTGCGTGAGCCCAGCACCTGCATCGTGGTCAACCAGCAGACAGAAAGACGCAAAGTTGTTTGACTTATTCATATATGTATATATATACTCCCAGTATACTTATATGACATTACAGAAATATTATTAATGTAACCAAATTATTTTGAAAATTATTTCTGTAACTTACATGGTCTCAAATTTAATCCTATTTTTTTCTATTTATATTCTTATTAAAAATTTAAAAAAAATATTAGGTAGTTCTGTTTAATTTTATATTAAAAAATTTGACGTTATAAAATTAAACAGAACATAAATCTAAAGCTAAAATAAAACTGCTTTAGGTTAAAGTTCTGTATAAATATTTATTTAGAATTGACGTTTCGACGAAACTCAACGATCGTCTTTCATAAGAATAAAAAATACTAATGACAGTACAATAAATAAATATAGAAACAAGCTTCTAGGTAACAAATAAGTAACTTAGATCATAAAAATTATAGATTTTTAATTAATAGAAGCCAAAGGAATCCTTCATAGTGATTTATGTTATCCTTTTCTTTATAAATCTCTATTACTTCTCTTTTCAATCTGCTGTTAATATTGATTGGTCTAGCAATTATTACTGTATCTTCAAATTTTACAACAGTTCTACTTGTCTGTCTAATATACACCTTACCGCAATCATAAGGTATTCTACATATATATACTCGAAGGTTGAAGAAGAATAATATATTTTACACTCTTCAATATGCGTTGCAGTTTCATCTGAAGCGTTTTTAATTAATACAATCAGTTCTGGAAGATTTTTTTACTATATTAAATAAATAATCCAGACATTGAAATTATTACATAGTCAAAAAATATTTGAGATTATCCGGTGTGCCATTTAAGACAGACCAAAATAATAGTGAAAAAATTATACTAGAAAAAAAATGTCAAAAAATACACTTACTGTTGTAGAAAAATATTAAATTAACACCAATATATTGGACACTATTGTAAAGTATAATTTATACACAAAATTAGTGTCTTCTTTTTTACACAGAAACGTTTACACAAAGAGTAGTGTTATAATATATTTTTTTGAACACCAAATCTAATAGATTTTTTACTGCTAATTATAATAAATTGAAATATGATCTTATTATGGCGTAAAAAGTTAATAAAATAAAATAATTTCCCTTAAATCTTAAACTATAATTAAAAAAAGCTATATACGTATTTCGGAAGCTAAGCTTTCATCAGTACCAAAAGATAAAGCTAATGTGTTAATCAGTAATCTAAGGTTACACAAATACTCAACGTACCTAGTGGTCAAAGATCACTGACCACTGGGTACGTTAATTATATATATATATATATATATATATATATATATATATATATATATATAACAAAGAATATTAATAATAATTAATTAAATTAATAATAATTTTGGGCTAAAGAATAATCCAACCTTGAATGTATATAGGTATAAGTAAAAATAATAGTACAATATAAACATCATATTTATATAAGTTTCTCACGAAACAATTTTTCCTACAAGTTACTAGTAATTTATTAGAAACAGCTGAAGACGCAGATGTCATGGTAAACGCATTCAACCATTTATACAATCTATCACATTTTCTATAGAACATATAACAACCTCCCTTACTTAAAACATTAATATAAGAAAACAAAAACGCATCATAAACATATGGCCATCAAAAAATTATACGAAAATATATAATAACTAACATTTAAGAACAAAAATCTATATAATTTACCGAAATTACCCGCAAATAAAATTATATTCAGCAATGTAAAAAAAAAAAATGTAAAATTCATTGGTTTTTCAAATAAAACTAGCAACCAGCTTCAGAAAGTCTTTTTACAAGTTTGGCGACCTTGAAAACCGTGCAACTGAATGAATCTTAGCTGTGGTGCCCCCCTTCTGTGACGTACAAATGTTATTATTTGTATCTGCAAGGAATTATTTCACTGTCGATGACTGGAATGCAAGTACTAGATTATTATTTTTTTTTGTTATTATTTTTTTGATTTAATCAAAATAACTTTGGTATTGCTACATAACACGCATGCCGCGTATACTTGAAAGATATTTAAAATATTTTATAATGTAATTGAAAAATGTGATTGCAATTTTTTTTTAATATTTGCCAATTGCAATTTGTGTAATTAGGGCATATTATAAAAGGTTCATTCATTTAAATTCTTTTGTGAATTTATAAAGAAACGTATTTGAATTTTTCAGATTATGTGCTTGCATTTGTAATTAATAAAGAAAAATGTAAAAATATATTATATTTTAATATGTTAGTTGATTTATTTAAATAAAATAAATAATGTTTAGATTTCCAATAATATTAGATGATTTCGGAATGATGAAAAGAGTTTGTGCCACACCCTTTTGGGTACATGGCGTGATTGTGTATGTATGTATGTATGTATGTATTAGATGAAATAACTATATGCAAGATCAAACTTAATTAGAAATTTTTCTAGTTTATTGTCTATATATATCTAGCAGTTTTTGATTATTTATCTATAAAATTTATTTGAAATAACAATGTTATAGTAAAAAAATAAATTGTCTAAAATTTTGTCACCTAATTTAAATAACATAAAATGTTGTCTTTACTATTGCTAACGAGTGTATTGCTATATTGTTTCCGTTAAATATAACGGTCCGTTAAAATAAAAATTCTGAGAATCGGTAAGAAATCTTGCTATATAGCAACAAAATTTCTTACGAAATCTCATAATTTTCATTTTAATGGACCGTTAATATTTAACGGACACAATATAGAATACATCCGTAAAACAGTTAAATAAATGACACATTAAGTAAACGGACAAACTAGGACAATGTTAGAGTAAGTTGATGGAAAGTCAAAAATGTAAAATTGTCTGAAACATAACAATTAACTAAATGACAGTTAATTGAGAATCATAAATATTATATCTGTTCTAACGCATAATTGAAGTCTCCTGCTTAAATCCAACGATCTTCAACATATATAAGCTTAAGAATTGCCTGTTGGCGCCCGAAATTGAGTTTGATCGTCGGTTAGGTTCCAGGCATATGCGACGGGGCACGGCCGATCGTCCAGCTGACGCGAATTGAGTTGGGGTTCGAGTACCCGTCTACCGTATGCTGTCGCAGTTACTTCTGGCCGAAGAACACACGCGCGTGATGAACGTCTTCGCGACCACCTGAACCCAACACCTGTTGGGCTGCGGTAGCTGATGGGCCGCCCCGCCTGACTCACAGAGGTATCGAGGCACGTGCCTCTGGACCTCTCGTGCCGTTTTAACCAAAAGAATTTCGATTTATAAACTAGTCCCAGTTACATATTTTTATTTCTTTGTGTATTTATTGTTTTTCGATTTAAAATATAAAAGAGCTTTAGGTTTGAAGTACTGTTTAATTTTATGTTAACAGAACTTTAAGTTAATGCTTTTTATCAATCGTCATATCACATATGATAAGGGAGATATTGTAATCATACCAAATTTGACATATCGAGATTTTTACAGATAAACATAAATTAGGCTTATAGTCTGTGGACACATGTACAGCAAATTTGCCTGAATAGATTGTAATAAAATTTCATATTTAAGCTTCGAAGGTGAGTATCTCAATTTGATCAATTTTTGGTAAAGATCTGCCAACTGGAAGTGATAATTTACTGACGTCACTTGTATGTGTTTTACGAATATTTGGCAACAGAGATATCTACCACTTAAGTGATTAAGTATTAAGTGTTAAATTTTCACACCGAAAAAGATAAAATTTAATATTTCTTTGCAGTAACATTATTTTAGCTTTAAATTTTGTTTATTAAAATTTATATAGTGGTTTATTTTTGCATCAGCTTATATGGTATATGTGTATTTTCGGTAATTAAAAAATAACCCAAAAAAAAAAAAACAAATGCTGGTCAAAAATTAATAACGACCAATGTGGTGGTCGCCTATAGTACCCGGATAGTTTTAATGTGGTCAAAATATTTTAAAATATTTTTTGTATGTTTCAAAAACTCATTACATTACCAAAATATTTTTTTTTTATTTTATTATTTAAAAATTTAAATAAACATTTTAAAAACAAAACATATATTTAAATTATACAACATATAATAATAATAATATAAATCCAGCATATGTATTATATATATGAAATTACAGTTCTAACAAGAAGTATAGTTAAAAAAAGAAGTTACGATATATAGTGAAACTCGTTTTGTAATAATCGTTTATATAGGTATATTTGTATCGGCTTGACTTCGTTTTTCGATGTGAAAATATATCATTTTATATATTATACAGTCACCGGCTCAGCAATTGCCATATACATGTTATATCACACAGCATAATTGCTATTATGGAGACACTCACAGATATTCTCTTGATTACATTTTATAAAGAAAACAAGTATATTACTTAAGTTCTCTGTATACAGAAACATTGACAAGAAATGTTGTTAAATAATAACTTTATCTGGCTCAAAAAGGTTATACTATATATTTCATATAATATATATTTATTTATAGTTACACACATAGACTTATAAAATATAATACATAAATTATCTAAAAAATGTTAAGTGTGTACAATTTGTAAATGATTAATAAAAATACGAAGAGAACATGAAAAAATATCCATAGTTAATTCTAACTTATTAAATGAGTGACACATATGCGAAATGGAAGACTTTGTCAGAAGATTAGAATAAGCAATAGGCAGATAAAAAGTATTTGCACTTCTTGTAGAGGAAGGAAGAAGAAATTGTAGTTGAGAGAGTAGTGCAGAGTCATGTCTAATACCTATATACTATGAACAATATAATATATATATATATATATATATATATATATATATATATATATATAATATAGAATATATTTATTGCCTGTCAGCAGGGTATTTTTAATATTGCCCAGACGAGGCAGTTGACAATTTTTAATTTAATTTTCTAATTAAATTCGATGTGTAATTATTCAAACTATTAAAATATATATATATATATATATATAGTTATGAAAACACCTTAAATCTACATTTATAATCTAGTACATTAGAAACTTAAAATTTGTAGTTATTTTACATATAATTTATTTCAGTCTTTACTTAATGAAAAATGATTAAAATTTGCCTGTAATAATCTACATATATATATATATATATATATATATATATATATATATATATATATATATATCAGAAAGAGTTTTTTAAAATATAATTGTTTTAGTAAATGAGATGGTATGGATTGAAAGTGTATTATTGCGTCAGCGAATGTTTCCAAGTAGTAGAAATAGAAAAGTATGTATAAAATATGAGAGGTGATAATGAATGTGGATGAAGATAGAGTTGCTTGTCTGGATAGGTATGTTTGGAAGAAATTAATTTCGGGATAGTGGAAAGAGTTTCTGTACCGAGATTCTAAACACATCTAAGAGTGCAAATTTTAATCATTTTTCATTAAGTAAAGACTGAAATAAATTATATGTAAAATAACTACAAATTTTAAGTTGCTAATGTACTAGATTATAAATGTAGATTTAAGGTGTTTTCATAACTATATATATATATATATATATATATATATATATATATATATATATATATATATATATATGTATATATATTTTATATTGTTTATAGTATATATTAGACATGACTCTGCACTACTCCCTCAACTACAATTTCTTCTTCCTTCCTCTACAAGAAGTGCAAATATTTTTTATCTGCCCTGCCTATTGCTTATTCTATTCTAATCTTCTAACAAAGTCTTCCATTTCTCATATGTGCCACTCATTTAATAAGTTAGAATTAACTATGGATATTTTTTCATGTTCTCTCAACTCAACAAAAAAGTTATAAATTTCCAATCGAAATTCTGAAATAAGCATGTATGTAAAAAATATATTTGTTTAAGACAATGTAATCTATTATATTTTATAATTCGCAAGTATAACAAATACGAACTTGTAGAAACACATAGTCATAAATATTAAGTTTAACTCATAGAATTTATGAATAATCTAAAATTTAATAAAAAAAATTCCGCTCTGAAATGGAAAACAAAAACGAAACAAAAATCGAAATTATGAGAACAGATAAATATACAGTTGAGAGAAACAAAGCTACAAGTTACCTATATATTACGATGTAAGTATACAGTGTAACCATGGCAACAAACATGTACAGTAATGTAGAAAGTAAAAATACAAAAATAAGTCTTTTTTTCTGATTATGTAATAGCCGTTAGACGCATCCATGCACTGTTAGTGAATCATGCAAAAGTTATTCTTTGTCTCACTTCTTTTTTACTATCTCATGTTCTTTCTAACAAATAAGCACACACGAGAAAGAAAGAAAAAAGAACACTAACGCGTATATTAGTAAATATCTGACAACTAAACATTAAAACCGACATAGAATTATAATATGTATATTAATTTAAAATGTTTGTATAATGTAGAATTAAAATGTAGTTAATTTTATTAGAATTTTTCTCAATATATTTTTTATTAGCGGTGATTAACTAAACATGCATTGATTGATAATGTTCGACAATGATTTTTAATTAATTTTAATTGAATTGTAATGTATTGATTTTTTTTATTGAAGTATAGTTTTATTTGCTATTCCGTGAGAAAATTTATAAGTTTGTTTTTTTTTTTATTTTGTTTTCAATATAAATACTAAATTCACTAAACTATTATTAAGTTCATAAAAATAGGCTCCTATTTAGTAATTTTGATGCTTAAGATAAATTTTAAAAGTAGAGTCCCTAATTATACAAAATGACATGTAAATAAATTAATTAATTTAAAAAAACTGATTTTAAATGAATTGTCTATTTGTAATATTTCCGATAACATTCATTTATTTCAAAATAAAAAGGTTTTAGGATTTAGTTCTTCATTGATTTTAATTAAAAATCGACGTTTTGACGTAAGTAAAATAGGCAGAATTATATCAAGAAATAATATCAAAGTTTTCTATTTTCCGCACGTGAAATTGCAATGCATGTTGAAGAGAACAAGTGCGAATGCGGTAAGGTTTATATTGAACAGACAGGTAGAACTGTTTCTACTAGATTGACAGACCATAAAAGATCAATACGTCTAAACCATCCAGATAAATCCACTATTGCAGAACATGCGTCAGTATATCTTCATGATATAAAATTCGAAGATATAATAATTGTAAGACCCATCAATATTACACTGAGAAAAATAGATATTTAACAAATTGTATAATAATAAGTAGATATTTATTTGAAATATACGAGTATGTTTACTGTATTCACAAATTTATACATTTTTAAAATCTACTCACATATATATTTTAATACTATATTAAGAATTAAGACTGTAATACTAGATACAAATTGATGGTATTAAATTTTTGTTTTTATTATATTTATAGTTAATTTTTAAATATACTTATTTTGTTATTTTTAATATCTTGTGTTTGTGTCATCTTTTTAAATATAAATAGCGTTACGGTAACTATCCATTTTTCTCAGTGTAACAGTAAATTGATGAGAGAAGTAATAGGAATTTATAAAAAAAGTAAAATCAACCGGTGTATAGGCACTGATTTAAATAAAATTTGACTTCCTTTAATTAATAATTCATAAATTTTATAATCTAGCTACTTATTTTGTTACGTAGTAACTTTTTTATTTATTATATTTGTATCATTTTCTTGATAATAATGTACGTAGAGTACATCGAAACGTCGATTATTAATTAAAATTGAACTAAATGCTAAAGCTATTTCTTAAGTTAGTTCTATTTATTCTAATTATGCCAGTCGCTAACTTTACTAGCTAGAAACTAGAATAAGCACCATTATTTTTGTGAATATTTTATATTAGTTTAATGTGTAAATATTATTGGCACGGAATGTATTTTCTGTAGTTAATTTAATATGCTAAAACATAAAAATCATTTTCGAACTAAAAGTTGGAATCGGATAAAAAAAATAATCAGAATTGGAGTCGGAGTCGAACGATTATTTTGTCGACTTCACACCCCTAAATTTTGCAAGTTTCTTCTTCCGAAAGCCCAACTATAAACATGAAATTTTCTTATTTCTATAATAATATTTGTAAGTTCATTAAAACCATTCGAAATAAAAAATAAGAAAAACGAAAACGCATTCATCCCATTTCAACTATTTATAAAACAAACGACTAACGCTATATATTTATATACCTATATATTTATATGTATGTAGGTGTCGTTGCATGCACCGCACATATACTATATAACAACCGGAAACTCTAACTACCAACTTCCGATGCTCTAATTTTCGGAAAAGAAACATTTAGGTGAGAAACAATAACCTTAAAAAAACAAATGAAAAAATATATAGTTATGATGTTTGAGTTTTATAATTATTATTTCGAAATATATGTTGTGAAATTTTTATATATTTAACGATGTTTTGGTTAGAAAGGTTTCAGTAATTAATTAAATTAATTTTACGTATCAGTGATTTATTATTTTCGATTGATATTTTTGAATTTGTTAAATGAAATTATTGCTAAATTTTCGATAATTTGTCTATCTAATTACATGACATTTCCAAAAAATACGTATACAAATACTTCATCTGCATCTACAAATTTATTAAAATCAATATTACAAAGGCAATTGTCTATTTTTGCATCAGATGTTTCATCTAATATGAAGAGTTTAAGCTTGAAATAGATCTGTTATTAAAACTACTAGGATATTAGCAAAATTTGATTACAGATAAAAGTAAAAATTTATTTTACAGCAAAAATCAAAGCATTTTTTCATATACAAAAGAGGTAGGAATACGGGCCATGCTTTTTTACAAGTGCGTCTTCGGAAATTAAAAAAGAAAACTATCTAACTTACAGGGCACAGAAGACAACAACTTCATATTCAATATTCAGAGATTACTGTCCAAAGATTGTCAAGATTCAAAAGTAAAATTTTTACTGTACAAATATGTAGATCAGTATTCCTACCTCTTTTGTTTATAAAAAAGTGCTTTGATTTTTTTACTTTATAATAAATTTTTACTTCTATCTCTTATCAAATATGAACAGTATTTCTATTTTTCATATATATTTTTATATCTAATTTTATGGAATTCAAATCAACTAATGAAAATTGCTTAATAAGTAATTTTAAGTAAATGTCAAAAGGACTTTTGACAAAAATAACTTTTAAAAGTGTAGTGAGAATACGGGCCATTTAAAAATCCCACGGCATATTTTGTGTACAAATGTTAATATACAATAAAATCTGTATACATACATTTGTAATCTACAAGTTGATTAGCAAAACAATTTTTAAAAAATAAATTTGGAATATAAAACCATATTTTTTACCATTGTGTTTATATTATTTTATACATTTAATTAATACATTTTCTAATATTTTCAAAAATATTTTTTAATCGATGTATAATAAAGAAGCTACGGCCCATATTCTCACCTCACTTTTAAAAGTGATTTTTGCCAAAATTACTTTTGACGTTTACTTAAAATTACTTATTAAGCAATTTTAATTAGTTTATTTAAAATTTTATAACATTAGATACAAAATATATATTATACATATATCAAAAATAGAAATACTATTCACGATAAGAGCTAGAAATAAAAATTTATTTTAAAGTGAAAAAATAAAAAGACTTTTTCATAAACAAAAGAGGTGGGAATCCGAGCCATGGTATTTTTGCTAGAATAAATGTAATATTGTCAAATTATTAATAATTTTCAGTTCAAATGTATTTTTAATTTTGAAATAAATAATAACTAATTCATATAAAGTTTTGAGAGAATAATTATACTGTTATTTACATAATTATACGGGCCTATGTTTCAATTTAAATTAATTGCTATATACATTCAACAAACTTTTTTTTACATATAAATGTCAAATATTATTTAGCCGAATATTTAAACATATGTATATAATAAACAAAGTAAAAACCTTTTACAAAAGTTATAGAAATTACCTTGTGGTACAACAGTACATGTAGTATGTCCCGTCGTATTAACATCTAAATCAGTGTAGGTATTTATGGGACAATCACCATAAAATTGTTCATTTGTACTAACAATATCCAGTACTTGAAGCACCATGGTGCCTCTATGGGGTTCCGTGATTGTGTCCTATTTACAATCCCACTTAATAAAAAAGAAAAAAAACCAAATCGGGGACGCCACTGTGCCACAATCGTGCGGCTCTCCTGCTAATCAAAACAAACACCCCGTATATACTCTCCGAAACAAAACACTAACACGACGGACGGCTAACTTAAGTACTATCTTCCGGTTAACCAAAAACAAGGACTCCCCTTCCCGAAGTACACTGTAGTGAAGTACATTAACAACTGAACGGGCCCGAGTTTGAATCAAAAGTTACTCACTCGGTTGAGCCGATGGTGTATGGTGGTAGTGGTGGGGGAATAGTTTGAGTACAAGTGGAGGGGATTTTGATGTGTATTCCCCGACAAAGTTGAGGACTCTACCCCTTCCCCTCTTCCTTCTAACCCGTCTGATTCATTTGCTGATGTGACCAGCGTTGAGATCTACCATGCGTGAAGTAAATCTACGAATTCTGAAATATTTTTTTGTTTTTGTTTCATTTTTATTTTAAATATGAGAATAGCATTTGTGGATAATTATACCATAGATAAAAATTAATTATATTGGATAAAAATACTGGATATATTAATTAAAAATATTATTAGATATGATTGTAAAATAATATATTAATTTTAATTAGTTGAAACAGTGTATTTGTTGTCAGTGTTTTGTATAGAAAATAAATACATATTAATCTAAGTTTTGAATCTAAAATATTTTGTTTCAATACTAGCTAAAATGGCTGGAGTTGATCGGGTACTACTTTAAATTTATTTTTTTTATAATAATTTTACACGATGCATTTTTCTATACAGAAAAGGTATAAGTTTTAACGAATAAAATTCGGGATTCGAATCTGAGACCTGTTGCTTTTGCGGCAATCGTCTTAACCACTAGACTACGAGTCCACGACGAATTTAACACATTGACCTAGCCGGGATTTGAACCAGACACCTATTGCTCAAACATAATATAATTGGAAAAATGTGTTTGTTTCGTTGTGGACTCGTGGTCCAGTGGGTAGGACAATAATTGCCGCGAAAACAAGAGGTCTCGGGTTAGAATTCCAGCGAAGCCAATACATTTTTTTTTCAAATTTATTAAATTTTCTAATTATATATTAGTTCACTGTGATTAAGTGGAAATTAAAATATTTGTTAAAACTTATAGTTTATTGCTTTACTAAAAAAATGTTCTGTGCAAACAAAATTTTCTGTATTACATGATCCAATATTCGATTCTATGCAGAAATCTGTACAAAATATTTTATATACGCGCATGCTTAGTTTGTCTTTAAGAGTCTATACGTCCTATTTTTCATGCATTTTCGACGCAACGCTATTAGAAACGTCAAATTCCCATTTAGGATATATATATATTACCATCATTTCATATTTATAGGTATTTTTTTTTAATTTCTTGCTTACAATTAGTTGAAACTGTAAGTATTGTTTATTGATGAATATGCAAATTTCAGACTACCTATAAATAAATTGTCAAATTCTGCATGTGTTTATACATTTACTCCATATCGTGTAAAACGTATAATACTTCAGCACTGTTTGACACTTCAATGTCAGTTTTTATTTATTTTTAAGATAAGTCAAACAATCATATTTGATTGACTAAAAAAGTATCCTCAAAATAAATAACAATATTTCATTGACTAATATTAAAATTATTCCAAAGATAAATTTATATATACTCGACCTTAAGTAAATAACTATTAAAACTAGTACTAGAATTAAAACTAAAATAAAATTGCTATTGGTGAAAGTTCTGTATTTATATTTATTTATAATCGATGTTTCGACAAACCTAACGTCCGTCTTCATCAGGAAATATAATACAAATAACATTTACAGTAAATGGAACATAGAAACATGTTACTAGGTAACAAATATGTAATTAGATCATAAAATTTATAGATATTTAATTAATAGAAGCTAAGTTTTATTTAATTAAGTGCCTTCACAGTGAAAATACAAGATTTTTTTACTATGTTTACTAAATGCACTAACACAATTTTTTTAATTTTATTCTAAAAAATAAAATTGCGTTAGCTGATGCATAAAGTAATCGAACCCTCCTGCATCACTATAGGTATTCAATTGGGTTATATTTTGTTTTAGGTCGATATAAATTGGTTATAATAACAAAATTAGTGTGTCGATGACATATACCTTAATAAAGCTTTTTGTTTTTCCCATAAAAGTCGGGAAAGCTTGTCTCGCATTTCGAAAACATATAGGAAAACCAATTATAAGAACCTTTTAGCTTTTTGAACAAAGTATGACTACCATATTGCGTTATTGTTTTGTTTTTAGCGGGTGCTATTTTGATGTATTTTAACGATAATTCTATTTCTATATAATAAATTTAACTTTTCAGCTCATTCAAACTACCTATACTTATTATGAAATTAATGTTATGTTAAAATAAAAAGGTTTCAGTATTTAGTTCTTTATAAATTTTATATAAAATTCGACGTTTCGACGAACATCATCAGGAAAAATGATACAAATGACATAAACAAATCATCAAAACAAGTTATTAGGTAACAAAATACAAGTAACTAGATTATAAAATTTATAAATTATTAATTACAGGAAGCCAAATTTTATTTAAATCAGTGCCACTTTACACTGATTGATGTTATCTTTTTCTTTATAAATTTCTATTGATTTTCTTATCAATCTACTGTTAATATTGTTGGATCTTGCAAATATTATAGCATCTTCGTATTTTACATCATCATGATGAAGCTATATACGTATTTCTAAAGCAAAGTTTTCATCATCAATAGCTAAAGATAAAACTAAAGTCCTAATCAGTGATCTAAGATTATACAAATACTAAACGTACCCAGTGGTCAAAGACCAAAAATTATTCAGGAACTATTTCATTTCATGATGTGAAGATACTGTAATAATTACAAGACCCATTAATATTAACAGCAGATTAACAAAAGAAGCAAAAGAAATTTATAAAAATAATATCAATCACTGTAAAGGGGGAGGGGGGCACTGAGTTAAATAGAATTTGGCTTTCTTTAATAAAGAATTTATAAATTTTATGATCTATATAGATAGTTACTTATTTGTAACCTAGTAACTTGTTTCTATGTTCTGTTTATTTACTATAAATAACATTTGTATTTTCTTTTCTGATGAAAACGGACGACGAGTTTGTTGAAACGTCAATTATTAATAAACATTAATATAGAACTAGAACCTAAAGCCATTTTATTTTAATATAATGAAATAAAATATTTAAAAAATTACTATTTGGTGTAGAATATTTTGCTTCTGCAATCATAAAATGTAGTTAAAAAAACGTTACATTTTAACAGAGGAACTGAAAAATTAATGTTATTTTCTATAACGTTACATAAAAATAACAAAGATTTTTATTACTAGTAAAATTACTTTATTACCAATTAGAAAAATATTAAAAAAAAAAAAAACGTTTAGTATATATTTCTTTTATTATAATTTAGATAAATGTTCTTACGATCATTTTTTAATAGTTAATTTCGAGCAGAAAACACAGGAAAAGGATGTGACAAAACTTCTAATAATCAAGGTTGGATACTACTATGTTTTTTTTTTCAAATTCTATTTTTATTTTGAAATGTGGAAAGTTTCTATTACAATAGAAGCGATAAAAATCAATGATTTATAATGCAAGTTTTCGTTAAAACAATTTATTTAATTGTTATTTGTAATATTAATTAATATTTTTATTATTTAATTTACAAAATAACCTTGTCTTTAATAATATTTAAGGAATAAATTTGGAATTACATACATTTGTTTTTTAATTAGGCCATTACTAATTTTACGTTCTTATATTTTTTATTTAATATATATAATAAAAATTATGTTGCAGATTACCTATATATGTGATTTGTACCAATCAATACGTCATTAAATGTGGTAGACAAAATGGCAGCTATGGCGTAACCTGTCTTGTATTAAATCACCTTTATACATATAAGAAATTCTATAAATGAATAAAAACGCATCGTTGCATCACAGTCCACTTTGTCAAACAATCTACAAATAAAAAAATCAACAAAAAAAAAATTCTATAAAAAAACAACTCTACAAAAAACTGCAAAAGTGCATCAAGCATCTAAACAGCTCAGCGCGTGCTACAACAAACAAAAAAAACGGGACTCTTCAAATACTACCAATCTTTCAACGCTATCCCTTCATTTAAATTCCATACGAACGCTACCACCTGATACCAATAACCTATTACACAATCGTGCTGCATCAGAAAAAAAATCTAGTAAATTCAGTATGTGAGGGGTCCCGTCGTAATACGAAATCCCTTCTATATGTAATGGCGTTTATTGTACGGTTGTGTGCGATTGCAGTTCAATTGCACGTTTGAATACGTATTGTCGTAACTTCCGGCCGTGGGTCCGGAAGGGAACCTGACACCGTCTCGCTGCCGCTAACACCCCCTCCCCCACACACTTCTCTACTCCCACCCCCCACCCCTTTATTCTACAGTATCTGGAGGTAAATATCTGGATGGTATGGCACGTGATTTGGTTACCTGTGTTTTGAAACGATATAGACGGATATGTCCAAAATAAGATTTATTTTTTTTCGGTGAAGAGACAGGTCAATGTTTATAAAAATAAATAATTAGTAATTGACGGTATTTTAGTCTTTTATATAATTTTATTAACTACTAAGCCATCACTATTGTCTTCTTTAGGGCTAGCAGAATATTTTTAGTTGATGTTACATGCAACGTAAATATACATTATTTGATCAGTAAATTTAAAAATACAAATTATCATTGTTATAGAAAACAAGCACGTCAAAAAATCATTTTAATTTTATTTAATATTAAAATAATTTTTATATAACAGTGATACTTTGTATTTTTAAAATCAACTAAAATATTCTGCTAGCTCTGAAGAAGGCAATAGTGATTGCTGAAACGTTGGTTTAGTAGTTAAAAAAATTATATAGAAAATTAAATTCCGTCAATTACTAATTATTTATTAAATAATATCTTATAAATACACAGAGAAAAACGATTCTTTGATATTATTAAATAAATTTCGATAACATATATTTCTTTAATATAGTAAAAAGTCTTTCTGAACTCATTATATAAATGAATCACTCATTTCAAAAACCACATTAGTCAAAAAAGTTGAATTTTTACTAGAGCTAAAAAACCGTCACCGACTTATATGGTTTCTGCACCGAACACAGAAATTTACACTGAAATATCTTGCTAACGCGTTGTGGGACTTGTGTAGTTTTTGCACAGAACATGTAAGTACCCCTAAGGAAGTGGATCGTGGCAAAAACTCAATTTTGCTAAATTTTGACTTATGTGGTTTTTGAAATGAACGATTCAAATATAAAACGGCTTTAAGTTGTAGTTCTGAATTAATATTTATTAATACAAAACTACAATCAAAAGCCCTTTCATTTTAATTAAATATTATTTTTTCTAAGAAATTTCAAGACACAAAAAAATTAAAATTTTAATAACAGTAAATAATATAATCGTAATAAAAATAAAAATATATATAAAGACTTACGTCATTATGATTCATTTCATATGACAATTGACAATAATAATTATTGAAATACAAATTATTTAAACTTAAAAAAAAATTGTACGTATACATATACACGTATATTATTCTATAAGAAATGACGTAGAAATTTTCGAGGGCGGAGTCCCAAAGAAATTGTCTGCATATATTTGAACGGAAGTGACAGACAAAGCCTTATTGACAAGAGAAAATACAAATTGTGTGCAATGAATGCATGCAAAAGTACTCTATACCTATTTAATTTCGAATTTCAAATTGAAATATTATCTGAGATATTGTTATTTTCTTATTTAACAAAAAAAAAAATGTTTTGGAGAAACCTACTAATTTTGTGAAATTTGAATAAATCTACGAATTCTAGAATTTGTACTATTTAAATGCAAACTTTAAATTGAAATACCTGAAATGGTGTTATTTTTTATTTGAAAAAACAAAAGATGTTTGTGGAACCTACTAATTTTGTGAAAAAGTTAATAAAAAAAATAATTTCCCCTAAACAACAAACAATCATATTAAAAAAAGCTATAAACGTATTTCAAAAGCTAAGCTTTCATCACCAGTAGTAAAAGACCACTGGGTACGTTGAGTATTTCTGTAACCTTAGATCACTGATTAGGACTTTAGCTTTATCTTTTGCTAGTGATGATAAAAGCTTAGCTTTTGAAATTTTGTTTGTGATGTGTGAAGAAAATCATTTTGTTTTACTATAATTTGTACTTGTAAATAACTATTCAATTTATTATTACGTCTTACCTATATTACATTATTTTCCATATTACAGATAAAAATTATCTAATTTTACACCAAGATTTCTGTAATAAAAGTTTAGAAAAATAATATTAATAATATACTATTATATTAAAGATGACACTAATTAAAATTAATAAAACATTTCTATAATAAAAAACCAAAATACGATAATGAACTATAGCTATTCCTATTTCCAAAGAGATATTAAACATAATAATATGTTGTGAGAACTATATTATTTAGCAAACTATAAACATTTTGACCATGAAAAATAAAATAAATAATAGCAAATATGGTTTTAAAATTGCATATTTTACATATTTTTCAAATGTCAACTATTTCTTACTGCTTCATAAGTAAAATTATAATTCAAATCTAATTAGTAAGTTTTCTAGTTATATACGTACAACTAACACTTTAATTAGACGCAAATATAATAAATTTAATTATGTAATAATAAATATTGAATATAATACATTTTGTGACTCTCATTTTCTTTAACTCTCAAGTAATGTTATAAAGAAAATATCTAATTAAATAAAAAAATCATTTAAAATTTATCCAACAAATCTGTTTTTCTTTTCTCTGTGTATGAAATTATTCAAATATACAGATTTGAATGTGTGATTTTTTTGGATGACTGTATTTGTGGTTATAAGTAATTAAAATTCATCAGCAAACCAAACGGAAATTGATTTAAGAGTTAGTATTGCATACGTATTGATTGGAAATTTTATCAGATAAAAATCAAATTAAGTTGCTTTCGACATAAAATTGTTTGATTTCATTTTCACACATTTTCTCTGTATTTTACTTACTTGATATTTCTTGATATTTTTAGATTTTTTTACAAAAAGATTATGAGACATTTGAAATAACACAGTCACACCATTGTACCCAAAAGAGTGTGGCACAAACTCTTTCCACTATCTCAAAATTAGTATTCTCCAAACATTCCTATCCAGACAAGCAATTCAAAAAATCTCTAATTTTATTTTGATATGATCTGATAACAAAATTTTTCAATGTAGATATATCATAAATTTTTTCGTATTTATAAACACTAAACTCTTATTTTATTTTTTTTGTCTTGCAACGGATATTTTAAGAACTTAGGTAAGTTCTGTACTTGAAGATATCTTAAGATGAAGAATACTAAACATATATTCACTGTATAAGTGCTATTAATATATAAATATAAAGCTATACTTAAAGTGTCTTGAAATAATCTCAAAAGGGTTGAACAGAGATTTAAAAATAGGGTTGAATTGTGTACTTATATCATTGTAGAAAACTTTTATATATTTTTTTCTTTTTCTATGTGTGTTTTGATTTTGAAGAACTAATTTTTACATTCATTACCTATCTGGGTTAAGGATGTTACGCATTATGTACTTATGAATAATGATATAAAAAAACACAAATTTCGTAATTTTAAGAAACTTGAGAAATCTGCATATGAGTTAACAATAAATGAAATTTTTTATTAAGTTTGTAATCTATATTTTATTTCTACAATAAGTTAGTAAAGTTATGCGTTGTATATATAAATAAGTTTAAATTATAGAAAATATATATATATATATATATATATATATATATATATATATATTTCGGGAAATTGTTTTTGTCACAATAAATATTGAGAAACTTCTGGCATATATAAGAAAAAGTTAAAAGAGATTTTATGGAAGACCTTTTTTGGTAGTTTCTGTAAAACCATACATTTTCGGAGTTAATGCGGCAATTATATTTACATCTCATAAGACTAGTAGCGTAATGAGATATTATGTTTGTTTTGTGTTTTTTCTAGTAAATAGAATTTTTTTAATATAAAAACTGTTTCAGAATAAAATTCTGTTAATTATTTATAAAAAAGAGACAACAAAACAAACATAACAAAATAAGTAACTGGATCATAAAATTTATAAATTTGTAATTAAAAGAAGCCAAATTTTTTTTAAATTAGTGACTTTTCAGACAGATTTATGTTATCTTATTAAAATAAAATTGCAATAGAAATTGCAATCTAGTTATTTATTTTGTTACCTACACTGTAAAAAATATAATATTTAACATAACTATTAACAGTAAAATAGAAGTATTTTGTATTTTTACTGTGATAATTGACGTAACATCACATTTTTACTGTATAAATACATCTATGGAATATGTAAAATTTCAGTGTAGTAACTTGTTTTAATGTTCTGTTTATTTACTGTATATATAATTTGAGTCGTATAGATGCAAAACTCACTATTTGCAAATTTTAAGTTCTGAGATATTTGCAAAAAACTGTTATAGCTAAGCGTATTTGTATTTTGATGATAAAATCTTGTTACTAGATGACAATACTTATTTAAAATCGTGAATCATTGGTTTTATACATCATTAATTCATACAAAGTAACTGTTTGTTTTCCACCAATAAAATTTTTATTGGTGGAAAGCAAACAGTTACTTTTGCATCTAAACTATCAACGCAAGTAGTGAGTTTTGCATCCAGCACTAAACTTTAAAGAGTGTTTCTCATATTAAATACTGAGTTTTTTTTTCTAACTAACCTAACTATCGTATTCCTTGTAAAATTCTACGTTCAAATTTCGCATAATCTCATTTTTCACTTTTTGTCGAATAGTGAGTTTTGCATCTATACGCCTCATTTGTATCATTTTTCCTGATAAAGTCGTACGTTGAGTTCGTCGCAACGTCGATTATTAATAAATATTAATACAGAACTATAATCTAAAACCGTTATATTTTAATATTGCCCGATCTTCTACCTTGATGAAGCATTAAAATTTTAAACACAAATCTCCTTTAAGCATTAAACAGAGAAAGAAAACCAAGCCATTCATAAACATACATATATACAGCTATATAGTATACGAAAGACAACTTTCTGAATGGGTCGTCCGACCAACCGGAAATGGCAACCAACCCGTGCTCAACACAACACAACGCAACGCAACGCCAAGCATATTATGGCATCTTCGTAACATAGACATAACGTTTATATATACGGCACTCGGCACACTGTCTGCTATGTTTAATATATATATATATATATATATAAGCATTTGAAAGCAGGCAGGCAGAGAAGTGTAGTCCATGTTATATGACACCGAGCTGGATATATCACGCCCGTGTGCAATTGAAACAGGGGGTTGGAATCTGTACGAACACGTGCGAGCAACTGCCACTTGGCACACATATGCCCCACTTGGAAAAAGGGGATGGACTGTTCCTTCCAAGGGTATGTTGAAGAAGGACCGATTGTCTTTTTAGGACTAGTTTACAAGGGTGGAGCACGAGTAAGATGCTAGGAGTTTTGGGTTTGCAGAACTCGTAGGTTAGACAGTAAATTATTTTAGTAAAATATAAAAGAAATTAAAATAGAACGGCTTTAGCTTTAACGAAATATGTAACTATAGATCATAAGAGAAGCAATAGAAATTTATAAAGGAAAAGATAAAATAAATCAGTGTGAAGAAGTACTGATTTATAAAATTTATAAAATTTGTATGATCTAATTACCTATAGTAACTTATTTCTATGTTCTGCTTATTTACTGTAAATGTCATTTGTATCATTTTTCCTGATGAAGATGTAAGTCGATTATTAATAAATATTAATACAGAACTATAACCTAAAGCAGGTTTATTTTAATATAAAGAGTTCTGAAAGATTTTTTGTTATATAAATATAAATTTTCATTTACAAGAATAATATTTAATTGTACACACTACGCTATCGTTGCATAGTTACGTTTCGGTTTATTTTGCGGCAATCTTTGAAAACACTGCATTGACATTTTGCCCCTAAAATAAACACTTAATTTTTTCTAATAAAAATAAAATTTTAAGTAACAGGTATAACTATTTTAAAAGCTTCATTATTTAGTTCGTAAATTTATCCTATAATTTGCAATTATTTATATCTAAACTTAATTAAAAATAACAATTTTTATTCAAACAATTTGTAGATAGATAAAAGAAGCAATATTATAGAAAATAATATCAATTTAATCAAATATTCGCCACATAATTAATCCCAAAACAAACACAGAAAAAAACCTAGCAAAAGTCAAATATTCACAAACCGGATACCACCACAGCCAGCAATACAAAGCGTAGATAACTTAATATATTCCCACCATTATATTAATCCACAACTTTAGCGGGACGTAGCGAAGGAGTGGGGAGGGGGGGGGGACGAAATATATGTATACCAAATGCAGTCACTAATTAACGCGTCATATTTGAAACTTTTTTTCCCTCTAATCAAATATGCGGTCAGTTTTCGAGTTTCTGGACACGAACAAATTCTGATAAGGCCACGCTCGATGGTTTTATCTGACCATACCAAGTGCGAACACAGCCAGGCCAGAATGTTGTGATAAGAACGGGTACCATCTCGGTGTTCAATGGTGATAAGAAATGCGTTGGATTTTTTTTTTGTTTTTTTTTCTCTCCGATGTTGTGTTGTTTTTCTGTTGTTAGGTTGTCAGATGTGTTGTTACTGCTGGTTGAAAGATTAGAGAACTGAGTAAATAAACATTTGCTGATTGCTTGATTTTTATCTTTTGTATTTTATGAAGATTATTTAGAATACATCTTTTTTTTTGTGTGCTTACAGTTGAAATGTTACAGAAAGCCGTCTTGTTCATTAGGAATAATAGATGTTATGGTCAATGTGATAAATGGGTCATTATATATAATGTCTGGACAATTTGATAAATATTATATTTATCAGTTATAAATATATATATATACATATAACAAACCTAACAACCTAGTATCTATTTTTATTAGTAATTTACGGTAGCTTATTGGCAAATGTAACCAGTCAGAAAAAAACTGAGATATCGATCTCGACAAAATAAAATTAAGAAAACAAAATCTGAAAAAAAAAAAATTTCGGCTATTTTTTGTAATACTAACGACTACTTTCATTACAAAACTTTTAAATTAAAAGAACCAAAAATTCATTTTGTAAAACGCAGTCTTCATTTGACAAACTATTGATTCAAATAAAACGACTTAAGTTTCTAGTTCTGTATTAATATTTATTAAACGTAAGTCTTCATTATGAAAAAAGGTAGATACATCATTTTCCTGATAAAGACGCACGAAGAGTACGTAGCGTACGAAGATTATTAATAAATATTAATACAGAACTATAACCTAAAGCAGTTTTATTTTAATATAAAGAGTTCTGAAAAATTTTTTTACTCTGTTATAAAATAATTTGAAAGTTAAAGATCCAAAATGAATAAGCATCGCGGCCTCAACTGTGACCGGCCCATCGAGAAATGTCCCGCTGGCCCAGTCCACAACTACCAATTTATTTATTTACCGATCACTATAGTAAATTATCACTTTGTCTATAACAGATACATTGTTTAGAATTCACGGACAATTTTATACTTTTATAAAGTAAATTAAAACTTGTTTAGATTAATATCAAAGTTTTTAATTTATTAATTTTTTACTAATAAACAATCACTAATTTAGCTTATATTATTATAGATCTCGTTAAACACAAATATTATTTATTTTTAGCAATTCTTCTAACAATTATTTTATTTGATTATGTCGAAGTCGATTCATTCATTTTCTAAGTTATAAGAGCAGAAATATTCTTGAATGAAAACAAATATAATGAATGAGTTCGCGGATACGCGCACATCCAATACCGGTTTAAACGGAAACTAATTTGTCGACGATGGTGCATTTGACGTCCTCGTTTGGTACATCTTACCATCTTTCACACACACACATACACACAACTCCGCGTTCACATGTCAGCCGGCGCTCAAGACTTCCTGTGGCCGCGAAAGGAAGTCCATTCTGGTCGCATAATCTCGTTTGTGATGGATTCAATATTTTTAATGCATTATTAGAGTGACTAGAGCTTTAGTTTTCATTTTATTTCTCTGCTCTACTACAAGAACGCCGGGTCAATACTGATAAAATGACTATAAGATTGAGTAGAGCTTTAATTTTAATTTTATTTCATTAGACTTAAAAGTAATGTATGTTACAAACGTTTATGTAAATAAGGTCTTTCGGTACGTTTAAGCTTCATGTTGGATTATGAATATCTATGAGATTAAATGGAAGATCATTTGTAGGGTTTAATTACTGCTTTAACATTGATTGGAATTAATTATTATGGATTAAAATTTGTTGAATTAATTATTGAGCTTTTTTAACTTCATTTTTATTTTGTTAATATACAGTGTAATATACAGTAATATACAGTCAAATATACAGTGTATTTTAATTGAGTTTTATTTATCAAAAGACTCTACTTTAACTGACGAAATTTCATAATTAAACTAATTTCTACAAAAAATGGAAAGAGTTTGTGCCACACCCTATAAGTACATAGCGTAATAATGTATATTATATATATTATTTAATAGTAGTAAAAAATAATGCATAAAATATTTTCCACAAATTTGACTATAAAAATCTAATAAATAAAAAAACACTACATTTTAATTTAGTCTACACTGAGAAAAATGGATAGTTACCCTAACGCTATTTATATTTAAAAAGGTGACACAAACACAAGATATTAAAAATAACAAAATAAGTATATTTAAAAATTAACTATAAATATAATAAAAACAAAAATTTAATACCATCAATTTGTATATAGTATTACAGTCTTAATTCTTAATATAGTATTAAAATAAATATGTGAGTAGATTTTAAAAATGTATAAATTTGTGAATACAGTAAACATACTCGTATATTTCAAATAAATATCTACTTATTATTATCCAATTTGTTAAATATCTATTTTTCTCAGTGTATACTGTAAAAAAAAAGCGAAATTACAGAAAAATAGTAATAAAATTTTGCTATAAAAATCTGTAATTTTATTTTTCCATAAATATTCTGTATTTCTACCTCAAAATTCTGTAATTTTTACATAATTCATAATAATCACATAAAATAAGTAAAAATGTCCTAATAAGTATGTAAAATTGCTTACTTTCTGCAAATTACATCACATACTTAATGTAGATTTACATATTGTTGGTATAACTTCTTAAATTATGTAAAATTACAGCTTGCATATTAATATCTGTAATAATTCATTAAAATAATGAGACTTAGTACATATTTTGTGTAATAATACTAATAAAATATTTTAATGTAATGTAATTCATTCATTTCAAAATACATCCTTTATGTAAATTTAGAAACAATAATATTACAGAACTAAACAAATTTTATCTATATATGGAAAATTCCTGACAACAAATTTAGTAAAGTTCTATGTACTAAAAGAGACTTTACTAAAAAAAACTGTAATATTACATACATAAGTACTTTTCCATCCCGTTGGTAATATCATATTACATAATGTTTGTCTGATATTATGTATTTTTAAACAATTATATAAAATTGCAGCAGTTGAGTAATTATACCTAGAAATACTGGACACCATAGTGTCTCATGATTTGTAGATAAAATAACATAATTTTTTTTTGTGAAGTATATTTATCTATGATCTTACGTTCTACTGAAAATAAGATGCAGGTATATCGTTTACAAATTGAAATTGGTAAAAACAAATTGAAAATGCAAAATTATAAATGGGAGACATACAGTTCGTTCCGTCCCCTGTGTATTCGTGTAGCGTTAAGTAAGCGACTGGCCGACCTATAATAATAATTCTAATCTTGCATGGCTAAATGAACATTTCCGTTCGGCCATACGCACCGAATCTTTACACCAGTGCCGTACGTGACTTTGACGCGTTATACAATTTTCAACCGACCGCAAACCATCACATATAATTTTATATATTCGTCTAACTCATTACATCTATAGTTTATTTATTAGAAAAGAAAAGAATTTTCTTCCACTAATAATTAACGCCGTGTATTCATTAGACAAATCAACAAATTTTCAAATTATTATTCAACACTTTTTACATTATATTTAGAACACCGGATACCGTCAAGTATTTTTTTTAGAAGTTATTTTAATTAAAAAAATAATAATTAATAAATCTATTAGGAGTAATATTTTTTATTGTAATACTTTACCCATGAAATAAAATTAATTTTCCTATATCTTTATTCATTTTTATATTTATTCGTTACAATGTAAAAAATTGATGTAATTTTTCATAAAAAATGTAATATTATGTAAATTATCACAGTAAAATTACAAAATATTCTTATTTTATTGTTAATAGTTATGTAAAATTACTTTGATTTAAGTTATATTTTTACAGTATAGATAATATAAATGGGGAACACAACACAATGTTTTGCTATATTAATAAAAAAAAAAAGTTTTGTTTATAAATTTGTTTTTTAATATATATATTTATTTTGATTCGTCTAACATTGCTTGTGACAGGACTAGGTGTCCAATATTTATGTTGGCTTTACATAATACATTTTTCTATACAAAAATCTATACATAATTATATATAGAAAATATAAAAAAAACAATACGTTTTACACGACATAGAATAAACTATGTATAGTCGCATGTACAATAATATTTTACATTTTAACAATTTATTTATATCTAATCTGAAAATTGCATAAACGTTAATAATATTTACAGTTTTAACTAAATAAAAAATTGTAAAAAAACTGTACATATAAATATAAATTAATGATAATACATAACATAAATGAGAGGTTGACGTTTCTAATACCGATGCGCATTCAATTTCGTGTCGAAAATGCATGGAAAAATAGGGTGTGTTCTAATTCAGACACTTTTCTATATAGATTTTCACGGACATAGAGAGTATGTGTGTACAGATTTCTATACAGAATCGAATATTGGATCGTGTAATATAGAAAATTTTCTTTGAATAGAAAAACTATACATTTTTGTATAGTGTAAAGCCAGCATTAAATATAGGTGTCAAGTTACAAATTTTTAAAAAAATACTATTTCCACCCTTTCTTAATTTAAGCATTATGAATCTATATTTATCGTTAATCTGATGTTAGCTTTTTACATCCTTTACAGAACAAAGAATAGAATATTTTAAATGTATCTACATAATAAATACAAGTCAATTAAGTGAATCAAAAGAAGAATAATTCGAATAAATAAACGCTACAATAAGAAATAAACGAAACAAATAAATAAAGTTATTTGTATCAATCGTTTAAAATTTTCCATTTTAATAATCATTACCATTTTAATGTAACTTCCTCAAATAATAAATTACCCATCATTTTACAAACGATTTATCAACATATACAAATCGTATTTACCGCGTTGAACGATTCACAAATAAGAATAAAGAAAAAAACCTGTAACCTCAGAAAAAAATCGCGATAGTTCTCTAATGTTAAAATAACTTCACCTGGGGACCTGTTGACAGGCAAAGACAAACCAAATAAAATAACAA
Organism: Clivina fossor; assembly: GCA_963966155.1. Lineage (NCBI taxonomy): Eukaryota > Metazoa > Arthropoda > Insecta > Coleoptera > Carabidae > Clivina > Clivina fossor. The sequence continues at coordinate 14,205,507 of OZ014559.1, read as the reverse complement.
AATCGCATCTCGGACGAGTTACCATAGCGACCGACAAACCCGTACAGATAAATAAAGACCGGTGCACTAATTGCCTATTTGGCGTAATATAACAAACGAGCATCGAGTGCCTCTGCAGATAGGACGGAGACTCTAGTGTCTCACTATATGGACAAGACTTATATGCTAATACAAATTTACTTAATTTAAATTATGAAAAACGTTTCTCGGCGTTACTTTTATTCTTTTCCAGTTCCACATACACACAGGTGTGCAATTCTGAAGAATACTTTTGCATAAATTATACTCCACCCAGCTCCCCACTCGAATACTGGTCTATGTCGCGTTTAAAATTATAACAATTACAAAGATCGATGGATGACGTAGTATTTGCTTGCTTAACGAGAAGAATTCTCGCTTCTGATGGTATTTGAAGGGGGGAAAAAAATCGCTACTCGGACATCTTGAAAAGTGGATATTTGCTAAGGTTTGTATACTGGATCGGTTATAATAATATGTGTTGGTTTTTGAAATATGCTAGGCAATTAAACTCGACTTGTATTGAGACTTATACGTACTGAGCTGGCTACTCGTTATTTGAAAATGCTCTTTCAATTTATTTATGGCTACTATATACAGCGAAAATTGTGGTACTGTTCGATTTATTATTTGTAAAGAGACGAAAGACGTTTGTAGATTTCTTGGTTGTTCTATATATCACAAAAATCTTACTTTCGAGAAAATGATGTTTAAAGTTTCTGAACTGAATTGTTTGTATAGTAAGGATATTGGAACCAATTCGAATTTATATTTTCAAAACTATTAAAATTACCTATAACATTCACGATTGTTCAAATAGATAGAAAACAAACAAATATTGCTAAAATGAGCAATAACTCAATATTATTATAATTTTCTTCAGAGGATTCAGTAAAATTCAAATAAAGTATCAGAATTGTGACAAAATTCGAAAAAGATTAGAATATTTTTCAGTATTAAAATATAAATTATTGTTCTTCATATTGTAACAATTTTTTATTGTTACAATTTGGTTAAATATTGCAAGTTCAAATTTCGCGCAAAACTATTTTTTTGGCTATGACGTCAGGTCACGAGCGTTCGCTAGCTTGCCGGAAACTATGCATGAACAAGTCATTGTGGTACGGGCTGCGGTTGTGTTGACTTCGGATATGTAAGTTTGAATTTAATATCTTGTTTTATTTTCGTCATCCGTTATTAATTTCGGTTTTTATTGATAAAATATGATTTAATAATGTTCGTGTTAGTGATCGAGGTTAATATTTTTGTTTTATTTGAGTTAATTTCGTAATTTTGAGTATGTTAATTTTGATGATGAAAAAACGTGCTTTTTCTGCTATCGTTTTTAGCACAGCCGGAGTCCGGGCCATAATCATGTAGTGTTTGTGATTCTATTTTTGTGACTCGAGTCTTGTCCTTCCGTCTTTACTTCCCGTTAAAATTCCTATTTTCTGTGTATAATTTTTTTGTTGTTTGAAAATTCTGTGTTGTGTGTGACATCATTCCTTTTTGTGTGAAAGATTCTTGTTTTTCGAACTTCGCTGTTGGCGCAGCATTAGCTGAGATCTCGTCATTTCTTATTAATTTGTATTTATTGTAGTTGATGTTCGAGTATTTAGTGTGTTGAAGCCAGCTTTCTTGTTGTCGATTTTTTGCTGTTGGCTTCAATCTAAAAAATTAATAAGATTCTGCGAAGTTCGAGTTGGAGCATTCCGTGGTAGCATTTTCACACAATAAGAGCAAATGTAAGTAGCATTGGTTTTTGTAACGATTTTTGTATTTATTTGATATCTGCCCTAATGTTAAATTATATTTGGTAATTATTTATTGTTTGATATTGATGAAATTATTAACATTTTGGTATTTAAATTGTATTAATTATTCTGCTCAATTTGTTTTATTTGCGATTTACTATTGTTTCAATTATTGTAATTTTTTATTATTTGAATTGTACTAAGATTTTTGGCTAAATATTTTAAATAGTTTGTGTATGACATTCTCGCTTAGTTACATTATTATTCTGTTCAAGTTAGAAAACATTGTAAGCTCACGAGCAGTGATTTTTATTGGGCAACTTAATTTATATCTTGTGTAAAATTTTGTCAGTCGTAGCAAGGATACTGTTGTTTGTATATGATTTTTCAGGGTTGGTGTAGTTGTTGCTGGAGGATTCAGTTTAGGGCTGTGTCGTTTGGTCGTCGTCTCCAGGTGGAACCAGCCTCAGTCAGTTAAGACAAAGTACGCTGATAAAAAATCGATCTATCCGAAACACGGCTCAGGAAAATCGTTCCAGTTCCAAATATTAGGTGACTAGATCACTGAGGATTTAAATCGCTCGTGTCACGAAAATCAGCCCGACCACTTGAGCTTATATTTGTCGTCCACTTGAGCTTATCTTTGTCGTCCACGAGCTGTACCAACTCACAGTCCTGGCTGGATGCCTTCAGCCTTCTACTCCAACAAGAAGAGGACTTAGCTAGGACCTTGCTCGGTAACTTCCATAAGCGTAAGATCTATCAATCATATCTTTGTTGCCCAAAAATCAATTAAACAATTTGTAGTCAATATAATAATTTAAAACTCTGTGAGAAAAATTACTAAACTAAATAAAATTTATTTAAATTCAATTCTGCTGCATCAAATTGAGTTTCATTTAAAAAACAAAAAAAAAAAATAAATACATAATAAATAATTCCATAAACAAAACTGAAACCATTATCCAATAAATTTGTGTTTCCTTGTGTAATTGTCCAAACCTTTGGCCTTCGAGTTTCTGCGATACTTGTAAATTTTTTATATCTCAGTGGCGCCTCTGAAACCCACCCCTATTGCCTACCAAACCAACTGTAGCCGGAGCCGTATGGCGGATTCAGGTAGGAGCCAAAAATAAAATAAATAATAAATAAAATAATACTCAGAAAAACGTCATACATATTTTGGCGCCTCCCAACTTGGGGCTTTTGTTGATTTTTTGATTAGCGTCTTTTGTAATTGATATTTGATATTTTATTTTGGTTATACTTAATCGTGACATACAATTATTCATTAGGTGTGGTAAAAAATCCTATCATTCCTTCCTTAGATTGGTTAATGGTTTTGTTTTGAGTTGTATTGCTTGTAAAAATCAGTGCTACTAATTATTCAGTATAGTTGTTATTATATTATTCGATTTTAGTGTATAAGAAAATTATTGTTATATTCTGTTGTAAAACCATTGCTACACACCGTATATTTTCTTGTATTAATATTATATTTTTCTGTTATTATGGCCAATTTACCATTCTGTCTTGAGCATCTTTCCGATGAGGAAATTATATATGAATTGTCTATCCGGAATGCTGATAACACTGGTACGATCGCAGATTTGAGGACAGTCTTGACGGGGTTATTGCAGTTGGAGTTGGAGGGTGCCTCGCTTGTTCAAACCGCTTTATGTTTGCCTGCTGAATTGGATGCACGGTGCTGTAAATCTAAGTTGCATGATCTTTTGGGTATGATACACACTTTTGCTTTATCCAACCTTCCTCTGACGGTTTAGCGACGCTGTTTATTCGTTATAATTTTAAAGCTATCGCGTGCGTAATCTTCAGTATAATTTTGTCAAGAGAATTTAGAGATTTTAATTTTTGAACTTAACTGACTCTCTTTCATTCTCAGCATTCCTCTCATCATTTTTCTCATCATTCCTCTCACCCTCTCTCCTCATATCCCTCTCTTGCTCTCTCTCTCTGTTTCCGTTCTCGTAGCTCTCTATTATCGTATTGATATTATTCGGGCGTGAATTACTGCATTTATCGTTTAGCTCTCTCGTGTCGTATTTTTTTGTCATAGTAGCGCGAGTAACCGTTTTTGTGCAAAATCTCTCTCGTTCCTCTCTCGTCGTAAGTTAATTTTGTTGGCGAAAATTACCGTATTTTCGTTTAGCGCTCTCTCACGGTTCGGTTTATTTTTTGGTGAGAGTTAGCGTGATCTTCGCGTATTGTTTGAACGAGTTTTCGCTCTGCGTAGTAGCCCTCGGCTTGTTTGTTGCAGTGATGGCGAAAATTATCGTTCCCTTCGTACCGGCGTTCTAGTATTCGGGCTTTTTGAGAGCCACTCTTCGTATTTTTTTTGATTGTTGTACCGCGTGTAAATCTCGGGGCTATGTGCCATGTCTCGCGGGCGACGATAGTTTTGATTCTTCGGTTAGTTGTTGATTGTTGCAGCGCGTGTAAATCTCAGGGCTATGTGCCATGTCTCGCGTGCGACGATAGTTGTATTGGAACGCGTACGAATTTTATTTTGATTCTTCGGTTAGTTTGTTGATTGTTGCCGTACGTGTAATTCAAGATGAAAGACTCTATGTATCGTACGGTGACGATATGTTGTATTACGACGCTTACGAATTTTTGTTTTTATGAGGAAAAAGGGGAGTGTAACAATTTTTTATTGTTACAATTTGGTTAAATATTGCAAGTTCAAATTTCGCGCAAAACTATTTTTTTGGCTATGACGTCAGGTCACGAGCGTTCGCTAGCTTGCCGGAAACTATGCATGAACAAGTCATTGTGGTACGGGCTGCGGTTGTGTTGACTTCGGATATGTAAGTTTGAATTTAATATCTTGTTTTATTTTCGTCATCCGTTATTAATTTCGGTTTTTATTGATAAAATATGATTTAATAATGTTCGTGTTAGTGATCGAGGTTAATATTTTTGTTTTATTTGAGTTAATTTCGTAATTTTGAGTATGTTAATTTTGATGATGAAAAAACGTGCTTTTTCTGCTATCGTTTTTAGCACAGCCGGAGTCCGGGCCATAATCATGTAGTGTTTGTGATTCTATTTTTGTGACTCGAGTCATGTCCTTCCGTCTTTACTTCCCGTTAAAATTCCTATTTTCTGTGTATAATTTTTTTGTTGTTTGAAAATTCTGTGTTGTGTGTGACATCATTCCTTTTTGTGTGAAAGATTCTTGTTTTTCGAACTTCGCTGTTGGCGCAGCATTAGCTGAGATCTCGTCATTTCTTATTAATTTGTATTTATTGTAGTTGATGTTCGAGTATTTAGTGTGTTGAAGCCAGCTTTCTTGTTGTCGATTTTTTGCTGTTGGCTTCAATCTAAAAAATTAATAAGATTCTGCGAAGTTCGAGTTGGAGCATTCCGTGGTAGCATTTTCACACAATAAGAGCAAATGTAAGTAGCATTGGTTTTTGTAACGATTTTTGTATTTATTTGATATCTGCCCTAATGTTAAATTATATTTGGTAATTATTTATTGTTTGATATTGATGAAATTATTAACATTTTGGTATTTAAATTGTATTAATTATTCTGCTCAATTTGTTTTATTTGCGATTTACTATTGTTTCAATTATTGTAATTTTTTTGTATTTGAATTGTACTAAGATTTTTGGCTAAATATTTTAAATAGTTTGTGTATGACATTCTCGCTTAGTTACATTATTATTCTGTTCAAGTTAGAAAACATTGTAAGCTCACGAGCAGTGATTTTTATTGGGCAACTTAATTTATATCTTGTGTAAAATTTTGTCAGTCGTAGCAAGGATACTGTTGTTTGTATATGATTTTTCAGGGTTGGTGTAGTTGTTGCTGGAGGATTCAGTTTAGGGCTGTGTCGTTTGGTCGTCGTCTCCAGGTGGAACCAGCCTCAGTCAGTTAAGACAAAGTACGCTGATAAAAAATCGATCTATCCGAAACACGGCTCAGGAAAATCGTTCCAGTTCCAAATATTAGGTGACTAGATCACTGAGGATTTAAATCGCTCGTGTCACGAAAATCAGCCCGACCACTTGAGCTTATATTTGTCGTCCACTTGAGCTTATCTTTGTCGTCCACGAGCTGTACCAACTCACAGTCCTGGCTGGATGCCTTCAGCCTTCTACTCCAACAAGAAGAGGACTTAGCTAGGACCTTGCTCGGTAACTTCCATAAGCGTAAGATCTATCAATCATATCTTTGTTGCCCAAAAATCAATTAAACAATTTGTAGTCAATATAATAATTTAAAACTCTGTGAGAAAAATTACTAAACTAAATAAAATTTATTTAAATTCAATTCTGCTGCATCAAATTGAGTTTCATTTCAAAAAAAAAAAAAATAAATACATAATAAATAATTCCATAAACAAAACTGAAACCATTATCCAATAAATTTGTGTTTCCTTGTGTAATTGTCCAAACCTTTGGCCTTCGAGTTTCTGCGATACTTGTAAATTTTTTATATCTCAGTGGCGCCTCTGAAACCCACCCCTATTGCCTACCAAACCAACTGTAGCCGGAGCCGTATGGCGGATTCAGGTAGGAGCCAAAAATAAAATAAATAATAAATAAAATAATACTCAGAAAAACGTCATAATATGTCCTGAACCTGTGTTATGATTAATTTGAAATCTGTTGAAACTATCAGGAAACAGATTTCAAATTAATATTTTTTAATCATTATATTTATACATTTACAATCACAATGGCTGGTATTACAAGTTCGGTTCCTGGGTGTTTTGGTTCATTTGTTTAGTCCAGCTCTTATGACAGTTACATTGTTTTAAAACCGGTATTAGTTAAAACCGAGCTCATAATAACTGGCCATTATCTTTAGAATCAAAAAATCTTAAGCAACGTGTTTCAACGACTACTAAGATATTAGGATATTGAAAATGTAGAAAAAATAATATAAATTTAGATCTATCACATGGAAAAATTAATAAAAATTTTGTAACTTAAATACGATAAATAAAAATCGAAAAACATGTATAGATAATTGATTTTTTAGTTGGTGTGTGTGTGTGTGTGTGTGGTATCAGAGAAAATTAAATCTAACGCATGCGGTTTTGATGTTTATATAGTTTAACAATTTACAACTGAAAGATTTAAAGACCTGTTCATACGGAACTCATCGACTGTAGGTACATAGGTATTACCTATATGCAAATTAACTTCATATATTGGTTCTGGGTGAACGAGCTTTCCACTCAAACTAGCAAATGTTTCAAACTATTTTTATTACACGCTTGTTTTATTTCAACTATTTCTTTTTTTTTATTATTATTTTCTATTACAGTACGTTATATATTTCCTCTAAGTTTAAATAAAGTGAGTATGGATTGGTTTCAACTAACAATTTATAAATATTTTTTTTCAATATCTTTTATTTTGTTATTCAATTTATGTATATAAGTACTTGAAAATTTATTAGAATATTATGTCATAATTTCTTTTTCAACCATGTTAGTATACTAGCAAAATTTAAACAAATTTAGTTAATATATGTTTTCAATTTTTAAAATTATTCTAATGATAAAAAGCTTAGCTTTCGAAATACGTAGGTATAATGTTTCAAAAAAATTATTGTTTGTAGTTTAATAAAATTATATTATAATTTATTAAAATTATTCTTCATGAGTTTTCATTTGAGAGAAAGATATATTTTATTTGTATTTGAAACATAAAAATTTATTTGGTAATGTTTTTCTTTAATTTGCACTTTACAGATAGTTTTAAAGTTACAAATAAAAATTATTTTTATAACGTTATATACCATAACAATTCATATTTTAAATGTAATTTATAACGTTGTGTAACAAAAACAAATAATAAATAACGTTACACAATAATTTGAAACGTTATTTCATCCCTGGTATTAACTCAAATTCCTATATAGGAATATATGTATGCCAAATTTTATATTATCTCTGTTTGTTTATTTTTTAGTTATGAATCATTACACAAACAAATTATAATTTATTTTTATAATATTATATAGATAAATTTAAAACTTTACTAGAAATGTATGTTAATTTTTAATATTTCCTTTAGATAAACACATAATCTAGGTAAGTATTTTAAAATAACAGTAATAATTAAAAAAAAAGTAAATATTAATTTTACTAAATTATTCTATAAAATAAACAATTTGTTATTAAAAAAAAAACAAAACAGTGTTAAACTAAGACATCCGTACCAAATAACAATAATAATTATAATAACAGACAGAAGCTAATTTGTAAGAAAGCAGAATACGAGTAGCATCGGAAATTCAAAATTAAATCCGGTGTTAAATTTTTTTCATAATTCCTCTATAATCTTTACCGTAACGTTTTTCTATACTTCATCCGTTCTTCGAAACAAAATCAAAACAAAAGAAATCTGTAATCGTGCATAGAAGAGGACAAAACAAGAGACGATCGTTTTATGTAATTAGCCCGCTTAGATCAGCAAGGGAAATACCATATCAATTTCCTTTAGCCTCTCTTGATGAAATGGAAAAACAGACACCTTTAACACTTTTAGACAAGCTACTTATTAAAATACAGTGTGTTTCATTTAATGAGTACTGTATTATACTGGTGTGTTTTAACAATACAGGATGTCGCTACTATCGTTACTATATTCACGTTGATTTCAATAGAGGATGTCTCTTTCCTTCATTGATATTTCCAATATTTCATATACGAGAGCTAACGAGCCATTATTGGCATTTTATAGTTACATTTTTTACCTGATTTGATGCAGTCAGTAAAGAAGGAAGCTGTAATATTGATAGCTGTTTTTATTAGTTAAGTATATTGAATATATTTCATGCTTCGGTAATGCTCGCTGATTAGTTCATATGATGTAGGGTGCGTTTTTTTTTGCTAATGTGTTAATGAACTGAAAATGTTTTTAATACTGATCTTGCATTTCCTTTAGATATCGTTGAGAAATTTGTTATTGGATTTGAGAAATAAATGATTAAATTTTGCATAAATTTAATAATTATGTTAGATTTATGTTAGGTTTTTCTAAACAAAATTAATAACATACTATGTAGTTAAAAAGTGGTATAGTCTACGCCACCAGAAAGTGGCAATGCGCAATATAAAATGTACGTTTTCGTAAGACATATCGTCAGTTGATTTCTTGTTTGTTCCATATGTCATTTTTGCTCAAATTGAGTTATTGCGGTAATATTTGTTTATTTTCCATCTATTTGAACAATCGTGAATTTTATAATTTTAGTAGTTTCGGAAATATAATAAATTCTAGCTGGTTCCAATATCTTTACTATAAACAATTCAGTTCAGAAACTTCAAACATCATTTTCTCAAAAGTAAAATAACTATTCTATGATTATTCTTAACATACAGCTGACAAACTGATATACCGGGTGTAGAAATGAAATGTGAACCATAGGGATTTCAATGTTATTTTTTAAATACGGCTGTATCTCTTTCCCTATTGACTTTAGAGCAAATATTTAAATACAAAACTTGTTCAAAATGTGAAAATGCATGGTATAAAGTCAATTTTCTTACATAAATATTAATATTTTACGATATACAGGGTTAACCACTAAAAAATGAGTTGTAACATTGGGAAACGGGAATGGTATCGAAAAATGCGGAATAATGAGTTCTATAATTCGGTGAAAAAATAATTGTTCTACGATACTTCGTTTAGGAGAAAAAAATTAAAAACTGATTTTTGAAAAATTTCGTAAGGGGGTACCCCTGTGTTTTGTTTAAAAAAAAAAGATTTTGGATATTTTAACACTGGCTTTCGTTGTCTACTCTTTTATCCTACTCTTTGTACCAGACACTTTTTTTTCCTGTTTTTCTTTAATTTTTTATTCACCTTTTTCTGATTTTTCGAAAAGTTGATAAGGGGGGACCATTGGCATTTTTTTCGAAAATCAGTTTTTAATTTTTTTCTCCTAAACGAAGTATCGTAGAACAATGATTTTTTCACCGAATTATAGAACTCATTATTCCGCATTTTTCGATACCATTTCCGTTTCCCAATGTTATAACTCATTTTTTAGTGGTTAACCCTGTATATCGTAAAATATTAATATTTATGTAAGAAAATTGACTTTATACCATGCATTTTCACATTTTGAACAAGTTTTGTATTTAAATATTTGCTCTAAAGTCAATAGGGAAAGAGATACAGCCGTATTTAAAAAATAACATTGAAATCCCTATGGTTCACATTTCATTTCTACACCCGGTATAATATGAAGTATGTCTTGGCTTTATCCGGGAAATAATTTTGGCAGTTCATTCATAGTACGTTTACTGTACTTCTTTTTAAAAAAATCGTGGAGTTTGCGTTTTTAAATCGTATTTATGTTTAGAAATAAATTTAATAATCAATATTAGAATTAAGTATGGCAGCATCAACTTTCTCCTAACTAAATAAATTAAAATATATATATAACATGTCAGTTTGCTGGATAGTACCATGTAACCGTACAATTATTGTTGTGCAATACCATATTCTTGTGGCATAAAGTATAGCTTGTACTTTAGGGTCAAAATGATCATGCTATAGATTTAATTTGCTGCCACAAGCTGGATATTAATTCACTGCGAAGTGGAAATTAAAATATTTGTAATACTCTTAGAGTCATCGCAAAAAAACTGCTTTAATATCATACTCTAATATAACCGACTAGGTTATCGCATGACTTACTCATGACTAGTCAAAACACAATATAATTGAAAAAATGTGTTTAATTTGTCGTGGGTTCGTAATCTAGTGGTTAGGACAATTGCCGAGAAAGCAAGAGATCGTGGGTTCGAATCCTGGCGAGGCAAATATATTTTTCAAAATTTATTAAATTTTCTAATTATACATTAGTTCACTGCGAAAACACTGCTTTAATTACTAGATGACTTTGGAATTTATAAAAACTTTATTGCGTATGCGTATAAAACAAGAGAATTTTAAAAAAATACATAAAAATCGTCAATAATTATTAACTAACGATAATTAAGCGACTAAATAAAACATATTTCCTGTCATTTTCAGAATTATAAAACAAGAACTAATAAGAATAAAAACAAAATATAATAAATTAAAAATTCGTAAAAACATAAAACAAAAAGCTCAAACATTTTGAATAATATTATCGTTTTCCTGTATTTTATACAGTTTTCTATGATTTTAATTATTTAAATTAAAACAATAACGACTCGATTTATAATCGACGGTCAAACAAAAACAAAAACTAATCGTCAAACAATTACGAACGTAAACTACAAAATAGCTTGAAACAGAAAAAAAAAAATAGAACAAAATAAAATTGAACAAAGTGACGTTTGAGAAATTTTAATTTAATTGCTCGCTCTGTATGTCTTTAATTGAGACAGGAAATCTACATCCTTTTATCGAAGACTTGAAAAAATATTAGATGAATTTTGTCCGAATAAAAAGTTAGGTTAGATAATATACCTCGCTAATAATCTCAACCTGACAAACGTCCAGTTTAAACGATACAAATTCAACAGTCCAAACACAAATAAAATTGAAATTAAAATATTGTTAGTTCGTTAACGAGATATTTTGCAGGAATTGTACGATTTCAATTAAGGTTATTTTATCAATGAACACACACACACTAACTATGCTCTAAGTGATAAATTCAGCGTTATTAGTTTTAACTTAAGCGAAAGAGCGAAGTTATATATAAATAGAAACCACGTTAGTGATAAATATGATTTTATTCATGAATAATATTAATTTAGTACCTAACTGACAGTCATTTATTTTCTAACTTAATAGATGTTTTAATTAAGAAAAATTATAGCGCGATTATTTTTTGTTTTATTATGATTTTATTTTATTGATGGAAACTTTCAAGTACAGAGAAATAAAATATCTGTGATTTTTTCTAGAATTAATGGATCTATACTGTTCACACAGAACGTTTTGTCTCTTTCTAGTAAATGGAATTCGTCTATAGATAGAAAAAGGCAAAATATTCTGTAACGCTACAGGCCTTACAGAATAGATCCATAACTGCAAGTAGAATATGTATATAAGTTTAGATAATAGATTTTGAATTTAAGTTATGAAAATTAATGTATTATATGATATTATTATTTCATAAATTGTAAATATATTTAAAAAAAATGTTTAATTCATTATATATTAATATTTATTTTTTCAAATTTATTACCTATTTAAAAAATAAAATTATTTACAAGTTTTTTTACATAGTAAAAAATCTTTTAGATTGATTTATTCTACATGCATTCGTGATTCGTTACTTGAATTAAAATTTCTATATTTTGTCACCTCAATCTTTTTTATCTATTCAGCAGAAATATTTCGTTCTGTATAATATTTATTAATAATCGACGTTTCGACGAACTCAACGTGCGTCTTTATCAGGAAAACTAATATTTAAACAAGTTACTAGGTAACAAAATAAAAATAGAAATTTATAAAGAAAAAGATAACATCAATCAGTGTAAATGTATTGATTGAAATAAAATTTGGATTACTTTAATCAAATATTTATAAATTTTATGATCTAGTTACTTATTTTGTTACCTAGTAACTTGTTTCTATGTTTTGTTTATTTACTGTATATGTAATTTGTATCAATTTTCCTCATGAAGATATACGTAGATTATTTCGACTACAACCTAAAGCTATTTTATTTTAATATAATGAGTTCTCAAAGATTTTTTAAACTATGTTTCCGTATCTTTTGATTATTATTTTTTGTAATTATTCATTTCAATTATTTTTAAATGTGGCTTACGCAGAATTTATTATATTATTTAATAAATTTTCACCAAAGTATGTGTTTTATATAAATAATATAGTATTAAACGAATATAGAAATTTTTTCCGTATTAATATTTTTCTTTTTCTTAATTGCTTACATAATAATACAGTTTGTTGATAGACAAACCTTATCCTATAGATGTATTATTTAATTTTATTGTAATTTTACTTAGTTTCTAGATACATATGTTTAAGGGTGAAGATTTATTTACATTGGGAAGATAGTTTTATTAACTGTAAAAAAGACAATGAAAAAACCTACTTGACAAAACTAATATAGAAATGAAAAATACATTATTGTTAATAATATATTATATTATTATACAGCGTTGCATTCTTTTCTGTATATATATATATATATATATATATATATATATATATATATTTTATTGACTTTTTCCCATATCATTTATATTAGTTTTAATGGAAATACAAGTATTATTAGTATTATCATTATTATAAATATAACAATAACTTTACCTTTATAAATCATAGTCATCCTAGCACAAACAAAACACAATTAACAAATCCAAATGCCACTAGAACATTAATAAAAAACCAAATAAAAACAAAATTCAACTCGCAGTACATATTCGGCACATAGCACCAGTATTCACCCAAACTTGCTAAGTTATAGAATTGTTACCTTACGGTCAGCGTCGGTATTCTACCTACAACGCACCGATCAAAACAACTGACACAAACAATACAATTTTTCATTTGTTTGATGATATTTCAGTTGTTTTACCACTCCAGGAGAAAATCCTAGTAACCTATGACGAACATACAACACACGTACAGATTTCAATGTAAATGCTTTTGTGTGTGTGTGTTTGTAATATTGTTCCAAACGAACCATAACCAAGAAATTGCGAAGAAGCTAACACACAGAGTATGTGTTCGATTGCGCCAGAATGATGTTTTGTTATTACAATATGTACGTTTGTTATAGGTTAAGTACAAGATACAAGCACACTTTTACTTGTCTTCGAAATGTTTCACGATTATTTTTAGTTAAGTTCGTTTGTTTTCATATTTTTATGCAAGATTTTTTTTTTTTTGATTATCTAGTGTTTGTTAATTTTCATGCTTGGATATTTTTGATGACACTGTGTTTGTGTAATAATATTAATTTAAAATTAATTTGTCTACTGTAATAGATAATTATAATAAAATAATAGTAGTAATTGCTTACTATGGCCACTACACTGTTCAGCAAAAGTACGATTTGCTGCCATGAATTTACATGTAATTACCTAATTTAATTATTGCATCTAATATTGCAAATGAAATAAATGACATTTAAAAAAAAATTAAAAAAAACATATTTTTAAAATCTGTCAAATATCAAAAACGCTTAATAAATTGCAATTTATTTTACGTAATTTCACATTATATATTTGTTCAGAATGATGATGTATGATGAGTATGTCAAAACGTCGATTTTTAATTAAAATTAATACAATTAAATCCTAAAGTCTGTTTATTTTAATATAATGAGTTCTGAAAGATTTTTACTATGTTAACATTAATTTTGTAAATAATTAGTAATTGACGAAATTCAGTATTTTATTAGTATATTAATTACTAAGCCAACGTTTCGGCAATCACTATTGTCTTCTTCAGGGCTAGCAGAATATTTTAGTTGATTTTTACATGTAACGCAAATATACATTATTTGATCAGTAAATTTAAAAAAATTAGTGTTACATAAAAAGCATGTCAAAAAAATCATTTAATAATTTTTGTAATTTATACGAATAAACCAATTTTTAAAATTTGCAGTATCATTTTTTCTTATTTCAAACATAATCTGTTATAACATAATAAATTTTGAACATACTGTAATAATTGTAAGACCAATCAATATTAACAGCAAAGAAGCAATAGAAATTTATAATTTATAACATCAATCAGTTGTGAAGACATTGATTTAAATAAATATTAGCTTCCTTTAATTAAAAATTTATAAATTTTATGATCTAGTAACATATTTTGTTACCTAGTAACTTGTTTCTATGTTCTGTTTATTTACAGTATTTGTATTTTTTTCCTGATGAAGATGTACATTGAGTGCGTCAATTATTAATAAATATTAATACAAAACAAAAATCTAAAGCTGTTTTATTTTAATAATCTGTTATATTAATTTTCATATTCAATCTCACCAAGAACATATCTGAATCATTCAATCCCAACTTTATATCTTTAATTTTGTTAATTAATTATAATGAAATAAAATTTGATGAAATCTTATAATCTCATATTAAAGACACTTGTTCATATCAATTATCATCATACATGTAACATAAGCTAACAATGCAATCGGTATAATTGTAGTCTACATTACCGACTCAGTTATGTCCTAGTCATACAAGCCTTCATATCTTAATAGTTTCGACGGCAAATGCGTCCTACGATATACGGGGACACATAAGTTTAAAGAAACGGAGACAAAACGTATCGGGATGAGTTGAGTTGGAAATGAGATGAAATGAGATGAATGTATGTGTGTGTATGTATGTTGGTTGGGACCGGAAACGACTGCTTACGCCTCAAATTAACTGTTAAAGACACGAATTCCACTCGACACCGGATGCACTATGCCCCGTGCCATGTACTTTTGTATATATTGCGCATGCGTACTGTTTAGAAAATGTCTCTTGGTTTTTTTGTTTTTGTTTTTACTCTTTCTCGGAGATAAATATGTAGGTGTATTTTATATTTCTTGCAATTTATAATATATACTAACTTTTTCTTAATATTTAAATAGCACACTCAGACAAGAATTCTGTTACTTTATTTTTATATTTTATGCTGCTAAATTCAGTAGTATGTAAAATAAAACTGCTTTAGGTTCAAGTTCTGTATTGAAATTTATTTATAATCAACGTTTCAACGAAACTCAACGCGTCTCTTCATAAGGAAAACTAATACAAATGATTACATTTTACTGTAATGTCATTTGTATCAGTTTTTCTGATGAAGATGAACGTTGAGTTTCGTCGAAACGTTGATTATAAATAAATTTTAATACAGAACCTAAAGTAGTTTTATTTTATATAATGAGTAAAACAAAAAAACAATCATTTGTTTTTGTGTTGTCAATTTTGCTTGACGTTTGCAAATAGTTTTTTCTCGTTTTCTTTTGAAATATATTATAAAAATCTGCTATTTTCAAATAATAACTGATTTTTTTAATTTTATTTAACATGCAATATAAAAAAAATTAAAAATTATAAAGAATAAAATAATAATTGCATTATTTTATGCAACTTGCATAACATTTTAAGAAGATATTTATTAAGAGCTCATATAAATGTACTCAGTGATGTTGTCATAGTTTTAATCACTTTTTTGAATTATCGGACTACATATTTTAATTATCGTAAATATAATTTGTTTATTTATTCAATTAAATTTACCTTCTTGTGATTATGAAAAGTAAATGATTTTTCAATTACAATTGTTTTATTGAATATATATATATATATATATATATATATATATATATATATATATATATATTTAACCTTTTACTTGCCGAAATTAATAAATAAATGATTGAAACTGTACAAAAATTTATTTTTAAATATATGATCAAAGCACTTTTTTACAAAAAGTTCAGATGCGAATACTGACCAATATATTTCGAAATAATGTCGTACAGCATTTTAAACAATATTTCGATATTTTTCATATTATATTTATTTAGTATTATTTTTCAATGTGGAACAAGAGTGCCAACATATTAACCTAAATTGTGTAATATACGTTTGTTACCAACTTTCGGAACTATGCAGCCATGACGGTCTCTACATACATACATTCATACAAAAACTATAGTTTTTAATTGTGCCGACTATTACGAAAATACTAACTAAAAAATACAACAACAGTAATAATATACCATCACTATTTTTTTTTTCTTTTTTAGTGTTCTAACTATTTTCTGATGTTTATCGAAGTCGAAACTGCAATGACGCCATATTTGTTCGTTTTTTTTTTTCATTTTTCTTTTTAAATACTGCAATCTAAATTGACCTTTTATAAATCCAATTAATTTAATTAATTGTTAGTGATTGCGTATATTTAATAAAAATGTTTACTTTTTAATTTAAAAAATTACACATTTTGACGTTATAATTTTTCGATGTAATTGCAAAATCGTACATTAAAATATATGATTGTTAATAATTTATAGAACATGTTAATTCTACGTAATTTTCTGTTCCACATTTAGTTTTAACTTTGACAAATGATAGAACTTAAACAAACAACATTTGTAGAAGATTTTTCAAATAATTTAATTGTTTTACCTAAAAGGTATATTATTTTTAGCTTAAAATCATATTGGATGTTAGATGTAAAATCTAATGTAATAGACGCAAGTCTATACAATTTTCTATACAAAATTATATATAGAAAATATACAAAATTAATACGTTTTACATGATATAGAATGAAATATACAGACGCATAGGCAATGATATTTTACATTTTGACAAATCTAACTTTAAAATTGCATATTCATCAAGAATAATATTTACTACTTCAATTAAATAAGGAATTTTTTAAAAACTGTACATATAAATATGAACTGATGATAATACATAATCTAAATAAGAGTGACGTTTCTAATATCAATACGCATTCAGTTTTGCGCCGAAAATGCATGAAAAATAGAACGTGTTCTAATTAATACATTTTTCTATATAGACTGTTACTGTAAAGATTTCTATATAGAATCAAATATTGAATCGTGTAATACAAAAATTTTTGTTTGTACAAAAAACTATACATTTTTTGTTAGAAAAATACATCGTGTAAAGCCAGTCTTAAAAGTTAAAAACATTAAAATGGATTATCCCTGTTTACACACTCGTGTTAGTTTTAGGCTGTGTTTTATGTCACAAGAAAGAGAACCTTCAAAATTTCTAACTTTCAACTTTAAGGCTACACTGTAAAAAATTTATATAATTTTACAAAAAAATGTATGTAATTTTACATGTATTGTGAATGTAATTTTTCATAAAAAATGTAATATTATGTAAATTATCACACTAAAATTATAAAATATTGTTATTTTTACTGTTAAAACCTATGTAAAATTACATAAATTTAAGACACATTTTTTACAGCGAAAAAATGCAACGAACGTCGTAGATATGATAGTTCATTTGTTTGTTGGCAACATAGCCTCATATTATATTGCTAATACATGTGATATATTTTTACTTAATACATAAGTAAAAGATTTAAAACGTTTTAATTGTGCTAGAAAAAATGTGTAATAAAATCGCTTTTGTGTATTTAAATGAAACATTCTTTATAAACAAAAAATTAATCTCCACTTGGTTGTAATCTTGCAAAAAAAAATCTTAAAAACTTCCGAGGCTGCCAACTGTCAGAAAAATAATCTTCTACGAACAAAATAAACATTCTAAGAAACTTTCGTAGCGAACAAAAGCTTATCAAAACCATTTATTTCACACGATTCCCCAACCTATGTTCGAAAAACTCAGAAATCAAAATGGCTGCTTGCTGCCTCGGTTGTGTGTTCAAATACTTCGTACCCGAGTTTTCACCCCACTATAATGACGGTCGACCGAACAAAGTTCAAAAGGCGCGCCAACTGAACCACAACGGGCGCAGGCCAGCCAACCGCGACGACTTAAACATTCCTATATAGACACACATACGTACATTGCTTCTGTGCTGTGTAGAGACATATTCGCGTTTGTTTTTTTTTTATTGTTACTAAATCAAACGGTCATTGGCGCACGATATAACATATAAATACAATAATAATAATGGTAAATATTAATTACACAATATTTCAATATTATTTCCAATTAATAATGTCAACCTAGTTAACTAGAAATACCTAACAAACAATTCAAAAATGAAATTAAAGATATATATTCTTTTACTGTAAAAAAATTTCAATCCGTGAATATGATAGTCATATTATACATTTCAATACAAAATATTTTTAAAGATGATCACAGAATGAGACATAATATTGTAAACAATAAGAGAATTATTGTTTGTGTTTGAATTTGTATTATATAATAAGGCATCTTTGTATTTGGTTGTATTTATAAAGATTAAAATTTAAAATTCTTTGATAAACTAAGAAAAATAACATTGTAATATAGATAATATTTGATTCTCTTTTAAAAAAGTATATATTACAGAAGAAACGAAATAAATAAACAAATGCATCGCGTATTTAAAAAAAATGTTATTTTTAAAGATTACCTAATTGTATAATTACATATAATTTGCACAAACAATTGTTAAATTACTTAATTTAAACAATTTCATGTCTTTTTCGATTAATTATAAATTGTAAACATAATTTCCTTTTTTGATAACAAAAAAACTCTAATTCAAACAACAGTTTATTTTTATTTACATGTGTAAATTGCAAAACCTAAAATTTTCTATAAGTTTTTTTTTAATGAAAATAAAAAATTTTATAAATAACTTTGAAAACTGTTATATAAATTTTTCAATATTATTAGTTATTAGTAATAAAATTTTTTTCAATATATTGAAATTGAATACTTATAAAGTATGAAACAATCGCGCTATTATTTAAGAATAAAAGTGGAGATATAGACTGAGTTAATAAAATAAATGTTGTATATTTAAATGCATAACAATTTCTATTATAGTTTTTAAAATTGTTGAAATAATAAATAATATAAAATATTGTGAAAAATAAATATAAATTTTGTATATCGTGAACTGAACGAAATATTTCCCAATCTATAAATTTGTTGACTATTTTATACACGTGTAGAAAAGTGATGTAGTTTACTGATCAAAAGATTAATTGGTTATTGTTTATAGAAGTTTAATATACGCGAAGAAATAGTTAATTTTTTTAATTGGATCATTGCCAATTTTACATTTGAGGTGTAACATATTCAATATTATTACTTACTTATTTCCTCTACAGTCCTGTACAGAAATAATACTCGTAAAGATATATAATTTTTGAATACAACAAAAATTCCAATTTTTCTATTGCTTTAAATTATGGGATATATGTTTGAAAAATAAATAAATATGAAAATGCTAGACTTACCATCGTGAAGGAAGGTTGTCGTGGCGGTGGCGGTAGGTGGTGCGGGTGAAGGGGTGTGTGCCGGCGCCGGCGTCGACACAGGTGGTTTATGATCTTCCACTCCTAGTGTGGGCGGTGGTTGCGGATATCCGCCGAGAAAGTCGCCTAAATCGGGTACGCATATCGATTCGTACATATTTGGCGGGACATTCTCTAATTGGCTGCGTTCTTTTTCTACGTCTGAAATTAAGTCGAGAGTTTTTTCGAATGTTAAAAAAAAACATGCTTTAGGTTTTTAGTTACGTTTATTTTAATTATAATACAACGTTTCGGTTTACTATGCATGTAAAACTTCTTCAGGAAAATAAAATTGACAAATAAACAAACGTATAGGAAACCGAAACATATTAATCACTACAAAAAATATATCTTAAATTTATGTAATTTTACATAGGTTTTAACAGTGAAAATAACAACAATTTGTAATTTTGCTGTGATAATTTACATTTTTTACGAAAAATTACATTTATAAAACATGTAAAATTACATAAATTTTTTACAGTGTAGTTAATATAAGCAGAACTAAAACCTAAAGTATTTCTCTTTTATTTTATAATGTGTTTTGAAATGTTTGTTACTATATTATAAGAGTTTTAAGAAAATATATTATATAAAATTCAATAAATAAAGAAATCATCAAAAATATACATGGTAATAACACATTTATCTCCTTTATTTATAATAAGTTCTTTGAAAATCAGTTATAGGGATTAACTTTCTCAATTCAGTTCAATGAGTTATCAATAATTATTACAAGTGTACACAATTTAAATTTTGTTTTTGCATCCATATATTGATAATTAATTTTAACTTTATATAGTATAACTGGCTAATTTCACAATTGTATTTATTTTCTTTTGTTATGTATTCAAATCTATAATGATTTATATATTTTTTTTCTTTTTTATTATTAAATATTACTCTGTAATAAAAATGTAATTAATTCTGTAGAGTAATAAAACAAACTGATGATTCTACTATAACTTTAACAAACTTTGTAAATCAATACAATCGTCCAAAACTTTTTAATTTTTTTATGTTTGTAATAAATATATAAAAAATCTGCAAATTTTTAAATTTGATATTTCAATAAGAATATATTAGTTTCAAATATAAACAATATTTAATTGATACAGATATAGTTTAATCATCTAATTAAAAATATAAATAATTCAAAATTCATTAATTGGTTTATACTTTTGAATCGGTTCATCCATTTTTCAAGTAATTATTAAAAAATAACTTTCAGTAATACATAATATGAATAATAATTAAAATCTTTTAAACTAAACTAATAATTAAAACAGTCAAAAACTAAACTATATTCGAACAAAAAAAAACAAAAAACCACCAGACCACCTGGGTCTAACAACATATTTAACTCGTTGTAATTCCGAAACAAGAGTTTATCCTGCAGCTAAAGAGTATGCGCGCGTGGGGGCGTATCCTTTTGTTAACCACACAACCGACCCAGTTTTCTTACACGCATCTAAAATTGTAATACGGAAAATACATACAACATTCGTATATGTAGAGACTATACATCATTTATTTTCATCAAAGTGAGCTATGCCATGCGCACTGAGAGAACAAAACGGCGACTCGTTCATTTTGGAGCCGGGAGTAATTGAAACATTTGAAAGGCTAAAAATAAACGATCATATAGGCAGTTTCTCTTAAATCTATTAGATTCAGCGTGACAATATTATATGTATTATTTTTAAGTTGATTGTATTAGTACTTGAAGAGTTGAAGTCTAGCTAAGCTTTGGCACAGTTAATTTATGTTTTTAGATTTGGATGCGGTAATTAAAATGGTTCGTTTTATTTGAAATGGTTATAACTTCATTTTGGTATTTCTTTGAATTGTCGCTGGCTTTAGAGTATAGATTAGGTTAGAAGTTTGCTCTGAAATTCAGCTGATTCATGCTTGGAGAATAAGATGTCGAGGTGGAAATTTGTTGACATACTAATTATCTTACTTATTACTACTTTGACTGCAAGGAAAAATTAGTATAGTGTTTGGTACGGTGTCTGTAACATTTTCAAAAAAAAAAAAAAACTTGTATAGAAATCCTTCATATAGCCTGTAGATGACGAATCTGAACTTAGTTTATGTGGGTGTATGGATGTGCGTCGTCAGCTCGCTCGCTCGGTCGTCAGACAAAATTTTGTGATCGCAACTCCTCCTAGACGGTTCAACCGATTATAATGAAATTTTCAGGATAAATTTGCCTAGTGCCCAAGATGGTCATGTGGTTTTGTTTTTTTCCAGTGATGCCAACTTTCCGAGAAAAAAATTACTAAAGTTTTTAAAAATTCATATTGGCTACGTTATTTATCCGATTTTGATCAAATTTTCAGAAAAGATTTCCCTAATGCTCTCATTAATTATATAATTTAATTAATATTCAGTGTTGCCAACTTTCCGAGAAAAAAATTACTAAAGTTTTAAAAAATTTATTATGGCCATGTTATTCAACCGATTTTACTCAAATTTTGACAAAAGATTCTCCTAGTATTTATATAATTTATGTAATTTTAACAAAATACAGTGTTGCCAACTTTCCGAGAAAAAAATTTGTAAAATTTTTTAAAAATTTATTATGACCATTTTATTTAACCGATTTTAATCAAATTTTAATAAAAGTTTTTCCTAATGCCAAAATAAATTATGCAATTTTAACAAAATACAGTGTTGCCAACTTACCGAAAAAAAATCACAAAATTTTTAAAAAATTCATTGTGGCTACATTATTTATTCGATTTTGATCAAATTTTCAGAAAAGTATGTCCTAGTGCCCACATAAATTATAATATTATTAAAATACAGTGTTGCCAACTTTCCGAGAAATGTCAAAGTAGTTTATATATGGGTTTACCCATATACTTTTAATCTTGTTTCTAAATATTTCAGTTTCTAAATCGCATGTTTCCATTAACAAGTTTACTGAAAACTGTAATTTCAGAACAATTAGGTGTATGATGAATGCAAATTTGAAAAAAACAATATTATTGCCATAGTAGCTGTATGCCAATTAAGATAATTTGACTATCTTGACCACATAGTGAGAAAAATTTTACTTTACATTCGAGGTTTTTACTTTTAACTCAAAAGTAAACGTGTTTTTGAACTGTAAACTTATGTTTTTCTAATGAAAATAAAAATTTTAATAGTTAGTAACAATATAACCATTTTCAAAGCTTTGTATGAAATTAATTAATATTTTATTTAAAAATACTACTACATTTGAACTTTATAATAGTTTACACAAAATAAAAACAAAATTCTTTACTATTATTTAAACTTAAAGAACTCTTATTTGAACCCTCAATATCCAGAAATGAAATCTTTTCATTTACACAATTTTTACATTAAGTGTAAGTAATATTGAAGGCGTATTCTCATAAAGAAAGGGATTGGTATGTTTAAAAGTGTGAGCATGTATGAGATGTATCTTAAATACGAATAAAGCAAAAGTTCCATGCCCAGATTAAATATTTAATGTAAATTAAGTTTTGTTTGAATGAAAATGACGTAAATCTGTAACTTAAAAACAAAATAACCTACCAATTCAGTGCACATCTCACATCTGTAAGGCCTGTAATATTACAGAATTTGATAGAAAAAGACAAAACATCATGTAACGCTACAGATCTTACAGATGTGAACCAAATAGATCCATAATACCTTCAAGTTACATAAAAATGAAAGCAAGAAATAAGAGAATCTTACCTTTTTGTAGGATTTCTAGATGTTCCCAGAGGATGTCACCGAGAAAGGCAGGTGCTCTAGCAAGGAAAGCATCCTTGCCCATTGCGCAAATATCCTTTCCACGCATATGAAACTGTTGCAATGCTTGTATACTACCTTCTAATGAAAATTCACGAATAGCCCAATGTAACCAATGTGCCACGTGCATTTCCGTCCATAGACGGGGATCTAAAAACACAACAAACAAAAACACATATTCATTAATTTACAATGATTACATTTAAAATTCTTCAACAAGTTTATAAGCTTAATATAGTAAATTAATTAAAAAAAAAATTATATTATTTTTACAAAAAACTTATGTAAACCATCGTTTTACTGAAATAATATGTAGTTTTTTTTAATATTGTTTTTTTTATGAAAAAGGGCAACTTTTTTTAAAAAAATTACAGTGTATGTGTATGACACACCTCTGGATTGATATAGATTTAACAAATTTTTATTACAACCGACTTTAAATAAAGGATGAGGCTATTTATACATACGGTATGTATACGCAATTGACTATTTATTCACACTAAAAAAAAAAAACCTAAACCAACCTACTAACCTAACCTACCCTAAATAGCCAATTACGTAAAAATACTGTATGTATAAATAGCCAATTGCGTATACATACCGTATGTATAAATAGCCACTTTCTTAAATTAAATGAAAAAATCTAATTGAAAAATCCATCATTCCATTCTACTTAAGATCAAACAAACATAACCTATCATTTTTTTATTTCAGTTCTATAATACGCATCACCAAAAAATTTCATATGTACCTCAAAAACACAGACAGCGCAACAGAGGACAACGCAAGAGAGAGATATTGTAAAATAATGTAACGCCATTCACAAAAGGTTTTCGAGAGAAAAAGAGAGAAAGAGAGAGAATGCCAGAGAGTCGATTCTCTGGTTAACAATTGGTGATCATTGGAGCGCATCGCGTTTAGTTGTGCGCGCACGTTTTATCAAAGCTAAAAAATCTCTAATTACACGTATGAGGACAATGTGATCACGGTCCTCCGATATACAAGTAGTCAGGTGTAACGCGAACGAGACACACAAACACACATGCACACACACGTATTCCCGGACACAATGTATATTAGCCAGAGAGACGAGACTTAATATCAGTGTTGCCCCTCCTGCATAATGGAAGCGATAGAGATAGAGAGATTAATAGCAGAAACGATTTTTTTCAATTATTACATACCTATTAGATCAAGTGTACATGATTTGTAACAGAGATTATTATTATTATTATTTTGCTGTTTGGGGCTGTACATATAAATTTATGCCTAAATAAAATGTTGCCTTGCACTTTAGGGGCCTTACTAGTTTAATGTCTTTTTTAATTTAATTAATAAGTGGTATGATTGAAAGTATAAGTTTCCACGTAGTAGGAATAGAAGAGTATGTATTTATAGAGTGCCAATATAAATGTGAATGAAGCTAAAGTTGCTTGTTTGGATAAGAATGTTTGGAGGAAACTGATTTCGGGATAGTGGAAAGAATTTGTGCCACACCTTTTGGGTACATGGCGTGATTGTGTATATATGTACTTATAATGAAAGAAGTATTTTAATCATATTAATTTTCACTTAACGAAATTCGTATACCATGAATTAGGCTTTAATAATACCTGAGAATAAATTTTTTTTTTTATGATCTAGTTACTTATTTTGTTACTTACCTAGTAACTTGTTTCTATGTTCTATTATTTACTGTAAATGTCATTTGTATCAGTTTTCCTGATGAAGACGGACATTGAGTTCGTCGAAACGTTTATTATTAATAAGTATTAATACAAAACTTAAACCTAAAACCGTTTTGTTTTGTTTTACTTTACTTTATATATTACTAACAATTTAGTATGGATTATAATTAAATTATTAAAAATATGATAATGAATGTATAAAAATTAATTGTATATCCATATTTAAAATAAAAATTAAATTTTAGATTCTTCA
Source organism: Clivina fossor (assembly GCA_963966155.1). NCBI lineage: Eukaryota > Metazoa > Arthropoda > Insecta > Coleoptera > Carabidae > Clivina > Clivina fossor. The sequence goes on along the minus strand of OZ014559.1, from coordinate 14,180,062 downwards.
TCCATAAATTTATATAGAATTTAAACGAAATAAGCCTAAAACCGTTTTATTTTATATTATGAGTTCTAAAAGAATTTTTTTATTATGTTTAAGTAAAACAATTGAATAAAACAAAAAAAAACAGAGCGCGTTATAATAATCCGATGCAATTGTACGCCATTGGTATAAATAAATTGGCACGTGCCCCGCGCGTACGCCTCTTCCGCCCACGGCAACGATTTTTTTTTTCTATTTATTTAAAATTTTAATTCTATTGAATGCGCGCGTGCAGCGCATTGAAAAACTATTTCGGCAGTTGAGTCATGTGGTATATAATATGTAATTTACATACCAACTTCACTTACGTATAGGCACCTAACGTTTTATAGTCATACCATAATTACAAACATACATTTATTCACAGAAATCTTAGTTAGAAAACAATACGATTATTACAAATTTTATTTCCATTTGATTTTTATCTGATTACTTGGCTAAAGTACCTATAGCTGCTCGGGTGCTAAATAAGCTTAATTTTCATACAACGTATTATATAAAGTAAATATTATTACACTTTTTTTTTATTCACCTTTTTTTTCAGATTATTTGTTTGATTTCAAATTTAATTATATATAAATAATATTCTACTGTTAGAGTTTTCCCCAAATATTTCGGCCATTGATCAAATCACCATACTATTGAGCTCCTAAAGAGCGAAACACGTGTTTATAGTTAACTTGTAACTTTTATACTCAAATTTGTATGTTATGCTAACATAGTAAAAATGTTTCAGAATTCATTGTATGTATATAAAATAAAACAGCTTTATGTTTAAGTTCTGTATTAATATTTATTAATAATCGACGTTTCGACGAACTCAACGTCCGTCTTCATCAGAGAAACTAATATAAATGATATTTACAGTAAATAACAGAACATGAAACAAGTTACTTATTTGTTACCTAGTAACTTGTTTCTATGTTCTGTTATTTACTGTAAATATCATTTGAATCAGTTTTCCTAATGAAGACGGACGTTAAATTCGTCGAGTGCGTCGATTATTAATAAATATTAATACAGAACTTTAACCTAAAACCTTTTTTTTTGTATGTTATGTCAAGTTTTTATAAATTAAAGAGTGTTAAATTTTTAAAAGTTATAACTCCTTAATTAAGACGAATTGAAACTTGTTAATATAACATTTTACTCTCAAAATCGAATCAATGTTCATCTGTTAAAGTTTGTCATAGAACTAATAAACTAAACGAAATGAGACAGCTTCCCATAAACACACCGATTAAAATTGACAACTTTGTCACATAAATATTTAAATATAAAAGTTGAAAACTTATCGAAATATGTGTAAACAGAGAAATATATTTATGATTACTACGTAATGTCTGGTGCATCAAACATAAGATAGAAGTAAAAATCTATTTAGGAAATAATCTGGCGGTCACGGAAGTGAACGATTCCAATGTGGCACTCCGCACGTCGTTTCTATTTCCGGTGTTTGCAAACTCCACAAATGCAACTCGCACCTCTAAGACTTAAATTTTCTATTTTATATCAATGCATTTTGCACTTTATGATTGAAAAACGATTCAATAAAATATCGAAAATGATTTTAATAGAAAATTTACTTTTCAAGAAACTGTAAGTACTTACAGTCTTAAATTTTGTTTGTGCAGTAATTTCTTTACTGAAGGTATAGTATATATTCTGCAATATATAGATAAAACAATATTATGTTAGTATTCTGTATTATTCTATAAGTATTATAAAATCTTTTATCTTTTTTCTTTTTAATAAATTGAAAATTATATATGTTACAAAAGACAAAAGATTCTATTGCACTATAAAATTTATAGAACAATACAGAATACTACACTTTTAGAAAAAGTACTGTTTGCTGCCACGAATTTACATCTAATTTTACATAATTTAAGCTTAAAATTAATAATTATTTAATTTAATTATTGCATCTAATATTACTGATTAAAATAAATGACAATTTAAAGAAAATTTAAGAAAACTATATTTGTAGGCAAGTTTTAAAATCAAATAAAAATCAAATCAATAAATTATGTGTTATTTTTTGTATTACAGATGTCACAGGAAAATTTTTACATAATATGAATAAAAAATACGTATATTTTATGTAAGTTTATTTTCTTTTTCGGTAAAATAATATGGTAAATTATTTAACTTAAAATTACAAAATTATATTATTTTTACAGAAAATTTATATAAACCATCGGTTTTGCTGAAATAATATGTAATTTTTTTACTATGATTTTTATGTAAAGTATTACAATAAAATTATAAAATGTTATTTTTACTGTTAAAATCTATGTAAAATTATATAAATTTAATATATATTTTTCACAGTGTATGATAAACAATTTATAGAAACACAATGACAATATAATAAAGAACAATAATAATGAAAAATATTTCAATAAATTCTGCGTAAACATTGCTAGAAATTCTCTAAAAAAGAAAAAAAGAGTAAAACAAATTTCTCAACCAAAAGAATTCGAAATATTCCTAGATTCTCTCTCTGTCCAAACTACACTATAAACACATTTTAAGTCAATTGTCATAAACACATGATTTGTTTACCGAGCAAATAAAAGGATTTGTCGGAGTCTTTTGTCTTTGATTTCGAGTTTGAGTCATGTCAACATCGGCCAATGAGAAAGAATCAACATTATTATAACCAAATATATACATAATTTGTTTGATGTACCAATATTGATGCGGATAAACAAAGACCCAATACATGCTTGATGCACACGCCTTGATTTTCAAAACACATTCGAAGAACATTGATTTCAGCGCTGTTTCGATCTGTATAAGCAACACTTTCTGCTAACCGCCAAGACAAATGAGAAATGGTTATCGGTGATGCGAATTTGTTTTCGTACAATTTAGAAGAAATCTTGGAATGTAGGACGTGTTTGATTTAAGATCTTTTTTTTCGACATAAGTGAGAGTTAAATGAGTTAAGAAGATTTACAAGAAAAGTGTGTAATATAATATTTATATAAGTATTATTAACTATGAGTGACACTTTTCCAAAAACAAATAAAACAGATTTTTCTAATAACATAGTAACAAAAATCTTTCAGAACTCATTATATTAAATAAAACTGCTTTTGGTTAAAGTTCTGTATTAATATTTATTTATAATTGACGTACTCGATGAATTCAACGTACGTCTTCATCAATAAAACTGATACAAATGATATTTACAGTAAATAACAGAACATAGAAAAAATCATCAAATTAAATTTTCTAAATTAAATTTTCTAATTAAATATTAGTTCACTGCTATTAAGTGGTAATTAAAATATTTTTAAAATTATTAGTGCCATCACAGAAATCGTTGCTTTAATATCAAAAAAACTATTGGCAAATACGTATAAACATTTAAAATAAAATTTCAAAGCGTGACAAGTTCTCTAAAAATGAAATAAAATTAATTACATTCTCAGTCAAGTGCGTTAAGTCCTACCTAAATAAAGTTGTGTACCATTTTGAAATAACTGTTACACAAATATGTCATACAAGTACTTACATACATATATATACATCAACAATATTGCTCCATCTTTATAATGATTAACAGTGACTTTTATAAAAGTGAAAACGACATTTTTTGCACGCTGTATAATTTTAATAAAAAAAAAATAATAATACCGACAATTATATAATATAAAAAAATTCGTATATGAAAAATTTTTGTTTATCATGTGATGTCAAAAATCTGCTAAGAATTTTTACTAGATAAATGTTGCGCGGCACTTTGAACTTTAAAACAGGACAATAAAAAATCTAATTTAAAATGATCACCATTTTAATTTATCATCAATAGACAATTATAATATTCTAGACGGTGCCAGATATAAAGTTAAAATTTGGAAAAAATATTAGTGAATTTTTGTAGGATATAAAATTAAATTATTTTATAGATATTTGATGTTAAAGCCCTATCAAAGAATATGAGTAGCAAAATAATTAATGTAAGTATTTTTTTTCTACTCCTGTTAAATAATACATTTATTATATATGCATGTTGTTTCTACATTTATTTTTTTTTAATAAAATGCGCAATCTAGCTGTTCTATATCTATGAATATCTTGAGTATAAATAAATATGGCAAATGTATAGTTGATGTTAATGACCGAAAAGTAAAACAAACAAAACAAAAAAAAAAAACCTGGAAAAATTTGTATCAAAAATCTGATATTTTCTGAATATCGCAGACTTCGTCTTATCATCAGCAATCATCTCAGAAATAGGTTGTAAGTTGTTAAATAAAAAACCAGATTTTCAACATCGACTCTAAAACTATTATCGTCAATTATATTGTCTGTAGAAATTTATGATCAGAAATAAAATTTTGTGTAAATATCGCAGATTAGTTCAATTTTTTTTAATCGATGTTATATAGAAATTATATGTTTAATTTTTGCTATACTTTTTTTTAAAAAAAAAAGATAAACACATATTTCAGAGCCGGCTCAAGTACTAGTGCACAGGGTCTCATGATCTGACGTTGGAGTTTGCACAAATTCGAAGCAACACAAGTCTTATCAAAATTAGATATAATACTTTTGTTTTCTTCAAGCGTATCATAATATTAATATTACCGTTATCATATTGCCTATGTAGAAAAAGGTCATTATGTTACTAATACAATAATGATATTATTATACAGCAGTTAGTTAATATACCATTTGGTAATAGCACCAAACATAACTACAACGCCAAGTGGCAAGTCAAGAGAAGACGCGTTAAAATAAAAAGAATAGAAAAAAAAATTTATTCGATTTTATTTGGTGTTATTCGATAATTTTTAGTATAAAACCTCAACAAAATTTATAAACGTCACATTAATCTAAACATATTGAAGTTTGATCTATATTATATCAATTCCTGTATCAATATCTAGTTCGTTAGTCGTAATTTAATCCAGGAAAGACCTGATTTAATCTATATGGTTTAAGTTTCGGTATGTGGACGTTACAATATGAATTTTAGCAACTTTAACAATTTTTTTCTCTGTATTTACTCACTTTATTCAAAAATTAAAAATACGGGTCTCTTATTTTCAACTCTGGTTTAACATAGAAAAAAACCCAAATATACTAAATGAGCCCATTGCAGACAGACGTAGAAAAAGTATTGTATAGAACTCACTCACGCATTGAGTGTTTTTTTTTCTTTCTAAACTTATGGGATTTCCGCATTTGTTTACAGCTCATGTGATCAAACTTCCCATTCATGAAAGAATGTACAAATTACAATTTTTAGCAGAAAAAAATCAAAATATCCTGGCCGACTCTGCACATATTAAATGGTTTATTCCTATCAACATGCATTGGTTTAAAACTGTACAAAGTCTGCGCATTATGGTTACAAGCAAATTGCGCATGCTTCGAACAGTTGTGAACTGATCTCAAACTGGTATAAATAAACCTGTATTTACTAATTTTATTGACAAAATAAAATAAAAAAGTATTACGAAGATGTCTTGTAAGTACAAGCGATAATATTTTTACTTAAAAAGCTGAAGATTTTTTTTTTTTTCATTATGAAATCTTGCTTTGGTTGATACAAAAAAAAATTAATATCTTGTAAGAATATTACGTCAATTATAATGTAATTTCTTTCAAGAGTGCTATGATGAGTTGATTGATAAGCTTATACGAGTATATAAATAAAATTTAAAATTAGTTTTTAGATCGTTTTTGTTACTTTCTAATGAGGAAAAACAGATATGAGTTTTTTTATTAATTCAAAACCAATTATATTTACTGGTTTAAAAAGAAATTTGTAAGATCGGTATCTTAAGTCCATTTTAAATTATGTATTATCGTTTTTGTGAAGATTTTTTGATATGCATTATTTCGTATATTTTAAGAACATTTAAATTATAGTTTTCATATCACAATTATACAGGATGTTCGCTGTAAACGAGTCACTATTGGCTATACTATTTTATTGCAGAGTTTATTTTAGTTTATAATTTTAATTTCGAAAGTAAGAGTTTATTAATTTAGTTTTTTTTTTTTATTTTACTTTTCCAAAAAAGCCCGTTTGAGTATATACAATGCTGTTCTGGTGCTTATGTTAATGTACATAAAAGAAAAATGACTGCTGTGAAAATTAGATTTTTACGTGGGATATGTGGTGCAACTAGAAAAAAATGTTATTGCAAAAGTTGGTGTTAGTCAGTTCAGATGGTTCGGTTATCTTGAGCGAATGTCTAAAGAACGTTTGGTTAAAAGAATTTATGTGAATGATTTTGAAGGTATACGTTCACGTGGACGTCCGATGAGTAATTGAAGTGGTATGATTGAATGAAGCTAAAGTTGTTTGTCTGGATAGGGATGTATGGAGGATACTGATTTCGGGATACTGGAAAGACTTTGTGCCACACTCTGTTGGGTACATGTGTGATTTTATATGTATGTATGTAATTATGTATGTAATGTGGAGTTTATTAATTATTTATGTATCTATTATGAATGCAAATATAATATATATATATATATATATATATATATATATATATATATATATATATATATATATATATATATATAATTTTATACTTGTAATATTTGATACACAGCTTTCAAAACAGTTCTACTATTGCTTACTATTACATTTTCTAATAAAAAAAATTATCTCTATTAGAAAAACTTAAGTTTCCAGTTCAAAAACAGGTTTACTTTTGAGTTAAAAGAAAAATCCTCGAATCTAAGCATTTTTTTTTTCAGTGTACACACAATACACATCAGAATTTGTTCTATATATAATCAGAACGAAATAATCTAAAATATTTATGGTATTATACTAGTAACAATAACAAACATCAGACTAATGCTGGCACACACATACATATATGGTAAAATTTTATTTAGGCAAAATATGTATATATATGCAAAATCGCAGTAACAATAGAAAACTGTCGTCATAGAAACAGAACATATGTATATTCATGAACTGAATCGTTAATTTTACTACACATCCGGTGAAATAAAAACATTAACACAACGCAACAAATATATATATATATATATATATATATATATATATATATATATATATATATATATAGAAAAAAGTTCATTATATAGAGAAAATGTAAAGCTTAACTATGATGCTTTGAGTTCATGTTAAAATCTATTTTCAATTTTAGATATCCTAAATGTATGTAAAGTATTACGGTATGCAGGTTATTTGAAAAGTAAGGTCTCCGTTTATATGTTTAAATTGAAATATATAACAAAAAAAAATAGTATACTTTTTAATTTTTCTTGTAATCAACCGGCCGACAATTTTATATTTGAATTTGCATATTTGTAGATCAATATTACTCTGTAACTGAAACCTTGTAATTTTGTCGATGAAGCAAAAGTTACATCTCTAAATAGGAACGTTTGTGTATTATTATTGTTATTATTATTAACGAACATATAATGATAATTGAAATATTTTGTAATTATTTACAAATTGTTGAGTAATACATTTACAAAATATAGATTAGTCAAAAAGTTAATAATTCAAAAACTCACTGGCATTAGTAACGAATAGCATTACGCATATATTATATAATTACTAAATTATGTAATAGAAATAGAAAAAACACATTTTTAAATATCCTTACATCTTTGCACACCACAATTCCTGCTGTTACTATTTTACTATTAATAAATATATGTAACTATATTTAAGCTCATCAGGCACTATTTATTTTCTTCTCATCGCGAACATTATTTTAAATAACAAAATAAAAATCGAAAAAATTCCTGCTGTAACCAATAAATGCACGCATTCCATTCCTGCTGTAGCAGGATCGAGCTAGCCAAACAAAAACGACACCGCCGGCTCACCGCGTCATACACCGTTGATTTTCAATGACGAATGAAAACCTGCATATAAACATAGTATGGGGGCTAGTTAATGATTCGTTTGTGACTTTCCCTCCCTACCTCTTTTACTCTTTCTACTCCGTCAATTTCGCTGATAGTTTAGCCTTCTCTTCCATTATTTCGTGCTTTACTGTCTGATATTTCATCATGTTTTTATTTCTCCCACTCTTAGTATGTTGATATGATAGTCCAGAGATGGACAAAGATTTTTATTCTCGAGTGCCACATGGTTTATGCCATTTGTATATATTTTTTTCCTGATGATGATATACGTTTAGTATATGGAAAACGTTGAATTTTAATATAAAATTGAACAGAATATCAACCTAAAGCTTTTTATTTCAATAAAATGAGTTCTGAAAGATTTTTTACTATGTTATAAGCAGAGGTATAGAGTGGATAAATAATTAATTAATTATTAATTATATAATAGATTTTTTACTATAACAAAACAAAGTTCAATATTTATTTAGCAGTATTAATTGAAGTTATACAAAAAAATCAAAATACCATTTTCCTCCAAATTTTGTAAACCAGATTGTATAAATTTTAAGTATATTACTGAGATTGTAGTAATTTTTCAGTGATTTTTACAAATTTGATATGAAATTTCAAATATAGTAAGAATTTTACTCAAAATTTTACATAATTTTAAGCAAATCTTTAATTAATTTTAGAATGATTTCAAAGAATTTTAAGATTTTAAGGGATTTTAATTAATTTTTACACCAAATTTTACAACTGCCCCACCGACTTATTCGTTTATATTTTTTTTTATTTAGAAATTATTTATTATAGGAATTTTATTCGAGCTGAAATAATTTTAAAAAAATAATTAATTGCCTTTATCATAATTTTAAAGGATTTCACAACGATTTTAAGGGATTTTAAAGTAATAATACTCAAAATATTAAGGATTTTAAAGGATTATACCAATTTCAATTAATCTGTACATAATTGTATCTTACCTTTCGGTAAGATATTTAAATTTCATAATTACAAAAAAAAAACTAGTATTTCATCATAAACATCTTCAATTTTTTTAATTGCACTTAATTTGTGGCAATAAAAACTATTCAAAATAAACGAATACAAAAAAAAAAAACAATAAAATCATTCTATTCTTCAGTTCAATATTCAGGCAATAGAGAAACGTTATCAACTGAAGAAGATCTCCTTACAAGAAGTAAATTAAGAAGATCCCGCAATAGCATGTCAATCAGAACGTTAACACTTAAAAATCTATTGTTGCATCCTCATTATATAGTGTGCTGTGCGTGTGCGTGTGCGATGGTGTGTTGTTCAATTGTTTAGCAACAATCTCTAAATCAATTTTCAATTGTTTTTCTTCGTTTTTCGCCGTATATACTGACCACCGCGCACCGGTAGGCTATTTTACAATTCGTTTGTTTTCAAAAGTACGCCATGCGCGCAAAAACGTATATTACACCAATACTATAATAATAAAATAAGCGATGTTATTCCAGTCTGATTCACTCGCACTCCATAGGCGTAGTTACAAAAGTTTTCAGTTTAAAAAGCTCCGATAAAAAACTGAGGGAAAAATTGATTTTTTGTATTAACATACAATATTGTTAAATTACGGGTGCAATTTTAACTTAATTATTTTATTTGAACAACGCAACATAAAAAATCAAACTTCAATTATAAATTTATTGTTCTACTTCTGTTAAATAAAAGTTTATGTGTATTCTGTTAAGTTACTGTTCATAACTCACAAGCGTCAAATGAAATAATTATCACTTTTTTTTTCCAATCGCAACTCTTTCAAATTTTACATAGATATGAAATAGATAACCCGTAAATTAGCGCCGTTGCTAAGATATCGTATTGTTGATAGAAAACTTTGCACTTCCTAAATTAAAATTATTTTGAAAAGTCTACTTCACATGGAAGTCAATTTTTCTATTGCATAGTCGTATAAAAAATGTATAGTTCTACTCGCATATTACAATGATTATAACTCATTCAAATGACTTACTTACTGACTTACTCGCCTATGGCTCGTGTCGTAAACTCAATCTTTGTGAGTTATACATTGTAAAAATCAATGTAAATCTACATTAATAACCAGATTAATTTTACTAAATCTGTAATTTTATAATAAATTTACAATAATTTATAAAAATTACAATTAAAAATTTATATGAGATTATTAATATAAATAACATTAATTTTTACAGTGTAACTATCATAACATGCTTATTGAACAATATATTTTATAAAGAGAAACAATAGAAATTTATAAAGAAAAAGATAACATCAATCAGTGTGAAGACATTGATTTAAATAAAATTTAACTTCCATTAATTAAAAATTTATAAATTTTATGATGTGGTTGCTAACTAATAATTTGTGTTTTTATTCTGTTTATTTACTGTAAATGTCATTTGTATTATTTTTCCTGATAAAGACGTACGCTGAGTTTGTCGAAATGTTAATTATTAATAAAAATTAATACAGAATCTGAAGCCGTTTTATTTTACTACAGTAAGTTCTAAAATATTTTTATTATATTTAATATACTTTATATTAGAAATTAAATGGATAAATTTTTGAACAAAAAAAGGAAGAAGGATAATGTAACTGACCTTTGGTGATATTGAGCCTAACTTGTTCCTTTTCCCAGGATGCGAAGGACGCTTTAAGCGCCTCCGTCATCTTTTTATTGGTGCCCGGCGTTAATGGTGGCACCTGTGTCGGAATATCTGCAACACATACAAACATTTACATTAATTATTTATTATTATTTAAATAAATATTATTATTATAGCACTCCGAGATATATAGAATTATTTATGTAAATTCTATACAAATAAATATTATCTTTGTATTTACGTCAATTTTGGCACAAAAAAACTACATAATATGTTTGTATTTTTAATAACAACTTTGCAACGAACTTTGCAAAATAACGCTATTTTTATAAATTCATTTGCATAATATAAATTCATTATTAATTAATAAGTCTTCAGATAATTTTTCTAACATTTTAATTGTTTAATTTTTTTTCTAACCATCATCAGTTGTACTAACGTTGCCTCACCGAGATTTGAACCCGGGTTTTCTGCTTTCGCGGCAGACGTTCTAACCACTAGACTACTAGCCCACGATAAAACAAACATATTTGTTCAATTATATTGTGTTTGACTACCGGCGAGAGGCCAATACATTTTTCCAAATTTATTAAATTTTCTAATTATATTAGTTCACTGCGATTAAGTGAAAATTAAAATATTTGTAAAACTCAAATTTCGACAAAGCCAATACAATTTTTTTTTTAAATTTATTAAATTTTCTAATTATATATTAGATATATTAGATTTCAATTATAAATAAATTTCTATACAGAACTTAAACCTAATGCAGTTTTATTTTATATAATTCTGAAAGATTTTTGCTATGTAAATTATATATTAGTCGCAGAAAACATTGCTTTATTGTTTCATAAACAAATAATGCAAATAGTAATCATCTCCTTGACAAAAAAAAAACTGTCCTATCCAATTGCCATACGCGAAAGAAATATTTGTGAATGAATCCTATAACATATACATGTATTTCTACCTCGTCTTCCTAACGTATATATAGTGTGGTTAGAAAAAGACCGCGTAAATAATACGTGAGCATATTATAGAAATACACAAAACAAAAATGGTGATACATCGTCAGTGCGACAATGTGGTGTGAATACACGATTAGTTTTGGCACCTGTCTGTTCCTCAACTGTTTTCAAACCTATCCTATCGCATATACAGTATCTCTTTTCTCTTGTTCTTCTTCTACAGCTAAAACAACAGACTGTCGACTATAGGTATAAGTTTTTGTTGTTGTCACCTCATTTGGTTTACAATGTTGAGAGTGATGAATACATACTTAAATGATTGTTCGACATACTTCATTGACTATTTGGTTTTTTTAATGTTTTTATGAAGAGATAAATTCGTTAATTTGAACTACACTATTACATATATACAGACACAATCAAGCCATATACCTATAAGAATGTGGCACAAACTCTTTCCATTATGCAGAAATTAATAAATTAAGTTAATAATATTATAACTAGAAAAAATTAATATTATACGTTGGCACTATTTTTAAGCATTTTAATTATAATTTTATAACTTCAAAATATAATGAAAATTTTTTCAAAATTAAGTATGTAAAATCTCGAGTGAAAATCCTATGTAATATGATATTACCAACGGGATGGAAAAGTACAAATGTATGTTAAATTAGTTTTGTTTTTTTTTAGTAAAGCCTTTTTTTGGTAAATTTACAAAACTTCAGTAAATTTACTATTAAAAAATTTTCATAAATAGGTAAAATTTGTTCAGTTCTGTAATATTATTGTTGTTATAATTACATACATTTCTAAATTTACATAAATGATGTATTTTGAAATAAATGAATTATACTTAAATTATTTTATTAGTATTATAACAAATATTAATATTCAAGATGTAATTTTACATAATTTAAGAAGTTATACCAACAATATGTAATTCTACATTAAGTATGTGATGCAATTTGCAGAAAGTAAGCAATTTTACATACTTGTAAGGTCATTTTTACTTAGTTTATGTGATTATTATGAATTATGTAAAAATTACATAATTTTGAGGTAACAATACAAAATATTTATGGTAAAGTAAAATTACAGATTTTTTTATAGTAAAATTTTACTAGTATTTTGCTGTAATTTCGCTAAAAAAATTTACAGTAAAACAATAATTTATCAAAATTTATAAATTTGTCAATAAATATTTTATTACTGCGCACATTTTGTTAACAACCTATCGTATAAAAGCAAATTGAAGCAAAAAAAATAGACAAGTGGCTGAAAAATATATTAATTACTTACTATTTTTATTCTGTATCCAAATTTATCAAGTAAGAGTATTATTTGTAATGCATATAATTTTATAAACTGTATATTTGAAGAAAATATATTAAATGTATCAGATATATAATATTATTTATACTTTTCATTACATTGTATATAAACAATATTTAAAATAACCAGCAGATAATACCTTGCAAATGAGCACACACAGTTCTAATTTATTTCCTGTTAATCAACTCCACGGATCAGAATTTATGGAATAATAATAATAATTATATTTTATGACCGATATATAATATAAAACAAATTAAAATAAGATCACTAAATAACTTACACATATAGACAAGACATTCCACAAATAAATTTTCAATAAGCTAACAAAAATTACAACGTAAGCCAGATCATTTTAATTTGTTATTTGCAATATAATATTCATTACGACCGCGTACAGAGATAGAGATAGATAGTGATACCCTATAAAAGCTACAAGCCGAGAGAGTAATTTTGTTGAATTACATTTTCTTTGCAATTATAAACATTTAATATTGATGAGAATATAAAGATACTTGCGCGCCGTCTTGTTCTACACACGAATCAACCATCAAAAACAAATTAAATTTATTTTCTATAATTATATGATATTATTTACTATATCAATTAAGAAGTAGAACTGCAATTTAATTCATACGCTTGCATTATATTATAACTTTTTCTCTCTATTTTCATACTGAACGGTAAGAAAGTTAGAATACTTTTACAAACAAAATATGTTAAAATCTAAAGATATAAGTTTTAGTTCTATATAATTATTAATTAAAATTCGATGATTCGATACACGTTAGAAAAAAATTAAATATCCTTCAAATTAAAATTTATTTTATCAATAATATTAATTGCAATAATTTAATTAAATAAATTTGAATTTAAAACATAAATATTAAACATGTTTAATTTCGCCGTTATGAAAATTAAGATATTAATAATATCAGGTTGCATAAATGTCGTTATTTTTTTTAAGAGAAATAAAAATTTAATAATCCACCATTACTTTTATAAAGATAAATAAATTCTTAAAATGCATTAAAAATTAATGCATGTAAAAGTTGCAAACGATAATTGTACATTAAAAATATTTTGATGCAAGTAAATGAAGCAATTAAAATTAATACCACTCTTAATTCAAACTAAATAACTTAACTTCAAAAAGTTTTATGTAAATGTAAAAATATATATATTGCGCACAAATTAGTATGAAAAATACGAGGCATAATATAGCCGAGTTAATAAAACAGGTGATGTATTTAAAATGCAATTATTTTTTCAGACACATGTTTGCCCAATTCATAATAATTAAAACTGCTTAATTAACACGATATTTTAACAAACTAAAAATACAAAAAAAATTAAAAACATCCAAAATATCAATAATAAATCTTTGTATTCACTTTAATTTTTGAAAGAAGTCTTTTAACTGTCAAATATAAACTGTGTATAAATTTTAAAGCAATGTTTTCTGCGTTGATACTAACGCCCGTATGCATAAATATTTTCGTTAAAAATAACGGTTCGTTAAAATGAAAATTCTTGGATCTCGTAAAATGTTTCAGCACACGAGGATAAGAGTTTTTACAAATATTTTAATTTAATTTGGGATTCAATCCCAAGTTTCCTGCTTTGGCAGCAGACGTTTTCGTAGTTTAGTAGTTAGAACGTCTGCGGCGAATGCAAGAAACCTGAGTTCGAATCCCGGTGAGGCCAATACATTAGTTTTATATGCATTTCCAATTTATTTCCTGTTTCAATATAAATGATATATGCATATTTGATTTTGTTGATACACTTGATATAATTAAAAAATATGTATTATGTATTTTGATTATCCGAAACTTCAACTTTAGAAAGAAAAAAAAAACAATGGCTCCGTTTTTAAATCGGTTTTAGCTGGTACTGGTTTTAAGGCAATGCAACAATCATAAGAATAGGACTAAACAAGTGAACTAAAACACCAAAAAAGCGAGCTTGTAGTACCAGTCAATATTGTTAGAAAAAACCAGACAACCCCCATTCAATTCGTCAAAATTAATTAATTAATGAGTTAATATTTTTTAAATTAATTCATTCCTAGCTCTGTCCGTGTATACATTTTTCATTCACTATGACAGATCAATGTAAATTTACAAATAATAATCGTAATTTTAGAATTTTTTGTAAATTTATAATGACTTATAAAAATTACAATAAAAATACAGTAAAATTACTAAAATTATCCTATAAATTCGCAGTAATGTTTCATAGTTTACACTATAAAAATATGTCTTAAATTTATGTAATTTTATATTAGATTTTAACAGCAAAAATAACAACATTTTGTAATTATACTGTGATAATTTAAATTACAATTTAAAAACATGTAAAATTACATACAGAACATGTAAAATTACATAAAATTTGTAGTTTACAAGAGAAAAAAAGGATATAATCCATCTACACCTAACGTTAACATCTCCAAAATACAACCGTTTCTCAGCTAAATTGCAATGGTTGAAACAAACCTTTGCGAGAGCCTAAAGAGTTTCGTACGAATCGTTTAACCCACATTGCAGGCCAGCAACAGCAACAGCAACGGGGCATATGGGGTCGTTGTGTCCCTGATGCAGCAGGTGCATATGGGGGGGCCCCTAAGAGGACGTGAGCCACTGGCCGACTGCCCGTTCGCCAGCTGCATCGTTTATTTATTAATTTTTTTCGTTTCGTTTCGTTCGTTCGGTCGTGGACGTTGGACACTTGGGTGCAAGGTCCTCCGATATTTTTTCTTACGTTTTTTTCTTTTCTTTTAATTTACTTGTAAGAATATTATGTGACGTACATATAATATGGATATATTGAATGGTTTTGTATCTACAATGTGTTACAATTTAACGGAGAATTTAATAGGAAAATATTAGGGACAATAAAAAGGTATTGAAGATTGTAAAGAAGCAATAATGTTCAAACATTATTAGGTTGAAAATTTTAATTAAATTACCAACACTCTAAAAAAACTACGTAAGTTTGCATTGATCATTATGATAATTTTATTATATTTCATGGTAATTTTTAAAAATTATTGTAAATATTATAAAATTACAATATAAAATATAGTAAAATTACACAGATTATTTACAGTGCAATCAGTTATTGTTGATTTTATTGCAAGCAAAAATTAAGATTATTAAGTATAAAATTGGAAAAAATGTTGTTGCAAAAGTTAGGGATAAGCCTCATTCAGATTGCCGTTTTAGTTTTGATGCACAAGCACAAGAATAATTATGACCGATTAGATTTTGAGTTAAAAGTAAAAACCTCAGATCTAAAGCAAAATTTTTCTCAGTGCAGGTTGTTCGGCCATCTTAAGCAAATGTCTAATAAACGTTTGGTTAAAAAAATATACATATGTAAATAAACGTCGTATGAATAGATGGGGTGGTATGATTAAAAGTGTTTTCCATGTGATAAAGAAAGAGCATGTATGAGAGGTATTATGAATATAGATAAAACCTTGCTTGTCTGGATAGGAATATCTGGTGGAAAATAATTTCTGCATAATAAAGAGTTTGTGCCATGTCCTTATCAGTAAATGGCGTAGATATGTATAGGTACTGTTTTTTTTTTTAATTAATTGAAACATAATTGAGTATTAATCAAAAATTTAACAGAATTAAAACCAAAGCTTTTTTATTTTGAAATTTAATTGTGTTTTCACGTAAGCTAGTTACAGTCCTGTTCAGAACTAATAGCATTACCATTAAAACAACTAATTTCGAGATAATTGTAAAAAGAAACTGAATAATTAATTAAAATAAAAAAAAAAATGTAAAATTTAATCCTAAAGCTTTTTTATGAGTTCTGAAAATTTTTGTTACTATGTTGAATAGTCAACTTTTTATAAATAGTAAAATGCAAATAACTGCATTAATATTTAAATTAACACCTTCTAACAATAAAATCCGTAACAATAAAAATGTTTATTAGTTAAAGAAAACCCTCATTAGTTAAGTCTAATCACCTCGAACTACAAAAACATTTTACGACAAATATTAAAATAAGTTTTCAATTTTACAGTGCAAGGTGTGCGCACCAGTTAAATGCAATTATTAATAACTATAAATATTTCAACCAGAATTTGCAAAAATAATTTACGTTTATGAAGTTGATTTGCTATGCAGAATAAACCCGCGGAGGAGATACCCCACAGAGAATAAATTCATGTTATGCAAGGTGTTAAAATATTAACTTTTTTTTCCTATCTTACGTTGCAATAAGATATTGGCACATGTTACATCATAACTTATTTCATACTTTCCAGTTCATGGTTGTCAATGTTTTTCTGATAGTAGCAGATGTATATATGATGCTGGAATATAAGAACTACCCCATGCAGGTAACTAAGTTACTAAATGTAGAAATAAAATTACATAGTACATTCTAATCTTTGATTACGTTATTAAAGTTATTTAGCTACATGACAAAGTAGCTTATTAATGCTAGAAAATTAGTACATAATTAATAAAATTAGTAATTATTGATTTTGCCAAGGAAGAAAACCACTTGCACAATCTGATGTACAAATTAATTAAAATCGTAGTAAAATCAGCATAGATTTTAATCATTTGATTTAAATCACAATTTTAATGATTTGATTTGTTTTATATTAATCCATTTTTATCTTAGCTTAGTTCGGAAAATTTGTATCGTGTATACATAATTATGTATAAAAATTATGACAAAAGAACAGATTTCCATGGCGAGCACTATAGTTAGTTTAGAAACATAAGCCCGTATTCTCAACTCACTTTTAAAAGTGAAAATTGAATTCATATTTGATAAGAAGTAGAAGTAATCATTTATTTTAAAGCAAAAAATAAAAGCACTTTTTGATAAATAAAAGAGGTGAGAATAAATGTAATATTGTAAAATTGTTAATAATTTTCATAGAAAGGTTTGAGAAAATATCATTATTTTTTTCTATTAAAATTTTTATTTTCATTAGAGAAACATAAGTTCTACAGTTCAAAAATACGTTTACTTTTGAATTAAAAGTAAAAACCTCGGATCTAAAGTAAAAATTTTCTCAATGTATCGCTAAACTGTTATCACGTTATAACATAGTAAAAAATCTTTCAAAACTCATTATATTAAAAGCGTTGACAAGCGTTGAGTTTCGTCGAAACGTCGAAATAAATTTTAATACAAAAGTTAAACCTAAAGCAATTTTATTTTATAAATTTCTTGCTTCGTTGTGATCCGTGCCACTTAGCATGTACATAATTTATTTAATTATAAAGTTAAGTTAAGTTAACGCGAGTGTATAAATATTTTCGCGCCTTTTTGAACAATCCATTTAATATTTATTAAAATTTACAATCGCTTGAAAAAATTTACATAAAAACAAATAAAAATAAAATATTCCATATACAAGCATAAACACATATAATAACCTTGAATTACAAACGAAGTAAAAAAAAAATACAAATGGTATTCAGTACAATAGAATTTTTCAAAATTCATATATACTAGCAACTTGAATGTAGTTATCCAATATATAATAAATGAATTTGTTAATTTTAAATGTTTTAATCACTCAGCCTCTCTTGTTTATTTTTTGTTTGTTTATTTATTTGACTCAGTAAAAACACAAAATACATCCATCAATGCAGAAAAATTATATAACAATTTTTAACTATTTATTCTGAGTTTATGTGTGATAAATAAGAAAATTAAATATATGCATTAAATTTACTATTTATAGTAAATTCTAAAATGCAAATAACAAATGTTATAACAGTTTTGTTATATAAATCTGATGTGGCCACCACAGAACCGAATCGTATTAAATAAATTGATAGACTAGAAAAATTTGTACAAAAAAAAAACTATTTTAGTCATGATATCTAAAAAAAAAAAAAACAAGATTGTCTTGACATAAATATGACATCTATTTTACAGAATTACATATGTATCATTAAAAATATGAAAAATTATAAAAGCTTTATTTAGTCTTATCGAAAAATATTCCAAATAGGAGTTGTTAGTTTATAACTTGTTTAGCAATTTTTGTTAATTTTTTTTTTTTTTGAAATATATAGTAAATAAAATTTAAAATAAATGTACATTTAATGCAGGATAATAAATCTACATACACATTGTACTACTCGTACACTGTTGCACCTTTAACCTAAATTTAGATATTTCACATAAAAATGTGGCAATAATTTCCCATAAGCGCCGACTCTGTACCATCCAAAAACCAGTAACACAAGAAGCATTGTACAAGAAGCTCTGATTTTGATTTATAAGCCCAGAGAAATCTCAGCATTTTTTTTTTGTTTTTCAACTTCGGATATAAGCAAGCAGGCCTATAGTCGGTTTTTAGTTATGGTTCATTTGAGACACGCGTCTCACGGTGGTGGTTATAACCGCGTTTAAACAGAGTAATTGCCGGACAACAAGAAAAGCGATATGTAATTTCTGTAAATTAAAAAAGGAACAAAAATAAGAGGTGCATTGGTGCATGCTTTTTGCGATAGCTCTGCGTCTTTGGTTTGTATTTAATTAAAGTTGGACTCGCGGTGTATATAGGGACTGATTTATGGAGTATATACTTTGGAAAGAGCCGTATCTCATCTTTGAATGCGAATTTAGAATTGAAGATATATATACGAAGGATTGCTTCTTTGCTTCAAAATGAATGAACTTCTTACTTCAGGTTGTAAATGATCCACTAATTAATTTTTATATTAATGTTCTAAGTTACAATTACTTGAAACATTATTATTTGTTATATATTAAAAGAAAACCACTTTCTCAAATTTTGTACACCAGATTGTACAAATTTTAAGTATGATTGTTAAGATTTTAATGAATGTGTTGATTTTATAATTTTAAACGAAATTTTTAAGATTTCATTCAAGATTTTACATAGTTTTAAGAAAAATTTAAATTGATTTTATTTATTTTACTATATTTTATATATTAGTAAATTTACAAAAAAAAATATAGTAAAATTATTCATGTAAATTGACGGTGAAGGTACAAATTTTGTATGTATTTTCAGATACCTGTTGAATTTTTATGTATTTTGAGAACCATTTAAATTCAAACTCAAATTAATCTTAATGTTGTGATGTTTCAAAACATGTATGTAATTAAAATTAATAAATTACTAAAATTATCACAACAACAGATAAGCAACTACTTCTCTAATCTCTATATATTTAATCTCAACCTACAAACTTATTATACAGTAACTTAGAAAACGATTTGAATTCTTTTATTATTATTTGTTTTTTTAAGTCAGTGACTGTCCACAATTTACAGTCCATATAATAATATCATAATATAACCGAAGTTAACAAAACATAGTAGACACAACGTAACTTATAAAATAATTCACTACATTTTGCTGCTTCTGTGTATATGCAACTCGCTTCCGTATCCGTATTCAAAGAGATATAGTTAGTTGTATTCTAAAAGCACCTACACATACACACGCATACAGATTCAGTTAACTACTAATGATTGTCGACCATTATCTGGTCAAGCTGTATAATAACGTTGCATGTTATGACGCATTTAAAAATCCTCAAACTCTTAACAACAATAAAAACGAGAAAATATGTTAGATTATGTTTGTTGAACTAAGAACTGGATATATTACTAACTTAGCTATTTTAGATTCAGTATTTAATAGAATTTTTATTCGTATCTGAAATTGTTAATTTTTATATCATCATAATTTTGCCACAGTAGAAGCAAATCTAATAATATGACCAATACGACAGCAATATGTATAAAAAGACTCATTTTTCTTGTCACTTTATAGGTACAAGGTTTTCATTGTGTCACCGAAGTTAAATATTTGTAACTCCGTAGAAGAAAATGTGTATTTATTTTTAGTTAAATCTAACTTTAAAAAATAATATATTTTACATCATTTCTGGTGGATATTCTCTTTTTTAAAAATAACAAAACTTAAAAACAGGATTCCAGTCCTCGCTCCAATTTAAGCAAATTTTAAATGTTATTTTGACGATTTTTTTTTATGAAACTACAAAATTAAAAAAAAAAATATATTTTAATAAAATATTTAATTTTTGCAAAATATAAAAACAAATTTTACAAAATCGATTTTTTCAATGATATATTTTGGTAATAACGTAGTGGAGCTACCAAAATTTTTACAGCTCCGACTATGCTCCTGCTTCAAGCAAAATCTGCCTCACTGCGTCGAGTCCCGGCTCCAAAGCTCTGCCTTAAAAAATTCGAATATTTTCTAAGCAAATATCAATTTCAATAATTTAAAACAATTATTTGTATATTAATAATTAAAATCTGAGTAGGTAAAGTTAATTGAAATTATAAGCTGTGAACTGAGCTAGTTCACAGATGAAGAGAGCCACAGAATGGTCGAAATATACATTATGTATTAAATAAAATAGTGAAAAAGTTTTTTTTCTCTAAAAAAAATATATGTATTTTAAAATAAAACATCTTTAGGTTAAAGTTCTGTATTTATATTTATTTACAATCGACGTTTCGACGAACTCAACATCCGTCTTCATCAAGAAAAATGATACAAATGAACTTTACCATAAAGCAGTTTTATTATAACATAATGAGTTCTGAAAGATTTTTTACTATATTTGTATTTTATTTTCTCCAAATTGAAGAACGTCTATTCATAAAATTGATTAAATTAATCCGAAAATATAGTAACTAATAAATTTTCCTATTACATCTGAAATTAAAATTTCAATTCCTTTTACTAACTCCAGTATATTCAAATGTTGAAATAAATTTATCCTAGGAATAATTTCAAAATTAGCCAATGAAATGATTTTATTTATTCTGAAGATATGTATTTAAGCAAATCACAACTGACTTTTTTATTTATTTTAAGAATAAATAAAATTGGAAATACTGGCCTTAAGAGAAACTACCACAAGTAGAACCTTTAAAACCACTTCTAACTCCAAGAATATTACTTAAACCACTCTATTAAATTTGAATACTGACAACATCAATACTAGATAAATATGCCTATATTTAATTAAGACATATCTGTCCATATATTTATTAAACGTTTAATTTACAAGTCCGAAGATTAAATAATGAGTAGCCTCAGCTTCTCGTACAACAATTTAACCCAGAGGTTGTCTTCTGATATATTTGACAACATACATACAAGCCTTTCTTCTACAGTATGTTCAAGAAACCAGCGCCACAACATACTATATACATATATAATAAATAAACTGACGTTCGGAATAATACAATAATACAATTGATAATTATATTACACTATATCGTTCATATACAATGATATGACAACAATTGCATGCATGCGCCCGCGCAGATGTATGTGCGGGGCCGAAGCATGCGTACGCGCACAAGCCGTATGTTATTAATGTTAATTATAATGTTAGATTCACTGGCAGAGATTTGAGCAAAACTGCCTACTGCCTTGACTAATACAACTCGAGTCTATCTTTTGTTATGTTATCTCTGGGTTATTTTATGGAATTTTTTTTTTTAATAATGATATGACAGTTTAAATTTTATTTATAGAAATATATCTGTATTTTATTTTTTATAAAATATGTACTGCTTTCTATAAAGTTTTAGCTTATTTAAAAAAAAAATATATATTAATATGTTTCACTGCACTCAACTGCTGTAATTTTACATAATCGTTCAAAAATACATAATATCAGAACTATTACAAATATTATGTAATATGATATTATCAATGAGATGGAAAATATTACAGTTTTTTAGGGAAGTCTCTTTTAGTTTTACTGTCAGGAATTTTCAATAAATAGGTAAAATTTGTTCAATTCTGAATTGTTAAAAATTCATCAATTTCAAATGTGTTTTTGACTGCTGATACAGACTTTACAGTTAAACCTATCGACCCCTAGGGGTCGATATAGACCGATTTGGAATTGAATTTGAATATCTGTTGACTGTTAAATATATCGCAATTAAAAAAATTTATTCCTTCACATTTTAAACTAAAAATCATTAACTGATTTAATATCATTTATAAGTACCACGAATGTACAATAATATTAAACAAGTAATTTCCTAAGCAAAATGTAGGTTATGCTTGACAGATTAAGTTAGATTTCATTTTTTTTTAAATAATTATTTGAAAATAAATTTGTTTAATGGCGTTTGCTTGTTGAAATGTATTTATTATGTTATTAGTTTTACGAGTAACTTGTCGGTAATTATTGCAATTTAAATTAAATCTACTATATGTAAGTAAGAAAGTAACGCGATAAGACACATTATTTATTTTATGTACAGATTTAAACTACTTGTCATGATAATTTTCTCGTATTGCTGTCAACGTGTTGTAATGATTTTATAAACAAATTTGAGAAGTATTTGTTATTTTGATTCAATCATACATTGTGTAATTAAATATTTAAATATTCATTTAATAAATACGTAAAATATAAAAAAGAAATAAAAATATAATAATAATAATTTCATTTCATTAAGGTTGTAACGTCCTATTACACAATTTTTAGAATTTAATCCTTATCGACCGTTCGTCACAAATCTATAGCAAAAAAATCTGAAAATAAAACTAATGAATGTTTTTTTACAATATTATGTTCCAATTTAATTCATTAATAACCTGCTATATAAGATATGGGTTGAGAAACATTACTGTTAATCGACCCTCGTATTATAAAGAAAAAAGGTATTTGAATATTTTTACAATATTATTAAAATATGTTCAATGAATGGTATTATTCTAATAAGTGTAGATTATAGAGGTAATATTAACATGTTTAGATATTTTTTTAGATTAATTAAGAATCCTAATAATAGATGGTAGCACCTTCAATTTAATATGGCGACAAAATTACCGCAATCATAACTGGTACCCTTAATTAACACTTACTATACTTTTGGTTTCATGAGGGTACTATAATATTACATCATATTTTCTTGCAATTCAATTTTAAATTTATAATTTAATTCCAGTTTTTAGTCACTTATTATTAATGTTTATATTTGCACTGTCAGATGTCTGAAGTTTTCAATTATTTATCTAAAACTGATTAGATATACCTAACCATTTTTAGTCAGCGCAAGCGCCAAGCATATTTAACAGTTAGGTATTACCGAATATAATACTAGATTCAGTGGTTCGAAAATAATGCCACAAGGTCAGATTAATTAAACAGAATCGGACACAATAGTTTGATCATTTGTTTGTCTTAAAAGATCAGTAGTTTAGTTCAGAACTAGTCGTTGCTCTACACACGACTTGCAGTTTCGAAAGAGTGTCTAAATGAAAGATCACGAAACAAGTATTTCGGTACTTAAAGTCAAAGCTCGCCTAGGGCTGTAGCACCAGTAATGATGATAAACAATTTCTATTCAACTTTGTATGTAGATGAAAGATATTGTGCTAATCAAATGGACAAATCATCTAATATTTAGCCAGCTTTTATTTTATTTTCATGTATTTCTACCACACTTTGGTCTTACTACAATAACAATAAACTTATCACTTCTTTCAATATAATTTATGAATAAACAAATTATAATTCTGCAAATGCATTTATTGAAAATGTATTCCACTAACGATAAGTTAGCATTGAAAACAATGACATTTGACAATCATCACGTCTGCATTTGTGCAAACAAAATATAATCGGAAATAAAGATAGCACTAAGTTTGTAACGATGCTTTTTTGTTTTTTGTATGCCGCGTCCTATCGTGATATAAGCATTGTGCGATGTCAATTGTTTTATTATTATTAGTTTTACAAGTGTCCCATCCATGTTACACGTCCTTCGCACTTTGTTTTTATTTAATTACTTCATCATAGTATTTCGCATTTTATAATTTTGTTGTTTTTTAATCCATTCTAAAGTTATGTTTCCATAGAATTTATTGCTGATTTAATATATTTATCTGTTAATTTGTAAGAAAAAAATATAACCTAAGCTGTTTTCTTAAATTATTTTTCAATTTATAAGTTTATATAGTTGTTTGTGATATTTAAAATTAATTTTATGTCAATTTTATTGATTTTTTATTTTGTTTAATTAGAGTTGTAATAAAAATCTGGTTTTCTTATCTAAATTTGTATCTAAAACATTTTTTTTTTAATTTATTGTAATACAGTAATCCATCCATTTACGTGAGTAACTGATTCAACAAAATCAGTAAAATTAAAATCAGTATTTTTTAATGTAAATTCTCTTTTAGTAAATTTTCCATAAATAGATAAAATTTGTTTGGTTTTGTAATATTATTGTTGGTATAATTACATACATTTTGGAAATTTACATAAAGGATATATTTACAATTATTACAGCTAATATACAAGCTGTATTTTTACATAATTTTAGAATTTATACCAACAATATGTAATTCTAAATTAAGTATGTAATGCAATTCGCAGAAATTAAGCAATTTTACATACTTATTAGGTCATTTTTACTTACTTTATGTGATTATTATGAAATATTATGAAAATTATAGAATTTTCAGGTAGAAATACAAAATATTTAAAATAAAATGAAATTACAGATTTTTTTATAGTAAAATTTTACTATTATATTTCTGTGATTTCGCTATTTTTTTTTATAGTGCATTTTAAAAACTGCATCACAAACTATTTAAAGATAAACATCATCACATCTCTAGTTTTTTATTGTCACCGGAATAGTGCTGAAGTCAAAATCTCACAACAAACAAGCAACATATACACGATAATGTTCATGTTACATTACACATGTACACACAAGTAAACTAACATGTATTTTGATACCGTTTTCCTATATCTATATCTAACTTCAGAGATATAAAGTTTTCGGTTACTTCACCAACATGTAAGTTATACACAGACAAGAGTGCGTTTTGTTTTATGATGAATCTGCTGTCATTGCAATTAGAGTTAGCGAGCTTTGATGATAATGATGTCTTCTTCAAATGATGCGACTGTTATACACAGGCTAATACTGACAAGCCGAGGGTTTGATGTCTTAATCCGTCTAATTATTTCAAGTGCAAACCTTAATTATATCAGATCTTTACTGTCGGTATTTATTTCATTATATATATTTTAAGACTTAGTTTTTGTTAGACATACCTTAATATTAAGCCAGATCCACATTCGTTAATAAGTAATTATTATTCGTCATGAATATTTAAGAACGAAAGATTGTGCACGATTTTTATCCGACAAAAACGTGTATACTTTTTTCGATGTGTACACTAACTCGAAACGAAACAATATTTGTACAAAATACCAAATATTCGTATACAAATACGAATATGTTATATACATTTATGCATTTTTAAACAAATCTCATTTGTTTACATACGGAAAGATTAAATTTAAAAAATATTAACTAAGAAAAACTATCGATATAAAAATATAAGAGACATACAATTTATATAACATAGTAAAAAATCTTTAGGATTTAGTTTTGTATATACGTACGTCATCATTATAAAAAATGATACAAAGGACACATACAATAAATAAACAGAACATAGAAACAAGTTACTAGGTAACAAAATAAGTATCTAAATTATAAAATTTATAAATTATTAAATAAAGGAAACCAGAAGCTCAGAAGCTCTGTTTATTTTTTTGTATTTTCAATTTTCGTTTGCGTAATTTTCTTAATATTATTTGTTTAAATTTTAAATTATTAGTTGTACACATATGTTAGTTGATATTGTCGCCACCAGAACGGCGTACTGTTAATTAAAATTACCAATTAGTACAAATGTAATTTTGATAATATTACTAAGTCTCTGTATTACTTTTAATAATTTGTCTACAACGTTCATTATTTGTAAAAATTATCTTATATATTTTTATTGTATTATAATTACATTTTATGAATACACTTATACATAATAAGATTGTATACTTTTCATAAATTATAGGGGCAATTGCAATCTACAATAAAACATCATAGATAATTTCATAATAAAATAACTTTAATTTCTATAATATATTTTACAGTCCAACTACATTAACATTAACTGCATACCTATAATTCAAAATGCAAAATTATCGCACAAATAAACTTAAAATTGCATAAAACGTTGTCAATTTTATCAACGATTATAAGTACGTAATTAAATTGTCTTTATAGCGCCTCATTGATTCGTCAATTGACAAGTTAACTTAGAAATTTTTATGCAACTGTTTCGTAGTCTACAATTAACATATAAAATTTTAATAACGCGCTAATTTTCTATCAACTATTATTTACTTACAAGATAATAGTTAAAAAATAATGACAAATTTTTTAAAATATAGGCCCGCATAGCAATATTTTCAATCGTTAAATAATTTTTATTTTTATTTTAATATTAGTTGAATGTGCTTGCACGTACAAGGTGTCCCTGTCAATCATTTCATGACTAATTAATAACTAAGAAAACAGAAGAAAATGCATTTATTTCTTGTATAAAACATCGGCAGAACCCAAGTTGATGTGCGCAATTTTTTATGCTGCATGTCATCGCATAAGGGCCTCCAATCATTTATCATGTAAATTACGTTAAAAATATAAATTGGTACGAAATTTTTTAATTACCATATTAATTTTTGTAATTGATTTTGTAAACTTTCTTCATAAATCTATTATACAGAATAATCAATTCAAAAAAATTTAATAAAAATTATTTGATTGTCTATTTTTGATGAATGTAGTTTTAGTACCTACAGGTTGTTCCATAAAATAATTAAGTAATTTTTAATTTAAAATTATATGTAAATTAATGGCAGCAAACCATAATTTTTCTAACAGTGTAGAAACTGTAAAAAAAAATTGATAAAAACCATAGTAAAAAAATTACATATTATTTACATAAATTTTCTGTAAAAATAATATAATTTTGTAATTTTAAGAAAATTATTAATTTACTATATTATATATGTTTTGTTTTAAACCAAAAAAGTAAGTAAACTTACATAATATATACTTATTTTATATTTATATAATGTAAAAATGTTCCTATGACATTTTATATTTGTCAGTGCATTAAATTTCTTGCGCCACAAATAATAAAAATAAAAATAATTTCATATTTGACTTATTTAATAATAATAAAAGACTCTCATTACAATAAATGAAACGATTGGTTTTCAGTTTCAATAAAACAATGAAATAGATAGATTATACGTAATACGTAAATTGTTTTAGTTCTCATGAAAAGGTTGACGTCTATGACACATGGCTAATTTGCATAAATTCATTAACGTTATAATATGCTATTCTGTATATAGTTTTGCTTTGGCTTGTTAACAAACTATTTATATAAATAAGTTACTATACTTCGAAAACTAGTTCTATTATTTATTATAATTATACATTTTCTATTTCACTGTTTCTTTATACAGGGTGTAACAGAATAACTATTCCTAATTTTAACTGGAGTATCCTGGGCTCAGAATATGAAGATTTAATGCAAATCACTGAGATAAAATGTGGCTCCTTACTGAGCTACAGGGTGTTTTATATAAAAATTTAGAAACGATTTTTGCCCAGTACTTTAAAACTATTTGACGTATCCTTATCATATTTGGCAGAAAATGTAGGTACCGTACACCATACTAAATTATGTTAAATAAAAGTTTCTGGCTACTGCCAGTGGCGTACAACAGGGGCAAGTGAGAGGTTGATCCTTCCTAAATTCTACGCCACTGGTGGAATTGTCATTTTAACACAATTTTTCGATTCTCCAATACTTGCTGTGTAAAAAACATACTCTTCCTTTGTTACGATAAAGTCACTGTTTTTCGAGATATGTAAAGTTAAACATAAGCTGCACCCTTGGGATTTTTTCAAAATTTGCTCAAAAAAAACTGAAAAAATTCAGTAAAATAGATAAAAAAATTAGCTACATAATAATTAAGTAACTTTTTTCTCTAACTCATTCTGATTTGGCTGTAAATATTATTGAAAATCAAAAAAATAAAATGCAAAAAATATTAATTTTCAATAATTTTTCCAGCCAAACCAAAATGAGTTAGAGAAAAAGTTACTTAGATATTATGTAGCTAATTTTTTTCTCTATTATACTGAATTTTTTCAGATTTTTTTTAGCAAATTTTAAAAAAATCCCAAGGATGCAGCTTATGTTTAACTTTAAATATCTCGAAAAACAGTGACTTTATCGTTACAAAGGAAGAGTATGTTTTTTACACAGCAAGTATTGGAGAAACGAAAAATTGTGCTAAAATGACAATTCCGCCAGTGGCGTAGAATTTAGGAAGGATCAACCTCTCACTTGCCCCTGTTGTACGCCACTGGCAATAGCCAGAAACTTTTATTTAACATAATTTAGTATGGTGTACGGTACCTACATTTCCTGCCAAGTATGATAAGGATACGTCAAATAGTTTTAAAGTACTGGGCAAAAATCGTTTTTAAATTTTTATATAAAACACCCTGTAGCTCAGTAAGGAGCCACATTTTATCTCAGTGATTTGCATTAAATCTTCATATTCTGAGCCCAGGATATTCCAGTTAAAATTAGGAATAGTTATTCTGTTACACCCTGTATAGAGTTACAAATTATTATTTATAATCATATTAAATAAATTTGAATTAATTTTTAAGTACGGGACAAATATTAAGTATTGAGTATCAACAAATTGTTTGTTTATAAATATTATTAACTTGAAATATACGAAATATATTTTCTTCATAAAGTTAAATTTATGTTCACTTCATTTTTATATTCAAAATTATTTTTAATTAAAACAACACAATAATTTGTCTAAAACAACATTATAAATCCAAATATTAATATCGAAAACTAATCTAAATTATTACAGATATTAATAATTAATTATCAAACTAGACTATACAAGTAAAATTAGTTTCTACTTTTTTATGCTCACCAGTTAATATGTTGTTGATTTTTTTTTACTAATTTTATTGCTAGCAAAAATGTAGATAAAAATCCAGCGATATACAAACTAGAAACAAAAATATTCGATTTCAATATTTTTTGTTGTCGTTTCAGAGTTGAGAATTTTCAAAGTTTATCTGTGAAATTTGGCAACAGTGTGCTCAAGGAGGGACCTTTTTCAGATTTCGAGCCACAGATGTTTGACAGGTGCCCGGCCGTCTTAACTTGCGCGAGAACATTAGAAAACGCTGCTCGCTGCATTATCGCGGCATTATGCCAAAAAGTATATTTTTCTCTATTTTATGCTCTATCAAGTCAATATTTTATAGTTTCATTTCTTTATTATATATTAAGTAATATTATATAATAGTATACAAATAATACAAATTATTCCGGTTGATTTAAGCAAGCTAAGTCTATTTGTACCAATATCATATATAAAATATATTATTATTTACAAAATTATACATTATTTAATCTTAAACGTAGTTTATTTACATTTTACGCAACATAACAAAATTACACAAAAAAAAACCAAATGAATTTTCTAATATTTTAATTGTTTTATCTAAAAAAAAGTTGATATTTAGTCTTATAATGTATAATCATTAGGAATATCTAATGCAAGAGTCGACATTTACTTTTGCTGTATTAATCTAATAAAATTACATATTTTTTTCTAGTTTGTTACATATTTATCAATTCTTGTTCCGAGAGAGAAACCACTTGTAAATTTGCTGTACCAATTAATTAAAATCTTAGTAAAATCTTTTATAATCATGGTAAAATCAAATAAAAATTTCCTTAAACTGATGTAAAATTTCGAATAAGATCTCATCCATCTTAAAAATTTTGTATATAAAATTCGAAAAATCAACAATGTTTATGATATCTGTATCGTCCAAATGCACATCTGCATTTACATATTAAACTGGTATAAATCAGTTGCTCCAGATTTTCATGTACATTTACCAAATTTTTTTGTACAGTGCAGTTATGTAAATACAAATCATTTAATTAAAATTTTCTTACTTTTCTCGAAGGGCCAAAGATTCATTGAGCATAAAGCCTCTTTAACCTAAAAAATAACCCGGCCCTGTATGTAGAAAGTAATGAGTTCCCGTAATTCCTAGATGAAACATGATACTATATGTTTGAGATATTGAATCATATAGTTTCCATTAACAATTTTTACTTGCATTAGCTCATTAGATAAACGAATTTAAGTTATTTAATTAAACAGAGAAAACATCTATAATATACAATTTTCATTGAATTTTTTTTCTATCTAGATAAATCTTTTGACATATTGACAGTTTATATCAAATAAAAATGTATTTCTTTTGCTCTGAAAATTATTGTTCTGATCTAATCAAAAATATAAAGAAATAAATAATTTAAGTTTAATTTTTATGATCTAGTAGTTACTTATTTGTTACCTAGTACCTTGTTTTCTATATTCTGTTATTTACTGTTCGTCAAAACGTCGATTATTAATAAATATTAATACAGAACTTAAACCTAACGCCGTTTTATTTTATATAATGAGTTCTGAAAGATTTTTTACTTTGTTAAAAATATTATAGATTAATTTTTTGTTTTATCAACTTAAAATACGTAATGTAAATAAATAAATAATTCATTAAATTGAAAAATTCCATATCTGCAGTCTGTCCGAGTTGAAACGTAACCGAAATTGAAATATATATATATAGGCTTAATTTCCAGCAGGTGTATAGTAAACGCAAGTTGTACGTATGTACGGCTTCAACGGAAACCGCTCAGTCTATTAAACTGTTCTCAACAAACTTCTCTACATGTTAAAAACTTTCCCTTTTTTCGTACGCAAAAAATATCAGAATTTTTCTGACGTTTACATGTCATGTGTACACACATACACACATTTATTATACCCGAACATATATGATTAGTATTTACCCATTTTCAAGTTTCGCGACTAAACACAATTATTATATTGTTAGTTCTGTAACAAAATATATTATTTAAATCCGTTCAAAATATATAATTATGCCTGCGTATATGTTCGTTTACAAGTCAAGCTTGATAGTTTTTTGTTTTCTAATTTATTGTATTCTGCGTCAAATATATTAACTATGAAATTTTTCTATTATTGTTTTTAATATTAAATACAACTAATTTTTAAGTTACATTTAATAAAGATATACCCCATATGCCGAAACATTTATAATGGTTCGTTAAAATGAAAATTCTTAGATTCCGTAAAAAATGTTCCTATGTATATTGCAACGAAATTTCTTATGATGGTTTAAGTTCTGTATTAATATTTATAATCGACGTTTCGACGAACTCAACGTCCATATTCATCAAGAAAAATAATACAAATGACATTTACAGTAAATAAAAAGAACATATCGTAGAAACAAGTTACTAGTTCGTCGAAACGTCGATTATAAATAAATATTAATACAGAACTTAAACCTAAAGCCGTTTTATTTTAATAATTTAACTCATCTATCATATATAATTAAAAAAAAATTTTAATGTCCAAATATTTACAAATACAGTTTCATTACAAAGTATCTATAAAATTTTATAAATATTATACAAATTTTATTCCCGATAAATAAGAAATACTTCCAATAAGGTCTCTAAATAAATAAAAGATAAATTTTCTATTACCGATATCTTTGTATGTATTAGATTTAATAAGCAAATAAATATTTAAAAAAAATAAACCCTTTTATACTTTCTACGAAACTGTACAGTTCCTTCAATAAAATGTTTCTACAAAATTCTAAAAAAGTATTAATCATTTTATTTATTTGAATCGCAGATTACTACATTTATTTTTTGTTTAATACTAAGTACAATTATTGTATTTAAAAATATTACAAAATTTTGTTTATTCAATGAAATAGTGTGTTTGCAATTTCACTGAAAAATAAAAACCTAGTACATACTAAATATCTGATAAAAAAAAAACAAACAAACCGATAAAAAAATCATATCTGTTTAATTTCAATGTAAATATACCTATATTTCTTACTAAATAATCTAAAAATAATGTCCTGATATATTTTTAGAATGATAAAAATACTTCGAAAAAAATGAACCGAATATACAAGTTTAATTTATAAATATTTATTAAAATACATAAATATATAAAAAAAATTACCGTCTAGCAAATAAAATATTTTCTTACAATTATCTTTTGTTTGTATGTTTCCATGACAACATACAATAACTATAAACAAAAAGATCAATGTACAATTTTTTTTTTATACATGTATTAGGTATTTATTTTATTAACGAATAAATTATAAAAATTAGAGTATATAAATAGTTCCAGAAACAATCTGACTAGTTCTAGGATTTTTCATTATCCATTTTTAAAGTAACAGAATAAATACTATAAGCGGGTTGCATAAAACATTGTTAAAAGTTAACTTATTTTCTCGTTAACTTACCAACTAACGGGACGATTCAAAAATAGTTGACAATTTACTTGGCAAGTTAACTAATTGATTAAGTTTTAATCAACTGGCCTGCAAAGTTTTCTTTAACCAAAAATAAAATATATAAAACAAATTTGAAAAAACCTACAATAGTTTGTTTAGTAACGGTACCGATAATTACAAGCGAAATTAAAGGAAACTTACACTTTTAAAATCATAAAGTGAAAAAAAAGATTATGCAAATTTGAGTAATTACTAGATAACCTAAATTTTACTGTAATATTTTATATTTTTTTAAAGTTTTTGTTTAAATTTCTACAATACTTGAATTATTCTATAAAAAGAAATATATGTTATATTTAACATAGTAAAAATCTTTCAGAACTCATTACATAAAATAAAACGGCTCTAGGTATTGAGTTCTGTATTAATATTTATTAATAATCGTCCGTCTTTATCAGGAAAAATGATACAAATGACATTTACAGTAAATAATATAGAAAGAAGTTACTGGGTAACAAAATAAGTAACTATATCATAAAAAAATGTTATAAATTTTTAATTAATAGAAGCTAAATTTTATTTAAACCCGTGCCTTTATTTATGATCTAGTCACTTATTTGTTACCTAGTAACTTGTTTCTATGTTCTATCTATTTACTGTAAATATCATTTGTATCTATTTTCCTGATGGAGACGAACGTTGGTTCGTCGAAACGTCGATTACTAATAAATATTAATACAGAACTTAAACCTAAAGTTTTATAAGTATATCTAAAATTAGAGAAAATCCTATCATTTAATAAATAAATGAATTACTGTTATTTATTTTATTGAATTTTCTTATACACTACAAAAAATTAGATATTTGTTGTTATTTTCGAGTGTGTTAATGAAAAATTTTATTAACACAAAATTTGTTGTTAAATAACACACATTATATTGTGTCGAAGTGTTCAAATATATTTTTTAATATATTTAACAATTCAACTTACGATATTTAATATCTAACACTATTGTATTTTGTTAAATTAACAAAATTTCGGTAGTGAGTCTCCTAGAACACCAAAGTTTGTTAAAATTGTATTAATTTAACACAATTATTTTTTTATCGTTTACTTTGTTGATAAATTTACAGAAAATATACAAAATTCTAATATTATTCTGACACTGTATAGCTAAAATATTTTTACTAAACATTTTCAAATTAAACTAATTTAGTTTTTTTTTTTTTTTAATATTTTTTCATATTCTTTCTCAGAAAATACCAATTTCATTTTAATGAAACTCTTGCAATTGGAAACACATTTTTCTAAAACTGCATATCCCTTCTTCAACACATATAAATAAATTTCGTAGAAATCCGTGTACATATATAAACAAAAGTCATGCGCATTAGTGCATCTTCTTTTTTCTTACCTTTTTGTCTACTGAATGCTTTCATTGTTTTTATTCCCATCCCGGCAAAGCGCTTCAAAGAGTTTATATACATTTGAGTTAACTTTATACAGTGGAGAGAGATTATAACAGACTAGTTATGTTACAATATTTAAAAAAAAAACACCCAATTTTTCCACACACACAACGTCACAATATATATATTAAATCTTCTTAAAACTAAATATAAATACTATATTTAATAAAAATCATATATAAAATGCACAGCACACTTGATGTAAACTTGTAAACAATCGATTTGCTTTTTTAATAAGATTTAAGCACACTTTTAATATAGTCCCCCCGAGGCCAGCACTGAGGCTGGGATTGCACACACATTCATATTGTCCATATATCAGTCACATTGTTTCCGATTAGTGTTTATAATCGAACGCGAATAATCGCCTAAACATAACCTCAAAATAAATTCGTCGGAAGAAAGAGACCAGCACCTGCTTGTATACTAGTATTGAATGAGAACTACGCATGTGTCCCCCGAATAACAGTGCTATGCGCTTGTGCAAAGAACCACGAGCCTAGCTGGTATCCCCACCACGGCATGCCGGTTCGCTTCTGACTTCGAGAAGACGCAGTTTTATGAATGAATACTCTCTGAACAGGGTAACTTTCCCCGTGCGTCTAAGTTTGGATATAAAACTTAAATGCGTGAGAACCGGAGGAGAACTTGACCCAAGTGTGGCTAGTTTATCGCTCTTTTTCTTTTACGGGCGTTCGTTCGGTTTGTCTCTGTTGCATCCGATCACCTGGGCCGATGAAACAGGCAACGATTAATTATACGAAGAAGTCCCTTGCTCGCCCGGAGGATATTTGTGTAGTAGATTTTCTTCTGTTTTATGTCCCATCAGATATGTTTCAATTTGTTGATGTCGACAAGAACATGTCTTTCCATGTTTGAGGATTTTTTTTTTTAAATCTCTTTGAATATAATCGCGTACAGGTTGGGTGCTTTACTTGGATATTGTTGAAGTAATGAGTGAAAATCAATTTCTATTTATTTACTTATTTCGTATGTTGTTTATTTAGATTTGATAAATGATGGGAAACAACTATATTATGTAAATTTAATACAGTTTAAAATGTATGTGGAGTACATTGAGACATCGATCTTTTGATTAAATTACTGTATTTGCCCGAATATAACGCGATACCGAAATTTTTCATAAAGATATTTAGAAAAAAAATAATCCGAATTTAAAACGATTCATTCATATTTCCTTAAAGAATTCAAAGAAAATTAAATTCTAGACCTGGAATTCAGCGCGAGTCAATTTTTTAACGGGAAATAATTAGTTAAAAAATATCGCGTTATATTCGAGCAAATACAGTAATATAAAACTATTACCTAAAGCTTTTTTATTTTAATAAAATGAGTTCTGAAAGATATTTTTACTATGTCAATGCAGTTTACTAAAAATTAATCGTAAAGTTTTTGATATTATTTGTATCGAAACTTTTCAGAACTCATTATATTAAATATAGGCTTTAGATAAATGTCTGGAACACTCGGCAAAACCTAATGATCATTAAGCTACATTCAAATCCATTCACACTGTGATTTTAGCGGTAGCAATATAGCTAATACTGCATCCCCATTCTACTGCTACTGCTAAAACTGCAATTTGAATGTAGCTTAATGGTCATTACGTATTGTCGTGTGTCGCAGGCTAAAGATTATGTATTATTTTTATTAAAATTCGACGTTTCGACTCATTACACATGACTCATTATCAGAAATTTGTCTTTGATAATTACATTGTTTATTTTCGCTTATTGATTACTGAAAATGTGTAAAAAAAAGGTGCAAGAAATACAATGTATACCGCTCAGGGTAGTCAGAAATTATTACTTGGCATGTATTTTTATTTATTTTTAGTTTAATTTCTTGTTTAGAACGATTTAAGAAAAAATCGTACCTATATGTCCGACTCGAAATAAAAAGCTCTTTTTGTGTTTCGCCCAGATTTCTTGGCCTCGGCCACAAATATCTAGGCTAAAGACAATAATCATCGTTTTCTACTCTTCGTAACATAATAAACTATTTTCTCAGAGTATTCAGTAAGGCAAGCTGTTTCAGAACTTTTGCAATCACTAATTCTAGTATGAGAAATCATATAATATAATCTATATATTATACATAATAATTATCCAAAAATAAATATACATACATATATATATATATATATATATATATATATATATATATATCGCTACAACTAATAATTAAATAAATTAAATTTATTCACGATCCCGGCTACATAGATCAAAGTGGTAATTTGATCTACCTCTTTAATATCTCGCTAAATATTTTTCTTCATCTATTTCAGAGCGCTACCTATCTAGCAAGAAATTATCTACTAATTTTCGTTGAAGGCATACATAGAGCAATTTCTAGTCGATAAAGTAAAAAGAATTTACGCAAACGATAATGTAAAATTAATTCTATAATATCGACAATTTCCTTTTCATATAGCATTATAATAATGTTTGAAATGTTTTTGTGTCTGTGTGTGTGTGTGCGTTGATATATGAAAGTTAAAAAGAGTACCTTTCACAAGATACATGGAATAGAACAAGTCATTTGGCGAACGCAACAGCAATTGATTATTGCAAAATACATGTTTCTTGTTTCATGTATATAATGTTATATGTATGTGTATGTACAAATTTATTTATTTTATGTATATATACATTTAGATTTGCATTAGAATAATACTAATCAATTCGTTAGGGTTATGTTTTAGAATTTGACAAATTTGAAACATGAATAATATTACTAAATAATTTATATAATAATGTACCTATACAGTAAAAAATACGTGAAATTATCTAGTGTCCCGTTTGGGACACACCAAAAATAATATAAAACTAGCAAAAAAAAACATTAAATTAACACCAACATTTTTTGACATTATTGTAAAGTGTAATTTATTACACAATATTCGTGTCAATTTTTACACATAATAATTTTTTTACTGTGTATATTTAATTTTATAAATAAGCCCTACTTTGTAATTTAAATTGCCAGATTTGTCAGAAATTGCATATTCTATAAAAGAAACATTAATTATAACAAATCATGTAACAAATATACTGTTCTATACAACTGTTAGTAATTTTAAGGTTATTTGGTATGCATTTTTATTTATTTTTAGTTTCGTTTCATTTAGAACGTTTAAAGATATATGTCACTAGAAATAGAATGCTCAGTGTATATAAAATATTATCTAATAAACAAATAATCTAATTAAAATTAAATGATACTCCTATATATTTATTACATATTTTTCTCTGCATGAATCGCTTAACTTTTCACGATCAAATACTAATTTTTCTTCAGCTACGAAAAGCAAAATTCTCACATACATACATATAAATCAAAATCAAACAGCAAAAATGAACAGAATATTCCTTCCAGTAGCTTCAAACATAAACCTAGCAAGCACTCATCCATAATTACCTCAATACATTACCCATCAAAGCAAAACAAAACGAAAAACCGATCGAAACAAAAGCAAAACGAAACAAAATCACATCATCTCGCGCGCATCGTTGGTGTGCACCTGTGTGATGCTGCACTACAAGCAGAGGCAAAAGTGGTGCACTTTATATAAAACTGTGCAACTTCTTGAATCAAAACTCATCATACACAGTTTATATACAGTTCATACAGACTCGGTATATTATGTACATAACCGGTTTCTTTGTCTATTAATATCTTTCCTCGATTATTATTTTTTATTTTCTCTCTTCATCCGAATTCGAACATATTTAAGGTGTGACAATAAAGTTACAAGAATAATTGAATTGCAAATGAAGAGCAGACTTTCAAAACGCGTTTTGTCCAAATTTCATAATTTGCAGAAAGAAACAAAATTCATTGACAGAAAGTGACACATTAAATCTGAAAGTGCATTATATCACATGGACAAAAAGCGTATTTAATGTCCAAGTAACTTTCAATATTTATTTCAGACGAAGCCAATATGCGTTTTCAATGTCGAATTTGCCTTAAAAAACGCGTCATGTAATACAATCACTAACTAAAAATTTTACATTTTGGACAAAACGCATTTTGAAAATCTGCTCCTCAAATTTCGAAAAGAAATCTTCTCGGATATTTTGTTATTTTACATTTTTTTTCACAAATATCAACTAATTGTCTCTTAATGAGAATAATTGCTTCATTATGAAATCTTCTACTGTTTAACTGCACTGACAAAAAATATTACTTTAAAACCAACGATTTCACTATTAATTTAAAAGTAAATAAAGTTTTGATCTGTAAGATTGAGTTTTTATAATAGAAATAAAAATTTTAATAAAAATAAATAATAGTAAGTTATAGCTGGGATTTCTAATGGGGTCCATGTCTTGCTCTAGATCCACGGTTTTTTACTTTTACCTCAAAAGTAATCGTTTTTTCGAACTGAAAATTTATGTTTTTCTAATAGAAATAAAAAATTTAATAGAAAAAGTTAATAATAAGTAACAGTATAATTTCTTTCAAATATTTGTATATAATTATTAACTATTTAGTTACGAAACAGTATTTTTCTGGAATAAATATAAAATTGTGAAATTATTAATAATAATATTATTCAGCTCAAATGTAGTTTTATTTTTAAACTAAATATTAAATCAGTTATGCTGTTACTTACTATTATTTTTATCAATTAAAATTTTTATTTTTATTAGAAAAACATAAGTTTACAGTTCAAAAACATGTTCATTTTTGAGTTAAATGTAAAAATCTCGGATCTAAGGCAAAATATTTATTTCAAAAATTAAATAAGTCATAACAATTTACTGTTGACGAAAATAAAATAATTCTGAAAACTTTACTGTCACACCTTATAATATAATATACAGTTTTATAAGTTATGCAGTTTTTTATCAATTAGTACAATTTTGTCATTAGGCATATAGTATTTTAGGCCATTCGGCTGTTAGGTATTGCTACCGATGGTAAATTGAAGAGAGTTAAGCTGACTATAGTGTTTTATATTAATATTAATGTGCCTTAATCATACTTCATTTTGTCGTGAACGACTTAACTGGTTAAAGTTTGTAACTCGTATATAATATGAAGAGATATTGAAACATACGAGTACTTGGTAGATACATAAAATGACAAGTTTATGCTTAAAGAATAATTTTACTTTTTAAGAGTTAATCGTCTGATTTAATTAACTTGTTGTAATTTCATTTAATTTCAGTGATAGTATAATGCTTATATTTAATTATACGTTTATATATTTTAACTATTATTATTCCAGTAAAAATATAATGGTACTTAACATAGTAAAAAATGTTTCAAAACTCATTATTATATTAAAATAAAACTGCTTTAAGTTAAAGTGCGTCTTCATCAAAATAAATGACATTATAGTAAATAACAGAATACAGAAACAAGTTATTAGGTAACAAAATAAGTAACTAGAACATAAAAATTTTATAAATTTTTTTGACTTCTATTAATTAAAAATTTAAACTTATACTTTTACTTTACTTATTTGTTACCTAGTAACTTGTTTCTATCTTCAGTTATTTACATTAATGTCATTTGTATCAGTTTTCCTGATGAAAATGCACATTGAGTTCGTCGAAACGTCGATTATTAATAAATATTAATACAGAACTTAAACCTAAAGCTATTTTATTTTAATATTCATTTACATATATACTTTGAAAGATTTGTAAATTGTTTTTCAATATGAAAACAAAATGTTATACATAGTTTATTTCGTGTTCTGGTTAAACTCATGAATAACTAACCAGGCTTTCAAATTTAACCATAAATTTTATAAGTGAAACTTATAAATTTAACCATTTTTTAATATAACCAGTACATAAAATACAAAAAATGTTTTTTTTTTCATTAGGTACGTATTTAATTTAACCAACTATCAAATAATTTTAACCAAAACTCAAAATACCAAAACATACATCTTTCAAAATCTAATCTCTTGAAACAACAAACAATAAAATAAAAATGTAATAAAATAAAGTTCACCATTACCATTTCATAAAATTCAAGCAACACCATTCTCAAATTTACATTACAAACTCGTCAAGAACCCATAGTAAAATAATTAACCCATAAGGGTTACAGGTATTATGTTCTGTAGTATGACTAGAGAGAGAAAATACAGCCTCTCTACTAGGTACAAGAGCAGTAAACCCAGGTTGAATTTATGAATGATGGAAACTGGTTACCTGTTTGGAAAAAGATATAGTTATGCAGTGCACAATAGGTAAACAGTTGTATTATAAGTCCTAGTACTTTAACGTCTAAGTCGTAATATTTCTTGGAAAAGCTATTCGTGAATTATGAAAGAAAGGAGATTCCAAAATTTTGTACATTTTTGTGACTGCATTGCTTATATGAATGAAATTCATGAATATAAGAAATAAGTTTGTTTCTACGTTATTTTATACTATAAAATAAATATGTACAATAAATGTAAAAATATTTTTATCATTTATTTTATTTTATGTATGATTTTTCACCGACCATCATAACACATATGATAAGGGAGATATTGTAATTACAGAAAATTTGATATAACGACATTTTTTTACAGATAGCACGAATTAGATTTATAGTAACACGAATCAACTGTTTATTGCGTGATGTCCCTCTGTCAGTGTGTCTGTCTGTAGACATGTGTAGAGCAAATTCGGCTAAACGATTTAAAAAAAATTCATATTTAAGTTTCGGAGATGATTATCTCAATTTGATCAACTTTTGATAAAAATCTACCAACTGAAAGTGGTAATTTACTGATGTCACTTTTATGTGTTTTACGAATATTTCGCATCAAAGATAGGTATATTTCGAAAAAAAAATTTAACATTATTTTTTAAATATTTTACTATACAAATTATAACACCAAGCACTGAGGATGCCATCTACGATGTATGGCGAAACGTATAACTATAGATTATTTTTATATATCATCATCAAGGAAAATAATATAATATAAATAAATAATAATATAATGAGTTCTGAAAGATTTTTGACTGTGTTAAGGTTTCAAGTTAATGCTAATAAATATTTGTGGGGATATATTTAAACTGATGAATTATAATCGGAATATGATTTTTTTATTAATAATCCAATAATAACCTAACCTAACAATATTAGTATATGACGCAGATAATAAATTGCAAATATACATATATCTCCGATGAATAAACTAACTATACGTATACATCTCTGTGCTTTCAACATCCAAATATACAAGCGGTAAGGTTCCTTTCAACTATTACAGAATTACCAGCAAAGCGATAGATAATGACACAAATAGACATGAAACGCGTCGGTTCTGTTGATGTTCACTGCAAATTGGTATCGACATTTTTGCACAGATCATCACATTCATACCTGAAAAAGATATATTCGTCCGCTCTTTCTAACCTTACTCGTCTGTCTTCTCACTTCGTTTTATACGTTCGGGTTTTTGTTCACGGATCATTTGAAGATTTCGTTACAGGTGCACTGTGTACATGGATTTCATGACATATTGTGAATGAACTATGGATTTTTTTTTGCTATTTTAGCGTAGAGTAGTTTGGTTAGGTTCTCATGGAAAACTAGCGAGATGTGCAATTTTTCTATAGAAATGAAATTTGATAATTGTATTTACTTGCAGAAAAAAACTAGGCTATTGAATATGACATCTGGGTCATCTGGATTATAAGTTTTCAAATATCCAATTTTAGTATTAATCAATCAATTTAATAATATCAGAAGAACAGAGCTTTGTTTGTTCAAGAAGGAGTGAATCTTTTACACAGTAAAGAATTGCTTATTTAATAATATAATGGCTAATGCCATTTATATGTTTAACATTTTCTCACATCATTCGTTTGATTTAAATAAATCTGATGTTATTGTTATTGTTATTCAAAAAAGTAGAATAGAATTAAGCATAAAATAAAAACTATCACTTGACTTATTTTAAAAAAATGCAAGGTGGATTTATAATGAGTGTAACAAACTGTGAC
Organism: Clivina fossor; assembly: GCA_963966155.1. Lineage (NCBI taxonomy): Eukaryota > Metazoa > Arthropoda > Insecta > Coleoptera > Carabidae > Clivina > Clivina fossor. The sequence continues at coordinate 14,137,405 of OZ014559.1, read as the reverse complement.
AACTTGTGGAAATCATTTTGAACAAAAAAATGTCATATAAATCTATAGGTTCTATTTTAGTTAGTTAGTTAATTTGTAGGTGTCGTGCTTGTATTTGGACTAAAGGAACACATTTTGAGAATCTAGTGTTATAAAATCGTACACTTTCTTTCGTTTTCAAATTACGTATTAATTATGTTAAATATAAAGCTTATTAAAATAAAATTGCTTTAGGTTAAAGTTCTGTATTAATATTTATTTATAATCAACATTTCAACGTCCGTCTTCATCAGGATAAATGATACTAATGACATTACAGTAAATAACATTTAATGTCATTAGTATCATTTATCCTGATGAAGACATACGTTGAAATGTTGATTATAAATAAATATTAATACAGAACTTTAACCTAAAGCAGTTTTTATTTAAAAAAATCAAATCTCAATTTTATTTCTCATAACAGTCTATTCACCTTACATGTTTCTTTCAAAACAAAAAACGAATTAATAAAAAAAGTCACTAGGCATAATTTAAGCTAATTGACGAATCACAGTAGGATATCCATTTCGAACAGAATTTAATATACCCGGTGAATATCATCTATAATATATACCAGATGCATATTAAATTTTTTTCTATAAAAAACACCAATTAAAAATATTTTATATTCCGACGTTAGCTACTGTCAAAAATCCTAAAAATCATTTTTAACTAGTAGGCAAAGGCGCAGGACCGTATTTTTAATTAATTTCTTATACTGTTTATTAATAATAACTTAGTAACGTAGCGATGGTTATCCTTTACACACGTGTATTGTATTGCCATCTTTGTTCATATTGATTATAATTAGAGATAGAAAAAGATGCAATGAACGGAATAGTTGAAGACGTGCAACTTGGATTAAACAGTGGGAGGTCCGACAAGATGGAAATACTGTACTATACGAATCGATATACTACCAAGTACTAATTATGTGTAATAAAGTACTACTGGGTACTTACGTACCATATAACTTGTAATAGACCTTCGGTTTCATCTTAAAAGTATTTTTATATTACTTTATAGGTTTTATTATATGCTCTGTAGCTGCTGTATGTAAAAAATATATAGAATTTTTTGATACAAAAATATACGAGTTGCATGAAGCAAGCTTATACTTGTATTCTGTATTATTCTATAAGCTCTATAAAAATAATAAAAATCAGTTCCCGAAATTTTTAACGATTAATTGGTTCAGTCCTATTTAACTGGTTGTTTCATTTTATATTGAGCAAAACTCGGTCGTCCTGATATTGAATTAAGTGTTATAGAATCACCTCAATTTTCTATCAAAGTTGATAAATTTAAGCAGCATTGCTAACAACTAAAGACAATAGAAACAAATGTAATATCTGTCATTTTCATTTTTTATTGTGGCTAATTAATATTTGCTAATGTTTGTTAGGAACGTTACAGAATTGGAATGAAAATGAACAATACAAAACACAGATTTGTACAGTTAAAATTTAGTTTTCAATAAAACTTGACAATTTTTGGACAGAGAATTTTAAATAATAATAAATTCTTAAAGATTTTCTTAATATGTTAAAATTGCTTGTGCTGTAAAGAAAAAACTTTGGCCCGTATTCTCACCTCACTTTTTCGTGAAAAAGTGCTTTTATCATTATTTTCAAAATAACTTTATGCTTCTGTTTTTCATCAAATATAAATAATTTTTCTATTTTTGATCATTTTTATTATATTTGTTATTATAAAATTTAAATAAACTATTTTAAACTGCTTAATAAATGATTTTAAGCGAACGTCAAAACTACTTTTGGCAAAAATCACTTTTATAAATGAGGTGAGAGTTCGGACATCGGACCTTATTTTTTATCATTACAAGTAGGTATTACTAAACCAATATAAATTGGTCTATTTGGCTCACATCTATAAAAGCTATAGTTTTACAGAATGTTGTATCTTTCAAGTAAATGGAATTGTTCTATTGATAGAAAATGTGAAATAGATGTGAAGCGAATCCATAAGTTTGACATATACATATGTACTTTATTAAGAGTACACCTACACTGTAAAAAATTAATGTAAATTTACATATTCTACAATGTATTTTTACAAAAAAACATGTAATAGTACGTTAATTATTGAAGTAAAAATTACAAAATGCTGCTATTTTACTGTTAACAATTATGTAAAATTACATAAATATATATTACATTTTTTACAGTGTATAATTTGTCAAAAATTTTGATTTATACATTATCTAAATGCTTCTATTTATTTAATGTCACTGTACTATATTTATTTATTTTTAAGATACTAAAATTTTAATCTACACAAGTACTATCCTATTTATTATCCTACATGCAAACTTCTTCATAAACTTGCTGTCACCAACTCACAAATCTGTAAAAAATCAGATCATGTAAACTTAAAAACAAAACAAAAAAAACCCTTATTTTACTACAACCCTCTTTGTCCCCCCTTTGTAGAAACCTCCATTGGGTAACCCGAAACAGGCCGACCACATTAAGCGAATGCATACATACACACAGAAGCCTAGTCTGGTGACAGCTAGCCTCTACGCCGGGTACCTGACACACTTCCGGTCCCGTCTTTAGAACATCCAGAAAGGCACACCACCAACCAGCCCAGGCCATTGGGACCCCGATTGCGTATATATACGTTGCTTACTTCACGTCCGTTTCAGCTTGCCTCTGTCCCCACCCCCACCCCCGACCCGAGCCTTGTCGGGGGAACACCTTCTGTATGTGTGTGCTTCGACCGTTTCCGGTCGCTCGAGTTTGGATTTGGCCTGTGTGTAGGTGTGGGTGCATAGGAGAGAAACACCGAGGGGCCCTTAAAATAGACTATATAGTCCATTCACTTTCAGAACGAAGCATTCTATGGAAGATAGGATAATATTTTTCAGTTTGTGATTGGCTGAAATTTGCAACAAGTTTACGAACTTTGGCTACGATTATGACTGATATGACCGCAGGTCAACCAGACCTGAAGATATTTGGTTAATAACCAGATTCATGAGAACAAAAAGCCACAGTATATATTTTATTTGACATATAGATTAATTATTTATTAACATACTAAAAAATCTTTCAGAACTCATTATATTAAAATAAAACGGCATTAGGTTTAAGTTAATATTTATTAATAGTCAACGTTTCGACGAACTTAACGTATGTCTTCATCATGAAAAATGATACAAATGGCATTTAAAATAAATAAACAGAACATAGAAATAAGTAACTATAGGAAACAAAATAAGTAACTAGATCATAAAAATTTTAAATTTTTAATTAAAGGAAGTCAAATTTTATTTTAAACAGATTTAGGTTATGCAAATTTTGTTAGCTAAATTTATAGGATTTATTGTCGTGCAGCTATCAATGAATAGAGTAAATAGAGTTGTTAAATTTTAATAAAAATTATGTTTTTCTTTATTTATACTTATACATATTAACAACAACATTTCTGTGACAATTATGCCACTTTCACTATCATTCGAAAAATCTATTTTTGGAATCCAGTTTCCACATAACCCCAAATGATGCATATGTCAAAAACGTCGAAAAATATACTTAAAGTCATGTGATTTGCAAGTTAGGTTCTAATTGCTTAAATTTTCATATTCTAAATTCATCATGTATCATCACTTAAATTTAAACATTTTAAATCTAATTCATAAATCTCAAATTTGTAAATTAAATCCATCATGCAACTAGGCTTTAGACAGTGAACTATAGATTATTGTTATTATTTCTGTTTAAATAATTTCGTGTACAATAAAAATAAATTATTATGAATATTATAATAAGATGTGACTGATGAATGAATGCATTATGTTTAGAATAATTCAAATCTTTTTCAAGCATATATAGTACCAGGTAAAAACATCAAATACGTCATGGTCACAGCTAACGTGATCCGACTACCAGACGTATTTTATAGCAAAAAGCGTCTACCACAAACATATCATACACTGTCTGCCTGTCTATGCATATGGAATATATACAAATCATACAGTTTGCCCATTACAAGGATACAAAAAACTTTTCATATTTTTGCTTAAACACAAAATCACGCCCTTTGCCACAGTATTGATAAGATTTTTTAACGGGGTATAGATTTGAATAAGAATTAAATATTAAATACGCTAACACAAATTGAACGTATTTATTATGCACTTTATAAATACAAGTAAATAAAGAAAAACTAAAAGTAATAACTAGAAAAATAAATGTCACATTTTGATGTAATATTAAGAATAAATTTGGATGCATATTTCGTCAGTCGATTTCTTGTTCCATATCACAAAACCTTACTTTCGAGAAAATGATGTTTAAATTTTCTGAACTGAATTGTTTATAGTAAGGATATGAAACGAATTAGAATTTATTATATTTCCGAAACTATTAAAATTATAGCATCCACAATTGTTAAAATAGATAGAAAACAAATAAATATTATTAAAATAACTCAATTTGACCAAATATGGCGTATGGAACAAACAAGAATAGATAACGATACAAAATCAAATTAATTAATTTAATTTTACAAAATCTATTCATCACTCTAATGCTCTATACAAAATTATATATAGAAAATATACAAAATTAATACATTTTACGCGATATAGAATAAAATGTAGATATTTTACATTTTGACAATTTATTTATTTGAAAATTGCATATTTATCAATATTATCAATAATAATATTTACTGCTTCAACTTAATAAGAAATTCTTTAAAAAACTGTACTCTTAAATATGAATTGATAATAATACATAACTTAAATGAGAGTTTAAAGTTTCTAATATCGATACGCATTCAGTTCATTCACTCATTTTTCTATATGGACTGTCACGGACAAAGTGAGCATGCTTGTGTATAAAATATTCTATACAGATTTCTATATAGAATCAAATATTGGATCATGTAATATTGAAAATTTTGTTTGTACAGAAAACTATACATATTTTTGTATAGAAAAATGATGTATCGTGTAAAGTCAGCATAAAAATATATGTACGTAATAATTTCAAACAACTCATACATTTATGTATATTCTCTAAAAATGTAAAACCCAATGACACAACTGGTTTCATTTCTACGAAAAAAATATATTTGCACAAATTTATCAATATTATATTATTTACTTAAATTCTTGAATTTTATTTAATTAAAATTTAAGTATTAAACATATATTATAAAACTGTTTTTCCCAATTAACAGATATTCAAACATCTTCAATAATTTTTTTTTAAATTGCAATTAATATTTTTTTTCAATTTTAATCAATAATAATAATAATTAAAATAAAAATGCTTTAGGATTAAGTTATGTATAAATTTTAATATAAAAAAAATCAATATACACTACGTATATCATTAAAAAAATTATACATTTGTATAATTTTTCCTGATGATAATATAAGTAGAGTATATCGAAACATCGATTTTTTAGTTAAAATTTATGCAGAACTTAATTCTTTAAGCCTTTTTAATTTAATATAATGAGTTCTGAAAGATTTTTTACTATGTTTTAATAATAATTATTGTTATTTACAAAAATAGATAATTTTCAGCATTTTATATTTCACACTATAAAAATCTCTGTAAATTTACATTGATAATTATGAAAAGTTTACGACATATTTTATTGTAATTTTATAATTTTTTGGTAAATTTAAAATATTTTATAAAAATTAAAATACAAAAAAAATACAGTCAAATAACCATTATTATCAATGTAAATTTACATAAATTTTTGTACATATTATGTTTGGATATTGATCTAATTTAATTAGATATTTTTCTCACTTTGCTGTATATTTCTATATTCTTTTTCGGTAATTTATCTTGCAGTTTTCGATTATTTATCTAACCTTTCAATTTAAAATAACAATTATGTTTTGATATATTAATCTAATATTATTAAATATTTTTTCTACTTGTTGAATATCTCTATATTCTTTTTCGCTGATTTATACAGTTTTCAATTATTTATCGAAACTTTCGATTTAAAATAACAATTTGATTTGCAGATCTAGATGAAAGAAATAATGCTTAGAAAATATCATCTAATTACATAGACCATCTATAATTTAGTCATCTAATTCGTATTAAATAAAACACAGCTTTTTAATTTTTTCTGTGTACTTACATAAAAAAAATATTCATCATTATAGCAAATAAATTAAAAAAAATCTTACAGATGTTCAAATATTTCTCAATATTCTGCGAAATAAAGACAAAACTAATAATGTCAACACATTGTTAAAGCGAGATAGCCTATATATATATATATATGATAAAGTACAAACAAGTTAAATATCAATAAACATTTGCTTACATTAGTATGATCATACATGTACGATACGAGTAAATATAATGTAGTTTAAACATATTGAGACAGGCGACAGACATTCTGGAACAGATATAATAAATAAATGATTTGTTCTCGAAAAACTGCGACGTCGCTGGATTGTTAGCATGTGGTGACGTTCAGAGTTTTATGTTGAATTTTGTTCTGTTTTTGGAACTAGATGACTAACTAGATCTTTTATTGTTTGAGATTTACTATTTAAACTAATTGCGGTTTTTTTCAAATGGTATTGTAAGTACAATTTCGTAATATGATTCACATGCCGCATTCTTTTGAAATATTATAGTTTGGTAATTAAATTCGACAAGGCAAAATTAAAGCTTAAATTTTCATCAAAGTTTTATATTTTTTGTCTTGATCTCATAAACGCATTGACGGGAATTTGTAATTAAAATATTTTATTAACACATATATACATATATACTGATATTAAAGCTCAGTTTTTGAGTGTTTTAGTTCATTTGTTTAGTCCAACTCTTATGACAGTTAAGTTGTTTTAATACCGATATTAGCTAAAACCAATTTTAAAACCGAGCTCGTAATAACGGGCAAATATATTTCAAAATATAACTCTAAATTTCGTAGAATGAGTTTGTCTATGGACATACTATCAGAAATAAAATGTTTGTTTTTTGCATATTTTAAAACATTTAAACATTTTCGTTAAAATAACGGTTCGTTAACATGAAAATTCTTGGATTCCGTAAGAAATCTTTCGATGTATATTGCAACGAAACTATATTTTAAAGAACTTATATATAAAAATAAAGTATAGAAAAAATATAAGAATTGATATTATAAAACCTCAGCAATACAAAAAATATATATAAAAAAATAATCACAAAAAATACTGAAATTAGAAAAAAAAAAACATCATACGTATTATTCGTCGGCTCAGTGACAAAATTATAAGGTTCCTTTACAAATTTTGGTACTTAAATATTTTTTGTTGTACAAAGCATTCTGAATAGCTGTTTTTTTATCTTCAAATTATTGTAAAAATAGTTTATATTTTATTTATACTAACTAATAAAAAGCAAATCAAATAATTCAATAATTTGATATTATATTTGTGAAAAAATATTTAAAAATACAAAATTTCATTTGTTATTCGACTGAACTACTATTCGTCACATCACCTAGTGTCTGCTAATATTATTAGTTAATGTTGTTAGCAACATTGCTAAAACCTAACAACTTCATTAGAGAATTAAAATAATCTTTATTTATTAATATATGCAATTAATGCATATCCACTAGTAAAATATTAAAAATTTAAAGAAAAAAAGAAAACTTAAAACACTTAAATCACAAATTTTCTTTGTCAATTTCTAGATATACTGTCAATATATACACAAATTCGATATCCAAAATTATAGTTCCTGCCATTAACACTTCCGATTACAATTTTATCTGTTACCTGTCCGATAAATCACCCCAGCACAACCCTGACTGAACGAAAAAAAAAACAATAGATACACCTCAATTTTAATACTTTAATCCATTCAAAAGCATTATAATTTCGAAACTTGGCCAACAGTAGCCAGTACGTGCACAACCGGAAATCATATATTACTAAAGGGACTGCACACACATACATAGAGACCACCCTATAATCCCCGCGTCACCCCTCTAAGAAAGCAAAATCTTCCATCGGTCGCTTGCATTAAGACAAACGAAGAGATTTCTTGTCTTTATTTTGTTAGAGAGCTCTTGAACTTGAAAAAATCTTTGAAGTATGTATATATATATATATTGAAGTGGTCTACTTATCGCTGGGTATATATTGGGGTCTGCTTGAACCCATTATGCTTCATTTGTTTTTTTGTCGGTGTGCGGCTGTGATTTAGGTCAGTGTGTGACGCATGCGCGTTGAATGAATTTTGTTAATGAATAGAATTGAGTTATGAATGGAAAATCAAAAATAATGCAGTGTTGTAAAGTGTAATACAAAAATAAAGTAAAATTTGTTAAGAAATCATTAAAAAATGAATCATAAAAATAGTTTACATGATTTATTTTTTCCTAATAATTCAATAGAATTATATATTTTTTCTAACATAACTTAAAATTTTAATTAAATTAACATCAATCAGTGTGAAGTGATTTACAAAAATTTGTCTCCCTATAATTTTATGATCTAGTTACTTATTTTGTTATCTTGTAACTTGTTTTTATGTTCTGTTTATTTACTGTAAATGTCATTTGTATCATTTTTCCTGATGAAAACGTACGTTGGATTCGTTGAAACGTCGATTATTAATAAATATTAATACAGAACTATAACCTAAAGCCATTTCATTTTAATATACATAATGAGTTCTGAAAGATTTCTTACTATAATATAATCAAAAGATGTTGAAATAATAATACATATAATATAATAAATATTTGTTAGAAGTAAATTCTATTAAAAATTTAAGTTAACATAGTAAAAATCTTTCAGAACTCATAATAATAAAATAAAAATGCTTTAGGACGTTTCGATATACATAGAAGTATAATTCATTAAGTTACTTACAACAAAGATTTAAAAATCTTCTATACAAAGTGAACTGAAAATTAATCTTCCGTAAATAAATGAAACTTAATATGGCATTACTAATTATTTTAGTTGCACTAAATTAATTTTTTTCATTTTAAAAAAATATTAAACAATGATCATAAAACTGGGTGAAGATATATATATGTAAAGTAAGTGATGAGAAAATAAAAACGTTTAAACAAATTATGTTTATGATTAACATTTAAAACAATAATTTAGTTTGGCTTTTATCACTTCTGTAATTAAAATATACATGTGTAATTGCTCTTGTAATTTGTGTGAAATTAGACAAGTTCTCGTTATGTTTCTGTCCATATTCTAAAAGTCGAATTACATTACACTTTTCTCATCTATTTCCATACTAAATATCTCAATTCATTTTCGTTCAAATATTGTTAGATTTTCTATATTAGAAATCAATATTAATCGTGTACTATTACTGAGTAAAATCAATGTTTTTTGTTTGTTGTTTTTGTTTCTGAAGCATTTGAAAACGAAAACTTACGGATCGAAACATTTCTAGCTGATTGATAACAGCGAATGTGATAACCAGGGGTGTCGAGTCGTAGAGTCGAAAAATTTTGCCGGTGTCGATTTTTATTGTTGCGACTCTGACTTTTTTCGTTAAAGCAAAAAATTTACAAATATAAAATCAAGTCAAACAAAAGAACAAAACAAAAGACAATATAATATTAAACTTTTGTTAATACAATATTACTGAACACTATGTGAAAATATATTGTATCTTTTTGATAAATAAATTCAGCACATTTAAAATAATTAGTAAAATTATTTTTATTGAATGTTTTATATTAGTTTTCTATGTAATATAATTATAATCACGGAATATATTTTCTATAGTCAATTTAATGTGATAAAAAATATTTAAAGTTAAGTTAAGTTAGGTACTATATCACCATAGATTTAACTCAAATAAAAAACGATCATCCTATTTATAGAACCATTATTTTGTACAAATATATAAATCTTGTCTTTTTCATCTCACGGTATTCTTCAATTTCACTCATCCAATACGTAAAAAACTTTTCTTAGCATAGTTAAAAACAATCCCGACAATCTTTTGAAAACAAAATGTAAAGCATGTAACCAAAAACATTTAAAACAAATGAGGATTCAACTGATGAAATGACAAAAATAAATAGGCAAATTGTTTTCAGTAAAATTTGTCAACAATCTACCTTCGCTTGTTTTGCATCATTTCACTCAATTTCCTTGTGTTCGAGTGATGAATGAATGAAGCATTGACATTGGAGGGGAAAAACACAGTCGTGTATTCGTAAATGTGCACGCTGTTTGCCAGAATGTTCTTTTTTAGAGCTATTTGAGTGTGTTTTACACGCGTTAGATAAACAGCTAAATGAATGGAATTAGCTATTTGGATAATGTAAACATTATGGGTTATTCAGTTTTTGTTTCTCTCGTAGCACGACGTACACTGTAAAAAAATTGATGTAAATTTACATATTTTTACAGAAAAAAAATCACAAAATGCTGCTATTTTACTGTTAAAAGTTATGTAAAATTATGTAAATATATATTACATTTTTTACAGTGTATTTGATTATAACAGCCAAGAAAATTCTGTAAATTCACTGTATTTGTGTTTATAAATAGTATTTATTTTATTTAATTGTTCAGAAATAAATTTAATAATTAATATTATAGCTAAATATGGCAGTATCATGATTCTCCTACCTAAATAAATTAAAATATATAACATTTCAATTTGCAGGACAATATCATGTAAATGTATAATTGTTCTGCAATGCCATATTCTCATGTTGTATACTATAAGGGAAAAAAACTGATAAAATAAACCGAAATCATGATTATTATAAACAATGTTTTTCCTAGTAACTAGGAGAGATCGGGTACGAAATAGACTAGTGTATGATGAGTGTGAAATTGAAAAAAATGTTGTAGCAAAAGTTGGTGTTAGTCAGTTAAGATGGTTCGGACATGTTGAGCGAATGTCTAATGAACGTTTGGTTAAAAAGATTTATTTGAATGATTTTGATGGTTTACGTTTGCGTGGACGTCCAATGAGTAGTTGGAGTGATATGATTGAGAGTGTTTTGCGTGAGCGAAAGTTTCCAAGTAGTAGGAATAGAAGAGCATGTATGAGAGGAATTATGAATGTGGATGAAGCGAAAGTTGCTTGTTTGGATAGGAGTGTTTGGAGGCGACTGATTTCGGGATAATGAAAAGAGTTTGTGCCACACCCTTTTGGGTATATGGCGTGATTGTGTATGTATGTATGTATGTATGTATGTTTTTCCTATGTAGTCGTCTACGTTCGACTCGTTCGTCGCAAAAATGATAACTATATCCAATTGATAACAGTGTTCATAATTTTAAATTTTATTGTACATATATTGGCTGAAAATCTTTTAAATATTTATTTCTACAATTGTTGCCAAATGCCACATATTTATATTGCATGAATATTATATTTTTTTTCAATTTTGCTATAAAATTCAGCTACAGATCTTTTAAAAAAAAAGTTTATATAAATTGAAAAGCGAGCTAAAAATACTTGTCCAATTTTATATACATACTTATAAAAAGTCTGAAACAATTTTAATAGAAAAATATAAATTCATATTCCAACAAAATGGATACATAAATTGATTATATATCGTAACGAACAAGTAAATATGAAACAAAAAACTGTCACACGTGGTAGAACAAAGCCAACTATTTTTATACCGCACCTAATAATAAACAAACAAGAAAATAATTGACTATCGTTTTTATCAATAAACTATGAAAATAATATAAAAATATAAATTTACATCTTCATTCACGTTATGACCGTTTAATAACTAAACAGAATAATTCAAAACAGAAAACAAAAAAAACGCCAGAATGAAAAAGTTTTGTTATTTTTGAAGTGTATGAAACGTGTAGAGATGCACTACCGGATGTTTTATATTACACGTGTATGGGTGTTAAACCATCACATATGTGTGTGTGTGTGTGTGTGTCGGAACTACAAGGTCACGTGATAAATGGAATGATACTAGAAAATTTATGAATATTTTACTGTTTCTAAATGAGAATTAATGTTAACAGTGTGTGATGTCATTAGACTAAAATATTATACAGAGCGTTTTCATTTCTATGTTCGTCAGTGTTTTGCTTGTGAGTATAGTTATGATTTGGCTCTGTAATGTTGCTGATGTTTACAAAATTTTCAATAAAATGTTTCACATGAGTATTCTGCATATGTAATATGTAATAGTATATTATGTTACGAAGACTAGGAACCGATGATTATTATTCTGTGGAGACCAGATATTTGTAGCCGAGGCCACATACAAAAAAAAGCTTTCTATTCCGAGTGACACATACGATTTTTTTGGTAACCTTAACCAGTTACTAACAGTTGTAGAATACTATGTATAAGTATACCAATATTATTTATATTTGTTACGTGATTTGTAAGAATTAATCTTTCTTTGATCGGACATGCAGTTTCTGACATATTGGTGCATATTACATTTCCTGCACTTCTTCACACATTTTTCAATAATCCAATTAAAATTCAAGCGAAAGTAATAATTTATCAATATGGCCGCTGAAAATGTAAGATTAAATTCATTTGACGTTGTATTTATGTTTGGTGCTATCACTAGTGATGTGTATAGTAACTAACTGCTGTATAATAATGTCATTATTGTACTAAAAACATAATGATCTTTTTCTACATAGACAATATAGTAACGTAATATTAATATTATGATACTCTTGAAGAGAAAAACAAGTTTTATATTATGTTATGTGTTAATAATTACTGCAACTTTTTTAAATATAAGTACACCAGTGTTTCGTAGATCAATGTAGATATTGTAGATGTAGACTTATGGCAGTATTCTATAAGCTCTGTAATGCTACAGAATCTTTTGCCTTTTTTTAATAAATATGTTCGATTCTATAGTACTATAGAATGCAGAATACTACAACATTAGCTTTACTAAATTTCGAAATATTTCGTTTAACAAACTACATATCGTTCGAATTGGACGTCAGTTTAAATAAAAAATAAATTACCAAATACAGTTTATAATCGTTTGCAATCTAACTGTAAATGTCAAATCTGTGATAGCGGATGTTGCGAAGAGGATATCTGGCTTGAGAAGGAAGCAAGCACGCGGCATTTAGTCGGCGGGGCGGAGCGCACAGCGCCAAGGCACGAGACACCTTCGAAAACACAATGAACAACACGACACGCTGTATTTGCAATAGAAAATCTTAAGTGTCTATTTACGGTTTAATCATTGCAACTTACGCCCGGACTCTGAAACTAATTGGAATCGTACAACGGTCCAATGATCGCTATACATTCTTTTTTTCCTCTATCATTCCTTATTTCAATTATGTGGAAAATGTTGATAAAAAAATTGATTTTATAGTTCAGCTTATTTCTATTGATTTATTTTTGAATGTAATTTATACTAATTTGACGCTATTTATGTTAATCAGTAATATATACAAATACTAAAAATGTTCACTAATCAAAAATGTATAGAAATTGCTAAAACTGTTGATGGAATATTTAGCTTCTGAAATATGTAGTTTGCTTTATTGTTTTAAGTGATTTTAGAAAATTATTCCAAATTTAAATTATTTGAAAAAATAATTATTATACATTTTGTAATTCTTTCATTCTAATACAAATTAGTTGAATTATAATTGTTCTTTCAAATCAAATCAATTATAATAAATAAATATAAAAATATGATCTTACTCGAAAAGTTAATAAAATAAAATAATTTCCCTTATTTTATTTTATTTTCAAATCAATTAGTTACTTATTTTGTTGCTTAGTAACTTGATTCTATATTGTTTATTTACTTCATATGTCATTTGTGTATGTTAAGTACGTTCGCAACGTCAATTATTATTTAAAAAAAAATACAGAACTACAACTTGAAACCGTTTTATTTGAAGATGAGTTCTCAAAGATTTTAAAGTCTTTTAAAAAAATCTTTCAGAACTGATTATATTAAAATAAGAAAGTTTCAGGATTAAGTGTTGTATATATTTTATTAAAAAATCAACGTTACTATATATTCTACGTGTATGTTTTGTTTGTTTATTATTCATGTCATTTGTATATTTTTTCCTAATGATGATATACGTAGAGTATATCGAAACGTCGATTTTTAAATAAAATATATACAGAACTTAATCCTAAAGCTTTTTTATTTTAATATAATGAGTTTTGAATGATTACTACTATGTTAAAACATTTGTTATTAGCTGATAAGTAATCAATATATTAAATCAATAACAATATACTTAAATTCTTACTAGAACTAAAATAAAAAAGCTTTAGGTTTTAGTTCTGTATAATTTTGATTTAAAAAATCGACGTTTCGTTATACTCTATGGAAAAAAATATACAAATGACATAAATAATAAATAAACAAAACATAGAAACAAGTTAATATAAGTAACAAAATAAAAATAATAAATTTTACTTATATTTTGTTACCTAGTAACTTGTTTCTATGTTATATTTGTTTATTATTACTACTTTGACTGCAAGGAAAAGTAGTATAGCGTTTGGTACGGTGTCTGTAACATTTTCAAAAAAAAAAAAAATTGTATAGAAATCCTTTATATAGCCTGTAGATGACGAATCTGAACTTAGTTTATGTGGGTGTATGTGTGTGCGTCGTCAGCTCGCTCGCTCGCTCGCTCGGTCGTAAGTCAAAATTTTGTGGCCGCAACTCCTCCTAGACGGTTCAACCGATTTTAATGAAATTTTCAGGATAAATTTGTCTAGTACCCAAGATGGTCATGTGGTTTTGTTTTTTTCCAGTGATGCCAACTTTCCGAGAAAAAAATTACTAAAGTTTTAAAAAATTCATATTGGCTACGTTAGTTATTAAATTTTGATCAAATTTTCAGAAAAGGTTTCCCTAATGCTCCCATTAATTACATAATTTTATTAATATTCAGTGTTGCCAACTTTCCGAGAAAAAAATCACTAAAGTTTTAAAATTTTTATTATGGCCATGTTATTCAACCGATTTTACTCAAATTTTCACAAAAGATTATCCTAGTATTCATATAATTTATGTAATTTTAACAAAATACAGTGTTGCCAACTTTCCGAGAAAAAAATTAGTAAAATTTTAAAAAATTTATTTTGACCATTTTATTTAACCGATTTTAATCAAATATTTATAAAAGTTTTTCCTAGTGTCTAAATAAATTATGCAATTTTAACAAAATACAGTGTTGCCAAATTATCGAGAAAAAAAATCACAAAATTTTTTAAAAATTCATTGTGGCTACATTATTTATTCGATTTCGATCAAATTTTCAGAAAAGTATCTCCTAGTGCCCACATAAATTATAATATTATTAAAATACAGTGTTGCCAACTTTCCGAGAAATGTCAAAGTAGTGTATATATGGGTTTACCCATATACTTCTAATCTTGTTTAAGTGTATCATTTGTATAGTTTTCCTAATGACGATATACGTCAAATATGTCAAAACGTCGATTTTAAATAAAATATATAAAGAACTTAATCTTAAAACTATTTTATTTTAATTATTAAAAAAATGTTATAATTACTACATATTTTAAAGAACAATATTAATATTGTTTACAACTTTCGCGTGTGTTTTTTTTTTTATATATAAATATTGTCGTACCATTGAATTATACTGTCTCGTTGTACAACAAGTCGAAGACGGTAGTGACATCTAGAGCTGTTTGTTTAACAAGCTTCTCGACTATATATGTAAATGAATCAAGTGGCTGGTCAAACACTAAATACCTACGTATATACATACTCAAGAGTAATCTACATTGAATAGAGGTGATATGTTGACGACATTTGCTTACACCCTGCAGATACACCTCTGAATCCACTAACATAAATGAGAGTCTAACGTTTCTGATACCGATGTCCATTTAATTTCGCCTATTTTATTTTTTCTATATTTAATACACATAATTCTTTATAATAATAATATGTCAAGTTGGACAAGAATAGGGTTAATAATTTCTCTTATTTTTTCTTTCTTATTAATTGCCGGAAACGATTGGTTCCAAATTGGCATTATTCGGTTACAAATCAGTAAACAGTTACCTGAAAATCAATTTCTTATATAGTTTATTTTGTCCAATCAAACGTATACACCTATTATATGAATGATACCTTGGAAATAGAATGAATTAGCGAAGGTAGGGAGGAAAAATAGCTAAAAGCAAAAATGAACAATTTTTCGAGAAGAGGATATGTGCTTGACTTCACACGCGACAAAACTAATTTAACTAGAATATTTTAGATATTTAATAATATGGTAAAACAAAGTACTATCTAACTAAAAGTGTTATATTATTTAAAAAAAATATGTACCTAGATGATTTTCAGCCTGCTAATATCTAATTCGAAAATTAGATATTTCTTAATAAACACAGAACTACACTGAGAAAAATGGATAGTTACCGTAACGCTATTTATATTTAAAAAGGTGACACAAACACAAGATATTAAAAATAAAAAATAAGTATATTTAAAAATTAACTATAAATATAATAAAAACAAAAATTTAACACCATCAATTTGTATATAGTATTACAGTCTTAATTCTTAATATAGTATTAAAATATATATGTGAGTAGATTTTAAAAATGTATAAATTTGTGAATACAGTAAACATACTCGTATATTTCAAATAAATATCTACTTATTATTATCCAATTTGTTAAATATCTATTTTTCTCAGTGTAGAACCTAAAGCCGTTTTAGTTAAATATGAGTTCTGAAAGAATTTTTACTATGTTAAATTATCAAAAAAGTCTGCTAATTCAAATTAAATGAAATAAATATTTGATTTTTTTCCTGTGCAGCAATTTGAAACGAAAAAATGTTTCTACTTCTCCACAAATATCTAATATTCGTATACGAATAAACATTCTATATACACATGCAATTATTGCATAATCTAATTTGTTCACATACGAACAATTGAAGTGTAAAGCCAGCTTTAAAATTCTATAAACGCACAGCTGATTAACTACTATTAATATAAAACATTTTTTAATTAACAAAATATATTCTCGCTCATATAACTTATTTAAAAAAAAAAACAGACTATCTATATAAAATATAACCTAATTTTAATAACGATCAAAATAATTTACTCGCTCAATTATTTATCTTATTTATAATATATATATATATATATATATATATATATATATATATATATATATATATATATATAAATATATATAAAAATATAAATAAATAATCGACAATTATTTGTATAGAATATGTGTTGATGATAGTGTGGTAACGCCAAACAGCGGGGTACATTAATTTGACTTTCAAATTAAATGCGATGCGATACGTTGCGAAGCGTTGTGCTGTGCTATGTACATGTTGTTGGGTGACTCCATCTACGTATATGTACGCAGTTCAACACACACACAACGTAATAATATAACGTAAAATAACACACATTAACAAAATGTTTGTATGTGTGCGGATACAGTGAGCACCTGCACTTTACTACGGCATAATATATGTTCCCATGCTCTTCATTGCAACCCATACAAAGACTGTTTTATATATATATATATACTTATGTATTTGAGATAGTGTGTGTGTGTATTTAAAGTATATAAGTGAGTAAAATTAATTTACAACTTTTGAGTGTAAAGTGCGAGCAATGTCGGGGATGGGTGTACAGTTTTAGTAAGTCTAAGTATACTCGACAACAAAACCATTTGTACAATTTGGTGTACAAATTAATTGAATTATAAATTCAGATATAGACTTATCTCGAATTTTGCCATTTTTATTTTTTCATAGAATTACAGTCAACAAATGTCACCTGATTGATTTTTATTAAGAATGACTTTATTTTAAATCTTCCAGTATCTACTACTATTAATTATACTACTACTATTATACTACTAATATTAATTAAACAAAAAATGTGTTTTTAATATGCAATAGTATGGATTAAACTTTTTTTTTGCTTCTATTTTAAAACTTTATTTTTCAGCGATAATCCATTTTCAAAATTTACGATTCAATTAAAATTATGGTAATATTAATTATAGATTTTGGTAATTCATATTAAATCTCAAGTAGAATTAGGTTTGTGAACAGTGTTTTCTGGAAAAAATTCAAGTGAAAATTATTAATAATTTTCAAAACAAATATATATGTATATATAATCGCAAATTAAATAGTAAAAAAATTTATAAAACGGTTTCAAAATAATTTTACTATAACTTACTATTATTTATTTTTATTGCAAAATTTATTTCTATTATAAAAACTCACACAGTAAAAAATTTAGATATTTCTGTGTTATTTTTTGAGTATATTAATGAAAAATTGTTAAATTAACACAAAATTATTTGTTAAAATAACATACATGTTGAAATTGCAAAGTTTTAAAATATATTTTTTAACATATTAATTTAAATGAACATGCTAATATTGAACAATATTGTTTTTTGTTAAATTAACAAAATTTATTAAAATTATGTTAAAATTTGTTAAAATTGTGGTAACACAATTAATTTTTACTGTGCAATTTTACAGATCAAAAATATGTTTACTTTTGAATTAATAGAAAAAACGTTGATTTTGAAGTAATATTTTTTCAGTGTACACTGTGAAACAAATTCGATAATTTTACATAAAATCCTAGTGCAATTGATCTACACCAGTTTAGTAAGTAAATTTACAAACGTCAATATTTTTATAAAATGTATATTAATAAAATATACATTTTGTAAAAATACTGGCGTCTGTAAATTTACTAATGAAAAACAGTTGCCCCAGGTTTTTATGTAAAATACCCGTTTTTTTTTTTCAGTGTATATAAAATTTTCATGAAACTTTTATAGTATCTAAAATGATAGTATATATCGGGGCACATACGAATTGCGTCCCGCGGTCGGGTTTTAATCTTTTACAAAATTTTAAGATGACCGAATTGCGTCCCGGTCAAGTTAAACAGGGAACACAGCAATTGCGTCCAGCGGTCAGAAAACCCAAATTTTATATTCCGAATTGCGTCCCGGTCAGTTTAGCGGATACCTAGCTACTAGGGTTACTGTAACTCCACCTGCTACCTACCTACCTGTCACCTAGTATAAAATTTTTATATCAAGCCCAATAATATATTTCTAGTTTCCATATGTTAACACTTTATTCTTTCATTTCATAAAATAATGAAAATCATAAAACAATACTTTATAATATTTTTGCAAAATTATTATTTATTTCAAATTTTTTTGAAGCAATGTTATAAAGGTTGTTCCGTAATAAATTTGTCTAATTCCTGAAAAAAGTTTGTAGAAAATACATATTTTAAATAAAATGCATAGGGATTGAATAAATAATATACTCCTATAAAGTTAATGTATACAATTATGAAAAATTTGTAAAACAGATTTTTATTGTTACATTGTAAATCATATACATAATAAATAATAGAAATATATAACTATAATATATAAATATTAAATAATTGGTCTATATTTAATAGCTATACATTTTACAAATTCAAAATTGGTAAGTCTATTTTGCCTAAGCAACATTATTTTCTCGTCCAAAAATTCTTTTTTTTTAATTGCGGCTCTTCGATATACTTTTTTTGGCATACTAACACTACGCATTTTGACGTACGTGTCAATTTGAATATTTTTTAAGGCGTCCAAAAATTGGTATATGTTAGGGTGGCTGCTATAAAATAGCGAATTAAATTTAGAGTGAAATGACTCGCAAGCGTTCGTTGTTCGTTGAAGAGACGAACTGTTTTCAGCCCACATTTGAGGTGGGAATTCTGCTTCTTCCGAAATGTAGGTTTCTACTAAATAATCGGCAAATTTGTGCACTTTCGGGTTTTCTGGTAAAATCTCTGCAAAATCAATTCCAAAGCAATCACCAACTGCAGCTGGATTTAGAAATGGTAGACCAAAAACAAATCTAAGGTACATTCCTACATCCGAGTCCTTTGAATACTCCTCTGCCAGTCCAAGTTTCTGAATTTTTCGCCACCTGGTCAAAATTTAAAAAATGTATCACAAACCTTTTCTCAACAATTATTTTTTTAGTAGGTGGTTGAAAAAGAGTTAGGATTACACTGAGATAAGGGTTTGCTAAAATTGAGCAGACATAAAACAAATATATTGTACTTTAAATGGAAACAAACGAATTTGTTAAAAATATATGCTATATTAAAAGAAATAATTGATTTGTTAAAATTTAACAACTATGCATAATTTAATACCATATTTAGATTTATTTCTAGAATAATGCTAGTTATTTTTAGTACTAAAGTTAATAAAATCTAAAAAAAAATTGCTAAACAATTAATAAAATTAAATATGTATTTTTGAATATTATTGTATTAATTTTAAATAAATTCGTTTGTAATCATTTAAAGTATAATATGTTTGTCACTTTTTGTTTAATTTTATCAAATCCTTTTCTCAGTCCGTGCTTCAAAAAAGCAAATATTTATTTGCTTTATCCGTATATGGTCTAAATGTAAAATGAAATAAAATTGACTTAGCTTACCATGATTGTCCGAGATGAAATCGGCAGCCTTTTATTTCTGCAGTTGGAAAACACCTGTAAGCCGCATTATGTATGCTTTTCTCAAAATCTGCATATATTATTGTAGGATTAAAATTGCAATTTAGTATACGACATTCTTGCTTCAAATAATTAAATACCATTGCATATGTTTCTGTTGCTTTATTAGGTAATAAGAAAAATGCAAGTGGTATATAATGTTCATTTAGAATTCCATGAACGGTAAAAAGTTGATAAAAATATTTAGTACAGCAGCGAAACGTCCCATCAACATACAAAATAGATAATTTACTTAAAAATTGTAAATTCTTTTTGGTGGAAAATACAACAAAATTTTTAGCTATATCATTTTTAAGCAAAAAAAGCTCTCCTTCGTTGGTGTTTACTTTAATGCTATTTAAAACTTCATGGACATCTTCTTGATTACGGGGTATATTTGGCATTACTTTCTTTCTGCTGCTGTATATATTTTTTCTTATTCTGTTTACATCGTCTACCGTCAATGTTTCATTATCTTCCTTCTGCAACTCTCTATGCAACAATTTCATCGGTTTTTCGCATATGTCTTCAACAGCTTGCCTTTTTAAACGATTGCTAATTTTCTGTCGATTTAATACACAAAGATTAACACATTCATGATTATGTTCATCACTATGTTGAACTATTATATTATTAGAAGTTTCAGTTTTTAAATAAGATTTGCACTTTCTTTCACAGCACTTCCAGCGTTTCACATTTCCCGAAAGCATTTTATGAAAATGATACTTATTATTATTTACAATTAACAGCGGATTCTGCTTCTCACTCAGCATATCAAAAACATCTTCCGAATTCATGATACAATTTAACACAGAAAACACAATTTACTAAAGAGAACTATTTCTACTTTACTTTGTACCAGAAACAGAAAAGATACTAGAATGATTATTAAAATTTACAAAACATAAACTTATGCACGGAATAAGAAAACTGGAGGGAGTTAATTTAATTTTGGAAATTCCAGGTGGTGATTTATAATATCTTTATGTATTTCTAAATAGGTATGCCAATAACGAAAAACGAAACAAAGTATTACAGATATTCGGTATTGCCAAAGACATCTAATTTCTCAGCAAATTACTTTGATGGTATTGTCAGAAACCGCTACCTGTGTGAGGTAGACCTTAATCTCATAACCAGAATTCTGAACTGCCGGACGAAGTTACTAGCTTGACCGGGACGCAATTTGGTCATCATAAAATTTTGTAAAAGATTAGAACCCGGCCGCGGGACGAAATTCGTGTACCCGTAGGTAGCAGGTAGATAGGTATCCGCTAAACTGACCGGGACGCAATTCGGAATATAAAAGTTGGGTTTTCTGACCGCGGGACGCAATTGATGTGTCCCGATATATCGCGTAGTCCTACAAATGAGTTTCCCACATATATACTGTATGCAAATGAAACATATCAACTTGCTTCATATGTAAAATTAAGTTGTATTGTGAACAAGTAACTAACAACATTTATAGATTTCTGTTTCTCAACGAAAAAAAAAAACCAAATCATATAAGCTTATGATAATGTTCTATTTTGATACTTTTATTGGAATTTCATATCAATAAATACAATTTATTACCTATACAAATTACGTTATAACGTAGAACTATAGAATAAAAAAAATATAATTTTGTACAAAAACAATTTTAAATTATTTCAAATGGAAATTTATTGTGATATAAATTTCACAAAATATAATAAAAAGTAATAATATTCAAACTATTGATTATTTAAATGGTAAGCTAGAGAAAAATCTATTGAATTTATTGATTTATCAAACAAGTTATTGGAAAATTTTTATGTTGTGTTCTATACAGTCAAAAAGAGTTATGTGCGGAATATAAATTATGTAAAATATAACAAAACATTATACAAAATAGTTATTTAACAATAAATGTTAAATAACTTTCACAAAAAATTAAGTTACAACTGATGAACTATAGATATAGATATAGGAATTGATAGAAAGAGATGGCAATATGAAAGTTTAACATGTATCAAACTTCAGTACATTTAGATATATGCACAGCAAACATACCATTTAATTAAAATAAAACGGCTTTAGGTTATAATTCTGTATTATATTTATTAATGAACGATGTACTCATTAAACTCTACGTATGTTTTCATCAGGGAAAAAGTTACAAAAGACATTTATAGTAAATAAACAGACCGTGGAAACAAGTTACTGAGATAACAAAATAAGTAAGTAGATTATAAAATTTATAACTTTTTGATTAAAGAAACCCAAATTTTATGTAAATCAGTGCCTTCCCTCATCTTTTTTGACAACATTTCATTTTATTATGTTATAACATTTAATGTTGTAAAATATGAATGAAAAATATTGTTTTATATCAGAATGATTAAAAATACTAAATAAAATTGAATAATTCATTTATTTGTGTTGTTCTTCTTTATATTTTGACATTTCAATGTTTCTTAGCAGCGCCATATCTAGCCATTGCATCATTTTGGGAAAAAGACATCACACTTTATTTTATAACTTTATTTTACTAATTATATTGACGTAATACACACACACATTTTATACTTTATTACTATATTAAGCATAAAGTTCCGATTTACATTTCAAAAAAAAAAATACTGATTTTAATTATTACTGAATGACCTGATTAATATATTTTATAACTCGAAATAAAAAATAAATTACAAATCTAAAGTTATCATTTAATAAGATCATATCACGCAGAGATTCGCAACAAATTATAGTTATCCAAAAAACCAAAATTGCACCAACAAAAACTTTAAACAAAAACTCTGACTCATATTATCAAAACCATCCCATCTGCCCAGCGAGCAACGTTAATAAACAAATGCAAATTATTTTCAAAAACAAAAGCCAATTACAAACAGAACCATCAAAAATTAATCTACATAACCTCAACACTGTCCTCTCGCATCCAAAACAC